>OX392450.1:3454504-4847968 GCA_947623535.1 Coelioxys conoideus
CGACGGCAGAAACAATTAGCTTGCGACCGCATATCCAATGACAGAAAGGTAATCGGTTCGAACAAGAGAAGCTTGAAAGAGAACAGAAGCAGTACGGGTCCTTTGGGTAAGAGAAAAACGTCGATGAAGAAAAGTGTCGCGCCGGTAACGCGACGCGTTTTAAAAGAGAATAAAAACACCAAAAAGACAACGACTGGGTTCGAGACGAACGGCGTTGGCGTGCAAACATTGATATCTCTACCAGTTGGCGAGGTACTAAAGGCGGAAAAAGTTGAGAATGTAACCAGCAACAAATGCGACAAGGCAACGCAGCCTATACACAATCATTGCCATAAACATCATCATCATAAACATCGGCGGCGATTGTTGTTACCGCCTAAAAATCCAATACGTATCCATCCGTGTATCATACAAGAACTAGAAAAATTAATCGAAGAATTTTCTAGATCTTGCAGTTTAGGTAGAAACAATTCAAACGCCGGATACTCTGAATTACCGCAGATTTTTCGTGTAAAGAAATTGACGAAGAAAAGGAAAGGTGACGTCGCTACGAGTGATGATCAGAAATTAAAAAGACGTTTGAAAAAGGAGAAGACACTGTCGGGATCGGATTCGAAAGGCAGTACAAATTCTAGTACAAATTCGAATCCCAATGAACAGAGGCTACCCTTGAAAAAGAGACATTACCATGTGTCTAGTCCGCATAGTTCTCAAAGTTCGAACGGTAGCGGTACCGACGTGGCCTCGAACGAAGCAAATTCTACAGAAATCCACATAGAGGAAGCTATCGAAGCAACCATAACGAGATACGGCGGCAGTTCAGCGTCTTTCTTTCCGGAAGATTCCGTACCAGTCACCCCGAAGAAAAGACACAGAGACAGTGAAAACACGAGTCCTGACAAGTCGGGCGCAACTTCTTCGGACTTGCTGGAAGAGAAACCGTTGAACCAGGTTGAAGTACAACCTCGACGGAAAAAGAAAATCGTGAAGGATCTCCGTGTAACCGTCACTAAATTACCTGCTGAGAATCATGGTGCTTTCGAGAAAAGTGATAGTAAAGCCGAGAAATCCGAGAAATCTTCGAACGACTCAAAAAGCTTGAAGAGCCATACTGACAAGAGTGCAAAAAGCGACAAGGCTGTTGCAGAGAAATCAATAAAAATCGATAAGAGCCAAACTGACAAGAACGAAAAGAGGGACACATCACCCGAACATGTTCGGCTGGACAAGAATATTAAAGTCGACGCTGCGGAATTTAATGTACCGGAAAGCTTCGACGAAACTGAGATCCCAAACGAAACTAAACCATCGCAGAGTAATCTCGGTTCAACCGTTCCGAATCCATTGAATTCTTCTGCAGTACTGGTCTTAACCAAGAAAAAAATGAGGCGACGAAAGGCTATTAATCGTACCGGTTTCCCAACTTTGAAGAAAAAGAAAAAGAGAATTCTGAATTCAAGCGAAACGGATGGATCGAAAGGTGTTACCATAAATAGTGAGGATGGCGCGGATATCGCTGCCGATGATCAATCCTTACTGAAAGAAACCACCGAAGATTCCACGATAAATAGCAAGACCACATTATTAAACACAGAAATAGAAGATGTATTTACCGAGGAGCTTGGGATTAAAAATGGTACCAACAACGCTGTTCGAGTACCTTCGAAATCCAATCTAAACTCAAGTCCAGAGAATACCAGTGCCTTGGATCAGGAAACGACAGGTCGTGAGCAACCGGAACCTCGTTCCGGGCAATTGAGAGTTCGAAAAGACCTTGTTGAAACTGATAGCAGTGACAATGGATCCAACAAACTGTGTCCTGTTAAGTTCGAAAAACTCCAAGATTCGAGGTCGTACGATGAAAATGCGTCTCTGGAAGAGTCTCTCGAAAGGTACAATGCCAGTCAAAAAGTAGTGGGTGAATTGAACGAGGAAAATGTGAAAAAACTGGAACGTGCGTGTTCCCAAGCGAATATAAAAACCGAGAATTCGACAGCTTTTAACGGGAACCAGAAGAAACGACGAGGTTCCTCGAGTCCATGTAATCTTACTCCCAGAAATATAAAACGTTTACGTAGCGCGGGTTACGACACAGAGAACGACGTTTTGTCCAGCAGCGATATACTTCAAGAAGATCACGAAGTTGGAAAACATTCGGGTTCGACGCACACGAGAAAGAAACAGTCAAGGTGGAAGAAGCGTTACTTTCAGGGTGGTATTTTACAGGATTACGGTAAAGATTACGAGTCGAAAACGCGCGGTAATATCGAGAATATCAGTACATCTGGGAAAAATAAAATTGTCTGCGATACCAATGAGCCCGCGTCCGCTGCATTGCTGTCTGCTACGTACCAATGTGGCAAGTTACTGCGTCAAAGAAAAATGCCTTTCCAGCTACCTTACGATTTATGGTGGTTACATACGCAATCCAGATTACCTGGTAGAGAGTCTGTACCATCATGGAATTATAAGTAAGTGCAATGTTCTATCATTATTCTTCGAACGATTATGGAGACCTTTTATTTTGTTGTTTATGTTTTACAGAAAAATACGTACGAATGTATATTACGATGTTAAACCAACGACGTTGTATGAAGCCCAAGCCTGCGAATGCAAGCCAGAGAGCGGTTGCGGAGATGATTGTATCAATCGTATGATCTTTAGTGAATGTTCTCCTCAGCTTTGTCCCTGTGGAGAAAAATGCGAGAACCAAAAGATTCAGAAACACGAATGGGCACCGGGTTTACAAAAATTCATGACAGAGGACAAGGGTTGGGGTGTGAGGACGCAACAGTCTATCAAATCCGGTGTCTTCATTCTCGAATATGTGGGAGAGGTCGTCTCTGAAAGAGAATTCAAATCCAGAATGGCGACGAGGTACATTCGTAAATGCGTGCATCATACACTCTTTCGAAACATACACTGTATCAAGATGTTACTATCGTTCCGTTCGATCATGTTACAGGTATGCCAACGATACTCATCATTATTGCTTGCAATTGGACGGAGGTTTGGTAATCGATGGACATCGTATGGGAGGCGATGGAAGATTCGTCAACCATTCTTGCGAACCCAATTGTGAAATGCAAAAATGGAGCGTTCATGGGCTTCCGCGGATGGCATTGTTCGCGTCCAGAGACATTAAACCCGGAGAAGAGTTAACTTACGACTACAATTTTGCGCTGTTCAATCCATCCGAGGGGCAAGAATGTAGATGCGGTAGTAGCGCTTGCAGAGGAGTAATAGGTAACGGAATAACTTTTATTACGTTGTAGTTATTGTGTCTTCCTCCTGTCATCATTTTTATAATTATGTCTCCTGAGTATAGGCGGGAAAAGTCAAAGAGTTTCAAAAAGTATCGCCTCTCTTCCGACGCAGTGTGAACCTACAGAGAGAAGGTCGGTCGGAAGACCAAGGAAAAACGTACGAAAATCCAATACCGTACAATCCGTGAACTCAAAGGGCATTTGTAAATCTCGAAAAGTAGGCGATACTAACTTGATTCACGCTCCGATTCTAAAGCCTATGTCTCATCAGCAGCGATGTTTTGCGCAGCAACATCATTGCTTCCTCTTAAGGAATTTAGAAAAAGTCAGACGGGTTAAATCGTTGGTAAATCAGGTTCAGATGCAGAACGGCAAAACGAAAGTCAATAACATGGGTTCGGTAAAGGAGAAAGGTCTTGGTGACGCTAAGATCCAATCCGATGCATTTTTCTCTCAATTAACTGCGCTGACTAATACGAATACGCGCACGGTCCGTACCAGAAGATTAGCACAAGCTCAGGATGATCCAGAAGTGCATAAAACTGCAAAGTTGGCCAAGGTAGGAAGAGTTAGAATATCGTGTAGTTTTTGTCGTAGTGCATATATATCCATTGGTCGGTTTTAATACGTTCAACAAAATTTCAGGTGTTAAAAGATCTTTATAGCGTCGTTGCAACTGCTAACGACGAAAACGGGCAGTTATTGTGTACGCCGTTTATGACGTTACCTTCGAAAAGAAAATTGCCAGATTATTACGAGAAAATATCAGATCCTATAGACTTAAGTACAATCGATCAGTGTATCGGAACCGGTCATTACAAAGCAGCTGAACATTTTGATCACGACATGATTAAACTTTTCGATAACAATATTAGGTTCTTTGGAAGAACTTCTGAAATGGGTATCGCCGCAGCTAGATTAAGAAAATTATATTTGAGCAGTAAACCTGATTTTGTGGATGCAATAACAGATGCAACAGGTTGTCCGCCTTCTCAAGGTTTCTTACCTCCCCGAGGTTCAACCGCTGGTGAGGAAGATGTTATCAGATGCATTTGTGGCTTGCATAGGTAAGAGAATGTACATGACGAGTGGTTTAACTTTTGGTCTTTGGTTCTTCTATGTAACGTAATTATCGTAGGGACGAAGGTTTGATGATTCAGTGCGAGCGATGTCTCGTTTGGCAGCATTGTGATTGCGTTAAGGCTGATACTAGCATAGAGTCTTACTTGTGCGAGAGATGTCATCCGCGTCCAGTGGATCTGGAAATACCATTGGAAGGCGATGAAGAAGAAGAGGGAAAGAAACACTACGTTACTTTGATGCGCGGTGATTTACAACTCAGGCAAGGAGACACCGTCTACGTGTTGAGAGATACACCCGAGAAACATACGTACAAAACCATTCAGAAACCTGATTATGAGCAAATGGACATATTCAGAATCGAGAGACTTTGGAAGAATACAGAGTAAGTTGTTCATACCAATTTGTCTTAATCGTTTGGAGTCTTAAAGCCATGTATTAATGTTTAATTCGTGTTCAATTCAACAGAGGAGAAAGATTCGTATTCGGTCATCATTACTTAAGACCCCATGAAACGTATCACGAACCGACTCGAAAGTTTTACGAGAACGAAGTGGTGTGTGCTCCGTTGTACGAAGCAGTACCGTGTGATTTGGTTGCTGAACGTTGTTGGGTTCTTGATCCTCATACATATTGTAAAGGTGGTTATTTTTTTCAAACATTGAACATACTTTTCTATTACATGTTCCGTACATTTTCTTTAGAAACGTTTGTTTCCCATTTCTTTTTCTTTTTTCATCGAAGGACGACCGGTCGGTTCTACACCAGAGCATACTTACGTGTGCGAGTATCGCGTTGATCGCGCTGCTCGACTTTTCACAAAAGTTGCCAGAGCTAGGCATCAAGTATGCACGAAACCTTACGCGTTTGAAACGTTTCCACAACGTATTAAACATTATCGTACATATTTGGTAAGTATCTAAGCAAATTAGCGTTGACTAAATGAAGTGTAAGAATGTGAACTGAATACTATGTGAAATTTAACAGCCCCATAGTCTCGAAGGAATACAGGTTGGAAGCAAAATGAATAAAGAAAAAAAGAAGGCGAACAATCAGGACGTGGATACAAACCACAAGTCGGAATCGGCCGACAACGCGAAATCACATGCTAAAGATCAACAAAAATCCTCTACAAGCAAAGGTAGACGACGATCGAATGAAATTTTATCTATCACTGCACCTACTACATCGTACGCCCAGGTAATGATTATGATTTTAACGTCGTATCAGTTATAACCTTCAAAATTTTTTTTGGGTAATATTCGAGCATTAAGTTAATACGTTTACGTGAATCCTTCCAGCGAGAAGAGCAAAGAAGAAGGTTGAATAACATATTAATCGGTTTACTACAAAAGATGCCGAATAAAAAGGATCCTTTGGATCTGTCGTTTTTACTAGAAAGGAATAGGCGAAATCGTAAGAGGCCAGGTGGATTGAATCCGTGACATTGGGTTATACATCAGCGATAATACAATATTATCGGTACGCATATGCGTTTGGCGTTCATGCACACGTATAATGCGTTGGTACTATGGGCCACTAATTTCAATCGCAGTTACGTCTGTAATCAAAGCGATCTACCGATCGATTGTTTCATTTCGCTACACGTAAATTGATGTCATTTAAATCGTTTCACGAGGAAAACGATAAGCTACGCGTTTTCGCATCCTTATACTATGACCCGTCCATTCGTATAATTTAATCTTAAAAAGAAAAAGAATATCACTCTTCTAGAGTTACGCTATCAATCGAGATCTTTTTTTATATATTGTTTTTACATGTATAAAACTATAGACAATTTATAGGATGGTACTTCGATTGAGATTTTCTGTAGTTTTTTTTGGCATCGTTATGGTATTTAAGTCTACTTTCTTTTCTCCTGCGTCAGAAGTTAAGCGTCAAGCGGACAAATGGGAACAGAATCGATATTTTGATTCTGAGTGGGAAATTTAAAGTAATTTAATGTTATTCAAATCTTTTTAATATTTTGGTCATGTAGAGTTTATTTGAGTTTATGAAACAGATGAACCGGAATCGACGATAAGATTTCGGTACCTGAAACAACGTATCAATCGAATTGCATATAACGAGAGTTATTATTATGTCTAATACAGTTCTAATATAATTAGACTCGTCAAATTGTATAAAAGTAATTTGTAAATTTCCCTCATAGTGCATACATTTAAGTGTACAAATTATATACATAATTACTTGGGATTGAGGATTGTGACGCGCACGCGTCGGAGTAATAAAATTAAACCGCGCGCGTCGAAGAACAATGAAATAAGAGAAAAAATATCGAATATATGCGAGGCTTCATTGCACAAAAGTACCATTATATTTTTCATAATCCCAGTGTTATTTTGAATTAAGTGTAATATATAGATTTTTAAATTAATAGCTAAAAATCTACTAACATATTTAATTTATTCATTATCGCGATCGAATATAGCGAATTGTTGCTATAACGATAAATATACGCAGGATTTCGTATTTATTATTACATTATACAGTTAGTAAATACATATTATTGAAAGCTATTTAATACGTATAAGTTTTATTTACATTATATATGTTTTTACGCTTTGCACGATGTCCGAATTTGTTTTTGTCGAATGAAAAAACGCTACGATTACCCCAATTCTGGTTTCCAATGTTAACCACATAATGCAAGCATGTCGTTTTAACGTTATCGTAAGAATTCACGTATCATGTATTTTTATAGCATGAAGAACGGAGTACTTGTCTTTGTTACTTAATACTGTTGAAACTAATGAATTTGGAATTTAACGATTGAATTGATCGTTTAGCAAATAGTTTGAAAATGTTTTAGAACACGGATTTTATTTCATACAATATTCGTAAAAGTAATGCTTGTTCTTAGCTTACGGATGACCGTAAAATCCGGGATTCTCACTGAATTTTCAATACCTGTCTTGCAACAAAAAGAGTACCGTTCTTTTTTTTATAGAAATAGTCCTCTAAAATGCAAGGAGGTCAAGACAACGGAGCACGAAGCTTTCTCTGCATGGAATAGCAGGAAAGAAAAAGTTACAACAGCTTATGATTTACCAATATGAATACCTATGCGGGCTACGAATGAGAATATTTGCGCAATTACACGGAATGCGTTATAAATGTCATTAGATAAACCATAACGTTTTACATGTAAATCACTTTGGATTAATTTAAACTCTTGTTCGTAGATTAACAAGGTCAACATGGTCGATTACATTGACGATTACGTTAAGCGTGTGCGAAGACTGAATTACTGATACAGGATATTTCTAGCAGGTAATTGTGCTGATCAAATCTGGGTTGTAAATAATTGAAATTCGAAATAAATAGAAGATATTTTTTATTTTTACGAATAAGTTTGTACACTTTTGTCAACAAGTAAATTCTCCGATTACAGACTAATTTTGTGAAATTAATCTTATTTGATCGTACATGAAAGATAAAAACATACTGTTCTTATTCATCTATTCGCGATTAACGTGTAATAAGGATGTGATTTAAACTTGGTCGACTTCGAATCACGGTTATCATTTTCGAAAAATATGCACGAAGAGCATCATCGTGTATAAAACTTTCATTTGCTTAATTCAGTAAACTTTATTTCACGCGATATCCAATATTCAAAAAACTATCTTAGTTCGAAGTCTCGCAAACTGTACAAAGTATTGTAGAAAAAGGAGGTAAAAAAGACAATCATCCTGTAACTACGAAAAAATGTTTTTTTCTATACTGAAATAACAAGGTATAAAACAAAACGGGTACTATACTTTATTTGTAAGATTGTTTTAACGAATCGATAAGAATCAAGCTATATATAGACGAAGCGAAATAGAGAAAGGAAGCTGTGAAAAGAACAAGGAGAAAAATACTATTACAAAAAAGGAAGTTGAAACAGGAGGAAGTACGTTGGGTAACAAGAGCGAATTTGTTGTTTATAGATCGATGTTATAAAATATACAATTCGATTTTCAAACACATGATCTGGTAATCTCATCAGTACAATAAAACGCGCGTGCATATAAATCAAATCTAATAATAATTTATTCGTGGTACGATAATTCTTCTTTTTGTACATCATTATTAGCATTAAAAAGATCAGACAAAATCATACACAATATCACTCTCGTGTTGTCTCGAGAAGTTTTTTTTTTTCTTTTTGTTACATCATATTTTGCTATTAATATATAAACAGACTTCCAGTGTAAATGTTTCGCGCAATACGTTTGAAAATCTGTACATATTTACACGAGTCTTTCCCGAGAGCGATAAATCATTGCAAAGTACCGTAGTCTTAATACCTATTTGCATAATGTACCCATACGTGAAATCTTCCTCTCGATTGATTTCTCATTCGATTAAAAAATGTTACAAGACGTTATTATACGTTACCCCCTTTTACTCGTTTAAAAACTACGTATTATAATAAGAATACGTTTTTAGTCGTTACATGCTTTCAATCACGATTATTGGTCTCCAATAGAGATCAATAACATTAAAATTTATTTAGTACTGCATTTTGCAACGCAAAACAATTGTATGTGGTGCATGTGTAACGGTGCCTTCACTCGATAAAATCTAAATTGTTGATCGAGTTATAAAATCACGATAACTTTGGAATTCGTACACTGCAAAATATACGAACAAAAAATGTGAATATATTGTCGTGGAAAAACTTGTCCATCTATCTGCGTGTCATCAAACCCGCTGTCCTTGTATCGACAACACTAATCAGGATTTCCCGTGTAACCTCGTCGGTCTCGTGGTTGACTATTCGATGATGGAATCGTCAAATAAAGCAGTTGTTACACTTTCCATTTTACCTGCATAAAAAATAAATACACACCTGCTCTTATACAAGAAACATTTTCATTAACGTTACAAATTATAGCATCGCGAAAAAAATAATAGTAATAAAAAGAAATTTATCAATCACTTCATTTGTTTGACACATTACTATTTTATCCTACGTCTTACTTTTAAAAGCAATTTCCTCACGGTTCATACGTTCGAAAAAAAAAAATGTCTGAATACCTTACTATTCCATTCTTGTAGTATATCTCGATGAATTATTGTTTGTTCGTAGTCTGTCTACTACTTGTTGTGGTTGGTGTTGTTGTTGTTTGCCCGCTCGGTTGCTGTTGACTCCAATACTGATTATAATACTGCTGATTCCAACTGTTGCAGTTTCCATTGCCATAACCTTGATTATAATTGCTTTGAGCGTATGAACCTTGGCCATAACCTCTCCAGTTACCCCACTGTTGTTGTGATCCCCAGTTGTTTTGTTGACCCCAACCTCCTTGGGCTTGACCACTTGACCAGTTACCTTGATTCCAACCAGACTGTTGTGAGCCTTGATAATTCCTTAAAAGAATAAGATATACAGATATATAAACGAAGGCGTTGACAAATTTGATTATAAAGTGGAAATATTAAGCAATAAGAGAAATATAAATACCATGTCGGAACCCAACCACTGTGACGAGAATTTAGAGAACGACCTCTTTCGTTTCCCGCTCTTCTATCCAAATTACCACCACCTCTGCGATCCATTCCACGATGTACTGGTGGAATAGCTGTACCTCTCCCTCTTCGTGGTATCGGAGGTCCGTAACCACCACCACCGTGTCTTACATGCCCCCTTTGTGGTCTGTCTCTTCTGGATGCATTCCCACCACCTCGCCAAAGAGGATTACGATTTCTGTCGGTATCTGAGAACATTTATTTTTACAAGTACTTTCACTTGTTTAGGTACTATCTTGCTTTTGTATATCTTTCATTCACTGTTTTTAATGTTCTTACAATTATTTCGCCTGTCACGATAATCTCGACTGTCCCTGCTGTCACGGCTATTTCGTGAATCGTTTCGATGGTCACGAGCATTGTCGGATCTCGTATCAATTCGTGGTATTTTAGCTGGTTGTTGTTGACCATATCCAGCTTCTTTTCCCTCTTTGTTATATTGTTCTATAATTTTTGTACCGTCTTCCTGGTCTAACTCTACCCAGTTAACAATATCGAAAGAATCACCCGCAACTGGTGCTCTAAAATTTGCTGAAAATATAAAATACGCAACAAATAATTAATCATTCTTGTATTTAAATTAAAATTTAACGAAAATATGTAGTTATAAGGGATTTCGTTCCCGCTGTTAAAATTATGTGACGAACCTTTCATTTCTAATAACATGGACTCAGTGATCTCCTTGCCTTCGATTGGCTTGTGGTTGGCAGTACGTAATTTAAATTCTTCTTCCGATGGAACTAGAACTATTGCCTTTCTCTGATACCCATAGAAATTCTTCATCTTACGCCTTTGTGCAGAGGGATACACGTTTGTCTGTGCGATAAAACGTGGAAATTTTTCTTAAATATGAACATTAACATCGAAAAGATCGTATACGTACCTGATCAAGAATGTAGTTGCGCCTTCTACTTGAAGCCATTTCTAACAATTTGTCCAATGCATAGGTGCACTTTTGGATAAGAATCTTCCACTGTGCATCGTATTCTTCTTTATCAGACAATTTTGGATCCTTAAACAATATTTATCAAATACAGATTATAATAAACGAATAATAATCGTATTATGAGTATATTTTATATTCGTTTGTAATGCGTACTTTCATTTTATCAATTAGGTTACCAAGCCCTAATACGTTGTACATTTTGTGAGGATGCTCGGCCGTGTATTTTGTTGCCCAGGTAGTTTTTCCACAAGCAGGTAATCCGCACATCATTATCACTTCGCAGTCTTCCTTTTTCTCTGGTCTTCGTGGTCCAGGAATTTTATACTGAGGTTCTACGTTTCCGATCGAAACGTAGCCTTGCAAAATTTCCTCCGTCCACGGAGTTTCTTGACCAAAATTGCATGCGAAACTACAATTTTTACTTAAAATGTGTGGAAACAATGGTTTGTCACCAAGTTCTATCTTTGAAATACAGAAAGCAATGCCTTGATCTTTTCCGTTCACGGTATACGTTAATACAACATCCTCCTCCGAGGTTGCATCGAAGTAACAGCCGATTATATCATCTTTACCAAATTGAATTCCATAATCCTCGTAATGGTTATTTGCAAGACTTTTACCAGTACTGCAATATCCAAAACTGAACTTTTCTTCTCCAAGTTGCATCGATGTGTACGGGGTGGACCAACCGATCCTTAGTACATGTGGATACTCTTCGTTCTCTGTATTGACAGGGCAATGATCTACGATTTTTGCTTCGTAATATACTTTTCCACAAAGAAAACCGTACGATGCTCTTGCACCAGCCCACATGTGTGAAAATCCATCATTGTGCATAGGCGTGGCAGTAAAATATCCCTCTTTGTCAATGACTAAATTCAAATCGGAATCATCTGAAAAAAAAAAATTAACGGTTCAAACGAAGACATCTGAAAAATGCATAATATAGTTATCTTCATTTGTATACCAACATACACCAAGATAGAACTAGAGCAGCATCGTCGATTTCAGGTTCGTTCTCGACAACTACAGGTGGTGGCGAATCATGACGATCTTCTAAAGGGCTTGGAGACCTTTTCCGCTTTCTATCCCTATGGACGACAGCAGCTTTCGTACGATGTACTTTCGTAACTACATCTGTATCTTCTTTGTGTTTAACTTCAGTCATTTCTACATCCTTTCCGCATACATGAAAATAGGTTAATGATTAAGCTAATGAATACTATAGCATATGTACCAAAATAAAGGACCAATCACGAAAATATACCTCTTTATCTTGTTTATCATCAATGTTCGTGTCCATTTCCTTTTCATTACTAGGTAAAATATCTTCCTCCATAGGCTGATCTTCGGTTTCCAGTTTATCACTTTCAATTGTAACTGTGTCTTTCCCTTCTTCAGCTGGATCATTTTGTGGCTCTTCTAATTTAGGAATGTCAGATTTAGTATCACAAACAGGTTCTGTAGCTTTAACATCTGTGAGATCCGTGTCCTCCTCTTTTTCATTTGCAATTGGTTCTACTTTTGAATCATCCAACTCATCACATTTATTATTAATTACTTTCAATGTATCATTTTTGTGATCATCTGATGTAGCATTTTCAGCTTCTCCTGCACCTGAACTTTCTAATACTTCTTGTTCCATTTTGGCAGATTCTGTCTCTTTTTGATTTTGAGCTATATCATCTGTAACATTTTTAGATTCTTTTGTGGAATCATCAATATTGCTACTCTTTACTGGAGACTTTACAACAGATATTTGTGATATATTGATTTTACTTTTATCTTCATTCTTTCCTTCAGTATCAACATCTTTTATTTCTTCTTTTTGAACTTCCATAATATTTGTACCTT
Organism: Coelioxys conoideus; assembly: GCA_947623535.1. NCBI lineage: Eukaryota > Metazoa > Arthropoda > Insecta > Hymenoptera > Megachilidae > Coelioxys > Coelioxys conoideus. The sequence goes on from OX392450.1 coordinate 3,467,192, forward strand.
CATGCTCTATATTTGATAAGGATTCTTTAGTATCTTTCTGGTTATTCTTTTCAGGCAAGACTGATTTTTCTTCTTGAACAGGAGTTTCTTCTTCTGGTGCTTTTTCTCCTTTTACCGCTATTTCTTCCTCTGCCCCTTTACATTCTTTTACTGCTTCTTCTTCTCTTATTACCTTTTCTTCTTTTATCGCTTCACCTTTTTCAACTTTTTCTTCTTGCACTGTCTTTTCTTTTTGAACTGTTTTTTCTTCATCTAGTACATTTTCTTCTTGTATTGTTTTTTCTACCAGTGCAGTAGCTTCTTGTATTGTAGCTTCTTCTTGAGTACTAGTTTCCTCTTGTAATGTAGACTCTGAGACTGCAGGGGAAGATTCTCTTGATCTATCATTTTGATCTGATTTTTTTGGAGATGTTTGTTTTCTAGAATATGGAACTCTTGTAGTTCTTCGTTTCTTTATGGCAGAATCCTCACGTGGTGTTGCCACTGTGGTTCCTTTAGATAATCTACTAGATTTTTTTGGTGTCTGTGGTATTTTGGTTGGCTTTGTAGATCTTTCCTCCTCTTCTTGATTGACATCATTTTCTACTTCTGTATTTGTTTTGCTTTGATCTTCTAAAATAATAACAAAATGTTTTCTTATTTAATTAGCAGAAATAAAATTATGAAATTAAGACATTAAATACAGTCAATGAAATGATTAAAGTTAACAGAAAAGTTCGATTAATTCACAATGAATAGGGAAATTTAATAGGGACGCGAGCATAATTCGTATGTAAACAGAAAAAAGGCGCGTATATTTCGTTAACTGTATAGCAGCCAAAATATTACAAATAATTATCTTACATCTATCAATTATTTGCAATAACAACAGAAATAGGTTATCGCGTTTGATTTTAACGTAATATAATGGAAAAAGTAAAGCGCGTTATACGGATATCACCTGATTTGTATGTTTGTCAACAATGAAGTAACTGGAGATATTAGTTACGAGATAAAGAATACCAAAATTACTAAAACATAAAACAAGATAAAGATGATCGAATAAGAAGGTTGTAACCTACGGTTTGCATTTTCTTCGTCTATTGCCTTACGAAGTCTCTCAACAAGTACTGACTTGACGCCTTTTGTATCCAGTCCACGCTTAGAGAGTTCTATCCGTAAATCGACTACTTTCAACTTTTCTGGATCCATTGCGCGTGATATTTTACGATTTCTTTCGGTCCACGCACTTTTATTCAATAGAAAATCTCACGAAAAGCCCATACACGCGCCAGTGACCCGCGTTAAAATATACAATATGGCGATCCAACTGCAAACAACGCGTTACGTGTTGTAAATGGATTTTATTGGTCAAATGTGGCATTTATACGACCTAACGCTAACTTCACTATTAATGGAATTATTTGTTCTCGTTGTATTGGTATACCGCAACAATTTCTATTGGTTCTCTTAAGGCGGGATAGTTGCTGATTCGTTGAAAGTTCATGTGTGGTTCAGATTTGGTAGTACCCATCAGCTGAACACGAATATGCGTTGATTTTATAGTCGGATTGTTGGTCTTGCTGGAATTATCCAGTTAACCGGGTTGATAGATGGAACGGAAGTTGTACGATTGTTCTTCGAATTACTCATTAGTCAACAATTAATTTACAGTAAAGAGAACCTCCCATTATATGATATTCCCGTTATTTATTTACAGACGTCATAATACGTACAATTTTTTAATCGGTAAATGGTTAAAACTTTCAAATAGATTAGTCGTGTTACAATACTGTCACGACAAGCGTCGGTGTTTGTTTTGTAGTTGTCAGTATTTATCTTTGATTTAGCACATTATATTTTTTTTTAGAATCTTTTGACTTTTATCGATATACGAACATGAACGTAATAAATGCAAATTGGTTACATTCTGTAGAGGGAGAATCACTAATGCATCATTTTTATATAAATACATCAAAAAAAAGAATATTTTATGGTAAAGAGAGCTACTTGTATGTTTGATATGACTATACCATAAATCCTTTGACTGTCATTTTTATGATATAATATTTTTAGGCATCCTCGAAAGGCCACCTTTACCATCGTCAATAGAAGAAGTTACATATAAAATTTTTATGGTTGGTAGATCTGGAGTAGGAAAAACTTCTGTCGTAGCCTGCCTTGCTGGAACATTGGATTCTAATAATTACACTGAGACTAATGGAATAAAGAAAACTAATGTATTTTGGCCAGTTAAAATATGGGATAAAGTTGTATTATTTAAATTACAATTTTGGGATACTTCAGAGACAAGTATCAAAAAATACAATCATATATTACCTGTGCGTAAAAGTATAGAACAACCTGTTTAAAAGAAAATATGAGCAAAATCTGAGCTATATGAGCTATGTATATCCTTTAACTTTGTAGGCATGTAAAGACAAAGTTGATGCTATATGTTCAGTATTTTCCTTTGATGATGCAACAGGTTTTAACGATATTCCATATTTAATGAATACAATGGCAGCCATTAAAGAGAAACCAGCAAATATAGTAATAGGAACAAAGTAACTTATGATAATTTTTCTTTATATCTACATTTTTGCAAACAGCTAACTATATTTGTTCATTTGTTGATATCTGTTGGTATTTTACAGATTTAAACCATGGTCCAGTTCGGCGGTAGAAGATGCACAGGTAAAAGAATTTGAGGATAAATGGAAAGTTAAAGTTATCAGGATCGACACGAATAAACTTTCTGCGAGATCGGAAATGTTCGATTGTTCCTATCAATTGAATGCCATATGTAATATCCTTTGGAATAGAGATAAAGAATTTATATCTAAGCAAATGGGGCAAAGTTGAATTTTAGAATATGCAATTTTTGTGGTAAACATGACAAATTTTTATACCGCTCTTAATAAAAACAAATGTTTAATTACTCGTTTGCATTATCTTTCATCTCATCCAGGTGGTGATAAGTTGGAGGTTAGAAACCATTGATTCAATAGGGTAGTAACGCAAACGAAACCAGACGCCTTTTTGGCTTGAGGCGTGCATTCAGAATGTACTATCGATATTCGAAGCTAACTTCAAATCTATATAGAATATTCATTGGCGGCAAAGCGCTGCATTCATTTCTTCTTTTCTGCGGATGACAATTATAACATTGTAGGAATAATAAAAAGCATACGAGTCGGTAGGTATGTACATTCTATATGTATTTACACAAGAAACTTAGTATACGATTATTAATATTGTCCGTGTTTAAAGTATAGATCTGTAGGTTATAATATTCTCATGCATACTTTTTATTTAATCTTATCTTTTATCGCTAATTGGCTGTTAATAAATGAGGGAACTTTTCAAGTTTTCATTTGATTTCTGGTCAAATTACTAACACCATTACAACCGGTATTTGTTGCGATATTTGTTACTAGCGCGCAGTACCGGTTTGCGACAGCGCAAGAAATTTAAAGGCGCGTAAAACAAAATGGTGTTGAAACGAACTTTCATTTCAGTGTGTTTTTATATTGTATATTTTGGTTTCCGTAATTACATTTATAATGATTTCGTTTCAGAAATGAGAAGCAGTAAACTTCTGTTGCTGGGAGGCGTAGTGGTTGCCACTGAACTTGTTTGGCAGTTGTACAAAAAGTTTCACGACCTCTGGACAAAAAGCACTAACACCTGCAGAATTTCGAAAGTAGGCGTCGACGAATCAAAACAAAACATCTCGGAAGTTATGTTTTTTACGAGGGATTCAAGACTATGTCGAGCACATATCACTTGCGACGAAGCTTGCCCCAAAGATAACTGTCCAGTTCGATATTTGAGGTAATCGCGCGATCGTTTAACTAGAATATCGAGCATCGGCATTTTAATTGTTACAAGTTTAATTAATGGTGAACGATATTATAGAAAATTGGAACATTACATAAACGAGGCTAAACAAAGCTTGGATGTCTGTATGTATACGTTCAGTTGCCAATTATTGTCAATGGCGATCGTAAATGCTCATAAACGGGGCGTATTTGTTAGAATTATATTGGATCGGGACATGGCCCGCAACAATCCTTCCTTCATCGCACTATTCTTTAAACACCGTACGTGTTGTTTGACCGTTTCGAACATACAATAATACTGTACATGTTTTAGGTATCGAGCTTCGATTGCAACAATTGGACGTTTTGATGCATCACAAGTTCGTGATAGTTGACAGTGATATAGTAATCACCGGTAGTACGAACTGGACAATGTCTGCGTTTTTTGGAAATTTTGATCACATTGTAGTGACTAATCAGCGATCGCTGGTCAAGCCGTTCGTCGACGAATTCAACACGTTATGGAACATATTTCAGACGCCGATATGCCCGGAATTGCAGGAAGCCTCGAAATAATTAGCCGGCTTTTCGATCGACGACAATTTATTATATGACAATTTATTATATTTTCGTTTTTCTTTTAATTTTAGATCTGTTCACCCGATTTCATTCTTCTTAACTGCGCGTGTACAAAGTATAAGGGTAAAAAAATGACTAAGTCGTATATCTAAACATCATGATTTGTGGTCGATTAGTTTGACCAATGTTTAAAAATCAACTGCGTTTCCCTTTACCTTTTTTTGTTTTTTTTAAGTAAAAGAAAACTCGTAACGGTGCTATTTTAGATCAAAGTTGAGGTTTTTAGGCCGATGTCTGAGTAACGTATTAATGTTTACAATCGTATTACCGGTTTTATTCGAATCAGTTTCGGAGCGGTTCTCGAATCCTGTCAGGTCCCTTCTCGGGTGGTACCCGATGAAAGACGATATCGTCTTAAGAGCGTTGCTTTGACGTCAAAGAAGTCGAAAGGGGGGTCGTAAAATTCGAAAGCGCGTTAGCTGTAGAAAGCATAATAATCGGGTACGGAAATACACTCCGGATAGAATGTTCGAATGGAAACGATTCGATGCAATCTAAATGTCTGTTTGGGACCCCGATAGATTCAAAAGAAGGTGATACGGTACGATACGAGTGGTTACGACGGTGCTAGCTTCTGTCGTCGCGTGATAGAAGTGGAACATTGTCCGTACATATAAATAGTTTAGCTTGTATGAAAATAGACGTCGGGCTGTTGGACCGGAGGATCGATGACGAGATCCCCCCCAGTAGTCGTTCCCTTGGACTTTCTTTCCCTTCCTGTCTGTTTGAAAATTCACGGTCTCGTAACTGTGTCGTTCTAGCCCTTGTCTTCGAGGTCGTTTTCATTTTTATGCGCCGCCCTACGTGGTACCGAAGAAACCGGTCTCTCGTATACGTGATACGGAGCAGGTATATTCGCACGTCGAAAGAAAAAGCTCGTCGATGTCGAAGATCAAGAATAACCGTGGGACGTATGGAAATAGAAACACGCAATCCGAAAATACACATTGTATCCAGACACGATGAAAGCCGGATACACATTGCCACTGTTTGACGTTTCTTAATCTGCTTTTCCCTTTATACCGTTCACATCAATAGTACGCGCGTAATGCTATATCGGAAAATCCATTGTTTTCCACGGAAGTCGTAGTTCGTCTTGTTTGATATACGATCACTGGCGGTTCCACGAACCGGTCGTTTCTGTTTCGCGTAATAAATTATGCGATTTCAGCTCAATTTTCACCGCCGGCTACAAATAGGTTCAAAGAAATCCGAACGCGTGATGCACGTGTCTCTTCGGCTGGTTGTTTATTATTTCTTTTTATATTTCCTCTTCTTGTGAGAAGATTCGAGAAGATTTTCCACGGTTCGGTTTCAGTTTTAAATAAATAGTCGGTTAATACGGCGAATCGAAAAGCAGAAGAAACGTAAGGTACGACGTTTCGTAGGTCAAGGGTGTGCCGAATTGAACAAGTGGCACGTTCGCGATACGAGTCGCGGATTCGGAAAAAAAAAGGGAAAGGTCAGAGGTCGAGTGTTCGCTGATGACCCTCTTAGTTGCTCTCTTTTACGTTTAACAGTTCAAGGATGGAAAGTAACTGTTTCGCGTGCTAGTTCGTTCGGTGTTACCTTTTTTCCCCTTAAATTCTGTTATTCGGAAAGCAGCAAATATTTTGCTCCGTAGTTTGCGCTTGGAAAAATTTGATAATACAAAATGAACAAAAAAATGGTGGGAAGAGATAAGAGGGATCGAACTTAAAAATAATTGTTGCATGTCGCAGGTGTATACGTTACACATGTTAATTTTGAATGCGTTTATTTCGATAATGTTTTTAAATAGAAAACATTGCTTCGCATTAACGGAGGCCTAACGCGTGAATTTCGTCGCGCGTTTTTTTATCTTTATGATTTCCTCGCAGGCACGAGGAAAGCATCGTTTGCTACGCGCGTTTCGTAGGAAGAGAGCTCTATCAAACTGCATCACCGATCCTTTCGTGTTGTTTTTTTGTTTGTTTCTATATTCACTCCTTCTACCGATAAATTGCTAGAAGAATATATGCGCGCTATGTGTACGAATGCACTCTATTATTTAGTAACGCTAAACGTGTCGCTCGACCTGTCCTCGAATATTCGCAGAAATTCTGAACCATGGTGAATTACAGTTTAAAACGAACGACTTAAGCGTTCGTTTTTCCATTTCCTTTTCAAAGTTCTTTCCCGGTAAAACGATGTTACGCAAGGCCTCGTACAGTGACTTCTACCGATTATCGTTCGTTAGACTATGTTAATTATCGTAACGTAATAAATTACTAGGAAATCCGCAGTCATTATTGTCTCTATAGTCGACACCGAAAACACCGATCGCAGTTACGCTCGCATTCGCCGCAGTCTTAACGAGTTTTTTTTATCACATTCGTTTCGTATTCATTATACTGGAAAAAGTGAAGGAGAATAGCCTGCGAATTTGGCTATGGCGCGCAACCTTTCGGCAATTCTCGTTTCGAAGTCGTTTCACGCGACAGGAAGTGTACGAAAGATGTCGTACGCAAATATTATGTACATACATGTGTAGGGGAGCACGTGTGCGGACGTGCGTGCGCGCGTGTGTCGCGCATCTATGCGTATACGCACATATGTACATCACGATAGATTCATCGATAATTGGTCCGCTTGTAGAGAAAACTGATGCAGGAGAATAAGGGGGATCACGATAGTGGAGAAGGAGGAAAAGAAGGGAGTGTAAGGATAAAGGCGAACGTGTAACGATGCGAAGGAAGAGGGAATAGGATGGGATACCGAATGAAGGGTTATCACACGTTTTTCGCGTCCATGTTCGGTAACCTTTCGAAACTCGGCAAAGAAAAGACACTAGGGTGTTCTAGTCTTGGAACAGACGAGTTCTATCGAAGGTTGGTTTGGCACGTTGCACCAGGGTCGGTGAGTGTCCATCGTGGGATCCGTCGAAACCACCGAAACTGTACTTCCGTTCCTGGCGATCGCTTCTGAGGCAAGGTTCGCTGGAAGCTTTCGCCATCTCTCACATGCTCTCCGTGCCGAGGCTACCGACGAAAGCCGGCTCGGCGATATTCGAATCGCATTGCATCACCCATTCCCAGATCCTTTTTGTAACCACTTTCTGATCGATCGTGGTCTCGAGGCCGTAACTGTTCAGGAGCTTTCTCAGTTTGTTCTTGTTCTCGTCGACGTTCCGTTGGTCGTCCATGATCGTGTCGAGATACAACAAACTGTCGCCTTTCCTCGCGATCGTCTCGCTGGCGTCCACCGACGTCGACGTGGCGCTATGACTTATTTTGTTCACGCACCAAGAGTCCTTCAGATACTTGTTGATCTCGGTTACGTGCGGCCTCTTCTCGGGTTTGTGCTCGAACGTTCGCCTGAAGTAACGCAGTAACCTAGGCGTGAATCGTCTGAAAGTGGGCGGAATCTTGGTGGTTCTTCTCTTCAGCCACCTCTGAAAGGCCGAATATTCGGGGTCCTGGATCAGGTCGGCGCTCTGCCAGGGCGGATTTCCTGTCAGACAGACGAACAGCACGATGCCGAATTGCCAGCAATCGGCGCTCCTCTTGCACGCGTACCTCTCGTTCTTCACGATGTCGTAGATTTCGGGCGGCTGAAACGGTAGCCAGGTGCAACGAATTTTGTTGACGAGCGTCCCCTCGCGTCTCGTGCAACCGAAATCGCACAGCTTGATCTTCGACATGTCCAACGCGAACACCAACACGTTCTCCAATTTGATGTCGCGATGCGCCAGTTGCTTCGAGTGAATGAAATCGAGAGCGGAGCAGAGCTGACCGGCGATTCTCTTGCACGATTCCTCGCTGAGACCCCCTGCTTTCACGTTCGCGGCGAGATCCCCGTACGGGGCATATTCCTGCGCGAAAACGAAACACTTGTCCGCTTTGAACGCGACCGCGTACGAGCACAGAATGTTCGGATGGGGGCTCAAATGATACGAGTAGTGAAACTCGCGGAAAAAGTCCTTCTCCGTGGTCAGTTCCTGGTGGACGGCCTTCAATACGACCCTCGTCCGCGTCGCCCTGTGCGTCGCCAACAAAACCTTGGCGAAACTCCCTTCGCCGAGGGTTTTCTCCACGTCGTACTCTTTCGACAGATCCAACTCTTCCAGCGGGATCTCCTGCACCCTGTGTATACCGGACTCCTTTTTCTCGTGCAGTTTCATCTGTAACAAGACCGTGCACGGTGCATTGTAATTTCCGCTTTTCGTCTCAACTTACGGGTCGATCGCGCGAAGGAATTCGTTTCCTTTCGTTTTCTCTTACGCGCGTGTCTTTCCAGACGTTTGCGTCATCGATACGCGACTACTATTTCAAACGATCACGACGTCGCGCCGATCGTGCGCGAAACGCGTTTACCGTCTGGAAGCGGTCTTTATCGAAGAGATCATCGTACTTTTCCTTCGTCGCCGATTCGAGAAAAGGCATCGAGATCGGGATATTATGCAAATTTTATATTCACCTACTTTTGTTCAAACGATTTCGGATACCGTTATTCGTAATCTTCGCGCGGAAAAGATACGGATAAAACGCGAATAAAGTAAAGGATTCTCATACGAAAAAGATCAACGTTCGCTGGTGACGATAACGCCGTATTTTTTTTTTATGGAAGATTTTCGCGAAATGGGGAAAAATTCGCGTCGACGAGTCGTGTGGGCGAAGGACGAGACACAGAGAGTGGGAGACACGGGGGGAAGACCGGAGGTTGGCCGGGTGAACCCAGGACCTTTGGAGCTGCCTAGATCAATAGCAAGGATTTCGCTGCGGCAACGCGCGTCAAAGCATTTCGTTATCGTTTCTGCTTTCTCGATTCGAATTAACGTCACGAGCACGACGTAAGAGAGGGTAGGGATCGGTTCGTAAAAGCGTTCGATCGTCGGACCAACTACGAAGACGACCGTCGCTATAAATTCTTCTCGATTTCAGGATACGATGTCATCGTCGGTCGTTAGAAGGATCTTTACGTTTCCCCCGGTTCCGTTTCGCGTGCTTTCGTCTCGTAACTTTTATATCGCGCAACTTTTATACCGCGCGAATCGTAATTTCCAATTCGTGGAACTCGATTTCTTTTTTTTACTTCTCTACCGGTTCTCACCGGCTACTTCTGACAAGCTTTGGACACAGTTATATTTAGCGTTTCTGTTTACCGGGGCTATTTCAACACGCGCGGGAGATTAGCAAAGTAATATTTTGGCCTGTGCGTTCACGCGTAACGTGCATTTTCAGCAAGAACGGGAACGGAAAAGAAGTGCACAGAGTGAAAGGGGCGGGTTGAAAGTGGGTGGGGTTGTGGGTGGTCGACCGCACAAGACGGGAGGTGCACATTTTCCTGGATAAATTCGTTGATTCCGTGCGTATATCGTCGTAACTTATCGCGTCGAACGTTCACGTTTTACTAGCGTTATCCTTTACCGTATATCGTTGCTTTCGACATGGATAATTTCATTCACGAATTACGGCTTTCGTACGCGTAGCGTCACACGAATTCGACAACTTACCACGATGGCAGTAATCCTTTGAACGATGTGTAAAGGTGTCACTGATCGTACGATTCACTGATAAGTCTGTGCTTTGCAACTGTCACGTTCCTTACGATCCGTGGTTTCTACATATTCACTGCGATCCGGATAGGTCGCGGTAATACGAAACACGAATTCGCGCACCAACAAAATGATCGACGCGAACAATCCAGCGAAAGAAACTTGTCGCGATTCTTCGGGCTTCTCGGTTGCCTTTTCACAGATAATCGAGAAAACTGTCAGTAGACCGTAACGAGAGGTTCGGTTCGATTTTACATTTTCAGCAATGCGCGTATGTCGCGTCTGGAGTCGTCGCGACGCCCTACGTCGCTTTTATAGACCCGGCCGAGACGCGCAGACGTAGATCGGAAAAGAGTATGGAACATCGATGCGAAGATCAAACGTGCACCTAATTCTTCGTCCTTTCTTTCTTTTCTTCGTATTATTTTTTCTTTTTCACACGATCGAGCGTTGAAACGATCATCCTGTAAATCGATCGTTAACGAACCGATTCCCGGTATCCGTAAAACGTCTCGCTAAAAATTGTCAGTCGCACGCGCTACTCGTTTTACAAATTTCTCGAGATTTCGTGGCACCTTGTGTCGTATATTCGGATATCGAAGCAAAACAATTTCGCGCCTACCCGTGTCGGATAATTGAAAAACGAAAATAGAAAGAAAACTTCGGATCCGGTTGGCAAATTGTGAATCACGCTTAGTACAGAATCCGAAATAGAAAATCGTAGCATCGTATTCGGGCCTATTCTACCCCTTGATACCCTCGATAATCCGTGTTACTGCGTGTCGTAGACGCGGCTATTTCTACCGTGGCGGTCACGTTCTTAACTCTGTTTCCGTCGCGAAGATATTTCAAGTGCTCCCGCGTTTTCTCGGTAGCACGTGCAAAGGTGTCGCGAATCGCGGGCTAGCAATTGTCGGCTGGTATCGGTAAAACGGTGCTCGAGAGAAAACGCTGCGCGACTACGAATTTATAAGAGGCTCGAACGCCCGAGATGGCCAAATGATACCTGTTACCGATCGCCAAATAACGCGCATACTCCCGAGGTGGAATTTAATTTAAACCAGAAAGTATTTTTAAAATGTATGTCAAGTATACAATGTCCATAGGGATGGATCGTACATACCAGTGCAACGACGGCAATATCGAAGATATAAATAGAGAAAACCGTTACGATGGAAGTAGGTAATACGATGTATCGTGTAACTGTTTCGTTTCGTTTCGTTTCACTTCGATTCGATTTCGTTCGGCTCGATTCGTTAAGACCCTAACGACTCCGTCAACGGAATATTTTGGCTTCGAGTACGGATTCGAATCGAACCGAGAACAATTGTCTGCTCGATCGATCACGTAACGCTACCTTAACACGTGGGGCGGTATAGTCAAATATGTTCCGAGCAGCGTTCACTCATCAAGCTTAATTTATTTCTGTCCCGTAGAAATTGTACAATTCCGAATAATACCTTGCTATTGTTATATTTAATCCGGAATATTATATCAGATTTATACCCAACATACGCACTTTGGGAGTACAAATGATTATGGGAAAATTTATTATCTCGGTGTTGAATTATCATTAGATAATTACCAAAAATAAATGTAGAGAGTCACTGTGCCTGTTTTACTGTGCATCTTACAAAAGTCTCTTCGCTTCTAGTTCGATTCTTGAACACTTAAGACGTCCTTCCGAACATTGTAGACTTACTTTATTTTTAAATAAATAACCTCACCATATCTCAATACTCAGATTGCTGTAATAATCCTTTATTTGTGTGTCGTTTGATTCGTACATGCATACAGATTCGCGGTGTTCATCGAATTAATCGGTGGGATTCGAATGCTGGCGCACTGCGCCGCGCGTACAAGAATACCCAAGTTCTTGTATCAAAAGTGGTCAAGTTTATAAAAATTCCCCGATTCCGTCGGTTGTTCGATGAATTAGGATTCGCTCGAAAACGAGCACAGGGTGTACTCCGAATACTCGTCGGAACAACTGCAGCTGGAACACGTACAACTGCAACAGGAGCACGTGCTGTAGGAACAACAGCTACCCGAGGACGACGATTCGTCGGAAAAATCGTAATCGCTGCTCGAGGATGAACCGCTTTCTGCGGAAAACCAAATACGCGGTATAAATTTTACGTAGCGAAAATTTATATCCGCCGATAATGCCGTGTGTTCGGCGTTATCTGAACAACGGTCGAAAAAACGAACGAGAGAGAAACTCTACCTGGCAGGTATCCCATCTCTCGTACAATCCTTGTAACGTGACGTCCGAATTCTTCCATGGCTCGTTCCGCCTTTCTCTCGTGGCGTCGTATTTTCCTCTCCTGTCGTTTCTTTCGTTTGTCGAGTAGCCGTTGCTCGTATTTTCCAGCCTTCTTCTTGCCTGTTCAAACAACAAACGATTACCAGAATCACGTAACAACACCGACAGATATTTCTTAGGAAAAAAAAAAAAAAAAAACGTAACGCGTTATACTTGTCGTGGCGATTTTTTCGTCCCGATCGTTGCATCTCGACGGCCTTTTTATAGCGCTCGATCGCGAGACTTTATCGTTCACGATTTCTCCTTTTATCTTGGCTCGCGCGTTTTTTCCCGTTTCGCGTTTACATTTAACGGGCGATTTTTTCTCGGCCTTTTCCACGATCGTAATTTCCGCCCAGTTATCGTTCAGGTCCTTCTTCGCGCGAACATCTTTTACACGGCACTTCTTGGAAGAGGCGTTGCTCGACGCGAACAGACTCTTTTTCGACTCCGAGGCGTTATTTTCTGCTTGTTCTTTTTCCGCGAAATCGTTAACTCGAGCTTGTTTGCACTTCGGCGTACTAGTATTGATCGGCAACTGTAAATTTATGCTTTGCGACGTACTTATCATCGTCGTTTCGTTCTTATTTATTGTTACATTTCCAGTTTCGGTACCTGCGGTTTGCGTTTCTTCAACGATATTTGCTGTTCGCTTTACGCCTCGCCTCGTCCGTTTCGCGGCCGAGTTTACCTTGGCGTTCGTTTCGAAAACGTTTTCCGACTCCTGCTGATACTTTGATGCGTTCGAAGTTTTACTCGATTCTCTCCTCGATTTCGGTTCGCTCTTTCGTTTAACCTTATTTTTTGCTTCTTCATCGGCGTCGCGTTCTTCCTGTTTATCGTTCGCGCGTTTGTCTCCCCTCTTGTTTCTTGTTTTCTTGGACCCTTGACTTCCGTCGGCCGACGAGTTATCGTCTTTCTGTTCGGTCGATTTTTCTTCGTTGGCCCGACTCGTTTGACTTTTACGTGTTTTTTTCGACGATGACGTAGCTCGATTTTTTCCCGTAGCTGCGTCACCTGCCGTTAGATCGATTCAAGGATAAACACAACGAATTCGCGCAACCATCAACGAAAAATCTTTTCCGTCTTACCTTTTTGGGGCGTCAGTTTCGGATTCAGCTTCATCCGATCGCTGAATTCGTCCAGAATGTTTTGCATGAAATTCTCTTGCACGAAGTCGTTGATTCGATTCCACGGATCGGTTTCTAAAATTTGATCCATGTCCAGGAGGCCCTCGATGGCGGGAAACGAGAGCGCGGCTCTTCCCGGGATTTCTTTACGGCTCATTTTAATCGGAAGAGTAAAACGAAAGAACTAAGAGGAAAGGATGAGTGGCTCGATAACGCGAAGAGTCTCGCGGGATCTCATAGATGATTTATCGGTGATCGGTGATGTTTTCGGCGCGTAGGAAACCCGAACCGCGGCTTTAGCCCGTAGAAACAAAGGAAACAAATATGCGATCGATTTTTGCTTGTTCGCTTGCTTACTTTGAAACTCCGGTCTTGTACGTCAGACCGTGTATTTTCGGTTTTCTCTGTTTCGAGATGAAAACGAACGTTTTACCAATACACGCGTAGGCACGCGTCGGAACCCGAATCGCCAGTGAGCAACGACTAATTTAAGAATCGTGGAAAACGAAACGCTTTCAACGCAAATTCGATTCTCACTAATTCGATCGGTTCTATTATCGAGCTCGTTCGGCACGCGTTCGGATGTCGCGCGACCGTTTGTAGCGTTACAAATATGTTTACATTTCGTTTAACGTACATTGTTCCGTGGGAAATCCACGGAGCATAATCTATAGAAAATCGAATTTCAATAGTACAAAGAAATCGTAAAACTACGGGTCAACATTCGCAGTTCCGTTTTAAAAACACAACGAAACAGAAAACATTAAAATTATAACTTAGACGATAAGATCATATTTTATAAAACTTCATATTTTCTTTAAAATAAAACCGTGGCACCCAGACGCGCTAAATTTGCGTGGCAGTCAATGGGTTAACTAGTATCCGACATTTTGTTGTGCATTAAATATTACATTTCGTTGTACTAAACCATCTTTCATCGTTACTCGATGCCCGACCGAGTCAAACACCCTCAATTATTCTTACACCCGTAAAAAGGTCGTAGAGTCACATGCGGTGAGTTGTCGATTAGAAAATCGGTCGGAGATTTACGACCTCCGACGACTTTGGCCTTACAATCCGTGTAGTCGCGATAGAGTCGCGTGTGACGTAAAAATATACGTGGAAGAACGCGCGATTCGAATGAATCGATCAGGATCATGCAGGAAATCGGTAACGTTCGATCGTAGGCGATCGGCGTAGGCAGCGGTAAAATGCTGCGAAGCTTATTTCGGACGAATCTCGAAATTACGATTACGCTCGATCGAAGCCACCTGCTCGTTCCATTAGTCGCGACGACACGTGGCCAATCGCGGAGGCGCGTCGTTGATCGCTCAGAAACGTGACAAAGAGAAAAGTTGGCTGTGACGCGAGAAATGTCAAGGTACATGGACGACGTGACGTCACTTTTTCCCCCGTAAGTCGGAGTATACGGCGACAGGCTTCGCTCGTAGTGTAATCGGCTAATCGAGTAGAAAAGTGGTAAAGTGACGTCGCGTCTCCGATGACCGCATACCACGCGTACACGTTATCGCGCGATTCGACGTGGTCGTGTGCGTCGAGTGCGTCGCGTGCACCCCTGTTATCGACTGGCCGTGGGTGTCGGTGTCGTTGCACCTTAAAAGACAGAAGGGTGGGTCGATGGAAAAAAAATAGCTCACAACATTCGACGGGATCCGTGCGCCTCCTGTTCGCTGCGTAGTTACCTGCATAAAAGAAACAAGGGAAAGTCGTCATCGGAAATTCGGCGAATCCGTGAGTTCACTGATTCGTCGATTTTAGCCGAATAGACGCAGGTTCGGACCACCTAACGCGTTCCGAACATTTGTTTTCTCCCATTGAAATAACATTTGCCAGTTCGAAAACTATTTCTGTTCTTTTATATCGGAACTGCCATTTTCGCTCGAACATATCGCGCGTTCGCCTTTATTATTTCAACGCCCGGGGATACCGCGTATCGAAAACTGTAAATTGCGGTATCGTTTCGCGAATCGACACGGCGATAAACGGAGGTGCATCGTAGCCGCGCCGGTTTATACCGACGAACGTATCTTCGGCTCGGGATTACGGCCGGTCGCTCGATACTTTTATTTTAGTGCCGTCCTTTTTACGACTCCGCGCGAGAAACGCGGAGTCTCGCGAGGGAACAGGTAGAGATGATACGTCGCGAGATCGAAAAATAAACTAATTCGACGAGGAGACATTGCTCCGGCGAGCCGGGCATGGTCGATCGACTCATCGAAATAAAACGCCGATACACGTAGTGGGACCAGTGTCGCCACGTACGTTCCGTATCTACCTGTATAAAAGAGTATCGTCATCCGTGAGTCCGATCGGAGAACAGTTGGTTAGCAAGATCCGAGCGAACATGATCGAGGTAAGAGGTCGGAACCGATCGTTCCAGTCGCAGCGTGTTCTCTGTTTGTCGCCGGTTCGTTCGAATCGCGAGACGCGTCCAACCGTGATCGATCAATGCAAGGTATCGGTGTTTTCGAATCGTTACAGATGATTGTCCTCGTGCTGCTCGTGGGATCGATCGGGGCTCTAGCAGCACCCGGAATGCCCAACCTCGGGAAAAACACGGAACCGGTTTGGTCCGCGTTGCCGAACACGGAAAATCTGGACGAAAAGGCCATGCCACTGTCGAAGTTGATCGCCGATAATCGATTCTTGTTGCCCGGACGACCGAATCTGATGGAAAAGTCTCAAGTGCCCGTCCTGCTTCCCGGAACGAAAAATTTGGCCGAGAAGCGTATACCCGAGTTGGTGTTGCAAAAGTTGTCGCAACCACCCTACGAGATCGGCCAAGAAGATCCTTAGACGACACGAGTCCCGTGCAAGCGTAATTTCTGCACGTATTGCCGAAAAATTTATAGAGGTAACGGGACCGCTTTTAAATCGCCGTTCGTGCAAATATCGACGGGGAAAATATACGGTGCTAATTTATTAATCATCCTTGAAATTTCTTCCAACCATCTCCCTTACACGTAGAAGCTGTTCGGTTACGGTTCACTCGCGAAATATTAGGTTGTTCGGAAAGTGATTTTGCTTTTGCTTGTGAAAAAGTTGGATCGATTCTATGCAGTACTTCTCTACCAAATATGGAAAGTAAAAAGCAGCATTTTCGGAATATTTCACTTTTTGAAAAATGATATTCAAACAAGAAAAAAAAAGTATCTCACGAAAATCGTCTCTCATTTTCATTAAAAAGACTAAATTATTGTCCGAATAACTTAATGGATTTAATATTTTACGCGGATTCTGGTATCTCGTGAGGATAATGGCGGGAACTGCTTTGCCTGTAAGAGTAGACTCGATTCGCGCTGTTTCGGGAACTTTTTATGTTACACGCGTTATATGTATGCGTCTGTCGAATCGACTCGCCCGCTGAATAGAAAGAAATATTGATCCGATCGAGTGTGGAAGATCGCTAGTTTACCTCTCGACAACGGCGCGTCGGCGGTGAGTTCCTTTTCTCCCGAAAGATGGCTATCGAGGTTGGTTTTGCTCGCGAGGATCAGCGAACTGGAACTTGCCTGTACGGTCGAACCTCTCTTCGAGTTCGGCGATCGAAAACTAGCGATTTTGTTCTCTCGACGAGAGATGACACCTCCGGTTGCGTTCGCTGAGCGAAATTGTTCTCCGCTATGCATACAAATACCGCGACGAACAAAAGATTTTTCTCCGTTTAAAACCCGTTCTCAAAGACGGTCCATCGGACACGCTCGCGTCTTGATAATAAAGTTTCCCGTTTACCGCGTGAAATATGTGTTAATTCGTCTCGGATGGAATTCCTTTGTGTCTTCCATCGTTCCTCGGCTTTGTCGCCGGATTCACCGCTGGCGGAGAACTCGAGAGGCTGCGGGGATAAAGGAAAAGGAATAGGAAGAGGAACGGGAAAAGGAAGCGGTAAAGGAATCCAAAGGGAGAAAAAGGCGTTTTCGCTGCAACTTTTGTATTGTCTTTCTCCTTTTGCGAAAGAGAATGCGAGCGCGTCGACGGACGGACGAGAGACAGGGGGATGAGGAGTAATTTTGACAGTTTAACAAATAACCGCGTTGTTGCGTTATCGCAACGCGGAATAGAACGAAGCGATTGTATGGACGATCGATTATTATCAGCGTTCCAGGATGGCCGGTCTTCTAACAATCCACGGAATTATCCGACCATACGAATAATCGCGTTACTTCATCAATTATCCGCTGACGGTGCACGCAATTAAGGCTGCGAAACACCAGCGGATAACCTTCGCTCCGGTATTCGTAATCGCGGCCGATTCGTATGGCGTAACGAGAGAGCAGAGGCCCGTTTGTTTCGTCGCGTCGACGAGAGCGACTCTGTGAAACGATCACGTTATTTTCCTCGGCTTGTTCCACACGTGTTGAATGCGTTTGAATATATCGATTTAGAAGCGGCCGATAGTTTGGTGGGCATGCAAATGAACGCAACCATCAAAGGTAAAATATGCATATACACCGATTTATATACGCCGCTTTCCTGTCTCTCGATTTTTCGATCGCCTACGACGGAATTAATCTTCCCGCTCCCGGTCTATAAGCTTTTCTTTTCTTTCCGTCTGTTTTACCCCGATTTCCGTTGTCTGTTCTTCCTTCCGCGCGTTCATCGGGCACAGTGTTGATTCGATATCGACGGAATCGTTTCGCGGGCCGTTCGAAGTTCGGTTCGCGGCTTGCGGGATCGCTAATCGTCGGCGAAAATTTGCCGATACGAGGTTGCTCGAGAGAAAGGACACGGTTAACCCTTGAACACTGAATCTATCGGCGTGTAATGCAGCCTTATTTTGAAATTAAAAATGTAGTTGAAAAATGAATAAACGAACGATGAAACAAGAAAAAAACAACATGAATTTCAAGAAAACCATTTTAACATACTTCCTAACTTAAAATTACAAACTTGTTAAATGGTCATTTTGACCGTTTTGGTAGGTTTAGTGTTATCACACGGAGATATGCCAGAAATATTGCACGCGAAGCATTGGTCTCATTTTCCGAAACACATTGACCCAACAGCATCAAAATTAAGATCGTCAAAACCTTGTAAAATTTACAGAAAAAAATAAAAAAATGTAGAGAAACAACGTGAGAGTGTAAGAAGTACAAAGTTCCCTTACATGTACCAGCTTGTTTCGACTCGTATCAGACCACTGAAAATTATTAATTTTTTCTTACAGATTTTTGTAATTACTTATCAAATATTTCACAAATATTTGTAATTTTAAAAGGGCGTCGTCGCTAATATTTATATTTGGCCCGATCATCGTATTGCACAAATCGTGCTAGTGGGCGAAGGCTGCGCGACTTTGCTTACGCGTTTGGCCAAAATTTTTTGAAAGTAAATCGTTGGTTAAGGGGTTAACGAACGGTAAAAATGCAGGATGTGCCGTTGATCGAGTTAGCGATGTCCGCCAGAGAGGAACGAATCGCTGAAATCTGTGCAACGCGACTAGGACAGAGCTGCGACGGGAGAAGGAAAAGTTTCCGTAGGTGGAACGTATGGGTCTCCGGTATCTACCAAGTCGGGTTATACCCGGGGAAGAAGTTGCTCGAGAACCACGGCGAACGTTAATTCGCTTAACGGGCTCGTTTCTCGTTTCCCTTACACCTGCTACCGGTGCCGGCGTCGCGTCGTTGACTCTTTCGTGTACTTTGCGACCAGCTCGGAACGCGTCGCGCAAATATTTCGCCGTTCTGCCGAATCGTCGGCGACGATACATCCGATAACGTTCGATCGATACCCGATCGGCGGCGCGTATTTTCCCGGAAGGTTGTTTATTCGATCGCGCGACGAAATACGGGTAAAAGGTCGACGCGAAATCGTCGGGCGAAATATTCGTTTGATCGCGACGATGGGTTAAGGGCTCGCGTCGCGATTGGCTCGCTCGTCGAATTTTCGAGGAAGCGAACGATCGATGCAAAAGTGGTCAAACGGCAGAAGGATACGGTGACACGCGAAACTCGTCGGTGATCGACTAACGAGAGCGTCGTTCGAAAAAAAAAAACGACACACGACATGTACCGCGGATCGACCCTCGATCGACGAATCCAAGGCACCGTTTCGATAATCGGTAATCCACGCCGAAAGGTTTTCGTGTCTCGGTAAAAATTGCCGGGCGTTTTCATTGTTTCGCGTTTCGACCGAGCGAATGTTTGAGGGAATAACGGGCGAGCGATACGCGGGAATGATTTTTCACCGATCAAAAGAGAAGAGTTGCGATGCCGTCGATGAACGATGATGCATCGACGGACGACGATTGTTCGGAAGCCTGTTAGCGCCCGTTAGTAATCGGGATTCCACGGGAGTACCGCCTCCGCTCCCGCCCGTTGCTCCTATCGTTCTCCTCCGCCTCCTCGTCCACCTGTACCCTCCACCTCTTCTTCCTGCCGCCACTACATTCCCATTCCTCTTCCCCTTTCATGTCCAGATCACGCGATGATACAGGAATGTCTGGGATGCCGAGAGCGATGGCGTAGAGCTCTTGGTTGACCCGGCGTGGCCATTATCGTGATTACATTAGGTGCTATCCTAACGGGCAACGTGGCGCCGCGCACTCTCGTCTAAACCACCTGGTTCGCCGAGCGTACGATTCGATCGAGAAAGCGCTATCGAATCATCGGAGTGGCCGGCTCTTCGTTATCCCGAGGACGATGCGTCCTCTTCGTATTTCGTTTCCTCCAGCCTGATATCCCCGTCGTCGCGCGTTTACCCAAGTACCGACAACGATCCTGGATTCGGCGTCCGGAGAGCTCATCCAGGAATTGGCGAGTGAGAAGTTTGAAAGCAAACATAAGAAGTACGCCCATAATCAACGTGAATCCGCCAAGCTCGATAATTTACGTTGCTTGGGTCAACCTGTGTGCGTAACGGTCCGAACCAATAGAACCCGCCGCCGAAAATACGCGAGAGTCCATCTTTTTTTTCCGGCGAATTAGTGTCGTCGCGCTCTGAACGCCTGGGACAACCTCTCCATGCGCCAATTCCAGGGTTGTTAGCAGTACGTACCATTTCCAATTGTACAAACAAGCTTCGCGTAAACGAACGATACGTAAATTCGATCGGCGAGCGACGAACGCGCGTTGTTCCGCGAAGAGTTTGCCTCGGTAATGGAACCGACGTCGTTTATCTCTTCTCGTTTCGAGACTTTATTCCGGTTTAGATGCTCCCGGGAGATCGCGGCTCGGGACCAACGTTTTATAACTCGGCACTTCCTCCTGACGTTAGCGTCGCGTCGTACGGTTCGGTTAGCCAACAACGCCTTCCAGACGCTCGCGTTTTTACGTTCCCCCGTTCGTTCGTTTCCTTCGCGTTTGTCTATTATGTAAATGGCAATAGATCAGGTTGTCAGGGGGCGGAAGGTAGCCGGGGGCGAGAGCATACGCGCCACGATTCACCGTCGCGTCCGGTTTCACCGCGATTCGCGCGTTCACGTTTAATGGATGGCCGTGCACGATCGAACTTTAACACTAGATTCATGGAACGTGCCAAAATGACTAATAACCCGTTTCTTATTTTATATTACAAAAACTATCAAGAAGCTTTTATCAATGTTAAGGGTTAACGCTACTCTAGAAGTCAGAGAAGAAGATGATTTTCGGGAATTTTTTAAGCAAAAATCATACAAGGTATAAGCGATAAAAAAAGCTTTAGTATATGTATATGTTTTGAAGATGGTTCGAAAATTTTTTTAAGCAAATTGAATTAAAAATGGTTGCAAGTGCTTGCTATTGCGGTAATATCATTTCTTGAGCGAGCTGCGTGGCCGGACTGTTTTTCCATTAACACGTTGATTGCTACACGGAAGCAATGGAAAAATGCGTTAGGTACTATATTCATTTTTAATAAACCTTATGAAATATTTTCACGATACATTGTTAGATTTATTTCTCATAATTCCAAGTAACTAACGCAGTTAGAAGACCGAACAAATTTTGAAGTATACAGCTATTTATATAGAAATTTGAACGTCAAATGTCGTAAAATAAAAAATAAAAAATTTGTTGATATTATATACCATAATCTATGGAACATCGTACGAAGAAAGGTTTGGAAAAAAAGACCGAAAATTTAGCAGTAAATTGTTAATAAAAAGTAAGGTAGTTAATTAATAAAAAAAATCCGCACGACGTTCGCTGAGTTACGTTATTTTGCATGACTCCACAAAATTTCAAGTCGATTAGCTAAAAACTTTTCGAGTTTTCGTTCGTTAAGGGTTAATCCAGGAGTCGTATGTAAAAGAAATTAAGGACCGCAAAGGGTCAACGCGCGAGTTCAAGCTTTCACGGAGCATCATCGATTCTCGAGCCGCGGGTTGAGCGAGTTGGAACGTTGTACGATACGCTCACGCGCCGTATCGAGTGTCGGAGATTCGATTGTTTCGTTTCGGACGTTGCGAAGAATCGTTCGGTCGTTAGGAGAACGGCGTGTAATCGGAATGGGGCAAAGGGCGACGTAAGAACGGGTCAAGTGGGATGTACGGGGTCGTTGTTCGATAAGCGGGACTCGGGCGAGCGAGAGCGAAGAAACGAAGGTTGTTACCGTAGCGGAAGAAACCTCGATCCATCATGGGGGGTAGAAAGGACGGAAATCGATCGATCTCGAGCCGCTGGTAAGAACGCGACACGAAAGCCACGGTGGATCCCCGATTGTCGGGTAGGCGAGAAACAGGTCGGTGGCTGTCGTCGTCGACGGAGACTCACGCGACAGCTCGAGGACGAAGGCGAGATCGGGACTTCTGCGAAGTTCCGTAAAGTACGCGTACGTCGTAATTTCGAGCGGGCAAGAACGGACAGAACGTAGCGAGCGCGCGCACACGCGATCGATGGGATCTCGTCGTCGCGTGTCTAACCGCAACTTTGCCCCCCGCGCTCGCAAAACATAGAGATGCCCGCGCGTTGTTCCCTCGCTCAGGTCGATTCGACTATGCGCGTTCGCGACCGATCGGCCAACGATACCGGCCTCCTCTCTTCCGAAACTTTTCGCGCATTCCGCCGGGAGCATCGGGAACATGTACCGAGGAATACCGTAGAAGAAAAGTTCCGGGAAAGTGGTTAACCGCGCGATTTCTGTTCGGAGGTTCGCTCGTTATTGCTGCCGACCTATCGCGAACGCGCCGCGGATCCTTTCGCGAGCGGTTGCTAATTTCCCGCGCGGCGAGTCGGCAATGATTAAGCTTTCGCTCTACGGTAATTACGCGAAGCACGGAAACACGGCGAGATGTATACAACAACGCGCATTCACCCGCGGCCACAACACCCTCCTCGCTTTTGCTCTCGCGCTCCTTCCCGCTTCACCCTCTCGCACGCGCCCTTTTCCGTTTTCCGCGCTCGTCGGACCGAACTTAATAATAATAATAATTGCGTACACGAAAACGCTCACAAACGAAACAACGAAATGAACGCCGCAACGAGAAACACGGAACAAACAGAAAGAGTTGGGAAGCGGAACGGGAGAGACTCTGCGAAGAAGTGCACCGTATAAATACTAAATTCGGGAGAGCCGGTTACACCGTCGAACGACCGCGCGGTATACCGCGAATTCGACCGTTCGTTTTTTAATTCTCCTCCAAAGCGGATCGGACCGACGAGGAAACCGTTTCCTGCTCGACCGCGAACGATTCGGTCGTCCGTGCCCCGAGTAACCGCGCGAGAACCCGGGGCAACGGGTTCGTGAATTCGCGCAGCGAACGAAGAAACGAACGGGGCGGCGGACGATCCAGAAAACGGGATAACGAGAAACGAACTTTCGCGCTTGTTTCTCTGGTAGTTGCCTCGCCGCGTACAACATCGTCCTCTCGAATACCGCGAGGAAAACATTGCGGCCATTTTCCTTCCGTCCCCTCGCGTAGATTGCGGTCTTATGAAATTACGCGAAACTGCTTCTCGAGATGCGGCGCGCCGGCAAACTCCGCGGAAACGTTTTGTTCGTCGTCGGGAAAGAGGATCCTTTCGCCCCTCTCCCCCGACGACCCTTTCGAACCCGTTGCCCTGGATCGATCCACCAGGAGTATCTCGATCGCGGTCACCGACCCACGCGCGATTTCGCGGCTTTTAACGCTCGGTTTACGGATCTGTAATCATCATTTAGTTTTAAATTAGAGCTAAAATAGAAAAGAAGATTAATATAGTATGATACGTAAACTGGCTTATACAATGAACCTGTATCTTGACAAAGTTAAAGGCGTATAACAAATTACTTATGCCGAATGGCAATCAAAACTTTTGAATTGTTCTTCTTATTTAAAGTGCGCAATCACTTAGTTGCCAACCCAATATTACTCGTACGATAGGAAGCAGGAGCGACGCGATAAACAGGTAGATATCGAGGACAAGGGAAGAGTATATCGTTGTCGATGATCCGCGGAGCTTTCTTTAAACGCTTCGACTGCGAAAAGTCGGAAGCTCGAGTAGTCGGAGCGTGTCGCGCGCGAATTGAATCGTTGGTCGGACGTGATCTGAAATTCGTTACGTCGCGCGGGTATCTCTTCTTGAGCGTTTTGTTTCGTTCCTTAAACCCTCTACTCGCTGGATGTCCGCTGTTTCGAAATCGCGACCGACGATCGAAAACTTGCCGGTCCTCTCCGGATGCTCCAGTACACCGGTTAACGCGTAATCGAAGGGTGTTCGACGTCGAACCCTCTACAGGTAGTCGATACGGGTAAAAAACGATATTGTCGCAAACTTTTGACCGCTAACAGGAATTCGTTTTCACTTTTCGGAGAGCGGTACGCGGTATCGGAGTTTACCCTTCGTCGAGCGTTTCCTGTGGCTGCTCAAAAGGGTGAGGCCGACGAGACGAGAATGCGCCGTGCCGGAAGTCGGAAGGTGTTGTTGTTCGACGAATCGACGCGGTTTCAACTACACGAAAAAAAAAGCGGAGGAGGACCGTTCGCGATACTCGTTGAACGTTCAACGCGGAATCGGCGAAACTGTTATTACTTTGCAGCGAAAGGCGAATCGGTGGAAACCGAGCCTGCGACGAGACGGAAACGGGTAGCCATTATTTAAAAGTCTCTTTTCTTCTCGTCCTCGCGGTCGACCACGAAAAGCACCGTTATTCGGAGGAACGGACAAAACTCGATACGTCGCGCGGTCTACTGTCCGTTTCGTTCGTCGACTGTCGGACATCGCTGTCATATCGGACGAAATGTAACGGCATAAATTATTCGTCGATCGAAACACGCCGGTGATTTTCGCGGACGTTTCGCCGTCGTTGCTTTCGGCTTTATTTCGGCCGGACGAGGGAAAAAAAACGTCTGGGAATGTTCTGATTCGATGGCTTCCTACGGTGATAAACTCCAACGCGTAGCCGATTAAAATTCAAGCTCGCGAGTACGAGCGACCGAACTCGATCGATAACCCGGGGGATCTCCGCGAAACGAGATACTCGGATAACGGGTAACGGCATGTACAGTCGAGAAAGACGGTAAACAGCGACGTTGCTACGCGTTACTTCGGAGATACGGAATATATCCGCTTCGTCGAGCCACGGTAATGACGTTGAACGATGACAACGACGTGACCACGCAAGTAGGCGCACGTCGTTCGTCCCGCGTTTTTTTTTCCGCCTCGCCCGTTAACTTTTTCGATATTATTTCTCGTCCAGACCAGCGGGGAACGGCGTTCGACGCTCGTTGTCCCGAAAAACTTTCCTTTCGATGGTTATTTCGGCGATCTTATCTATCTCGCGAAACGTTCGCGAAAACTTCTCGAGGATTTCGATTATTCGCGGCGACCAGCGAACGGAACGAGTCCGTCGAACGGATATTTATGTATAACGCGAATTCTGGCGAGTAGCGTTTCGGGGTTAAGGCGGGCTCGAACCGGAGAGACGATTCGAGAAGTTATCCGATAGAGACTCGCTATGAAAACTCTGAAAGGGTAAACTTTGTCGAGAACGCTTCGCGCGGATCGAAAGTTGGCTTTCCCGTCGAACAAGAAGTCGCCCGTCGAACTAGAATTTCCTCCTTATCCCGCAGGAACGACTCACCGTTCGAGCACACGCTTCTTGACCGTGGGGGTGGTGGTAGCCACCGTCGGCCGGATGTTTCGCTCTCTCCGCCGGAGCCTCTCGACTCGGCGACATCAACAAGTGACAAGGAGAGCGGCAAAAACTTCTCGCAGTAGCCCGTTCCGTTCGCGATAAGAGCTCGTCGAGGCGAGAGAAGTTATAGGACGTTCGTCGAACGTTAACGCCGCCCCCTTTCCGATTAAAACGTTTTGCCGCTTCCCCTTTTTCGTTTATTTCATCGCGCCTCGATCGCGAGCCACGCGATTCGAGATTAATCGCGACGAGCGAACGGATTCGCGACAGAACCAGCGAATCAAAATCGCTGATAGCGCGCCTATCGGGAAACGATCGAAGGGACGAAGTATAGCGATACGTTCGGCTCTTCTGTCGGCATTTCCGTCGGGTCGCGCGCGACCCTACCAGCCGTCTACCGAGCGGACGAGTTAGTTCGCCGGTTATAAGGAGCAATTCGCTCGCACGGCACCGTAGCCTAGCCTTCGGCAAATGCATGCCCTGTAAATTGCCTGGCATTTAATTACCATGAGTAGGCAGGCCCTGCACGCTAAAGCCAAGAGTACTCTCTCACTTTCCCTCCCCCTCTCTCTTTGCTCTTTCTCTTCCTCCTTTTCTGCCCGTCTTTCTCTCTCCCCGATTCTCTCTTTCCGGCGAGCGAGCACACACGTACGTGTACGCTCTCTCTTTCTCTCTTCCGTTCCTTCTTGTGTACAGTTTTCGACGTATCTCTCCTCGTCCGGCCTTCACCTTTCGCGAGCACTATCCGCCTCTGATCCTCCTTTTCTGTCTGCCTTAGGCTTACAGCGTACAACGCGTGTTACCAAGTACCGCTAAATTAAACACCTGCTTCAGTCAAACGGTACGTACCTCTACTCACCGCTACGACCTACAAACTGCGAGGCTCAAAGCTCCTCCCGCGCCCCTCGCCGACTCGCCCCTCGTCCGCCCACCGTTTGCCGCTTCTAATTGGACGATGCCGCGTTTCTATTTTTTCTCTTTCTCTCCCATTTTCACCGGCGTTCGCGACACGCGATTACCTACGCGCACGTTCGCGCGTACACGAAAAAGAAGCGAGACGAGCGCGTCGAAAGTCGCTGCCAGTTTAGCGTCCGATCGTCGCGTTAATGTTCATCGATCCTTTTGTTTCATATCGTCGTTCGTGTAGGACTATATGTATACGGAAAATAATAATAATAATAATTCCTTGTCGCAATCTTTCTATATTTATGCCTTGTCTTTCGTCCTGTCGCTCGATATCCTTTTCTGAATTGCAAGTCGTACAGTAACGACTTCGCGAAATATCGATATGTAATATGTTTTTATTCGTCAGAGGTCAAAATATAGGCGATGCAGCGTGTTCGAAAGTTCTTAAAAGAATGCCATTTCTCGGGGTTGCGAGAGGTCCCTCCTCCCGCCAAAGGGCCTCGTTGTTTGTAATCCTTGGCAACGTTATGCCGGGCCCCGGCGTCTTGGTGATTGTCGTGGTATTTTCTGAATCATGTGTCCTGTGTCGAGTATTATTACGGGTAGACCCGGAACTTTCTTACATTCGTTTCAATTTATCGCGGAGGGAATTCGAATGGCGCGAAAGCACATCCCAATGTCGCCATTCGTGGCCTTGATTCGCGGTATTTTCAACAGACACCGACGTCATTTCTCGCCACTCGTCTCACGATGCATTTTAATTTACCTCCTTTCACGGAGTTCGTCGTCGTCGCTGATTCGCGAGTCGGTGTCGCGCCTCGAGAAGTTTCACGGGTGGCTCTTTGGGGGTGTTTTTGATTTGTTGGCTCTCGCGGGACGCCCGTTGGGGAAGGAGAGGGTGCGAGACATCGCGAGAAACCGAGACGGACGGAATGACGCGCTCCGGGTGAAAGGAGAAGAGGGAGTGAATTTCGCGCGTTCGGGAGAGAGAGAGAGAGTAAGAGGCAGTGTGGCGACGGGGTGAGGAGGAGGAGGAGGAGGAGGAGGGACAAGGTGAAAACCATGGGCGTACGAGGGCGCAGAGGGACGAACGAGAAGCGGTGGTTGGGTAACCGCACATTATGTGATTTCTACAGGGAGCCAGCTAACTTTGCGATTGAATTGTACCGGCGACAATGGCAATCTGCCAGGGCACTCGACGGTTACTCCTACAAAGATTTTCAACGATTTCGTCGTTCGAAATTCTTTCGCGATAAGAGCGAATACGAGAACCCGATGGCCGATCGTTCGTCGAGCCGTTTTTTTTTTCCTTTCGGGCATTTTGTCTTTCGCGACGAACCGAGATCGGTCGTCGAAAGTCCACGACTTGGAGAAAGACTTTTGGAGCTTTCGAGCGCGATTTCCGCGGTCGTTAAGTTCGATCGAGAAGGAATCGGTGAACGCCCGAGTGGCGGGTACGGTTGTTTAATTTCGAAGAAAAACGCATTACCTTTGCCGCGCGAAGCGAGAGAATAGAAAAGCGTCGTTTTAAATTTTGACGGGATCGAAGGTCGGCTCGCAACCGCTTCGACGGTTAATATTTGAACGGAATCTAACGGTGCGGTTGTCGGTCGAATCGGTGGCGTCTACGGGGAAGCACGAGGGAAAAAAAGTGGTACGCGAAAACATTACGATTTTAAAATTCGAGAGAAAAACCGATTGTTTCCCGGTCGAGCGTGAGCCAACTACCTAGCAGCTGCTTCGCAAAGAAAGACGATTTTCAAATATTTACGGGAACGTTCCGTAAACCAAACGAAACCGAACCCAACAATCCTGCGCTCTCTTTTAAAAAGTTTTCTACCCTACCGTACGAAAGCCATCGCAACGAAGACGCGAAACTTTGTCGGTCGTCGAATCTTCGTTTGTTGGTAGATCGAGCGTGTCGTAAAAGGGGACGCGATTGTTTTCGGATCGTAACGGTACGTTGGATTTAGTCGAGCTTTTGCAATTTATTCGTGATGGTCGTTGTCTACGAGTCGCGGGATTTTTAGAACGACGTCGGGTCCACGCGCTTTGACGATTTCGCGAAAGGTAATCGAGGATAATGGCAAAAAGGATAGATAATCGCGACTCGTCATTCCCGTACACGGAAAAATTCTTTTCCGATAACTGCGCTCGACTATTATCTACCACCCCACATCCACCCCCTCTACGCCCGATATCTTTTATCTTTTCGTTCGTTCTTCTTACCTTTTTACCTCTCGTTTTCTTCCTCCATGCGTCTTCCAGCGCCGGCGGGCTCGATGGATAGCCGCTATTTGTTTTTCGTTACGCGAAATTGCGACCCGGTATTTCTCGAGGGCTCGGCAAACTACGCTCGCCATCGACCACCGACCGTAAGCAGGACAGTCGTTGTCTTAAAGAACGTACGTATTTAGTTTTCGCACGCGGACCGTTTGTACGTCCAGGCTGGTCGAATGCTGCGGAACACAGACAGACAGAGAGAGAGAGAGAGAGAGAAAGAGGACAAGCAGGAAAGTAAGGGAGAGATTGTCGACGGGTGAAACTAGGAACGAACACGAGACGAAGAAAAACTGGGCAGAACGAAATTATGGCCCCTTGGTTCGCGCTCGAGTAATTTGCCGTAATTTGCCTCGGTTCCGTAAATCGGATGCATTTCTTTCTTTCGCGGTTGAAAACGACCGCGAGCTCAGCAAGGCTCGTCTTTCTCCCTCGTTCGTATCTCCGTTCGGCAATAACGTTTACCTTTACCGCCGAGCATTTGCGCCTCTCGCTACTTGGCGAAAATACGAATGGGTTTTCGCGATGACCGAAACGAAGATTCGCCGAACGTCGTGGCACGCGGGCTCGCAGGGTCGACCGATCCTTTCTGTCCGGAATATTGGACGAATCGTCGAAGGAAAAGGAAGGTTCGGAACGTCGGAAAAGACGATTTATCCTCTTTTCGGTTCCGTTCGGGAACCTCGACAGTTCGCCCGGAGCGGTCGCGATCCCGGTTTACCTTTCGAGACCGTACGAACCTTTCGCCGGACGAGAGTTTTGAATTACGGCCAAACCGGAAACGTATTTACCTAGATTGCTACGTACGCGTTTGCGTATTCGACCGCGTTTTTCCTTTTTCCCCGTGTGGAGGAAGCGGGACGAATCGAGACGAAACGAAACGAAACGAAACGAAACGAAACGAAAATCGTGTCGGAGACGGGCGTACGAGGACGACGTAGTTTCCTTGGACTTTCACGGGGAAACGGCGCTACTTTCGGAGCAAGAAATTCCCTTGCGAACTGGCTCGTTTGCGAAATAGATGACAGACGGAAAGTCTCTCCATTCTTTTTGCGAAATGGTCTCGTCTTGTGGGAACAACGGTGCGGTAAGTTCGACGAGTTGTCGCGAGAAGAAACGACAGGCGGGGAAAAAGATTCGTGTCGCGGCGACGCTTACGTGCCCGGTCCCGCGACAAAGTCGTACCGGTAATAAAAGCTCCGGGAAGGATAGGTCACGGCGATAGTTCGCCATTCGTTTCGAGGAAGGAGACGAATAGAGGGCCGATTCTTTCACGGTAACGGCCACGGCACGCTCTCGCGAGTTCGCTTTATCGAGCTGTTCGATCGACGAAATAAAAGCTTCCATCGAAGCTCGTTCCGTACCGAGAATACCGTCGCTATTATTATTACCGGCGTCGTTCGTCCGTCACAGCCGTTAATCATTCATTCGGAAAATAAAATCATTCGAATATTTTGACTCGATCGAGAGCGCGTCGTATATTTCACCGGCGATACGTATAGATCGTCGCGCGACCGACTGTCCCGATCGCGAAAAACTTTGATTTATTTTAACGAAACGAAATTTTGATAGAATCGTTTTAACCGGCGGATCGTCCGTTAACCGCAGCCTGGTCGCGATTCGATCGAGAATGAAAAACGCGGCGTTTCTGCGTGACGTTTTTTTTTTCTCATAGAGAGAGAGAGAGAGAAGCGCGTATCGAAAGGGGGATCGAACGAGGGACAGATCGATCGCGGAAAATTCGGGCCGGCACGCGATGGAAAGAGGAACGGACGAGAAAAGGGGATCGCGAAACTTTCGAATCCCGTGGCGAAGTTAACCGGGCGTCGCGTCGAGTAGCTTTCGCGTCTAAGTACCCCTCCCTTTCTGGATAGAAGGGAAATTTCCCCGTCCGCTCTCCGCTAAATTTCCGTGGCATGGTCGCGTTTTATTACCGCGCTGCGGTCTTCCCGGTGGATTATGAGCTGGAAATACGCCACTATTCGGACAGTGGTCGGACTACCGTATGCGCTTTCGGGGGGGAAATCAACGCGGTGCTTGTAAACAATCGCGAAATGTTTGCCGATATAATCGAGGAGGCCGATGTTGCGGGACGTAGGGAAATTAAAGCGCGAAACGTTCCGCTAATGGCAAATCGATTTTCATAATCTGGCCGGACTCGGCGGGAAACGAAGCGTCGGAACGGGAACGGGACGGGATTCGTTTAATCTCACGCTCGATTCGACGATCGAGCTCTTCCTTCCAGCTACCGAGTAATTTATCTATTTTCCGCCGCGCGTTCTTCCGTACCAGAGACACGGAAATCGATCGAATCGAAGAATAGAAGGAACGAGAGAGGAAAAAAAAGAAAGAGGAGGACGGACCCGGTTATCGCAAACTTTTTAAGCGGAAATTCGTTCCCGATAGTACTTTGTATGCAACGATCGCGGCCTCGGGTGCAGCGCGTATCGCGAGATAGCTACGGAGAAACGTAGCGAGTTTCCCGAGACCGAGTAAAAGTCGAAACACCTCGTTTCTCTTCTTTTTTCTTTTTTCCTCTTTCTTCTCTTCGTCCGATTCTTCTTCTTCTTCTTCTCGTGCTCCTTCGTCCGCTTTTTCTTTTTCTCCTACGCCGTCGACGTCGTTTGGTCGAGCCAGTTCGTCGTAGCGAGTGTCAACGAGGCGCAAGGAAAAATATTTTTCTCCGGCTTTTGCGTAGCGAATGTCATGGGTGCGGAAAAACTTTCTCCGCGAGTTTCGCTTCTTCTTTCTCGCTCGCCCGTTCCGCTTTGTCATCGTCGTCGTCGTCGTCGACGACGACCAAGTGTACTGGACCGACAGAAAAGATACAACGGCTCGACGTCGAATATTCGAGACGAATAGAAAAGAAAGTTCCGAGTAGGCGGATACAGGAGGTTCCGAGAAAAGGATCCGCGATGAAAAATATTATCCGGAACAGACAAGCTCGGTAATCGTTCACCGGGAAACAACCGGCAGGGGAATTTTTCTCCTTGATCGCTAATTAAAGTCGTGGTTGGTTTCGATGGTCGTGCTCCGAGTCTCGCTCGATTCTCGTTCCACGCCGAAGGCACGGAACGTCGTTACGAAAGTGATTCAAAGTTGAATCGACGGTATACCGAATACCGTCGTCGCGGAAACGTTCCTTCGTCGTTATAGTTTCGATAGACGAACGACGGAAGGAATCGAGGAAAGGAAAGAAGCGAACGAAAGAGCGGGCCAATTGGCGGAATGCGCGAGTATGTAAGTAGATAAGTGTCGCGACAGGGAATACAAAGTCTCCTCTTTGACTTTTTTTGCTTCTTTCTTGCCTGCAGTCGTTGCGTCGCAAGGTACGCCGGCGTTCGCCGATGAACCAGCCGGAGGAAAATACTGTTTCATAGTCGTACCGTACGTAATCTATATCCGCCGACCCATCGCGCAGCCAGTTCGTATCCTCTCGAGTAGCTAGGTGCTATAAATTTCGCGGCTGAAAATCCCCCCGATACGTACGCGTGCATCTGCTCGTTCGTCCGTTCGCCGGCACCGCCGATCGTCGACCGACGTACTATCTACAACCCAGGAATTGGCGTATCGACTCCACTTATGTTAGATGTTCAGTTATTACATATGTATATATACAAGTATAAAAAACATTGAATCTATGTTTAAATTTATTCGGGCCCCACGATATTACCCAAGGCATACACGTAGCAAGGCAGTCGCAACATCGACGGGACTCGCGCCGGACCATGGCATACGAAGCGTTCTCGCGTATTTTCGATAATCCAAATTGAATTCCACGATTCGACGGGCATCCTTCGTTCGTTCGTTCGTTCGGAATGGTTCGTCTCGAGAAGGAGGAATTCGGGAACTCGGCGGTTTACCTTGTGATCAGTCTATTTTTCCGCGACCCCCGCTCCCTCCGGTTCGATCGCGTTCGACGAGCGAACAGGTTAGCAACAGGAAATAAGTCGTAATTACTCCGTTACATCGGCTCGATGGCAGCGCAGTCGATCCGGGTCATTAAGAGCGAAGCGCATTCGCTAATCTCAGCTGGCGAAGCGGATAATAACGAGCGAAACGTTTCGTGGCATCTGGTATCGATCGGTGCGGCGTTCGAGCCACGCGCGAAACGAGCGACCTAGCTGCCACCGATACCGATCTCGAACGGTTTTTCACACTGACAAGGCCTCGTTTCGATCGTTCGCCGCGAAAATAGACTCCGTCGATTTCGAGTCGTTTGCTCGGTCCTCGAGCGACTAGAAAATCCGTCCGAAAGAACGAGATGCTTCGAATTCCGCGCCATTAATCAGGATCAATTTGGTTTGGACACGTTAATCTACTCGGCGTACGAAATTCAATGCGCGAACCAATTATCTGTATCGAGTGCCAGCTTTCAATCCGTTCGTTAGCCAGTTGACAACCGGGAGC
Source organism: Coelioxys conoideus (assembly GCA_947623535.1). Taxonomy (NCBI): domain Eukaryota; kingdom Metazoa; phylum Arthropoda; class Insecta; order Hymenoptera; family Megachilidae; genus Coelioxys; species Coelioxys conoideus. The sequence continues at coordinate 3,500,234 of OX392450.1, forward strand.
GCGAATATTCGCGACTTTATGTCGCCGGCAAACAGCGAGCCCGTCAAAACTATCCTCGCTTATACCCGACCGACCTTATCCTACGTTCGCTCGTTCAAAGGATTCTCGTTCATCGACGGCCGCGAATTTAATCGTTCGCTGATCGTACGTATCGATCGCGTCGGATCAAACGATTTTCGTCGCACGATCAGCGTCGGCTCAGTTACCGCGCGTTAATGCCGGCCGATCGTCGATCTCCGCGTATTCCCGCACGATCCTTTTTGTCGGGTACAAACTATACGGGCTCGCATTAGGAATTCAACGACGCGTACCACGCTTTATTATAAAACGAGCACGGAAACGGGCGTTCGTTTTCCGCGAAACGCGCGGACGCGGTGCGGCTAACCGAGCGGACACTGAAATCTTCATGAGCCGGTGGAGCCAGATTCGATAACGGAGCTAACCGATTATTCCGATTAGTAGCGAAATGTACGGCGACGCGTGCACATACTGCGTCGGGTTGATCGTACGTGGACCGATAAACTCTCGCTCGAAATCGACGGTCGACCAACCGGCGGAAAAAAACTCTTCCGACCCGTACGACACGCAGTGACTTAATGACTAGAACTCGTTCGGACTGCATTCGAACCATCTTACCCTCACCTCTCGCACTCCAACGCGTTCTCAGACATTCTTGGAACTAGAACACCTAACGTGACACTCGTACCGATCTTCTAAACGTTCTCACCCAAACAGTTGAAGTACCAACTTAGGAAACGTTCACGTGTTCGACTCATTTACCCATTTCATATTTATTCGTTATTTTAAACCTAGACTAAATAATTATCTCATGGCACAGACGCGGCGACCGCATATCAACGCCACGGACTAATGACGAGTTTACGTGGCGAAAAAAAAAAACTTTGGATAACTATGCGGGCGAGCGTTAAACACGTAGAAAAAGATCCGCTATGACTCTGTATATTCTGACCTTGTCGAGACGGTCACAGAAAGAGCGCCTCGAAGATGGCACGTTTAGTCTCAGCACCCCCATAATCAGCGTGACGAATCACAAAAATTGTACCGACGAATCATCCGACTTACAAAAACAACTCGATAACAACCGGCCTTCCCCCAACCGATTTCCAAAAAAGAAAACTCTTCGATCGAGACCGTATGTGACCCAGGTCAGATTGGCTCCTTAGCCACGCTAATAAAGATTACGTCTTTCATCACCGAAAATCTTCCGAGCTTGATGTCGATCGACGATCGCTGACTGTCAATTATTTATGTTCTTTGAATCAACCGATGTGCGTGTTTGCGCGAACCAATAAAATCCTACCACTGAAAGTAAGTATGTACGTATGAGTCGAAGTGACAATTCCTGGGTGATTGGGTATACAAGTGCCAACCGTCTACGAAAAGTCTTTCGCTGTTATTTCATTTCTAACCAAGGTAGGAAATCGGGAAAACTCGCGTCGGTGCTGGTCCGCATTCGCTTATTGTCTGTTTCTTGTCCTGATCGCTCCCTTCGAGGATCATCGACAAAAATTTCGCTACACAATTTCTTTCCCCGAATTCTCTTCTACCGCGGAGAAACGTTCACGGTGGCGGATCCGTTAAACGAGAAACGCTCGAAATTGGCTTAAAAACAAATCGTAAAGAACGGCCGAGCGAAATCGAATGGAAATTAAGTCGCGTTTACCTTGCCGGCAACCTTTAACCTTTCGCCAGGACGAGCGTGCTCGTTTGCTCGATACAAAGGGTGCCGCGTTCGGACCGGTCGATTTTCTATTCGACGTCGATCTTCGGTCGGATCGAGAATACGGTCGATCGAACAACTCGGTTCGTCGAAGCGTGTGCGCGTCGCGTCGTCGAGCGCGGGTTAGCGTGCAAACATACTCGAATCGCAGTCGTTCCCATAACGGGCCGTCTCGCGCGTAGATAGAGCGATACAGATAGGGTGAAGGGCGCACGAGGAAGGGGCACGAACGTTTCTCGTGCGCGGCATCCTTCTCGTGCGGAGGCGGGACGAGCGGGAACAAGTGCACTCGCACAGGTGTCGAGGGAGCCGTACGGGGTTATAGGTATGGCCAGGTTGAGCCGTTGGTCTTGCTTAATCTGATTACGAGCGGACCGGGTGGGGATCGATATTTTCGCGTGAGTTTTCCAGGCAATCGGCCGCGAGATAGCGCGGCCGGGCATATTTTATACGCGTTCGGGTTGGCCGACCCCATTTACAACCCTGTCCGTCCGTCCACTCGGTCGTTCGCGCGTTTTATCAATCGTTTCCGATCGAACTTACTATTTTTACGCGGTTCACGGGAAATTCAGGATGCGAGCGCGGAAGATCGCGAAATATTTATGAAGGATTAGGCGGTCGCGAACGGGTGACTATGTAGCGGCGAAGCCGATTTCGCGCGTGGATTTGCCGCCAGTGACGCGAATATTTGTTCCCGGGATAAACGCGTTCCCGAATTACCCGACCGGATTAAATCGCGGGTAATTGGGGATACGGAGGCACGATCGGTATCATCGGTCCCCGGCTCCGCGAGCGTGTCGCGATCGATGCCGACATCGTTTTCCAGTTCGTCTTCCTTCTTTTCGCGTCGCGTCACGGTTAAAGTTCGAGGAGCGAATATAATCTTTCGTTCGCGTCCTATTCCGCGCTTCGCTCGTTCTTGCCGCGGAGGATTTCGAGTCCTCGAAGCGACGTCCCTTTACCGTATGTCTCGTTAGACACGCCGCGTGATGGATGGCTCGGTCGGTGGACGTCGACGTTGCAGGGCTTTACCACGACGCGAAATATGTCTCCTATCTCGTACGTGATGCACCCGTTTCTCTCTGCCTCGTTCGCTCTCTTTTCCTTCCTTTCGTCCTCGACTTTTCTCTTCATCCGCGTCTTTCCTCCCTTTCCGTTTCTCTCCCGTTCTCGTCGCGGTTAAACTTCTCGTACACTGCGAGACACCGAGACGTTCGCGCCCGGTCGAGGTTGTCGCTAACCGACGAAACATTTCGCCCTTTCTTTACGATCTTAAATTATCTCAGCCAATTATTGCTGTAACGTTGAGACATCGGAAGAAAGTTCAAATGTTAGATACACTTTACATTCGATGATCCCCGATTATGCAGATGATGATCAGAATTGAAGCGAAAACTTTATTGCAGCGAAAATACGAGTCTGGTTTATCACGATCGTACTGTCGTGTGCGTCACGAGCGTGACACGATGTGGTAGGGCAAGGGGTTAAAACCAACGTCCACAGTCGCAAAGCAGATACGATCCTGCAACATGTCATCCTGCACATGTCCCTCGACCATAAACAGTATTCTGTTACTTAATCCCAAAAGTGATCTTTACGGTCATTCATCGACAAATTCGCGAGGAGAGCGGTCGGTTCGATCGTTTCGATTCGGTTCGGTTCGGTACAGTTCGGCTCGGTTCGCTTCATTCGGTTCAGTTCGATTCGGTGGCTGCTTGCGACAACTCCTCGTGCGTTGATTCAAACTCGAGAAATCGGCGGCGTTTCGAGCGATAATTCGCGGACGAAGGCGACGCATTCGCGAAGGGACATAAATCTTGGCGAACGACACGAAACGCGTCGTCGGCGCGCTTCCGGTTATTCGTCGTGGTCGCGAGCAACGAGTAGTCGTTCGCGATTCGGGTGTCGGTTCGCACGCGAGGCTTCGGTCCGCGGCAAGTTTCGCGCCTTCGTGCTCGCCTGTCGAGCGAACGAACTCTTAATCAGATTATACTCATCGATTTTTTCCTCTTTCTTGCGTTCGCCGGCCGAAGGAGTCTTCGTTCGCGACTTTCGCCTCGAAATTTTCGATTTTTGTCGCTCTCGAATCTTTCTCGACGCTCGTTCCCATTTCGCAGGCGCTTACGTAAAGTACAACTTGGTTTACACGTTCGTTCTTTACCTTGTCGAAAATCGACACGAATTTCGAAAAGGCCACTTTAACATTTTCTGTAACTTAAAATCAGAAACTTGCTAACACTAAACCTACCGGCGTATAATGCACGTTTATTTTGAAATTAAAAATGGAGTTGAAAAACTAATGCACGGACGATGTAACACAACTGAAGGTATATATCGATGCTTTATATCGATGAAAATCAACAGAAATTTCAAAGAAACCACCTTAACATACTTTGGAACTTAACATTAGAAACTTGTAAAACGGTCATTTTAACTGCTGTGGTAGGTTCAGAGCGTTTAACACTGAACCTTAATGACTATGTCTTAATTTATTCGGATCCCAGAGTCTGGACAGCGACGACTCGGTCACGTTTTCGCCTCGATTCGATCGACTTTCGCGTCGCCTCCCGAATCGTCGTCGAATAATCTTCCGGCCGAGTCCCGGAAACGCCATTCTTCTCGACGGTCGGAAAGATAAAAGCCGAGCTGACGAGGCGCAACTTGGACGCTTTGAAATTAACCCGGAACACGGCCAACTAACTTTCTCTCTCTCTCTCCGTCGCAACGTAAAAGTCGCTTCCCATTTCGATCGTTCAAAGTCGAAGGATCGTGATTGTCCTCTTCTCGCGCTCGTTTAACCCGTCCGCTCTCGTACAAAGCCGCCCTGTTCCAGTTTCTCCTATTTCCATGCATTTTTTTCGTCGCGCTTTATGGCACGCTAGTACCGCACACCGAGAGTACACTCGAGATTTTACCGCTAATTAAGTGTTCTCTCGTCGTTTCTCTTTCTCTTCTTTCCGCTGTATCGACCGGTTCGCGTTGGCTGTTGAACCGCTTCGTCTTCTCGTTCCGCCGCCGCTGCCCTTTTACGCTGCACGGAAGTTTCGCGACGTTTCCCATTTGTCGCGTGTCCTCCTTCGAGCGTGACTCTCGCGAGTCCTTCGCTAAACGACGGGAAAATCCGTCGCTAGGTGCCGTATACGATCTCGCGGGAGATTCTCGCGATCCGCGATTTATAAGGTCGAGCGGAAGGGGAGCGTCGGCCTCTTCGGAGAAGATGGAAATCGAGGATGAAAGTTGTTGCGAGGGGGCCGGCTACGAAGGATCGGTAAACCATACGCTGCCAGGGTTACCAGCGTCCCCGGAGGCTCGGCTAATGCTCGACTAATTGTCGGAATGTAAATAAATATTCCCCGAACGGTCGTGATCCTACCACCTCACGGGAATACGTCTATGAGAATATACTACGTTTGGACATGCATCGCTACTTCACTGGTTGGATCGCGGTCGCGCACGTCCCTCGCCACTCTACCCTGCCTTTTACATCTCTCCTCTCCTCTCGTTTTTCCTGCCTCTAACCGCGTTTCCTGACGATTCGTCGGCCCCGAGATCCTCGCATTACTCGCCGCCATTTTGAACGGACACCGACCGACCATCGGTAACGCTGTACAACAAATTTTGACTTTTTTTCTTACGTATTACATTGCGAGCTTAATACGAATCTGAAATTCATTTCTTTCTATGACATACAGTTTTAGAGAAAATTAATGTTGAAGAAAATTGCAAACTTTCAACTTTGGAAATTTTTTCTGCTATTACGTGTGCAGCTACTATTCAGTGGCTTTTTACTCGAGAATAAATTATAGGTATATTATAGGTATATAGGAAATTCTGACCATCGTGCGTGATAGAGCAGACATTTTTGCCGCAGAAAACATTAAGTGATGTTACAAAATCACTTTCGTTTTCATTTTATAACCCATATTTTTTTAAATAAATTTAGAAATATCTGAAAAAATGTATGGCTTTAGGGTCTTTCTTACTTTGATCATTGTTTAAACATATTTAAATGTTCACAATGTAATAACGATTTATATCGTTTCATTCGTGAAAGTTCACAGATTATTCTCGCGTAAAAAGCCACCGAAAGCTGCAATGGTAAAAGCGCAAAAAATTCCAAAAGTTGAAAATGTACAATTTTTACCAGCAGTCATTTTCTCAAACACTGTACGTTCTACATAAATCGAATTTCAGATACCTATTCAGCTCGCAAAACTCTATAACAATTTCATAATGGTCATGAAATCATTTGACTATTGTACAATGCTCTTTTCGTATCCGAAATTTTATTTCTTCTGGGAAACAAGCGCGAGCGCGATCCTTTCGATTAAGGCCAAAATTAGCAGCTCGATTGCAGATACAAAATAAAATATTTAAAGAACGTCACTTGTGATTCCCGATAGTGAAATTCTGATACGCGTTAAAAATAAATCGGTAGAGTCGAGATAAAACCGATACTCGACACCATCTAAAGTATTTGCGTTAAACTTATCCGACCGTTCAAATGTTTCAGCGCATACCTGACCAACAGTGCGAACAATCGATTCAATAAATCATTCGACGACGGTTTCAATTTTGCCGCGGATGCGATTTCGAATGTGGAAAAGGACGAACCGAGACGGCAGGAGTGGGGAGATGGATGGAGTCGCGTAGAGAGAGAACGGCGTTTCATTAGTCTCTCCTCGGCGCTCGAAAAGAGAGGACCTACGAAGACTGCGTGCTGCTGGCTGCTTCTATTACTTTTTTTCAACCCGCTAAGCTTCCGGTAAATATTTCCTGCTTTTACCTTCACCGTTCCCATCGGATAAAATGATTAATACGCTTCATTAATAACGATTTTTATTTTTTTATGTTACAGAATTCGGGCAGTGTTTCAACAGGCGATTCAACCGATTCTCCGGCGCAATCGTCGTTTCATCGCCATGCATCAACGAGGAGCAAGACACATGCACTTATTAACACGTTACACATAATAATTAAATACACGAACATTTGTACGACAAACACTTTATTTTTAATTAATAATTACAACGACGTAATGTAAAAACACATGTATTCCTACATAACTTGTATGTAATGGAAAGTTTCAATAAACGCAAATTAAAGGGATATACTGTTTATTCATTTAAACACCACCTCCTGCATCCCACGATTTTAAAAAATCACATAAGCTGAGTAGCCACATCCTCGCATATGATATTCTCCTGATAGAAATTTCCAAAATCGAGTTTTTTATGTTTTCGTGTTTTGTTTTTTATCGTTTTTATATTTTTTAACCCCTTCCGAAACCAAGAGTACAAATCGGGAATTTAGATTTCGCAAATTCAATTCGCCAATTCTTGGAAATGACGTCATCACAATTCCAAGAAGTGGCACGCGTGCCACCACCCCGCGCAAGTGTTCTTCTCCTGATACCAGGAGATAAATCGGGAGCTTTAATTCAGAAAATCACTTCGCCAATTCTTGGAAATGACGTCACGAAATATTCCTGGAAGTGGCACGCGTGCCACCTCCTCTTGCATTTTATGTTCTCCTGATACCAGGAGCCAAAATCGGAAACTTTAATTCAGAAAATCACTTCGCGAATTCTTGGAAATGACGTCACGAAATATTCCTGGAAGTGGCACGCGTGCCACCTCCTCTTGCATTTTATGTTCTCCTGATACCAGGAGCCAAAATCGGAAACTTTAATTCAGAAAATCACTTCGCCAATTCTTGGAAATGACGTCACGAAAAATTCCTGGAAGTGGCACGCGTGCCACCTCCGCTCGCATGTTATGTTCTCCTGATACCAGGAGCCAAAATCGGAAACATTAATTCAGAAAATCACTTCGCCAATTCTTGGAAATGACGTCACGAAAAATTCCTGGAAGTGGCACGCGTGCCACCTCCTCTTGCATTTTATGTTCTCCTGATACCAGGAGCCAAAATCGGAAACTTTAATTCAGAAAATCACTTCGCCAATTCTTGGAAATGACGTCACGAAAAATTCCTGGAAGTGGCACGCGTGCCACCTCCGCTCGCATGTTATGTTCTCCTGATACCAGGAGCCAAAATCGGAAACATTAATTCAGAAAATCACTTCGCCAATTCTTGGAAATGACGTCACGAAAAATTCCTGGAAGTGGCACGCGTGCCACCTCCTCTTGCATTTTATGTTCTCCTGATACCAGGAGCCAAAATCGGAAACTTTAATTCAGAAAATCACTTCGCCAATTCTTGGAAATGACGTCACGAAAAATTCCTGGAAGTGGCACGCGTGCCACCTCCGCTCGCATGTTATGTTCTCCTGATACCAGGAGCCAAAATCGGAAACTTTAATTCAGAAAATCACTTCGCCAATTCTTGGAAATGACGTCACGAAAAATGCCTGGAAGTGGCACGCGTGCCACCTCCTCTCGCATTTTATGTTCTCCTGATACCAGGAGCCAAAATCGGGAACTTTAATTCAGAAAATCACTCCGCCAATTTTTGGAAATGATGTCACGAAAAATTTCTGTCAGTGGCACGCGCGCCACTCCTCGAATATTATGTTCTCGCGATACCAGGAGCAAAGATCGGAAATTTCGAATCGAAAATTTTGCATGCCACCCCTTCGCTATTATGTTCTCCTGATACGAAAGCGCAAAATCGTTTTTTCTTATGAATTAGTTGTAATCGACTTTTCTGTAGAACGCGACGATATATCGGAGGAGCGAACCTACGTTGGTTTTACTGCGCATGCTCGTTGCGATATTTCGTGGGCGTGTCCTCTGTTGACTGCTCATGCTGGACGGTACCTTGGAGGCGTGGGACTATTCTCTCCTCACCGCCCGTGGACAAATCCTAGCAGTGGACCCTTCGCTGTGCTCACCTTCTCGCAGCGAATGATTTCCTGATACTAAATTCTAAAATGGAGTGTCCGGTATATCGAGAAATCCTCGTTCAACCTCTTCGCTCTCTATGTTTTCCCGTTACGATGTTCCGTTTCTCGATCGAGAAGGGAAATTTTAGGAAGCGGATTTGGCAGGGATGTTAAATGAATACTCACGTCATTTTGTTTTCTTACTCTTTATTGTTCTCTTTTTGTACAGGAAATAATTTATAACACGAACAACTACAATTATAAATCCATGCAAAGTGTATTATAATACATCGAGTGTTTGGATAAAATAAATTAGTCGCATCTAATGTACAAGTTGTATTGTCTCAATTCGCATCTATCTTCGCGCATTCAATTTACGGATATAAAATGTTTGCTTAACGCTATACGTAAGTTAAGTCGTAATCGCGAACAGCGCTATTTCTCGCGGTCTCTCGCGACATCGACGCCGAACGCGATACCTGCGTTTTCGGATCTCGTTTTCTCCAGGCGATGGAGAAGATTCGCGCGCTACCGACAAGACGTTCGTAGCAGGCCTCGCGGCGGACCCGATGGGATAGAAGATTGGAAGAAGGATGATGCCAGCCAATGCAAATCTCGTCTTTCATCGCAACGTCGCCGCAGGCCGGTCGGATATTCTCCTCGAATTCGCCTAAGCGGAGGTCCTTCCCGTCCTTGCCACTTTCGCCAAGTTTCGAAATCGTCGTCGATCGTCCCTTTGTCCTATGGCTCCGTAATCCGAAGAAGGTGGCGGCGCGCTCTTGTTCGAACTTCGTTCAATTAATCTCGAACGCCATGAAGAAAAACATCCGTCGGCAGGAAGCTCGATTCGAGTATCGTCGAGACAGAGGGGCACAGACCGGTTGATCCGCCGAGAGGATCGAATTGGAATATTCCAACTACAGGATTATTCGGTCGTGACTTTTCTGTCGATACGAGCACGGGCATGCACTCGACTCGCAAGCTTCCACGGATTACGCGCGAAATTGCTATCCAAATCCTGTTTTTAATACCCTCGACTCGTCGACGTCCCTGTCGATTACTTTCAATGGGACCGTCGATTGCTCTTTAAATCGTAAAATATGAAAACTGTCGAAGCACGTCGAACACGCGTTTCCTATCGTCGAGCGTCGCTCCCGTATTCGTCTTCTTCGCGAAACATCCTAATTCGGTCTCGTCAACCAATCGATAGTCGAACGTCCTATACACCTATACAAGGTGTCTCGTAACTAGTGTAACACCCGAAGAAGAGTTGTAGGGGAGCTGATTCTATGTAACTTGTAAAAATTGAGTCTAGGCTCTCGTTTTCGAATTATTAAGGAAAACCACTAAGTAGCGAAGCCTCGAACACTCGACCGATCGTGGACGCGAACAAAGTTAATATCGTGCTATGTTACGTCAACGTTAAATCACGCATAAAATTGTCTTATCCCTCATTCAGTAAAATGAATAACTGAACATTATTATGCGTGATTTAACTTTCACGTAACATTGCACGATACTAACTTGTTTGTTCGCGTCCACGATCGGCCGTACGTTCGAGGCTTCACTAGTTCGTGTTTTTCCTTAATAACTCGAAAACGAGAGCCTGGACTCAATTTTTGCAAAGGAGAAAGTTAATCAGAATCTCCGCCTCTACAACCACTTTTCGGGTCTTACACTGGTTACGAGACACCCTGTATATACGCGATTCCACGAAACGAAACAGAGATCAACACAGATAGAGTAGAGCGGACGCAGCGACAGAACAAGGCGCGAAAGAGTCCCAGAACTTTTCGGGGAGCTTCGGTATCTTGGCATTCGGGAACCGGGGGAGATAGCGAGGAGCAGAATCGAGAGAGACGGTCGGGAGAGCGTAGAATCGCGAATCGAAAGAGCGAGCCCGTGACACCGAGGACGGGGCTGTGTCCTTTGTGCGCTCGGTCCGGTGCATCCAGTCGACGAGTAGATTGCGCGACTGTCAATAGCAGAATAATTGAAAGACGCGCTCTTAATTAGTATCCGGCCGGGAATCTTGCGCTCGACTGCCGCCGTTCTGGCTTATTTCGACCGTAAGAGAGAGAGAGAGAGAGAAAGGGAAATAGCGAGAAAGAACGAACGAGGGAACTGGCAAATCCGGGGAGAACGGTTACGCCGCGCGAGCGCTTTTTCGCGGGAAAGACACAAAGGTTGAAAAAAATAAAAGAGAGAGATTCGGTGAGAGAGAGAAAGAGGTGGGGGAATGCGCGGCGAGAATCGAGCGGAAAAACGAGCGGAAGGAGGCGAGGGTCGAAACTCCTCGTATTTCGCAGTTGGCGCGAGTTGCGCGCGACGAGAACGTGCCGAGAATCCGAGACGCTTCGCTCCGCGGTTACCCGCGTTCAACTTTCTGCTCTCTTTTTATCCTCTCTGTTCGATACGCGGCCCTTTCTCTCTCTCTCTAACCCTGATTCTTTGCGGGCTACGCTTCCTCGACCCCGTGCTTAATCGCGTTAACGAAATTTCGTCACGACCGAATATCCGCCAGCGATTTTCTTTCTCCGTGCACGACGATGGATCGTCGAACGGCGTCCTCCTTGCGGGACGGTCGTCTCCTACGACGTCCCTGCTACGACGGATCCGTAGGAATGCGGAAAAATATGCGAACCGATACCGGGACTCGAAACCGGGACATTTAGGTTGCTGTTTGTCCGTAATCCTTTTAACCTTATCACTGTGACTTGATCTCCGAATAATTCAGCAACAGGTTTAAGATGTTACGCGGGTGAACAAAATCTTGAAACCGAATGACAAATAACAAAATTTATTGTAAGGCAACGCGCTGCTTAGAAACGTTCGTGGCGACTGTCGGATATATACTGACCTTCTTTCCGAAATTTAAAAGCCTTGTCCCTTAAGGAAATTACAATTTTATTGCTTGACCTCCGGTTCGGTCGCACACGATGAACTACTTTTCAAAATATTACCCTGAGATTTGACACGGTTCGTGAGACTTAAAAAACGATCGATGCAAATGAATTAAATATATCCATCACTTATTTACTTTCTTTTTTACTTTACTACGAATGCATTCGTCAACGAATACGTCCCACGCCGATCATTTATCGCATCGTGCAACTGCGATGTCACAATCAATTCAGTTTCATACAATCTTAATCGTTCGTATGTTTTAAAGAACGATTTGAACGAATGGTTAAAATAGGAAAGGTGTCAAAGTATAAGAATAGTGTCTCTCGTACATATCGATGGACTTATAACGGCGTATATATGCGCGTTCCGTGTATACCGACAGACTTCTCAGGAAGTACATATAAAGTATACTTCTCCCGTATATACAGGACAGATAATAGCTATCCTTCGAACTGGCTGCAGACAGGCCTGCACCGAAAGAACAAATGGCCATTGCTGCATGTATCAGACGGAGAACCCTCTAAAAAAATGGCGGTCGAAGGGAAAGACGGGAAGCGCGAATCGCGGGTCCGTCGAAAGAAACGCGCGTCGCTCGTTTTTCCGTACGGGCCGTTCTCGCGAGAAGCCGAAAGGGGTAAAGCAGTCGCCGAAGATCGTTAGGCGAAGCGGAAACGAAGAGGGAGGCAGAGGGAAAACGCAATAAAGGGAAAAGGCTGTTTGGAAAGCGGAAGGAACACGGTTCGGCCGCCATGAAAATGCTTATCCTCGCGAGAAAATGGTTCGGTCGCGTACTAGACGTTAACGAGATATCGTTAACGTCGCGTCGGCAACGAAAGCACGTACACGTTTTTGCTCCACGCGCTACCGTAATCGACCGGTCGGTTTACGGGCTCGATTTAGCCGTTCGCGAGCGGCCGAGGCTGCGCCAACGCGTTGCAACCGATATGGCCTCCTTCTATATCGCCTGGCCCTATTTATGGCCCCCTTTCATCCCGATCGAACGTCGTCGTCTGACCTTCGCCATAAGCCAACGTCGAATCTTCACCGAGGTTCGTATAACTCGCTCGAGATGGACACGAATTTCTGAGCTTCCCCATTCTAATTTCGGATCTGCGGGATTGCCGGCGCCTCCACAACCTAACTCGTGTCCCTTAAGATGCCTGGATCCTGACTGTTCGCGTTCGTCCCAGGGACGAAGAGTCAGGGCCCACTTAACACCTTGAGTGTGACCCTAAAACAGTTTCAATTTCTTCTAGAAACTAATTTTATTTTCGATCAATTTTATAGACAATTTTCATAATATTCTACCCTGGTTTAGCTTGGTTAAGTGGTTAAGCTTTAATATATTTACTCAAATTTTTCAAATTAGTGATGGATTTATGTATGAATTTATACGTCACCCATATGGCCCGAATTGCCAAAGAACTTGTCTCGTGACCCTACGAGGGCCTGTTTTGCCTCCAAAGTCCCCAAAAGGTATTCTCTAAAGCCATAAGTAAGCCTACAGTATGTACACCGTGCGATAACACCGTCGCTCTTTCAACGAAAGTCGTCGGGTTCGAAAAAACTGACCAGTCCGAGCTATCGATATTCCGTCGCAGTTTCTAATTCGATCAACCCGAGACGACGGCAATTTGTCCCGTCCCAGAGTCGATTAACCGAACCGGAGGGGAAAAAAAAGGAAGAAACAGGACGTAATTAAGGTTACGCCATCGGTTCGGCAAGTGGGTCATCGGATAATCGATGTTTTCGGCCCGTCTCGCAAGGACGACTAATTTTCAAGCTCTCGTAACTGCCGGTAGCTGCACGGACATTCGTGTCGAAAGCCGTAATTCAAGGTGCCTAGATTCGCGCGTCTCGCTTAATTCGAGGTCGACGTTTGCGTCACTAGCTTCACGTACGCGTTTCGTATCGCGTGCAAACGGATTCGCAAACTTTTCGACAACCTCCGACATTCGACGCGAAAGGCCTCGTTCGTCTCGTATCCGCTCTCGATCGGCTTCCGAACGCTCTCCTACATTTCGTAAGGATCCTTTTCCGGACCTAAAAGGGAAAGTTATATCGTTTTACGAGTTCCTTGTAGGATAGTCAAATTTTAAGGGCATCGGAAAGAAATTTCTTTCTTTGCATCAAAGTCAAGTAGATAGTGGGGGCGAGATAAGGATATTTGTGCGAGGTGCGGATGAAGAGTGTTTGGACCGAGCGAAGTGTGAATGAAGAGCGAAGATGCAAGGAAAGTCAGTTGAGAATGCGAGTCAAAAGAGAGAAGTCTTGCGAGCGTGAATTGTATTTTGTTTTCTTTTATGTATTAAATATTTTTGATTAACCTCTTGTGCCACAATTTATTCGGCAAGTGCGTCAGACACAACGAACTATTAATTCCTAAAACATTAAAGTTACTCAAGAAAATTCGAATGAAAGTTAGAATGAAGTTGAACATTCAACTGTATGTAAAATATTAACAAGGTTTATCGTATTTGAACTACGAGTGCGTCATGAGTGTCACTAAACCTGCCACTAAGATCCCTACAAGATTTTTTAGCACGATTTCATTTTAGATCAATGATATAATCATTCGTTATCGACAACCTTTTGCCACGTGGGTCATTCCACGCTGAGTCGATCACTTTTTGACCTGACCATCTGCGATTTCGTTTTAATCAAAATATGTTATAGTTTATGTGAAATTAGGGGGTGTTTACGTCATCATTTTGCCGATTTAGAGTTTGTTAAGAAATGACAAGTTCTCAAAATTTGCCGCTTTTGCCCATTTCTGCGAAAATAGACTTCACTAGCGAATTTTTTTCTCAGAAACTACTCGTCCGATTGAGCTAAAATTGTTTTTGTTTCATTCACAAAGAATTCCGCTGTTCTAAAATATTTTTTCTGACTCCACTCTGTCCCGATTGATCTACCTGTGTTCCGAGTCTACCCTTTATCCGCGGATTCCACGGAACTCGAGTCCCATTCGGGTTCCCGACTAAAATCGCGAACGAAGCGACAGAGTTCTTTCGGTGCACGATTTACCGGCGCATCTCTGGTGAAAAAAATTGGATGGACGTTCGAGAGGACCGCAGGGAATCGTCCGCAGTGCGCCGTTTTTCAAAAATCGAACCATCCGCTCGGTAGGACGTCGCGAGCGTGCAGAACCCGATCGATCGACGATGCTCGACGAAATTAGAATCCCGGCAGGGGTAGTCGAGAATCGTCCGAGTATTTTTCTTCCGTTTAAGGAGCTTTCGATTCGCGACCGTGTCCCTTGGAACGCGAATTCGAACGAAATCGAGCGTAATTGCGGCCCCTTTAAAACTTCCGCGGACAGCAATTAAGGCGGCACGAATTAATTAATGTTTTTTACCTCCGTTCGTGTCTACCCTCTTTGCCACCTGGCTACTCTTTCCTGCGATCTTTTGCGACGGCTTTCGACGCGATTTCGATCGATCGAGTCACCCCAGCGTTCTTACGATTCTTCCTTGCGCCGAACACGCGGTATTGCTCGTCTCGAAACGTCCTTCCGCGGCTCTCGAAAATGCGACGACATAGAAAGAGCAACGGACCGTCTCGGTTTCTTTTCGCCGTAGAACGAGCAAACCGGCTTTCCCGAACGTTTGGTCAAACAAACGGGCGAACGCGAAAAGGGAATCTTCGACCGGTGAAACTCAAAGGGAAACACGCGTTGGACGATCGCTTTGTGCGACTACGTGCACGCTCTTTACTCGGACCACTCGGTGGTCCTCTTGGTTCACTCGATTTCGTCGATTCGCGTTCCTGGAAACACCGGTTTTCCTATCATAGTACAAAGACACCGAGTGCTCCGCGATGAAAATCCGACGGAGTGTAGGCGTTTATTATTGTACTGTCCGACGTTGAATTCCAGATGAGGGAATAAGTACAACGCTTATATTATTACGGCGTAACAACGAAGAAAAATAGTTTCTGTTTAACGCTTTGAGTGCCGTGTCACTCAGACCCGGATGATGTACGAATTCATACAAAGAATACAAAATTTTTGTAAATATATTAAAGCCTATCGAATGAACCAGGATAGAATATTATGAAAATTGTCTGTAAAATTTATCGAAAATAAAATTATTTTCTAAAATAAATTGAAACTGTTTCTGGGCGACGCTCAAGGTGTTAAAATAGCATCGCATTACTACATAACAAAGAAGAAAAATATTGTCTACCTAGAATAGCATTTTTTAGGGTTAGTTCAAACACCAGTCCCAACGGTTTGAAAATAGTTAAAGCGAAAAAATTGTTATGACTCATTGTCTGCAAGGAATATTACAATTTTTAGATACGAGCACATTTGGGAACGGTCAAATCGTTTTATTATTAGACTGCGATGGCAGTGATCAAACCACTCCACCTATGTATATAGGTCTAACTGCAATCCCCGTGGAACGGCTTTCCACTTCTTAAAGTTTCTTTCAAAAATTAAGTCGCCGTCTGAGGAGCGAAGTGAGGATGCTTCTCGCAGGATGATTCAATGAAGTGATAGGTTATCTTGTTGTCTACGAGTTAGTCTTACAACAGCGAAAAGTTCGTGCCGATTTATGGTAGGTGATGTATGGACAATTCGGAACATGTCTGAACGATTGAGGAGAACAAATGACAGGCACGATTCTGCAAGGAGGAAATTTTCAAGTTGTCCGAAAGGTGGAAGAAGGTTATAGAACAGAATAATGGGTTTCAACGAATGTATACTATTCTACGAGAGTAACGCTGTAAAATTTTCGAGGTTCGCGGGAATTCGCATGATTTGCGCCTCGTTGAGTTTTCGTTAGGGCCGAGTAAATCGATCCCGAACCGCGTTGCAACCAGATGGACCTTGAGATTGCGGTTTATTTTATGCCAAGGCTGCCCAGCACGCTCCTGCAGGGACATTGCGCGAAGTCACGAATGCCGTAATTGAAAATCAATATTTGCGCTAGGTTTGCACCGTGCACGGAACGCTGCTCGCGAATACTTGTTTCGCCCGATCGAAATCTTTCCTCCGTTCGCGTCGCGATTATCGTTCGCTTCCACGAGCATTAGGAAACGGGAGATCGGTCTGTCCAAAAGAGGATAAAATATTGTTCGCTTTCCTTCTCCTCCCTCTCGGGATACGCGCTAGTAATTTGGATTATTTCTACTGGTTGAATTCATATTTGTACTCGTAGTAAGGTAAAAGTACCAGTAGTTGACCATTTTTTAAAAAGCATAAAAAAATATGGGTTTTATAAGTTGTCGACTTTCGATGAAAGCGAGCATCGAAAGATACCGCGGCATCTGTCGATGAAATTTTCCAACAATTGCATGCGAAGCGAAGTACGTTTATTAACAACGAACGTCTGAATTTAATAATGTAAGTAATATGCTATTATATTTCTATTTCCCCACAGTTTCTACGAATAATATCTGTATGTAATTATCTACTGTTTAAATGTTCACAGTGTTTTATAAATAATAAATACATCGTTTTTATTATTGCAACCTCAAAGAGCAATAATTTTTTAGTGGTCAAATTCTGGATATTACTAGTCGTCGTTTTCAAGAATGGTCAAGTAATGGAGCATTTGCCGAATGTTTAAATATATTTCTCAAATTTGTATAACTTTTTTTTAAAAGTGATCTCGATGCACAATTTAGAAGGAGTCCATACTTCACCGCCTATTATTATTACGTACAATCTTACACTCGTCGCGCGCCAATTCCTGGGTGACAGACAGTACGCGTAAGATGATCGCGTCTAAATATAAGTCGGTGTCGAGAGAGCCAGGGAGATGACGCGTTTCTGTTCGCGGAACGTTAACGCGGCCGTTTTGCCGTGAAGCGAAGACGTAATCCTTCGAGGGTCGCGAAGTTTCGTTCAGCGGGAAATTGCGGGGCTGGGTGTTTTGCTTAGCGTGTTTGCCGGCTGGATTTGTAGCGCGAACGCGTTCGAAAAACGTCACCGCTCGTACAGCCGTACCGAAAACGGTGGTATAGGTAGTTTGCCGAGTCTCAGCGAGACGAGAGGCCGTGTAGACGAGGCGAGAGAAAGGGTGCAATTAAGCTCGCGTTCTCGGTTTATTTGCTTGGCCGGGTCGCACAGGGGATACGCGTCTCGAGGCGGGAAAACCGACTGCGTGAATAGGGTCGACGAGCGAGAGACTCGAGCCGACTGAATACTCGGACGATCGCTACGACCCCGCGATTCGATCTGTGTTTTACGCCCTTTCCGAGACCCCTAACGGATCACCACGCGATAAATTCGATGACAGATTCGATACGAGATTTACAGGTGCACGAGTCACCCAGAAATTGGCGCGTTAGGAGGTTCAAGCGAAACATAATGTACCAAGTGTATGCGTAAGTTTTTTTTTTTGTAAAGCAGACACGTAATTTTCAAGAATGTAGACATTATTACAGATCTTACGAGGGAACATATCCAACCTGAACGCTCCGATTTCAATGAAACTTATGTGGAAGATAGTTCTCAAGAAAATATTTGACACGTACTTTTTTTATATCGGCCATCGTTCGCATTGAAGGGGTGATAACAGCCCTCAAAGTTAAGGGCTGAAAGTATATTTTTGTGAATATCTCTGGAACTAAAGGAGACCATAGCGATAACTTTGAAAGAATTCAAGAAACTTTTCAACGAAAAATTTGTTAAATGAAAACTTAGGTAGAAAATAAAATAAATAACGTACGATACGTAAACTGGCTTACACGATGACCCTTAATCTTGACAAAAATTAACATACGTTTAAGGAAAAATTTCTCGACTGCTTTTGTAATTTAAAATAAGAAACGTGTCGCCAGACAATTCGATTCGATCCGTGAATCCAGCACACAGTGGTCCGGCGGCCGGGTTTTCGTGGCCAAAATTAAAAATCGCGTTTTTGTATCATTAACATGTGTGTGTGCGTGTGTGACTGTATGTATGTATGTATGTATGTATGTATATATGTATATATTATTAAATATAATTATATTAGATCTTCCGATTGTAATTCGACGTTGTCGAGATGCGTAAGCATGGGTAACATTAATTCTTCTTCGTCTTCGTCGGATTCCTCTTCATTACTTCTTTCATCTGTTGCTGTACTGGATGTGGGCGTCGAAAGCTCAATAGATGGTGAACGCAATAATGCTACTACTTCTGGAGGTAATTTGGGTTTTTTGAGATGTTGAGTTTTTCTTCTATTTCTCATACTTATACTTGATATTAACGGATCAGAAGTTTCCATAGCTCTGTTAACAATCATGATATATATAAGAAAAAGATAGAGAAAAACAATAATTCAAATTAATTATAAAAGTAAAAATTTTTTAATAAAAAACAATCGGCATAGTTATACCTGTTGAATATGTCCTGCAAATTTTCTGTCCTGCTACATTTCCGAGCGTGAAATTCTCGGTCGTGCTTATAAAATTTGTGTCTGCATTCTGCAGCATCTTCTGTTGTGTATCCTGGTGGTAAAATGCATTTTTCCAAAATTTGTTTTCCATGTATGAGAATCTTATGTATTGTGGGAGTCATAGGGTACCAGGAATATTTTTGTTTAAAAAGTCGGGCAGTGTCAAAGCAGAATGTTTCAAAATGTTCAAGATGTATTTCGTATGGAGATGATATAGTTATTAAAATTATTTTAAAATTCTTTAATAAGTCAATGTCGACACCTGTAATATTTGCAAATTTTTCTATATTCTGAAAAGCTCGGCGAACGGTATTACCGTCATTTGTATTTCCACTACCTCCTGCTTTAGGTTTATCAATATTTAATGCTAACTGCTCCCAAAATTGTTTTTGAACTTCTTTTTTTCTCTCAATAAATTTGTCCTTGTCTTCTGACTTAATTTGCCACTTTTTGATATCTAATCTGTAGGATATATTAATAATGCACTCAAAAAACCGAATCCAGGCGTGTAATGGACTAAGACCATAACATAAATTTTCTGCTTTGGGTGTAAATTCTGTAGCTCTAAAATTGTCTATTTTTAGAATTTGTTGTGATGTTGCCCCACAAATGGGACAACGCTGATACGAGCTGGTTTTGGTTATCGCACTTAAAACTTTTCCATCAATTAGTGTTAAAATTAATTTGAAATTAATTTTTAAAATTTTGTTATTTTGTTGTAATGTGAGGTGTACTAAATTATCAATTTCGGAATCTATATTTTGTTTTTCTTTGAGGATTTGTTCTGTCGTTTCTTTTATATACTGCAATTTTAGTGGCCTACAGAATCTAATAGAGTGTGGTGTATTGTTGTTCCATAATATTATGTTGTTGTATGTGGAAAACCTTAAAGGTATTAATGTGGTGGCAAAAAGGGAATAATCAGATCCGGCTGAACTTTCCGATCCTTCAAACCTCTGTTTATACACCGAGTGTCCACTGCTGCCATCAAATCCATAACTAAAAATGAAATCGGCTTCAAGTATATTGTTTTCATTATTCGAAATTATGTTATCGATCACTTCTTTTTGTAATAACACAATTCTCTTTGCTGTGTGTTCTAATAGATCTTTCAATGGAACTTTTGCAGTTGTTTCCGTTATTGTTATTCCAGGTGGTATACATGTTTTTCGTGCATCAGTAAGAGAATTATAGGTGGGATATATATTGCAATTTCTATTTTTATTTTCCAGTCTTATGTTAATATATTGTCTTTTACTTAAGTTGTTATCGTGAAAAAATGCTATGGCTTCATCAAGTGAGAGAGGAATTGGGTCTTTTTTAGTTGATGAAAGCAATTTCCTTATTTTTGTTGCCCTTTTGGGACTTTTCGTCGATTCTTTTAAAATAACAGCTAAATCGGTGTTACCTTCTTTGCGGGCTGTCATGGATGCTGCTTGAACTATTAAATTCACTTTTTGATCCATGTCTTTGGAAACTTCCGATGCCTCTCGCCTTTTTGATCTCTCTGATTTGTGTTCGTACGAAAGACATGGACGGCCTGCAGATGTTGATGCTTCCGGATGTGTAACATTTGCATATTTATTAATAATAAAATGTTTTTGTAACCAGTTATGATATTTTACTCTGAACTTCTCTACTAATCGGTAACAACTTCTCCATCGTTTATACAAATTGTAGCAAAATTTACGAATTTTCTCTTCAACTGCTTGTCTGTATTCATCAGAAACGCTAGTTTCTTTTATCGCATCAAAAATAAATGTGATTACAGCACTTGATTTCTTACTTGAATCACGTTCGTTATTCCAAATGTTAAAAAGATTCTCGTGCTTGAAATGATACTCGTCTACAAAAATAAGAATATTTAACCCTTTGCAAATAAGACAGTTTAAAGTGAGAAACAAATAAAACATACTTAAAGATTCTTCTGACATTATTATGATCTTATAAATAACTATAACTACACACTGCACACTTTATAACTAATAACTTTATAATTTTAAAACTTTATAACTAATAACTAAGAACATAACATATAACTATTATAATAAATTTTAATAGACTGAATAATTAAATTGTAATACACTGAATTTACGCTTTTCCGTTTGAGATGTTCCGTTTCGTACGTTAGCTAAAAGACTGACGTGATGCAGTTGAAATACAGTCTGGAGAACTTACTCGCTAGTGTTTATAAGAAACAAATGATCCTTAACCAAACAGCAGATAAGAGTTCAGAAACGAAAACGTCGTTTCTTTCTGACCGAAACCTCTTCAGTTCAAACGCCACTCATGCACCCAGAGCATCAGAATATGTCCGGCGTCCGTTTATCAACAAATTCGCATAGATTTAAAAATTGCATCTAGTTGCACCTACAATTTGTATAGATTATTAAACAAATGTCTAAGCTTTAATATGAGAAAAACCCTAAGACTAGCAAACTTAAGCATTTTTTTAAAACCTTTCGCAAAGTTTAAATTGTTAAAAACTTTTCGGTAATTGTACATCGATGAAAAAATTTGTATAACACAATGAAATAATCAAAATATATCCATTCATACACATAAAACAGTAATTTAAATTTTATTATTCAATCTTTATTGTGAATGTTTTTAATAATAAGTCTTACTTTGAAATTTAGGATTTTGACTTCAAAACGTTGTCTTCGATCATAGAATTATCTAAATTGATTAATATTGCAAAGTTTAAGGTTTTGAACAGTTGTGACTTTGTAGCAAAAAAAAGTTTTTAAAAATATTAAACTTTAAAAATTGTATTTTGGCCAAAAAAATGCGGCTCCTGGACCACTGTGCAGCATCAACTTCGTCGGTAGTTTTAACCTTTTGAGCTCGAATGGATTTTTCTTACCGGCTGACCCTTGCACTCGCAATTTGTTCGATCCGTCGGGGCAAAGTTAATGGTTTTTCGAACAATTGCAGCCTCGAAATTGGGTCGCCTCTATCCGTGATCGGTACTTTCCTCGTTGGCCAATCGGGTAACAGCCGGTTGTCTCTTTTTACGTTCGGTTAATCGAGGATAACGCGAGCCCGGAGCGAGCGATACGATCGCGCGAACGATTTAAACCGAAATATCGTATGTACTTATCTTCCGTACGTGTACCGTGATCGCATAATCGCGAGGCGAGCGAACGAGTAATTGGACGACACGCGTACTACACTCGTTCGATGATTCATCGACAGGATTGGCCATACTCGCCGTTCATGAATCTGTCGCGATCGTTATGTACACCGTCGCTACTCGACGCGGTCAAGAGGTTTACGAACTCGTCTTGCCGGCGGATTATTGTTGCTCGAAACTTTTTATTCCCTTATCGTCCGCGTTAAAAGGTCAAAACTACTTTATGCGAATAAAGCCGGAAAGAACAAGAATAAGGGCCGAGGTGTTTCAACCACGCTGATTTACGAGCAGGCATTTAGGCTCATCTTGGACATAATTGCGGCTGGTCTTCCTCGTTTTACTCCGGTGTACGACCGCACCCGTACAACGTTATCGCGTTCTTCGCATATGTCGGATACACTCGTCCGAACACTCAACGTATATGTGTGCATAATTGTTTCGAGATATTTAACTCTAAACCAACCGGTGTACAATGCGCGTTTATTTTGGAATTGAAAATGATGTTGAAAAACAACTACACGAACGATGAGCGACAATGGAAGGTATACATCAATGCCTTGTATCGATGAAAATCAACAGAAATTTCAAAAAAGCCATCTTAATATACCTTGTTACTTAAAATTAGAAACTTGTAAAGTGGTCATTTGACCGCTTTGGTAGGTTAATCGATTACGTTTGAATAAATTAAAAACTATTTTCATATCGTGCAAAACTTTAAAATAGAATTCTATTAGTCTCGATCAATGAAAATTTATTACACACATGAAATTTTGTGCGATATTCGTAAAAAAATGTTTTTAAAGTTTGACTTGGACCATTTTCAAGATTAATTGAATGGTCTATAAATGACATCAAGCAATCTAGAACTACGAGTTTTATTAGAAACAATAATTTCGAATTCCATTAAAAGTTCTAAGTAAGGAACCTTCAGATAAGATATAAATAGCACTTTATTGAACTTTTGTATACTGTTCGAATAAACAAATTTCTGCATAAAACTTCATCTGTCCGGATTCTAACGGCGCACCCTGTACTTGTACGTCGCGACGACGGAACAGCCTCGACTCGCGTAATTTCGCCTAACGTTTACGAGATAATTTAATCGCGACTCGGAACGCGCTTTGTCGTATTGCGTTTCCTTATCGCGTCGCGTGTGTGCTTCGCCACGCGAAAGGGCGTGATTCGTTCGCGTGCCATACTCGCGCGACGAATAAAAGTAACGAACCGCCGAAAAAGCTCCTAACAGAGATTTCGTTTCGTGATTGACCGAACGCGGATCGATTTAACGGCGATTCGAGTTTACGCGTCCGTAAGTAAAATTAGCAGCGACGGAACGGATAAAAAGCGAGACAGATATACGACGATGCAGATACTTACCGTCGGTCTTCGAAGTTGAAACGCCTCCAACTGGAACACGGTACGAGGGTGTCCTCGCTGCGAAAGAAAGTTTTCTCCGACGTAATTAGAGAGTGTCGCTCTCGTAAACGTATCTCGAAACGGATCGCGATAATTGCGTCGGTTAACGCGACGACCGGTTTCGATCGTTGGCTGGAGAATGCGTCGCGACGCGGTCGTCGAAAGGGGTTCGAGCTTTCAATGCGAACGATCGAGTTATTGTACCGGCGAGTCGCATAAATTTTGCCATATCGACTCGGTAAAAATAGGCGAAACGAAGAATATCGCTTTCGAGTATGCCATGATCGATAATAGAACGGTACTCTAAAAGGCATTAATCGAGTTTCGCGCGATTCGAAGGAGAAGGACGGACGCTACCGGAAGGGACCAAGAAATCTGTTACTCGAACGAGTTAATTAAAGGAGCAACGGCGCGCGACCATCTACGGAATATCGATCAGCTCGAAATTCAATCTGAAATTTTCCATTCAGTTTCGATCGTAGGGCGCAGAATTTATGAGCGGGGGGATCGGTTTCGGGATTATAATAATTTTAATAAAGTTCCTCGGTCATCCGTAGAGGGAGGAGACATCGATCATCCTCGAGCGAGCCACGAATCCCGTGATTTCACGGCTCGCGTTACGACCGGGTTACAGATGGGAGAGGAAAATTTCAAAGATTCGGTTTCTCGGTCACTGGCCCAAGCGAAGTTTATCGATTAGAGGGTATTTTCGACGCGAGTGTCGATCGACTACGAAAAGCGGGATATCCTTTCTGGGCCGATATTCTTCGTTTCCCGTTCGGCCTCGGTGTTTGCGGCGTCGCGACGCGTCTGACCGAGCGATCGGGGACGCGGTCGGAAACGGAACCCGAAGGTAAAAGGGCAAAGAGAGGCAGAGAGGCACGGTAGAGACACGGGCAAAGCCAAAGGTAAAGGCAAAAGCGAAGCACGCGTCGATACATATTCAAAGGACGAGCGATGCGGAGCGGTGCTGGTCTGGCACGGGCCATTAGCATCGATCGTCTTCCGGGAGAGTCGGTCCGCGTCGACCGACCGTTTATCCTCTCGAGAATTTCCCTCGGTATCGAGTTAAGGGGCGCTCCTTCGGCGAAGCCCGTATTGTCCCGTGGCACGAACGGCCATTAATTCTTTCAGGAACGGCGTGGCCGGAGATCGGACCGAGCGTGGATCCTCTCCGATCCAGCTCGAACCCGCACCGGCCCGATCGATGCGATTCCTTTCTATAATGAAATACGATTTATTTAACTAAATATGCGAAATATATGTATACGCGTATACATTATATACATTAGGCCATACACACGAGTACGCAGCGTTTTAGTCCGGTTTAGGTGACGGAACGTCGACGCGCGGGTGAGAGGGCAGAACGTCCGTGTATCGGTCGCGTGCTACGACCGTAGCCTAAGTTCTACGGAAAGCGCGTTTTAAATCGTGCTCGCTCGGACGCGATCGAGTCGTTCCTAATCGGCAAGGTACGTACAGCGCGTCGCCCAGAAATTGACGCAAGTTGAAACGAAACGCGAGAAGCACGCCTATCCTCGCTGCGAAATTCTCCGAGCTCGATATCGTGCCAATCGTTCATATTTTTTCGGTAGGCGTTTTAAGACCCCTTCCCCCTTTCGAGAGCGTGTACCTAATA
This sequence comes from Coelioxys conoideus, assembly GCA_947623535.1. Classification (NCBI taxonomy): domain Eukaryota; kingdom Metazoa; phylum Arthropoda; class Insecta; order Hymenoptera; family Megachilidae; genus Coelioxys; species Coelioxys conoideus. The sequence continues at coordinate 3,525,308 of OX392450.1, forward strand.
TGTGTCGTGAAAATCGACGACGATGAGTAGCTTCAGGATAAATAAATTTATCACAAATTATTTATGCATTTTGTTTCTCCGTTTCACTGCGTCTTGGCTTCCAAATGTTCCAAACGTCTTAGAATTTACGAAAAATTACACCTTAAATAACTTTTGCAAAAATTACAATTCATATAACCAATGGTAACTAAATTTTTTGCATGACGTGTATACTCGTCATTACACATAATAATGTGTTTTCTCCACGACGACTATACTCGTTAATCGCATCTAACTGGTTAAGAACTGATATAATCCGAGGGACCCGGGTTCGAGTCCCGCATTCTTTTCCGGAATACTACATTTGAATGAATCGATGCTCGTGTTAGAGCGACGTAATAAGATCCTACCAACGAAAATACGTACGATGCGCCAATTCCTGGGTGACTGGGTATAGATACAGGGGAGTGGGCGGGTGACGCGGATCGCAGGCTATATACAAAGTATAACACAGAGATTCGACCGCGCGCGGCGGGACCATCGAACGACGAAGGGAGTTTGGCGGATTCGTTGTGCCGTACACGGTACACCATGGACTAGAAACGGAAGCTTCGAAGCTTTAATGGGTCGGGCAAAAGCGAGGGAAACGCGAGGTGCCGGTGAATCGTCGCGGAGAGCGTCACCGGACGGATCCGGATATATCGCCGTAGTCGCGTCGCGAAAGAATCGCTCGATTTCCTACGCTCTCGGCAAACATTTGCGCTGAACAGCGCGCGGGTGCATCGTCGAATCGTACAAATTAATCGGCTTACAGGCTCGTAAATCGTATTTTCGAGTCGCGTGCCGTAAAACGGGACGATAATCCCGGTACGCCCCCCAGCGTCCCTCGCCGTCCGGCGAATTCGCGGCTACGAGTCGGACAGGAGCGAAGCGGTGCTCATCGATCGCGGCTGAAGCGCGATTATCCGCGTTATTTTTCTACCCTCGATGATCAACGAAACGCGCGCTCGCTCTCCGGAAACCGACGTCGTTCAGTTTCGGTGCCGGTCAACGGCTCGAAATCCTCTCTCGCTGTCGGCCGATTCGGGCTCCGCTCTGTTTCTGTCTCTCGTTCCTGCCGAGAACGATCGAACGTCGTCGATTCCCTTCCTCTCTTCTTCCTCTCTTCCTCCGTCCACGGTCCAACGGGAGCGTCGGCCGATCGAGACGCGGCGTTTCTCTAAGCCAGCGACGCTAATCGCAGGATCAACGCGCTAGCCAACGTCAAGTACAGGGAGGATGTCGGGACGCTCGCCAGCCCTTCCACTGAAACACGGGTCGCAGAAAATCGATCGATCAAGGAAGAAACGGGGAACGCGCTGTAGAGGACGAGAGAAAGAGGCTCGATCGTCTGCGCGGATCCCCCGCGTCGATCCGCGAGAAGCCGCTAAGAAATTTCGCGACAATTTTAACTTTTAAGCCGACGCGGCCGAAACTTTGCTCTTCGCTTCGTCGACGTCTCTGTCCTCGATCGCTACCTTCGTAGTCGGCCACGATGGAAAAGTTTCGGCCTACGGGAATTCGCTCTCTTCCGGATGCTACCCGGAGAACGACGAAACGGTAAATGCGGAAAGGCGCAGCGACGTCGACGCGACGTGTACGTCGTTTTCGTTCGTCAACGACCGGGACTAACGAGAAAATCGAACATCGTTAAGAGCAATTTCGTCGCGACGTTCGCTGCCTCTCTCTTTCGTCCCCTTTCTTTTTCTCGCTACTTCCACCCCCTCGGTGTTCGGCAAATTCTCGATACCGCGTCGTTTTCCAACGATTTCGATCGAGCTTTGCCCTTCGCGCGAACGACGGAAGACGATCGAGCGTTTAACCCCTTGCACCATGTTTCATTTGGCAAATGAGTGGGACACAACGAAGTATACGATGCTACAACTATAAGTCGACCGAAGAAAGTTTGAATGTCAAGACTATTTTGCATTCACCGATCGTCAACTGTACAAATCAAAATTAGACTGAAATTAAACATTGAACCATGTTAAAAGTACAAACAGTTTATCGTATTTGAACTTCGAGCGCGTCACGAGTGTAACTCGTTATTATAATGCATGGGATTAAAAAGCGAATAGATACTTCGCGGCCAGTATCCGACCTCGTTCTTCGACGGACGACGCCGATCGTAAAGGGTCCTCTTAATTCGTCGGTGCGCGCGAGCGACGCTTAATTTCCTTTCTGGGAAAGCGAGTGGGACGCGTTCGCGCACCTCTTTCTCCCGCTCGCTCGTCGGCCGCCACTTTCGCTCGGAAATAACGAGGTAATCGTTTCTCGCGCCGTCAGACTCGCGTTAATTAACGCGTCCGTCGTTTTAACGCTTCTCGCCCACCCTCCCCCCGCGTCTCGTTCTCCGTCGTGTTTCTCGGCGGGACGGTTAAGGAAAAGGGCCGCCCCCGCGATCGCGAAAAAGGTAAATGGCGACGAAGGAAATGGCGAGACGAAGCGGAACGCGGCAAAAGCTTACCGAATACTTCCGTGGTGCGCGTCTCGACGAGCGGCGCGTCCGAGTTCGACTGCAATTCCACGGTCGCCTCGCATCTTCGACAAAATTTACAGAGACGCATTAGTCGTCGGGCTGGAGATGAGGCTGGTGATGGTGAGACGGTGATGGTAGAGAGAGAATGTGTGACGGTGGTGTCGGGTAGGAGATTGTCCAGAGCGAAATTACCTTACGTTTATTTTGTCGCCGGCGATGTGATTCGGTTCCAGCTCGAGTCGTAAACTGGATATCACCGAGTAGAGCCCGTGCAGCTCGAACTCCATTTCCGTGTCGGGCTTCACCTGAAACGAACAAGCGACGGAACGTGTTCTCCGCGAGTTCTATCGTGATCGTAACTACCGGAGATCCCGGTTATTCCCGGCCAGACCGTTCGTACCGATACGCGGCCAAACGACCGGGAATATTTGCCGGGTCGCGTTACCGGGGCGAAAGAAGTCCGCGATAGCCACCGCGTACGATTTAACGCGACGGATAAACTAACGGAAGCTGAATGGATCGCCGCGGGCTAACGGAACGCGGAGGGTCTTCCTTTTCGCGGAACCCCGCGACCGGTATTACTCTTGCCGAGAAAATTTGCCGGTCGGATGCTTCGGTGCGCCGGCTACACCCGAAGAGATAAACGAGTCTCGAAAATTAAATCATTTTTAAGCCGAGCTATCCTCGGCGAGCCCGTCTCTCGCGATTCCTTTGACGCGCGGTTCCGTCGCATTTTTCTGCTTCGTCGCCCGCTTTCCGACCCTTTCGACTCCACTCCCACCTCCTCCGCCTCCGCCACGGGAAAGTACGTCCCGTTTCGTGGCCCGCGATCCGACGTTTTGTCGACGAGCGTATCTCCCGTCGATTCCGACGAGCTTCGGAGAGAGCCCGACTCTGGATATTGAGGGGCTGCGCTCGATAACGCGACGGCGCGTAATTGAAAGAGAGTCGAAGATTAAGCGCGGACGAGCGGGACGAGCGAGACGTTCGGTGATCGAAGCGAGAAAAGTCGCGCAGGCGGCTATCGGCTTCGTCGAATCTTTCGAGACCGTCGACGAGAACGTTTTCGAAACAATATTACTCGCGTTAAGTGCCGCGCTAAACTCGCTCAACTCCTAATGGACATCGTCGAAGAACGCTGGCAAGTTTTCCACGGGAGGCGGCAACGGGAACGACGTCGAGGGGCCACGAAGAAACAAGGAGAACGGCCGAGAGAAAAGTTTTCGAGCCACCGGCGCTCGATTCCGCGGCCGAAGCCCTAAACGAACATCGACGTTCATCGACTTAATCTTCGAGCTCGGAACACGCGCCTTCTCCTGTCTACGCGCTTCCGTCTCAACTGCCTCCACTTTGCGGATTACGTTTTAAACGCTTCGAGAAAGCGATCTAATAAGCGGCGAAGCTCGCTGACCGAACACACAGTTTCGACTCGACTATAGGTATTATCGATTTTCTCTGCGCTCTCTTGTTTTCGACGCGACGTTTCGGTTTCTCGATTCGGTACGGTTCGATGTTCGGTGTCCAAAGTTAACGAGAAGAGCGAGATCTCGCGTTGCTTGCTGCGGTGGTTCGCGCCGAGTCGGTGTGAGTAACGAACGTAGCATTCTACCGCCGCTTTCGGTAGAGCTCGTTAATTGAAGCTTTGGCTCATCAAGCGTCGTCGTCGTCGTCGTCGTCGTTGTCGTTGTCGTTGTCGGTATCGCTAGTCCTGCCGGCGTAAGCTCTACTTCCTACCTCCCTCTTCCCTTTCGTTTAACGAACCTCTCTCGTCCCGCTCGACGACGCGTTTTCGGCTCCGTACGTCGACTCCGAATTCCCTTCGTGTCTTTCGTCCGACGCCTCGTCGCGTATTTATCCACGACAAAAACGGAAGGATGACCGGAACTAAGAACAGACACGCGAGAGAAACGGGACGTAGACACTCACCTCCTCGCCATTGATGAACCACTTGAGAATCGCGGCCGGACGAGACTTGCCGCTGGTGCAATTCAAGCCGAGAACGTCGCCGGTGGCGTAAACCTTTTCCTCGCCGGTTATCGTTGGCCCTTCTTGCGGCAAAACTGCAATCACCGTCGACAAAGTTAACGCTAGATTTATCGAACGAGCTAAAATGAAACAGTGCAAAATCCTTATCCAGATTCTTTGAACGAGACAAAGGTACAAGTGTCAGAAGGAATGAAAACGAATGTGTCGCAGTAAATCATCCACCTAACACGATCGAGGTTATCGTCTACACTTTTGCTCTCTTATCGAACGATGAAAACGATGCATACAATTAAATCGATATGGTCAATTCACCCGATCATCGAGCATTTCGTTCGTACGAGAAATACGTTCCAATAAATCATCATCTAATACGATCGAAGTTATAACCGTTTGAGCTCGAGTAGCGACTCTCGCCATTTTACGCGAGAATTTTAAGTAAATAACTTTTAACTGCGTTTATAACATCGTACGCGTAAATCTAGCGTTAACGATGAACTCCGGCTAAGAGCTCTTCCTTTGAGAGCGGGTTCGGGAACGAACGAAACGCGTTTCTATTTCGCGACGAACGCGTAACGATCGTCGTCGATCGAATCTCGGCTACCCTTATCCCGAGGTGCATCATCGCGAGATTTTCCAGGTTCCCGGCTCGAGATTTAATCTATCCCGGCACGAGAAAACGGTCGCCCGCGTCGGATCGTTTTCGAGAGCGGGGTGCGCGATAAAGGTTCATTCCCTTCGATAAGTCCGCGAGAAGCTGTCGCGATTCTTCGCTCGGAATATTCAACGAAGTGTTCGCCCGATCGGACAGGATCCTTTCGGGGTACGCGGCTCGGATTACAAAGGAAGTCCCTCTTTTCCCTATCCTCCTTCATCCGCTTTTGTCCTGCTCGTTAGAGGGGTACGCGCGAGTTTAAGGAAACAACCGAACGTCGTCCGCGGACGAGCGGAACGCTCGAGAAACGTCCGAGAGAGGAGAGGAGAGGAGAGGAGAGGAGAGGAGAGAGTCGAGATTACGAACAGATTGGTTTCCGAAGGGAAAGCAAAGAGGAAACGGCGCTGCTTGAAAAATGAAACGCGGAAAGAGAGAGTAAGGACGGAAAAGAGCGATTCGGCGGAGGCAGGGCCGATGCCCGTGGGTTATTTGCCGGGCACCGAATTCTCCACGAGGTCGGTAAAGGTACGGTAATGGCGGGTACGTGGTGGGTTATCGATCGTGCATGGCTCGGGAAGACCGGCCGGACTGGCGGAGAAGGAACGACGCGACGGAGAAAGGAAAGTTGGCCGTTTCGAAGACGCGACCATCGTTCGACGCGACCGTCTAAAAAGGCTCCATCGATGCGCTTCCTTTCGCGTACCGAGCCGACGCTCTCACGATCGGGACAGCCTCTTTTCTTCCCGTTTTTCTCCCTCTTCGTACGCGTCCTTCGTCCCGCAACGACCCGAGACCCGACAGGCTCGAAACTTACGACGCCGTAATATTTATCGAGCTTCGACCCGTCTTTACGCGATCCTAAAAACGCGACTACCGCGACGTCGAGAAGCTTTTTCATTGTCGTGGGTATGCCGGAAGCGCATCGTCGGGGCGAGCTAAAACCGAAGCCGCACGAAGACCAACAAAACAAGAATGAACGTCGCGCGTGCCCGGCCGTTCCAGTTCCGCGACAGAACGCGATCCCGAGAATCGCTTTCGATTCTTCGCGCGTAAGAATAATCGAGTTCAACGATCCGATCGATACTGAGTGTCGAGCTGTGTTCCCGCTGTTCGGGTCCCGGGTTCGGGAACGGCGAGAACGGCAATTTGGCCCGCTACGCCGAGCGGTAATTGCGGGAAATATTTGGCCAACTCGTTCCTTCGGCCGAATCGAGACCGTCGAAATACGCAAACGACGAAAGCTTTGCTCGAATTACGGTGATTCGCGATGGCCGCGATCAAAGGATTATTAATTAGCGTAACGGGCCAGAATTGGAATGGGACGAGACGGAATGGTATGTCCGTTGCGCCGCACGGAATGAAACGGAACGGAATAGGACAGCCGCGTATCGGCGGCTAGCTTACCTACGACTTCCATGTGGGCTTCGGCGCTGACCGAGTTGAAGCTCGGAGCCTCTGCGCTCACCTCGCACTTGTACTGTCCGCTGCTGTGCAAGCTCACGTTCTGCAGCAACACCTGCTGGTGATCGGATCGACGGTGCTGAAACAGTATCCGTGTCGTTCGATGAGTCCCGATACCTACGACTCTCGTCGAGAATCGTTGACTCAAACTGGGGAGACGAACGGTGTAGGGCGTTAAACGAAATCGAACTCGAGCGACTTTTAATAGACGAATATTCTTTGTTTAATTTAACGGCTTGTGGAATTCGACCTGTTCCGGTCACGACGGGAATCCACTGCCGATAGAAAACGCTTGCGAGGGTGGCAGAAACTCGTACCTCGGTTTTAAGTTACAAATCGTTGGGGCTAGCGAGCCTGGCCGTGCTGGTCTTATGACACCGCCTGCATCGCCGATCAACTACGCACATATGTGCTGTTTATGAATATACATACATATGTATATTCACACATATGTATCTTTACACATATGTACCTTTACACCTATGTATAATTATACCTAATTATATACATATGTTTGTATGTTTATAAATCGTTGCACCAAGTGTATATATACAGATGTTAATACGAACTTATAGGATGACCTAATACAATGAGTTACCTTTTTAGGTCTACAGAATCGTTCTTCGAAAGTGGATCTAGCTCCTGTTCGTCCAGGAGCTGGAAGGACGAACCCTTTGACTTTGGTTTTTGTCCGTCCGTTAAAGTTTACCGATACATAAATAGAACGGAACCGAACGAAACTCGAACTCGTTCGAGCGGGTGAGCAAACAGTCGCGTTCCATTTGGCGCGCGCGATTGCCTCGAAATTTCCTCGATCGAACGTGTGCCGCGACGATTAATTTTTTTTTTTTTCGGACGTCGATCGTCGCTGTTGCGTTCCCGACTCCCCGGACATCGCTTCGGGCCGCTCCGAATTATTCTTCATAGACGTAATATTACGCTATTAGGTCGGTAAGAGGCTTACGCGCTTATATCGATTTATTACCGCAGTTGCCGTCGTACCGACGCTAACGTACCGGAAGTTATTTCCGCGAGATAGATGACAGCGAACCGGATGGTTCCCTGGTCGCGAGCCCGGGTAAAGTTGATCCCGCGTTGCACGAGGCAGCGGTTCCAACGAGCGACGCCACCGGAACGAACGCGACGTTACCTCGTACGCGATGTTCGAGGATTTTCCACCGCCGAAGCGATTCACCACCCTCCGGGGGCTGGTGTATCGGGAGAAAAGAAGACGGAGAGGAAAGGTCCGCGATAAATGGATCCGAGTGGACGATAATTCGTTTAACCCCGTGCTCGCATCTTCCATTTCTATGGAGATAAAACGGAAACTCCTTCGGACCTTCGTGGCCGTAGTTCGGTGGGAATTTTTAGCGAACGCGCTCGCGGAAACGCTCACGTCCGCTGGTCGGTCGGACGCAAACTTTCTCGATCGACAAATCGGTTTATGTTCGGCGAGAAAAGTTTCGGGCAAACACGGAATAAGAGAAGGACGCGTGGACGAGCGGAAACGTTCGCGGGAATCGCATTACCCAGCAGGTTATTTCGTCCTGCGGACGCGACGCGACGGGACGATTTGGGTCGATCGCGTAACGGTCGTGCGAGAATCGAGAGAGAGACGCGGAACGTTACGTCGACGTGAACGCGGTCCGATAAAACGTGACTCGCGTCGAGAGACAGAGAGAGAGGGAGAGAGAGAGAGAGAGAGAGAGGCAGATCCGATCGATTTGAATTTCCCTCTCTATCTCTCTCGGATACGTTTGCTCGTTGGCCGGCGGAATCGCGTCGATAAACTTTCGCGAGGAAAAATTCGCTCGCGAAGGACGATCGATCGCGATGAGTAGCGGGCTAAACGCTCGGCCCGATCCGAAAATTAATCTCGAGGTCGCTTCCGTTTTCGACGAGGAAATTAATCAACGACGGATTATCTCCGAGCATTCGGAAAGTTGAACCCGCTGAAAAGATCCCGCTCGACGGTCTACGCGTCGTTAACGGGAAGAAGATGTCGGATCGACGGAGCGTTTAATCGGCTCTCGTTCGCGGCCGATCAGTTTGCCGCGAAACTCGACGTTCGGACGGTAATTGGGACCCTTTGCTTTCTTTCGTCCACGTCGTCTGTGGTCCATGGAAATTTTTAGATACTCCAGGTTACCCAAAAGGGAGTTCGAGTATTGTTGGTACTCTGCACGCCTGTGCCTACCAAACACAATAACTACTCGAAGGGCCACCCGAATAATTCTGATACTAACAGGACACTCTATGCTGCGTTTAACATCATTTATTTCTATACGCGAGGTAGAACTCGTCTTGTCTAAATATCCGATGGTCTAGCGATGTTTTTTAACCCTCTGCGCTCGAGGTTCTTTTTTAAGTATACCACATAGTAACTTTAACACGTTGCCGCACATTTCTAATTTGACTCAGAAACACATTTTTTTTTCGCCGAATCGTTAAAGAATGAAAAATCGCACAAAAAACAATTGATACGTTATCTCGAATGTTACATCTCTCTTCTCGTAGGAATTCTAAACCCGTACGAAATCAAAAGGCAAACTTAAGGGTAAGCCTCGAGAAAAATAAAAGAGCAGATCGGTGAACGGCAAGGTCGTTTAAAAATTTTCGCATTACGTAAGGCAGCAAAAGGGGCGAACGAGAGGGAAAATTAAAAGTCGAGCGAACCCGAAGTAAAAATATACGACTCCGGCCGCTAAATCCACTTAATTCCCTGCTACTCCAATAAGTGTCACGACGAGAGCGTATCCGAGAGGAGAGTCCGATGGAAGGAGGTGAAAAGACACGCTCGCTTTTGTCCACGGAGAAATTTCTTTGTCGATATCGGAGAGCCATTGGGCCGAGCCAGATTAATAGCCGCGTTCTTTCTCTCTCTCTCTCTCTCTCTCTCTCTCTCTCTCTCTCTCTCTCTCTCTCTCTCTCTTTGCTCGATCTCGAGGACCGGGCAAAGGGATGAGCCGATTCGACTCACGTAATGCTCGTTACGCGTCGGCCGATATTAACGAGCGTCGAGGAAAACGGAACTTTCGTGCCTTTCCAAAACGTGAATCGGAAACGGACGTACCGTACCGAGAATAGACGAGACTCGCGATCCGTCTCGTTTCTCCGAGACGCTCCGCGATCCGGCCGATCGATCGCGTACGACCAAATGCCTCTCGCTCTCTCTTTATCCCCCCGTTTCCTCCTCGCGTTTTCATCTTCTTTATATACGACTTTACGCCGTATCGTCGTGTCTCGTCGGTTCCGTGTCGCGAGACGGCAACGATCCCCTTTCGCGTCCACCACCCCCGCCCAGTCTCGATTCGTCAAACATTTATTCGTTGCGATAAAGGCGACCTCGTTCCGTGCCGAGTCGGTACAGGGACAACGCGTCTCCGCGTACACCGAAACGTATCGCCAACTTTATGCTTTCTCGCCCACGCTCTCCGCCCTCTGCCTCCTACCTGCCGCGCGTCTCTTCCTTTCAACCGGCTCGATGAAATACTTTTATAGCGACGTCGAATAAAATTCGAACGAGAAATTGAATAGAAGGGGCTCTCGCGTCTAAAGGAACGTCGAGTATCGTTCGTGGAAACGGTACGCGCGATTCCGATTTCCTAGCCGTTTCTCTCCTCTTCGCGTCCGGTTACCGCGGTCGAGCGTATTACGGGGCGTAAACGCGCAGCGAGAGCCGGGAACGAACGACCGCTACGATTAGGTCGGACTTTACGTTTATCGCGACCCAGAACGATCCGATATTCCGATGTTCTCGCGGTTTATCGCCGTTCCTTCGGGCTGGTACGACCAAACCCGCGAACGCGTAAAGTCTCGCGTTTTTCCAGCTTCGCGAGACACCGTGTTCCGCCCGGTCGGTCTCCGTCGCTCGTCTAAACGGACATCTTTACGACCGCCCGGCCAATTACCGTTCCCGTTTCCGGCATTCGGTTTGCTCGCAACTATTCGTTACGACTCTCGCTGCCGCGTGCTCGTTTGTCCCCGCGTAAACGACGATTACGACGTTCCGGTGGTCGCCGAGAAAGTCGCGGAGGTAACGACGGTGTTTCCGTCGATATTCCGTCAAAACGCGGCGGGGGCGTGGGAAATCCCAGTGATCAGATAGACGAAGAGCGTCGCGAGAGGGTTTTCGACTCACGTCAACTTTAACGCCCTCGACGCGATAGCTGTGCTTCGTGGGTTCCCCTCTAGGCACGTATCTGTAGAATTCCTCGTGATCCTTGTACCACGTGATGGTGTAGAGCTTGTCCCCTTGCAGGTCGTATCTGAAACGAGAGAACAAACGTTGCAGGGTTTATCGGCGAGGAAAGCCCGACAAGGGAGATCGACGCGGAAAACACGACGATAACGACGCCGGTGATTCGTGGATCGGACGAAACGAACGGGAACACGGACGAAAGAAAACGGAACAGGAAGAGGGACGACGTGGGTACGGGAACCACGTAACCGCGAATCGTTTCTCGATTAGTCGTAGGTCGACCGTTTCGATGGTCGGATTGCGCGCGAGTAATGGAAACCGTAGTCTATCCCGCTTCCTGCCGATGTATTTGAAATATCGAGCGCTCCGACGGATTCTTTTGCTACGCGTATCGGAGATTTTGTCCGTTTACCCGATATTTCGCGGAATCGGAATCGGTTTCGTCCGTGGCCGTCTCGCCTTGTTTCGCATCGCCCGTTTGATCCTCCGGCTCGGGGGACGCGTCGGGAATACCGGCGATTCGGTTATAATCCAACGTCGTTTCGGAAAAAGGCGAGCCTGCCCGTCGTACGCTATCGTAACCTATCGATACGAGCGGCTCGGGCTACCGGAACGGGAATAAAAAACGATCAAAGTCTCCGGGCAGGATAACGCGGGACAAAAGTGGCGCTAGGAGCATCCGATCGGTAGATGAAATACCGATAGACGACCGGTACGCGCTTTAACGCGATTGCCGGAATGCCCGGCACGAAGGAGAGAGAAGCTCGTGTCGCGTGACGCGATTCCAATCGGGCGAACAACAATTAGGATAATTGATCAACATCCGTGATCGAAGCGTAGCTCCGTAGAGTCGCATCAATTTGCTAATCGAGTTTTTTTTCCCCAACCCCACACCCACGTTCAACGATCCTCGAACGGGGAAACGGAAAAATCCCCGGAGGATGCTCGTTCGCGTTTCATCGCCGTAAGCCGGAAATCTTTCACTCCCGATAATTCCGCTGTTCCACGGAATAAAACGTCCGGGGACGGATTTCTGTGACAAAAGCCGGCCCCCGTTCGATTTTCTCGCTGGAATTCGACGGGAGATCGGATTTCGGTCCCGTTAATCGTCCTTTGCAAATTCGACCATTAGACTCCGTGAATCGAATCGTCGACAAAAACGCGAACACCGAGAGCGCAACAGGCTACTTCCGTCGAACAGCGGATTTCGCGGCTCGAATAATCTGAGCGATAATTAATATTCGCGAAGTAATTAAATTCGCGTTGGTAAACGATCGCCGGACTCCTTCGAACATTTATCGCGCTCTCTCGTTTCTCGAAACGATCGCGAATAATTTAACGGGTAAGCCGAATCGCTCGGACATCGTTCGCGAGAAACGTTTCTTGACTGTTTCGGGGGCATTCGATGCACCGTCGCATCGACGTACCCAGAGGAGAAAGCGTCGGTCGGGATTGGCTCGATCGCGAGGATACCGTCATTGACGTCGTCGTCGGCGTAGCTCCCTGGTTGCAGCTACCGGAAAAGGGATTGCCGCATTCGAGCGTAGGTGCACAATTTCGAGGGCCGCGTCGCGGGATTGATTTGCATCCTCCGGCTCATTTGCCGGGTCGTATCCTACGGGAGTTTCGTTCTTGCTCTCCTCGTCTCGCACACGCCGCCCGCCTCCTTTTCTACCTTCGTTTCGCTTTTTCATTTTCTTGCTCGTTGCGGCGACTTTTCCAGCCTTTTTCTCCTGCGCGGAACCCCTTCCAATTTTCTCGTCCGTCGCGCTCCGTCCCCTCGCTCCTTCCGACGAAAATCTTTTCTCTAAGACCGAGGTCGGATGCGGCGTACCGAGACGAAGCCACGGCTCGATGTAATTATCGCCGCGCAGGATCTGCGAATCGTCGGATAATGCGCGAGCTAAGGGCCGCTCCTCTTAGACGCATCCTTCTCCGCGAACGAAGTCGCGATTAATTCTTCGCTCGGTTCGCGCACAAAGGCGACGCTGAAAACTCCTCTTACGAGCGAAGATCGAAGAAAGCGTTTCACCGTGTTTCGCGAGCGTCGTCGACGAGCGCGGAAATAATGGGGATCTTCAGTTGGATTTGTAACGAACGAAACTCGAAAAGTTGCCAGCCGAACAGTCGAGTAGGTATCGCGCGACTTCCGATATCGGGATCCGTCTACCCCTCGTTGCTTTCGAAAGAATTCGGTTCGCGATCCGTACGCGTCGCCGTGGAAATTTCGCCAGAATTTCCTCGGTGAAATTAGAGAAGCGACGAGGAAACGAGGGAAGGGGTGGCTGGCCCGAATCAGGAAGGAACTTTATCGTTGGCCACGTCGGAGCCGGTTGAACGTCGACCGGAACGAGAAGAAACGAGACGGAATAGAGGCGGGATCGAGAGAGGGAAGAGGAAGCGGGTCGACGCGCCGGATAAACCAACGAGCAAGAGCTCGCCGAGGACGGTAAACTAATTTGCAATTTATACCTACGTCGGGGAACGATCTCGTCTCTTTGGTACGTCGCGCGCTGCCGTCCCGACTCTCGGCTGCCACCTAATATCAAAGAACCCGACCGTGTACACGCTCGGCCAACTCTTTCCGTCCTCCTCGTCCCGCGAAACGGTTCGTCGAGCGAGATAATCGCGGATTTCCCGGCCAGACGGACCGTTTTCTTCGACGACCGCTCGTCGATTTACCGACGAACGCGACTATCGCGCTTTCCGATCCGACAAATTTTTACCGAGCGATCGCTACTACGGATCAACGTGTCGCGAGATAAAAGGGACGCGTCGAACGTGTTTATTACATACCGTCGAAACGTCACAGTATGTAAAGCGCAGGAAATCCGATTCGAACGACGATACGATAAAAACCGGGGGCACGAGACAAACCGTACAGACACGAGCGCGTATACCCTATATTCGTCGAGTACTTTTTCTTCGACCGTGTCAGCGAGCGCGATACGCGCTCGAGCGTGGGATTATGGCGCATACACTGGCAACTTTATACCGGGGAAAAGCTGCCCCGAGAAAGAAAAGGGAGAACGAAACTCGCGACTCGGCTCCGTGTGCTAGACTGCAAAGGCATCTTTGTGCCGGCGCGTTCGATAGCTTCGCGACGATAAGAGGGAAAACGCGAAAGAGGCGAGGCACGATGACCAAATCGAAGGAATTGCGAGGACGCGAGTGAGACAGAGAGTCGACGAAAGACGAGAGACGTTAAGGGAGTAACCGATCCCTGATCGAACAACGGTATCTACGCGAAACGAGGCGACTCGCTTTCCTTTCCTCCACGGTATCGCGAAAAAGCGCACGCTTCAATTTACTGCCGTTTCGCGCGCTTTTCAACATCCCGTTTACGACAGTACGTGGAAAGCATGCGGCACGACGATTCACCTCGTTCGCTTTTCCGGTCGCACGGACGTCAAGTATACTAAACCCCAGGCACTACCGAGCCATGGTACGACCATGCTGAACTTCAGCGACGTCATGCACGCATTAATTGCTCCCGTGCAGGATTATATTGTCACGCCATTGATCGGATCTGTCCTGCGATCTTTCATTTTTGGTTTTGGTTTAAAACCAGTTACGTTTAACGCGTCGATTGCCATGCTAACGCGGTTAACAATTGTACTAGAAAGTATTTTTGTGATCAATAAATCCTATCAAATATGTTCACGATAATTTGCTTTATTTATTATTCGCAGTTCCAAGTGATTACTAACCAGTGTTTCCAATTAGATAAATGAACGAGTTCTTACTAAGTAGATGATTGATTCATGTGGAAATTTAACCAGTTGAGAGTGGCGGTCCCTTTTGTAAGTATACTGGTCAATCACAGAATGAGTGTCGCTGTTAAAATATTGGGCCGAAAAGATGGGTCTATTTTGTAAAATAGACAATTTTATTACTAATATTGACTTATTTGGTGAGCCAGTTAGCTGTGATTTAAGAGTATACTCGTGACAAAAAATTCTGTCACATCTCCATGACGGATATAGTCGTCAAACACACTTAACTGGTTAAGCCAGGTGTGGATGACGGGGCGATCAAAGTGTTAAGAAGTCACGGAGTTCGCAGAAAAAGAGTTTTCTTTGCCATCATTTGTGAACCGTCGTCATTTGTATTTTCGTCCAGTGTACCTCGGCGCGGTGATTTTTATTCTAAACCTGTGTTGTTAACACTAGGTTTACGGCATCCGTCAAAATGACGGATCTTAGATATCTAATTATGAAAATTATTAAAAAGCTGATGCCAAAATACATGTTAATCTTCGTCGAGATAAAGAATCTTTCTATAAAGTGATTTATGTATAATCCATTATTTACTTATTTTTGCCCATAAATCTAGTGCTAAATAGTATTTCGTGCCTCAAAGTGTTTGTAGATAATTAACTGACAACTTTACGTGGTTTTTGATTTCCCAACTCGATCGCTCCGTATCCTTGTCTCTCCGGCACCTGCGTCCATCGAAACGATCGGGAGAATGGATCGACTTGTTTCGCTGCGCCGTTCGATAGCGCGAAAATATTATTAGACCCCGCGACGTCGGCCGAACGTTTTGCAACGCGGTAATAACGAAAGAAAGTCGGAATTCGATATCGTCGAGTCACGTCGACTCTTCGGCCCGGAGTTATCGAGTTTCGAGTCGCGACGATCGATTCCGGGCTACGTTGCACTTCCTACGCGAAAACGGACAACTTTGCTTCCTTAATACGTGTCGAGCGAGAAAAGCTACGTGTCCACCGGACAGATAGCTCCCTGTCGGGATGCGACCGAATGCACGACGATTCCGCCGGAAATCGAGATCGATCGGGATCCACGCGTGGATCGCGAACTTCCTTGCACGTTTCTTGCGGTACCGGAGCACTCTTCAGAACGAACGAGTACCGTACCCAACGGTCGACCTTATTTTCATCGTGAAAAGTCGTTGAGCCGGCGCCACTAATTAGAATGCATATTCCGACTAACCGTAATTGTAGGACGCGCTATGTTACGCCATAATTTCATTACGTCTTAATTAACATGATGGTATGCGCGCACGACTTAAGAATTAGCGAAATACCATCGGGGACACGTACTACGGCCTGCGTCGTTGTAGGCTAGCTGAGTTTGCCTTCTTTTCGTACGGCTCGTCGACGGTATCGCGATATCGGTTCGTTAGAAAGTGGTCCGTCGACGAATTATCGTTAAACCCGACGCGAACTCGTATCGATTTCGCCTCGCTTACAGTTATCCGCGGAACCTCTGTAATGTCGTTCCGGGCTCGTTACGCGTAATTGTTTATGACGTTAAAAATAATCGATGGGGTAATTACATTACACCGAAGGTAATGGAATTTCGCGATTTTTTAAAATTACGCGCAACGTCGAAATGCTTCGTGCGGCTATTATTCAGGAATTATTTGATTGTTTTCCGCGTATCGCTTCGAAATTCCTCGACCGCGGCCTCGTACGGATCGAGGATTCGTTAGCAGAAAATTCGGCGAAACCCATCGTTGCCGAACGGAAGCGACTTAGATTCGACATTAACCGACTTGGCGCAATTACCGGCTAGACGACAGGAAGGACGGACTGCACGGAGAATCGGCGTAGCAGCCGCTGTTCGCGAGACGCGTTCGCGTTTCGGACGATGGAAAACGGATTCGAAGGCTAATATTCAGTCATCGGAGATTCGAATTGGCTCCGGGCAAGATCGTCCGAGGGTCGGAAACCATCGAGGGTGATCGTCCTGAGTCTATCACCCGTTTCGTCGCCTATCTCGAGATCGTATGCGTCTCGATTGTATCTATCCGTCATCCAGGAGTTGGAGCGCGAAAAGGTTCGTCCACGCGTTTCGAACGGGACAACTCTAATCGGAATAAAAATATGGACGCATCTACATTGGTATTGGTGGCGCAGTCTTTTTGTGTCCCATCACCAGCCGACATCGCGAGTTGGATGTCATCGAAGAGTTTTTAGTCGGTAGGAATTTGACACACCCCCGGGAACAAGGATGCGTATGAACATTTCTTCCGTAAAAAAAAAAGGATCTATTGGTACACGCAAGCACGCACACGGTTGACCCAAAGAACATAGACAATCCACAGTCAATCTACAGTAGGCCCTTTACTTTCACACATAATTGGTTCCTGAAAGTGTGTGCGAATGTTGAATGTTCGAAAGTAGAGGGATATAAAAAAAAATTAGCACCAAAAACGGTCTTTTAAAGTACGTCCTTTTTTTTTTCTTTTCGTGATAAAGACTTTTATAACACGCAGTGTCTTTTTGTATTGCCCTACATACTCGAGATATGCGTTCTCCATTGGGATCGCATTCTTCCATAATACTTAAAAGTTTTTCTAGATGCATACAGGCTTCGTTCATATTTTTAATTGTAAAAGTGTTGACGTTGATAGTTAAATACAAAATTGCATTTCTAAAAATATGCGAAAGTAGAATGTGCGAAAGTGAGTCTGTATCGATCAAAAAAAAAAAAAAAGAAAACGATTAAAAAGCGATGTGCGTAAAATTCGGAGCATTCACGATGGGAATAGGTGAAGCGACCGCTTGTGTTTCGGTTCAACCTACTCACGCGCCAATTCCTGGGTGAAGGGTTATAGGTCATAACGACGAGAGCGGTAGACGGGTCGCGCGACAGTAGGAGCATATTTTTTGGGCGAGAAATCCAGCGGAGATAAGAAGAAATTTTCTCGCTCGGATTGCGGTCGACGATATTGCGAGTATAAATAAATAAAGCGCGAGGAGAACGGAGAGGCATCGGTGTTCCTGGCTCCGAGGGATCGTCGTCGATCGATCCTCCTCCGCTCGGGTCTTATTTTTAATCTTATTTACCGTCCCGTTCGGACGCTAAGCGTAAACTCGATATGTTATTGGCTGGCATCTTATCGATGTCCTCACGAGTTCTCCTCGCTCGGCTTCTCTTTCCGTAAATAAGAGAGGAAAAATCGGTCCGTATCGTCGTGGTTTCCCGGCGTGCCGGCCACTCTCGTTTCGTCATTCCGGCGAGATTTATTCGCTGTGGACGAATCGCGGATCGATTTATCTCGCGTGCATTGAACGCTGGACGAAACCGGAGTCGCGATACCGTCGGGCATCGTTGTCGCCGATTGTCGAAACGCGCGGTCGTGGGCCATGGTCGACTCGCGAGAGTATCGATCCGTACGAACGGATCGATCGAGAAAAGGTAACTCGTACGAACCGCGAGGAAGCGAGCAGCGTCCCTTTGACGGCACGAATGGTCGACGATGCTACGACGCGTCCAAGTACTCTTACCTGCACTCGAGGAGTGCGCTCTTGCCCCTCAGGGAGTACGCTGGAACGTTTATGCGAAGCAGCTGTAGACCGGCGACTGTAACACAAGAGAGAACAACATTTTTTTTTTTTTTAACACGAACTTACCGACGAATTCGGTTAACGCGCGAATAGAAAGGAATGCGTTAACGGGCGTTCTAGGATACGTTCAGGACATCGAGCGATTAGGGTACGTCGCGATTCGCGTCCATCGAACGCCTTGACCCGCCGCGGGGAGAACAATGAGCGTTCGAGAAACGATCCTCGAGAGCCAAGGTATATATATTCGGATCGCGGCGATATCGCGAGAATAAAATTCGCCGACGACCTTCGCGTCGACTCGAGCCTCCGACGACCGAGAGCATCGAAGAAAAAGCTCGGAAAACTTGTGACTCGATAAAATGACCAAGAGAGCGGGACACGAAGGGCGAGAGTGGATTGTACTAGATGCTCAAACAATGCTTCGCAAACTCTATTGTGTTTTCCTTTGTGACCGTTCTCTTTTCTTACTCCTTCTTGTTTCTCGTGACCCTACTTCGTAAGTCGCGCTTGCCACGAGAAACGCGATTAACCGATACGACCGCGTCGCTTCGCCGTTCGATATCCGTCGCTCGGATCGATAAATTCGATCGGTAGCGCGAACGATTTGTCGACGGTGTTCGGAATCGTTCGAGCACGCTGACGCGACTCGCGGAAGTAATGGGTCGCTTCGGTGCACCACATTGGAGAAATCGGCAATTAATCGCTTGCGGACATGCGCTTTAGTCATCAGCTTCAGGGAATATGGCAATATGTTTTTTAAAATTTTAATCCGACAGGCTCTTCATTGAAAAATGTAAAAAAGGAATTTGTTAAAAATTTTTACCATTATATAACAAATTGACGAAGTAAGAAAAAATATTTTATAATAGCCCAATAGCTTTATGAATAAAACAACAAAAAATTTCGCTCCATCAAATATTAAAGTTGCATCGACGGAGTGTACGCGTATGTGACTTCGTGTCGTCCGCGAACGCGTTACATAGTCATCGCGTTCGGTCTCGATTGTCCACGAAGTTCCAAACCTTCGATAAGAGTGTACCAGTCGTAACTCTTTCAACGTCCAACGAAGACGATTCGCTCGATTATCTGCGTCGATCGTCGCGCGAGTCAAGAGCGACTCGCGACACGAAGGTGCTCGCGTTTAATTGAGCTCGCGCGATATTTTACGACGGCGACGGTACGTTGCGGCTATTCCACCGAGGGTGAACCTTTCTCAGGATCGTAAAATATACTGTCCGTAATGCACCGTTATGCGAAGCCGTGCAGACGGAGAAACAGCGAACGAGAGAGGGAGAGAACCAGAGGGATGCAGAGAGGGAGAAGGTACGCGAGTTCGGTCGAATTATTCCCCGAGAGGGACGCAATTTTTCCTACGTTTTAACGTGATTTCGAGGTGGCCCTCGACGCGGCGACTATCCCAGCGCGGCGTATCGCGGTTTCTTTTTTTTTTTCGTCGCGAACAGAAGCAGCTCGCGTCTACGGGGCGACTTTTCCTCCTGGGTCTCGGACGTTTCGCGTACGTGGTCAGCTTGTAAGTTACTCCCGCAGAAAGAACCGTTCCCCGCGGTTAATCTCTTGTACGACCGTGCTCCGCTTAATCCGCTACTCACGAACCAAGATACATTGTCCTCCTAATTACGCGAGCCACGATCTTAATGGACTTGGAAATGCCGAGCGCGTCAGTTTCGCGTGCAAATTACGCAAACGTGAAAGGAGTTTTTAATCGGAAGTACGCGCGTTGCCGCGTACACACACACACTCTCTCTCTCTCTCTCTCTCTGTTTCGTTCTATGTCCGCTCGGTCGACCACCCGGTGTTTTTAATGCGAGCTACAGAATATGGTCGTTGCACGGTTTATCGTTGCACGGGGACCCGATGCGCGTTCCTCGGCCATGCACCGACGGTACCACCATCGATCCTGTGTTCGTTTTGGGACGCGACCAGGTCCGTATCGATTTACATCTCGTCGGTTTCCCGGTCGCGGAGACTGCATTTCCAACGGATTCGTCGAAGAAAGACCGATTCAAAGCCGATTGTGTTCGTTCCGCGATCTGTTAAGCGGTAAGCACCCTGTTCAAGCGTATCGAGGGAAAACCAATACCGTCTATCGGAAATTCCCGACAGGTGGGTTTCTCGATGAAACGAGACCAACGAGTTTCCATGAAAATTGTCCCTGAAAGGAGCAGACCGACGACCCGAAAGGAAAGCGTGGACGTTTCGGGGCAACGACTCGATTGCTCGCAAATTCCATATCCGCGCATTAACGAGCGTCAAATTAGTTATCGAACGTATCGCGAGTCATCCAGCCGAATCGATATCCGACCCCGACGCGCACACCGATGTCTCGTTTTGACTTGGCCGAACCCGGCAAACGTTCCCGTATCTACGACAATAAACGCCGCTCCGAGTGTACGTAACGGAATATCGTCCATTGAATTAGAGTGCCCGCGGCGGTTCGAGACGGCCGAGTTCGAATCTCGACTACTCAGCTTTTGGCCGAACGATCGTGACGCGAGTTACGAGTGCGCCACCCTATCGGTCGTCTCGACTCGCATTCTCTTCGCTCCGGAATTAATTGCGCGCCGTGCCGCCACGACTTTGAATAGTCACTCCACGCTCGTTTCTCCGCGCCGAACTTGCTGCATTCTCGCCGCGAGTCCGACGTTCCTCTTCTCTTTTCACAGCGATACCCCGTCGATATCTCTCTCTTTCTCGCTTCGTTTCGCCGTGGACGACAACAGCAACGTTTATCGCGAGCGACGAATTATTTTTCCCCCGTTAGCGAAATCGGAAAACGATTTTAGCGAACTTCCCGTAACGGAACGCACCGCCGGGTCGACCTTCCTATTATATCTCGCTGGCGCACTCGCTCGAAATCTATTTTCCAAAGTTCACGCAAACGACAATGTAACTGCTCGTCGTTATGAAGCGTCTCCTCGTAAACGCGTATTACGTGTTTCCATTGAATACGCGACGCCCCTTTTTCCATTGTCGAACGGCGTCGGATCAGCGAGCGATGCGTCGCGTATCGGGCGTCTCTCCAGCGCCTCGTTCGTGTCTCGAGTCGAAACGACGAGCTGCGACGTCTAACATCTTTCCAGTTAACACTCGATTTACGGAACGAGTCGAAATCACTCGTGACACGTTTCATATTTTAACCCTTAACGAACTAGAGCGAGAAAGAATGCGTAATTTAATATCGCTTTTATTGTAATAATAGATAGTATATGAATAGATTTGTGAAAATTACAATATATATATACACGTAATATTTACATTTGTAAATTCATTTTTTATAGATTTACAATGTGTTTGTACAAGATAGAAAACTGAAGGGAAACTCAACGTGTCAACGTGTTAAGGAGAAGAAAATGGAAAACGGCATAGAAGGAAAAGTATTTGATGAACATACGGTTGGGACCTCCAACAAAGCCGTCATTATTTTCTTTTCCAATTTAAATTTAATTTAAGAATAAATGGTCATCGCGCGTCCGTAAATCTAGCGTTAAAAGCGTTTTAATCGCGCGTAAGGTCGGCCCGGTCTCGGTCAAGCTTGTAACGAGCGACGCGTCGCTCTCGAGACTCTTTTGCGAGCGGAGCGTGTAATTACGCGAGCACCGTCTCAAAGAGACGATGCGACGAAAGACGTTGCATCGGGCGAAATTATGATTCGTCTGAAACGCGAAGCCCGAACGGTGGGACTTTGACGAACGCAGGGAATCGTGTCCGACGCGTTCCGTGTTTCGCGTAACTCGCTCAGGTACCCCGAGCGATCAACGAAACGAAATTGTTGCCCGATAGAGAGAACGTCCGCCGGACGGATGTCCAAGGAGTCGTTATCTTATCCTGCATAGTAGCTGTCCGAGCAGGTAGGCAGTTAGCTCGTATCTGGTCACGCCACGAGCTAAATTCCCCCTTACGTACTTATCGCGAATTAAAGCGCTCCTCGAAAGGAGGCCGGAGACACGGAAAGGTAAAGGCCGTCCTCGTATTATCGCGTTCGGATGGGTTTCACGCGACCTCGCAACCGTCGTTCGACACTAACGTTTTCATTATTCTGGCCTTCTTTTTCCCCCGCGGTGCATCGTGGCTCGTAAAATTCTTCCACGATCGCCGAATCCAGAAACGCTGAATTACCCCTTGCCGGGGGGCGTCTTCGGGGAGACGTACGGGTTTCGTGCGTACGCGTTTCGTGACGCGTGTCCGCTCGAACGTTGTCCAGAAACGAGCGACGTACGAAACGGAACGAGTTTCGTAGCCCGCGGCCGGACAATCCATTCGGTGATATAACAACGCGTTCCCCCTATCGTATCTCCCGTTCGGTGGGCGCGCGTAACCTTTGCTACGCGTACGTAGCACGCTGCTCGTGGCGATAAATTTATCCAGCGATAAGGCTCCCGATTTTTGTCTTTACGAGCCTCGACGGGCCCCTCTGGTTGGCAGTCGGAACGAAAACGAGAGAAACAGGGAAAAGGAGAGGGACGGTGAAAGGAAGGGACGCTTCCGGGTTATAGCGTGACCGCGTCACCCTGCGCGTGGCCTTTATAGCGTGGCGCGAGAAGAGAAAAAGACCAACGAAAGGAGAAAGAGAGAACAAGAGAAGAAAGGCGAACGGAAGAAACGTACGAAAGGGACGGTCGCGGGCGAAACGTGTCGCGTCGAGTCGCGTTTACGACCCCCGAGCGTAATGCTATCGAGGCAGATTTCACCCTCGAACGCCCGCTGGGTGACAAAGGGTGACGCGACGCCGTCTTCCTACTCGCTCTGATCAAACGCGTAAAAACCGAGCGTAAGAATCGGTCAACGCAGCGTACTAGCGATCCGATACTCCTGTCGTATGCCAACCTAAACTAACAGATATCCCATACCATTCGATACCTCCGATGACCTGATCCTTAACTCCGATTCATACTGCCAATACTCGACCCTGCATCATCCCCGACATTGTTCTCTGTGTCATTCCTGAACCCTTTTCTTACAAATTCCAACTCCCTCCACCAGTCGTCGAAACATATATATGTATACAGGGTGTCCCAAAAGTGTTGAAGGAGCCGGAAATGGGAGGTAGGTGGGGTCATTTTGAACAACTTTATCATTTTCAAAAATGTCGTATGGGGCTTCATTTTTAAATTATTAACGAAAAACACCGACCAATCATAGCGCGAGACTCGCGCGACACGCGATTCGATCGCGGCCACGGCCAATTATAACTCGGGCCTACACTTCCGCCACCGAGCGCCCGCGATTCTCGCGCTCTGATTGGTCGGTGTTTTTCGTTATTAATTTAAAAATGAAGCCCCATACGACATTTTTACAAATGAAAAAGTTGTTCAAAATGACCCCACCTACCTCCCATTTCCGGCTCCTTCAACACTTTTGGGACACCCTGTGTATCCCTGTACCCCAATCTAAACTAATATACATATACATATATTGTAAGGAGCGAGATAAGGATGTTCGCGCGAGGTGCGGATGTAGAGCGTTTGGACCGACAGAAGTGTGAATGAAGAGTGTTTGGATCGGGTTCTTCGTAATGGGAATGCGTGTAGTACGAATTGGTCATCGGGTGTGTCGGTGTATAAGTGGATTTGGGAGAAGAAGAGTATTGTAAGGATGGAAGGAGAATCAGTTGAGCGTGAGAATTAATAGAGAGAAATTGATCGTAGAGTTAAAAGGAGGAAGTCGCGTGAGCGTGTGTTGTACTTTGTTTTTTTATTTTTATATTAAATATTCCTTTGTTAAAACGCGTCATTAAGTCACTTATTGTAGCATCCCTACAATATCCCATCCAATTATTCGATTCTTTTCGTCTCCGGGCAAACCGCGGGAAGGCAAGTGGAACGGGAACAAGAGGATCGAAGAGAGGAGAAAACGAAACGCGCGGTCCGCGCCGGCTGACTCAGCTGAAACGCACGCTGAAACGCGACATTAATATTAATTATCGCGTAAGCGGGTCTCGCGTGGCGTTATCCGGTAGCTTTTTCGGGGCGTAATCGTTCGACTCGACGGTAGCACTCGAACGAGGACAAGAGCGAGAGATCGAGGACGATAGAACCGTCTCCTCTCGTCGCTGCTCGATCGCGGGCTTTCGAAATACTCCGCGTCGCGACGAAGGGGTACCAAGTAGCCAGCTTTGCGAATTATTATCACCCTTTCGCGGGAGAAATTGTTGCCGCGAACGCGGCTGTTCCCGATACCGCGGGTTCCTCCTGTTACGCGGACAGATAGAACCATAAACCCTCTCGATCATCGCCCTCTGCGAGCTACGAACACTCTACAACAGCAATAAACTCGTGAAACAATTACAAACTCCGCGGATTTCTTTTAAAGTCACGGTTTTACCTATATTTATTACCAATAATAGTTCTTTCACTCTTCGATATTCTTAGAAATATGTTTTATCAACGTCAAGGCGCGTCCCAATTTTGTCGCTTGCTATGGTCAAGGGTCTAACCTATAAACCTCTACGTCACCATTTTTGGGGTTTTCCCAAAACAACTGACGTCACGTTTAGGTGGTCACTTAAGACCCCAAACCAATCAGGTGATTTTCCATATTTCCACCACCGACCTTTTTCGCGAATCACAGACGACTACCCCCATCACATACATCTATACAAGTTTACTCATACAACATTTTTTCAACTCGAAGAGAATACTATCATTTCTCAGAGAGAATACCAGTATTCAAATTCATCTCGTTTCTGAATAAATCACGTTTTTGTTAAGTTAACACTTGAACTACCAACCAGTCAAAATGACTGGTTTCGGGTTTGGCATTTTTTATTACAAAATTTTATTGCCGTCCTTTTGTCAAAATGTCTGTCATGTTTTATTGAGCCACTGAATGGTTGTAGATGTTAAGTGATGCCGCAATATTTATTCATTTATTTTTCTATCTTATTTCCAGTTTTGAAGTAAGCATGCATTCAATGCCGGTATTAATGTTAATTTATCAGGCAGGTCATACGCGATCCTAACGACATCGAATAATCGTGCGAGGATTCACAACCCTCGCGAGTTGCAACGGTTCGGTCTTGTCGCGGAGTGCGTATACACCAACGAAAAAGGGGTGGCGAAGTACGACAGAGGTTTTCACGGAGGGTCAACGAGTATTTCGGGCAGAATTGCCAAAGGGAGCGACGATATCCTTTCCTTCTCGAGAAAGTCGAGAGAACGAAGCGAACGGACGTTCGATCTAGGCCGTTGGACGTATTCGGCGAACATTCCGATAAAAATCTCCCACAATGGAATAACCGAGCGAGAAGGGGATGAAAAAGCGAACGAGCTCGACACGAACCGAAGGGAAAAAGTTTTCTCGTTGCGTCGTGCGCGGGAATGGTATCGAAAAGTTTCGCCGCGAGCTCTCGTTCTTCCCGTGAACTTGAAAACAACGAGTCGCCGCAATATCGACGAACGAGCGCGAGGACAGCCAGCGTGCGGGGGACGCAATTAAAATCAATCATTCGATATTTATGGACAGAGTCGAGCAAACGCGACGACGGAACGCGTTTCGCTCGGCCCGATATGTTCCCCGTGGGAGAGCCTAACCCTGCAACCTGCCATCCTGCAATAATAGCGTAATCTCCCTGCGACGCGACAGAGAGATATCCGAAGCGACGAAAGAGAAAAAAAGGAGTTCCATCGTCCAGAGAATTTCCGCGACACCGAGGTCCTATCGACGTTTCGTGTCTGTTGAGGATACGTGTGTTAGAAGCAGGTTGTCGAAAGCAATCCTAGTAGTGAAATGAACTTTAATGTGAACTTTAATGTGCAATAATATAATCCAGGAACAACGCACTGTCCTGTCCAAACCGATCCTTGCATCGATCTGCTGAAAAACAGACAGTCGAAAATACTTATACCTACGGAAGAACATACGGTGTACATTTTCAGGTACATATTCGACTTGGCGAAAAACGTCGGCCGCAATAAAACGTCTTCGAGAGCCGAACCGTTTGATTGCGCCTCGAGAGTTTGTCAATGGGGAGTTTTCTAATTATAATTTTACTTCGACAATCTCGACGCGACGCGCCGTCTTTTCGACGGATTTTCGAACGTGAACACCGTCTTTAATCGGTCGTCGCGCACGATACGGGAGCACGGCAACCGACGCTCGATCGGCCGACGCATTTGAATGTTTAATGAGAACGTCGACGATGGGTAGCCACGCTGCTAGTTGCCGATTACGTTCACCGTGCAGAAATTTCCATTCGACTATCGCGTGCCTCGGTTCGGAGACCGCGTTTCCGTACACGGAACCACTTTCGTCGATATTCCGGTGTCGCGTCTGAAAATCGTATCGCCGCGCCGGTACCGGACGGATGGAACATCGAGTACGCTCGAGGTTTAGCTGTCGTCGAGCCGTGCAAAAGCCTCGATCCAACAACGGATATATCGGTATCGATATCGTCCGACACAGTTTTCCATCGGGTATTTCGGCGCGGCCGTATCGTCCGCTTTGTGAGAAGGACACACGGGCTCGGAACGCGACGACTACGACGAGGACAACGACCAGCACGGAAAGTAGGCTGGACCGACCGTGGTAGAGTCTCGTTGGTGAACGAACGAGAAGGAAATCGTATCAAACGAATTGCAGGGAAAGCGTGTTCGACGCGCGGTTCGATCTACGATTCGGGGACTCGAAAGGGTTCGTAGCGGAATTCGAAATCGCTTTGGACGAGCGCCAGCCCCGTTGGGTAGCTCGCGTCTTTCGTTCGATAGAAACTTTGGTGGAAGCGTTCGCTCGCGCCCGTTCGTCCGCGACGTCCCATTGTTCGTCGACGATGCGCCTTTTCAAACTTTAAAGACGTCCGACGACGCGACGTGACGGAACGGGAGGAGCGACACGACGCTTCCCGATCAAGTTTACGGGGTAAAGAGATTCGGCGAGCTCGCCGACGCGACGAACGAAAGGCGATTAAAAATCGTCGAGCGGGAAAAACCGACGTCGAAACGTCGACGAGCGACAGCGATACTCCGACGGATAGCGAGACTTCGTAACGCGAGCGTGCTTCTCGCAGTCGCGATTGATAAAGAATTCATGCGACGGCTTTTACGCGACGCAAGAAGTTCTCGGCGAGTACGATTACCGCTAAAACGTCGAGGGCCGGGTGTTTGGACCTCGTTAGCGAGCACTCGGCGTTTCGCGGGAAATTACGCGGCTATAACCGAAGCCTCTGACAACGATCCCGTAACGCCGTCGACGTCGAGTATATTCCATCGAATCGAGGGGTGAGCATTTGCCGGTCCGTTTCCGCGGTGAATCGCGACGATTTCGGTGCAAGCAATTAAGCAGCCACAGGATGCTCGATGTTTGCGTTTTTCGGCGAAACTTCGCAACGAAGCAACCCGCGTTGCGTACACAACGTGGCATTCTCGCTGCTCGTGCATCTAAATTTGCGCGCATCCTAATATAGTGCGGAGCGAGCGAGCGAGGCGGAAAAAGGAAGATCGCCGGTTTCGCTCGACGGGGGAGAAACACGACCGAGAAGAGGTTGTACGAGGTACGGTTCTGTATATTCCCTTGTTCACGGCGGATCCCCTGGCAATGCGGTTGTTTCCGCGCATACGTCATCGTATCGCGAACGATGCGAGTATTACTTCTAATTATTCCGGTATATACAAATATTAATGCCAGTTTTTAACGGGTATTTGTTACGGCGAAATCCACCGTTTCACGATACCAGGGGTATACAGCTAGTTACACGGGGAAACGTTAAAGGGGGGCCTCCACGTAGACGGAGTCAAAAAAGTAATTTTTTTTCTTTTTGTTTAAAAAGTTATTTTAAAGCCTATAGAATACGAAACGCGTTGGTATTTGGAGTAGAATGCAAAGCTATTGTTGTAAGAACTTATACACGTGAGCCACCATCGTGTGGATTCGAGACGAGCGCGGGAGTAATGATCAAAAGTTTGTTTATTTATTATCTCTGTTTGAAGCGCTTCCATACCTGTAATCAGGTTTAGTCAGGGGTTTCGGAAGAAGTATTTACGCAGAATTTTCAAAGCAACGGTACATACGAAAACCATTAAAATAATAGCAGACTAGCCGGTAAGTCGCAAAATCACATATTCTTCTCTTACCGAAACTTTAAACGCGATTTTCTCGAAACTCCTTTTTCGCGAAGTTGAAAATCGGTGTACACGATTACTCGAAAGTTACTCGATCGGTCCGAAATTTTCTACACATCTAATGATAGTTACGTCTCCTGGATGAACCTAAAAGTAAGTTAAAATCAAGGAAATACAAATTTTTTATTGCAAAAAAGAATACTACAAGTATTGCTTAAATTTTCCTCAAAACCGTCAAAATATTTATTCGCTCCTTATTGTTAAAAAAAATTATCGAAAATCGGCTTCATTTTGGTTTTCTACATGGTGATCCTCCCTTAACTCGTGTCGCTCGAGGCTGTTCGTCGAGGAAACGCCGGACGAACGAGGATCGAAATTGACCGAAAATCCATTTTCGTTCGCGACGAAAGAACGCGTCTCGAGTGGGCCGGTATCGTTTAACGAACCACGTGCAGCGGCGCCGACGAGGACACACGATCGGGGAAAAGGGTTTCGGAGAGGAATCGATTCGAATTCAACTGGGGCGCGCGTTAACGGTTCGACGCGACGCCAAAACCAATCGTTTTATCGACGAATTAAGCCGAATTAAGGACTGGCCCTGCGGGACGAGCACGCGCGATTTTACACGCGCGCGTTTCTCCATTGAATTTTCAAAAATTGTTTTATCATTCTCGTTCCCTACTTTCTGCGATATCTATCGGGTTAGAGCGGTTTAACGGGAACAACCGGGTCGCGAAAATTCGATATTTCTTTGCTTCCGCTTCGATTAACGCTGTTTCGACGGTGTATTTTTAGCGAATCGAGAATCGCCGCGACGATCGTATTTTGCGCTGTCGCGGCTAACGCGAACGTTCCCGAGAACACAACGAAAATAATTTGTCGGACTAATTTCTTTGCCCTCTTACCGCTTTTCTTTTTTTCCTCGCGGACCTCCTAAAACCAAACTGGATGGGAAAACGCGAAATACAGGGGCCGCACGGAGAAAATAAAACCCGACGAATTAATTAGAAACGTACAGCGTACCGCGCGCAGCGAGGAAAATGCGAAGCGGTTACGATTTAATGAGTTTACGTTACGTCATAAATTGCAGCTTCTAAAGTCCTACCTTACCAACCGAACATTTTGCGCAAAAGTAAAAGATGCGTACTCAAATATACAAATAGTATACGCTGGAGTACCGTATCTGTATCGAGCCCTATACGTTGCACCTTGTATACAGCTGGGTCTGCAATGTTTTCATCCAATTCGCCCTTAGGTATAGACATTGCCCGAGGCCCATTTACTCCGGTAACAGAGTCAACACTTTCCATTATTGCAGACCCAGTGACTCTCTACATTTATTTTTGCTGCTTATCTAATGATAATTCAACAGTCCTAAATTGCGGGACGAAATAGCAAATATCCGGCGAAACGGTTCGATCGGTGGAGCCGGCGTGCGGTAACCATCGGTGAACGCCGATCGAGATATTTGAAATGAAATCATCGGCGAATCGTTGGTGGACGCAGGAATCTTTCTTCCTCGTCGACGTTCTCGTTTCTTTTTCCAGCGGCAGCCAGTGAGCGCGTGGAAAATTAGAGGATCCGAGCAACGAGAGAAACTGGCCGGGGAACTCGATTTACATACCTCGACGGGCCTGGATCGCGTCGGATCAAGTTAGCAGGGGCGACGAGTGAACTTAATTAAGCGCGTGCGCGAATAGTGGTTCGCGTCGTACACGTGCCATACACTTCGTTAAATTTTATTCGCCGTAATTGTGCGACTGCGTCGCGACGCGCCGCGTTCACGGGGCAGTTCACGGGGTTCGAGCCGAACCTGGAACGGAGCGAAGTCGAGTCTCGGCTCCTCTTTAATTACATCCTCGTCGAAGCTTAAAGTCGACCCTCGCACGCGTGTCGCGGCAACACGACGCTACACCGTTTAGAAACGCGTCCACGCGAGACTAAGCCACTCTAGAAAGAGATAACCTCTTGTCAACGGATCTTTTACCGCTGCTCCCTCGTTAACCCGATGTTAATGAGAAAAATCTTCGTTACACGGAGATTCGAGCGGATACCGGGACCACGCGTTCGCTTAAACTGTCGCCGCGCGTCTTGCCTACGATAATAATCCGGTGCCCGCTGAAAGAGACAGCCGCGAATGAAAACGGTTTTTATCTTTCGCCGAGATGGGAACTGTCCGATAGGAAATTGCGTTATCTCGTCTTTGTATTGCGCCGATTGTTCGCGTTGTTCGGGCCATCGTTTTCGCCGACGATTTTCCGCCCGAATCTCGCCAGCTTGGCAGAAGCAGCGACAGTTATCCGTCGATAACGGTATTTCGAGGGATGGAAAAAAAAAAAGAAAGAAAGGACGGGACGAAAAATGCGAATAAACAAATGGAAAACATAGGTACGGCGAGCCAGGCGTTTCACGTGTTCGACCGCCGGTTTTCCTAACGATTTCACATTCCATCGCATCCTTTTTAATTCGTCACTTTAACTCGCGTTAACGTCGTTTCGCGTGACAACGCTACGATACAATATTTCGTTTAGTCTGGAATTGAAAATTAGTGCCGCGCGAACGCGTCCCAAAACGGCGGGGCGATTGCCACACGAATATTTAATGCAACGTTAATTATTCGAATTCGGTTGGTAAATTGGCACCATATCGATTTCGCTTGCACGCAAAGGCACAATCCAACGACCGTGATGTATACACACATATATATATATATATATATACATATACAGCTAATTATCGGTATTTCCGCGACAATGAGCATAAAAATCACGCGAAAGAAAGAAAGAGCGAAACGCGGGGCGACCGTCTACGGACGAAAAACACCCGATGATTTTCTCCCGAAGTATCGCCGAATAGAAAGGGCGAACAATTTTTCCGTTTTCCGATTTGTCCTTTCACCCGGAAACAGTTTATTGGCCCGGGCGAAGCGTCGGAACGGAAAGGAACGAGCTGAATTACGAAAGCGATAAAAAGCTAACGGTGGTCGGATAGCCGACTAAGTAATCGAGGGTATAAAGTATGGTAATGCGGCGAATTCCTGTAACGAAAACTCGGCTTCTTTCCCGTTGCAATTAACGGGCGAAACGGTGATGTACGATGCCGGTGGAAGCAACTACGGCGAACCGTGAGCGAAATCCCGTGGGTATCGAACGGGACTCGACGCTGCGCCTTTGGCACAGTGTTCGAGCACGTCGAAATACCGAGAAGACTTGTTCCTTATCGAAGACGCGTATCGTCGAGAGAAAATTGCGTGAACGATGCGAGTATAGCGAGAAACGTAGACGTCGTTGCGTTTCGTCGCGGAGAAACGGTCAGTCGTTATCGTCGATAGAGAAAGAAAATCTACGGAGCCACTGCGGACATTTCGTTTCCGGTTGAAGCATTGGTCCAAGTAGTCTCGGAGAATCGAAGTTGAAAAGCGCTGAAATCGCACTTTCTCGAGTGCCTTTTCAGGAACGCGACTCGGCCAGACCGCGAGAGAGAGAGTGAGAGAGAGAGAGAGAGAGAGAGAGAGAGAGAGAGAGAGAGACGGAAACCGAAAGAGCGGAAAAGAGGAAGTTATTAGAGCTTATTATCGTACGTGTTGCCGATAAGGGCGAAACGGTCGTGAGACGGAGTCGCGAAACGGTAATCGGCGCGAGATCAATTAGAGAGAACGTAATTAACTCGCGCGTTCCCCTTTTTCTTGCGGAACTCGGCTTTTTCTCCGGGTTCCCCGGCGAGCTTTCGAAGAATCGTCAACCGCTAACGGTAGACGAGACGGTCAATTACGGATGCTCTTGGGAAATAACGATCCGCCGATAAACGCGCGTCCTGAATTCCAATTGAAAACGAGACGACTCGAGAACGATAGCATGGAGTATTTATCAAAGAAGAATACTCCTTCTATCGGGCACAGGGGTGGGTGGTGGGGCCAAAGGGGACGGAAAAGAAGCCGCGATAGATCGAGTTAGCGAGAGAGCGCGGAGAAAGCGAGCAGGAAAAATGATGAGCCAGAAATAATTAGCGGGGTTGCAGAGCGTGGCAGACCGAACGCAGATGTGCCAAGTCCGTATGAAAAATTAATGACATCCCGTTCTCGGCGATCCCCTTTTCCGCCCTCAACCCATTTTACTTCCCTACCGCGTCGAGTTTATTCCCTCTTCGGTTCTCTTTTTTTTTTTTCTTCTTTTTTACTTAAGCCCGGTTTCCCTTTATTGCCAACCCTCTTTCGACGATCTCGCGTGTCTCGACGAAATTTAGCCGCGCCACGATCCCCGATAGGCTCTATAATTATCCCGTTTTATCTTCATCAGCTAGGGTGGCTCTGGGGGAACGACTCGCGACCGACTACGCGATATAACCTTCGTCCGAACGCTCGATTCGACTGCGTTTTTCGTTCGCGAGGACCGCGGTTTCGACTTTCATCGACGCACCTTATTCCGCAAGTCCTGGACTAGTCCGTCGCGTTTAATTTGCCTTCGTTAAAGGCGTCAATCATTTTTTCGTTTCGTCTCGGTCCGATTCGGTCTCGTCTCGTGTCGCCGCGATCCGAGCCATCCCTGTCCCGTTTCGTTGACTTTTTGACGTCGTTTTTCATGTTTTTGCCCCGCATAACGATCGATACGTTACATACGCGACAACGGTTCGGAACGACGACCCACTGCCTCGTAACGACGAAACGAACGATCGACACCGACGAAAGCGGAACCGACAATCCGTTTAAAACGATCGCATTCGCCGGGCTGTCGGTTCTCCGACGAGCGTTTTACCGTTCCGTGTGCTTGAAGGAACGTTTCGCGGGAAGGGTTACCATATATCGGCCGTTCGACGCGTATCGAGCGTAATCGCGGAAAATCGAAATTACAGGTTTCCGGTCTTCGTGCACCGGATGGCACGCGTGCAGCGTAGAACATTGATTTATGCCCGATTGCCGAACGTAACCGCAAATGGAGTGACGGAGAAATATTTACAGTTAATATTATCCTATTATAAAAGCAATGACCATCCTGTTGTGCTCGATAGGCCACGTTATAAAGCACGCTATTGATCAACGACGAGAACCAACAACGCGTCTCTGTTCGTGTAATACCGATAATTTATGAACACGAACGCGAGCGCACGATCGAGCCTCGCCTCTCCTCCTCGCAATTAACTCGTCGATTTCTATTCCCCGCGGACGTCTTTGTAGCGAAACCTACCAGGTCTTCCGATACTCCGCTTCGATGCATGTTTTATTTATTTATGCTAATCCTTACCCCCGAGCAGATCATCTTATCTTCGAGTTTACTGCATGAAAATTTCATATACAAACTCCATCTGTGTACATACGCGCACTTTACGAGGATACGGCGGCTCGCGCGCGATTCTTTCGCGTACCTTTCCGCTTTTATCCGATCCGAACCGACGCGAGAAAAAGAACTAACCCTTTCTTCTCTTCGTATTCCAACGACCGGCGCACCCCGTTGCATTCGCAACTTTGTTTAACGCTTGACCGCTGATCTCGCGTTCGTTCGTTTACCCAACTTTTCACTTTTCCGCCACGAGATTTTTCTTTTTACTTAACCCGCTCCTTGCTTTCCCCCTGTCCGCCCGCCGCCGTCTCTTTCTTACCTTTGTCGAACCCGTGCACCGGAACGTCATAAATTCTAGCCATCCTGCTCTAACCCTCCCTCTTTCCACCCTCTTCGCCTATCTCCGTCTCTTTTTTCCTCTTTACCGCGTACCACTTTTCCAGTCGTGCCCACTCCATCCGCCTCGTTCGCGTACGTTTCTCTCGAAAAAATTGCGATAACGCGGAAGAAACGGCGGAACGTAATTAGAAAGAGTGCCATTTTTAAACCGTTCTCCCGCTACCCCCCACCGTCTCGCGTATTTCGAGAGTCAGCATTATGGCCATGGTTCTTTTCGGGTCTCCGCATTTTCATGCCATGCAGGGTGTCTCGCATAGGACCCGAATAGGGATTACAAGGCGGGTGATTCTAAGTAACTTTTTCCTCCGCAAAAATGGATATACCGTTCACGGAGAAAGATCGAGCGAACGCGCGAAGCAACATTTCTTTCGAAATCCGGTGGTCGAGATTCGTCGAGATCGAGTTTCAATTTCTGGAAGATACATGGCCGAACTTACCTTCTTGTCCTAGAAACACGGTGATCAGAAGCAGCGCGAGATCCATCGTCGGGTTTGCTTCCTCGGCGATCGGACCTCGAAACAGTCGACAGCCTCTGCCTCGAATCGTCCAGCGTCGTTCGGTTTTCTTTCGTCTTTCGCCGCTCCAGGCTCAGGAAACGGTCAGGAACAACCTGACGCGACACACACGCGTTTACGCACGTTGACCACGCGGCCCGATATTAAACGCGTTCGTCGACGACGGTTCCGAACGAAGACGGGCGAACGAGAAGGAATCGGTCTTTCCCTTCCGAGATCTTGCGGTAGAACCGAGTTCGCGCGAGCTCCATTCTAGGAGGCTTGCGGCTACCCAGATTTTCCGCGACTCTGATCCTTCTTTCGACGTTTCTCGTCGAGACGTTTTCGACCCTTGTCCCGAATTCCGTTCTAACGAACCGCGTCGACGAGCGGGGAGGATGGCAACGGGGTCTTTCTGTCTCGCGATTCGACGAACGGTACTCCGTAGGTAAATGCCGAGGAAGACGGACGAGTCGCGACACCGTGACGGGGCACCCTCGTCAAACGGGATTCCCGGCTACGTTTAAAACTCGTTCCGACCGTCAAATATTTCTCGTCATGATTTCGAAGAATCTCGCGACTTTCGAGCAACGCCGCGTCATCCGATTTCGGCCGCGATACCGTTTCGCCGGCGATAGTTTGGCACCGAGACAGACCCGTTAAGAGGGTGGGTAATTTTCAGCGGAATCTCGAATCGCGATCGCAGCGTCGACGAAAAATAAGAGCTCCGGGATACTTCCGACGAGTCGAGGAACCGACGGAGCGTCGAGGGAGTCTCGTTGTCGTGGAAAAGGACGCGACGATACTCGTCTTTACCGCGGCCTCGATCAATTATCGCGTTACGTTCGACGATCGATGCCAACGAATATCCCCTCTCGATTACGGACCACGACTCTAACGCTCGACAGCGATCGTTCGAAATAACTCGGTAATCGATTCGTAAAGAGCGACGATTCGACTTCGCGTTTCGTATCAAGAACGCGAAACCGGCGATGAGCGTTGGCGAGACAGACAGAGGGAGAAGGGCAATCGAGTAGAGAGAAAAGGGAGGAAAAGGAGGAGTTGATAAAGGAAAAACGCGAGAGTGGACGGGAGACGGGCACGAGAAGGAAAGGCGCGAGCGAAGAAAAGAGAAAAAGGAAAGTATGCCGTCGTACGGAAGGTACGGCTTTTAAATGCAACTTGTTGCAATCTCGCCCAAAGCTCCGAGAGATTCCTTCGAGTAGAAACGCGCACGTGTATCCTTTGTTCGGTAATCGTGCACGCGTGTACGTACACGCGAATCGATCCGGTCGCTCTGCCGATATTTCGCCGGGAGAACCGATTTCCGGCCGCGAGATCGATCGATCGCGAAATCGTGGCGAACGTCCTAACGGACCGGTATCCGAAGATCGACTGAACGCGAGCGGACAAACGAGTCACGAATTATTAACCGAGCTACGTCCGCTTGTTTACACGGTGATACCGAGGATCGCGACCGCTCGACCGACCCTTTGTTTTTTTCTCGCGACACGTGCACGAGAACGACCGTCCAGGTGGATACACTCACGCACACGATCCGACTCTCGCTCTCCGGCTCGCTCGGCCATGCACGCACGCACACACGCGTGCACACACACCCTTTGCTCGTTCCCCGTACCCTTCAATCCCCACATTGTCCAACCGTATAACGCGAATGCGTATTGATTTGACCGAGACTATTCCCTTTCGGATCCATTCAAAGAAGGGGCGGAGCACGGTGGGTGTTCGTTCATTCGTTGACATAATTGCATCGACTCGACAAACTCTTCACACCCGATACCTTTCAGCGCGGCTAACGACGCGATCGATATCGCGATCCAGTGCAACGTACGTTCGCGGAAAATTGCCGCTCTCGTGTCCGCGGATTACGCGTCCGATATTCGATTACTTCGCGGATCAATCGAATTCCCTGGTTGGCACAGAGGTCGAGCGTCGATCTTCGATCGGGATTAAGAGCGGCTTACCGCGACGCCGCCGTTGGCGGCTACTCGTGGAGAAGCTACTTCCGGTACATCGGTCGCGCACGATTCCGGTACGGTTATCCGAGGTGCATCGAGAACGATCGCTAAGAGAGATCGAGAGCGAGACCGCGCGAGGGCTCGCGTCGACCGGACATGTGGAGAGCCGCGAGATCGAAATTGCCTGGAATCGTTTCCTCGGGGCGTACTTCCGGCGGCGTATCGCGAGTGTACGCGACGCGCCGCGCCGCGAGCCGCTTCGACGATCACCGGAGGACTCGAGCAGCGTGGCCGAGAGGAAAGTTCGCGTCGCGGATGGCCGATGCCGACTACGAAAGCTCGACGTCGCGCCACTTTGGCTCGGTGCGCCGGTAGGTCGCGTATACCTGGGCGCGTGCGCGTTGCGAGCCGAGCAGGTGCGAAATGCACGCGACTCTCCGCTATCCGCATCGAAAGGACGGAGCCGCGCGTGCTACGCCACCGAAACAACCTACGATACCACGGCCACGATCCGATCTTCGGCTTTCGACACGCTGCATCGATCGGATACCTTCTCGTCCCTCGTGTCGAGGTCGGGCTAACCTTTCCTCTTTGGATATTTCCGTCGCGTCCGACGGCATTCAGAGACATCGACGCCACCACCGGCGCGTCCACGCCGTGTCTCGTCTCTCGGTGGTTCGTTGTCATGCACCGTTTCTTTTGACGTAACCGACCCACGTTGCTTCCTCGACGAGATCGCGAATCGACGCGAAACGATCGTTAATTTTCTTCCGGTCGTTATTATCGTACGCGGCAACGGGAACGCGCGTTCTATTTTCGATCGAACGGGTCACGGAGCTCCAGTAAAGCGCGTAAAAATAGCGAAGACAAAACGGGATCACGGATCGATATTCGACTTATTCGGAATGTCGGGCAAAACGTTGCCGATAAGCGTCGCGCGTAAGCTTTGACGAGTCAAAGTTACAGAAATACTCTCGTTACCAGCAATTTTATCGTCGCTCGGAACACGGAATCCCCGCAATAAATTCACCGCCGGCGACCTCGGGGGAAATGGCGTCGCGACTCGTACGTTCGACTAATTGTCCGCGAGATCGAAGGCTTAACGACGATCGTACGAAAGGCGGAGACGGAAGAGGAGGAGGCCGACGGATGAAACAATTATTCCCTTGTTCCGTTATCTCACGGAAAAAGAGAGATCGATACGTGGCGTACGATTTCGCGACCGTCAGGGAGACGGAGCGAAGGGGCGAGGGGGTGCTTTAAAGGCGATAATAAGCTCGGTCGTTTGTAAACG
The DNA here is from genome assembly GCA_947623535.1 of Coelioxys conoideus. NCBI lineage: Eukaryota > Metazoa > Arthropoda > Insecta > Hymenoptera > Megachilidae > Coelioxys > Coelioxys conoideus. The sequence continues at coordinate 3,562,935 of OX392450.1, forward strand.
CGTGCCGCGGGGAAATCTTCGCGAATGGAAAAAAGAGGGGAAATTAACTTTCCACCGTTTTCTTCCCCCGACGATTCGTCGGCGGAGTTCTCTCGCCGGGAAAAGGAACGAGTTGGTTCGTGCCTTTGCGGGATCTCGAGGCCGTTAACGCCGCGCGGATGCAGCGAATTCGCCGAGCATAGAAATTTCTTCGTAACGGGATAATCGTTTTTCCTGCCCCTCTAGGCCTCGTTTATCGCCGCCGCTCTACTCTCCCGGTAAACTGAAACTAACGCAACGGCTAATTTCCTTCGTTACGCTAACGATAACCGTGATCGTTAATGGTCCACGCGGAGTACGCGAAGGAACCCGTAGCCGAGTCGAAAACGCGAATACTCTCTCGCTCGCTTTTTACCTCGGCTTCCCGTTCGGAGATCGAAATTCGAACGCGAACGGTGCAACGACGAAATAATCAACGGGAGAGAGGGAGAACGCGTCGACGAGTTTCGCATCAACGAGCCACGAGCGTTCTACGATACGGTTATCCGTGTCCCGCGGCAAGGACGTATGTATGTACGTACGTCGCGCTTTAACTCGACGAATGAGAATCTGTCCGTAACGCGTATTAGCGTTCATCGCGCGATCCGCGTCTCGATAAAATCGCCTCTCGGTATCCGCTCGCGACGATACACGGATAAAGCGAGCGCGCTAGAAACGCGGCAGGGGGAAACGCGTCGAAATTCCGTTCCCTTTATGCTCGCTGCGGTGCTCCTTTGAAAACAATTGCGGTACAAATCCCAGTTCGTAGGTATAGACGATAAATTCCGCTGCGGTTTGCAGTAGATTGAGAAGACAACGAAATTGTTTTCGCTGAAAACCGCGCATACGGCCGATCCGGCGATTTGCGGTTACGCCATCAAAGACGTTGTACTTTGTTCGGCGACTTTTACCAGATTGGCGTAAATCGATTATCCCCGTTCATTAATCGACCCACGCGCGCGATAAACGATCGAGCTACCCGTGGCACGACTGGGACAGCGGGAGTGAACGATCGGAAATTACGTTCGTTCGGAATACCGGTTCGAGAGGGACACGGAATCGTACGTGTCCTTCTTATTATTGGCGGTTCGAGTCGGAATATCGACGCTCGTCTTCCATCTGCATCCACGCGAAATAAGTTTGCCCACCCGCAACGCGATCGTTCTTTGTTAAAATCGTGCTTATCCGCTAATGAATAATTCATCGTCCCGTTTATCTTTTCCTAACGGCGCAGCTTCGCGAAACGGACAACGGTAAAAATAAAATTAACATAAACCGAAGCCACGGGCGTGATTTAGGGGCGCGGAAAAAATTTCTTCCTGCAAGAAATTACGCGCGTCGTTAATCAAACGATCGTCCCGCGAAACGAATCCTTTTTCCCCGAGAAGACAGGGGCGCATCACCGTTCTACGCGAGCTTATTTAGCGCGACGCTCGTAACGGGTGCCGTCGATAAACATGTCCAGGAACGATTTCGACGATATTAGATGCCGTATCCATTAGGCTCGTCGTAGCTCGTTCCACGTTGTCTCGACAAAGGAATTCGTTGTCGCGCGACAAGGCGAGGCGGAAGAAGCGAGGGGCGTAGCGGAGTAAAAGACGACGCGAATCGTTCGGTAGCGTCGTACGTAGAAGCTCGCGCTACTTAACCCGAATAAATAGAAGCGTTCCGCGTCTGCCGGAAGATAGTATCGACCATCCTTTCCAGCTCGTCGCACCGGCACAACCTTCCGTCTCCTTCTACTTCCGTGTTTCGTCCCTCTCGTTCACCCTTTAGCCCGTTCTCGCCCGAGACATCGGCGTTGCTCGCGCTTCTCCGTTTCGAGACCCGTTGCACTACACCTCTGGCAACCTGACCGTCTGAAACGTAAGCTACCGCCAGCGGTGAAGGGGGAGCAAAGGGACAAGCGGAGACCGAACTCGAGGGTGTAGCTTTCACGACCTTTCCGGACTACGGAGTTAATATTTATCGAGGCTGTCTGTAATTTTCTTGAGAGCCGGCTGCGGGCTTGTAACCAGCGGGGGCGGGTGGCGCTACGAAACCGGAGAAGAGAGAAAATAATTAAGCTAACTCCGGACCGGTATCGGCGTATTCCGCGATACGATACTCGGCTCGCTTCTTTTTTTTCTCCCTTCCGGTTCCTCCGCAGGCCGGACGGATCGTTTTCGGTTATTGACTCTCCGTCGGACCGGTTCGCGATCGTTAACCAAGAGCCTCGCTCCCGAATTTTACGACTCCGTACACGGTACCGGCGCATCTCCACGTGATCGATTCGTGTTTGCACAGCCATCGGCCACGTTTGTTTTTCTTTTTGTTCGTTCGACGACGTACTTTTAGCCACGGGATAGCTACGACACGGCTCACGATCCCGCTACGGTTCGAGCACGAAGCGAAGATACTACTCCGTGAGAAAGGATCTATCGCGTGCTCGTAAAACGTATGCGAATATGATACACGAGCACGGGTAGACGTCTCTTTGCGCGGTACTTCGATCCGACGTTTTACGTTCGACCGCGGGCGTATCGTGGTGCCGGTATTGCCCCGACGAGTTCGACGCGCGAGTCGGACCACACCGAGCTCGAGGAAATACGGCGCGGCACGAACAGAATGGAAGAACGTATCAACAAGTTAGCTCGGTCGTTCGAGTAATAACGGATCGAAGGAAGGCGGTAGACGCGAGGTGTACGAGGGCACGATGTCGGAACGGAGTGTACGGTAATAGCCGTTGTTGCTTGCTACTTGCTGCTTGATTTACGACGTAGCAAACACGCCCGTTATCGAGCACGATTCCCGCCTGTCTCTCCCGATTAATTGGTCCGCTCTGTCGGTGAATTAATTTATAGGCGTGTGCCAATCGGGTGGCGCGAATCGTCAACAAGTGGCCGATTATCCGAGCGAGGGGGATCGTTACGGGAACGCAAAAGACGAGCTACGGAATCGCCGGGGTTCCGAACCTGTCCTTTTTCTTTCGGCCGCGTTGAAATTCTGGATCCTCGGGCTTACCCGGTCACGGGGCGCGCATCGATCGCGCCACGCCACGCCACACCACGGGGTCAAAGGTAGCCGACGAGCTGCGGGGAAAGCGGAAAGAAACGGGGACAAAGAGAGAGAAGCGGGAATAAAAATTAACGGTAAAGCGAAGGTTCCCGGCAATGGAGCGATGTCGGCTCGGTGATCCTCTGGGAGGCCGAAAATGCACTTTTTATCGCGATACATCTTGTATGCGCCGCGGTATCAAGCCCGCGCATACATATTTCCCAGCACGTTTCCCGCACGTAGCCCGCTATACGGCCACGTCCCTCGTTCTCGATCGTCTACGACGGCTCGGTAAACGTGCAAGGCCGACCGACCTCCTACCTTTATCGCGTACCTATCGAAAAATCAACGAACCGTGCCACGGCAAGACCGACAAGCGGCCTCCCGCTCAATTCGCGGCCAATTCGACCCGACGATTCCCCAAAAATTCTCCCCGGATCCTGTGTTCCGAGTCCAAACCCTGCTCGACGACGTTCATCATCGGGCCGAACTTTTTGTTCGAGGGACGCGCAACAAAGTAAGTGTATTAATCTAGCTGACGGCCGGTGAAGCTCGAGCAGCGAGGTATTTTTGTGCCGTTTATTCGAGCAAAAAGAAACGGAACGAGAGACACCGTCGAGCAACGCTGGGGAATCCCGGCCGCGCAGCGACAAAAAGATTAAGGGGTAACGCCGCCTCTAGGAGTCGGAGAAAAAGGTGCATTTCGGGAATTTTTTAAGTAAAAATCATACAAGGTACGAGGACATGAACTATAAAAACAAATAAATAATGGATAATACATAAACCAGTTTATAGAAAGATTCGTATCTCGATGAAGGTTAACGCGCATTTTGCAAAATGTGTTTCAATAATTTTCGTAATTGAAAATAAGAAATCTATGATCCGTCATTTTGACGGGTTCCGTAAACATAGTGTTAAAAACATACCAATTTTGTTTAATTGAAAATGCGATAAAATTTCTGTGCAACACGGGTCCATTTTATTTTCTGAAACTCTGTGCCTGAAGGAGTCAAGCGCCTCGGTCGGCTGCCCGTTCAGGAGTTCGTTCTCCGCGAAAAGAACGCGAGAAGACCGAGGTCGATCGGCTCGAGTATCGCGTAACTCCAAAGGGTAAACGGGTATAAATGTCGCGAGCTCGTTCGTATCGATTTACGAGCGACGGGAACGCAGAGAAAACGGGACCCCGTATCGCCGGTACGGTCTCGGTTAATTTCGCCCCGAACGTAGGAGGAACGAACCGAGTAAATTACCTGGCGATTATTAAGCGAAATTTGTGGCACGGCGCGGCGCGGCGCGGCGCATCGAAGCTGCAGCCGGGGGTTAATTCGTTAGCGGCCACTTTCGTTCACGAGGTAAGATTTACGGGGAACGTTTTGGACGCGATTAAGCGGACCAAGACGCGGTTCGGCCCTTCGCTCGAGAGGGTTTCGCCAAGGTATTCCTCTACGGTGGCTTGTACGCGTGGCAAGTTTCACCGACACGACGCTCCGTCGAGCGTATACTCGACCGCCACGACGAGAGTCTTTAATCAATTATGCAAATCATTTGCAGACTACCGGCGTATCTCTCTCTCGTTTCCCTTCGGTTACGGGAACGCGCAATCCCGAGTTTCCTTTCTCTTTGTATCCAACATACCGCGCGCGAATCATACGCTCCTGACCGCAGTCGTCTCGACGCCCCCCGCGAAACACCGTGATTTACGATATCGCGTTTCGCTTCGATCTGGAAACACCGTCGACGGTAATGCCAGCCCCGTATCGTTTTCGCGACGCGTCGTTCAACGTCTCTGCCTCTCGGCCCGTGAAATTCCGACTCCGAAATAGGGGCTGGTTTCGAGCGTGCGGGGGTGGCTCGTCGTTGACCGTGTATGACGCGCGTACCCCGTCTCTGGTCTCGTTTTACACGCGTATAAACCTTTTCGTATCTCCGGTCCCTCTTCCGTTTTGCGTCCGTTCTCGTTTCCCGTACACACAGCATCCCCCTGCTGCCCCGCCTCGTGTCTCGTCCGTTCGTTCGCCGGCTCGTTCCCGCGTCGTGGCTCCACGTCTAACGAGTTATGTTTCGCGCCCTCGTCGCGAAAGTTCGGATACGAGATTACCGTGTGCCGGTCGACTCTCGAGCATCGTACCCGATATTATGGAAAACGCGAGAGGCAAAGTCGCGGGAGTTCGACGCCGGTAAAACGAAGTAGAAACGAGAATGGAAAACCGGGCTCGAGAGCTGCATACCCATCCCCTTCGCCGCCGATATTTCGAAAATGGGGAGGATTTAAACGCTGCGCCCGCCGGCGTGTCGTTACGACCGCCGAAAAATATCCGAGTTCCTAAACGGGTAACGAAATGCGCTTATTTATCCAGGGAGAAACAACGCGACGTCGAACGGGCTCGCGTCGTTTGTCGTAACAACGACGAGTACTTTCCGAGGAAAGATACCCGAACGCGTTGAAATATCTGGGCGAAGCGAGGCGCATCGATAACAGACTTTTGCCGTGCACGTCGTAGTGACGACTCGCGAACGAGGAACGACGACAGGGAGGATGGGAGGATCGGGAGAGAGCTTCGAGAAGGACCTTCGAATATTCGCAAAGACATTTTTCCTCGAGTTTCGAACCTTTCTACCGGATACCGCTTCATCGAAACGATTCTACTCGTCAATGGAGAAAAGAATTTCAAGGAAATATAAGCGGATGGCGTCGCGTCCTTCCCTCTCGTGCATGAACTCGTGTCGCAAACCTACGTATCCGTTTAATCCCTTCTGCTACGATTTCTTAATCGAGAAAGTTTCTTCGAACTTTCTTGAGTAATCTTGCAGTCTACAAGTGTTCAGTTTGTTTGGAGTGGTTATCACTATTTTATAAAATGAAATTTGTCATAAAATGTATGTTTTCAACGCTTTAAATGAATATGTTTGTGTGTACCATAAATGGTACACGTGGCATGAAACGTGTTAAGGAGTTGTTGGTAAAAGAAATTAAGGACCGCAAAGGGTTAACGTTCAGTGAACGAAGATCGTAGAACGCGAACTACGCTCGGCATCATTTTTTCAAAGTTCCACACTGATGCATAATGAATGATCCTCGGGATATGCATGGCTACGTGGTCGAGTCCGACCAATCGGGGAAAGTGCGAAGGTTACGAGCCGTTCGTCGTTTCCGCGTGCCTATTTTATAAAAATCGTTACACGATCGCGACTGTCTCGTATTTTTAGCAACGGATAACGCACAGCGAGAACCACGAAAATAAGATTCCGTAAGGACAAAGGTGAACCGAGTGACCCAGGAGGTAACTTCACACACCTCTATTACAAGTTGCTCGCGATACTTCCGCCACGTTCGCGACTCTCGAATCGCCATTAACCCTTTCCTTATCGAATCGCTTCATGCAAGAACGGAAGGCGCGGGACGAAAACGGGGACCGGCTAATCGTTATCGAAGTTTCGCGTCGATTTCGGAATGAATCGAGAATCGGTTGACCAAGATCCGAACTGCGCCGGAAATCGGCCAGCGAGTCAGTTCGAAGTAACTTCCTATCGAATTAGAGAAAAGTGTTCTCGCGCGGCTTTACCCCGTCTGCGACAAAGTTCTCCGTTAATCTCCCGGAAACCCCTACGGGTCTCGATTTATCGACGATATCCGATACGCGAAGCTTCTTCCCTCGATTTATTCCGTCCCCGTTCCCTTCCTACGGGTGACGACCCTTTTTTTCGCGCGGCGCTTCTTGCCCTCCGCGTTCTCTCCTCTTCCTGTCGATATTTTCCTCGCTCACGGCGATCGGACGTTTCGGATACTTCCGTTGGATAAACGTAACGACGCAACGGAGTCGTTAACGCCAATTCGGGGGGGGGGGGGGGGTAGATTCTTGCTCGACGTCGCGTACGTAACCGGAATTGATACCATGTCGAGCGTGTCCGACGGTACACAGCGACGATGAAACGGGGAACAGCGAAACCCCTTCTCGACTCGGACTCGCTCTCGACTCGTTACTTTGAATTATTCGAATAATATTTTCTCGTCTGGCCGGGAGAAATCAATGCGTCTGCCCGGGCGATGGATAATTCATGGTATAGTATCGGACAGATCGAAGATTAATAGGCTTGATCAGACGCTCTCTAATCGAGCGCTTACCGCCTACTTTCTTGCTCTTTCTTCTTCCTCGTTCCACTTTTCCCGTCCGCTTCTGTCTATCCCGTTCGGAAGCTGTCTCGCATCCTTGCCCCGTTTTGCACGGTGAAATCGATAGGTAGCCTCGAGAGAGGACGAACTGGAATCATTTCGAGAACCGCGAGATCGAGGATTCTCTATTTTTCACCGGAGAAGCCGGTTCTTTTTTTCTAACCGACCATCGGTATAAACGAGAAGAACCAGAAAGAGGGTAAGAGAGATACAGAAAGATTCAATCTCATTCATTCATGAAGTTTGCGATATTCGTTTCCACCCCGTCTTTACGAGGAATAAAATATAAATCAGTCATCGAGCTGGCTCGTTCGATGTATCCTACCCAACGTTTTTCGGATAACGCCGTTTCCATCTTCTGTGCTCGTCCCGCGGATAAAAATTCGCCGAGGGGCGAAACGGGAAGGTAACGCGAAAACCGACAACGGATTAAAAGTTCCAGGCTTTTTCTCGCGTCTGAAAAGTTTTCCGCCGATCGCAGCACGATTCGCGACCAGAGAGTCGCGCGCGTTTTCCGAATCGTCTTCTCGCGTTTTCTTCATCGGCACGGGATTAACCGATTAATTGCCGAGCGATCGTTAACTAGGGAACCCGTTTCTGAACGAAATTACGCATCAAAGTTCCGTCGTGCGCTTATCTTTAAGGATCCACTTTAGCCGGGAGCCAGCTTAGAATAGGTTTTCGGGACTTCGCGCGGTGAAACAAAGAAATTCGGGACGATGTTAGATCCTTGTCTCTTCCCGTGCCGAACGAGCTAAAAATCCTTTACGAGTATTTCGCGATGAAAGATAGTGCCGTTATAAAGTCGTGGGGTGCCCGCGGTCATACGTTTCTCGTTGTTGAATCGCTTATACGCGGTTGCAGGTACATACAATTGATCAACAATGTTGTCGAAGTCTTCTAAAACCTTTAGAACAGTTTGTCCTTAGAAATAAGCATCTATTTTAAAACTCCAAATATCTCCCACCTAAGTCCCAAACTTCCTCCCTTGTGCACTTCCATCACCATCTCGACCCAACCTAACACATTTTCATTTTTTTTTCTTCAACTTCTCACACTCGAAGAGGGAGAGAAGTTTAGCCTTCAGTCACTACGTTTTACAAGCTAATAAAGAGAATTATTTCTAAGAATTGTTCTAATTTGAGCCATTCTCCGGGTTCAAATTAATATGTTATGTACGTATTAAAGAGAGTCGCGTCGATCGAAAGGACAATTTTGGAGGTTTCGGCAAAATCAAAGTACCGAAAGTTGAGAAGGAAGGACAGAGAAGGTAAAGACATTACAAGTTTTAATACGGACATTTTCGAGCGACGTTACAGATATCGGTACGATTGTTACCCTTGAAATTTTTCAGATTTTCCGTTAGGAAGGCGACTCTTACCCGGTTAACTAGGAGCCGAGCCAATAAAAGTTTGTCCCTCGCATAATACACGAAGAAACAATTTTGGTCGGCACCCTCTCTGCTTCTTTGCCGAGACCTAATTGAGACGAGCACGTACAAGCCAATAACTTTTGAGTTCGAGTCCGGAAATTAAATGACGTGACGCAGAAGCTAAACGTGTTCCGGCTCGGGTGGAAAAAAAAAAGAGATAGCCCCAGATAGAGTTTAAAGGGAATTGCGGGACAAGAGAGGACGAAATATCCCGCGTTCGACCAGAGTTAACCGAACACGAATCGAACGAGACGAATCGAGAATACGTTTCGACGTCGCGGTGGAAAAACTTTGACTACGCGAACCAACTTCGATTTCGGCCTTTCGATCGCGTCATAACTCCCTATCGACTACGGTTTCCGGGTTTTTCCAAAGGTCCTTTTCTCCACGATTTATCCGTCTGCTCGCGAATCGAGGCACGAGCTGCCCCCATTAACGCGGCCCGTACGATTTCCTCGCGATTTTCCCAACAACGATTTCAATTTACGTCCGCTCGACGGGAGACGCGTTTACCTCGCGACACGAAGAAATAATAATCGTCGGTTCTCCGCGTTCGCGTTTCCTCGAAAAATATAAAGCACCCTCGCTAACGAGAAACTTTATTTAGACGTTATCGGTGTTGCCACGGAGACTTAACCGCGTTACTCGACGCCGTATCGAGACGGCTGACTCGGCCGAAATTGCCTGGCAATTTAGTCGCGGCCGTTCGGCGGACGCGTCGGGAACGCTTAAAACTCTTAAGAACGTTAAAAACGAAGCTAACGGAGAATCGATGACAATTACTGTTCGCGAGCGCGTTCCCGACCGATCGATCCTCGAGTTTCGTTCATTCGCGCCTATCGCACGATCGTCTATCGAGCCGGTACTTTCGGATGTGACGCGCTCCATAAATATCAACACCCCATAAAACACGACTCATCCATGACTCTATGACGATAAGGACACCTAATTTTCCAAACAAGATAACTAGGACGACCAAGGGCTATGATTTATACCCCACTCTTTTCAAAAACCACGCTTATAGAAAACCATGAAACGATCTAACCTGGCAGTCTTGAGCAAACAGTTAAGTTAGAAACAAAGTTAAGGTGGCTTTTTTGAAATTCATGTTGATTGTCACCAATATATGAAATCAATGTGTATGTTATTTCGTGTTTTGTCGTTCATTTATTCATTTTTCAACTACATTTTTAATTTCAAAATAAAGCTACAAAAGTATGCACCACAGTGTATCGTATTTTGTTTTTTATATCTTTACATGTCTTTTGTTTAAAACGAGTCATTGAGTCACTAAGATCCCTACACATGTGATCCCACCGCGTCTCAAACCGTCGAAGTTATTCTTTCTTTTAGTTATTTTCTCAAATGTTCCGCCGACGTGACACGGACGTCGGCTATCCGTCGTACTCGTTTCGCGCAGGTCGAGCGGAATAACGTTCCGGGAAGCGGTTATATCAATTTTCAGCCAACGTTTCTCACCGTACGCTCCGCAAATCACCCACGACCTTACAAATCGCCAACGAGCGCGATGAACTAACCCGCGCGAGCGTGCCGGTCGAAAAACGAGCAACCATAAATAACGCCGCCTCGAAACGACGGCAATTAGGCTTCGAACGTCGCGATACCGACCGAGGTGACCGGAGTGAGCCGTTCGCGGGGAGACATTGATGGAAACGAGCGTTAACGTCGTCGGAGCGCGAGATTTTTCCGAAGAAGGAGAGGAGGTAAGTGGGAAACGCGGACGCGAGTAACGCGGAGAAGAGTGCCGGTAGGAGGCATATAATGGCGAGTATTACGAGCACTTAGTCACTTTTGTGCTTCGGTCGGCATTGTGCTAAGACAAAAGATGGCGAATCCCCGGGAGCGATTCAACTGTCCCGCACGAGCCAGTCGGCGACGCGGCGCTCGAATAACTACGAGGAGCTCCGAGCGAAATTAAGCCGAGCGGGACGGCGTGGCAATTCGCGAGCGTTCACAAACACTCGCTTCTCTTGGCTCTTCTCGTTTGTTACGGTCACGATACGCTCGCACGTTTGTCCACGCCGTAGTTACCGGTCGCAAATACGAGCAACCAACCCCCGCGTTCGCGTTCGAGTCATCGCCGGCGTTGCCCGTGCCCGGCGCCCGGCCGCGGGATTCTCTGCCTGCCTCTGAAAGCTCCGATACGCATTGTACCATTTTCCCCTTTGTTATTTCTCTCTGTCGCGAGTTTACGCCGACCAAGCTCGTTGCTTTCCTCCGCGACAATGCCGCGGTTCCTCTCCCTCTTTCGCCGCCGCGTCTTTTTTCCGCTTACCCCGCGGCCAAGACGGATTCGTTCAGCTCCGAGACACCGAGACGTTAGCATTAGCTTCTGGCACCCTTGGCACCACATACGCAGTTACCTTTTTCTATTTTCGAAAGGTTCGTTCTGTTTTCTATCCTCTGTAGATTTGGATTCTTTAATGTTTCACTATTTTATATGAATAGCTTCCATAACGAACAAGAACACTTTAGAATACTTTAGAATAACTTCAACCAGAATATTTCAGAATAATCTCAGTCAGTATCAATCAGTTAGAGTCAGTTCCAAACTGTCTTTGGTGTCTTCCTCTCGTATTTAGTCAATCTTCCGTCAATAGTCTTGTATATTTGTGAATAGTTATATTTCCTGCATACTACCTTATTTATTTAATAAACTGTATCATACCACACTCTCTCTCGCATCTATCACGTACCCTTAACAACATCTGTTATCCAAGCTTAACGACAATACTTGACTCGAAACGAAGGTATAAAAGTAAGTGAATAATGGAAAACGCGCGAAACAATTCATGCAATGATTCTTTATTTCGATGAAGGATAAGATAAGTTTTGACGCAAGCTTCTTACCAATTTTTCTCATTTAAAATTAGGAACCTAATGTCGCATAATGGGGCGATCGTGGTAGCAAATGGGTTAAACCTACTAGCGATCCCACAGTGTGTTTAAAAAATTCGCAAAGGCAACCGCGCGAAAAACGACACGAACTTGCGGGATGACCTGATAAGTAGTTACCGGTATGTACGCTATCGCCTGGTGGTCCGCGACGTTCTCGAAACGGTGTTTCGAGAGTTTCGATCGTAAATCGCGGGTTCGAGGTCTCGAGTCCGAGAACGCCGGCTGAAAGGAGAACCAGCCAAAGTTATAGAAGGAATAGGCGGGACGGTTCGGAGAGGACCTCTCGATCGCGAGCCCTTTCATCTCGAACATCAAAAGGCAATTCCCGAAATTATGGAGATTTTTCCAAAGAATTTCGCGAAATCGACGGTATTCTCTCGTCTACGTACGGCCGCGCCCTCGTGCTCTTTGTCGGGATAAACGGGTCCGGGGTTAAAGAAGGGCAGAGAGAACGAAGACGTATACGGAAACGAGGCCGACGAAAGAGAAGGAGGACGGGACCGGTCGAGAGAAAAAGCGAGACGGCGATATCGGGTTTGGAACAAATGAGAGGTTATTTCAGGCACCAGACGTATGTATATTTGGTGCTGCCCTCGTCCCACCCTATCGACCCGAGCTTTCGACTTTACATTTTTACCAGGAAACTCGCGGTTTACTCTTAAAGCTCTCTTGCCTATTCGCCTCCGGTCGCGTCGCGCGCTCGAATAAAACGATAAGGACGTATTTCCTCGTGGAAATGGACCACGGACATTCTACCGAATTGCAGGATCCTCGCGACACCGACGATACGTCCTGCGTTCTCCGTTAACAAGGATTTCCCGCGGAACGAGGAGCGGCAATAACAAAAATGCTTATTCGAGCAAGAAAAAAGGTATATCGGATGAATACAAAATTCAAAATACAATCCAGCCTCGATACTTTTTGATCGGATCGCGACAGTTTCTACGTTCGTGGTTCTCGCGAGGAGGTTCGACGAAGCGTCTTATCTCCATAATTTTAAGCGACGATCGTAAAATAAGTTTCGAGCTTTTACGAGGGGGAGTATCGTATCTCGGGTCAGGATGCTTTTTCCGCGGTCGCGTGGCGTTATCGCGTTCTCCTCTAATATTCCTACGAGGTACCAGTTGATTCGCTCCGTCGTTGCGTTTCGAATAAAGTGCGCACGGAACAGAATCCGTAACGCGGTCGCGCGTAGAGATAACTCGGAAACGTTCGGGTGCTTAGCCGGTTGCGTACGAGGATAACGAGAGGAGTAATCCGATCGCGAGGAAACGCGAGGAGGAGGAGGAGGAAGAGGAGAGCGAGAGAGACGAAGTCGAACGAAAACGTTATCGAACAAGAAGACCGTTCGTTAACGTTCTCCTCTCGCGTTCCGTTACAACACCGTTGCCGCAACTAGTAGGTCGTACATCGCGAAATAGTTCGCAGGGAAAGCCGCAAAATTTTCCCGGGAGTCGGGGCGAGTCAGCCAGGAATCGCGAGACTCTGCTCCCCGGGGTAGAGACGCGCGATTAACGGGGAAGTCGAATTGATTCCGTCGTAACGAGAGCAGAATTCTCCGGTCGGGGGATGGCTTCCTCGTTTCACGACGCGGCTCGACACGATTCGTGATTTGAATAATCGCGATGGCTCTTGAATCGGAAAAAGTGTCAATACGCGCGCGAGACTCGAAACACGCGCTCGTTTCGGGGAGGAACGCGCGAGGCGAGAGAGACCGGGTCACCGTTAACGACGCGACCACCGTCGAAGAAACGAGGATCGGGCGGCAGCTGCCCAATTAGCGTTAATCCTTGTTAATCCGAGTCTCTCCAATCTGCATTCCTTTGTTCTTCGTACGGGCCGCATGGCGGACCGACCGCCGCGGTGGTTTACGACGCCTCGCCGAGAGAATATTTCGCGTCGGTGGCGCGACGATTTTGACGAAAGGTAGCAAGAGAGCGTCTCCAGCGAGGAAAAGACGGCAACGCGGCGTACCGTGACAATTTCGTGCGCGATCGTCATTGAAATCGGAGAGAATGTCGGCCGGTAACGAGAGGGTGATTCGAAGCGAGTCGCGTCGTTAGGGATTCGATCGTTGTCGTCGAGATCGAAGGTAAAAAACGATGACGCGTACCGTGAAAATAACGATAGATCGAACCGCGATCCCCGTCGATCCATGAACCGTGCGCCGACGAAGGGTTCGAGCGACGAGCGAGATTCGGATCGTCGGTATCGCAGCGCGGCGCCAAACGATACAGCGACAAACACGGGACAAAGAGGAACGCGGAACGCTTAGAAATGTTTGTCTCCTCGGAGCGGCAAAGCCATTGTTCTCTCGTCGATGGATTCCGTCTATGCGAACGACTATAGCCGAACGGCGAGACAAAAATCTGGATGCGGGCGAAAAATCGAAAGTACGATGGATGGTCGGCGAATAGTCGCACGGTCGGCTGCCGGAGAGATACACGGCCAGACAAAGGGAACGAGGGGGGAGATCGATGAAAGATGACTGACGGAAAGGGTGGAACATTTTGGAAGGAGGCGAGGAAAAGAGAAACGCGAGAGAACCGGCGTCATTGGTCGGTCCGACTCACATTGTTACCATAATCGGCCGCGGTTGGGCCCATTGTTTGTCATTCAATTTTCCCGCTGGATTTCCACCGCGGACAATGGCAGGAACGCTCTATAAGTCGCGGGAATTACACGAGCGAACAAAGCTCGTAAATATATCTGTTGAATCGTGAAAAACGCGGCGCTCTCTCTCCCGCTCGCCGCGCGCAGAATGAGACCCTCTTATCCGGCACAAGCTCCGCTCCTCTCCGCCGCCTCCGCCTCCGCCGCCGGCGCGTCGTTCTTCGCGTTCTTTCGTCGCCGGTCGAGCGTAAAATCCAGAGATTGTATCTTGTCGCGCGGACGCGTTCACGCAGCCATCCACCGTGGCCAACGTACCGGCCAGCCGACTAACTGGTCAGCGCGGTGGAAACGCGAGACCGGCGCGAATCCACGCGCGAACGGACCGGTGCGAGCGTCCTCGTAAATCAGTGGAATTCCGGGGACCGTTCCGGGACAATTTTATGATTTAATCCGGTGGATGCGCCAAGTCGCGTAGCGGTCGCGGTAGTTTCGAAAGCCGAGCTCGAGCGCGATATACCCGTTTATACCGGGGTTCCACTCGCCGAGATGAATTTCGCGCGGCGCCGAGCGGTGGCCGCGTGTAAAAATGGTTTTGCGGCGGCCGGCGAACACCGTGCGGATCGAATAGCGAGCGGGTGGAGGCGCTGCACCTCCGACGCTCGGCGAGCGTGAAATTTCAGGACGGTGACCGACGTGCGTCGGAATTTCTCTGAATTTTCGATCGGTTCGAGAGGCGTTATTCGGTTAAACCGATAACAAAACGAACCCTCGATTACGAGATTGACAGCGCGCGTCCAATCGATCTCGAACGAAGCTGCGCGCCCTCGTAATTTCCCCGCTGACGAGCGCCTCTCGAACGATCGGACTTTTCGGAGACGAGTACTCGCGCGTCATCCCTACGAGTCTCCGTAAATTCGCTCCGAAACGCAACCTTGATCGGGTATTAAGAATCGTCGCAAAAGGGCATCGTGTCACGAAGAGCAGAAGGCGCGAGATCGGTTCGCGTGACCATCTAGCCTCAGCCGAACAAAAGGTTTCTCTTATTCGTAAATCGCAAATCGAATTAAACTCTCAAGCGACACGCCAGTCCCGATATCGCGATTCGTCGTGCGTATAAAAGGAAAGAATCGTCATCGACGGAGTCAAGTGAGTTGCGGAACGTATTCACGACCCTCTGCACCCGTGTCTCACTTCAAGCAACGCGCATCACGATCCTTTTATCGACGCGAGTTGTCCCCGGAACATTTCGTTCTCGCTCCTTGCATCCCCTTCGCGTTCATCGCCTAGCAAAGAAACGTAGAAGGATACCGGTGCTCGCTGGACCGAGTTCTGCCCGCGACCGTTCCTCCGCTTAATTTGCAAAGCGAACTCCCTTCTCCCTTATCGAGACTAAATCTTCGCGGGCTGCACAGGATGCTGTTACGTAACGAGACGCTCGTCAACGGTCCATTGGCATTCGTCGGCGAAGAAACCGGGTGTGTGTGTGTGTGTGCGCGATACGAGTCGATCTTCCACCGCCTCGAAGTTCGGCAACGCGATCCGCTTTCGATTCGAGCACGGACCTAGCGAGTAAACAGCTAAATCGAGGAACGTACGAAGGACGTTCGCTCGTGCGGACCGTTCGGTTACGTCCTCGATTCCGCGAGCGACATTCGTCCAACTCTTTGGGACACGGTGGGATTAAAAATGTGCCATCTTTTTGTGATGCACGGTAATGGTGGGACATTTTTAGCTCCCCCTTGAAAATAGTGCAATAGCTGCATACTCGCGTGCGTACGACTATTCGATGTTCCCTAACGACAAATTCCATAGAATCATTACTATCGTTTCTATTAAAAATATACCAATTTCGTTAAATGCAAAACGCGATAAAATTTCCGTGGGTCCATTTTATTTTCCGAAATTCTGTGCCTCAAAGAATCGAATAGAAATAAATGACACGTTGTTTGTTTGCTCACCAAGCAGGCATGTTCCATCGATGCGTGAACGATTCCTGGGATGGAACGTACCGCCGGAACATTCGAACCTCGTGCATCCCCACTGGAGAGCGTTCCTCGCACCTGGAAAATATTGGCACATTGGATTAGCGCTCATCTATATTATGCTGCTAGTGATGTCGGTCGTAGGAAATTGTTGCGTGATATGGATATTCAGCACGTAAGTTGAGCAATTTTTATTCGCGAAGCATTCGGTGGCTCCATCTTTCGACGGACGCAAGCTCGAAATCGATTCGAAGCTTTTCGCGACAGAAAAGCGTACCGACCGTCGTCAAGCGTCCGCGACGTATCGACGGAATTGAGAAACGCTGAAATTTCCCGACGTGTTTTTCAGATCGAAATCGCTGAGGACGGCATCCAACATGTTCATAGTGAGCTTGGCGATATTTGATATCATAATGTCTTTCGAAATGCCGATGTTAGTGATAAGCAGTTTCACGGAACGGATGATCGGCTGGGAACTCGGCTGCGACATCTACGCGGTGTTTGGTTCTATTTCCGGGATGGGCCAAGCGATCACTAACGCCGCCATCGCGTTTGATCGATACAGGTTACCATGCTGCCGAATATTTCGATCGCATCTGACCATATCGAACGTGTTTTTTTTTTTTTTTTAATTCTGTCTCTTTCCACAGAACCATATCCTGTCCGATCGACGGTCGTCTCAACTCGAAGCAGGCCGCGATAATCATCGCTTTCACGTGGTTCTGGGTGACGCCGTTCACTGTTTTACCGTTGCTGAAAGTCTGGGGTCGTTACACCACCGGTAATCGATCAACCCGTAAACCGACTCGCGACTCTCTTCTCTGCAACTCTGACCTTTTCGCAAACTTTTCCTTGCTTTCAGAGGGTTTTCTAACTACCTGCTCGTTCGACTTCCTCACGGAAGACCAAGACACGAAAGTCTTCGTCATGTGCATTTTCGTCTGGTCCTACTGCATCCCTCTGTCTTTCATCGTGTACTTTTACTCGCAACTGCTCAAGTCTATTCGCAGCCACGAGAAGATGTTGCGCGAACAGGTCGGTGAATAACGTTCGCGTCCTCGACGCGTTGACTGACCGGATCCTTGTCGGTTACCGACTAAACTACCGGTTACCAATGATCGGTGCTTAACTTCCGTTCACGAGACCGAACGCTTTTGTTCCGCAGGCTAAGAAAATGAACGTAAAGTCTCTGGTGTCGAACCAGGACAAGGAGAGAAGCGTCGAAATGAGAATCGCCAAAGTGGCGTTCACCATCTTTTTCCTGTTTCTCTTAGCTTGGACGCCGTATGCCACGGTCGCCATCATAGGCGCATTCGGCAATCGGTAATTGCACCCGTTTAACCCTTTGCACTCGAAGGGTTAATAACACTTTGTACTATTTTTAATACTAGCAGACAACAACCGTAAAACTTTTTGTTTGGAAGGTTTCAACTCTTTCAAAGTTGTTACCTCTATTATTAATTGCCATTGTTTCGTTATATTTATACATCGTATATGCAAGACCATCGATTCGGTTCAAAAATACCTATTCGAAATTATTGTATTATACAAAGTGGTGAGTCACCTTGCGAGTTCAAAGGGTTTAATACGTTCGCGTGTTTATAGTCCACTCACGAGCGTTGTTACAGGGAACTTTTAACGCCGATATCCACGATGATGCCTGCTCTATTCTCAAAAACGGTATCATGTATCGACCCGTGGATTTACGCGATCAATCATCCTAGGTAACATCGACTATTCTCCATAGATTTTCTGGAACGATTCGGCGAGCTAAACACCGACGAAACGATTGTCCTTCTCTTTGCACAGGTACCGGCAAGAATTGCAAAAGCGGTGCCAGTGGATGGGTATTCGAGAACCAGAAATATCGCACGACACCGCGTCCTCCCAAACCGAGAAGATCAAAACCGACGATTCGGCGTAAATCGAACCTTGATCCACGCGAGGACGATTCTTTGTTCGATCGAGATCCGCTAAACGGAACGAGCCACCACGAGCGCGATCTCGATCGTTCGTCTCCGAATTCTACTTTCGCTCGATGTACGACCACGTACGACCTAAATAATTCTTCGCGACCAATGGAAGACAGACTGCGAGATAACCATCACACCGATTTGTGTACCGATACTATCGATTGTACTCTTATTAAATCACTAATAAAGCAAATTACGAAGCAACATATCGTATTCCATCGTACCTTTGTTTCGAAGTGCCACTCTTGTCGATCATCGTGTTTTCGATTCCTCGTTTCCACGCTCTCCGTCACGTCCGACGCACTTGCTTCTCTCTTTTCGCGCTTTGTCCGCGTTCACATTTTCGTCACGGCACTCGCGAATATCGATTTTTCGGTGAAACGCGATCGCGAATACCGATTTTCCGTCAAAACGCGACTGCGCGTCCGTCCGCCATCTTGGAAGTGTCGCTGTTGCGCAGAACAGGATGCGCGGACCCTCGCAATACGCGCGAGATACAAATTCGCGTTATCTTCTGCCTTCGAATCGAAACTTCGGAAGGACGACATTCCGAATAACACGTCATTTTTCTAATTAATAAATAGGATCGAGCCTCGCGCGGGATAATTTGAACGGATATTTTTGTACGACGCGCGAATTTTCTGGCCGTTGCAACGCACGACGAAGAAAAGAAAGAGACGCGGTTCGTGCGAGTGCTTGTTACGTGAAATTGAGAGGATCTCGTTACATTCTCGTTATCCCGATCTCCTTAACTCCCCTGGAATCTTCATCCTAAAGGTTCTCTGAAAGGTGATATCTTGCACCAGCGAAAAAGCGCCATGAGAAGTCGTTACTTCGCGCGGATTTACATCGTGCATGCGCTTCCTCTTTGCATGCATGATTTTAGAAATCCGTGGAGATGCGTTTCGTCGCTACGAGGTTCCTCCCCCGCCATTATCCGTGATTTTAAGAAGGGACAACGCAAAAGTTTTGCAAACGCGGATGGATCGAAATTTGAGCCGTTTAGAGAACTCGGACATTTCCGAAAACGACTCGATCGATCTTTCGTCGATAGGTAGCGTTCTTGGCGCGTGAGCCCCGATCAATTGGCAGAAAGCCAAGTAACGATCACTCGTGCGTAAAATATACCGGTGAAAGTTTACTCCGAATGCTTTCGATGTTGGCGGATCGTGTAGGTACATGCGAAGAGCGTACTCTCGCGTGGCTCTCAGGATAGTAGGCGGAGTCAACGGATAGCCCGGCAGTTCGGTTAATATGCAGTTAGTACGTCATTTGTTTCTCGCCGTTGGGAGGGCTTATCGTAATCTCTGACATCACGACACTTCACGATCTCTTGCGTTAGCGAGTCTCGTTCGAGGCCAAGCTCCTTTCTCGGCATCCACTCGCGGATTTTCCGGATTTCGCGGACGCGACGCGTCCAGCGTTGAATATTCCGCGTTTCGACCCGTCGACGACGAGCGAAGCAAACAGTTTCCTCATTACGATCGCCGTCGAAATCGAGGTCGATCCACTGCACGGTACACGCATCGAGAATCGGACTTTCGATCGATCGAAACTCCGCTTCCTTTCTTCCCTCGTCTTTTTTTTTGTCCGCTCGGAGCGCACGGCCATCGCACAATCGAAGTTTTCCACAAATCCCTCGGCTATATCGCGGAGGAGCGAATAATGGAGGCGGCGGCGGCGACGAGCGAGAAACTTGGGAAGAAAGCGAGTACAGCTTGGCAGGACGAGGGTTCAGGGTTCGAAGAAATTCTTGATTAGATGTTCCCGTCAAAGGAACTCCTCGCTTGTCCAGAATCGAAGAAAGAAAACGTTGGTTAGCGAGCGAGCGCGAGGAATGGAAAGGGCGGAGTTACGGGGACAGATAAGGCGGAAGAGGAGAAAGAGCGAGCGAAAGCGGGCGCGAGCGTGGAAGGCAAAAGAATCGATTTGGGTGGCGAATTAAAACTTGTTCCAGTCCGCGAACATCGAAGAATCGGAGCAAGAGGAAAAAAAAAGAAGGAGGAACAAAGAGAACGACCCTGGAGAGTGGAGGGGGGGGAGCAGCCAGAGCGTTTTAATCGAAGAGGGCTCGGAAGGGATTGCGTCGTTTCGAGAATGGAAAGGAACGATCCCACTCGGTTTAAGATACATCCCATCCTATTTCCTGAGGTCGCACCGGCGACGACCAGTTATGGATGTTGAAAATTCAATTACACGGGATTTATGGCCGCCGGCGCACGGCATATTTATTATCGTGGCGTCTCACGCTAAAGTAGCAACGCGTCGTGTCCTCTGTTTTCGCGTCACGAGACCATTCGATATCGGTTACAGCATACGAGATACGACGTACGAGTTCGATCGCCTCGCGAGATTACGCCGGATCGGCTTTTGTCCGATTCCTTGGATCGACAATGGATAATTTCTGCTCGTAACCGTCGGCCCGCGATAACTCGAGCCTTCGAAGGCGATGTATCGAGCGATCAAACGAACGGCAACACGTTCGAGGGTGATTTATCTTCGCTACCGGCGTTCACCGTTATCCAGAGACGACCGAGTGTTTTACAGCGTTCGGGTGGTTCGCCGTGGGCCGCTATCCTTTTCAAAGCTGTCTTAATCCCCGTTAAGCGGCAGGTAATAAACTCCAGGGTGCTCATTAAGGCAGACTCCACGGGTCTTTTTGTTCGTTCCAGCACGAGAGATGTATATTAAGGAGAGCAATAAATATCATCCTTATCGGTTGCGTTTCGCCACCTTGTTATCGCGTATCGATTTTCCACGCCGTGTCGAGAGAACGCCAAACTTCGCGACCGTCGATGGACAACGTACGATTCGACAAAGCGAAAAAACAACAGTCGCGATCGTTATTCTTCGTACACGCGTCCAGGACTTGTTATTTAGGGGTAACGCGGCGAATCGCGTATCTCGCTCGTCGCGAAACGCCACGGTCGAGAATTCGGCCGTAAAACTTTCGTTCGAACGCTATTCGTTTTCCTCGCGAACTTCATCTTCGAACGTCTCGTCGGCGCACCGAGGTAATTTATTCTCGCTCGCTTTATCGCCACCGGCGAACTCTCCCAACGAACGAGCTTACCATTCTTTCCGTCCGATTCGACGATCTCTTACCGTTCGACGCTTCGTTCCCCGCGTTTCGGCGGCGAACAAAGGACACGGAGATCCCGCTAAGAGCCGGAGAATTAGTCGTCTCGAATCCCGAGAGAAGCGACGAGCGCTCGTCGAACGACACCGGGGTACAGGCGTGGAAGCGGACCAAGGAGCGGGCGAAGAAGGAAACTAAGTTCAAAGTCGTTAAGAACATTAGGTAAGGTGTGTCCACGACGGGCGTAGACAAGCATAAAAGCGTATCCAGGAGCGCTTATTATTGCATTTAGAGCGAAACGCGAAAACGAGCAGTGCCGCGGAACAAAACAAAGACGTCGGCTGCGGAGAGTCCTGGAGAAAAACAGAGAACGAGGGAGAGAGCGTTCCGTGTCGCGACGTTTAGAGATACTCGGGTTAAATCCTTTCGGAGCGAGAGCCAAGGGACCCCGAGATGGAGCTTTACAGCGACGGTCGGCGAGGAGCACGAAGAGGCGAGGCGGAGAAGAAAGAAAACAGGTGAGCGAGTTAAATCGAAAGGGAAGGAGAGGAAGAGAACGAGCAGCGACCAAAGCGGTAAGAGCAAGTTGGCCCAGTGCGATGCAGCTCGGACAATAGTTGGCCGTCGGGGAGGGCTCGGTCGGGGAAAACTCGAGCAGGACAGAGAGAAACAGAGGAGAGCCGAGAGAAAGAACGAGAGAGGAGAGAGTTTGCCGAGAGGGAGATCAGCATAGGGGAACCTGCGGACCCTCTCCCAGAGGCTGAAATACTAAAGCGAGCTTAAGTGCGTTGCCATAGGGACCGGCCGAAGTCGAGGGGCGAGAGAACGCGCCGGATGGGAGTTGCGGTGTGCGCGAAAGAAGACCGCGTCAGAAGGCTCTCGTGTACGCAACTCCGTTTCCGAAACGCGCTAAATCCAGCGGACCACCGACACACGAGTCCTCCACAAACGTGCACCAGCATTCGGTGTTTAGGACGTTACGCATCTCAGCAAAATCTTCACACGATATTCTGCTCTTTCTTCCGAAATCTAAAACCCTTGTCCGACGCGTTGTGTACCAAGCCATCAGTAGCTGACACTGAGCTTTCCGTTTAGACCGCGTCAACTGCCATCGGTGGCAGACGGTGTAAAATATTGTTATAGGTTTTGAAACTACGCGCGAACGGTGAGAACGAATGAAATGACGAATGAGCGACGAGTAAGATAGAGAACGAGTAAAGGGAATAAAAGTGCGAGCTGTCGAAAATCGACGCGATATCAGACCGAGTATATGAAGTAGAGCGAGTAGTAAGCGGAATTGTAGTGCGTAAAAATAGTTCAATATTCTCTTTTGTATTTTTGTTTTCCTTCTTTGCTTCTTCCAACTATTTATCCAACACGATGTTCTATGAATCGGTAATTTTATTGTTTGATCTCGATTTCGGTTGCAAGAAACTCTTCAAAACCTAAGGGCTAATGCAATGTACAGTCTGCCACGCGCGAGTCTGTCACCAGACGAAGCAAGAGCAAATCCGTTTCACGAAACACGCGTCTAATGTTTCGGGTCTTCTCGTTTCGTTTGACCGAAATTCAACGCGAACGCGAAGAAACGGTCGGTGGTATACCGTTGCCGGCAGACAACGCGACTGTTGCTCGATTTATTATTTGCAGCGCAGGCTGTCGCGCGTCCGTAACAATACTTCGTAAGTCCGTAATTTGCATCTCGTTGCAGACGTATTTCGTGTCGTTCGTGTATCAGCTCGCCGCACCGCGCCGTACCGGCACGGTCGTTAAACGAGTTTCCTCTTTCCTCGTCTCTCCTTTTCTCTTCGTAGCGACGAGAACGCTGCTACAGCATTCCTTTTTCCGTTCCGCGAACGTTCCGAGAATTCCTCACGGTAGTTGACGCTGCAGTCGCGCGAGAAAAATAAAAATTTGATTATTCCCGCCACGATTTACTCGATCGTAATTGCGAGGGGCCCCCTTTTCGTCGCGACTCGAATCGGAAGCGAGTAAAGAAGCTCCGTCGTCGTAGCGATGCGCCGTGAGTTCGTGGAACGCGCACGGAACGCGTCGACGACGCATTAACGCGCTTCCGTGCGCTACTCTTTTCAGAATGTCGCTCTTGAACCGTATTTACACGCTTTCAGCCCGAGAACGGCCTCGAACAAAGATCGGCGAGTCGCTCGAACGAACGACGATATTTTTAGCCTCGCTATTTCCCGGCCAGTTTCTCGAGTTCTTTCAGGGGTGCACGAAAAGGGGCGAGGGTTACTTTCTCTCTCACTCGAGTCGATGATTTCATTCGAACGCGATCCCGCGTTCATTTTTATATTCCTTTTGTCGCTTTGCTCGAGGATCGCTCTCACCGTGCACCCTCTCGAGATTCAGACCCCCCGGTCCCTTTTTCTCGTACGGCCCTCTAAAGAGCGGTAGTTCGGAGTACACGGAGAACAGAGAAATACCAGGCTAGAAGACTGTCGGACGGAAACTAGGGAAGCTCGGCCAGCTGCAATACCGCGATACACAAACTTATTGGCGAAACTCGCGAAACTTCCGCGAGGCTCCAGGAATTTCAAGATGGAGAATATCCGCATAGCGGATTAGCGTCGGAGAATGCCGGGACGAGATCGAAAAACCGGGACGCGCCACGACCCGGGACTACAAAGCCGAATGGCGGGACGACCACGGAATCGGTAACGCGACCGAACGAACGGTCCAGCGAATTTTACTCGGAACGTTTTCTGCTCGAACGCGAACATGCACGTCGATCGGGTCGTTTCTGTGCTATTGAAACGCTCGCGAATCGTAGCCCATTCGTAATTGGCGCGACAAAATTCTCGACTCCGTTTCCCGCGCTATTCTGATCCCACGTGTAAATGGCAGCAGTTAATTAGGTCGACCATCCGACGATTCGATGCGACAAAATTTGAGCTCTGTCGCGATAATGGGTATATTAATTATAAACGTCGCACCGACGTTAATTATTCAGAGAGGAAGCGTTACGATATATGTATGCGCGTGCTTTGAAACTTCGCCGCGCGTAAACCCGGTCCATTCTCGACCAAGAAACGTCTATTTTTTTAACCCTTTATCGCGTTCTCCCTCGTCGGTATCGACGAAAGTATTCGCGAGGAAAGACGATTAACTTTTCTCCTCCGATTAAATTTCCTCTTTCGATCGGGAACGCCGTAACGTTCCCTCCTTGTCTCGTTACCGTTCGCGCTGCGTCGATAGTTCGTTTCTGTTTTGTCGTATTGCGACACGACATTTTTTCTCCGCTTTTCCATCTCTCAGCCCCTCTCCGTCGATCTTTTTCGATCTCGTTCCCTTTTTCCGCGTCGAGATCAAGGTTCCGCGAACTTTGTCGAATAAATACGCTCCGTGACAGATGGAGCCCGACGACGACAGAGTGCCGGACGGATCGGGCGAATCGGTAAATAAACAAGAGCCGATCGATGAACGAGTAGGTCCCGATTAAATGAAAAATTCGTCGAGACGCGAAAAAAACCGTGAAATACGAGCGGAACGCGAATCGATTCCGTTACACGTAATAGCGAATAAACGAGCGTTGTAAGCCGCGCGTTCGCTAATATAGAAAAGAACGAGAAACGGAGAGTAAAAAAAAAAAGTAATACGGAAATACGAATGTCGCGGGCGTTGTGCACGCGGCGTGGCAGCGAGCTACGGCAAAATAATGACCGCTTACGAGAGGTATTGGTTCGCGAGTTGCCTGCCTCTCTCCTCTTCGGCGAGGTATCGCACGTTTTACGGGTTTCGTCGATTTCGCGTTCGTTCCCGAGCATCGATTCGTTTGATCAAGATTTTACGCGCGCGCTTCGCCGATCGTTGAATCGACGTAGACGAGAATAGAGGAGGAGGCTTATAGCGAACGGACACGGCGAGTATCGCGTACGCTCGTTCGACGGGCGATAAAATCCGCGTGAACGCGCGAAAATTAGATATCGTCTTTTCCGCGAGCTTAGCTCCGGTGCTCGAGCGAGAGTGGTCGTAAACGTTAACCGGTCGATGGCGGTGTGGATCGGTCAAAATTTTCGCGGAAAATTCATCGGTGTCCCGTCGTTAATCGTCGTAATCGGGTTACGCGATTTCATCCGATTTTCTGGGGCGTCGTTAGGTTAGCGCGTAAAAAGACGCAACGGCTCGAGCACGGGCAACTTTCTTTCCGTCCCTTTCATACTCGCGTACGCGTCGAGAGATACTCGTCTGCGTAGGCGTTCCGCCCGATAAACCCACCTAAAGCACACTCGTATTGAAAAGCGGAGCGTCCGCGAGACGAGAACGCGGAGAATCGGCGTCGCGTATCGTATTTTCCGCAACATTTTCAACGGACGTCGCGTTTCTCGAGGATCTCGAATTAGAAAAGCCGAATCTATCGGGCGACGAGGTTTTTCGTATAAACTCGTCGTTACTCCGACCGAGATAGGACGAAACGACTGACCAACGCGCGAAAACGCGTATTCGGTGAGAGAAAACGGCATCGACCAAAAACGCGACCATACAAAGAGAGAGAGAGAGAGAGAGATTTCCCTCGCGTTTTCACGATTTCCACCGCTCGAGAACGAGCGAGAGAGAGGACGCGAAATCCCGAAAGAGCTGTTCGACGACGAACGAGACCTCGCCGGGATGGGATCCTGATTTCTCGAGAATTTTCTTGACCACCCTTTATAGTCGCGACACACGGTGCAACGTGCAACTATGTAGCCGAACACCCACACGGGCGAAGATAAGCGAGGAAAGCCAGAGCATGCGCTCGGCTATCGCAAATGTACGAGACTTCGGTTCTCGCTTTAGTCGAACCCCGGTTACGGCAGGGGTAGAACGCGCTCGATCGACCATCCGACAACGTGCTCGCCACAGGACAAAAGGGGTGTTTCGCGACCGAACCCGCCGATCTCGACATGACTTTTCGATCCGAACGCGATGCTCTTTGCTCGCGGTAGCTCGCGTCGCGGACAACTCGCGACCATCCGCGTGAACGTCCTCGCGTCGAATAGTCTCCGCTCGGTGCGTCAAGTACACGGCGAAAGGGCAAAACAGTCACGGTTTTCTCGTTCGCTCTGAAATCGATATCCTATTCGATAATCGTGACATCGGTGCCGGGGTATCGTCGGCCGGTGGCGGTGGTAGTGTCGTTAGTGGTGTTAGTGGTGGTGCGGGTGGTAGTGATACAGTGTGTTAGTGGCATTGGCAACGGTAGTGGCGGCACGTGAACGCTTGGTTAACGCGTTACGACGATGCGATAAATCGTCCGCTATCCCCTTCGAGCTAACCGAACAACTTTTCCGCCGACTATTCCGGACCAGGTGAGCCGAAAAACTATTAACGCCTACCACGCTGGCTCCCCTATCGCTCCCGATTTCGCCGCTAATCGTTTTTCGGAAAATAATTTCTGCTTCGCCCGGCCGAAAATATTCGCGGCACGATCGGAAAACGTTTCCGGCCGCGTACGATCGTTTCGACTCGAACGCTCTTTGCCGAGCTTTTGTTGTTTGTATAAAGCGGAAAACGCGGCGAGGCAAATTTTTCGTACGGCTCCGACATCGATCGCTATTAAGGCCGGGATAAACGAACGTTTGTTAATACGCTTTAATCCGCTCGAGACGAGCAAGAAACGAGAAAACGATGCCGGTAATTAGCGACGATTAATATTGCAAGGACAAGACGTATCCGCGAATTAAAATTCGCGAGCGAATCCTATTTTTCACCGTGCGCCGGAAAAACGAGCGTCTGCCGCAGAGATTTCGGGGCTGGCAATTAACCAGGATGCAACGATGGATATCGGTTATTTGTACGACGCTGTCGGTATTCCCCGCTCCAGGAACAGCTTAACGACTTCGTATTTTGCCGTTACATTTACGAGATCGACTTAACGAACGGCGGCTCTTCGTTATTTTTAGGGCGTACGCGATTTCGAAAATTATCTTCCCCTTGTTCAGAATTTCTACTCGCGTTTGGTCATCGACGATATCGAAACCGTTCGACCGTTCGATGTTCGGTCGTTACGCGAGATAAGTAAAGGACCGACGTTAATTAGGGTTCTCCCCCCGATATGTACCGATATAGTTTCGCAGTCGTAATCGTGGTCGCGGTCGCACGAAATACGACGCGATAATTCTCTTGGCCGCGTTCGTCGTGGGTTTACGTGACAATTTCCGGGACATCAAGATTTTCCAAGGTCGTTTCCGAACCACGAAAAGCTTTTTACCGGGGGAAGCCGTTGGCCAACGATCGAGTGGATCTCCGACGAGGCCGCGTTAATAATCGGGCCGATATTTCATTAGGGCCTCGGCTGTTTCGAAACGATTATCCGACCGAAATTCTCCGCTAGCCGCCCGGGTAAAGTTTCATACGCGGCGTAACGCATTCGCGCGGCCGATATCCACGACCTTCGAGGCCATTAATCTCGTCCATCGACGATAACCCCGCGCGATGATCGCGAAAGCGACAAACGCGCGGATCGCCGGCACGGGAATTACGCTCGTTTTGCCGGGCGGAATTGCGGGAGGATTCTTCCGATCGCTTCGGGGAGTCGTTCGATATCGAGAGGCACTACAGCACGTCACCCAGGAATTGGCACGTGAGGAGGTTCAAATGAAACATAAGAAGTACGCCTATCCTCGCTGTAAATCCTCCGAGCTGAAATCGTCGATTATATGTATTGAACCCCTTGGCCTACAACTACGAGTTACACTCGTGACGCACTCGCTGTTCAGATATGGTAGATATTGTTAATATATTTAATACGGTTGAATGTTCAACTTCGGTCTAATTGTATTTAGCGCGACGGAGGATCACTAAATGGGAAACCCACTTGACATTCGAACTTTATTTAATCATTTTAATGTTGTAGTAATTAAGAATTAGCTATGTCAGACGCACTTGCTCAATAAATCGTAGTACATGGGGTGAATATGTGTCGGAAATAATACAATTACAACTCGTTCTCTTCCGATACTCGTCTTCGACTGACATCGCTGTCTGCATTTTCGCATCTCATCTTAAAACATTCTTCATTCGTACCCCCAATGTCTCAAGTTCGGTCACACGGTTCCAAAGACACCTCTCAGTCACTCGATCTCTATCGCTCGGCCGCAACACTCTTCATTCGCACATCAATCTCTCGCAAACCCTACGATTGTTTATGTTTTATGAATCAACCGATGCGCGAGCCAGTAAGATCCTATCACCGAAAATACGTACGAGTCGATGCGCCAATTCCTGGGTATAGCCAGGACGACGACGACGAGAGAAACGAAATTTCGGAGGGACAACGTCGCCAGCAAGAGGCCGACATTAATCTCATCGACGAGATGCCGAGGGTGGTTATGGCCGGTGGATCGACCGGATGCTCGGTGCTCCGTGTCCAGAGGCCACGCTGGACCACGGTGGTTCGCGCGCTCCACCGCGATCAACCATACGGGGTAACTGCTGGAAACGTTTTGCGTCGCAAACGGAGCGGAGGGTAGGATGGGAACGGAGAGAGACGGAGAGGGTGAGACGAGGATAGCAGTCGACACTCTGCGAACGCGTATGTTCGCCGTGCGAAACCGGTTCGCTCGATGCCGTAGCGAGCGACGACAAACAGTTTCAGAATGCGCGGCGCGTGTTTCGAGCGCGCTGATATGATTTAGGAATCGGTTTCTGTGCCATCGTGACGGTACGGCAACCGGATCGTGTGCCGTTCGGATTCAGGCCGGGCTGGCCAAAGCCGCGCTATAACCACTGCCGTTGCGGGATTCGCGTGCACCGCCGCTAAATGTTTCTCGCTCCTCCGTAACGCTGCCTCGCTTGCCACCCTCCCAAGATTTACCGAGATCGCGTGACCTTTCGGCCGCGAAATTAGGCCGATTCATCATATGCCGGCTGAATGCTTACGCAGGAATGCCGTCGACCTCTATTCATCGTTCCCTGATCGACGACAGACACACGTACACGCCGTTCCGTTCGCGTCTCACCGCACTCGCGCTCCATCGTTCCGCCCACCCGTTTCTCGCAAGGTCCATCGATCGATCTTTCCAGCCTGTATCGATCGGTCGAATGCCGCTATTCGACGCCCTACCGAACGATTCCGAGTCGAGTTCGTCGGCAATTTGTAACAGATTCGTTCGAATCTTCCCCGTCCGAATATTACTTTCCGACAATTCGGCCGCCGCGGGCGTGTTTAAATTATAAATATGCAAAGGCGCCGGAGTCGATACCGTCTTTCGTAATTGGTCTATGCTAATTGCGCGACGTATAAACTCGACCGTGCTCGTATAATTGCGTGTACGGGAGCCCCGGGGATCCGGACGATTCTACGTCGCGTTTTTCGTTCGTTTTCAAACTTTCTCGGACGGTCATCCGGGAAATTTTATTAACGCGTTCCACGCCGGCGGTCAACGCGAATCGGGCCGGTGCCGCTCTCGGAAACCGGCGCGTTCGTTCGCTAACGACAACATTTTCCGCTCGTTCTGAAACAATCGACGAGATAAAAATCAACCGAGCGTTTGTCCGCGTACAACGAGTAACTTGTTCCTTTGAGGTCCGCGAGCGCGCGCTTCGCTGCCGACTGCGGACGAGTGTCGTCGTTTGCTTTCGCTTTCCTTCTGGCAAGTGCTCCGACACCGTGAAATCTTCTTTGCCCGTGCATTTCGCGTTACCATCGCCTTCCTTTCACCCTTTTCTCCCGGATCGGAGCGTAACTCGGTTCCCTCTTCCGTTTCTTCTTTGCTCTTTGCTCTTCGACCTTCCTCGCTTTAACGCTCGGTGAATTTTTCAACGTGCAGTTGGCTGCTCGAGTACGAGTCGGTTGGATTCTCTCTCCGGGGATGCACGAACAACCTCGAGCTTCTACGCTGTTCCCTCTACACGTTTCCGCGTACAGTTTGCGAAAACGTTCCCTTTGCCACCGACGGTTTCGATCGCTCTCGTCTGCCCGACACGACGTCGTTTTTCGTACGCCGAACGCGATCATTTCCTGCGATTATTTAACGACTCGGAATCGAACCGAATATTCCGGAACAGCGACTTTAATCCTTAAAAACGGGGTGGTTTCCTGTAAACCGTGAGGTCGAGCTGCTTACCGCCAGTTGTTTAAAACTACCAGCGCATATTTCAGATTAAACGCGATTTTCGTTCATAGCCGTCCAAGACATCAAATCACAAATGTACGTGCTACAAACATACACTGAATGCATATACATGTAGTAGACTGCCACTCAAAAATTTATGGACACTTCGTTAATTCTTGCAACTACCTAAAAGAAGTTCCGATGTCTTCGATAAACTTGATTATCTAGTATGTATTTCAACTCGTGCATGGTTGGTGAATATATTTTAATAATGATTTAATAAATCTCTTATCGACTATGATAAAAAATAATTGCACGTGTATATCACATTGTTTATCTTTTTACACAATTAAGATCTTCCACGAATGTATTTAGGATTCGAGACACTGTTCTCGAATATGTCTGTCTATGTGATTCTACAGTGTTTCTATGCGATTCAAATCGGACGATTGAACCGGTCATGTCATGATTTTCAATTTAAAGTTCTCTTGAAGTGGCTATAAATAATTTCAACGTATTGCGGAAGTGTGCTTCCGGCCGTCGTTGTGCATAAATGTGAAGGTATTCCATTAAATAGTGATATTGTTTCACCTCCCGAAGACGACGTCCAACTGATCGAACCTCTCGAATTCGCTAACGACCAGCTACGTCCGCAAGATGTCCGGTCCCCGGACCGGAAGACGCGACACGACACCGATTCGCGCGACGTCGATCGATGTTCCGGATACGGAAGCCGAATACGGAAGCGCTCAAACTTTCCGACGATCGAATCGCAACGGCGAGGCGGGCTAACGCCACGATAAGCCCCGAAGGATTCCGGATAATGGGGCAAAAGATCGCGGGCGCGGTATATGGTTTTGATCAAGCTGCAACTGACGTTTAATTCCGCCGCTTCAGCCGCTGGAAATTCGCGTCGAATTTAGTTCGACGTAAGGAGAAATTCGCGGCAGACGATATTTACATCGTTACGAGCAAACGTTTAAACAGCTTCTTTGAGTCCCATCGAGTTTCCATGCGCCTCTCCGAGTCGATTGCTCGCGCTATCGATTATTCCGAGTCCCGATGAATCTTTTGATACGAAACTCTCGACTTAACTCCCGTCCCGTTCCAGCCGATTCGGGGCTACGGGAACATCGTCGCTCGATAAATGTAGACGTTTGTAAACACGGCGAATCTACAAACTGGTTCACCGTTAGGAACTCCTACCACTATCGTTACTGTCCACGAATGAATATGTAATAGCTAGAAACACTACGTGCGCCAGTCGAGTGGCCGTTTTCGCGCCTTGTTTTCGCCGAAAACGTCCTTTTAGAGCGTACGAGGCCAGCGGAACGTTCGTCTACCTTCGTTCTTTTCGTTCCTGCGTCGAATATGTAGGATTTACGGAAAAATATTTGAATTCGAAACCGTGCCCCACAGATTACACTGGCGTCCGCCCGGTGCATGCCCTTTCCGTAATCCTCATATGCTTTCGGATCTGGAGGCCTCGCCAATCCCACAAATATTTTTGAAAAAATATTCCGCTCCTAGAGCGCGTACCTCGGGCCGCACAAAGAACCGGTCGGTGTAAAGAGCCGGTGCGCTAGGTCGAGCACGAGTAATCGATACCGAGAATCGAGCGGGAAACGGTCGCGTAGACCGACGGACGAATAAATATGTAGGCGGTCGGATAAACGGGTAGCCGAGGGTAACCTGGACACGAGAAGAGGATCGGGCGAGAAAGTAGAAAAGGAAGAGACGAGAGAAACCCTCGAGCCTCCTTTGCGGCCCTTCGCCCACGATACGCCGCTCGGGGCAGCATTGTTTGAGTTATCACAATGGCGGAACAAAACCTCAGCCGGAGGATCGAACTTCGCCGAAGCCCGTCTCTCCCCGGCGTCGCTTCGCGTCGCGACGCTCTTTTCCCCTCGGTGAGCCGCAAGCTCGTCTTCGCGCGGCCCGCGAACAACGAAACCACCCCTCGAACTACCCCGCGTTCTGTTCCTCTTTGTGCCGTTTCGCGCGTCTTACTTCTTCTTCGCTCGTTCCTGTTCCGAAAACGACGGTTCGTTATTCGCCGACGACGCGAAAAGAGGACGAGGGTATGCGATGGCCGACGAAGAGTACGAAGTTCGAGACCGAATTAGAATAATCAAAGTTCGCGAAACCGAACGTCGAACGATCGTTCGGAGAGCCACGACTTTGCGGTATCTCCTCGTCGGATCCTGAAATCGATGCGATCCCGAGATTACGTTCCTGTATACTTCGAAAGCCACTTGGACTCGACCGATAGCGAACCGAGTTCTCGCGGTTTTAGGGCCTCGTTTCGAATCGACAATAGGCGGAAAGGTCCTTCCCCGTTCGTTCCGGCGAGAGACTCTCTCGGGCCGTCGTTTAATACCGTCGGATCTTGGAACAAAGTTATCGTTCGGGGAAGCATTCGGACTGAACTGAGCGCCGTTTATATCGTGGCCGGCGCATAATGCCATTCTATTTTCGTCCGTAAGCTCATCGACGCAAAAACGCCGCGGCTGGAAAACAAGGTGAATGACCGCATCGTTCGCGGACAACGCGGAAAAAGCGTTACCGCTGCTCGGTGTATGCAAAACCTGGCCGATAACGTGGGAATCGATGGTTCATGTTCG
This sequence comes from Coelioxys conoideus, assembly GCA_947623535.1. Classification (NCBI taxonomy): domain Eukaryota; kingdom Metazoa; phylum Arthropoda; class Insecta; order Hymenoptera; family Megachilidae; genus Coelioxys; species Coelioxys conoideus. The sequence goes on from OX392450.1 coordinate 3,595,835, forward strand.
CGCTATACGAAAACGCCAAGAACCATCGAACAAAAGAGGCAGGAAGAAGGAGGAAGAGCGGTTGATGCCGATATAATAAAATAGAGTCGTCGGTTAGGTTCGGTCGAAAACTCGACGGTCCCGCGTTCGAATCTCCTCGTAAATCTCTCGAGCGTTCGCCGTCGAGAAAGAATATTTTTTTACGGTTACCGCTTTCATTGGCACCAAAGAGAAACGCTTATCCGACCGTAACGAACGCTCAAACGCGGTTCGACTCACCGTCTAGGCAAGCTTCGCGGCTGAACGTTGATTAAATTAATCAACGTCGATTCTCGGAGCATTCGCGTACGTGCCCGTGATATTCGAAATTCCGCTGGAACGCTGCTCGAACAGAAAAAAAAAGGAAGAGAAATACAATTTGCGTCTTTTCCGAAAAATTTCAAACACCGTACGTACCGCGATACGTACCGTATCATGGTTTAGAAGTACGTTCGTTAGAATAATCATTTGCCATTTTTGCGCGAGATCTGGTAGGACAATCGTCCTGATTACTTCGATTCGCGACGTTGTGTTCGGCCAAAGTGATTTGGTAAATCGTCGAGGCACGGACCTCGGTGGTCGTGCTTCTCGTTGATCGTACCGAATTAACCCTTTGTAGTCCTTAATTTACTTTACCTACAGCACCTTAATTAACTTACAAAATAGATCAGGCAACGGGTTTCCGTTAAAATGTATCGCGATATATTTTCATTCGTTTTCTGCCGGTAATAAATCAAGAATAGTAAATTAAAAATAGTATGTTGAAATATAAAGTATATACATATATACAATGTATATATACATATATATGTATATACTTTATATTTCAACATACTATTTTTAATTTATTACAGGTAGCAACCTATTTATCTGACTGATTTATACGATCGAAGAGAAATGCTACGTCGAGCTTCGCTCGACATAGGAGCTATAAGGGTCAACCCCTTAACTTACGATTTTATCGGCAATTTCGTCAAACAGAGAGATTTAATTATCGTTGTAAAACAGATAAAGATCGCACAAATATTAGGAGTATTTTGATCGTGGCGATCATCGATGGACAGGTCGTAATTAAAATTGGGCTCGAAATTCGTCGAGGAGAAAATATTGTACGAGTCAAATTTATCGCAATTTCAACAGTTATACACGACACGTGTGAGACGCGATATTATAAGACAACACGTTGAGTGCCATGTCAATCACCACATACTGACAAATTTCGTTCAAGTCGCGATTGTCGCCGGTGACTGACAGTGTAAAATATAATATAAAACTATAAAATTTACATAGTTTCAAGTAGTTACCTAAAATTTATTTAAGGTCCACTTAATTTCTATTTAGTACGGGACTGCATTATTAATGTACTGGAGCCCCAATTTCGATGAAATCCTATTCAGCGAGTTAAACGATAAATGAGATGAAACACACTACATAGATGCATAACGTGTTGCATGAATATCCATATAAGCATTTCTTTCGATGGATCGACTAAGTACTCGACTCTTTCTTCCTCATTTATTCTTCAATAAATGTGAGTTTTTATGTACCATTGCTGGAGATAGAGATAGAGATGATGGGTCAAGCACAGTGTTGTACAAAGGTTTTTGCAATTTTCGTACTTCGCGAACTGTACCACGATACCAACGCGTTTCAAAGTACCGCAAGTTGGCCTGACGGCGATTTTCTTATAAAATCGAGGCACTCAACGTGTTAACCTTTTAGGTACGGCTGAATTCTGCGTGTGGCTATTTCCCTGGACGGCGGAGTCTGACATGAACGATGCATAAACGATACAACACTGCAAAGTGTGACGGGCAATGACCTTCTGTTCACGAGTACACTATAGTGGAGCGTCGTTCCCAAAACGTTAAGCGATCCTCTGCGTTAGAAATTTGGCCCTGTCCACGCCGTTTCCACCGGTCGTGACAAAAACCAGCACCGTGCCAGATATCGAGTATCGCGCGGACCTCGTTGACGCGGAGAAAGATCGCCAAAGTTTCGCGCCGTTCCCGATTAATTCGAGCGATTATACGGCGTTAAATTGCAACGCGGTGTATAATGCCGGCCGTTCCCGTCGACCGTATAATACGTTAAGTCTGGTCAACGAGTTCGACGGTGCGAACGAACACGTTTCCCGCTCGTACACCAAATGTCACCGGGAACGCCGCTGTTGGAATCGCGTAACATTGTACCAACGATTCCCGTTTTCGGGTCCCTCGCGTCCCGCCGCCCCCGTCGTTGCTTCTTCGTTCTCCCGTCATTATTCCCATTCACCCTCCTTTACCGCACACCCCCGCTGTCCAGGCCTGTAGGAACGGTCGGCCAGAGTGCCGCTTTTCACGTTGGCCGGCTTCGTCGAGACAGCGTTCCGAATGCGAAAAATCGTTTTCGACAGAGGGACGAGCGAACGCCGGACCGAGACACGATAAATCGATGGCAGTCGCGACTTCCTGGCGACTTCGGAGCTTCCGGGACGAGTCGTCGTGGCCGCGGGCAAGGAGAGGCGTATCTCGGCAGAAAAAAGGACTGTCGGAATATTATTACGCTGCATCACAGTCACCGGCAAGTAGCAAAGAAAAATGTTTTGCATCTGCGGGTGACTAGGGTGCGACGTAAGCGATGGGTCGGGCAAATTTTCTCGCCGCTATCGCGCTTCTTCCAGAGCGAACGGTGACGCGGGAATTTTCTTATCGGCCGCGGGAAAACCGGAGACGGTCGACCGGCACCGTTGATAGCCGCTAACCGGAAAAACGGAATCACCGTTTCACGAATTATATTTTCGTGGCTGGCCGCTTCCTAGCGCGGCAAAAACTTTAGCGGACGGCGCGGCCGAAATTCTGGCGCGGAACCAAGAAAAATTAGAGCCGCGCGTTCAACCGCGCGATAACGCGATCGTAATTAGAATGGAACGCGATAAGCGAGAGAGGGTCTCTCGTTTTAGAAAGGGGGAGAGGCCGATACAAGGAAATACGACGAAAAGCGGGCGGAAAAAACTGGCGCAATTTTCGCGGCGACGGCAACCACGTTGGCTGCCGCACAGTGGACCGTATTGGAAAATCGCTCGACACTTTAATACAACTTTTAAAACGTTCGCGATATCGGCTGGAACTTGAACGACATAACACGGAAATGCTAATCTGTGGATATATTAATCCTTTACACTCGTAGGTATCTTTGCTGGTAGCAGATAGGAAGTCTAAAATTGTTGGGTTAAAAAGTTTGATGAGTTCTTTTGAAGTTATTGTATCTCTTTACTAATTGTCAATATTTGTTGTTTCATTATATTTATACACAGCATATGCAATACAATATATTTGATTAAAAAATACACATTCCAAATTGCTGTATTAATCAAAATGGTGAATGTGAGCCACCTTTCGAGCGCAAAGGGTTAACACTCGAATGGAACGGCAAGATGAACGGTACCCTTTGGGTTTTTCCACATTTTTTATAAGGGGGCCGTTATAGGGTCGTTATACCAAATGCGTCAGACATCACGAAGTATTCGGTGCTACAACTATAAGACGACCGAAGAAAGTTCGAATATCAAAACTATTTTGCATTCAGCGATGCTCAACTGTGCAAAGAAAAATTAGATTGAAATTGAACATTCAACCGTGTTAAAAATATTAACGAGGTACTGTATTTGATCAAGGGTGACCTGGTTAATGTGTCCGAGGTCCTGTCCTCGAGCCCTCCGGAAATTCACATTTATGGCATCTGCAATAAAATGTCGAGACCGTCGAAAGCACTTGAACATATACAAATCGTAAAAGAAAAAATATAAAATATCCTGTGGCAGAGGATACCGACAGTGGCTGCGATTAATATTCCCCGGTTCTAGCAGGAGTTCCGTCGTATCTTCGTCCTGCGGCAACCTTCTCTGCCGTGCCCGTACGTTTGCACTTTGAGTCGCAGCCGCAATCCCCCCGGCTTCCGAGTCACTGCCGGCTGGCCTTTTCCAGATCCGCATTACACTCGATAGCGTCTCTTGCTCCCGACTTTGAACAAAGAGAAACGACCAACGACGCGTCCCTTGCCACTTTAAACCTACGTACGCCCGTTACCGTTCGCGCGTTATACCCGTTCCGATCGATAGGCCCCACGGGGACTCGCGTTATCCGAACGTCGCGTGTTCCATGGTTAACCGCGCTAAAAAAAAACCGCACGTTTCGAAACGTCTTCGCCCTGTCCACCGACCAGGGTTTCCGGTTAAAATTTTCCGGAGCGTGCGTCGGAAATGCGACGGGTCGCAACGCCGAAGAGAACGATTCGACCGGGTAGACGGTCGTCAAAGAGCCAAACCGGTCGAGAACCAGAGAGAGAAAAAGGGGCAGCGAGCTAACGGATGACGTCCGAAACGCCAAAGTCCATAAAACGAAGAAAAAAAAATGATGTACCTTGATCGGATTTGATGTTTGCCGACGTAAAAGCGGACAAGATTGCAGAGAATTCGAGAGAAGCGGCGAGCGAGAGAGAGAGAGATTGGCGCGCGGTAGCCAAACCGTGCTGACCTACAGTGAATCGTTAGCGAACGCGTATTCCCTAGATTCGAACGGGCTCGAATCGGAGTTCCCATTTTCCGATAGCTAATTACCGTGAATACGCTAGTGCGGCTATTGGTAACGTCGCGGGCTATCGCGAATACGCGCGATACGCTTATCCGGGACGGTTCGATACGCGCGAGACACGCGGAACGTTCGGACGGCCATTCCGTAACCGAATCACGATGATACGTTGCACATATCGAGGGGGTTTATTATAAATCCGGCCCACCGAGAAGGGACACGGATACGATTCCTCGCCGATAAGGCATACGCAAAATAAAAACTAACCCACCTACCCCCAGCTAGACACCGCTTCCGGTGGGGGCAAGGTAGATTAACGGCTGAGAAGACGTTGCACGACTCGGCATTTATAAGGAATTTTATTCTTGTCTCATTGGTCTTTCTGATAGATATTGTAGGATGAGAATATTTCTGATGTATCTAATTGGGCGTGTTTGGAAAAAGCGCGCGACGGAATATTTGAGCGAATGCAAACAGCGTGATTGCGTGCGATTGAATTCGAGAGGCTGAGGCGCGAAAGAAAAGTGTTCGGAAGCGTATGACAGGACGGAGCGTAGCAGGATCGTGCGAACGGAAGATAATAAGGATAGTGGATGTGATCGCGAGGATGTTTGGAATGGATGCATGATGAGTGTGAGGGGAAGAATGTATAGTTTTCGGGGTGAATGAATTAGTCTTAAACGAACAGTCAAACAGCGTGTATCAGAGAGTCTTTAGCGAACAGCGAAATTGCGTGAATGAGAGAGCGAATAACGAAGTAGCGTAAACCATAGACATTATAATAAAGTATTCTTATATTTTAAACGGTATTCAGCGTAATTTTCCTCGAATCACCAATTCCTCTACAGTATTGACTCACCCAGAAAAGTTCCCAGAGTCATTTCTAGCCAGAGCCCCGTTTGCCACTGTCTGAACAGTGCCCAGGTCACACCACGAGGAGGTGGGGTTGGCACTTGGCATCACCAGGGCGCACCAAACCCCGGCGTGCCTTTGAGACCCACGTATCGAAGGGGACAAAAATGAATTCGGTATCGGGGCCGAGATCGTTTTCGAGGCGCGTGCACGACGCGATCGTTGCACGCTAGTACGACCAGCTCGCCGTCGCCCATAGTTAACGACTTAATGCGGCAAAGCGGTAATCTAATTCCGAAACACCGTCTCAAGGTACGAATTAACAATTTGGCGTAACAAGCTGCACGACGCGATTTCGGAGCGAATCGCCACCACGCGGGAGAGATTACGTTGGTTACGACCAATTAAAGTCGATCGGGCAACTTTCTGACTAAATCGTCCGCCAATCCGATCCGTAATTATTATCGTCGCTCGGACACGGTGTACGCGTAAATACGCCCGCATTAACCCTTTCGCTACGGTGCGTTTGTGATAAAATATGAACTGAGCGCATTACCAGTTGACACTGAGGTACGCAATGCTAACAAGTACCCGCAATTCTGCTTTTACACGATTCTGATTCAACACGAATTAGGAAAAAAAATATAATTCTCTTTTTACACGACTTATTTCGATTCACCGCGGTCGACCCAAATTCTAAAAAGAAAATTTTGCTTCACATATTGCTGTCTTACGCAAACGTGTGCGTTTATTGTCAGAAAGCGACACGAATAAAATCTTTTTATGTGTAACTCATGTTATCTCGACTACTTTTTGTGTTCATGATTTAGTGACATATTTTTCTCCTTTTCAAAAGACAATTTACTTTGTACGATACATATGCAATCTTTATGAAATAAAACGCTTAACATTCTAACACGAGAACTCATGGTTTATTGTATTATTTTTGTTGATTTACGAGCGCTCTTCGTATATGAATGTTCATTCTTCGGGGCATACATATAGAGGCATATATCGATATATATCCAAAGTGTACATATAAGCTCTTTGTATATGAATGTTCATTCTTCGAAGCATATGTAACTAGGAATACGTAGACATACATCCGAGCGTACATACAAGCCGTTCGTATATGAATGTTCATTCTTCCAGGCATATGTCGATATATATCCAGTGCGTACGTATACATTCTTCGTATATGAATGTTCATTCTTTGTATCGAGGAATGTTCATTTAAAGGGTTAAACATCGACGAGGCTGTACGGAGAAAGGCGTTTGGCATGCCGTCGCCGACGAGTCGATACGCGCGTCACTTTCGGAGCAGTTTTGGAAAATAATCGACGCGCGTGAAATCGCTGAAGGCATTGAAACGGCACGATTGTGAACGGCGCTTAACCCGGCGCGTTATCGACACGCTTGGGAATTGGAACTGCTAGGACAGCTGCTGCTAAAGTATGCATGAACGGGGACTGTTTTGTATCCGTATACTCGGTGCGCGACTATTCCTCGTACACGTTGTTCCTCGTTGATCGAATCGTTACATTTGTCGTATTCTACGGTTATGCCGTGCTCGATTAAGCCAGGCAGGGGCCGCGCTTTCGGCGAGGCTTTCTCGCGCTTTCGCCTTTGTCCCCGCAGTCACGAAGAAACGATTTCGAGCCCGTAGGGAGCCCTCGTTCTCGTAAAGTAACCGTTCGAGTGGCTACGTTCGTAATCGTTTCGCGATAAGTCGATGAACCGAAAAGATAACTTTCTTAGGGAAAACGTGCGCGCGACCGGTTCGATTCTCGTCGACGGTACACGAGTCAAAAGGGAAATTACTCGGACGAAATTTCAAACTCGCACGCCGCTACGACGAGACAAAGGAACCCGTTCGGGAAGAAATCCCGTTCAACGCGAAGCAATTTTCCCGCTTCTTTGTACAGGCGAAAATTGTAAACGCGAGCGGCACCTCCAGCACGAAGAGAACGCGAACGACGTCGTTTTACGCGAAATCGACCAAAGTCCGATTAGCTCCACGATCGCAGAGACCCAAAGAGGTCCCCCACGAAGGATTCGAGAGCGTACCCGAAGCGAGAGAGGTCGTATCGATTTCGTCGCGAGGGCTTTCGGCTTTTGGCACGGCCAACTTCCGTTTTCGTCGCGGCTACGAGTTTCCTGTCGCGTCGCCGTTAAACTCCTCGACTTCTCCCGACCGGCCGTTCCTTCCTGACCCCGTCCGCCCGTCTTTCCAGCAAGGAGCTAACCTTTAATGTACGAGTCGTGTTCGAACCGAAACCTGTTTGGCGTAGTTACGAGTCGTACGAGCTGGCTTTGTCCGATACCGCTTCTCCGGAGACAGTTCGCGCGTACGCGACTACCAGGGATCACCGACCCCACCTGCCCCCGCCACCAACCTCGCCAACTTATGCGATTCGATCCCGTCCGTGATACTACGTACCGCGAGCGTGTCCGATTTTACCAACGATAATTGCGTTTCGGAACATCGCGCGAACGCCGTGTTCGATAAAATATTCTCCGACCACCTGTTCCGAGTTTCCTTCTACTTCCTCGCTCTTTTTGCTCCGCCTTTTCGTTTCCTCTCGGCCGCGAATCCGTTACCGACGGAACGAGCACGGCCGTTGCGCTCGTCCTACGACGTTACGTCGTGTTTCGTTACGTTCGACTAAATAATGCACGCTCGGATTTCGGACGAGCGCTCGACCGAATTGCGGCGCCGATTTTATCGCGACGAGAATGATCGTTTGATCGACGGGAACGCCGACCGTATTAACCCTTTGAAAAAAATGAAGTATTCGCCGAGGTACACATACACCTCGGGAACACGGCGTTTGTTTAACAATTATTAGTTACGTGTCACATTTATGGAAGAGATATTCATAAAACATAACGTGTAAATTGAATTAATTAAACGTTGAAACGTAATTCGATCTGATAAATAACGTTTGAGATACAATATAGAATAGTTGAGAATCAGCAAAAATATAAATCAAAAACGAACATACGCAACTCATTAAGAATGAATTATTTTCGTTTATTAATAAAATTGTGTATATTCGATACTTTGTTCGTCCACCTTCAGCTTCAATTACGCCAATCGTATTATAAGGGCTGAGAAACACGTACATACATGTGTATATGCATTCGGTGAAGTAACTATTAGGTCGGTGCATATGAAATGTCGGATTTTCTGTACACGCGAACTTTGTCTCCCTGTTTTCGTTATGCTCTTGTTTTTGACATAACCTCTTTTATAGTCGCGCTGTCCATTGTCAGAGTCGCATTTCAACAAAGATTTTCTCAAAAGTGTTTCCTCTTGTTATTTGATTTGAATTTTTTATCGATATGAATTCAACCGAGATTCGTGTCATTTTTTTGTACGAATATAAAATAATGCTGCGAGAGCTACAATGTGAGAACGACGTGTGCGGCTGGTTCGAGAAATGCGTAAAAAATTGAAAATTGTACACCCGTTGTTCATTAATGATCCAATACTTCTCTGCATACGTCGCGCAAAACGATCGCGAAATTAAATGAGTCGACTTATGAAATTTGTTCACACCCAGCTAATTCACCAGATACTTCGTCAATCGATCTTTCGTTTTTTTTTTTTTAACATTTAGAACGATTTTCAAAATGCTGTGAAAATGAAGAGAGTCTGAAAAATGCAGTATCAGAGTTTATTCGATTCCAAAGGTCAGAATCTCGTTAATACAGTGATTTATGTATTACAGTATCGTTGGGAAAAGTGTACTCAAGCAAATGGATCATATTTCGATCAAATAAACGGCTTTCGAAAAAATATGTGCAATTTTATATATTCGCTTAAAAATCCAACATTTCATATGCGCCAACCTAATAATAGAGCCGAAACATTCATATGTGTGTCACACGTGTGTTCGTGACTTGACATCTTGGACCGCTATGAATGAAAATCGCATTTAAGCGGAAATATACGCTGGTAATTTTAACCTTTTGCACTCTTAGGTATTTTTACTGGTAGCAACATAAAAACCTTTTGATTAAGTAGTTTGATGAATTCCTTTGAAATTATCATCTCTGTAACATTAACTGTCGTTATCAGCTGTTTCATTATGTTTATGTATCATATGTACAACATTATTGTATACACTTGTAAGAAAAGATGTTTTGCACTTGTACGAAAAGTTTATTCCTAACGGGTTTCGACGTAATACCTTTAATAAAATACAGGCTAAATCAATGAACTCCGTGCTACGCGAAACGTGTCACTTTCTAATAACAACACGCTGAACTCACTCTCTTGACTGTATTCAGCCCACTTGTATCTTGCACATGGGTGCAAGTATGGACATACACACGCATCCACACAGCGACACACGCTCCATCACCCCACATCACAGATCGACTGTAAAAATTATTATATTGCTGTATTAAACAAAGTGGTGAACGTGTGTAAAAAAACTTTCGAGTGCAGAAAGTTAAATAACCATCGAAGTAAGCGGCTCGAGTTTGTTGGAAACCGACCCAAAGGGTTAAAAAGATTTCACCTGAGAGACACAAAAGCGTTCGAACGACCGCTCGGCCAATAATTGCTACGGTTTCGGGACGGCGATTTATCGCGAGCGTTTCGCGGAGGCGCGACGGTTCCAAGGATTCAGCGAAATCTACGCGCGTTCGGTCAGATAGCGAGGAATGTACTGCCGGAAGGAAGAAAGAAAAACGAGGAAGAGTTATTACGGGCGAAACTTTATCTGTTATTCCTGTACTTTCCTGCCGGGTGAACAGACGAGCGACGATACGTCGTTGTGATAAACAGTCGACGGTAGTTCGAGGCTGCAGTTTACCGGCAGTCAGAGTATACCCGGGACGCTAGTGAATCGTCGCCGAATCGAGAGACCGTCCCGAAGCTTAGCACGCCGTTTTATTTTTGTCCGTGGCCAATTCCGACGTCGATCACGAATTAATCCGCCACGCATCCGGTAAACGTAACCGCGCCAGTGCTCGTTTCCGGGTCGCTAATCGAGCGTCGACGTTCTCGTCGGCTTAAACCCGGGGGACATACAATTTGACGGCAAAAATTATTCTATACTTTCGAAATTGTAGACAATTTGAAATAAAAAGAATTGTTCCTCGAAATCGTTTGAGGGAAAATACAAACAATGCGTTTTATCTAATATACAAGTACTAGTTACATATGTCGGTCTACACTGACAGAATTCTTAATGATCTCTGTCCCGTTGAGTATTCAGAGAAAAATATTCGATCAGGACAAATTCTAGTAGAAAATTCCAAAATAAACGGGCCCGTAATTGCCTAAGTTTTACGAATTTCGCTTTGAAACCTCGGGGGAAAATATTCTACAAATACAGCTCTATCATTTACGATAATTAAAAAGGAATTCGATTTTTTGAAGATCGTAAATGTATTTCCCCCCGTTGAATCCCGTCGTGGATCGCTACTTCGACGATCTTCGACGATTATTAAACGAGTAGATCAATACGGGCTCGTCGCGAGGTGGAAAAAGTCGACGAGGAATGCTAAAACAAGGTATTAGCAAGCGTCGCACCGTCCACTCCTCTATTTGCCTTCGACTCGAAGAAAACACGGCTTGTAAATTGGTGCCTCTTCGGGACGGGCCGTGCATTAAAGCGAATACGTATTCGTTTGTCGCGTTCTGTCGTAGGAACGGCGGCGGGAGAGGAGGCCGCATTAAAATTTATGCACGCCGCAATGCATTCGTTCAGCGGGCTTTCGGCGTCGACGGGGTTTCGTTATTGAAAATATTCCGGTCGTGTTTTAGCGATTCCTCGGAAAAAAGGACGGGAACACGGTCGAGAGTCGGTGCTCGTCGATGGCCGACGACGGTAGTACGGTTTCGTAATGCCAGTTTTAAAATATTAAAATTACTCCGGAACGCGGTAGGCAGCCCCGTCGTTTCAGCGTTTCTTCCCGTTTCTCGTCGGTTGGACGCGTCGATGTGTCGACGCATCGAGTCGCGAGCTACTTCGATGCAAATCGAATTCCTTCCGACGGTTCGTTCGCTCGCAACGAATCGGAAACTGCGAGATCTCGAGCGCTTCGAAATGCTTTCAACCAAGATGGACTTTCGTGCTCACGGCCGTTCCGCGCATTGTATTTTCTCGGAATATCGGCGAAAAGTGGGCGAGATAAAAATTTCCGCCCGTTTCCACGGCACACCGACGACGGTTTCGTTCGTGTCTTTAATCGATTTATAACACGTTTTCTCCGTTTATCTGCCGAATATGATTTTTACCCCGCGTACGTAGCCGCCGGGGACCAAGCTATAGAAAAAAGGGAGAATAGAAGGGGCTAGCAAGAAACGAATCGAGTATCGAAACGAGGCGAGGGTAGGTCATTGCGCGGTCTAAGCCGGGAAACGCCAAGAGGAAAGAAGCTATGGTATTATATCGAGAATATTTCACGGCGACTCCATCGACTATCGTACCCGTCTCCTTCCATTGTTACGCTCCTGCGAGTTTCCCGATACTTGGCATTATATTAAATTATTATAGCGTATACGGGTCGGCGCTTCTCCTCGTCGTTGCCGAACGACCGGGTAATGCCGTCGCACGATCCACGCAAAGTCCGCGAAACGTCGCTTTCCGAAACTTGGAAATCGATAAGCGCGAATCGTTTATCTCGGTTCGTCGCGAACGATCGTCGATCGTCCTTTGCCCGGTTATCGAGATCCGTCGTTGTAATTAACCCTTTCACTACGAAAGGCGCATTGTATACGATCTCCGTAGTCTCGCAATATATATAGATAGTCTTACAATTTTAACTTTGATGATGAACTTTGCAGGTGATAAGGTGGACCCTGTCGAAATTCGTGTCAATGATGCATCAGCATCGAGCGACTAACATTTCTAGAGATATATCAATGCTTTCTATAGTCAACATTTAATATATTGAGCCCAAGAAATGAGTACAGAAAATTTGGTAAATTTCTATAGCGGTAGTAGCAATGAATATTTTTGATGATACGAATGATTTTGATCCTAGCGACGAGGCTAAGAATCAAATCTTATTACATTCTATGAAGTGAAAAAAATCTTCGAGTGAAAAAAGATGATGTGGAAATAGAAAATATTAATAACTCGTACCGTGATTGGATTCAAATTGAGAATGATGATGATGATGGCGTTTTTATTAGATTGCTTATAAATATTTAATTGAAACTGACATATTTATAATACTCTCTCAAAAAATACATAATTTCTAAAAAACATGTTATGAACCTAAAAAGATATGACAACAATTGACTGAATACTTGGAAACAATTGTTAATACATTGGTTGGTACATTGCATAGGATGATAAATTCCATGGTGAATCGATCGGTGAAATAGAGAGGTCTTATAGCGTAAAAATACAGAGAGCGTATATGTACACTTATCGTAGTGAAAGGTTTAAGTATGAAACGTCCGAGATAGACATTTCCGAATATGTGTTATAGGATAAAATTAAACTTAAGACTGAATTATGACTTAATTTTAAATTAAGTTTCTTTCTGTCCTGTACTCGCTACAAAATACTGAGTCCACAGTTTCTCTTCGCATAGAAAATAGCTTGGACCTGGTGCGAAGTACGCTTGAAAGTCTTCCGGACCATTAACCCCTTCACTACGTGTATATACGCTCTCACGAGTCTTTCAATATATACGAAAGGCGCATATATACGCTCTTACGAGTCTTTCAATATATACAAAAGGCGTACATATACGCTCTCTGTATTTTTGCACTACAAGACCTTCCCTGTTTCACCGATCGATACACCATGGAATTTATCGTCATACGTAATGTACAAACCAATGTATCAATAATTGTTCCGAAGTATTGTTCAGACGATTGTCATATATTTTTTTCATGTTCCTGCGTTGATTCATGTTTTAGGGTACGTGGAAATGAATTATTAAATTGTTTCCATTATGTTTTTATTATCGTTTAAGTTCATTATGTCGAAATTATTTGTCGTTGTTACGTTGAAACAAATTTGTTCCCCGTTATCAATTTCCGATGATTTTGTTTATGTCGAGTTGGGTCAAATGAATCGAAATATCTTACGTGGGTACATAAAATAAGCATAAAAAAGATATCTTTAATTTATTTACAATTACTGTTTCTTTAAAACCTAAGAACGGTATGAAATCGCCGCGTATCATTTTGGTCACTGATGATGGATTACCCCTTTGCGACTCACGTTCGCCGTTTAGCGTAATAGAATAATTTCAGTAAGTTTTTACCAAAGTTGCCCGCAGAGGGACCGCTTCGAAATTGAAGGAACTCCGTTTCGCGGACAATCGAATCTCGACGAAACGTTAACGGTCGAGTACAATAGGAAGGAGAACACGGAAGGATACCGGTGAAATTTAATCTTGGTTTTTGTGAGAGATGCCTGTAAGCGAAACGCTCTAATCGACAGGAAAGATCGCGTTTACCGGGCCGGCTCGTCGGCAAGGTAAGTACGTTAATACGGGCCGATTATCGTCCCTATGGCTGGACAATAATTAAGCGAGTCCGGGTCGGTCGGTGAAGTACCGCGGTTTTGCTCGCATGCCAACCTAAATTCACGGGATGTATTTACGCCCGCATACTCGCGTGCGCGTCTTTCGATCGTTTCGCCGACCAACTACCGTCGCGAATTCGCTGCATGCACCTTGAAATTTTAATAACCTCGTCGACCGTGTACGCTCCAACGAAACGTTAAAAAAACGCCGTCGGAACACAACAAATTCTTCGCGATGCCGATTACTCGCTCGGTTCGTGGCGGAACGAGGAAAAGATTCGAGGAAATCGCAATCGCGGGCCTCGCTCGTTAATCGAACAGCGTGCAACGGGGACGGATTCTTCGGTCGAAGACGTCCAACAAGTTTCCTGTGCGCGATTCGATTCGTCGTTACAACGACCGATCGTTACGGTTTCTTTTCCGAGGCAAGGTCCGAGCGGCAAAGTTCGAGAAGACAAGAGGAACGAGAGGGCAACGTCGACAGCGACCCCCGTCGCGTTGTAAGAAGCGCCGCGCGGCACTAGAAAATTTTCCTCGATAATCTCGACGAACCGTGAAGCTCGTTTCCGAGCGTCGAGAATCGATAATCGGTGAGAGTATTTTCTCTTTAACGGCAACGAGTGCTACTCGAGGGAGAGACTTTACTTTTTAGCTTCGCCAACCTTCGTACTCTATCGAGAAGAGAGCGCGAAAGATGTTATTGGCTTCGTGGGAAAAGCGCTCTTCGCGGGTCTCGTTGAACGAATGATAACGATCGTTCGGACGAGAGAGGAGGGCTCGTTGAGGAAAATCGCGATCCGATTAAGTCCGACGAAACAAAACGGAAACGACGAATGAATTTCGAGAACGATGCCTTCATCGATCTCGATCTGGATCGAACATCGAAGACATAGTCTTAGTCTCCATCGGTTTCCAAAGAACTGAAAAAACAAAAAAATATAATTGGCATGCAATCGGGATACATCCTCACCGCATCTTCCACATTCCAACGAAACATCGTGACATACTGATGTAGAGACTTTACTACACGAGTTCCTACTTCAACATTGAGGGGTCCGGGTACAAGTCGTGGAGTTCACGTTTTTTTCAGAGTCCTACAAAGTCGACGTAGGTAATCGCGACGAAACGATGGGAGGGAGAAAAGGGTTACGTAGTCAGGGACGAAATCACGAGCTCAAAAACGAGCCTAACTATCGAAGAAGGGTATCGTCGTAGGTAGGAAGTAAGTAGTTGGATCGATGACACGGTCGACGGTCGAGCAACGTCGGCGATCCGGCCGATTCATCCTCGGTTCACGGTTTAGTATCGAGCGTTCGTCGTTAATCCGACGGAATATCGTCGCCCGAAGCCCGTAACCTCGATCGATCGATCTCGAAGCGGTCGTGTACGCGTGGCCCGTGCACCGTATCGCGGTAAGAGCTACGGTCTCGAATTCGAACATTAAGCCAAAGAGAAAAGGCGTCGGGCAAAGGAAGACACGAGGCAACGCGGCGCGCCGCGAGAGAAGGAACGGGTAGGCGACTATGCCGGGGGACGGGTCTAATGTTACCGCATCCAGCAGCGCCGCGATTTCTCACCCTTATCTTATCTGCCAGCCGACGCTTTTCTCTCGGTTCCCTCGCTCCTCCTCCGCTCCTTCCCGGCGTCGCGTCGTTCCTCGATTCCCGGCGTCCACGCGGGGCCACCCTTTTCATTCGCGGCCCGATCGTCCCGTGACCAGGACGAGGTCCTTTTTACCCGCGTCGATTTTCCCCCGGGGATGAGCATTAACCGCCCCTTCGACCCGCTTCCGTTGCCAGCCTCGAATTCGCTCGTCGAGCTTTTAATTCCACGGATCGACGCGAAATTTCGAGCGAACGGACCTATCTGGCCGACTGGTTTTTCCGTCTCCGTCGTTCGTCCGGCTCGGGGCCGAGTCTCCTAAGCCGGCTCCCTGTGTCTCTTTTCGCGCGACCGCCCCGAGCAAACCGAGCGAACGGACCAAACGAAGTAAACGGAGCGAACGGACCGAGCGGAGCTTGAAAATCTGCCGGATCGATCGGCACCGTTCGCGACTCGTCGGAATTATAGCTATCGATCGAACGGGACGAAAACTACCATCCCGACGATCAGGGAACTCCGTACATCCGTGCTACGCTCTTCTATCTTTCCTTCCGTCCGTCGCGTCCCGTCCTCCTCGTCGACGCCGATATCCTATCTTCCTTCCCTCCGACGACGATTTCGCGGGACGAACGACCGTCTCGTTTCCGTTGTCCATGAAACTACCCCCGTCACGCTGTATCTCGTCGCGTAAACTCGCGTTGTACCGCTCTCTATCGTATCGAGTACCCTCTCTTATCTCTTCTTCTTCTTTCTTCGATTAAAACGCGCGGCCCCCTGGTCCGGAAACGAACGAGGGAGTCGCATCGATTCGGCAACGTATTCGGGCCGTATATTTGTTCCAACTCATTCGGTAACACCTGTCCATCAAAAGGAACGAATTTCGCAACAGCGAATTAAATATTTGTCGGTACGAAACGGCGAACGTCAAATGGCAAAGAGGAGACGGAACAAACAATCGTCAGCGCGTCGAATCAATTGGCTCCGAAGCTTTTTGATTCGATCAATTTACCGAACACGTTGCCCGTTTCGAATCCCGCGTTCCCTCTTTGTAGCCGCGATACCTATACTTCGGCGCGCCGCTATTCAGCGCGATTTATCGATTTCGACGATACCGTTCTACGTAACCGGGGCTGTTTGTCGATTAAAACAAAACAGAAAAAAAAAGAACGGAACAACGAAGAAACAGCGCCGTTAATATCGACGCACGGTCTCGGCCCGTCCGTTTCTTCCCGGGTTGACGGTCGCGCGAGGAAAACGCGGCAAACGTGATCGCGCAATTATACGTTCGATCGAGCAAACGGGGAGCACGATTTACGGGCGACGCGACGAATAGCTCCGGGTATCTGTCCCTAGCCGTTGCTCGCGCTATCGCGCTGTTTAAAATGCTCGATGCGATCAGCGCTAGACGCGGAGTTTCGTGTCGCGGAGTCGAAAACACGCGATTTCACCGCGAGATTGCCCTTCTAATCGCGGACATTCGAGCGTGCGAGTTCTCGGTATTGCCCCCCGGCAGTCCCGTTTTTAACGCGAGATTTACGGGATCGTTACGTCGTCGTCGATCGATCGTTTCGCCGAAGAAGACGCGTACACTTTTCTCCCGTCATTTGGACGCTACGTAACGGACTCGCGAGGAGGCGGCCAAAGAGGGTGTGAACGTCCGCGAGAAACGGACTTCGTAGATTTATAGAGTAAATCGAGTGTTTCCCCAGCGGATTTTTCGCCACGGAATTCGGGTCGTCGCTCTCGTCCGTTCTTCGTGATTATTGGCCGTCGTCGGCGACGTCTTCGAGAGAACGAGGCGTCGTTTTGTTTGGTCGTTTCGCGTGTACCGATGCTCGCGGCGCAGCAACGCGCGGCTGTTCGGACGATTCGTTTGTAGAGGAGAAGCGCATGCGAAAATCACGATCGAGGACTTATGTACGTTCGTCTCGTTCGTCGTCGTTTGTTCGCGCTCCCGTATATTCTTGTCCGTGATCGTACGTGAGCGAAAATACGCGCGCGGAAACTCGAGAACGGCCTCTGTTGTGTGTACACGCGTTTCCACGTTCCCACCCTCGCGACCCCCCCCCCCCACTGCTTCCGCCGCCACTGCCTACTCCCGCTATTTATCTACCCCGCTCTTATAGCGTCGCCTCGTTTACCCTTTTCGTAAATCGTGACTCGTGACTGGCCAATCCTCGCTCGTCCCTCGATCAATTTTTCCTCTGTTCTTTGCTCTTTCCCTCTTTGCCCTTCCCCCAGATCCGCCCCTACTTTCTTCCTTTATCGCCGGAAGAATACTCGAGTCTGGCCGAACGTCGATAGGATTAAATTCGAGAGCCGAACCTCCACGATCGTCGTGTCGTATCCCGACGAATCGGGCCGATCGGAACGCGCGATATCGGCTCCTGATGGATTCCCACCGAATGAATTCGCGAGAGCGTTTACTCGAGACGACGGGATCTCGTTATCCGACGATCGTTCATTTTTAATGCCTACTTTCGACGAACGCGGCCTCGCGTAATCGACGTTCGTTAAAGAGCGAGAAAACGTAGCCCCGCAGCCCGCCTCGTTTCTCGCGTCGTTGACCGCCGCTTCGTCCTTTAGTTTTTGCTTTTGCTCCTCTATTGATTTCTTTCCGCGTCGTCCGGTCTCGCTTTTAGTTCCGCCGTGATCGTCTCGCTGGACTTTCTTTTTCTTTTATTCGCGAATACCGGCGAGAAGAAACAGCGTTCAAACCGAGAAACGTGCGCGGAGACGTTCTCCCCCTGGGAACCGGCTCCAACGAAACACCGGCGAAATTCGGGCAATGATTAAAACATGTTCTCGGGAAAGACTTCCCACCTTCCGGCTTCTACGTTGAAACGCGTTTACGATTACGTCGGTTCGCGTCGGGAAGGACCTCGACCGCGGAACGGATACGGGAAAAATGGAACGGAGACGAAGGCAAAGAGTGGAAAGAGAGTGATTTCGGCATCCGGTGCTCTCGAAATAGAGGGTAAGAGGAGCAAAGCTTAGCGCAATGGCGCGTACGTGATCTGAAAATGAAGGCTAGCTCGGGGCGAACGACGCGACGTCGCGCGGAATCGGTAGTCCCGCCGCGACGGCGTCGGGAACGACGGGTTCGCGAGGATGCGACGCGACCGGTTTCGATCCGCCGCGAAAAACGACTTCGAGCCCGAAGACGTCGGATCTTCGCCGCCTATCTCGCGGAGAGGCATCGTTTCCGGTTCTCGACGACGCCCTCGAACGACTCCTCTCGATTTTTCCGACCGAGTCCTCGACCCATCCCCGTTTCTCGTCCGCTCGACGGGATCGAAGCCGCGTCCTCTCCGTGGACCGGCTGCTCCCTCGAATCCGCTCGAACGATCGATTTTCCCGTTGGCCGAGAGAGGAACGGATATCGCGGAATGCAAAACGAATCGCGAATCTTACGATCGTTCTTACGACACCTCGGCAGTATTTCTCGCTCGGCAACCCTTAAGGGGAAAGTCCGCCTTTCGTAGACGAGTTCCCGACCAAAGTTTTACGGGCCAAGTTAGAATCTTGACGAAGAGGAGAAGAGCCGAGAGGACAAGGAGCAGGAAACGCGCGGTTCAGAGGGAAAGATTTGGTGGGCGCGGCCCATAACTTTGCTCGTAAATTCGATATTCAAAACAGGAAGCGAACGATGCTCTTATACGCAGCGCCTCCGCCGCGCTGCTACCGGGCCCAGCTAGCGCGCGATTATTCACGACGGAACAACTAGGCGAGAATTCGTCGATTAACGACCCGTGCAGTCTCCGGTGGCGCGCTACGGCCATTTGCGCCGTTTCTTTCCGTTTTCTCTTAATTCTTGCCACGATTTTTCGCTGTCGCGACGCGATTCCGCGCGGCTGCGACGCGCGATTTATTGTCCATAGGTGCGCGAAACGGCGACCGTACGCGTTCAGCCCGCAGTTACCGCGGAAAATTTCATTTCGTATTTCGACGAATTAAAATTCAAAACGATCGATCGATCGACTTTATTTGCATACGGCCGCTATTTATTAAACGAGCCGCGTGCCCGGTCGACCTTCGCGATTTCGCCTCGAGCGGATATCGCGCCGTTTTTCCACCGTTTCCGTGATTTCCGGCTAGCGCGACGTCGCGGGTTCGCGTTACGAAAATTTGATACCGAGAGGTCGCAATTTTTCAACGGGAACAGCATCGTTCTCGCGAAGGGACACGGTTTTTTGTCCGACTACCGATACCCGGAAGAACATACTTTCGATGCTTTATAAATGCCAAAAAACAATGGTCTCTCTCCTTTATTATTTATAACCCCGGGGTTGGCGCGACTCCAACGGCAGTCGCTGCGCCAATTTTTTGATCAACGAAATTGGTACACGCTCGTTTCCGTGCAAATTCGATAAAGCCTACGTTCGCTAGAAATCCGAGCGAGGCACGAGACGGATAGCTTAGCTCGCCTCGTTTTATTGCTAGTCGAACGATGCTTTACGATTCTCCGGTGAATAGCGGAACGAACAACGCGCTAAACTATCCTTTCTTTCCTACGAATATGAGAACAGCGTCGATGAACGTTGTGTCCGGGTATCGATCCTGCCGTCGAGCTGCAACGAACGCGTACAGCCGAATGTTAAACCGTTTTAGACGCGGAGCTGGAGATGTTAGGCGCGATTGTGGCGGATATGGCGCGAGACGAAACACTGTGACGGTGTGTTTTATTAAGTAAGCAACAGCAACACGCGGGAGATACAACTAATGACAAATGTACGAGACTAACTGTTAACGGTCGATTAGCTGACTGCGAGAAGACTTGGAAGACTGTTGGATATTTGCTAAGTGTGATATTGTGACTGTTACTCGGTACAGTATTCTGATTGTTATATCCTAACGCGTTCATCTTTCTCTCTTATAACTTTGGCAAGGAGGGCGTTACCACCTCAGAACGCCGAGGTCGGAGTTTCCTAGTTCCTCTGACAACTCCCCGACTTTCGGTAGGGATAGAATTTGTTAACTGTAACGCGGTCATTGCGTGTAGCGTTTTACGATAGGATAGCCTATTCGGCTAGACACGTGCTAAAACGTATATAATAATTTCCCCAACTTACAGGCTCTAGGGTAGGCCTTTGAACGCAGCGCAAAAATAGTGAAGCGAGCTACGATATTCTCTCGGAGCCTATTCCTCTCGCGGTTCTTGCGGCCTTCCGTCGGAAACCAGCATCAGTGGTCCGATTAGGTTCTCGACGAGTCGTCTCGTTCGTCCGAGGAGCTAATTTCGACCACGCTCGAACGCCGACGACGAACGAATTACCGGCATGGCGTGGCGTGGCGTAGCGGGCTCCGCGAAAGATGAACGGACCGTGAGAGAAGCAGCTCGAACGATCGAGGAGAAAACGAAGCGAGAAGAGGAGCGGCCGAGGCGTGGAACGGAACGAAATAGCAAAGGGGAAGCTGGTGGAGGCGGAAGCGAGCAAAAGAGCGCGATTGACAAGCGAAAGGGGACGGAGGAACAAGGGGTAGAGGAGTCGTTCAATTAGAGGACTCGAGCTGGCACGATCGAATGCGAGAATTCAATTTCTTCGGTCTTTCAATCATTTCGAGAGCATCGGCCCTCTTTCTCGTTCTCACGACGGCTCTCTTTCTTCCGTTCGTTTTTACCTCGTTCCGTATTCCCTCCTCGATCCTAGCTTATCACGCGCTTCGTTATCTTCTCGCGTTTGCTTGTTCTTCGGCACAGCTTACCCGGGACACGGAGCAGCTTAATACGCGGAAAAATAAATTTCAAAAATAATCCCTCCCTTTCGCGTCCCCCTTGCCCTTCCCTTTTGGTTACCATTCTCGATTCACCGCGAATTCGAGGATTTTTTAAATCCTCGCCCGCGCGAGATTTTTACATTTTCCGTGCGCGTTACCCTTAACGGACGGGAATTAGGCGGACGCGTCGCGAGTTTTTTCCCCGACCCGGCGAATCCTTTTTCTTCGTCGATCGAGAGCCCTCCTCACGGATCGCTGATCGCCGGCCGCGAACGAGCAACGAGCATTAAATTTTACGTTTCCCCGCGGTGCAATTTCATTTTTCTGTCCCTGGGTCGTATCAAAAGAAGAAGACGAAGAAATTCTCGTTTCGCTCCACGCGAACGATGCTCTCCTCTCTCGACGGCACTTCTTTACGCCCGCTTTGGCCGAGACGCTTTGGCAAACGCATTAAAATCCTCTCGTTTCGAAACTGCTTTGATCTCGATGACGGTACAGGCGTACACTCGCGCGCATCCCATCTAACCGTAAGAACATTTTCGACCGAAGGAATCAAAGAGAATTCGTCAAGATACTAACCACCGATGATGAAATTTCAAAGCGTCCCTCTCCGCCTCCTTTTCACCCGTTTCCGTCTTCATATTTTTCTCTCTCGCGGTTGTTTCGGCCGCGGCAAATAGACAAGTATCGTAATCGAATTAATCCGACGTTATCGCGACGATCGATCGGATCGACTCGCGATCCGAGTTACGTCGGTAAACGGAAACGGTTATACTCGTCGTCGTCGTCGAGGCACGTTGCGAGGCCGACAGTGACGAAGAGACGCCGAGCCGGAGAGAAAAATACGTGGCGAACGCGCGAATAGTTTTCCGGGAGAATGTTTCGTAGCGGAGGCCTCGAGCAAAGATAAAGAGGGAAAGGAAAACGGGCGGAAAGGCAGAGAAAGAGATACGGAGAAAGCCGTTGCACACTATTTCCACCTAGCTACAACCCACTCATCAATCATCGGAGTTTAGAGTCGGACACGTAATTTCCGGGACGTGGGGATTCGTTCGACGCGCGCGTCCGTTCGGCCGACGCTCCGATTGGCTGTACCTACCTAACAGGGCCATCCGATTGGCTGCTCGTCCGCGTCCGTATGATTTATGTGCCCTGGCGCGTTCGTTAATATGCCCGGTGATCGTTTCGAACGAACCGACCGGTCAGCTAGCCACCCAGCGAGACAGTTCAACTGCGACGTGAGTTATAATCGACGATAGCTTCGCCTGTATTCCCTCGATCACCGGCTATTCTCCTTCGAAACCCCCGATCGTTCCTAGATACCGTAAACTATTCGACCCAGTTCGATCGCCGAATCTATTCCACGATCGTTAATCCCGTTCCACGATGCGTCCGTTCCGACGGAGCTGCTTCTCGTCGCGGTAGCCTCCGTCGATTTCCGACGTCGGTAATCTCGCTGGACGTCGGCTCGCGGATTAGACGATCGACGAATCTTCGCGTGTTCGAAAATTCCTTCGAGCAACGTTGATAGCGTTTATCTTTGTTTGCGATCGTCCACTCGTGTCCAGATATTGTCTGGGTTTCTTATTGGCTACTATCAATTTGAAGTCCAGTCTCGATGCACGCGTCACGTATATTCTCGCTCCATTGACAATTGAGTACAAAAATCAATTTCTTGTTTTTCGTCTTGTTCACTGGGATCTTCCACAGTAGTTTGTGTTCATACTTACTTTAGAATTAAAAATGAAGTAGAAAAATAAATGCTTGAATATTGCAGCGCCACCTAACAGATACAACCATTTATTAGCTCGGTAAAACATGACAGATATTTTGACAAAACGACAAAAAATGTCAAACCCGAAACCAGTCATTTTGACTGGTTGGTAGTCCAAGTGTTAAAACTGATGTCGAAGTAAAAAAAAGTATGCGATGAAAATCGTCTGTCGTTTTCATGAAAAAAGAAAACGGAGTTCCTTTCCGAATAACCTAATATAGTTAAAGAAAGTTCGAATGCCAAGACTGCTTGCAGGTAGGGATCCCCGACCGTGCGAATTACAATTAGACTCGAGTTGAAAAATTCTACCGTATTAAAAGTATTAACAAGGTTAATCGTATTTGAACCGTGAGCAAGTAGCGCGAGCGTAATACGAAATCGAAGAGGATACTTAGATCCGAAAACCGGGCTCGTTCCCACGGTCCGATTTCCGTTTTTGGCAAACGATTAAACTAAACGGTATCGGATTCCGACGTGGATTAGTCGACCCGCGGGAAACGGCGTTAGTCGTCGTCTAATTGTTCGTAACGAAATAACGGTAACCGGGCCAGCCGGATTATTTACGATCGCGGGAGTAATTATGTCCTCCGTTTGGAAGAAAATCACGAGTAACGAGGCCAACGGCCGCGATTTACCGGGATTACGACGCGGGATTATCGGACACGTTGAAAGGAGAGAAGAGAAACGTTCCCGGCATACCATCGACGAAACGCAAGAACGAAAGGGAATCGTTAGCGACACTCGGATCAATTAACGGGAAGAAACAAGCGTCGTTCCGAGCTAGACAAATTCGAGGAGACGCTCGTCGGGCAAAAGGTAAAGAGACGAGAGGGTGCGGGCAAAGGTACAGGTAGGGTGTAGAAACGCGGATCGAGCCTCGGTTACGACTAGATCTCCCTCGTTACGGCGGAAAATGATTATTCACCCTGTTACGCTCCGTCTTGACACCGGTGCTGCGGTACGTGCCTCGTCTGACGTTGAACGAACGTTTCCACTTAAAGACGGGACCGGCTTTATCGTGCGTCCCGAGTAGAACGCTCGTCCAGCCGGGATTATCGCTCGATTCCTTAGACCCCGAGATCCCGTCGTCCCCGTCGTTAGTGGCTCCCGTGGAAAATTAAATACCGGCTAGAAACGAAAACGATTCCCGCTACCCTAACAACACCGAAGCTCTTAATGCACCGTCGCCGGGATGTATTTATGGGCCTCGAGGCGCGACGCGGTAATTTCATTAAAAACTCTCGAAAAGTTTGTTCCCGCGGAAGACGAAGAAAAAGGGAAAGCGTCACGAAATATCCACGTACGACCGTGGTAAAGTCTCTTAGACGATACAACAGAACGAGCCAGAAAACTTTGCTACGAGTCGGTCGACGCCGTAGGTAGATTCCGGGGCTCGTGGGATTCCACCTTTATTATTTATTACGCAGCCTTTCCAACGAACGAACGTCCTGGTCTTTCTCGTTGCTCGCGATTCGCGTCCGCCCGCTTCGTCTACCTCGAGAAGCATTGTCTTCCCTCGACGAGACTTTTTTCCAGGATACCTCTCCCGTCGCGAAATTCGGAAAAAAGTGCTCAAAAATCGAATTCGTCACGTATTAAAATTGATTAAAGTAGTTATGATCTCGCTTTTGTAACATATTACGCTACACAAAACGAAGTAAAATATACTAAAATACCGAAATTGTAATATAGAATTTATTTATAAAGTAATTTCCTGTTTTTTACGTACAGTTAATAACGAAGATATTATGCACCATCTTTTGGTATTATCTGATCCAGTAATTAGTAATTTAAGAGGTTTAAGGGATAAAAGAAAAACAAAAGAATTAACAACGGATGAAAAAAATTTGTCAATAGATAATCAACAGAAATACGTCCAAATTAATACTATGGAAGAAAACGAAGACGAGAGCTTAACAAATCTGTAAAGAATATTATCCGTTTCGTTTATTCCATTCGTTTTGTTCAATTAGTATTTTCCGTTTTGTAAATGGATAAATTTGTTAAAGCTTCTGTTTCAGATTTGAAAGTATCGATGTAAGAAATCTATAGATACCTATTTTAAAAAAATTTTGTTCACAATTGATCGAGTTAGTTTGATCGCATTCTTCAGATTTCGCCCTCTGTGCGTCGTAGCGAAATAACTCGTATCGATCGTATCGCAATTAACGTCGATCCCTTTGTTAGCGCGCGACGATCGCAACGACCGGTCGTATATTCCGTTTGATCGATGTACGCCGCGATATGCCACCTGTTAAGACATCCGGGTAAACGGCTGGTTGCAGCTGGCGTGAGCGAAACGCTCGCGAGTTCGCGACGATAATCCTGTACACGTAACAAGAGGCTGTTAGAGACGTTGCGCGAGCTATAACCCTACTCACTGCGCGAAACGAGAACGGGATATCTTCTCCTCGTCGCTATCGCGATCTTTCTCGTCGTAGTAATTTCCACGGAAATTCGGTCGCGATACGGTTACGCCGTCGTGATCGGCCAACGAAAGTATCCGGGAAAGCGATAATTGGCGTTATCGGGTCGTGGAGCAAATTGTTTTACGAGCAAACGAGATCGTGTGTAGGTAAGGGCGAACCGAGGAGACCGACTCGGAAGTCGGCTTTTTTCGCGGAAATACTATCGCGATCGATCGCCAATAAATCTAACGAACAAAGAGTGACGTACGGCGCAATAAGAAAACTTTCGAAGGCGAGTTTAATCAAAATCTATAGTTTATCGCAACGACGGGACCGAGGGTGAACGCGCCGTTTTGCCGATTCATGCCCGTGGAGAAACGGGGGAGGAAGGAACGGAGGTATATCCTTTCCATTCGGCGATGTTTGCACTCCTAGGAAAATGGCGACGCTCGAGAAAATCCGTTCGAGATTTCGCGATGCTCGCATTCTCTCCGGCGTATCTCGGATACTCAAAAATATACGGACGCCGAGCGGTTACCTCGAGAACACCGATAAACTTTCAAAGCGTGCTACTTTATCGTTTCGTCTCATTACCGGAACAACGAAGGAGATTGCGTTTCGCTAACTAAGCCGGAAGCGGACGGTCGAAAGAGGAGCGAAGACAGGGGGGCGGGGATAAAAAAGAAAACGTTTTCGCCGAGGCGCCGCGGAACCTGCGAAAGTATCTCCTCCCCGTCCGACGGCAAGACGGATAGAGGACGCGGTAACGTCGGAAAACGTATACATCGGTAAAAACTTTGCCGGGCTACTTTTCCCATTTTCGAATGAATCTTTCGCGCCATCGCTGTCCACGGTCTCGTCCGGGTTTTTTTCCATATTTCTTCTCCGCTTCGTTCCTCTTTTTTACGTGTAACGTTCCATTCGACGGAGGTAAAAGCGCGGCCAGTAATTGATTTCACGAACGGACGTTTTCGCTCGAAATGAATCGCGTTTGCGTAATGGCAGCTGATTTATGGGACATCGCGACGATCTATGGAAGGATAGATCACGTGGACGTGTTCAGGGAGTGAACGGCCTCTCGTAAGGAACACGCGGATCACGTCCAAGGAAGTCGGAACGTCGCCACGGTATGGATTAGCGGTCACGGAGCCCGTTTGTCGCGGTTGCCCACCGAAAATCCCGTCAACTACGAGGTCGACCCTTGTTTCGACGATGACGCGTTCGATCTTTCGCGTCTTTAACCGTAGCCTCGAGCTTTTCCGACGGAGACCAGGTCGGAAACGACTACTCCTCGACGGTAAATTTCCTCTCCGGTTGAACGAGAGAGGAAAGCGTACACTTGTAGCGTAATTTTATTGTATTTAGCCCGCGTTAGAGGCAAACGGACAAGAAATCACTACTTGACCCCATTTACCGGTCAACACGTTGAATCGTTTGTATAATAAAATTTAGAATTCGCGCGTAAGTCAATTTTTCATCGATTTTATTGAAAACTCGTTTCTTGATCTATTTTGTAAATTAACATTATGAATCGCTCACGAGGTAATTCGTGTCTACATTGTCCGTTCTGTTTAATCGGGCCCACGCTATTACGAAGAAGCTATTTTTCTCGTTATCGAAGCTACGATCGTGAGAAAATGAAAACTAAAACGTTTAGAGTATGCTGTTTGAAAGAAAAACACAGCGAAACGAGATATATTTGCAAAGCCTGTTGTGTACCATCGCACGCGGGTGATTACTGTATTTGACCATACGAAAAAAAAAATAATTAGAGGTATACAAAAGACGCGTCCAAAGTGTCATCTTAATTCATTATGTACAAATAAAGTTTGTCGGAGTTCATTTGGATTGTTTTACCTTCGCGTTAAATTACGAGATAATAGTCACTGTTAATTCCTTGACATACAATTTATTTGTCCGATGCGTTAGTTGAAACTAACTATTCGTAGCTGGAATATTAAAACGAACGAAGAAAATTAGAATATTGCGAGCATTTTATATTCGGCGGTTGTTGGCTGCACAAATCATAATTGGACCTAAAGTTCAAGTTGCAGAGTGTTAAAAATTTTAACAAGGTTTGTCACATTTCAGCCGCGAGTGCGTCACGAGTCACTCGCCAAAGCACGGCAAGGGGTTAATTAAGGAGCTGGTAGCTAGAAAAAATTAAGGCGTGCAAAGGGTTAACAGGGTGCCGGGTTTTTTTTTCCAAAGGGTCACGTGTATAACGATGTCAGCCGAAGGACCGCTGCTGGGAAGTCACATTTTTGGAAAACAACCCCTTCACCCACTCCATTAACCCTTTTCGGTCCTTAATTTCTTTTACCTACAGTTCCTTAATTAATTTAGAAAATACATCAAAGTGTGGGTTTACAATAAAATGTATTGCAATAATGCAGAGTGCGTAACAGTCAGATTTTTAATTTGTTACAAGTGGCAAAGAAACTAAAACATCCTCAACCAACCTATTTATACTAGTTTCTATGATCCAAGAGAAATGCCAAGTCGAGCCAGGCTAAGATGGGCAAAGGTTTCAACACTAAAACTACCAAAGGGGGTCAAATGGTCCTTCTACAAATTACCTACTTCAAATGACAAAATTTCTTAAGCTGGTCTTTTTGAAATTTTTGCTGATTGTGATCAAGATAAAGACTCCACAAGTGTATTCATTTATGTTTCATCGTTTATTCGTTTATTTTCAAACTTCATTTTTAACTTCAAAATAATTGTGCATTATACGTCGGTAGTTTTAGTATTAAGTATGAGAAAAGGTGCTAGATACTAGCGTCTCTCTATAGCGTAACACTCGTCGAAAATTTTAATATCCTCGAAGAACTCGCGAGTGCTTTTTCTTTCTCCTTTCAGGAGAAAGAAAAAACAATATCTCGATTCCGTGGTCGCGTTACAACGTTCCACCAATCAACGAACAAAGTAGGCTATCATAATTTACGTTATCCACGAAACGAGATGAGCCTTAATTCGCGAAAGCGAGTTCCGAGGATTAGGTCGGCGTGGCGTGCCGGTAGCAGTTAGCGTGACTTCCGGCGGAGGCGCTGAGCCCCGGAAACCAATCGTAGTCTCCGTCAGACCGAATCATCCGCGTCTCTGCGGTCAAGCGATCTCGTGGCTGTTAGGGCACCTCCCCGTTAACGGTCCGACGACGCCGAAACGAGAGTGTAACGTTTCTCGCGCGGCTTTTAACGCAGGAAGCGACGCGGTTACTCGAACGGAATCGATCGAAAAGAGGAGCACCGCGATTCGATTAAGTCTCGAGACTCGATCTTGGCGGCGAGACTTGCCGACGGAATTCGACGTATTCGCCGACGCGAGTCTCTTCGGGACTCGTACAAGGACGGGAACGCGACGCGAGATTTGCATTCTTCACCGCCGAGCGACGATACGTTCGCGAAGACACGGGGCTCGCGTCGACGAACAACGAGGGAGACGGGACGTCGCGACGTCTTGAAAACGAGAAAAACCGGGGTGTACGAAGACGCGGTCGGGAGCACGGATTATCGGGTTTGTTTGCCCGGAAGCCCGCCATCGAGTATCGATATTTCCAATTTCGCGAACCTACGCCGCGGCTTGATGCAAAAATCAATGAACCAATAACCGAGGTTGATGCTCGTTTAGTTACCGGCTGCATGCGCGTACGCGGTGTCGCGAGTGTACGCGCGCGTATTTCGGTTTCCGCCTGCCGTTAATAACCGCGCACGAAAACCTCTTTCCGGACCAGCAACTTGGAAAGAGACAGTTACAAAGGAAAAACCCGCCATTGAAAATATCCCATTTGTTCCCGTCTGTTTTTTTTTGCGACCACCGAGAACGTCGCGATGTCTTTCACCGAGCTATTAACGCGATTCGACGAAATATCTGGACGAACGATTAATTTTAATAACGACGCGTATCAACGACGGGTCAACCACAGAGAAAATTATGGAACGGAAGATAAAATTGAATAGAATCGCGGATTGGATTTTTAACGTAACCCAGTCACGGGGCGATAAGCGGTTCTCTCTTCTTCTTTTTTTTTTTTGGTCCGTCGACCGTAGCACCGTTGAAAGTACGGAGATTAAAATTCAAAGGGTTCCGACGCTCGAAATCGCTTAAAATTTACAAAGTTCCACGCTGACCCGAACTTTTAAGCGACGGATACTCCGAAGGAAGGTGGCGAAGTGGATTCGAGTGGCCGCGATAACGTCCGGCTGGAACTCGAGGCGGTTAAGCCGGTATGGCTGAAACGAGTTCGAAGGACCGTCGAGACGAGAAAATCGACAACTCGTCGAGCGAACCGGCGAAATCGTTCGCGGATAAAATTTTATCAAACACGAAACTTTGATTGGTTTTTTCGTGAAAACAACCGGTCATGAGGCGCCGCGACGGTCAAGTTAAATAGATTCCTGCCCCCCCCCCCCATCTTCGTCGAGAAAAATGAAACGCGAGAAGTAGGTAAAAGCTAATACGAGACCGGCTACGTTTCTAGCATTGTTCGTCGCTTCGGGTTGATGAACGTTCGCCCGAGAAAGACGGCTCACTAAACTTCTTCTTCGCCCACTCGAGTAAAAACTCGACTCCGCGTCCTCTCTCGATTTGCTTTCGGTCCGAGAAACCAATTTTCCGCGAGCCTTCGTCGTTCTTTCGCGGCGAAAAAAGACGCCGGAGACACAAAAGAAAAACAACGAGTGCCCAGCTAGACGGAAAATATGAGGACTTGAAACGCGATGTACGAGGACCGATCGGAAAATTCGGCTACTTTGTAGGATTGTAGAGTAGTTTTGTTGCACTTAGATCGTGTAAGATTAGCGAAAATTTGCCATAACAGCAGTAAATGGAATTATTTGCCCCTTTTCACCAACCGGTCAGCACGTTGCATTAGTTGTAAAGTTTAGAGTTCGCATGTGAGTCAAAGTCAAGGCGATTTGTTACTGCTACGGACATTAACAGGGTGCCAGGTTTTTTCCCGAAGGGTCGCGTCTTCATCATCATGAATGATGGTTGGTGCGAAAGTGGGGAAGTCTCAATTTTGGAATAACACCCCATCATCCACTTCGTCAAGATTCTTCCACCCTTCGACGTCCCGAAGGTATAAGAAACTAGTCGAGATGCAAGTCTATAGCGTAACACACGCCGAGAATTGAATCAACATTCTCGAAGAACACGCGAATGTCTTTCTTCGTTTTGTAAGAAACTTTCTTCTTCGATTCGATGACACAGATTAACCCTTTGCCATTCTTGGACGAGTCTGATTCATGACGTACTCAAACTTAATAACTCCTACTAAAATATTGGTTTTATAGGTGCAGGTGATGTACAATTATAGTTTACTTAATCAAGGATCGTGAAATGTAAAACACATAGAATACTTTAACTCTCTTTGTTCGTATTAATAGTGTAGCTGTAAATAGTTTGTTGGAGTAGGATTAGAACTATAGTAAGATTATTTCTGTTTCGATAAATCAACTATTTAAGGTTCAATGCATTTAATTTTAATTCGGTTCTTCAAGTTAGTTCTGACTGAAATAAATTGTATGGCAAGGGATTATGAACAACGTGGCAACGCGTACAACGAATACTGCGCTTTTGAAAATAAACGATGAACGAACGATGGTTCAAAAAGAACATTATCGTATTGGACGTCGAAGGAGAGATATATCTGTCAAAATCTAGCTGCGTCGGTTCCAAGTTTTATTTTCCGGGAAGGAATCAGAAATTTTTCAGAAGCTCCACTTTCCTTTATAATATTCGAAGAGGAACTCTCTTTGGTCTACGCGATCGAAATTGACTAGTCGTTTCCCATCCTCGACAAGTAGAAAAAGTCGCGGGTAACGCGTGGTACACGTCGACGTAACTCGCTCGTCGACGAAAGCTTGTTATTAGGTTAAGATTCGTAGCGAAAACGAACGCCGGTAAACGTAACGAGTTTTTTCTCGATCGTCGATGGTCTCGTATCTGTAACGCGCACGGCTGCATCGTTTTATCCCTCCAGACAGAAAAAGTCTGTCTGTGGTAATCGTTTAACGAGCAGAACGCGGACGTTTCAACGTTGGCCCGCAAAATCATTTTCGTGCCGAGTTTACGTATTGTCGATACGTTCGCCGGCGGATCGTGCCACCCTTTTTTCCAGCGCTTCTTTCTCCGTCGATGCATTCGCATTCCGTTTTCATTTCGGCATCCGATATCTGGTCGTTGCCCCGTTTTCCATGGATTTCGGGCCGCGCCCAACCACCGCGTTCCGGGTCTCCTCCTTTTCGATCCGCTCTCGTCTCCGCGGCGCGGATTCGCGCTATCGTTCTTTCCGCGCGAACACGACCAATCGTTTCCCGAACTTTCCGCTTCGCCGGCGCAAGAAGCGGCAGAGCATCGACGGAAAGAGTAGATATACCTCTGTTTCGCGAGAAAATGGTCCTGGTGAGTCCTTTCCGACGGACAGATCGACGAACGTTGTAAATCATCGCCCCACGGTCGCGTCTTCTCTGCTTGTATCCAGGATCTTCAAGTTAATGGATAAAGAATCACTAGATGGTCTGCAGAAAAGAAATGTTTTTAAATATAAGTGACATTAATTCTTCTCGATTGTCCAAAGAAAACCAAATGACCAGACTTGTGCGAGACCTACAATCGAAGATTGTAGAATAAGCAGGAAGTGCTTAGAAATTTTCAGGCAAAAGAGAAAGTTAGAAAAGTTAAGAAGAAAAGATAAATTAGAAAGAACATCGTGCTGCACACTGTCACGGTATAGATGTTGCAACTGTGAACATCCTCGATACCCGATGGGGGTGCGATGATTAGTTGTTCGTCGAGCGCAACAAAATTGATGAAGATGGTGCGCGAGTAGCGCGTAACGACCCCGGTAGAACGAAAATACGAGTTCATCGAGGAGAACCCGAGGAAAAGGATTATCGGCCGAATAAGCATTAACGAGCCGGAAGAAGTACTCGGCCCCGTGTACGCTTCGCCTACCGAAATTCCATAAAAAAAAAGAGAAACTCGCGAATTCCGCTGGCAGCTACTTTTCAGCCAGAGTAACGGCGAGGGTGAATACGGGGCAGAGGAAAAAGTAGCCGCGGCGCTGCTTGGCACCGGAATTCCGTCGGAATTCGCAAAGAAATTCGCGCTCGCGGCTTCCGCTCGCTCGTTTGTCTCGAAAGCGTGCACGCGGACCAGCCATAAGGAGGGCCGTAATTCAGGCGACATTCCGCGTTAAAGGCGTCGCCAGACTTTCTTCTCTTTTCGGCCTCCGTCGGTTTTCTGGCTCGATCGCGGACAAAAACCGGCAACCGGAGCATCCTCCGATAATCCGGGACACGGAATTTCCGCGGCTGCAAATTACCGGAAACTTCGGCTCCGACAGAAAGTTTAATCGCGTTCAAACCGTCGAACGACCGGCCGATCGTTATCGAGATAATTTATTCTTCTAATTCGGCGGCTGGTTGCGGAATCGCAGGAAAGTACGCTTACCGAATACGGCGGATCACCGCCGAAAAGGTGGCGTTCCATTGTTTCGAACGCGAGCTAACCGAGTTCGGTCATCGATGCGGTCGCCGGAGGTTCGAACGTTTCAACTAATAAATTACTGTTCGCAGAGCGACGCCTCTCGCGAAACGTGAACTCGACTGCGAAACACCGACGCTCCACCGCCGGGCAAAACATTCTATCGAGATATAAAACGACGCTCGTTAACGAGCCCTTTGAGCCGTTAAACCGGATATGAGCACGGCGACTAACGTTCGCTAATTACGACATGGTAAAGAGACAACTTTCTAAGTTAAACTTTCGAAAACGTTGCCGACTCCTCGCGGAAACGGCCAAAGAGTCTAAATTCGTTACCGTTTAGTCGATTTTCGGTCTCCCGCGGCAAAGGAACGAGACGAGACGGGAAGCGAAAGAAGAGAGAGAGAGAAGAAGGGGAAGGGAAAACGCGACCGGCATCGGTGGGTTAACGCGTCGCTGCCAGGAATTCCATTAGACGCTTCGACGGAATTCCGAACGTTGGAAAAAGCTCGTGGAAGAAAATACGAAAAGACGAAACGGTGGAAAAAGTCTCGCGAGACAGGGATAGAGGAGAGGCAAAGTTCCGCGAGCGGTAGGTACATAACGTAAAAATTTAAGACTATTAGGTTAGCCATATCTGCTACCTTAACAATGCTGACACAGGTATTTAGCCTCGGGCTCGAACGTATCTTTTCTCCGGTACGTGGAGCTCGTCGCGCAAAAAGGAACAAAGAAGATGGAGGCAGAACGAGAAGGGAGAGTCGCGAGCACTCGAGGATGCCGAAGCGAAAGAACTGGAAGAAACGCCGCGCGGAAAAATAAGAATTTCAAATCTAATTTTCCGAGGCATATTTAATAGGGCGCTAGGCATCCTTCCACCGTCTCCGTCGGCGACGCGACTGCTCCTTTCACGATCCTCGGCTAAAGCTCTGTTCCAAACCCCCATCCCCCGGTTTCGTCGCTTCGTCCGCGCCACCGAGGAAACGAATAATCGAAGAATGCGTTCAAATTACACCGAAAAAGAACGAACGGAAGGATTTGCGCGAGATTCGTCGCGTCTTATTATGGGATCGTGACGCGTCTAATAACTCGTCGCAATATCGAATCGTAATATCGGACAACTCTCGCCTCCACTCTTCTCGATTCGATGAATAATCTGGACGAGGAGGGAACAGGAGCGGAGAGAGATAGATATTAACATCGGGAATTGGCAAAATTACTCGGAGCGAGGAAGACGGGTTCCGTGGCGGGTATATCCGATCGAAACGAATTCGACGTAATCGAAAAATCGTTAATCGAGCGTAAAGGGCATGCGAGCGTCGCTTTTGCCGCGCGGGAGAGAAAAATCCTAGCGATTTTCCTCTCGGAGATTCGTTACCCGTTCCCATTAGCCCCGATTCCCCGGCTCGAGACTTGAATCAATTTCGTGGAACAGTAGGTCACAGATGCCACCAATTACGTTCTGCCAATGGCCCGCCATCTTTTTCTATCTCTGTCCGTCGCGTTCAGGAAGCGGAGCTAAATGATTTTTCTCCTTACGGGAGCACGAAACGGGGCGAGACCGGTCGAGCGAAGGAAACCGATTCGACGACTTTGCTCCAATAATTGTCGCGAGAGGTTCGCCAGTGTATTACGACCGGCTACTACTCGACCGTTTCGCTCGCCTCTTTTTACTTGTCCCGTCGCTGGACCCTAATAATTTATCGACCGGATAAATCCGATAGTTGTACGCCGTGCTGCAACGGATACTCGCGTTAACGCGAAAAAAGAGTTTCGCGACGCGTTCCAGCGGCTTTTTCCGTGCAACGATATCGAGAGGGAACCGTGTAACACCGATTCAAACGTCCTACGCGGTTAATCGAGCGTTATTTGCCGAGACAACACACCGGTCTATGGCGCATCAACGAGACCGAGACAAAAGTTTGGTCATTAGTCTTCCGAGTTGTCGCGCGACTAACGAACTTATACCCTTATTCCTTGGAGCTATTAATATCGGTAGACGTCGGATGTTGGCTCTTCTTGTCATTAATTATACTGCGTTCGACCAGTCTTTCTAAATACTCTCCCTTCTCCCTATACCGGACTCGCGTACGAGCCGCGAACACCGATCGACTCGATCGATCGATCGTTTCTCCCTCGAATCGACCCTCGTCGCGCGCTACCGCGCAAAGAAAACCGGTTACGCTAATTACACCGTCGATTCGTGTGTTTTCCGATTTCGAAGGCTCGCGGTAAAGGATATATCGTGGAAGCGCTTCGCGATAGTTTTCGCTGGAACTTTTCCAAAGCGATCGTCGAGTAGGCTGAACGAGGCGAGCGCGATTACCTTGAAACCCTCTTTTTCTCGTCGATCCGCGACGCGAAAAATATAGGACGAGCAATCAATTTTCTTGGCCCGAACCGTGGCCATTAACCGAACTCGAACAATTGTTGCACCGCCAGCGAACACGGTACACCCTTGCCACCGAATTAAAATTACCGTCGAATAGACACTCTCCTTCGATATATTCGATATGTTCATACGTTTTCGATCTCCGCCAGAATTCCGTGCGTGAAATTTTCGAAGCCGCGATGCCTGTTTCTGCCGCATCGGATTCCTCCGAAGTTCGCAATTTCCATTATATTTGTATCGAAGTAACTTTTTCGTCGAAACTTTTAAGCGAAAATGTTTTCACCCTCTTTTCTTGCTCTCTTCCCCGTTCCGTGACGTGTCCCGCTCGCGTACTATCGGTTCTCGCGCGAGTAGATTCCCGATCGCACCGAAACGACGAAATTTTAAGAATACTTGAAAACTCCCGAGACGCGTTTCGCGTCGCATCGCCGCTAAAAACACGACGAGCTGCCACGCACAAAAGCCTCGCAGTCGAACAAAATCCTGTGCCGCGTCGGGCTCGACGCCGAAATTCGCATACGAATCGGAGCGTGTTCCCTCGGGACACCCACTTCCGTTTACGGGAGAGACTGCGAGAACGGCGACGGTCGCGAATCGTTTCTCGATGCGGCCGAATTTGTTACTCGTGCCGCGAACGAGTAAAAGCGCAGTTTTGGGACGCGGAGCCGAGTCGAGCTTTTCCCCGAAGGAACGGGATCCGAAACGGTCAAAGGAACGCGGAGGAATCTCGATCCTTCTACGGCGATACCTGCGAGAATTCCACGTTACGAAGCTGGCTCGTGTTGCTGCAAGATACCGAGGAGAGTCTCCGAGAGAGTCGGATGCAACGGTGCACCGAAAACGTTGACGGTATCGGAGACATTATCCTCCTTCTCCGCGTCGTGTCTCCGCTCCGTGGCACCGTGTAGCGGTTCGAACAAGGGACGGAAAAGGATTAGGTTTCCCGAACAGCACCAAATGTTCTGATTTCGCGTTCTGTCGTGTACTTAACAAACTGCGGTGAAGCTCCAACCGAATGTTCTCCGATTTTACGCGAATCGATTTCGGGCGTTGGTTAACGCGTTGCCGCACCTTTTAATTCGACGCTCGTGCTTGGAAAAACATTTTTTTCCGAATTGTGGAAACATGAAAAGTCGCACAAAAAACAATCGATACGTTATCTGAAATCTTTTTTTTCGACGTATTACCGAATAATTAACAAATAAATGCATTTGTACATTTCGTACTAATGATATTTCTTTTCTTATTAATTAACCCTTTGCACTCGAAGATATTTTTACTGATATTTTTACTAAAACTGTTTGATTTCCCAGTTTCATGAATTTTGTTCAATTTTCTTATGTCTCCGATATTAACCCTTTGCGCTTCAAGTTACATTTTACTGCTGGCGAATAGAAACTATAAAACTTTGGTTGAAAAGTTTGATGAATTATTTCAAAAATATTATTTCTTCATTATTATTTGCCACCATTAACTGTTTCATTCTGCTTATACATTATATGCGCAAAGCTATAGATTCAGTTAAAAAATACCTATTCCAAATTGCCAGAAATCGGACGACTAAGTATCCGCGTACAAACGCGAAATGAACAAACAACGAACGGTAAGCTCAGACGATAGTTTCTTGACAAATTCCGAGCCACGATTCACGCGCAATAACCGTCCGAATATTTCTCGTTTATTGCCGGGAAACGCAATATCTCGGGTACGCGCGCGACCGATAACGCCGTTACACCAGCCTCACTGTAACGACGACGATAATTGCACGCAACGGTGGTAGGTACATGATTATGGTTCGATGGGACGTTGCTTTCGAGCGGATACGTTCAGAAAGGAGGATACCGACTGTCGACGGGAAACGCGACGAATCCTCCGGATAATTGGGATAATCCGACGTAACGTAACCAAACGGGAAAGGAGATCGATGCTAAATATCGATCGCGAGCGGAGGAACCTGTCAGAAACGCGACGCGAACGATTTAAACGCATTCTAGGAAACCGCGTGCGCTCGAGCCCATCGATATTCGTAAAAAGTCAACGCGTTTCGATTGCACGTACAGGGATTCGTGAGCGAAATAATAAAATGCACGATTTGATTTATCGCGATGTATGGTCGAGAAATATTTTCCGTTCGTCGTTTTATAATAAATCATTGGAGGAACGAGCCCGATATAAACGGTAACGCGGCGTCGTCGCGTGTCGTTTCGCGATTTCGATGCGTAAACCGGTCTCCGTTTCATCCGATGCTCTAAACTACGATTAAACTTTTCTCCTACCGTCGGAACGGGGCGGAGAAAAATCGGTCGCCCAGACACGGCGAAACTTGGAATAGAAAAGTTTGATCGAGCAAATTACGCCGGAGAAACTAATTTGTCGAATATACCGAAAGTTTCCGCCAGTCCCCGGAGGACGCGACTAGAAACTGGTACCAGTGGATATTTATCGCGATACGATAACGATTTCGTTCGGTTAACGATAATGTAGTGAACAGTACAGAGATTCGTTAAGTACTAATGCATAGGCTAGTATATGTTAACCCTTTGCACGCCAGAGGTGACTGACACTCATCATTTGGTTTAATACAGCAATTTGGAATTGATATTTTTTAACTAAATCTGTTAAATTTGCACGTATAACGTATAAACAGAATGAAACCGTTAATAATGGCAAATAATAATGAGGTAATAATATTCAGTTACTATCCGCCAGCAATAAAAAATACCATGGAGCGCAAAGTTTAATATTTATACGGGCCCAGCGATAGTGAGAGGATGCATCCCAAAGTGTCACTCACCAATTCTAACGAGACTTAGCAGAGATGTAGTTCTCAGAAAAATATTCCACAAGTATTTTTTTGAGGCTGCGAATATTCGCTTTAAGGGGTTGATATCAGCCCTCGAATGTGGGGTTGCAGAACATGTTCTTTGGATATCTCGGAAACTATTAGAGGCAGATATGTAGGGTGAATCGATGAAAATGTTTTCATCCCTTACTCTACAACTACGAGATACACTCGTGACACATTTGCAGCTTAAATATGGTAAATTTTGTTAATATTTTTAATAATCTCAATGTAATTGTAATTTGAGCAGTCGAGGATCACCGAAATCGAAACAGTCCTGGCATTCGAACTTTCCTTAATCACTTTAATGTTGTAGTGCAATTGATAGTTCGTTATGTCTGACGCATTTGCCGAATAAATCGTAGTACAAGGAGTTAAAACGACGAATTTTACATCGTTGAACTTCAGCATCGTTGCACAGCGAAGTTATTTGCATAACCGAGGGTATTTTGTTATTTAAAATATATTAAGATGTTAAATTTTAATCGGACGCGAGATTTCCGTCACCATCGTGATAACCCTCCAGTAGAAATTCGTCAAAGTCTCGAGATCGGTTATTTCCGATTTGGTCGACAGTTCGCCGTTTTCCAAAGGCTCTTAACGCGAGAGGAACAGTCGGTGGCACGCCTCCGGACATACCGGAGACTCGTTCGTGCCAAGGTTGCGGTAAAGATCGAATTCGCCCTCCTGCTCGTATCCGCCTCTCTCCGCTTCCGGTTTTTCCCTCTTATTCTTAAGCTCCCGGCTCGTTTCTTTGCCCCGACAGCGTCTCCTCGATGATTACTCTCGTTCTACTCGAGGCAGGCTCCCCGGGTTTTTGTCAATTAGATACGTCGCGGACGAATATTCGATTCGTTCGAATAATTCCCTACGTAGAAACGTCGGGAACATTAACCCACTTTTCCGTGTTCGAAAATCGACTAGCCTGCGACCTACTGGCGGGGCTTGTTCGAGCGCGAAGACAAAATGCATTTATTGAGACCAGGAATCGAAAATCTCTCGGGAATTGGTACGGATTTCATATCTTTGCCGACGTCCGATCTGCCGGAACATTTTCCGCAACCAATCTTCTCGTAAAGAGACCCTTCGAACCGTTTCCCTCGTAAAGATCGAGCCGAGGGTGAAAAATAATAGGAACGAGTCCGATAGAGCCGTAACTGCTTTTGACTTATAGCGTAGGTACGTAACGTTCCACCGGCAAGGTCTCGGTCTTTAGCTTCCTTGTACATCGCCGTACAAATTTCTCGCCACCCTCCGAGTTAAAATATCGAAATTGCTAGTCGAGTTATTCCGATTCTCCCTGTAGCGGGCAAGGGTGCCGAAATACCATCCAATTTAACGTAATCTAGGAAACTGGCTGAAAAAGATGAGCGAGCACGGAACGCGTCGGTGGCTGATTTATTTCCATGCGAGCGGATTGTCGGAAGACGGGCGGCAAGAAAGGGCAAGGAAAATAAAGCGAGTATCTACGAGAGACGGGCAGAAAAACGGAGCCGGAAGGCCGACGAAGAAAAGAGGCGAGATACTCGAAGAAATCGTGCTAGGAACACACGGAGTTCCCGTCTTGTTTCGGTGCATGGCCGGCACTCGAAGAAGCGACGACACCGGAGGAAAAATAAAAGACAACTCCTCGAGGCCAGGTCATCTTTCCTTCTCTTTTCGCCCAGCCTTTTATCTCGCCCGTTCCTGCCCTATTTATTCATCGCGGTACGCCGTCACCCTTTTTCGAAATCGTTCCACGGAAAGCATCGTCGAAATTCGTTCTCCCCTCGCTAACCAGCCAATTATTATCGATCTCGATGGTTCGGCTCGCGTTTCGTTCGACGCGTAACGAAAACACCCGCACGTTCGAGAGGCTAACGTTAGCCAACTAGGAAACGGCTGCGAGGAGAACGCGTAATTTCGATTACTCCGCGTCAGAGAATATCAAACGGTGTTCAACGGCGTGCAACGTAGCTGTAGAAAGTTATATCGGGTTCGAGCGAAACTTTCATCGGATATTCTATATTTTGAGCCAACGTTGTTCGGATATCAAAGTACGGTAACCAAGCCATTATTACCGGCAAACGAAAGTTCGGTTAAACCATGATAAGTTAAACACGATTTACCGCATCTCCCGTCTAATTTAACGAGATCGGAGTATACTCGACGGGAAGGTACCAGAGAAACGGTCTTGGGAATCGTAAACGGTGGGACGAGAATTTCGGTAACCGCGGGCAAACGATCGACGGAGCGATATCCCAAACCGTGCACGGACCGCGACGTTAAAACGACGCGAGAGCAAAATCGAGTAACGCGTGTATCGCTTTCGTTCTACGAGCTGTTTCGATCGGCCGAGAGGGAACGCGGGGGAAACGTTTTAAAAACGAGCGAGCGTAACTGTTTACGAGTTAGAAGCACGGGCACACACGAAAAGATGATTCGGGTCGAGCAAAGAGAAAACGACGAGAAGATGAAACGAGAGAGGCGAGCGACCAACAGGGATTCGAGGCGAAGCAACGGGGCTACGAATTGCTCCAGATAAAAGTGATCGAGACCGGGTAGGAGCGATCGCGATATAAAATCTTGGTGGGATTCAAACCATATGCTATTCGGAGCTTTCGTGGCTACCCTTCCGTCTTCGATCTACTCACATTTTATCGGCTCTCTTTTACCGTCGATTGTCCGCGCGAAACCGCGAAACGCCGTTTCTTCTCGTAATTCTCGATAGCGTTTCGGGACGAAAGGCGTACTCTGCATACTCGAGCATCGAGGGTAAACGCGTTTCCCTCCGACGTCGTTCTTTCGATCGGTGCGCTTTCCGATCGATCGCTGCAGTATCGGATCGATTCGAGAGCGTACGCGAAAACGTACGCGGGGCTCAAAGTATCGTCGCGTCGTTTGATTCGATGGCTGTTAATTTACCGCGAGCAACGCTCTTCTTGGTTCGTCGAGTGGCGGGTATCTACAGAGTGGAGTGAGCAGAGAAGAGATACGGTATATAAGCGATACACCGTAGCAAGAATAACCGAGGAGGAGGTTCAAGTAGCATCGCGAGCTAAATTCTAAAGCGGTTGCTGCGCGTGCACCGAGGCTCACCCATTATGCCGGCTTTGTTCCGTCAGACTCGAACAGAGGCTGGTATTCCCGGCGATTTCCTATGGGATCTTCGATACCCCTTCATTTTCCGCGTCTGCCTCTTCCTATTTACGAGCGAAGCTGCCTGTTCGGCCTTTGCCTAGACAAATAGCTGATACCCTCCGCGTTTGCCACTTCGCGTGCTCTACGTATCGCGGACAACAAAAAATTCCATTCCATCTAGTAAATTGTACCAATTTACGCTTCGAGGATGCCGCTCGTGATCTTCTATAGTTTAACCCTTTCACGGCGAAACCGCATATTCAACAATTTGTTTCTCAAATCGACATGATACCTGATATTTGTATTTTACTGGGTGAAACCCACAAAATTGGTGTGTAATCGCGTTTGTATTATCGTTATTTTTCAATTGGAACCTTATATTAGGGTAATCACAAAAAATTCGCAATAAAAATGTAATTTGGAAGTCGAAGGTTAACTTGCACTATAATGACGAGCTACACTCGTGACGTACTCGCAGTTCATTGGTAAATATATATTTACTTGAAGTACGACTGCATCGCGTGACAGACGAGTCAAAGTACGTGGTTAATACCATTAAATGTTCAGTTTCAGTCAAATTGTAATCTGCGTAGTCGAGGATCTCTAAATGCAAACGAGTCTCGACAATCGCGGTTTTTTCAGTCACGGGGTTAAAGAGTCGAGTTTTTCCAAGCAACAACGAGATTCCGAGGAGATCGAAACGCGGTTTGACCGGTCGTTTGCCCGTCCCGAACGAAAGTCGAAGGGAGAAGAGCGTCGAAACGAGGTACTT
The DNA here is from genome assembly GCA_947623535.1 of Coelioxys conoideus. NCBI lineage: Eukaryota > Metazoa > Arthropoda > Insecta > Hymenoptera > Megachilidae > Coelioxys > Coelioxys conoideus. Next base: position 3,637,896 of record OX392450.1, read on the forward strand.
TGTCAGACTTTCTGGTCGCTGAAGAACCGACCTTACCTATACAATACTTGCCGTCGGCCAAAGGCCACGCTCGCGGATTCAAAGCGTTGCTACCCCGACCTGCAGACTTTGTGCATCTCGTTGCAAAATCGGCAAAATACGCGGAAGAAGAAGACTATTTTCGATAACCGAGCACGTTAAAGGCGCCTCTTCGTAGAAATCTTGAGACCGAAAGTCGCGTACGAAAAATAATTGATCGTGTAGACTCAAGATCGTGTGGACACAAGGTCCTTTAGCCTCGGGGTAGATAAATCGGAACAGAGAGAAGACGGAGGACGAAGGCTAGATAGCAACTCTTCGGGACGATGTTTTATTTCACGCGAGTTGACGGATCAAGGATAGACCGATAACCATTTGGATAGATAACAACGACAACTCTTACAAACAACAACCGATAGGTAATACAACCGATAGGTTTTGTAGTCGAAATGAGGTTGAAAAATAAGCGAATAACGATGTAACATAAATCAATGCACATATTAATTCTTTATCTCGATGAGAATCAAAGTAGATTTCGAGAAAGTCGTCGGAAGAAATTTTGTCATTTAAAATAGGAAATTTGTAAAACGGTCACTTGACCCCTTTGGTAGTTTTAGCGTTAAAAGGGCAAGACACACGATAGGTTTTCCTTTAACCCCTTGAGCTACGATTTATTCGATAAGTGCGTCAGACATAACGAACTATTAATTGCTACAACATTAAAGCGATTAAAGAGATTTTTAATGTCAAGATTGTTTCGCATTTAGTGATCCTCGAGTGCACGAATTAAAATTAGACTGGAATCGAACATTCGACCATATTAAAAATATGAACAAAATTTACCATATTTGAACTCCGTGTGCGTCACGAGTGTAGCTCGTAGTTACAGGGTAAGGGGTTAAGGTCTACAGTCGAAAAAGCGATTCGAACGAGGTACACGGTATTTCGGTGGAGTTCTCGCTAAGGCGAGATACGAACGACGATGAGCAAAGTGAAAAGAGCCGAGGGGAAGAAGAGGCCGTAGATCTTCCGAAAAGAAAGACGTAAGAAGGCGCAGCGCGAGCAGGGAAAACGTAACGTCGAATTGCGGTGGGGCCGAGAAAATTGCGTTTCGTCGATAATATCGGGGCGAGTTGATAACGGAGTGGTAGTGCGGGGTAAACGAACCCCTGCTCGTCTACGTTCGAGACCCGTGGTAGCGGCGGCACGACTGTCTCGCGTACACGTGTACGCTGATGTATGCGCCGACGTGCGAGCCCGCTTTGCATTTTTACGCTACACGTAGAACGAGGCGGTATAAAGCGATCTCGTCGTTCCGTGCGCGTACGAGCGAACAGGCGCGTAGAGTACGCGGTCGCTCGCGTGTTTCACGGGAATCGAGGAAAATATCGTACGCGAGGCCAATGGAATTTCCCTGGTAGCGGACCGACCGTGTTTCGCCGTCAATACTCCGGGCGCATTTATCGATAGATGATACTTATTTTCGACGGGGACACGTGACGACGGATACGACGACCACCAACGCCGACACTGACCGACGAATAAATCGATACGCGCGGATTCACCCTTTACACGCACGCTTTTCCGAGACATCCGTCTTTTTTCACGTCCGCGACGAAAGTCTCGCTCGTGCCACGATTTCAGCGTTCGACCCGACTCGGAGCTGAACTTTCGAGCTTCAGCGACGTCGACGACGAATCAATGCCGGCTGTAGTCGGAATAATGCGGTTGCAGAATTGTTAGCGAGGGAAAAACCTGAAAATTTCTAATTCGCGGTCCAGTTACAGTTTTTTTTTTTTACTATTTACTCTTGCAGGCTGTTCGTGTCCGCTTTTATGCGCCGATTCTGCGGCTTTCTATATATTTTTTCTTCGTTTTGTCATTCCCTTTTCCCGACTGCACCTTGTTGCGGTGGATATTCTGGCAAGCTCCCTCCCCCTCCCTCCCACGAACAAAACCCCGGTTCCGTTCGCGTACCGCACCGAATGCGCTGGCTCGGTGCAACACCCCCGCAATTCCCTGCATCCTCGTCGCGTTTCCGGTTATACCTCCGTTTCTGCTTCTACCACCGTCTACTCTGTCTCTGGCTCTAACGCATTGCCACTGTGCGTTCCCTCTTGCCGAGACTTCCTAGGTGCCTCGCGACGCTCGTGCTTTTGTTTCGAATTAACATTAGGAGGTTTTCGCGTCAGAGAATTTATACCGACCTACGCGAATAAGCCGTGTCTCGGTTTGCGGCTACGCGACCTCGAGACTCTAACGTTTCGATGCGGCGAATTTCAAGCCGACAAACTATTTCGGTTTTCGGAATGAAAAATTCAACAAAGCCCGGACAAACAATGCCCGGGCTATTTCGTCCGAAATCCGTTTTCCGCGATCTAACGAACTCGTTGCGCCTCGTTTGCGTCCGTGTTCGGATCCGTGAACCATCTCGCCCGCACGTTACAACGAACGTCGTTCGCGGATCGCTATTTATCAAAAGAGTCAAAATACACGGACACGTTCGGGCCGCGAAAAAATTCGCATTACCGAAAATGCGACGCGAACGAATTTACGACAGTCCATAAATCCGTCGCTCGCGCCGAATTATACTCGGCGTCTTTCGTTACCGTCCGTACGAAGATGAATCGTCCGACGGGAGCGACGTCGACAAATAACACGGACAATCATTCGATATTAGCCCGTTTAATTTATCTCGATTCACCTTGGCCCGGACGGAGAGGAAGACAAAAAGCGGATAACGTCGCGGAAAATTTTGTCGTCGTAGCGGACACCCTCTAAGAATAGCCCCGTCGTATCACTGTCTTCCCCTTTTATTCTCTCGTCGCTGTAGGCTACTCGTTTTCCATCGTACCATTCATTCTAGACACCGTGAAGCAAGTATCCGTATAACCTGGCCTAAATACGCCCACTCCGCAACGGACGTCGCGGTTCGTTCGCGAAACTCGGCAAATTATCGCTTCTTCCCCTCGTTTTTATACCCATCGATTAACCGAAACGAATCCGCCGCGATCGTAACGACCGGGAGCGTCGACGAACGAAAAAACGCGGAAAAAAGAGAAGAAAACGCTGGAAAGATGTCCGTGCCGTATGGACGGATCGCTCACCGATACTATTTTACTACTCCCTTTGTCGAAGTACGTGGCCCATAATCCGAAAGCACGAAATATAGAGGAACGTGGCGAATCTGAAATCGTAAAAGTCGTACGCCATAACGAAACCGGTTACGAGAATCAATAAAAGCGAGTCTGGATCTCCTTTAATCGCGTTCCTTCCGAATTAGGTTCTATAAATACGCAATTAACGAATTAAGTTGTATTCCGGCTGGTCGATGGAATCAAAAGGTCGTAGGTTATCGAAACACGATCGATATTATCTACCACGGCGTATTACCGGAACACCGTAACAAGCGGACGAACAAAACGACATTCAACAAATTCGAGCATTCGCCACGCGGTTCTAACGACATTACGGCAAAGACTTTATCCGCGTTAATGGAAGCGAGGTCGGCTATCCGTTCGCGCGGTTCACGAATCGATGTTCGAAATTGTTCGCGCTGCCCGATTCATGCATCGTCGAACTTTAATTCGGTATTTCGAAGCGCAATTTTCCGAGCCACTCTTCGATGACGCGTTCGGGGCGGGCAAGCTTTTACCGGTGCAAGCACGGTTTGGTTGTCCTCTTGAACGAACGATAACGTTTATCCGACTAATTGCGAGGATTTGCGCGAGAGTTGCCGCGATATCGGTCGTTTTTCGAAATCGACTGGCGATTTCTTGGCTATCGTCGAACGGCCGGGAATAAAACAGAAAATTGGTAAGAGGAAGAATTTTATCTCGGTTTACCGAAAGACGACGCTCGGTCGTTGAACGAAAGGAAAAGAGGAAAATGCGAGGAGGCGAGGAAGGGACGATGGCAATATCGTCGACGGAGGATCCCGATTTTGTACGGCGACGCGGCACCGTAGGCAGCCAATCTCGAAAGCTGCTTCGCGTTGACGAGAACCTCGTCGTCCGGTTCATCGGCCACAAAGGATCGAATCTTCGTCTCGCGCGAGATCGGAGATCCTAGTCGACGGAGGGAACGTCTCGCAGAAAGAAGGAGAAACTTTCTCGACGAACACGCCCGATAACAGTTCGATACCGTGATCCCTGCTTTTTCGATGCAATACGTGGCATCGGAAAAGAAACGTTCAGCACTTCTTGCTAGATTAAACGGAAGTAACGAGCGAGAAAGACCTATGATCACGAGCTACTCTCGTGACCCACTCGCGGTTCAAGTATGCTAAATTTAAGTTTTCTAAAACTAGATTTGCCGGACGAGCTAAAATGATTCATGATAGATTTCTTATTTTAAATTACAAAAGGAGCTTTTACATATTATTCCTTATGCATTTCTTTCCACCAGTCTCCATGTTCCAAGTTTCTTTATTCACCCTCATATTGTAGCACCGAATAGTTTGTTGTATCTCACGCATTTACGGAACCACTTGTAGATGTTTGCATACAAATGTCCACTCCAGAAAATCCTTTAAATTATTTTGTAACTCTATGTAACCAACCGAGGGACCATCATAGCGGCGGCTAAGGTTCTCCACATTCTTTGTCTCTCTACCACCGACCACTATCACGTTCAGTTTTTCGACTACAACTCCTGTAAAAACCCCGAAACCTTCTATCTAGATATAAATTGTAAAAAAATTCGACACGATCTTCCATATCGCGTATCCGTAAAACGTCGATCACAAAATACGCTCATTAATTATTAGTCAACATGGCCATACTACTTGTATTCGATAATGAGCATATTAACCCTTTGCACTCGAGAGACGAGTCGCATTCGACATTCGTAAGAATACTTTCGAATGATAAAGGGTTAAAGTCTACAAGCACAATCGTGTCAAATGGCAACTTCGTTTCAATAAGACTCCCATTAACCAGTTAAGTGTGTTTGACGACTATATCCGGCATTGAGATGTGGCAGAATTTTTTGTCACGTGTACACTCCTAAATCACAGCTAACTCGTTCACCAAATAATCGTCTACCTTATTCTGTGATTGACGAGTATACTTACAAAAGGGAGCGCCACAGTTAACTGGTTAAACGTCGGCGTTTCGACATCGCCGCGAAGGTGCAAAAATATGCAGCCTCGATTATTTCGACGAAGAATTAAGGGGACGTTGCGGTAGCGCAATGAGTTAAAAGAACGCGCGAGATCAACATAACAGCGGAACGAGAACGTCCGATACATAGTTGAAGTTTATGTATAACGAAATGCGAGAAAAGGGCGTAAAGCGTAGGAGGTGCGGTGAAACGCGGCGTGGCGAGGCGCGGTCGAGAAGGCCAACAGTCATAATCGCAGCTTAGAATGCATGGAATAATTGCGCGCGTGCATTGCACCGTAGGCGGCTTAAACGCTGCGGCAATCGTAAAATATCATTTCTTCGAGCCGGCTTATTACGCCGGGCTGTCCTCGCGCTTCTTCCTTTTTTTTAACGCCGCATTTCGCCATTTGGTGGTTCGCGCGGCGTCGAAACGACCGATACCGTCGGCGAAATAGCGAGAGAGACGAGAAGTCGGTGCAAAAAGGACGATCACCCGCCAACGTCATCGAGAAACCAGAGGGTGGGTGTGTCCGTGGTGACGACGCGTGTCTCCCGGCGCGATAAAGCCGCGGATAAACGACGTTTCTTTTCCGCGAATTTCGAGGCGTCCGGAAAGGCGCGGCCGTTTCCTGCCACCGTCGAACACTTTCAATTAAGCAGAGAACGCGCGTTCCGGCCGAAAACGTGTTTAAACGACGGTGTTCGTAGTCGTGGGTGCGTTACGATGTCCCTGACAATTTGCCAATTCCTCCTAGCGAGTTTGTTGACCCAGCAGAACTACCGTCTTACCGAAACGGACTAGAAAAAGGAACCGTTGGCTTTACTTGGCAAATTTTATCAGTTTCGCGATTTCTTGGCGACGGTCCAGCCATGACTCCCGAAACGAGACAGTATCGCTTATTTTTCTCGGCTATCGGGGCCGAAGGACGTTCATCCGCGATCTCGCTCGCGTTTTTGTCGACCGTTGGATTCTTCGGAACCAGGATGACGGAATACGAAAAATTCTGCATGGACCGGACTACGGGTTTTAACCGGGGTCATTGGAAAAACGTAATCGAAAAACGCCGAACAGCGGAAGAGCGATTTTTTTAAACGATGCAAACCCAACAGGGAGACACCGGCAGATATTTCGTAGAAGGCGAAGGGAAAATATCCCTGACGCGGCGGACAAATTGCGAACGAATTCGAATTCGGTGAGGCGAATTCGAGGGTGGATGGGAGAAACGAACGAAGATCCATTCGCGGATACTTCGGCAGAAAGAAAGGAAGAGAAACGGTGAACCGAAGCGATGGGTGGGTTAACACGGTAACAAAGTCCAAAATGTTTTTCCTTCGCCGGACCGTCGAGTATTCAATATCTATGCTAATCCGGTCTACCGCTTCATCGGTGCACGGTGCACGCCACCACACTTTTCAGTGTCACTCGTATTCCTTATAGTTTCCTCTTCTTGCCTCGCGTTTCGCTCTTTCCCCTCGTGGCTTTTGTCTCTGCATAGTTAAGCAAACAACGAGTCGAAAAGCGATTTCCCGAGTAAGGAATCGATGGTTGAACCGAGTACCCGAGAGGTCAAGAGGTCCGCGACTCGACGAGCCACGACGAGTCGCGACGGAAATACTTTCAGGAACATAGAATTATTGTCTGGTCGCGTACATACGTATTATACATACATACGTACGTACCCAAATACGATCGTTGCGAATTCCCGTACAACGGTTAGCGCAGTTTGCCTTCGTTAAACATCGGCCGCGATTACGACATAATTGCGCGCGGATAATTTTGCAGAGAAACACTTTCGAAAGTTTAATATCAATTTCAGCATCCTGTTAACGGAATTTCACGAGTAGCGTTAGCGGGCCACGTTCACGCGTTATACCTTACTATTTACGGTATCGACCAGGCTTTCTTTTCTACGTAAACGTTTACTTTTCACCGACGGATGTTATTACACGTGCTTGCGCAAACGTTCCCGTATTTGTGTTATGTATCACGGAATTACGAACAGCGTATCGTCGAAAAACCGAACTCGAAATCTTTCGGACTCGAAAGCATTCGAACGATCGAAACGAATTTTTCTCACGATATTTCCGCGATCGACGATCGGACGTTCGAGAACCAAAAACGAACGATTCGTGCGCGATATCGATCGGCCCCGTTCAAACGTTTCGATGTTTGCGCTCGGCATCGAGCGGATTTCTGTATTCTCTGTATACCGCTGCCGCCTCACCTATCGGTCCCCCCTTATACAGAGCCGCATTAGTTCTAATCTAATCTTCGATTCAGCGTTTCCGTTATTACTGTCGGTACAATGGAAGGCTGATTAAAGCCTCGCTCTTGATGCGCGCTTTCGAAATTGGTACGAATCGCAACCACGCCGCGCGCAACGCCAATGGAATATCGCGAGAAAAGTAACGGAAAGAAACAATGGTAAAGCGGCCAATGTTCGTGATCCAACTCGTCGAACCAATCCCTCCATTTAATCGATTTTCCGCGAGTTTCCAAAAGTATGAAATCGTGTCGACATCGACTAGCAACACTCACGATCCAACTCGTCGTACGATCCCTATATCCAATCTATTTTCCACAAGTTTAACAAAATATGGAATGAGTACCAACACCAGGAGCGAACATTTCTGACCCAACTCATCGAACAATCCAACTATCCAATTGATTTTCTGCGAGTTTCGAAAAATATGGACTCAGTACCAACATCAGGAGCGAACATATGTGATCCAACTCGTCGAACGATTTCTCTATTAGATTGATTTTCCGCGATTTTCGAAAAATATTGAATAAGTACCAACACCAGGAGCGAACATATGTGATCCAACTCATCGAACGACCCTTCTATCCTATTCATTTTCTGCGAGTTTCGAAGAATATGGAATAAGTACCAACACCAGGAGCGAACATTTGTAATTCACTTAGTCGAACGATCCCTCTATATAATCAATTTTTCGGGAGTTTTGGAAAAATACCGAATCCCGCCGTCAGACGCGAACGTTCGCGATCGAACTCATCGCACGATGCTTCCGTCCAATCGATTTTCCGCGAGTTTCGAAAAAATGTGGAATCGCGAGTGGCCCGAATTACGTACGGATGGATATCCGGCACTAATCGCAAAGTGGAAACGCGTCGTCTCTTTCTATCGAATCGGGGCGTCCGCGAGAGAGCGCGTTGTCGATCGTTAGCGCGGTTGGTCCGCAAATCATTAACGCGATTACGCGTTGTAGCACGAACGCGTGTAAAATTTAGCGCGGCACGCTCTCGAGCGTACGGAGAAACACCGAAACGGGGAACAAGATGAACGGAATAAACGGTAACGAGATTTTTTTTATCCGATCACGGCGGACCGAGTCGACGTCGAAAACTCCGAGAGAGAAAGAGAGAGAAAAGGAGAGATGCAGGGAATCGAAAAGGCAATCGCGGACTTCCTTCCGAGAGGGACTTGATCAATCGACGACGTTTCATCCCTTTGTCCGATTTTCCTTGCGCCTTCTCGATTTCTGCCGTTGCGGACGTTTAATGGAATTTGATCGATATCACGGAAAGCAATCGAAATGGCTAATTAAATTGCAAGTTATACGATATCGTTTGTTAACGCGGCTAACGAACGGAATCGTTACTTTACAATTCCCGCACAGGCCGCTAATCAATTATCGACTGTCAGCGACGATATAATTATCCGCTGTCACGGAGCGCCGAAATCGTTGGTAAACGTAATATCGATTGCCGAAACGGGACGCAAGAGTGCATAAAGTTGCGTTAATTATCGGGAAATCGGGTCGCGTGCATTGTGGCCGGCCGTGCGTGCGTATATATACGTACGTGCACGTGTACGGAGAAGAATCGAGATCCTCGAGGAAAATTGAACGATCCACTTTGCGTATAAGCGAGAATCTCGTTTCGAAGTAATTCCGCCCGCTGGCAGTCCGATTAACGTTTTAATCCGATTTCCAAAGTTTACTCAAACTCGCGTAGGGATCGTCGCGAAGAAAAGCTCGAGATTCGGTAATACGACAGAAATTTTCGCGACGAGAGGTCTGGATTCCCGCTTTTCCGGCAAGTCTCGGGGTCTTACTGTCGCGGCTAATTAATCCGCTAAATTAGTAGGTCGGAGAACGAGAGTTCGTCGGAGCGTAGAGAGACCACGAGAGAGGAGAGGGGAGCCGAAAAGGCGGCGTCGCGCGCCTAATGTTGCTCTCCGCGACTCGAATCGAAGCCGATACGAATGTATCGCCTGCTAATTCCCTGTTCGCGAAAATCGTTTCTGTTCGAGAACCTTGTAAAAACATTTTAACTTTTATATACCAAATATGACAACAATGAACAGTACTCGGAAACAATTGTTGATACATTCGTTGGTACATTGTATATGTAGAATAATAAATTCCATGGTAAATCGATCGGTGAAATAGGGAAAGTCGGCAATAAAATTTTGTAATAAAAAATGCTAATCCCGAGACCAGTCATTTTGACTGGTTGGAAGTTCTAGTGTTATAAGGCAAGGGGTTAAGGATTAACTTTCAGGCGTGGAAGACCTCGCCATGGATTCTTAGCCGGGTCGTGGCTGACCCTTTCGCAACTAACTATTAAACGCGTAGAATAGTGAAAGCCCTTCTGCGCGGTTGACTCGAACGCGATAATACGTTGTCGTGGAACAACGTTGTCGCAGAACAACGTTGTGGCGTTGGTTCTGCACACGGTTCCGGTGAACGCGCGACGGAAGCTGACCGTGTCGTTGCAGCGTGGCTAGAACGTGCACGGCTCGGGATAAAGGAGATACGCGGTGTCTCTAAGCAGTATATACCCCGAGCTTAGGCTTGTTTAACCCCGATTTCGTAGCACTGTACGTGCCGTGACGTCACTTGCGTTCAACACCCTCGCGTGGTCATCGATCTGCCAGCACCACCCCTTCGACCCTCGGACGATGAAGGCGTAACACGAGCCACCGAGCATTTATTCCGACCGTGCACCGGAATGGATACGCTGCACGCTCTTTCCTCTTTCTGTCCGCTTCTCGGCTTTACTTCCGCTTTGCCCGGTCGCGACCGGTGTCCTTCGGATTTCGTTCCGATTACGAGCGATGTTGCTAGGATTGTCACCCTTTCGTTTAACGGACTTACCGCACGGAACCCTAAACTCGATAATACTTTCGCGTACTTCCGCGAATAAATGTGCCCATAATTATGTAAGTGGTCTAAGTCAAAATTAAAAAAAAATACGAGTTTGTCAGTTATTTCACAGTACATTATTTTAAACAATTAATTCCATGTAATTTTTACGATATTGTCGAAAATGAAACATTGTTTTTTCAACGTTATATGGAATTCATGTAGTGTACATCATGAAAATTGTCTAAGTCAAAAATTTCAGAAAATTGAGTTTATCAAACCAAAAATATACGGTAATATTAAATTACTTCCATAATGTACCATAACTAAACCAGCAAGGAAAAAGAATAAGGAAATTACGTCTTATCTACCCTTCATCCAACCAATCTTTCGGGAACATTTTATAAATCTCAAAACTCATAATAAAAGCCCAAACTGATAAAAATGGATTACTTTTTTAAAAATAATTAATAAACGTTCACGAATTATTGTTCCCAATAAAACTCTAAGTTTTTGATTGCTTTAAGTAATTTATAGGTCATTCAGTTAATTCCTAATTGGGTTTATGCCAATTCAAACTTTAAAAACAATAACAAATTTTCATTCATCGAGACTAACAGAATTCTATAAATAATTGTGAGCACAAATTGCTGTCGTGTATCACCGAGCGGCCCACGAAACAATCGAACGGCCGACGCGTTCGGTTCGAAGCAATGAATTGCTTAACGAAAGAAAAAAGGGAAAAACGTTTTCCATCGACGATCTCGGACAACGTCTCGATTCCCTCGGGTACTTCGTTGAAAAGACTACTCGCAGTTTCGCGCGAAACTTTCTTCTTTCGTTTCTGTCTCGAAACTTGGCCGAACTCGTGGAACAACGTTACACAAACTGCTCGGAAAAACTTTGACCTCTCGATCGCGCGTGGCTACGGATAAACACACACGAACGCGTTTACTTTGAATCCATCGGTAAGTTGGTCGACAACGCGCGCGTTATCGACAATTTGTTTTGAGCGTACGCAAAGTGCACAACGTTGCGCGTTCCTTCGATTTCAGTTTCGATTTCGATGCAACATTTTCCTGTTCGATACCCGACTCCAATATCTTCGATTTCGTTTGACAATCTCGAGTGAACCTGTTTCGTGTGCACGTGTTGTTTCGTCGAAGAATCGTTGATTTTTTTTTAACGTTGTACCAAGCCCGCATACTGTACCACAAATTCCTGTGAAATTCCCGATCGGTTCGATCCTAAATCCAGAATCTGAACTAACTCGATTTTGCTCCCGACGAAGGAGGAACTCGGGGAACAACGATAAATCGATTCGTAAGTAGGAACGTGTCTACGGACGCGTTGAGAACAAACCGAAGAATACTTTTCACCGATTGAAACAGCAACAATGTCGGAAATTAGTTCAAAAGCAATTACTTCGCGTACACGCGTCAATCCCTTCGGATATGATTACTAGAACGGAATAACGGCCATTTCAAGATGGAGTTGCCTCGAGCAGTATTCAGATACAAATCTTCCGACAGGCAATAGGACTCGCCGCACACAGCGTACGATGCACGGCACACAATATACAGTACATAGCGTACGTTACGGAACGTGTAACACATGGTAGCACGCGTTCGAAACACACGCACCTATGTACTTATGATATGTCTGATACGGCTGATACGCGTGCGTTTGATAGCCCGAGAAAATGGAGCAAAATCGTTCGGAACCGATACGGATCGAGCAAACGAGAGGGAAAACCCAAAGGTGGAAACGAATCGAGTAAAACGGCTCTAGAAGAGTTTCAAGAACCGTTTCAGATTAAGAATCGCGACGGTAACTCGTTCGTAATCGCATCCGAGCTTCTACGATCGATTTACGTCAAACTCCCACTAACGTTCCGTACCTTAGCCAAAGATTTATCCCGTGGGAAATCAGTTAGTTTCCTTGGTTCGAGCGAAATTCGTGGCGATCGAGGAAGGTAAGGCGGCCCTCCCCAACGGCACGAATAATCGGTCACCGAACCGTTAAGTTGATAGCCGATAGTGTACCGAATTTATACGTACACTTTCCCCGTATCGATACAGAACAACGAGCGTCTAATTAATGACGAGAAAAATGCGTGACGAACTCGAAACCGACTAAAAATCGTATTAATTTCGATCGCGAAAAGATAATCGTTCGTTTCATAGTACGGTTAGCGTCTCTGGACATGGCGGCGGTTGAAGAAATTCAAACCGCCGCCATCTTAGCAGACGCCAGCCGAACTACGCAATTAATGATCTAGTTTCCGCGATCGAAATTTCTACGATTTTTCGTAAATATTGTGTTCGACGCGTATTTAATCCATCATTATAATCGAATAATAGAATTATTTAATGTCCTACCTTGTAAACGAAGCTCGTGCGAAGTTCACGTATTCGGATGTGCGTACCCCCCGCCCTGTCAGCAACCGTGGAAATTGACAGCCACGATTTCCGTAGTCAGCCTGGCACCTCGTCGATGATGATCCATGATCGTCTTCTTCTCAATTAGCACTCACTTATTTTGCACAAAATTAATGGTATACTTCACTAGTTACGCAGATATCGTCGTGACCGGTACGCACTGCCCAGCAGCCATTACGGATCTCGCCGATCGCGAATTCGATTCGTGAAAGTTCGGTTCCATTCGCGAAACGAATGTTCAGAACGATGCGCACGAGCGAAAAATTCAACGCGATATCTCGATGCAATTTTACATGACAATATTAGTATTTATTATTACTAACTGCCTAATCCAAGAATAATGCGTCGTTAATCGTTTTTATATTTTCTAACAGTTTATACGCAAGACGTTAGACCTTTGCCCTTGTTTCTTCCCAATTTGGCGATCGACATTCGCGCCAATTTGGAAACTGAAGAAGGATATAACGAGTGTCGCACGACTGCGATTCTTTTTAACTATAATTCAGGTAGAACGCACTAGAAACAAACGTCTGAAAGCTTTCGCTGCACTGCCGGGTGCGGTAAAAAAGTTTGTGAAGTAATCAGAAACATGAAAAGAGACTGCTACGCTACACACACATTTATACAAGTTTGAAACTCCGCCTCTGTAACTTTGCTACCCTTCTGTTATATCGTAGTCGACGACTGAGAACGAAAATGCATCTACGAGCTTCAAAGTTTTTGGAATTATTCTCGCGGTTTCTACAAATTATTGATCTATCTTACAGTTATCTAAATAGTGTTTCGTTTTATCTCACTAAGCAGCTATTTCTAGCGCGTATAACGATTGAAAATCGATGTGCCGATAGCAAAATACAACAATTTCGAAGAATAAATTGAAACGAGAAAAGAACGAATGCCGGAAAGAAGGTAGCAAGGTAGCATCTAAAATTATTGACTCTAATTAAACAAGATATGCGAGACTGAAATCGAAGCAGTAAGTCGCCAAAGTTCGTTCGAGAGTTCGTTAAGGAAGTTATGCGCTTTCGTATGGCAGCGGATAACCAAACTTACGTAACGACTCTTAACGCGATGGTCTTCGTATACGGGACGTAAAGTTCTAGACTTGAGAAATACATATTCCACGATGCTCACAATTTGTTACACGAAACATCCGACATGCGTCATAAACTTAGACACGCGGCTTTCATTAAAATTTCCCGTCCTACTTTCAGTTTTCTCCACGACACGAAATGCAATATATACTTTTCCGTGGAATGTTCTGACGGTACAGTTAAATGTTTATGAGAAAATTGAAAATTGTAGCGTACAATCGCAAGAGAAAAGCGTTTGATGGCTTATCGTCACCTAAAGTTATAATGGTTGTCGAGAGAGAAGAATATGTACTTAACAAGAGTACGTACGCGATTGTAGTCGTTTTGTTATACTAGCAATATTACATCGTTAGTAACACTCTGAGTTGGCAAAGCAACAATAATTATTAGGAGCAAACCGTTAGTTGTCTGTTCAATAACGGTTAAAATTTAATGATATTATTTGTAACACATTCGTTCGTACGGTACCGTAACAAATTATTGAATTTCAAATGAAACGAACGACGAATTCTAAAGTACCCACGTCATAAAATGTAGCAGGACATTCGTAAACGTATGCTAAAATACATAGACTACCATACTCCAAAACACGTATCCGGTTACACAAGGAAACATGCTAATATACGTATAGACGCATCTGGAACCACACCATAAAACAAGCTATACATATAATACATTCAGGAACGCGTGTCCAATCGCATAGGCAAACACGCTGACGTATACGTGTACCATGTGTCTAGTCTAGTCACATGGAGAATGGTACTAGAAAATACAACAATACGCCTCCACACGAGTGCGTGTTAACACAAGAGAGCATACTAAACAAACGTACAAACATTCAAATTAGTAATTGGTACTGTTACGAGATTGATGTAGATAGAAACGAAGTTCCTGACCGTAGAGGAAATGTTTATACTTCACCAGAATAGCGCACAAAATCCAATCGCAGGGACGCAATATGCTCAATTAAGTATTACTTTTCATAATTATCGCACTGACTAAGTGGAAATCTTGAGTTTTCTGTTATTTAAAGTAAGGAATGTTTTAAGTTTAATTTTAACCACCGAGAGCGCTGTGATGCAATGTCGGTATCAGTTGGTATAACAGAATACGATACATCAATGATAAAAAAGCTACAGTGTTACGAAAATATGATATATGCTTTAGGTAAGTAATATTTTCCTTCCAGAAGTATACGTTAACTTCTACCTTTACTAAAAACGAATATAAATTTAGTGTTATCTTTGAGTAATTACCTTGTCCACCTTTCAAGTTTCAAGCTACGAATCGTTCAAATCGTACAAGTGGCGCCATCGCCTTGTGACACCTAAAACATTCAGTCGAGTGAACAGAATATTCAATACTATTAAAATTAACAATTGCAGTTCTATCATTCAATAATTTGTACTTTGTACAAAAATTATTAACAACTATTACCAATTCGTGAAATCAAACGCCATCGCTACCTACAGGATAACCTCGATACTAATGCAAAAGGGGTTTACCTCAGAACCGTCGATATCATGATGCAGTATGTGTAGGTAGTTCTCAAAATGCACAGTGGTGACATCTAAGAATGAAAATTTCAAGTTTCCACTTGTACCAGTTCATTGAAATTTATTGATTTCAATTCTCTCCTTTATTAATGTCAAAATAATCATTCACCTCGATCACGCTACAACATTTTTGAGAATCATATGAATCAATTTTTCTGCGCAAGAACTATAATTAATATGATCGTGTTGCATACACATCGCTATGATAAGGTCCTTGTTAATTGCTTAATAATTGCGGTTTATTCGGCGTATTTTACACAAAACTTAATTGGAATAACATTAATTTAATAGTACCAGTCATTGTAATCATACGGAGTAACAAATAGAATTTGAACAAACGGGAATTTCGTTTCTCCTGGGAAACTCATCATGTTTGTAAATTCGCGCCAGATTCCAAGTAAGGACGTTAAACCAATATGGCCGCGCAGTACCAACACCGCTATGGCGACGTTCTCGTCAGTTTCCTAATTGTTGCCTTTTTTATATATTTTACACAAGTTCTCTAAGATTAGTGGGTGAAAAAGTAGATGCAGTGTACGCTGGTAGAGACGTAACTGTAGAGATGAGGCGATAATATTCAATTGTTCGACGTAGCAAAGACAATTGTGGTAAGTGTTTTGCTGCTCCGTATATAATCGTTTCTCCTACCTTGTCATGGTCGTCTTCCAAACAAGGGGCCAATCAATTTGTTTACATCGTGCGTCGAATTGGCTTTAAACCGAGGTTAGGACGTTGAACTTTGCAATAGGTGACTGCAATCGCACAATAATGATACAGATTATATAAAACGTGCGAAGATAAGCATGCGTCGCATGTCAATTAAACGCGTCAGTGAATATAACCTCTCGCGTCTCTTAAACACTGTCCCTTACGATTTCGGAAAATATTGTAGTTTATATTCTTCGACTTGTTTTCATTAAATTTCTCTTCAACTATTTGTCGTCGTTTTCATTGGGTTTTCAATATTTACGTTTCGACTTTGCACGTTTCTTTTGCGTCCCGAGGCAACTAAAAGAAAAGTATCGATTTTGTAATGCTCCTAAACAGTCGTATTATTTTCCATCAAACGTACTCCGAATCATATTGCGTTTATCTATTTACCTTAGTAGGAATTATTTTCTCTTTTACTACGTTCACATGGTTTATGTTAAAACAATCATCGAGACACACCACGAGCGCTAAATTAAATTATATTTCTGTTTCAATGAATGCAATAGTTCTATTCAACAGCGTTTTCCGATAGCATAAACAATACGAACCTCCTGTTCACTTCTTACTTTATTTTTTACGTTCTCTTTATTTAATCGCGATTTATTTCTCGTCCTTTGTTATTTCTACTCATGCTAAAGGGGTGGATCGATTGTTTTGCGAAACTAATCTTACTTTTGTTTGCTTTCAGGTTGAATTCAGAAAGGATCAAATCGGGAGAAGGCAGGTGTGTACCGACAGAGCCATCCCAAGAGGGAATGCGCCAAAACATTCAAACATTTACCGCAGACGAACGTATGTTTATTTTCATTTTTCTTCATTTAATTTTTACTTTCGCGTTCAGTAACAGACTTTTTACGAATTGCGACCATTCATACTCGGAAGTACACGCGATTTCGGCACGACGTAGATGTCGTTAATTATTTTTCCGGAAACATGGATCGTATTGTCAATAGAATTAATATTTTGCAATATCGATCGGCGCGACGTACAGTAGCTCTAACGACGGAACTGATTTCATTGCATAAATTCTATATTAGCTCCTCTGTAAAGTATCAATTATCTGTGCCGTTAAAATCATTACCGACAATGAGACGCTTGTTTAAGTCTTGCTTTTCGTACGTGGTTACTGAACTACGTTTACGGTTTTTCCGACTCATAAACGGTCGACGAACAAGTCATCGTAAAATCTCGACAGTCGGAAACTTTACGACACAGGAGGTACATATCTATAAACTTACATTGTTTTCTTTTTTCATTTTATTACGATTACTCGAGAGAGATGTCCGATTTCTGTTATCGCACGCTTAAATGCTTACAAAATAAAGAAAAGGGGAATTATTATTCGAATACGTTGTCGAGATTTTACTAAAATTATTTATCGCCATGGTATCTTTATTACCGACCGTCTACAGGATCGTTTTATTTTACTTAACTTTACCTGTTTCGCAGATTTTTATGAGACGAACACTCGATGCGTAAAATCCACTGTTTACTCGTTTCGTAAATCGATTTCGACCGCGCATGCATGTGAAATTCTGAATAGATATTAACAATCAGCGAATGCACAATACCGATACCTACTATATGTCGATATTTTGAAAATATCGACGGTTGCACCTCTGTCGGTAATTTTTTTTCGATATTTTCGAGTTTTCAGTATCCATCGAATTTTCGTTCGCTCCTTGCACACGTCACGGCATTTTTCACCAGCGATTTATCATCGCCGATACGTAGTGCATATATTTTCCCCGGTATCAATAACATGAACGAATTTATGTTATCTATAGGCTGGTGGTTCTCGAACAATGCCATTCTCGTATAAGTTCACACACAATTTCGTAATGTTATCGTTGCAAAATACCCGCCGCATTTTTTATTTAGAATCGAAGCGTCGGCATTTGAAAGGTTAATATGGAAGGTGACAATCAAATATATTTAATACCATCTTTAACGACCGCTAAAGCCTGTTGTACGATTATCGCGTGACACTCAAGACACGAAGGTAAGTTTGATGACCACCTGCGCAGGTGCGTTACCGACTCGTCCGAGTCGCATTACCGACCGTGGCGTAGCTCTCTGCAGATAAAATCGCTTCCTTATCGACTGAGAATTCAGGAACTGGATCCTAACAGAACCTTGGTAGAACGGGTCATTATACCGTCCGTTGCTCTCTTCTCCTTGAACATCGTTGTTATCTGCGGCGGCATTATCGCTGGCAAAAGGAACAATCCGCCAGGGCGTAGAACTGCCAGAAAGGTAATAATAGTTCATTGGTCGGAAAAAGCGAGTAGGGTAAATATCATCGAGCAATAATGGTACCTGCTATTTCGCCGCTCGAACCATACAGCAACGGGTGGTGACCCGTTCAAAGGTTGTTTTGCGTACTCGCCGTGTAAAGGAGGGAGAACGTTTGAAAGTAAGTAGGTATATAATTTGCGAAACGTGTTTGAGCGTAATCAAACGAAGGGGAGTCAACGAGGTACCTGAAAACAGAAGCCAGACCATTACTCCTATCGATTAGTTGCATTTTCTACGCGGTACGTACAGAGTTTGTGTAAAGTTAACGCACGAACGGTTTCTAACGTATCGGGCAGAAGGTTACGCTTACTTTACGTGCAGGGGTAGGAATAAGAGCAAGGTGGAAAAGCGGGAATCAAAGCCGAGCTTTGTGACTCGTGCTTGGTTCGTGTTAGCCTACACGCGAGCAAACTTCCGATCACGCGCACTCGTGTATTATTTTTAATCACTCGATATCTTACCCGAACGACCGTGCGAGCGAATGCAACGACGGGGGTCTGTTTGGCCAGTATTCCCTTAGATAATATCCTGATCGTTTATTTTCTTAATCTTCGATCTTCGTACCGCGATAATTATATGCTCATCGACAGCGCGTGCCGATTTTCCGTACGTTTCTCGTGGAGAAATATTTAGCGTAATTCCATCGAGCGTTCTTGCGTTGGTCGGAATTGGTCGGTAACGCGATAAAGATGAAGCAAAGGCACGAAACGAAAAAGGGACAGTAAAGTTAACTGACCGCAAAAGCGACGGTAAGCTTTTTTATTACCTTCTCCTTTTTCGTGGGGACCCATTCGTTCATTAGTCTCGAGCTGTCCGACGCGTTCACTGGCCGTCTCTCCGTTTCCAACGAACCCTCTGCTCTTTCTTCGTTTATCTTTTCCCTCCCCGTTGCCACGACGTCCGATATCGTATAAAGTACCGGGGCCGTATTTTGTTTTATGAAACGACGCAGTAATTTGATTCCGTCGGGGAAAATACTCGGCGCGTAATCAAATCGCGAAGAAGCTTCCATATTAAGGTCAAGTTATAAAGATCCGCGTTATGGAACTCGAACGATACGGTTACAGGGCGCGGATAACACCGGGTTCGTTAAAAACGTCGTTACCGATGCCGAGATTTACCGTTGCGAGTCATAACGACGAGAGGCAGCGAGGTGAGGCGCCGGTAAAAGAAAAGTTTCCGAAAATAAATCAGTGTTCGGTGAGGGTGTGGAAGCGGCAACGCGTCGGTTGTAGTGGTTTAATGACTTTAATGACCCCGCGATTACGTCGACCACAGTCACGGCGGGTTAACAGACGATAAACAAAACCTAGATACGACTACGGTTGTTACAATGCGACGTCGTGTTCCCGTCAAAGGATCTCGTATTAACCCTAATTTTTCTTCCCCGTATACCTTTGACTGCCTCGTATTTTTCTTTGTAGACTATCAAAGTAATATGTATCGAGTGGAGTACCAATTTTCGAATTGGAAGATTGTGTGACATTTTTGTGTAACTTTTAAGCCCGTTCATGAAATTAGCATGCAACTTGTACCAGATAACTTACTGTTATGCCGCAACTCACGGCAGGAGGTTCTTTTGGAGAACTAGGATCATCGGAATTCCTGAAAGAAAAAATGCAATATTGTGGATATGTGAAATACTATTCATAAAAAATCCGACTTTGAGTCGTTATTGGATGAATACCTTCATTTTCGGGACTGGACATTTAACCCTTTGCGGTTCTTAATTTCTTTTACCTACAGCTCCTTAATTAATTTACAAAATAGACGAAGAAGCAAGTTTACAATAAAATGTATTCTAATAATGCAGATTGCGTAAAAAATATATTTCTAACTCGTTACAAGCGGTAAAGAAATAAAAACATCTTGAATCAACCTATTTGTTCGAATTATTCTTACGATCAAAGAGAAACGCCATGTCGAGCAACATTCGATATAAGACCGCAATGGGTTAAGAAGCAGCGTGCGCTAAAAAAATATGGATTCGTTGAAGTCGATTTTTTAAGGAAATGTCAGACGAATTTTCCAATCCGAACCATCATGGGAAAAATTGTTTTTGCGTTTAGATTACGAGGGTGAGCCTATCTTCTACCGGTCGCAAAGCGCCGTGTGTCTCGTGGTCCAATATATGACCCCGAGGCGGCAGTTCTCGCTGCCAGTTGTATGCATTTAATTACGCAATGTCAAGTACGCGTTCGTGGTTAAATAAACGTGCGTGGGAAAAGGTGGAAATCGAGGGTAACAGGGAAACGATGTAGCAACGAATAAAGAGACGGGGGTGGGGGTTTATGCTCGTCGATCTTTTAGGGAAACGCCAGGAGATCCGGTGTACGTACGCTCGCGAATTGCGGTAGAGGGTGAACCGAGCTATGGTGTAACTACTGCCCGAGGCTGATGCTTCAGTGCCGGCTTCGGGTCTCGGTTTGCCAAGTAATCCCACTCACTTACCTACCTCGGCTCCATCCTTTTCACATCCCCCTTTGCCCCCACCACACTTTCATTCTTTCCTCCTTTCTTTCTTTCTTTCATCTAGTATTCCTTCTTGTCTTCTTTCCTTCCTCTCTTTCTTTCATTCTTTTAACGGGCTTTTCAGGCTCTGATCTTTCTTGTTCCGCGTTCATTTCGTTTCTTTCCGTGGATTCAGCGCGGCTCTTTCTTACGGGCTTACGTGTTAATTAATTAAGAACGCCCACGAGTTAAAGTGATTTCGGGATGACTAGATAAAATATTCGACAAAGTTTCGCCGCGAAGTTTCGTATCGAGCCGGAGGATTTTCAAGCGCCGTTCTCGATACCGTTCGTTTCTCCGCCTTTTCTCTGTCTTGTTCTTTTTTTTCGCGTTTTTCCAAGTAGTGGTTCCACGCGACGCGTCAACAGAGAAGCGCACGGAAGAAAGGAGAATCCGCCACCGACAAAACTAACTGACACCTGATTTCATTACTGTCACTTAAAGCGTAAGCCAAGCTTAAACCCCTGCTCCGCGCGATCCTACGCTTTTCCGTATTAAAGTTAAGCCAGCGAAAACCTGGCAAACCAAAGAGTATTAACAGGGCCACGTATATAACCAGTTAGACGCGTATTTTAAAATCGGTCGAAATTCGAGCAAATTCGAGCGTATTTATTCGAGTTTTTATTTTTATTCCCGTTTTTATTTTTATTTCGATCGCCGCCGGGGTAGGGCCACTTTTTATTTTTATTTTCCATCGTTACACCGTACAGTTAAATTTCGCAAATTATTGGCGAAGCCGCGAACTGTGCGGGAGAAATTTTTTTCCTCCCTCCCACCCGACAGAGTTTATTTGATAAATGTTTACATCAGAAATTGTTCGCGTTAGGCTATAACATATTCATCGGTATAATGCCGCGATTGCGCATGAATTATGACGAATAAAAAAGTTAGTATGAAAAGTTGGACTCGGGTCGCGCGTTCGTGCACGACACGCGTGCTCTATCGTGCTTCAGCGCGCGAAAATTTCGCCTGATTTACGTTGAATGCTGTTGCTCGCTAATATTCACGATACAAGGTAAATTATACGCGTACGTTACCAACCCGTTACGCGTGCTCTCGCTTCGCCCTTAAATACGGCCCGAAATCCTTTTGGCAACGCAATTACTCCGAATATTTAAAGTTATCGATTCACCGACCCGACACCGTAGCCACTTCGTGTCCGACGGCTATTTATATTCCGTCCGCTCGATTCCGAGGGAAAGTCTGAAATATTGTCGGAATTCGGGCACCGATACCTCCTGAAAGATTCTGAATCATGGACCGATCGATTACCCCGAACATTGCCTACGCTGTCCACCGAGTGAACAATGGACATTAGCTCTGATTAGGACATGCAACTGACACCGTGTACGTAACCTGCTCTGTATTCCTCGAGGGCACAGAAGGTAGTACGTTCATGGTGATCCAAGGACCTGGTTCCATAATAGTATTAGTACAACGGCAGTGCTCACGGTAGAACGCCCAGGGACCATGCAATCATTGGCACGCGAGAGCGCGCCCTGTTACTGTCGGTGATAAGGACTACAATCGAACCACCGGACGACCATCGACCGGACGGTTTCCACTCTTAAATCGGTTAACTAGCTTCCTGGGACCGACGATCGCGACAATAACCCGACCATCCGTCGTCTCGTCTGAAATACTGAAAAATTTGCTGCCAGGAATCGAACCCGGGTGGAGACCTTAGGAGTAATGTGTGTTTTTGTAACACATGGTGTCGAAAAGTCCCACCGATCCTCAGCCGGGTCCTATCCGACCGTTTCAGCCAATAAATACCCACATTTCGATGTTTGTCGCCGCAAGGAACGACGATCTCGGGTTATGTGGTAGTCCGGTGACGATAGTTGCCGCGGAAACGAATTTAGACGAATCGATCGGAATTTTCTTATAGCGGCAAATTGACAGCGTTCGAAGGTAACGGGACGATGCCGGTGAAACACGTAGAATCGAAGTTGATACGATTTTCGACAGTCTAGTTTTATTTTCTTCGTCCGCGCTCCGTTTCCCGGGAAAAACGACGGTCTTAGTTTGGTCGTAGCCGAAGCAATTTGTGTCCCGTGAAACGGGCCACGAATCAGAGAATGTTCCGTAACGTCGCGTTGGCAATTTTTCGACGTTGTCTGACATCGGTGTTCGAACCGTTGCCGCGTCGATCGATCTATCGGTGAACCGGCGATTATCGGACGGATCGAGTCGTTGGTAGTATCGTCGAGACCCCGTACGCGAACTCACATATATAGTTATTTATGGCTACGAGGACGTACGTATTCCGGGCGGGTATAAAGGCGCGCTGCTAAATTTCAAGGCTCGCCTCTGAAACGTACTCGGTACACGTATGAAAGTGCAATAAAGAAAAGTGGCGTTCGTGCTTGGCTGAAACACACCGCCGTGCCGCGCCGCGCCGCCTATACTCCTTGACAATATATTTTCGATCAAGGTGCCCGTTGCTGATTAGCGCGACGATGCCAGCTTTGTTCGACGATTAACGACATTTTATCCAATTCCACCCATTCCATGTACCCTTCTCGTTCCGATAATCGTACATTCGAATCCGGATAAGATTTAAAGAGCCATTCTCTTCGACGTACGAGACGGACCAGCCGTACGTAACGCTTTTCATTAAACTTTAAACACCGGCTTCCACCGAGAAGAAGAAATCTTGCCGTTATTTACGGTTCTGCGTTATTTTGAAACTTGCTCGAACTTCGTCGCGAGACTACGTTTATTTTTCCTCCCTTCGAACTTTGAATTTCGCTACTCGGATTCTGTTCCTCGCCCCGCTGCTCTCGTCCCAAAAATTGCCAGTGCAGAAGCAGAAAGTACCGCGTCGGATGAAATCCGATTTTCTTGTTAATTAATTTCACCGCCGCGGGGATTCGTTAACGAACGAGTTAGATATTAGTATGGTTTTACGAGATAATTCTTCGCGGCACGATTAATACGAGACGCGGAACGGTTTTATTTTCACGCAATTATGCGTCCGTTGCGGACACCCGTTCGATAATAAAACCGTTAGGGATACTTTTTTTATCGGGAGGAAGTACATACTTTACGCTCTTTACTTCGGCACGAAAGAACGGAGTTCTTCGGAGAGGTTTCTTCCTTCTACCGTTCTCGGAGAGTATCGCGGAAACCTTACTACGGACTTGGTTCATGAGATGTCCTGCATTAAAGATGGTGTCGAGTTATTTGCTCCACTTTCGGCTCTCACGTTCCCCTTTTCTTCTTTCCTCGGGCACATTTCTCCTTGTATATCGTCGCTCTCGGAAAATATTTTTCCCGCCGCGAACGTGCACGATTTTCCTCCCGATCCCGCTAGCCGACTCCTCGCGCGATCATTAGCGAGTCTCGATCGACGAAACTTCCTGTTGTACGAATCGAGGCCGAACGTTCGTTTCTTCTATCGATCGTGTTCGTTCTCGATGTTCCGAGAAAGAAGCGTACGCGAGAAAATCGTGGCGTTGTCCGAGGGTGGGCGCGTTGATTGGCGTCTAATCGCGAAACAGCTCGGAGAAGCTTCGAAGCTCGCTCTGAACTCGTAGGAGAGGTATCGTGGCCATTAGATACGGCCGTGGCGGGAGGATTAAAGGCTCTTCTTTCAAATTTCACGCCAGTCAACCGTGGGCCAAGATAATCCGAAGCGGTGTGTATTCGCGATGCGCGTATAAAATAAAGATCCGTCCCTGTCGGGCACCTTTTCTCGTTTCCCGCTTAATAACGCTTAATAAACGGCAACCGATGTCGGTCGTGCGTTTTCCCCCTTTTCCGTTTCGTTCACCCTCGCTTCTTGCTCCTCTACTTTTATACGACCAATGAAACGGATTAAGCTCTTTACGCCCGTGTCCGTGATAAAGTAGACATCGAACGGGGAAAAGAAGAAAAGCACGAGAAAGTTCGGTGTTTTATTTACAAGTTGCCGCGCGATCGATATCGGATTTCCGACAACGAACAATTAAGTCCGCCGCGGCCACGTAATTCGTCGATACAAATCGCATGGTTAGAAACAACAAATACCTTATAGAACAAATATCACCGGGGAAAACGGTTTTGCCGTTCGCGTAAACCGCATTACGTTAATTACTTTAATTAATTATGATCATACCGCGGGAGTAGAAATGTAACAAAATCGATTCACCCGTAACTACCTCCTGTAACTTTCGACTTTCAAACTTCTCGAACGATGGAAGTTCCTCTTTTAGTTCCGTTCGAGAAGTAGCGGCCGCCATTTGCTCCGACAGACTTTGCTCGACGATTAATTAACGATTAATTAACGTCGTGAAAGGGAACCATGGATGCTCGAGCGATACCAAACAAAGATCATTCTTTAATGCAAAGATATTAACGTCTCGTCGCTCGTCAACGATTCCGCCATCGATTTTATCAATCTTCGTCCCGTTCATCCGAGATCGGCAAGAACTCCGTCGCTTCTTCTCCCGTTTCCTTTTCCCGTTGTTTCGAGTCTTTCCTCGGCTACGGTACTTTACGCGGTTGCTTCCGTTATCGGACGGGTTGCTGCAATGAACGGTTTATCGATTAATTGGCCCTCCTCGCACGCTCTAGCGTGAAAGCGTACAATTTGCTTCCAGGACGATGTAATTACCGCTCGTTTTGAGAAGTTTCGATACGCCGGGGAACCGTTCCTCGTTAAATTTATTAAGCGTGTAATCTTTCCGGGAAGATATTTGACAACGGACCCAATGTACCAGGTGTTTCGTGTACGATCGAGCCGCGAGCCGTCGCTACGACCAATTATAACGAACCTCTAATAATTTAAGCACGCGTCGTTGCCCTGCCCAGATTTGGTCGCGATAATGCCGCAGCATTCGACCTCTCTTCTATGCAACCGGCTCGGTAGGGTGTCCGGTTGACGCCGGTCACCGATCCCCGGGGACGTTTTATGCTAACGTTACGGCTCGCTAATAATAACCTACCGTCGCATTTTAGGCACGCCAATAATCATACGCGTCGGCTGACTTGCACGAAACCCGGCCAGCACGTAACATCTTTTTTCATCGCGCGACTCGTCGCCGTTGCTTAATGAAAACTCGTAATTACGGCCGATACTCGCCGGTATCGCTGCTACGCGATCGCTGCTAATTTTTTTTCCACGCAACTAATGCATATTTTATAGCGTCACCCGCGGGAACCGCGTCGAAAGACGCTGTCCCGTTCGATAACGTTCGCGTGGCTCTTTAAACGCGTTTTAGGATTAATCAATTTGCCTCGATCAACGAACAGTAGGACCTGTGAATACTCCGTCGACATTGGCGAGCTTAGCGATAGTCCTTTGGTAAGCGTCCATTCGATTAATCAGTGTCTCCTTTGGTCGATAATACACAATCGGGGAGATTAAAGTGATCCTCGAAATCGGCCGGTATTCTACGAGAGATACGTGTACCTATTTCGGTGCAGCGATCGTTAATCAGCGACTTTATTAAATCGATTCGATTCGCTGTTTCGGTTTCTGTCGTTCTCGAAACGACCATAACCTACGCAACATGCGTTTCGCAGTGTTTCCGGCGAACTCCAGGGAAATTTGTCCGCGTCTCTTCCCTCCTCTGTTCGCCGTGGAACGAGTACACCTGGCCGAACTTTCGTAGGGTTCTGTTGCGGCTTTATATTTTCCTCCGTTCACGCGTGACGTCATCACCGAAATACGTGAACCGCTTCACAAACGATACGACAACATGTAAAAGCACGGGGAAAACCGTGGCCCCGACGAGCGTAAGGAAAACTACCCCACTAAGCCGCGGAACGAAGGGATTTCATTTCGGAAGGAAGCATCCGAGGGCGGAGATTTACCCTGTTACGAATAAATTTTTTCCACTCGAAGGAATCGCGCGTTTACCCTTTGCATTATTCGCCGGAGGAATCGGTGCCGACGAAAGAAATTGTTCCACGGAGTATAATGTTCGCGATGGCAGATAACGGGATGATCGAAGCCGCGGAAGAGCTCGTCGATAGGCAAGATAGATCGCGTCTGTTCCCTGGCCGTGGCGCGAGATCAATCGAACGAACGTGCTTAGAGCCGTGACGAGATTGTACGTCGGTTGACGAGCCACGGAGCCACCACCCCTCCGGGGGGTGGGGAAAAGCCAAGAAAATGGATGAGTTTTAATATCGAGAGCTCGGCGAAACTAGAAAGTCATAGTTGGACAGGAAATCGCAGACTCGCTAAGCCTTACAGATTGTGGGTTCGAGACTCGGCCGAGTAAATCATTGCATCCCGTGTCCGCCAGTTCGTACTTTGAACCGTTCCAGGACGCAGCTGCCACGTTACTCGGTCGGATCATCCCGAGGGATTAGCGATACTTCAATAAACTCTACTACCTTCGCCACCATCCACCTGCCGCGCGTAACCGAGAAACGGGGCGAGATCGAAGGGAAAGATCTTATCCTTCTCTTACGACCCTTCCTTTCGCGAATACCCGAGTTGTTTGGAAAATTTCGCGAATTCTCCGTTGCTCGTCGTATCGATTTCGCCTGCTCGATTACGACGCGAATTCGCCTACGAGAATTCTCCGTGACCGTATTTCATCGGCGGAAAAGAAAGAGCAGCGGGCTGAGGAGAATCGAGTCTCGCACCGAGTTGTAAAAGCCGTGCGTTTTGCGAACGAGCTTAATATTCGATATGACGCGTTTGACAGGAGAATAACGAGGACGGTAAGTGGCAGCGAAAAGACGATACCTTTCTGCCGATCGCGTTACTTTCCTGCATTCCGAGGATTTATCGCGATCTCGATCCTTCCCGTTTCCGCTCGTCGACTTTCTTAAGGTAACGCCACTCAAGGTGACAGAAAAAAACTTTCCGGAATTTTTTAAATAAAAACCATACAAGGTACAAGGCTAGGGACAAAAGAGCTTTATTATATATGTTTTGAAGGTGGTGTGAGAATTTTTTTGAACAAATTGAATTAAAAATGGCAGCTGAAAGTGCTAGCAAGCAATAACATCGTTTTTTTTTAATGGGCCGATGGCCGAACTTTTTTTTCATTAACGAATGGTTCGAAAACAAAAAATCCAAAAGTTAGTCAGTCCACTTAAAAGAAATCCGTGTTCGCGACTATTCCTGCACTTAAAACTTTTTTCACATATTCTACACATAATTTAAGCAAAAAAAAAAAAAAACGATTTTTTCAAAGTTTTAGAGTGGCGTTACCCCTTAACACTAAAACTACCAAAGGAGACAAATGACCATTTCACAAATGTATTATTTCAAATGAACATATTTGTTAAGATAATTTTCTTGAAACCTATGCTGAGTCTCATCGAGATGAAGAATTAATAATTGTATTAATTTATGTTTCCGTCGTTTGTTCAGTTATTTTTCAACATTATTTTTAACCTCGAAATAATTGTGCATTATACTTCGGTGGTTTTAGTGTCAAAGTTTCGTCCGTTTCACGGTCCCAAAGTATCTTATTCGCGGTTTGTCTCTTTCCCGTGATTTCCACGGTCGCCAAATCCGAATTCGCCTTCCATATTTCGTCGCGCAAGTCGCGAGGAAAATAAAAGCCGTATCTCCTCTATCGCTCTTGCTATCCGATCGTTTCTTGCTCGCGCTTTTAACATTTTTGTTGAAACACTCGCCGACCGTCACTTCGACGGTTGCTCGATTTATCGTCACGAATAGCTCCTCATTGTCTTCGTTCGTTCGTTTCGCGGTAGATTTTCCGTCCCGTTTGCGAACCGCGTAGATTTGACCGAGCGGGAGATTCAACGAAATTAACGCGCTCTACAAACGGAATTAAACGCGAGACAATGTTCCGTCCGCGAGCAAGAAATTTCGTCGTTCCGGGTACAATTTCGGTCGATAAATACGAAACGAACTGTGTCGTCGTTCTCTGAAAACGATTACGACTCGACGACGATCCAAAGGCGGATTACTTCCGGTGTTTTAACGATTTTTCGCGTTATCTCGCAAACGGTAGCCGAATAGCCAACGCACGCTGCCGTTTTAACAAAGTCAAATTAGGATCCTGGGAATTTGGAAACAGAGAGCAGATACTTGCTCAAAGCCAGGTAGGTATTTGACCTACGGGCGGGCACGATCAACAGAACCCGCAGTTTACATAGGTGTGTAACATTAGCCGAGTCTGAGTAAATATGCATGCTCGCACACATCCGATCGAGTTACTCTATGAAGTCCAGGACTCGACAGGTATCGCGCACGATCCCGTAAACGGTCGAAATAACGGAACAACGATTCCGTTCGCGATCGTTTTTCGAGTCTCCTTGCTCGCTCCCGGAATCGTTTCTCGAGCGTAGTTTCGGCCGAATCGCGCGTTTCGCTTCGACAGAAACAGCGCCGCTTGACGTTGAATTGTTACGTACGCTCGGTAAACACAAGGTCGTTATCAACACCGAGAACCGAGTCTCGTTAACCATTCCTAACAGGCGAATACGAAGCATCCTTGCATTGGATTTGATGCCTTGTTCGAGAATCTCTATTACCTACGTGACGTCTGGAGACATTTGCTAACCCGCGCGATACACAGTCAGATAACACGCGAACGAGAGGTACGCTGTTAGGACTGGCGGAAGGACGTCGAAGGCAGTGCGCCGCCAAATGTTTCGCAACGTACACCGACTTACGTATGTACGAATTTAGTGCGCGCATACACGGTTAGTAACTTCCGTCGTTCGCGATTTCTACCGGTACATCATCCACCGTTTCGTGTTTTCCACTCTGTCTCTCTGTATCGTCGCGTCGAATCTCTAACGCATCTTTTCCGCCGCGTCTTCGTTGCGCTTCGCGTCGTTTATTAATTCACCTTGTTTATACCGTAGATAATAGATATACGTATGCACGAAATTGATACGACAAAGGACCATCAGAGACAATTACGACGAGGCGAACGAGCAGTTCCACACCTACACACCGCGGTTATTTGATTAATAGTAACAATAAAATCGTCTATTTTATAAAATAGACCCATCTTTCTGGCTCAATATTTTAACTTTATTTGTCCTGGATATTTTATATACCGCGATCGTCGGTGAATCGTAATTAAAATTCAGCTCGAACTTCGATCGTGATGGAAGTATCAGCCAAATTCAAAGTCGAATTGATTAAATGCAACTATTTTAAACGAATAACTTCTAACTAAATTTGTAGCATTACACACTCGATGTTTAAACACGGCAAAGAAATTCATCAAACCTTTCAATGAGAATGTTTTACAGTCGCTATTCGCTACGATGAAAAATGCTTTCGAGCGCAAAGGGTTAATCAAATAGACCTCGAAAACATCCAAATATTTATTCACTCGACCATCAAAATAATGATTGAAAATCGGCTTAATTTCGGTTTTTCACATAGAGGTCCCCCTCTTCACACCAAATCTACAAAAAGGGGTCAAATGACCCTTCCACGAATTTCTTACTTTAAATGACAAAATTTGTTAAGCAGGTCTTCTTGCAATTTATTCTGATTATCATCAAGATAAAGAATCTAAGCGTATTCACTTACGATTCATCTTTCGTTCATTCATTTTTTTATCTTCATTTTTAACATCAAAATATTTGTGCATTATCCGTCAGCAATTTTAGTGTTAATTAAACATCTTTTCTCGAATAAACTCGAATGCCGCACAACGATGTATCAATTTGGTACGAACTTTTGGCCCACTTCGCGAACCGTTAAATATCGTATCTCGCCGAAATTTCCACGGTAAAAATAGGGAAAGAGCAGCGACTTCGGAGACGCGATCGATTCGACGCGTTCCCCGATATTTTCTCGTTGCCCCTGTCCGATGTTTTTCGGTGATGGAAGCACGTGGCGTTGCATTTAGTGTGGGAACGCGCGCGTATATACCGGCTGAGTTTATTAGGCGTCCTGCTGCGGCTCTATTGGTCTTCTCTATCTAGCTCATTAACGAAGGTGTGCTCGCGTACATCGATGCGCGAACTTCTGACCTAATCCGTATCCAGGTACAGGTCGCGCCACGTTGCAGCGTATTTTCTGATATTCTGACCGAATTCGTTACAAATTCGAGGCGTGCTGCGCGACGCGCGTAGATGAAAGGTTAAGCGATAACGCGACGGTGGAAATTTCATTCGGCGCGAGGGAAAATTAGGAAGATCGGCTCTATAATTTCGGTTAGCGAAGGGGCGGCGGCGTAGTGGGAATTCAGTGGGGCGAGTTCATCGCTAAGTCATGAAGCTTTCGTCGCGTTGGCAGCTTCCTCTCGGAGCTACTTCCGTTGTCTCGGCTCGCAGGCAGAAATCGAGAGGAGGCACGGATCGAGGTCGTACTCCTTCGAGGCAGCTTTTTCTTCTTCGCGGCTCTTTCTCTACGTTCTCCGGCCGTCTACGTCGCGTATCGTAGTAGTACGTGCCGTGTCACAGGCACATTTCCGATCGATGTATTTATACCCGCTCCTCACGGGACGAGGACGAGGCAAGAGCGCAAAAAGAAAGCTCTATCTTTGGAGTCGGGTCAACGCGGGTCACAGGACCGAATTACTCGACGCCGTCTTCTCGTCGATTAATTCAAAGTCGACTCAATATTTTATTTGTCGAATGTCCGTGTTAAACGTTCGTCGCGTTCGTCGACGTGTTTTCTTTCGGCGTGGAACAAGGTAAGCGCGGAATAAAATCTTGCAGAAGCATGGCTCGGCTAATGGTTCCGTAGTAGTTTGGAGGAAAGCAATGGAAGCTGCGGAAGTATGTTTTTCTTTTATTTCCGTTACGGCGCGGTGACAGTGCAGCCGAGTACAGCGGCAAAATAGCCGCCTCCGGCAATCGTACGATAAGCACTAGTCCATTCTCCCTTCTCTTATTTCGCCCCTTTCCACTATTTTTCGCTCTCCTTCTGCCTCGTTCGTTTCGCCCGGCCGCGAGCCGAGAATCGAACGGAGCCCGGTGCTTTCTTTCTGAAAGCTCGGAACAGTTCGAACAATAACGATTCGAGCATTTGTTCCGCTCCCCTCTGTTCCCGTGACAATCGTTCGCCGATCGTGAACCGGCGTTGCGTCGGAACACCGTTAAGAACGTCGTCTACGTGTCACGTTCCGAACCGCGGCGAAAATTATCCGACGACGCGCGCGAACGAGTTATCGTTTAATTTTCAGCCGGCGGAAAATATAGAATATAGAAGAACTCGGGGATCGCGAAGGGGCTTCGAGTGGCTTTCGTACACTTAAATTTTCCAGGTGGTAAGACTTTATGGCAACAGGCGTCATAAAATGGATACAAAGAGGGGTAATATTGCCTCGGGTATGAGACCCGGGAAGCCAGCACGGAGACGTGAATCTGCATATGGAACGCGCATTAAGTAGTTTCTTCGGCGTTTAATTTAATACCGTGGCCACAATAGACGAGACTGTGAGACGACGAAACGCTCGACGCCCCCGCTCCTGTGAACGGAGCTTTATGCGTCTTGCAGTTTCAGCGTCTATTCGCCGAACGATCCCTGTGGCAGTGCCACGGACTATTACGATGCGCGATACTTACCCGATAGCAGCCGAGATTCCGGTTATACCGGGACAACGTTGATTCCCGAGTTAATACGACGCGACGCCGAAATCACCGCCGCTTAACGCTTTATCGTCGTCGATTTCGTTCGGTTCGATCCCGGACCGATCGAAAAATTTCTAATAGAAAGCGCACGCGAGACGCCGCCGAAGAAACGGGAACGAAGAGGAATCGACGGAAACTCGGTCGAGTTTCTTCTTGTTATTCCTTCGCCTCGATTTCTTCTTATCGCTCGCCCGGTGATCGAAAGAGCTCTATTATCTTTATCTTCGTCTCGGTTACTTTTCTAACGTTCGTACGTGTAATCGGTACGTTCCATCCGTTCAACCGACGTTGTCTTTTTCTTTCTTTACCTATCCGGGCTTCTGTTCCCCGTCGCGTCGTTGAAAGCCGGGTCGAGCGGCAAATTCGAATCGATCCTGGCCGAGATTATCGAAAGATTCGGATACTCGCCAATTTATGGACGCGGGTTTTCCGATTTGACCGCGACTTTTCTCGAAAAAAGCGGATGGACAACTCGTAAGACGAGATCGCGAGAAGAACGAAAAGCCGTCGACGTAGGTAACCGTGGTGGCGTTTCTTCGAAGACACGTCGGTGAAAGGGTAAAGGGGCGAAGGGTGCAAAAGGGTGAGGGGAGAAAAGCGAGTGTACGAGGACGAAGGAAAAAAGAAGAAACAGTTGGCAGACAGAAGGTAGCAGAGAGCAGGCTAGCTTCATTTCTTCGTAACTCGGCGCGACAGTCGAGAGAAAAATTGGTTCTTGCCTCGGTCGGGTCAGGAAGACGCGAAGGATTCGAGCAAAAGGATGCTGTGTCCGGGATACGAAGGGTCGGCTACCACCCTCTAATATCTTATGATTTACCGTTGGATGCAACGACGAAACTTAAACGACTGCGTTATAAGACGTTACAAGCCGATATCGTTGCGAAATGAAATTTTCCCCGGCGGTTCTTCGGCTCGTTTTTAGATCGTATTTTCACCCTTTTCGCAACCTTTTCCCCTCCGCCGTGGGGTTTCGCTTGCCGCGATCGTTTCGTTCCCGATGTATCCGAGTCTTCGTAAATTACCGGCAACGCTAGTTCCGTTGAAAATTTGTTAGGTTGGACGTTAACTAAACGGCTGGAACGAGCCGACGGCATCGGTTCTCGTAGACGAAAGAGGAGAAGCTGTTTGAAAAAAAAGAACAGCGACGAAAAAAAGAACCGGGTGGGGCCGTTTGTCAGTCGGTGCACCTCCATTAGGGGTGAAAAATCGAGTAGCGGCTCGGTCATAAACAAACAAAATTATACGAGCCGACGGTTTTTCGACTTGCCGGGAAGTGCGTGTTACGCGCCTCGTGCTTTCGTTTTTCTATTCCATCCCGTTCTTGCTAATTTCTTTTGCACGTTGTCCGGGTATTTCTGAACTCGTATTATCATCGATGTTTTTGAAATATAAATCTCCGGTTAATCGGTACCGCTCATTTATTCACGCGATCCATTTCATAGTCTATGCGATCGTCATTTTACGTGCCTCGACATCGCCCTGAAATTCGATTTCTTCTATCAAATATTTGTGACTGCTTTCCAACCGATTTTCATTATCTTCTTCTCTACGGTAGGAGATGCATTGTGACAGACCTAAATTACAGTTCGTTGCTTCTTAATAAAGGTATAAAATAATTAAAACAACGTCCAGACAGGTCACGTTTTCCGAGACGTACGCGGCAAAAAATCGATGCGAAATGACCCAGCTACATTGTCTTAGGGAAATTCGTGATTGTCTCGTTTCAAAGATTCTCGACATCGTATCGACGAACGTTTAACCTTTTGCGGTCTTTAATTTCTTAACTTAAAAAATACACGAAGAAACGGATTTACGATAAAATGTATTCTAATAATGGAGATTGCGTAACAAATCTATTTCTGATTTGTTACAAGTGGCAAAGAAACGAAAACGTTTTGAATCAACCTATTTATCCGAATTATTTCTACGATCAAAGAGGAACACCATGTCGAGCCACACTCGACATAGGACCGTAAAGAATTAAGCCGGTCCGCTAATTTACGTCGTATTTCGTATGACCACGATTTTTCGTGGAACGAGTATAAAATCGGCGATTGTGTAATTTGTGCAATTTAGCGGGTTCCCGGAATCGTCCTGCGCCGGGGCCGAATGAAAGCACGAAACACGAAACATCATCGTAATTTGATCGAAAGTACTTACGCTAATAGACCGTAGCGAGCACGGTGAATTTACCGGTCTTTCCGTTCCGCTGGAAATTCTCTATCGAACACGCGTAAAAATTTCCATGCAAATCGATCGACGTTATCTACCCTCTTCCCGTAGTGCTCGACGTTACATCCCAAGGCGGTCATTTGTGCGTCCCATGTTGGCTCTTTGACGGACTTGGCGATCGCGATACGGCGACGTCGGAATCGTTCGATCAGACTCCTCTCTCTCTCTCGCGAAGATTAACGCGTTCGAGCATCGGTCCTGGATCCTGGATACGATTTTCCTCTCGCGGATAATCCTCACCAGAAACGTACGACGATCGAACATTTCGAAAATTCCGCGCGATCGAAACGAAGACCAGTTTCATCGTTCACGCTCCGTTCCGATTTTCTCGTTCGATCGATCAGTTTGTAGGAAAATTGATGGCGCAGTAAACGCAAACGAGAATAGATGAGGCCGCAAAGCTCGCATTTCAGTTTTCATGCGCGCCGAACACCGGTGTATGGGTAACTGTATTATCAGGATATACCTCCAGCGACGGGATATAAACGGACGTACGTCGGGAGAATAATAAAAAAAAAAGCGAGGAGAGACAAGCGCGATTGACATGTAGCGAAAGTTATCGGAAATAATCCTGGCAGCGGGATGGAAATTTTCTGCGGGCGGAATCTCGGAATCGTACGATATAAGCGGCCGGTCCTACCGA
Source organism: Coelioxys conoideus (assembly GCA_947623535.1). Lineage (NCBI taxonomy): Eukaryota > Metazoa > Arthropoda > Insecta > Hymenoptera > Megachilidae > Coelioxys > Coelioxys conoideus. Next base: position 3,673,140 of record OX392450.1, read on the forward strand.
AAGCAATCAAAAAAGGATCGTATAACCTTCGACTATCGAGATCCCGGAGAATCACGGTCCCTTTCGCAGACTTTAACTTACGGCTTAGATAGGAGAGGTGGTCGGTACTAGACACCGGGATTGATCGCGGCTATGAGCACGTGATTTATCTTTACCGCTGTTTCTCTTTATCCGTTCCTTCCCTCCACTCGCGTTTCCGCTTTTCCAAAGTGCTCATTTCTGTTTTTTGTTAAATCCTAGTTGCGCGGGGCGCCGCTTCCTAATCAGTTCCAATTCTTGGCCGCTTGGAAATTCTTTTTTTTTTTTTTATATCACCGGCACCTCAATGCCTCTAATAATAAGTCGAATCTTATTACGGGAATCCTAAGTCCTTTCTGCGAGGATTCCCCTTTGCCAGCGACCGAACCAGCAGCGATAGCGGCTCGGCGGAAGTTACGGTCAGTTAAGAACAAAAGAGAGGTTTCGAGCGCGCGGGATGAAAATAATTTTTAACGATTATCCGTGGCCGAGTGTCTAACTCTCGCACGAGTTAGCTACCGAGCAACAGGCAGCCGTGACACACATAAATCCCAACTAGGCGGCAAAGTGGCACACCTGACTTCCGGATCGACACGTCGGCTTCTCGATAGAGGCTGGCGAAAGAAGTTGCCGGAACGGGGTCGCTTTCGGGGGTTGTCGTAGAGCGAGGAACGCGTAACACGGCATGCTCCTTTGATAAATCATACGTCGTCGGCGAGGATCAAGCGGCGATTACTCTGGCAAAATATTGTCCCCCGTTATCTAATGTTGTGTAGAGGCAATCAGGCGGTAGGAAAAGTAGGATGATAAGGGGGAAGAGGGATAACGTGGTCGGCGAACATTTTTGTAGATTTTTCGAGCCCCGAAAGTATTGGCCGGGGATCGCGGCTAGTCCCCGTCACGAAGTCGTCAAAACTTTCCATCTCGCGGCACGGCAAAGTATTGACCGAACCGTCCCCGTTTCTACCGTGGCCCCTTTGCTCTTCGACGGACTATACTTGGCCCGTGGCTTCCGGTTCGATGTAACTTATATTTAATTACTGTCGGTAATATATTAGATTTAAAGAGTTTTCTCGTAAAATATCGCAACATTAAGAAAACCTCGACGCTTCCACCGCGAGCAGGCGACCGAAGAAAATGATTTAGCTTTCATGAATTCTTTAAAGCTACCGGTACGAGCAGAAAGTCTCCAAGTTACAGTCGCTCGTATTCCGGACCCTCCCACTCTTTTCTTCTCATTTTTCCCTTTTTCGTCTTTTCCTCCACCTTTATCATTTCCTCGACAGAGGCTTACAGCGATGGTCTCTTAAATTCACGCGATCATTTCTACCCTCGGCGGGTACGTTTTTCTTCCGCTTTCATCGAGTAATTAATAAAGCTCGCGGAATTTATCGCGACTTTCTTTTACCGCGCGCGGTGTTTCGCGAAAGGAATTGTCGTCGATCGGTTTGACGAACCGGCACACACGATCGATGCAGACAATTCGGAATAAAATGTCTCGATATCGTGGCGCGGGTACGCGATCGGAACAGAAAGGAAACGGGTCGAAGGGTGAAGGGCCGTTCATAGAAGCTAGGAAACCGAGGGAGCGATAAACGATACGAATCGCGAGCTCGGGGCGTTGATTCGATAAATGCGCTCGCGATTACTCGGATCTTATTTGTCGCGCGTATGGGTCTCGTTTTCAATATTTCGCGGGGGAAAAAAGGAAAAGTTACGAACGGGTTCGATAAATGCACGGGAGGGAACTGTTTTCCCTCTATGCGATCGTTCAATGCTTCTTTCTTGCGCCGGTACTTCACGATTCCGTTGAATTCATTGAAACGGAGTCAATGGTCGAAATAGCGAGCTCTTTCGTTTCACGCGGGTATAGGTGGCCGGAAAAAGAAAAGTGGCCTGGTAGTTGGAAGCTTTTCACTGTAAGCGAAATTTTCATGAATGCGTTTATCGTTGCGACGTTGGTATAACCGAGTCTCGAACAGACGTGGGATGAAAAGGTTTTGAAAATGCTGTATCTTCGTCGAAAGACCGGTTGATATTTGTTGCGTCGATTGAAATCGCGAGCAATACGCGTGCTTTTTATTCTGTTCTTATCCACGGAAAATTTCCACTCGACTTTAATTCGTTTTCCACGGGAACCGTGGAGCGTGAAAATAAAACAAGGGTGGTGTACGCGGTACCGTAGCAGAGAGTAGAAGAGCGTGACACCTCGTACGATATCTCGGTGATGTACACGAAACGGCACTTAAATCCCGGATCACCGACCATGTGGGTTAAGCGAATCTACACAGGCGACCGTGCGCTCGGATGGTCGAAACCGAAAAAAAAAAAAGAGGAAAACTTAATAAAAGCCTTTGATTCGACGCAAGAAGGACGCGTGAAATATTATCCGAATCGATCGTGCCTCTACCCGCCGACGATTATTTTGTTCGGCGCGGTTTCGCACGGTGAATTAATCGGTAGACCGTTCGGTTCATACGGAACCGGAAAACGGGAAAGAACAGTTCCGTCGAGCGAACCGACAACTTCCGAACGGGAGAATGGCGGACTTCGCGATTCGCCTCTCTGCCAATATAACAATAGGTACGCCGACGCGCGTTTCGTCGTTCGCGTGTGCAAGAATTTAATTGCAACGTCTTTTCTTCGTTGTTATTCTTGTTTAACGACCACGTCGATACCGCATAATGAGATCCTCCGTTATTCTTTCGCGCAACGGCGAACCTATCCCGCTTTACGCCCGACATTATCCCGCTGCTTTCGCTCCCGTTTTATCTCGCGCTTCTTTTTTTTTACGCTCATACCTTCCGTCCCTCCGCGAGAGACCGGTTTCCGGCAAATTTTGATCGAGGAACGGCTCGGACGGTCAGTGTTCGATGAAAAATGCAGAATCGAAGCACATAGGATATCGTTCGATGGAACAATTCCATTAGAGTTTTCGCATGGGATCGGCCGACACGGGATGCGGCCACCGACGGAGATCGAACGAGAGAAATAAAACAAGGACGGACGAGTAAACGAGGAAGGAAGGACGGAGAATAGATGGACAAGTTTGTGAAGAGCACGGGAAAGAGGATGAATGGACGGAACGGTTTAACCATTTCTTTTTTCCTCCGAGCGGATTAAAAAGCTTCGATGATCGGTTAAATCGTGCGTAATGACGTTTCGTACGATCGCGAAAAAAAAACATAGTTTTAAACACCACTTTTTCAAAGCATCCTTGACCGATGAAATTTGTTTATGCGTTAAACACGATATACCGTGGCAACGTCGTGCCATAATGGGTTAACGACCGCTTGGCGCGTACACGGGAAAGCTTATTGTTTATGCTGTGAATAGTTCATTCGTTATCGTTGTCGGTTGATGCTTGGCAACTTCCATTGGCAACCGGTCTTTCGGCGAAGCGTCGCGTCAAAGCGAATCAGTTAACGATCTGCGAAAACACGTGCTCGGAAGATCGTCCCGTTTAAAAAAGAAATAAAGAAGCACGCGTTGTTCGACGGGACGAATATCGTTCGATTTCCGCTAAACGAAACGCGTAACGGGGGATCATGGTTCGAAAAAGCTTTGATCGATCTTGCGGCATGCGCGAAAAGTGCACGCTGGAGAAATGCATAAATAAAGCGACCTGAAAGCGCGCGGTTGGATCGAATTTTTTTTTTCTGGCTCCAAGTAATGGAAATACATGAAAAAATGAAAACGTTTCTCGGGAATTCCGCGAAGGGGATAGAGAAACGTTTTACCGATAATCTCGGCTAAACGGTTACGTTCTGTGATTCACGAAAAATCGATGCATCGATAACCGGGAACATTGTTTTTCGAAGCCGAAGAGGCAGAGTCGAACAAACCCGGCGTAATTGAAAGAAAATGCTTCGAGGAGAAACGTTATCGTTCCTTCTCGAGGACACGGTCGATCTTCCTCGACGCAGATTTTTCCCTTAACTCGTTGACTGCCACATTAACACTAAAACTACCAGAAGGGTCGAGTGACCATTCTACAAATTTCCTACTTCAAACGACAAAATTTGTTAAGCTGGTCTTCTTCGCATTTATGCTGATTGTCATTAAGATATAGTATCTATAAGCGTATTCATTTATGTTAAATCGTTCGTTCATTTATCTTTCGACTTCGTTTCTGACATTAAAATAATAGGGCATTATATGTCGGTAGTTTAGTTTAGGTAGCATTAGTTGGTATTTTCATTTTGAACAAAACTTGCCGAATATGTTCACGATACTTTGTTATATTTGTTCGTCACAGTTCCAAGTAACTGACGCGAGTATTTGCAGATAGAGAGGTTACCAAATTTTTGAATAATATGGCTATTAAATCTGTACAGAAATTTGAGTGTCACCCACATACGAGTGACATGGCAGTGAAAGTGTTAATACCCGATTCTCCTACGTGGCCTCGGCGTTTTAAAAATTTCTGCGGGTTTCGTCGTGTTTCTTCTAGCTGCGGCAAGCTCGCTCGGAAGGTTACAAGCGGAAACGGATTCGGACCTTCGAGACGAGCCGGAAGAGAATGGAAGAAAAGGAAGGAAGGAAGGGAAGATATCGAGGTCGGTAAAGGAGGAAAGGACGAAGAAGGATGTCTGCGACGAACGAGCGTGCGTTGTAGCGAAGAGGAAACAGCAGGCAGAGTCGTTCCAGTCGTCGTTGTCTGGATTTTCGAGACCCTACTGGTGGATACGAGGGGCCTTCAAAAACTTTTAATTAATACGGATGACGAGTACACAAAGCCTCGACCGAGCAAAGAATTTCAAAACAAAGGATAGAGAAGAGTATTGTTGTCGAGTCTTGTTACGAGTGACACGTCGAGACGAGAGAACGAGCGGGCGAGGCGAAGCGGGTCGGAACGGAACGGAGCGGAGCGGTGCGCGCGCGAGATGGGAAGAGAGGTGCAAGAAAAGAGGCGAACCGGAAGGGGTGTGGCGGCGGGGGAGGGCAAAGATAAAAAGCGTAAGCAGAAAGGAAACGAGGAGTAACGCGTAAAAACGGGGAAAGAGCTTCCATTTCAGCATCATCCACTTCCCTTTACTTCCACTTGTGTGTTTCGTCCTTTTCACAACGGAAGGAAACGCGTAAACAAGAGAAATCTTCTACGCGCGCTTGCCATTTTAGCCGGCTTTCATACGCCGCGTTTCCCTAGTCTTTCGTCGAGTTTCTTTTTTTTTTTTTTTTTTTTTTTCTTCGCGAACGAAACGCGATCGTTGCCATTTATCGAACGCTCGTTCATCGAATCAACCGTCTCCGTGCCCGACATTGTAGCTTTATCCAGCGAATAATCGTTGATTTTATGAAAACACAGAAATTATATACATATTCAACTCGGCCGTTTTGTAAACATTCCCCGTGTTCCGCGTTCGGAGATTTAAAATATCGTTTCGATCGATCGACGCGATAGCGCGGCCGAGAACCATAGGAAACCATTAATGGAGATTGAAAAGTAATATTCCAAAAAAATCGTCGCCACTATCACTCGCGACATTTTGTCGGTCGTCAAAAATTTTATCCTATCGCCGACTCGATATTTTTATTTTTCGCGGGAACGGGGAAACGAGAACTTTTAAATCAACCATCTTCGAACGCGACGACGGCTTTTAATTAGTCCACGCCACGGTTACGGGAAAACGTGGGATTTTCCGAAATTTTCGTTCTTTCGCTCTCTACTCGATAATATAACGATCGGCGTATTTATGTGTAACACTTTGTACTAAAGAGTAGACTCACAGTACATGTGATCCGATGCTACGATTTTAAGCGAATAATGTCCAACTAAATTTATGGTATTTATAATGCCATGTTCGAATCTAGTACAACGGACAACATCGACGATTAATAATAAAAAATAATAACTTCAACGAAATTCATGAAACTGTTCTGTTTGAGTATGAATTGACCATTTTCATCCGACGCAACGAGTTTAAACGAATAATGTTCAACTCAATTTACACTATTACAATGCGATGTTTGAATATAGCGCAACAGACAATACCGTCGATTAGTAACGAAAAATAATAACTTCAACGAAATTCACGAAACTTTTCAACCGGGTTACGAATTGACCATTTTGACCCGATGCAACGATTTCAAACCAGTAACGTCCAACTAAATTTGAGTACTACAACGAGATGTTCTAACACGGTGAAACGGATCATATCGACGATTAATAAAGAAAAATATTTTCAAAAAAATTCATCATACTTTTCAACCGGAGTGTTTCACAGTTGCTATTAGCCAGCAGTAAAAATGCTTTCGAGTGCAAAGGATTTGAAGGAGAAGAGAGCTCGTCCGTTGTCTTATCGTTATTTCTGCTGGCATAGTCGCAAGATCGTCGCCATTGTCGTCCGTGTAATATTTCCGCGAAGCGGTCATCTTCGAAAAGAGGTATTTAATCGAGAGACCGGATGGTCGGGAAGTTTTCGTTTCCTGCGAAGAGAACGGCGTCGGGATCGAGAGGAAAATGTTGGCAGAGGTTCGGTACACCGCGACCGATCCGATTAATGTTGCATCGTACGATCGTTTGCGTACGCATCGATCTCCGTCTGGCGGTAAACGGAAAGCCAAATGAACGAGGAAACGACGAAAGGGTCGGGAGAGAGAGCCGAGGGATTCCAGTTCGTTTGTTTGTACTCGTAGATGAAATCGTTTACCTGTGTACGTCGGTGCGTTTAATGTAACGCGCGTTGCAGACTCGGTGCGGTGTTTGAAATCTCACGTAGATCCGAGCACGAACGGTGAGGAGCGGGGGTGGAGTGGATATCGCGAACTCGGAAATGAATTAAAAGCTTCAACTCCGAAATGAATTAAAAGCTTTCGTCGATGCGTTACGTAGCTACCCGGCGAAGTAAGAACGCTATCGAGCTCGAAATAAAAATACCTACTTTGATCGTTTATCGGGATCAGGCGAATCGGGACGAACGAGGCCGAAGGATACGTCGTTAATTTTTAAGCGAAATAGCGAGGTTCGCTATAGCCGGGAGATTCTCGGTGTACGACAAGATCTCCGGCATCGAAAGGAAATCTCGAGCCAGAGGCGGATTTAATACCTCCCCGTTCCGTCGTTCCTGCAAAGTATCCATTTCCTTTCTGTCAGCGGTATGCGATGTAGTAATAAAAATTTACATACGCGGAAGTCAGGAATTTTCTCGTACGAATGCACACCGTTCTTTCTTATCCCCGAGCAGCCTCGATCGCGTCTCGATCGCGATGCCCCGATATCGTCGTCTCCGATTTGTTTCGAAATCCGTCAACGGGTCGAGAGCGTGAGAAAAACGCGGCGGCAGATACGGTCAAGGCGATCGAACTATTTTTTTTATCATCGTTCGACGCCCGCTCGCGCGTAATTCGTTTATCGCGTTTTCGTTCGCCACTCTCGCACGAACAAATCCACGAAGAGCGAAAGCCGCGCGCGGAAAGAAGCGTTTCCTTCTGTCGTTCGTTCGAAAAGCATGAAAAGTTCGGACTACCCTCCGGTTCGTTTCGATTCGCCACGGCTCTGTCCCCTTGCCACCGACAATTGGATTCTCCGCGCTACTCTCGTCGAGTTACAGATTTTTCCTTTCCGCGAAAATTTCCTTACGGAGTCGCCTTTGACGAGAGATATCCCCTTCTTCCGTGTCTGGTTCCATCTCCGTCTTTGGTTTCTCCCGGTTCGTTTTCTCACCCTACGGGTTTCGGTGTCGGGGCGCTAGCACGACGGCGTTTCTCTAAGTACCGACGCTGCTGGAAGAAGGTTCGTTACCGGCCATCCCCGTTTTCTTGCTTTTCACCGCTCCGCGAAATCAGCTTTCCTTCGAATCACCGTCGACGGAAAAGCCGTCGTGACCGAACCGACGACGGATCTCGCGCGACCTTTCTATCTCTCCTTTATTTAACATTTCCTTGCTACCACCTTTTTCCTTTGTCGTCATAGGTGACGATCGATCGGCGATGCCCGATGAATCGCAATTAAGATCCACGAGCGTAATTGGCTCGGATCGGAAAGGCGATACGCGCCTCTCCGATTACTAGTTGCCGATTCAATTAGAGGGTATTCCGCCAATTAAATCTACTTCATCGGATGATATAACGACACGCTGACTCGTATAAAGAAGTCTTTCCCTTCGAAGGCCCCGGACGAAGAAACGATTCCGTGTTCGAGCGACTCTTGATTTTTAACTGGTTCCGTGATCAAGGCCATTAAAGACGAAAGCGCGGTAGGGTCAGAAGGAGGTAAAGAACGCTGTACGAGGGAGTCGAATTTTTCCCGCTTTCATACTCGTTTCTCGCGTCTACCCGCTTGATTACTGTAAATTTACTGCGTTATAAAACGCGAACGCTCGAAACGTTATCAAGAGCGGGGGAAACGATTTCGCCGTGCGCAAATAAATTCTCTTTAATCGTTGTCAGTCGGCGATTTGATCGCGCAACAATCGGCAGTCGACGAGTCCCGAAAGCCTCCACTCGAAATTCAAACGCGGATCGAGCAATTGATCCCGTTGCTTATTCCTTGTTACGTATTCGAGTTATATCGCCGACGAGTTGCGCCCACTCGATGACGAGTAATTCGTTGCCGAACGAGACCTTTGAACTGTATGAAAAAAAAAAAAAAAAAAAAAATGATCCGTGACTGCGTTTTAATCGAGAGCCGAGGTTTAACGAATCGTAGAACGACGAAAATTATATTTAACTTTGCGTGGAATCGTGCTAATTGAAACGCGAGCGCGAGTCATTGTAAAAGACCGTCGTGTATTCCTACCTGCCGACTCGATGGAGCGTGCCACGTATCTCTTTTTTTTCCCAATTTTCATCCGGAGCATGGCTCGTCGCGTCGCAATTTCCCGACCAAAGCATTCGAGGAACGTCGGAGATTTCCGGGCGAGCGTCGCGTCGTTGTCGCATCGATTTCCGGCCGAAATAATTAGCCAATTCGTTTAATAAATCAACGCGCTAGTTACACACGCGAATAGTACGCGATACCGATTCACTTTTACCGCGAGCCTAGAATCCTGCGTGCCCCGTGCATTATACATCAACGCGACGATCAACTAATTATCGAACGCGAGTCGTCCGACGTTTTCGATGAACAATTTATAAACGTCACGGTACCGTCGGACTCGTCGAACAGTCATCGATATTTATCGATCGCGATTCGATCGGTTTGCTCGTCGCTTCGCGGGTTTCGCCGGCGCGGCAGAAGTAAAAGGGAAAACGGCCGGGGAGGCCGAAAAGGGAAAACAGAGCGACAGAAGGATAGAAACATTTCCGTGAGTTATTTTCCGCTGGGTGGCGTCAAGAAATGTTTATTCATAAGTTAGTAGAACGTGCGCGACGTACGATTGTCCCGCGACGTTTTACATGACCGTCTCCGCCGGAACCACCGCCTTCTCGTTTGCTCTTTTTAACGTTTCCTCGCCGTTCTTTTTTCCCCACGAACTTCGAGGAATTTCAACGACCACGAAAAGTCCGATTTCGCCCCGGACCGTTTGCGTTTCCGTTGTCGGTCGCGACGTAATAACGCGTTTCGAACGTTCTCCCGTTCCGGACCAAGGCAGTACCGCGTTAATCCGGATTATAAATTCGTAATTCCGGTTAAGCGGATCGGGGGCGTCGCGTTCCGCGGTGGAAAAAATAAACAGGGTGAAAATCTATGGTAAACGTTATCGGATGACGCGCGTAAATATCGGTTATGCCTTTCGTTGCGGCGCTTTTCGCGAACGCACTCGCTCTCCGTACCGGGTGGACAAAGGTTCGCCTCTATAAACGCGCGTTTCTATAACGGTCGCTCGTAAAACGGAACCGTGGTCAGCGGTCGAGTTTCATTACACAGGGTGGAAGCACGGTGTGACGTTACGCGGTCGCCCGGTTCGACGTTAGACCCCCGGACACTTTGTTACGATCGTTCGCCGTTCACCGTTCGTTGAGCGTTTCTTAAGCTCGCTGGCCTATTTTCTCGCTTTAATTTAATAAGTCTTCGACCGCGTCTCCCCCCCTTCTCGTAACACCGCCATTCCTCGCGGGTTATTTTTATTCCGACTGTCGTCTTTTGTTCGGGAAACGAAAAAAAGACTGGCAGATTTTAAAACGAACGAATAAAACGAAACGCCGTCCGAGATACCGAAGGATTTATTATCGGTCACGGTGTACCGGCTACGATATTAAATTAAGTTACGCACACCTTGGAATTTTTTATTATCACCGAGTACAAAGGAACGCCGTAGACACGGTACGGTGTGCTCGTCTCGTTTCATCTTCTCTGTCCCATCCTTTCCCGTTTCTTCCGCGGCGATTCCGTCGTCGTCTTACACGGACTTGGCCTGTTTATATATATTTTTTTTTTTTATACGAGTTTCGTCGAACTCGTTCGTTGCTCTCCGGTTTCCACGCCGGTTTCGAAGAGTAACGAAGCCGCGTCCGCGTCGATCATCGACGAGTTTCGAATATTCGTCGTGTTTTCCTCTACTCGTTTCGTTTTCGAACGTGGTCGACGAATCGAGTTAACTCTTTGAGGCACGGAATTTCAGAAAATAAAGTAGACCCACGTTATGCAGAAATTTTATCGCATTTTTAATTAAACGAAATTGGTATATTTTTAACAAAAATTACCAAAGGGGCCAAATGACCATTCTACAAATTTCCTACTTCAAACGACAAAGTTTGTTAAGCTGGCCTTCTTGACGTTTATGCTGAATATCATCGATATAAATAATCTATAAGCGGATTCATTTATGTTTCATCGTTAGTTCATTTATTTTTTAACGTCACTTTTACATGGAAATAATTGTGCGTTAGACGTCGGTAGTTTTAACCCTTTGCACTCGTAAGGTGACTCACAGTCACCACTTTGTTCAACACTTTGATTGCCACTCAAAAACGGTTTCAATTTCTTTTAGGAAGTAACTTCATTTTCGATCAATTCTATAAACAATTTTCATTATATTCTGTCCTGGTTTATTCGATAAGCTTTAATATGTTTATACAAATGTTTGATACTTTGTTATCTTAAATGTTTCAAATAAAATCAGCGATTGTTTTATATATGAATGCATACGTCACCCGTATCGAGGTAATTGGAATAGTCTTACACGCGCGAGTACGCAGCAATTGCAATATCTCGAAGCGGGACTAACAATGTCTCACCATGCATTAACGTCAAAAAGGTGGGACATTTTTAATCCCTCCGTGCCCCAAAGAGTTAACGGGTTAACGCGTTTCCTCGCTTCTAACGGCTAACCTGCTCGCTAATGTACCGGTTATCGCTAAAAGTCGAACGGTTCGACTACGTAGACTACCTATCGCCGCGGGGCTCGTTAATTTAATTAGTTCGATTGTCCCGTACGATCGTTACGATAATTTCTTTCTCGTACGTACCGCTGCGACGTCGCGTCGTAACAGACGAGGACACCGTGCCGGTCCCGAACGAGCTAAAAAATTACCGATTCCGATAATCGGCCAGCAAAGTAATTTCGCCGCGCGTTATATTCGCGTTCGCTCGGAAACGAGTTACGCGGTTCGTTCGTTCGATATCGCAGGCGGGGAATCGGTATACGTCGTTGGACCAAGAAAACGAGCGCAACGAGGGTGTCGACGCTCGGTTTTAAAGGGGTGAAACGTTGCGAACGTCTGAACGGGGACGAGGTTATTCGCTCGCGAACAAAGCGGATTACTTTCGCGGTAACGTCGTAAATATCGATGAATTAGCTCGTACGATCGATCGATCGGTCTCGCGTACGATTCCGGTCGGTTCGCTATTCGACGAACCGGTATCGGTAATTTGGCAAAAACTTCTGCCTGTGCTTGTTCCGCGCGAGGTTTTAATAATAAAGGAGAAGGAGGACGCGGCGGAAAGAAAAAGAAAGTATTCGAGAGTATACACGGTGGGCCACTTACCCGCTCTAGAAGAGTACCATGTTGACGGCGATACTTTCTTCGTCCGGTGGAAGCTCGCCGTACTCCCAGGGGTCTTCCACGTTCCGTAGTTGAACGACGAAGGGTCCGAGTTTCACGTCGAAGTAGGATAAAAGAAAAAAACTGGTAGCGAGCTTTAGGTCGGACGTGGCGGGAGCGCAAGCGTCGAAGATCGCGTACGTTTTTTTTTCCGGTTACGGTGCGCGTACTCGTCGTCGGCGTCGGGACGCGTCGCGGATCGCGCACCCTCAGGATCGTCTGGCGCAACGGCGTCCTCGTGATCGGCACCGGCACCGGTATCCCTGGGAGTACCACGCGGACAAACATCGAGCTAGAAACTGCGATGCGTCGCGACGGCCAGAGCACGGCGGCGACTCACCCCGGACATCCTCGCGCGCGGCGAACGCATGCGTCGCGTTTAAACCACCGCTGAAACCACCCTCTCTGTTAGGCTATCCTCTCCGATTCCCTCTTCTCTTTTACCCATCCGTTGTTTCCCGTCTTTCCGATGCTTCCCACTCGTTCCTCGCTATCTTTTCCGTCGAGTTTTCCTACCTTCGCCATCGATTTCTATCTTCGAGGCGACAAAAATTCACCGTCCCTTCGCGACCGTTTCGAACGTATTCGCCGCCAAAGGGAAACTTTCGACGTTAAACTCGGCCGAGGCGAATTCTCTCGAACGCCGTTTCCCCTTTCTTCGTTCGGTCCACTTTTTTCTTTCTTTTTCGTTAATCGTCGGAATATTCAAAACGGTGTAAAACGTCGGCTGGCGCGAATTCGTAGGCGTTCCGTGCTGGTATCGCGATACCAGAGGGGATAACGCGCTTGCGCGTAGTATCAAGGTAGGTCGCGGGGGGTATCGTCGAGGGGTATGGGGATGAGTCAGTCAAGCCGCAGCGCGCGTACAGAATACTACCCTTAACGCGGCCTCACACTACTCTCGGTTATTTTGCGATTTAACCTTGGGTTTGCCGTAAGATTCGCACGTGTCCCTCCACCTCGGTATTCGCGTTCCGTTTCCGTTCGACCGGCCCGAGTTCGTCGAGTGTCACCGGCGATCAAGAGGACTACGCCGACGAGGGTGGTGATTCGTTCGCAAGACTTGGCTTTTGCTCGGGTTGGAACGTCGGAGCAAGTAATAAACAACGAGTAGACGAGCTTCTCGAAGCAGGAACGCGTCGTGGAGGGGCGAAGACGGAGAACGAGCGGAACGGACGCTCGAAGGAACAGGTGCAATCGCCGGCCGCGCGATAAGAACGAAAGCGAGAAGAACGCGCGAAACGAGCAACTTCGTAATTGTTTAAAACCTATCAAAGTTCGGCGATTTCAGCGTTCGAAGTTGGAAGCGTTCCGTATCTAGCGACGGACGGGCTTTAAAAGTCGACGGTATCTTCGGAGATCTCTTTGGAAAAACATCCGGTGCTCCTTCGGCGAGAACACGCGAACACGCGAGAGGAGGGTGCGAGACGACACGGGAAATAGGAGAAATCTAACGATATAAGATGGAAAGGAACGTAAGAAGCGCGGAGTCGAGGGAAACGGAAGAACGGAGATCGAAGTCGATCGGTGCGGAAATGTAACCAAAGTCCGCGGAAGTCGCGTAGACGTTTTCCGGACACGGGGGCGAATATCTCGCGCGTAAAGCCCTGGCGGAAAGCTTGTGGAAGTTAACGAACGGTCGTCCCACGGAGAGGAGGGAAAAATATGGAATGGTCGTGGAATCATCGCAAGAAAGAATCAGCGTAATCGTTCGGTGAACAGCGGGCAGAGAATGTCGATAGATTTCGTTAAACATCGGCTGAGCGGGAAGAGGAAAGCGGATCGTTCGACGCTTATTCGTTTACGTGCTGGGAGATGGCTTATTAGCGGCGGTCGTTAAGAATCGTCGTAAAAGCGACGAGAATAGAATTCGCCGTACATCAAAGAGGTCGAGGAAAGGCGTCGGAGGGCGGAAAAGAAGTGCGTCGGTCCCCGGGGAAATACGTCGAGAGGCCACTTTTTGGAAACGAGCTCGACGACGTACTCTTTGAGATCGATCTTTTCACGATCGTAAAGGAAACAAGAAGAATGCATCGTACCAAAGGGAGGATGTGAATAGCCGAACGAACTAGCTAGCGAACGATTCCGTGCGGTAGTAGTTAACGATGTTCGTGAAAAACTCGACGCCTTTTTCGTTCGCCGTTCGCGAGCGTACTCGCGAGATTCGCGTTCCGACCTGGGTTAGGGAATAGCGGGTAGCTGGTAAATGGCGTGTGTCGATATTTACGTTCGGTTTCCGCCAAACGAGCGTTTCCGTTTTCGTTGTTTGTGCCTGTCCATTAGCTACCGTGGACGCGTCGTTAGAGGATATTTTCTTGCACGGCACGCGACTGCTCCACCGACGATTCTCTGCTAATTGGCGAGCGTCGTCGCGAATCGCGTTGTTCGAGAACCGAATTTTTATCCGCGTATAATTAAACCGACGAGCGACTGACGGTCGCGATCGTCGGTCCTCGTATCGACGCAAGCTGTGGATTCGACGCATCGTCTTCGAGGAAGACCGCCGTCCGTCCTGGCCAGTGAAGGTGGTATGTTATGACGAAGGTGATTTGTTTTTTCATAGGTGGAACGCTGCAACGGTGGTATTGAGTGTGCAGTGATCACGGGTGACCGAGGAAAGGCGGGAAAGAGGGTGGTCAATATGACTCCTATCTTCCTCGTTCTGTTGGTGGCTATCGACCCGATTATCGCGCAGAATAGCGGTGAGTAGTCGACCAGAGAAATCCACTCTTTTCAGAGACTCTCGCGGACATTGGTGTTGTGATTCGGACAATCTGGTGCTCGCTCTTGCAAGACGTTACAGTGCTCGACGCTCTGAACAATGATCGGGAACGTCGCGTTCGCGACGAAATGCGCTTCGACGAATCGAGTCGTTATTTTATTCGGTCGTTGTACGACGATAATCCTCGATCTCGTTCTACGACAACGACTCGACTGGTCGATGCGCCGCGTCAAGAAAGCGTCGTGTAAGTTCGTCGCGTTCGTTTCCGTGGAACGACGCTGGACAAAGTGAAACGCGGACGCTGGTGCAACGTGCTTTTGTCCCGAGTTCGAAAACCCGAACGTCAACGAGCGTTCAGCGCGAATTTGTAAATGAACGCGGCACGAATAACGAGGGTACACACGGCCAAAGCAACTAGAGGATAGTTGCGCGACCGAAACTCCCCGGAGCTGGTCGCGCTTAAAAAGCTCCGGTGTCGCTTGTCGTTATTAAATAATAACGCGAGCTTCGTGTTCGCCGTGACGGTGTGTGGCTTGACTCGATACGCGGCCAAACTCTCGCAAATGTTTTCGCTGCGTTCGCTTTTAGTTTTATCGGCGCGCGATTGATCGAGTTGGCCCAGTTACGTTTAGTGCCACACGTCGAATAGTTTTTGTCCGTCATTGTGCGTCGTGGTCCTAGCGAGGACCCACGAACCTACTCGAGATGGTGGATCTATGGACTCCGAGACTATGGACTGTAAAACCGACGGACCAGGGAAACGCCTCGTGGGCCTAATCATTCCGGTCGCGAAATGTCGACGAACGCGCAATTTCGGCCGAGTACCGCGATCGTACCCTCTCCATCGACCACGAATCGATGACGAATCGCTCGCGACCATTGACTCGAGTTGCATGGTAATCGCGATCATTACACGGTAATCCGTCGCGTCGCGTCGCTTCGATACTCGCTAATTCGGCGGAGCTTTGCGCTCGCTCGAAAACGACGATGACGCGTCCCCCGTATTTCGGCCAATTAATTATTGTCACGATCTACGATCCGGCGACTCGACTTGGCGGACGTGGACGACCCACGAATCTCGTTTCCCGAAAGCCCGATCATCGATAACGCGTACGCGCCCAATTAACGCCGATATTCCGGCCAGGAACACGCAGCGGTAAATCGTTTGCTAATTTTTTGCCGATCGTCCCGTCGCTACGATCACGGGCGCTTTCGAACGGACAGTCCCAGCGGGAATCGAACGACTTTAGCTACGTTATACGATGCGAACTTCGAAACCAATCATTTTTCCCAGCGGAATTCACCGTTTGAATTCGATGGCTCCACGATTTCGACCATCCGAGCCAGCGAGAGGGAAATTCGCGTTGCCGGTCTTGCTTTCTCGCCGGCTTTTTAATTTCTCCGCGTTCCCTCGATCGATCACGCTGTACGCGTTCATCGAATCGGTCGCTCGAGATCGCCGATTTCGTACAGCGAATAAGATAACCATTTCGCGACAGGGTGTCGCGCATACGCGAAAGTTACACGCCGCTTCGCAGAGGCTGGTACCGATTGTATTCGGCAGGCGCTCGTTTTTGCAAAAGCATTTATCTTGCTAACAGTCTTCGGTGCGAACAAACTTGATAAAAAATTTTTTGCTAAAAATTCCTCCATGCTGAAAAGGTGCATTTATTTTCTGTAAGTTTGTAGGGTATCGAATTCGAATTATTTCTCTACGAGCACACGGTGATGGCAAAGTACGATCAGTCGCGAAACAGTCTTTTTTAACCCTTTGCGATCTAATTATTTTTAGGGCTTCGTATCGAAGATTCCTTTGATAGATACCTCACGATGGGGAGCTATAAATATAATTTCTACACGAACCGTTGTATTCTTACATATCATCGAGTACCGATACATCCAAAGTTCCAAAAAAGAATTAATAATCTTGCATATTATGTTCGTCCAACAAAATGAATGCCGACCAACTTGACACGTGCGTATAAATTGAATACGAGCGCAAAGGGTTAAAGAGCGAAACGATTGAACGGGAACGCGCTCGAAATCCATAGTCGACGTTGTCTGCCCCGGCTGCATCACGAAAAGAAAAATAACCGTGGGCGAAGATTTCCTCGGAGGGTGTCGCGCGTTGTCGAAAAATCGTTCCGGCGCGATGGGCAGCGACAACGAGAACTCGTCTCTCGCCAAGTCCGATAGATTCGGATAGAATTTCGCGAGATATCTTGGGTATTTTCGATCGTTCGGGAATCGTATCGTTCAGCGAGATTCGCGGAAAATCTCGGTTTTCAGGCGGTAGGAATGCTTTTTCGAAACGTCCACGCACGAAATTCCTTCGGCCGGCCGTGTGTTTCGTCGATCCGATCCGTTCCGGAATCATTGACCTTTTTTTCAGCGTGACAGCCGACGGTCTTCTCGTTTTTTGGATTCAGCGAGGTCGCGCGTTATTTATCGTCGCGACAAACGCGATAATTTACATTCCGTCCAGTCGCGTTACGTTCCGGAACCGTCAGCGGTACGATCTCGTGTTGTTTTTATCCGTAATTGACAGAACAGACGTTTCCGAAAGAGAGGGAAATGGTCAAAGCCGAACGCGCGGCACCGCGACGCGTTTAGAAAGTGACGCGTCACCGTCGAACAAAAAGCACACCGTAACTAACGATACGCGACAGCCATATAGGCGCCTACCAATTGTTGCCATTCTTTGCCGCGTAATTTTTCAATTTCGTTTCGAGTTTCGTTTCGTTCGCAGTCAATTTAATTGAATCGTTAGCGAATTCCCGACCGCCTCTAATACCTCGATAATTGGAGGGTGGCCGTGGGCCAGGCGGGAGGTGGATAAGAAGGGGGCGGCAGGAAGGATGCGGTTCGTTAGAAGAGTTTCAGCGTCGGATTCTCGGAGTTTGGTCGACGTGTTCGCGAATCGCGCACACACGACCGGTATTAACGATAAGGGTGAATTTATCGGGGTTAAAACAGGCGAACGCGTGGCTCGACGATAGGGGTTGAACGAGGCGGTAAAAAGCGACGGAACGAGGAAATCGCGATCGGGATCGGTACTCGCGCGGTTTCGCGCGGAAACGGCACGGATCGGCGCGACGCCGGGGGGCGTCGTGGAGGCGCGGTTGCATCGACGCGGTTCGCAGGGTCGGTGGAGGTATAGTAAAAAAGTTAGTCGAGCTATTTTATGGGATCCCTCGGCGGGTGGTCTCTCGCGATCGTCGGTGGAGGCGGTAAGAGGCGGGGGGATGCAGCGTAGCTCGCAAACCGGCAACATACCTCGTCTTTCAGCGCATCCTCCGCCGTTTCGTTCTTGCTTGCTTCCTGTCCACCCCCTCGCGCAGGCTTTTACGGTATCGAACGAGTGTCGTCGGGATAAGCTCGAGCTTGGCCTAGACTCGCAGCAGGTATCGCGCCGAACGCTGCCAACCGATGCGATGGCGAGCCAACCAGCCAGCAAGCGCGGCCCCCGCACAGGGGAACGGAGGGAAGCTGGCTTAGCCGCAACATTCTCGGGTTTACACCCCCGTCGTGAACTTCCCTGCGGATCTGGGATTAGCCGTGGTAGGCGGCAAAGGTTCGTTCAGGAGTTAAACTGATTTTCTCGTAGCTACGAACGCGAGACGCGTGCACGCGGGATTTCTTCGGCTTCGCCGGACGCCCGCCGATTCGCGATCGTTTTTCGCGTTTTTCCTGAAACTCGCACGACGGACACGGGAGAATCGTTACCGATAACGTTCCCACCTATCAAGACGTTGATATCCTCGTGGATCTCATTTTTTGTCTTCCTTTTTTTCCCTGCCGTTCTACCACTTTGTACGAAACGCTATTTATGGGGTGTCGAAGTGCAGTTCGCTGTTCCCGTCCCGGGTTCAAAGTGTCATCGGACATGACGCTCGCGCACCGCGAAACCGGTGTAATTGACACATATATATATATATTGGAACGAGGGAAAAAGAGGTCGTTTCGAACGGACGGAGGAAATGGTTCGTGGTTTTGCTCGATCATCGGTCTCTCGTCGCGATTCCAAGATTTCCGAACGAATTTATAAATCGGCTGAATTTATCCGTTGCTCGTTCATCGTTGGCCCCGTATCTCGGTAAATAAAAACGCGACGTGCCGCTATATTTCACAAAGGAGTTGTTATCACGGGTTGTCGCAGCGTAGCGGCTATCAAATGAGCGGCTATTGAATGAATATTAAAACGTAAATGCATTACATTGCATATGCATGATCCTTCCCCTTGTTTCGCCGGCACGAAACTACAATATCGTCGGACGCACTTTTCTCGCTTCGTCTTGTCGAAAAACGACCAAGCTTCGCGGCGAAAAAAACATTATTTTCGTTGCCTCCCGGTGGAAAAGCTTCGAACGGGCTAACGCGTCGCGTTCTCTCCCTTCGACGAAACGAAAGCGAAAATATACGATAACGCGGCAAATACGGAACCGGCTCGTGAGCAAACGTCTCTCGACGTCTTTGTATGTTCGCGACGCGAAATTAGCCCGTGACGCGTCGTCGAGGAGACGCGCTAATCAAAGGATAATGGTATTGACGGAACAAATTTACGGTCCACTTACGCGGTTCCGTCGGTCGGAAAGCGCAAAATTCCGTCGTTGGAAATTACAACTAATCCGTGGACCGGAAATTCGCGTCGGTACACGGCCCCGGCGACATTTTGATTCATTAAACGCGCGTTCGCGATTGTTCGTTTCTACGTGGACTAAGGCGGAATGATTTTATTACGCGTGTACTTGCGCGAGGACGATTTAACGAGCGAGAAAAAAGAAGGGCGGAAAAACGATGCAAACGGCGGGGAAATCATTTCGGCCACGCAATCTCTCGGTGGGAATAAATTTATCTTAAATAATGAAATTTCGCGGATGTTACGGAATATACGGTCCGGCACTGGACACCGTCGCGCCAGCGATACGGTTTCACCGTGGCCGCGGCTACGTTGCGCTTTCGTACACCGACGAAGATAAAACGCGACTTTCGTTTCTAAGCTAACTGCGCTTCCCAGTATATTATCGGACGAATTTATATCGTCGCTCGGAACGGATGGCCTCCAAAGCGTGCGGAACATTCTTGAAATTTCGAATATTAAATTTATGATGGATCGCTGCCTTTCGCGAGGGTCTGCCATTTTCCGAGGGTAGAAACGTCGGGAAGGAAGCTGATCCCGCGAGAGATGCGCGAAGAAGACGGAAGTCGGAAAATAAAGAGACCGAGGTAACGTCGTCGTCGTCGAGAAAGATTAACGTTTCGTCGCTGTTCCGTTTCTTTCCCCGAACTCGACTCGTTCCGAGCTCGCTGCCGATTAGAATTCCGGCAACGGTACGTCCCGATCGTCTCGGAGGTTTCCTTCGTCCCGCTCGACTTCGTATCGCATCTTGTACTTTAAATCCGTCCATTAACTGCTCGTACGATTACCCTCGGTTACCTATCGATTATCGTTATAACGGCGAAGGACGGGGGACGCACGTACTTCGGCCCTTTAGCTCGACTCCGACGCTCGCATTGGTATGGACGAGCAGAGAACGTGTCCCCGTTCCACGGAGCAATACCGTAATTCGCGATAACCGCCATAATAACCGTACCTTCCTACAAACTCGAATAATATCGCGGCGTTTCTCGGGGAAAAATGCGATCGCTTCGGTTCCGTTCGCCGAAAGTGGTTCTTGCCCGTCGACGCACCCTCGAGTGCTCGTCTTCGCTGTTCGAGAATTTTCAGCATTTCCGAGAGCGATGGTGACGAGAGATTAGAAATTCGTTCAAGATTTTCCGTCCTCGCGTTCCGTTCGTCGATACGGGGAACGACGATAGTCCGGGGACCGACTTGAAACGCGAAGCGAGCTCTCGCGATAAGAGAATCGTTACTGCGACGAGGTCGCGATCGCGAGCCGCGTTCCCGTCGTTGCGAAACGTCTGCGCGATTCTAACGAACGGCTCGAGATAGCTTTTGAAGAGACCACGACTTCGAACTCGGAGGATGTCGTTCGCGTTTGCATAAAACGACCGTCTCGATCGTTCTTACAGGCAGCCTCTCGCTTGCTTTTCTTACCTTCCGCTACTTTCCCTCGGTTTCGCCGCCCGAGAAGATGTCGTTCGTAGATGGATTTCCGAAGGCCCGGGGCACGCGTTCCACCCGCGTTTTCAATTTTTCGCGCTGCTTCCTCTTCTTCCCGGCATCTTTCCTCTCCGGTCTCGTTCGTCGCGGGACCGGCAACTCGGATAGCTTTTCGAATGTCGCGCTCTAGGCCGATTGTCGGTTGCGCCGCGACTGTAAACTTCTGAAGATTCGGGTTGATAGTCGCGGAGGAGAGCCGGGAAACGGAATCGACGAGGTCCGCGAGGGCGCTGTCTCGGAATTTTATCGGTGAGGTTTCTTCGGGGCGAACGTTTCTTCCCCGTCGCTGTTACACCGACGGAGAAACCTCCTCGCGACCGGACGGATCAATAACGCGTTCGCGTTCTTTTTCCCCCGTTCGCGAGATTAATAAATCCATTTCCGGTTCTCTCTCACTCGCGTCGCAAAAAGGCAGAGCCGGTCTTTCGCCGGCGTAACTCGAATTCCGCCAGGAAGTTTACAACGGGGCCGTTTCTCTCACGGTGTTCTTCTCCGTTCGGAACGAAATCGATCGAGCGATCCTCGTAGAGGCACCAACGACACGAGGGTGCATTAAACTGTGGCGTAGCCGGCGATTTACACCTGATGCACCTTGACCGAGGCGAGCGAGCGAGCACGCCTATATTTTTACGATCGATCGTTCGAGGTGGTACGCCGCTTCCGCTTGGTACGCGGCGGCGAAATGTCCTTTGCAAAATTTATACTCCCGGCCCTTTCCGCTACTTGGCCGGAACAATGTGGTTCGCGGAACGCGGTTAATGGCGGGTTATAGTAACTTAGAAATCGCTCGAAACTCTCGGGGGTAGGTTCGAGGGTTTTTCCTTTTTCTCTCCCCCTTTTCGACTTTCCGCGAAGTTTGAGTTTCGGGCGGAAAGAACCGTTGTTCCTTTACCGCGGATTAATTCCACAAAAGACAATAAAGTCTCATTTAAATTACACGCCGCGGCGTGGTTCGCGTGCTCGAAACTCGCCGGCGAATGAAATTTAAGCACGATACACGAAAAAGGAGAGCAGAATCGTGTTTCGCCTTCGGATCTATTCGTTTCAGTCGCGACCGCGCTGCCGTTTTTAAAAGATTTTCCTCGTGTACTTTATGAAAAAAAATAACGTGAAATATGGAAGACCAAAACGGGCCGGAGGAAAAAATTGCAAGCCATAAAGAATCGACGGAGGGAAGCGCGCTGAATACCCTCACAGCGAACCCTTGCCTGACGAGGTAACGAGACCGAATCCGCTTCTTTCTTTTTCTCTCGTTGTTTCTTTAAGCATCTCTTCTCCTAACGGCACAAATATTGCTAGAATCCGTTTTTAAATGCTCGTACCGCGCGCCTCCACCCGTCTCACCGCCCCATCGACGTCACGATTACGTCCGCAGCCGACTTTTCGAACTCGGCGTTTCGTTCGCTTCGCGTCACGGAAACGAACTCGGGGCTTTTTGTATTTTCGAATTCTCACGGAAGTTACTCGTTAAATCGTCTCTTATCCGCGAGCACTCCGCGAACAAACTCACCTTAGGAAAATTACGTCCCTGGCTGGCGCGCGGTTGACCCCTACGGTTCGTGTTCCCCCTTTCCGTTTCCCGCCGCCTTTAACACCGCTTTCGTTCGGGGAATCTTCGCGTTCTTATCTTAACAGCCCATCTACGTTGTCTCGGGTACGTTTTGCGCTTTTCTCCTTTCTTGTTTCCGGGCTGGATTTCGCTCGCTCTTTCCCTCAGCCAACGGGGCCAACTTTATCGTGGACTTTAACCGCCGTGCGCTTCCCTCCACCGACTTGCGAGAACCGCAAATCGTAGGGTGCTATTTCTACTTGGTCGACGATAAAAGAACTTCCCCTTCTGTGTTTATCCCGCTATTTTCTCCGTGTCTACCTCTGTCATTGATTCGAACCGCTTAATCGCCCATCGAAGCCGTTAGCCCCGAGCCCGATCGCTCGGACGGGATCGTTATCGTATTCCGGAGGGGTCATCGAAAGCTTCGTTTCGATAATTGGAAAGGAAATTTTGATCGCCGATCAATTTCGTCGAGTTTTTGTTCGCGTTAAACCGTTTTTCCCCCGGCCGAACGCCCTTTCGTCGAACAGCCGTCCCTGGGATCTTAACGAGTTCTTTCCCCCCCAGATGGAATTCATCGAAGCTCGCGCGCCGTTCGGCCGTGTTAGGTCGTAATATTACAATAAGCTTCGAGCAAATTAGATGACCACCCAATGTTTCTTCGATACAATAGACACTCTTTTTCGTCCCTTCGAACACTTTAGTTTTTAGAAAGTCGTGTTGTCCCGTAGCAGTAATAAGACCCATGGAATCGTTACATTGCGTCGAGAGTGCTTAGTGTCTTGTTTAGTCCCATCTGGTTCTCAGGGTCCTTCACCTTAGTACCAGAGTCTTTGTTTCGTATTTTCTACACATGTCGAGGTATTCCTTAAATTTATTATTCGCTACAGACATTTTGGAAACGCCTCTGTCCCTCTTCACGCTTCCATTTCCACCCTAATTTGGTTAACCAACCAGAAAATAATGGTTTTCCCCAAAACTTACACGCTCACTCCAAGCTTTCTTGGATTGTACAAAGCTTCGGAGATTCATTCGACCACTAGATTTCGACATTCGACTTTTAGATTTCATACATTCGACTTTAAACGCACATTCATTCCACTATTAGACTTGATACATTAGTTCTTGCATTTTCATGCAATACGCATTCATTAGACATTCGTTTATCTCATTCTAGTTTCGTACATTTTTGTTGTATTTTTATATACACTCAATCATCCAACTGTTAATAAAATATAATTGTTACTTCAGTCGTTCCAAGTTACGTTCAATCATTTAATACAGTCCAGTAATCTCGGTTGTCGGGATAGGCATTAATCCCACATTCTGTTTAATCGTCGCTAAGATATTTGTTGACGCTGCGACGCACATACAGGCTCGTTTTTCTTTCGCGTTTCGATTCGCGCGTCGATACTTGGGTCGATCTTTCTCGGTTCTACGGGTGTCGAGTTTTGAGTCGTCGAGAATTTCGCAAAGTGGAAACTCGACGAACTAAATGCCAAGTTGGCGCCCGGTCCAACGTTTTCGCGTACGCCGGGGATACGGAACGTCAACGGAAACGTCGCCGACGAGTCACGTACCCAAACTAATTGCAGTTTTGTAAAGGAGGGCGAAATTCCCTCGTAATCCGTACAGCCCGCTTACGACCAAAATCGAATCGCCCGTTTCCAAGATTGCCAGCAAACTTTTGCCCCGTCGAGCGAATCTATGGTGTCAAAAATTTTGCGCGAATCGATCCGATGTCGCGTCGGTTCCGTCGACGTTCTCCGTTACGAAGTCTAGGGTTACGGTTCGTTTGCGTCGAGCAAACGTGCGCGAACTCGTAAACTCGCCGTCAAAAATCGGAACTCGAATCGAGCTTCGATCGAGCCGAAATTAATCGGGGAAGATAGAATCGGTCTAAGGATCGACGTTTATTCAAGGGTACTCAACTTTCTTGTAGGTTTTTGAATATGTATATAACTCTTCAAATGCTCGTCTCTGACTGACTCCTAGCTGCATGCATCTTATTTCATTTCTAAAACACTCTTTATTGGTAACTCACACTCTTGCTAGCCCTACACTTTCGTGGACAACCTTGTGCATATCTCGAGCAGAATTTATACAGCTTCGATTATACAGTAATACAGTACTGCTGTACATGAAATTATCAACACATACTAATATTTCCATCCGTATTTCTAATATTTTCATCCTTTCACAGCTTGCATCTCTTCTAGCGTGTCCCACGTACATTGTTCGATCGTGTGCTTCCTCGTTATTTGACCAAATAGATAGAATTCTTGTTTTCCACTCACATAATGGGGTGCGTGGAGAGGTCTAACTAGCCTTTCGAGTAGGCTTCTCCAAATCTAACATCGCGCGTTATCGATACCCGAGTCTAATGCAAACACTCGCACTACCCTGAACCCTTTCGTTTAACCCCTTCGGAAGTCCAGAATACGTTTATACGTTTTCCTAAGCCTTAAATAACAACTGTATAGAATGAAACAATCGTTGCTCGAGTATTCGGGGAATATGATATATTTTTTTTTTATTTTAATCAGGTATACTTTTCATTGAAAAACGTAAATAAAGAATTTGTATAAAGAAATATTTTATAGTATCCCAATCCTTTATGAATAAAACAAAACAAAATCGGACGTGTAGTTTCTGAGAAAAAAAATTCATCAGTGATGTCTATTTTTGCAAAAATGGGCAAAAACTGCAAATTTTTAAGGCTTGTAATTTTTAAACAGATTCGAAATCGGCAAAATGATGACTTAAATCCCCTTCTAATTTCACATAGACTATAACATATCTTGGCGTGGAATGACCCGTTATTGTCATAAAAGCGAAATTTTCATACGTGGTCCTGATTCGATAACCAGGGACAGTGCCTCGTTTAACGGGAACTGTATCAAATTTTACGATAACGCATGGAAGTTAGGTGAAAAGATCCGTCGAATCCGTCGGTCGGTCGAGTTTCTCTGGTAATCCGATTCGCGAACCAGGTAATTGGAAAGATCGATCCGTCAACAACGAGATTCGCGGCCATTATCCGTGATATTCTGGTCAAGCGATAATTGTAACGGCATGCAAACCGAACCGGTGCCTTTGGCTTAAGTTGGTAAATTGCGGTTTCTGTTTCCTTACCCTTTGCAACTCCGTCGACCGACTTTACCGCAAGTACAAGTACACGCGGGGAGCACATAATTGGCCTTCCAAGGAGAGGTTTAACGCGTGTTCGAAGGAAACAAGGTGTCGTGTGCAACGGCGAATCGAGGGAATTGTCGTCGAACGATTCGACGATCCATCTCTTCTCAACTTACAATTTCCTAGCCAGGTGCGTCATTTGCAGTTATTTAACTATTTGCGGCACAGAATTCCAAATTAGACCCATGTTGCGCAGAAATTTTACTTCTCGTGAAACAAAACTAGTGTATTTTTATTAATAAACGTATAATGTTGTTACAACATTAAGACAACCGAAGAAAGTTAAAATGTTAGGTACATTTTGCATTCAGCAGTCTTTAATAATAGAGACTATGATTAGAATCGAACCAAAAATTATGGTATCAAAAAGATACGTGTCTGCTCGATCACGTTCGAACCGTAACGTGCGTTGCGGGACACGATATCGTAGGGCAAAGGGTTAATTCGTCGAGGAACGAAATGTTGGGTAGCCATCTTAGAGTCGCGACGTTCGAACAAAAGACGCAGAACTCCGTCGTTTAATTGGAGAAACGTGACGGCGGATAACGACCAACCGGTCGACCCGTCGACGAGAGGAAAAAAATCCATCGAACCGTCCTCGAACCGGTCGACGATCGAACGAAAAGTTCCCGTAAATGATCGTCGCCGAGATTTCTCTCGTTGCCCCGAATATCCGATTGTACGGTGAGCGTCTGTCGTTTACGCCATAATACCGGTCGATTAGTCCACGAAGATTGGAAAGCGACTTTTCGCGTAGAGAGAAGAAGATCCCGTAGATTTAATCGTGAACGACGTTGGAACAGGTTACGAAACGAGAGGAACGGGAGAATCGGTTCGGGGAAGAAACCGGGCGAAGGGAGGAAAGGGTGGCTTTTACGCGTTTCATCCCTCGTGGCGCGGGTTACGAAACCCTCCGCTCATGATAAACGATCAACCGGAATCCGGACAGTCTCTCGGTTCTCTTCCCTCGCGGACCAATCTCGCGGAGGGATTCTCTTGACGAGGGACGCCCGCGAGGACGCCCGGGCGCAGATTAAAATATAGATTTTATTGTTTTCCGGGTGTGTCGCACGCGGTCACCTACGATTTATACGGCCGTTACTCACGCGGCCCGTTCCCCCGAATCACATATGTATAATAATTCATCCTCGATGCGCGTTTTATGAGATTTTCTATTAGATGCGCCGGCTCGACGTCGATAGCGAATCGCTGGCCGCATGCTCTCGATCCGATTCGATCCGATCCGATCGGATCCGCCGTTAGATTCGTGCGCCCAGTAATGACAGAAACGTCGTAAATTCCGTGGATAACGCGCTCCTGGAACAAAAAAAAAAAACGGCGATGTTTCCGATAGACGCTCGTCCGTCCGGGTTCGTAACGAGCCGGAATTTCGTATTCGAGAGGCGAGTTTCTCGGCGAGAAGTTCATCGCGGCTTTTCTTTTGGAGCGAAACCGATACGGGATGGCACGCGACGAGTTACTTCGCTAACGACGCCTCTATTCTCCGGTTCTCGCTCGACGTACGGCGTTTTCTTTCGTTCGGCCGTCGTTCGGTGTGCACGAGTCTCGTCGTCTTTTCGTTTAGCCGTTGTTTCTTGCTCGCTCCGTCGACCGGCTCCCGTTGCAGGCAATTCAACCGACGCTTTATGAGAAAACGTTGAGGAGCTCCTTCGCTGGCGGACGTGCCTCCTGGCTGTTATTACGACGGAAACCGCGGCTGTAGCCTCCGTCGCGATTAGAAAGGACGGTAAGCCGCACGAGAGATTACGACAATTTATGCTCCTCTCTCGCGTTTATCCTTTCTCCAAGGAAAGTCGATCACCGACGAATTCGACCGTGTCTATCGATGCTGGCTAGCCGGCTATTACTCGCCTCGGCGATCTTTCAAAGATGTCCTTTAGCGTGTCACTGAATAT
The DNA here is from genome assembly GCA_947623535.1 of Coelioxys conoideus. Lineage (NCBI taxonomy): Eukaryota > Metazoa > Arthropoda > Insecta > Hymenoptera > Megachilidae > Coelioxys > Coelioxys conoideus. Next base: position 3,700,595 of record OX392450.1, read on the forward strand.
GTCTGACAAATAACGCTGTTGTCAAACCGATATAATTCGTCGGTAGTACCAAACTTTGGACGGTACGTGTCAAAATTTCATGACATTCTGCGAATTAGTTCAGAAGTTACAGTCATCGTTGTGGCGCCAGTAATTTTGAAGACAATGGATAAAAAAGATTCCCGGATGCTGATTAAACCCTTTTTTTTTTTTATGAGAGAAAATACTGTTCGAGCCAAAATCTCTGGTCGCCCAAAATCGGCAGTTGTCTCAGGACACGTAAAAAAAGTCCATTAAATAGTTTTGGAAAAGCGCAAAATGAAGTTGCGTGAGATAGCTGATACCTTAAAGATATCAGATGTTATCTCAACGTAGATTTATTTTTGCTAATTATCTAATGATAATTCAACACGCGTTATACGTTCCGTTTCGGTGTCGCGACGACGCCGCTGTCTAATCTCGTTTCAACTTCTGGCAGGATATCGCGTTCCACGCGGCGGGCAGAACGACGGGGAACAAACGATCGGGGTTGTATCCGGTGTTCCGTTCGAACGATAAAGTGGATTAGTCGCGTAACACGAAGAAGTCGAAACGGTCGCGCGATTTCCTCCGGCTAGGTCGGAAAAACTTTTTGACCGTCCGCCACGTCGAAAGCTTCGACCGTGCTACGTAACGAGGATCGAGAAACTACGACGGATCGGTCTTCCCGGCAATTACCCTAAGAGGATTACGCGTCTATTACCGGTACGGAGGTCCGAGTACGTACGAGCGTAGCCGGCGTTTCGTGCACGCAACCGTAATTTCGAAACACGGACAAGGCACGACCGAGGTGGCGTTCGCCGTTCGTTTTCAACTCCCGAGTCGCTTTTTAAGCGGATTTCCCTTTGTTTCGTCGGCTACGTTTTTCGTTTGTCCACGGTACGTCTTCTTTCGGTGGGCGAACCACCCGGTCGATCCGTTCGATCGTTGCTCGTTAATAAACTCTCGTTATTTCTTCTTGGAACCGAAGCGTCTTCGTGTCGCTTTATCGAGCGGGACTTATTAAAACCGGACGTCGAAGTTTCCAAACGGAGACCCGGTATCGCCGACGACGAGAAACGGCGCGGATTCTAAATCGAGCCGGTGTACCCGCGACGACCCCGAAAACCTAACAACTCTCTTAACCACCGAGAGAACCGTTATTAATTATTGTCTACTTCGGGGGATTGGAGGTTGCCTCGGTTTCCCCGCGGCGTCTGATAAATGTCGGAACAGACGGATACGGTTTCGCAGTTTCTTGCTCCAAAGAGCGTTGCCGACCGATAAACGGCTCGCGGCGGTCTTCGCGAAAGAACGCTTCGCGTCAAAAAGCCGACGGTCGAGAGCGTCGGTTAATTCGAGCGTCCCGACGCCGCCGAATGATTACCGGCTCCGGACCGAATATTCGTGCGCAAGGTTTTTACGGATTCGCGAAAACTCGGCAACACTGAGCGAAATCTAAAAAAAGCGATCAAAAACGGATAACTCGTGAAAAAAATTATTTGAAACTCGGTATCTGTAGGTTTCCTGGGTCGGTAATTTCAATGATGAACTTAAAAATTTTCCAAATTCACAGAATGGAGGATTCAATATTAAAACAAAGTATTTACTCGTGTTTTCGTACATGTAAATGCAATGTATTGTTTAGGTTTTTAATGCTAGATTTACGAATGTTCAATGACTACTTATGTCTGAATTGAAAATTAACTACATATAAAAACAAATAAATAATAGACAATACATAAGCCAATTTATAGAAAGATTCTTCATCTCCATGAAGGTTAACATACATTTTGCAATAAGTATTCTAATAATGTTCGTAATTGAAAATAAGAAGTCTAAGATATGTCATTTTGATGGTTATTTTAGATATGTTATTTTTGTTAATTTTTGATAATTTTAATTTTAATTTAAAGTAACACACATATTTAAAGAATTTATTTTTTATTTTTCAGTTTAACATTTTTTTTTTTGAGTTTTGTTTGATTAGTCAATTCAATGTAGTATTAATTCAGCAAAAGTAGTATTAATATAAGCAACATCGAATACAAGACAAAATAACAAAAATATTTTTGTATCAAGTACACTCGGACAGAGTATATTTTATATCGAAGAAATAAAAATATACTCAGAAAAGAAAGAACAGGACATTTTTATTAATCTTTATAAATACATTTTATATTACGTTTTCATTGTTTTAGTATATTTCATTTCGTACTGTATACTTTAAGACGTTACAGAAGCGCGAGCATAACTAATTCAATCAATCTTAATACTCGATTTATAATCACTTTTTCGGAATTTCGCCCATTGTGCCGTGTTATCGCGTCGCGAAACGCGTAACAAGGAAGCTCGGAGTTTCTTCCGGCACGGTATAACGATAACGGGCGCGAATCGGTGATTTTTGTTCGTTCCACGAAGCAGTAATTGCGGCCTGTTCGGAGACTATGCTCGAAACGTACGGAAAGTCTGAGCGTTCGGCGTCGGTTCGCGATTTCGCGGGTGCAAATGGCCGGAATATTTCGGCGTGGGTGTGTTTGCAGCGGGGATCGGCAGAGACGAGGGTGAATCGCCGTTGTTGTTGGCTAGTAGCATTTGTAAACTAGCTTTTGATGGCGTTACGAAACGGCGCGGCGTAGCGGTCGAAAGTTCTCCGCAGCCTTCTTCCGGCTCCTCTCGCTTTTTCGTTTCTTGCCTCTTCTCCGCTCCCTGGTTCTTTTACTTTTACTCTCTTCTCGCTCGTTTTTTGTTCCAAGTCGGCTTTACCTTCGCGCACGAATTCAAGAAAATTCGCCCTCCAGTCTGACCAACGAGAAAATAACTGACGCTTCGTAAGTCTGTTGCGAAATATCCAACGCCGTCGTTCTTGCCCTCTTTGGCTACCTCTCGCACTCGTTCTTTCGCCTCGCTGTTTTCTCGCCACGATTGCACCTTGCCCTTCTTTTTTTCTCTCTCTCTTGCTCGTTCTTTCTTTTCCTCTGGTCCCTTTCATTTTCCTCGTTTTTCCGTTAAAAGCAACGCTACCGTTTCTTTATTTCCGTTATAGTCGAACGATAAAAGTTTGCTCGTTCGCGTTTACGGATGGACCACTTATGCGGCTTCGCGAACGGCTGCGAAATCGTCTGGATCGCGCCGAAACCGTTCGGTGATTTTCGTTCGCAACGTTTCCACGCCCCCGCCCCCTGTGAACCCGGTGCTTCGATTCTTCCTCTAACGATCGCGAGACTTTCTTCTCGGGAACGAGGTATGCGGGTCGGGCCAACAGTTGGCATTAAAGCTCGCGTGTCACGCGCAAACGGATAGCTGGAAAATGTTCTGGAATCTGGCAAGCTCTTCCCATATGTAAATCCATAGCTGTCTCTAGATTTCGGGCTACCCTTTTCCCTCTTTTAACCTTTACGTACGCCTGCTCCGTTGTTCCTCCGTCTCCGTCGCGCGTTCGGGGACCAGCTACGTGCTGCCCGTTCGCCCGGTTTCTCTCTATCCGACGAAACGAGCAAACGGCGACCACGCGCACGCTATTTGGCGATCGTCCAATCGGATAAAACCCGGGTAACCGTGCGCGAGCCGAACGGCCATACGTGTGTCGCGTCCACGGGCGTGAAACGCTTATTAGCGTCGCGAGACCCCGACGATACCGTGAATCGCGGCCGTAACGCGAATCGTGACGGTATTCTCGGTATTCGGGTCTTTCGAGACGGCTCAATTATCCGAGGGCAGACCGTTCGGCGACTCGACTTCTCGAACGGGTCGTTCGAAGTCGCGGGGGCGGCCGTAACGCGAGATAAATCGTCGAGGATGCCGAGCGCGTTTGCTCGCGATTCGGTTACCCGGGTTGAGTCGCCGTTGGCTGGCCGTTAGCTTCTCTGGAAAAGCGCTTAGCTCCATGGTAGAAGTTGTTTGCCGAAATCCGGATACGCGAGATTCGCAGCGACGTCGAAGTCGCAAGAGGGTCTCGCGCTCTGTTTGCAAAGGCAAAGGTTGATGCACGGGAGTGGTTGGAATTTACTGGAGGTTCCAGAGCGAGCGGATGTTGCCGCTTCGTAACCACGGCTGACACTCGAGAATGCCTTGAAATACTAGTCTTCCAGTTCCTTGTCACTCTCTTAGGCGGCGTCTTTCTCCGCGCCGTGCCGTTCACCATGTCGTCCCCTTCGGTTTCAAGGGATTTCCACGTTACCCGTGCTTTCCTACGTTTCCCACGGACGTATCAATTTTAAACGAACGTGTCCAATTTTAGGAACGGGCCGAGCTCACGTCGCGACCACCGTCAAGACTCTGATCGCCGAGCAATTTTAGCCGCTCGAATCGATCGGAATCGGGACGAAACGGTTTCCAATTTTACCGCGATCGATCCCGACAGCCCCGGAATCTCGAGACGGCGGCGGATAGTATTAAGAGGCCATTTCGGAATCCGAGCGAGTTCCTGGCTTAGGACGTAAAAGAGTAACAGGAGAATGGTACGCCGACGAGTACGCTAATATCCGGTCGCTTTATTCACCGACTAGCCTTCGTCGTTGGAGATACGCCGAGCGGATGGGGCGGCAGACGCGATATCGAGTCGAATGATGCAAGGGAACGTATTCGCGGACTGCCTGTATCGGAACGGAGAAAAAAAAAAGACGCGAGACGAGTTCTATAATATACATCGGGTCATTCCACGCCGAATCGATCACTTTTTGACCTCGCTTTGACTTGATCTCACAAATTAGGGGGGGGGGGGGTTTAAGTCATCATATTGTCGATTTCGAATTTGTTTAAAAATTACGAGTCTTCAAAATTTACAATTTTTTTTCAAATTTACTATTTTTACGTAAATAGACATCGCTTACGAATTTTTTTCTCAGAAACTAGTCGTCCGATTGAGCTCAATTTTCTTTTGTTTTATTCATAAAGGATTAGGCTACTATATTTTTTTCAAATTTCAATCACGTATTTTTTTGTATTGCAAAACAGAAAAAAATGAATTTGTTTAAATTTTTTCATATTATATAAGAAATGCACGAAGTCAGAAAAAATATTTTATAGTAGCCTAATCCTTTGTGAATAATACAACAAGAAATTTAGCTCAATCGGACGAGTAGTTTTTGAGAAAAGAGTTCGTAAGCGATGTCTATTTTCACAAAATTAGGAAAAATCTGCAAATTTTGAAGGCTCGTAATTTTAAAACAAATTCGAAATCGGCAATACGATGACTTAAACCCCTCCCTAATTTCACACAGACTACAACATATTTTGATTGAAACAAAATCGCAGATGGTGAGGTCAAAAAGTGCTCGATTAGGCTTGGAGCGAAAGGAGACTTTTTCCTTAACTCGGTCTTCTTCGTCGACGCGTTCCCCGATCGAACGACGACTATAAACTCCCTCGTAAACACGCGCGTTACAGCGATCCTCGCGAAATGGTACGGGGAGGATAACGCGTACGGTCCTCTCGACGTCGACGTCGCGCGACGGCAAGGGACACGTATTCGTCGCCAGACAGCCAACGGGAGAAACGTTCGGTTAAGTCGGTATCGCTCCGCCTCCGAGAGCCAACAGATTGCTTTTTCCTCTCGAAACTTGCCGGCGGTTCCAACTATTCTTGCCGAAGTAACTCCGGGATAATCTCGAAACCGCGACGCGGTCTTGGAAACTCGTATAATCGGATAAAAACGAAAACCCGAATTAATCCGGTAGCTCCGGGGGCCGTAGCCGTACATCTACGTGCACGACCGGTTCGTGGCCGAGTTCAACTCGCGAGCGGAAGTGGCGTCACATATCCGGCTTCTGCGAGCCAAGTTCGCCTTCCATCTACCGTGCAAGCTCGTTACGTTCGCTCAGTCCCTTTTTGGACCCTTCTATCTGCCGTCTACGCGGTGCTTTGACCCTCGTTTGTCCATCCAGCCGCGTCGTGTTCGCCGTTGCGCTCCGATCTCGCCGTCGCGGTTTTTAATTACTAAAGGGAAGCATTGTCGACCGCGAAGCATAATCGCCGCTGTTCCTTCCCTTTCTTTCTACCGATTCGCTGTTAACAGCGTTCCGCGTTGCGCCGCTGTTAACGACCGAGTGCTCCTTCTTCCGCTCGGCCGACATTCCAGCTGTAAAACGCCGTTTCATCCTTTCCTTTTCTTCTCGGCGTTCGACGAGAACCAGATCTTACGAGGGGACATCGAGGTCGACGGGAAGCGGATTTTACTGAAACACGCAGTATTTTAAGATGTCGTGTCTAAAATTTTCCGAAAAAATTGCATTTGATAATTTTTGCAACTCGGAGATAAGGTGTTTGCGTTAATTATAACACAACGAGCCGAATGGCAGAGGGAGTGGCGTAAAACACCTTGACTCCAATTTATAGCTACCTTAATTTTAAGTAGTGTATACTCTTGAAAGTGTATGGTTTTTATTTGTGGCCATTGAGAAAAAGGATGAACATCAAAATAATAGTAAGTGTTATACCTGCTTAATTTTTATATATTCCCTGTATTAATCACGGGCTAGCACACGAGCCAAGATGATATTCGTCATAAAAACATGAAAAGCAATAATTCTCGAGTCACCTAGCACACACTATAAATGCAGTATTTGCACAAGAACACTGATTCAACGATTGTATAAAAATTCAGTCTATTCTAACAATTGTTTTCTCCGATATTTTGAAATATGTTACAGTGTGCATGATTTGCAAACTCCGTGATACCAGAGAAGTATTTATGAACGTTAACGTCATCAAATGCTGCAAGTTTCAGGAAGATCCGATTCCCATCGACCTCGATGCCTCGTTAGGATCGGTAGAGGATAGCATCCTCTTGAAATCTCCGTCGAGCCCGAAGGTCGATCGAAATCGCGCAACACCTGTCCAAACAGAGTTAGTTCGTTGGAGCGAGTCGACTCGCGGGACAACGAGCGATTCGTGCGGCGGCGGTGAAACCGTAGATGGGTTCGACGATGCGAACTCCGTGCAAACCGCATCGGAATAATGCATCGTGTTTCTCCGTAACAATTATATGCGTGCCGATCTCGCAGCCGCCGGTTACACGCGCGAACGTACCGTCGAGAATCGGCGAAGCGTTTCGCGCAGTAATTAGCGCGGCCAGGGCGAAAATCGCACGGAATCGAAAATTCGGAACGGGCTATCGGTAACGGAAACGTTCCCCGACCTGTGGATACAGGTTCCTGCTGGATAGCAGGAAGCGATTCGACCGGGGGACGAGAAGGGTCGTAACAAGACGACGGCCGTACAATCGAACGACCCCGCTAAACGGTGAACGCGTGCACGCGCTTACCCGCCACCGAAGAGGGAAGCCAACTGCTTTTGTGGCATAGAATATTAGTCCATTAATGCCGGGCATTATGTTCGCCGACCGAGTTGCGGCCGACAATACGTCAACGCTTTGACTCCGCTACAATACGGCAATAATCGAGCTTCCTCCTACTCTCCGTCTTTGCGAGCGCTCTCGGCTCTGCCGAGGGTACACGCGTACGCGTCGCTGCTCAACGGGAACGAGAGAAGCCGCAAATAGCGACGTTTCTTCGTCGTTCGACAGTTTTCCTCGATTTCCACGGTTTGTCGACAGTTTCTTTCCTGTGGGAAGACGTTCCCGCGCCCACCGACACCAGAACGTTTTCGTCTCTATCCGGTTCGCTATCGGATCCCGCTGATTTGATCGTAGACTCGGACCGTCAAGATGGCTAGGTAGCAACTATTCGCGATTCTTCGGAATAATCTATGTATTATTCGGTAATTATTATTATCGGTTATAATTGTAATTTAATTCGGTACAATCGCCACCACCGGCGTTCCCGACAATGTATTAAAAATCCTACCTTACGGTATTCTAAAAAGGTCAAACGTGCAATAAGTTGCCTTTTCGGGTCTACACGGTTACGTGTCTCTCGAACGAATTCCTCGAGTCGTAGTTGGTTGTTTCTGGGCTCGATTGGTCGATTCCCGATCGGAGAACCGTGCCAGGACGAGGGCGAAGATAGACCGGGTCGGTAATGGCGGCGAAGGTGGGAGTCGATAGACGAGACGGTCGGTAGCGGGCGATGGTGGCGACGACGATGGGCGAAGACGAGGGCGCGAGCAACCGAGAGAACCACCCTCATAAATATTCACGATGAAATCTACCCCTCGATAATAACGGAGTCCGAAATATACGCGCGAACCGAGGTATCCGATAGGAGAAGCGAAGGCGAGACCGAATCGACGCCCGAAAGCTCGAGGGTGTGCTAAGTAGAGCCGGCTCGAAACTTTTTCGTCTTTCGATTCGATCGTCCGTCAAGACGCGAGATTTCCGACGCACATCCGACAAACGGCCGATCGACGGATAAGGCATCTCGCTCTTGACAGTATTTTCCGAGGTCTGTTCGATTAAGCGGCTCGAGTATCGAGTTTTGCGTGTTCCCCTCTCTCACCCCTGTCCCTCACCGTACGGCTCCTTTCCGAGATATTTGCGTTTCACCCATCCCGTCGATGCTTGGCTCTCGGTTAGTTCCGCTCGGATTTCTTCCTTTATTTCATCCCCCTTTTCTGTTTTTCTTCTTTTCTACGTTTCCCGAGGTACAACGCTACCGAGGTCGACGTTTGGCAGGCTGGCTGGAACAGAGGAAAATTCCCGACGTATCCAGCCGGGAAATCGGAGGCCAGGTTTCGTCAAAGTTAAGTCTACGGGAGAAAATCGAGGTTGCACTTATAAATAACGTAAGAACAGAGGACGACCGAGAGGAATCCCCGATCCCGTCCAGAGACGAGGGGGGAGTCTCGCTTTCATGCTGTCGTCTTTGTGCTCGTCATCCTGATTCGATTCCTCGGTTCTCTCGTAGGAAACGGACCGCGGATAAAAATCGCCTTTGAAGGCATATCGGAGAAAACGTTAGCGTTGCTTCGGCTACGCCGACGTTGAGCCGATCCTTCGCGAGGTTCCTCCTCGTGCATCGAGCGTATCGACGGTCTCTGCTGTTCGCGAACCGCCGAGAACCAACGAGGATAGGGAAGGTTTTAAATCGGATACTTGTATGCGAGACCTCCGGAGCTGAAGTTGAGACCAATCGCGGAAATAGCGTATGCGGCGAGCTCGATTCTACGCTAGTTGGATTCATTTTTTCCGGATTCCGACGTAGTACGTTCGATCGCGAGACGTTATTCTTTCTTTTTTCACCCTTTAACCCATTGCGGTCCTTAACTTCTTTTACCTACAACTCCTTAATTAATGTACAAAATAGATGAAGAAGTGGGTTTACAATAAAATGTACAACTGAAAACATCTTCAACCAATTTATTCACCTGAATTATTTCTGCGAAACGTATGTGTTTCTCAGTCCCAACATTTGCGACATATGAGTCTGTCGGCCCTATCAGTTTTCTCAGGACGCATATACGAGTACCTCCACCAAATTGATGGTTTACGCATGTGTGCCGCTTCTGTCTGGTCACCGCGTCCAAATAAGATTTTCCGCTTTTCGAGCCAGCCCTTCTGCTGCCCCCGAGTTGAACGGTTCGAAAAAATCTCGTCGGAACGCGATCGAGTGTCCATCGAAAAATGACTCTTGAAACTGTCCGATATTTTATAAATTTTGACTCACGCTGGCGTCCAGATGTACCGGTGGAAACGCTTCGATTCGCAACGTTCGCAAAGGAGCTGGTTATCGGATACACCCGAGAAACCTATCGCGCATTTTCGAAAGAAATTTCATGAAGCGAACGCGAGCGAATCCGTCGTCGCGATACGTCGGGCATCCGATGATGCGAGAAACTGGGTAGAAACGGAAAACGGACAAAAGGTAACAGGAGCGTGGCAAAGGTAAAAGGAGCCAGGGTCACCAATGGAACCAGCGAAATGAGAACGAACGAGAGTACGCGCGAGACACGAAACCCGAGCACAACGAACCGGATGATTATATAGAAAATGTTGCATGGTTCCGAGGTGTTCCAGCCCTCGGGCTTTCCTCGTTCCGTTTCGTTTCGTTTCGTGCCGTTCCGTTTGTTTCGTCGCGACGTACGCGGCGACTCGGATACCAAAGTTTCCCGACTTTCTCGATTGTTTACTACTTTTTCAACAACCTTTACCGACCTCCAGATGGTTTTTTAACGACGACTCATCGACGATGTCGGCTCGTCCGACCGACGCGGAAACCACCTCGATTACGAGCCACTCGGTTACTTTCCTAAACTTTCGGATTTACGCGATTCCGGGACGAAAAAAAAAAAAAACGATCCGGTATCTGACCCCATCGAGAAAATATTCTCCTGCAACCCTCGAGTGAATTTCGCCGAGATCGAGCTCGTGATTTCCATGTAATCCGGAAACCGGGCGCAAAAACGACTCGTTTCGCTGTGAACGAGAAGAGAACCGCCACGAATCGTCTTCGGGTACGTACAGCTCGTCACCCAGGAATTGGCGCATCGACTCACACGTATTTTCAGTTAGAATCTTTTCGGTTCGCACGGTCACGCGTACCAATTGACTCGAAGAACATAAACAATCGGTAGAAGGTTATTGTCAATCGACATCAAGTTCGGAGGATTCACGACGAGAATAGGTGTACTCCTTATGTTTCAGTGAAACCATCTCACGCGCCAATTCCTGGGTGACACGTTGTACGTGCATGTGACGGACGGTTCGAACGAAAAACCGTGTTTCCGCGGTTTGCGGGAGGTAAAGCGCGAAACAGTTGCGCGTCGGTTCTTATCGTCTCCGCCTTACCAAACTTGGTCGCATTACCGGTTTCCGACGAAACCGCCGAGCATCGCGTCGCGACGCCGTGAACGCGTACTTGCGGTACGGCGTGCTTCACGTTCCTTCGTTTCTTAGCGAAACGCGTTTTCCATATCTCGAGAATCGGTAATAACGCTCGATATTTCGATGCCCAAACCGGATAAATTTCGCTCTATCGAAATTTACAGAGTGTCAAATAGGTCGGATATACAGATCGGTAAAAAAAAGTAGGGCATAGCCTGAAAGTTACTTATTTATTAAGCATTTCAAGTCTCGTACGAGACTTGTTTTGCTACTAATAATTTCAAAAAAATTGCTCGCACTTTTTAATCAGAAAGTTCTACAGTAGCTATTTGTAACAAAAATGCATCGAGTGGCAAAGGGTTAAATGGAAATGCGAATTACGTGTCCGATAAAAGTTAGACCAGATAATACATTTTAAACAACAAAATACACTCAGCCACGCAAATAATTCGGCTGCGTAACGACGCTAAAGTTCAACAACGTACCGACGCTAATGCTTCAACGCAACGACGTCAATGTTTCGACGCAACGTCGCTAACGTTCAACCCAACGCAACGACTCTTTCTTAGACTGTCCTTACTGGGACTTTTGACTAAAACACTCCGACTTCTCGCTTCCAGTTTCTTTTCTTCCACAAGTGCAGTTTCCCTAAGTTTAAAAAGACAACACCATTGCAGACAGGTTAGCGAACCTCTCATTGTCATCAGGTTCCTATAAAACCACCATATTCGACGCTAGTCTACGATGCATTTACACCTATGTATCCGATTACGCTACATAAAGATCGCTCGTTTGGTTGTCAACACCCCGACTCGTGGCTGCCCGCCGCATCGCCCGAGTGCCCGGCGGGGGAAGACGAGCAACGATGAACGAAAGAACCGGAACGGCAAATAAGATACGTCCCGCGTTATTCGACGGAAATTATTCGAACGTTAAACGCGTTTCATCCGGCAATGGGGGCAGAACTTGAACAGTTTGCGTTTCGTGTTTGTTTTATTTTCGCCGATCGATCTCGGTAACCGCGGGACCGTAAACACCGTCCGCGACGGAAACTTTAAACGGCTGATTAATTTAACGATGGAACTGGAACGAAAAATCGAGCGCGGCTTGCGGAGACGAAATCTCCCTGTCCGACGTGATTTTAACGCGCTAGTTGGTTCGCGATCATCGTCGTTCGTGGAATCGGAGGTTCGAGATTAGGATAATTCGTGGCCGAAATCGTGTAAGATTATACGTAATAAAAGGCGACGAAATCTACTCCACCGAATAAATCTTGTGAGCGTATATGGAAATACTATGCTTCTTTATTATATCTTCTCTCGGCAAAAGCCTATACAAGAATGCCTTCAGAGACACCAAATTCGTACCGAGGACACCCCCGTTAGTACGGTCGTTCTCTAAGGCACTTGGGCCTGGAGAAACTTCCCGGAGGAAGGGGGAGCGCTGACAAAAGGCATATGGCCCGCTCGGATTATTTGTCGACTTCTAATTTTGTAATTTTCTAACAATCGTTTGATCGTTTCGCGACACGAGTCTTCATGGTCCGGGATATCGCGTTTAGGTGACCCGTCTCGAAACGTACCATCCAGGTTTTCTCGCGGAGATAGCTGCAGAGTCGTTCGTTGCTCAAGGGATGTTACACACGAATAGGGGTACGAATGTACGGGGACCGATGTTCATTTCATGGGCCGTCAGCTCGTATCAGTCCAATGGCGCAGAGTGTGATTTTTCCCAGGGAATTTCGGTCTGTTTAATAGAGATCCTATATCCGATACAGCTCGGTAGTTTCGCCTCCGTCTCTTTCTTTCGGCTTTCTCGTTACTCCGCTCGTTTATCCTTCGACTTTCTTTCTCGCTCTCTCTTCCTCCTTAACCGATCGATTACCGGCAACGTAAAATCGGGATAGAAGGTAACGCGTATCGATGGATACGGGTGTCGTCTATCACCGACGGAGTTATTAGCGGTTATTACAGCGGGAAAAACAGTTTGGTTCTTCGATCGGGAGAGGAGCGTTCGTCGTTCCGTGATTCGAGCGACGATAACGGGCCTCGAACCGTGACGAGTTAAACGATCGATCGTGTAGTCTGCGAAGTCAAGGTGTTCGATGAACTTGACGCCGGTCCCGACTCGCCCCGTTCCTACGGGACCCCGCCTCAATTATTTCGTGTCCGGCGTTTCGCGGATATTCGAGGCCATTGTCGCGAAACGCCCGATGGTAGCGCGGAGCTATTGTTTTCGCGACAGACCCGTGATATCGCCATAATTAACTGGTTTCCCGTCGATCGAACAACGCACGTTGCGCGTCCAGCGCGCACCCCGTGTCGCGATTTACCTACTTACCATGGTTACCGTTTCACCGAGATACCGCTCGACACCACCTCCATAGTGCAACGAAACGCGTCTTTGCAAAAGATCTTCGATTCGCAGCGACGAGTCTTCGAAATAAGTTACGAGATCGCGATGAGACAGTGTTCGATACTCGTGATTACCCAAAGGACTTTGAGAACTTGGCATATTTGTGAATAGTTATATTTCCTGCACACTGTATTATTTATTTAATAAATTATATCGTCTCACAATAAATCACTCGCGTCTATCACGCATCCATAGTAACATCATTTATCCCAGCTCATCGACCACACAACTGTGTTACACGCTTGTGCCTACGAATTACAATACTAGTATTTGGGGGTGGAAAAAGAGACAGTGGACATAAGATAGAAGTTCCTTAGGGTTGTCAGCAAGGGTGACCTGGCTAATGTCTTCTGTCCTAGGACCCTCTGAAAATCCACATTTGTGGCATCTGGAATTAACTGTCGACACCGTCGGAAGAACTTGGACATACAAATCGTAAATTGAACCCCTTGCCATACTTTGACGAGTCCCTCCCGTGACGCATATTACTGAAAATTTTGTATACGATTATATATAACGTTAATGTACAATTATAATTTACATAATCAAGGATCATCGGATACGAAGTGCGCATGACATTTTAACTTTCTTCGTTCGTATGAATATTATAGCTGCAGATAGTTGGTTCTGACTGACGCGCCAGAAAAATAAATTGTATGGCAAGGGGTTAAAAATATAAAGAGACTCTCGAAAACAGCCATGGTAGGTTGCATGCCACGAACGCGCAGGCCAGATGTTATTCCTGAGTACAAGTTGCTGGCTGCCTTAATGACCGTAACGAACCCTTCGCGAATCTAATATTTTAATTTGACCCTGTTAAACACCGGTTGCGTCTCGCGCTACGTTGAAAGTGTCAAGGAATTTTCGATGCAGATTCTCGCGGCTTTTCGATCTCGTTTCGCGACGACCCTCCTTCGCGAACCCTTGGTTCTGTTATGCACTCACCACAAATTTTTTCTCCTATTACTCATCTCTTTCTCATCCAAAATCTAATCTCTAAACAGTCACCAAACTTATTACTCGTTCCTAACGCTTCGCTTGCAAAACACCCTTCTCCTTCCCTTCTAAAGCATCCGATCCCGAAAGTGCATAAAAGATCTGAGTCGGCGATTCTCCAGTTAGTTCTAGTTCAACCACAATTGTATTTTCATCTTCTTTGTAATTTCAATCCGTGCAAATAATAAAAGTATTAGAACTGTCCGCTAACTGACGATCTTTGATTGAATCTATTAAGTGATCCCCCATTCCTTGGCCTCGATATCGAGGTATCGAAGTAAACCGGGCATCACAGTTCGTTTTCCGTTCAATGTCGTGATCCCGGCCCACTAACGACGGCGAACCGACTCGCGTATTTCACTGGTATTGCGCGATCAAATCGACGAGTTGTTCTCGGCAATCGCGATCCCGCGATTCTCGGGAACAGCGGTGTGCTTTAGCTGCACGCTATTTCTTACCGTGACGTTCGCTATTCAAACAGAACGTAGCTCGTTCTTTTTTCTTTCCTTTTTTCTCGTGCTCGCGGACGTTACCCGCTTCGATCTCCGTCGCGCTCGTTTCCCGCGGATAAAGCTCGGCAGCTCGCGCTCAGACGTCGAACAGAGAAAGATCGAGAGCGACCTGTATAAGCGAGCAAGTTTTTCCAGGCTACGGAGACAAACTTTTCGTTTCGCGAATAAAAGCCGGTGGAAATCTTTGAGCCGCTCGAGAGAAATAAAAGTAAGCGAGCGCGTAAAAACAGCGAAACGAGCCGTAAAACGACTTATACTCCACGGACGACTGTGCGCTTCACCACCCCGCGCCGTCTTGTTTGCGCTTTACTAGCGACGTTTTACGTGGGGTCAGCACGCGCGTATCTTTCCTTTGTCGGGCCGCGATACACGAGACGGCGCGAGAGCTTCTCCATTTTCACGAACAACGACTATACGGTCTTGGAACTCGATTTTTCACGCACGGAATTATCGAAACCTTGACCGTGCTCGACGGTGAACTATCAGGTCATCCCATAAGTGGTACCGTTTCTTGACACTAAGTTTAATTATAAAATAATAATACTTACATTTTTTTTTTAATCATTAACACATTGCTCATCGTTTTCAATGACATTTTCCGATTTTTCGGTCAACCGTTTTAGTCCAGTTTCGAAAAATTTCGGTGGTTTTGAATTAAGAAACTGCGTTATTGTCATTTTTGCATGTTCCGCAATGTCGAAACTTTTACCGTTTAGAAAATTTTGCAACGATCGAAATAAGTGATAGTATCTTGGTGCAAGGTCCGGTGATTCTGATATAAAACTCAATGTTCATCGCCCGTAACAATTTGTTCGAAAAATGGACAAAATGTTTGTCGGCCTCGTAATGAAGCGCAAATTGTACTGCCTTTTCAAAATTCATACAACATACAACGCTGAAAATGAATTTCGTTGTCGCTTATTGTTTGAATTTTTTTAATCGAAAATATCGTTCTCAATACCGCTTTTTCTATGCCAAAGAACCGATCCATTTTGCTTAATATTTCTAAATAGCCTAGCTCGAATACCAACCCCAATATGGCCACTATTGTTTTGCAAACGCGTCACTAATTTTTTCCGAATGTTATGAACAACGACTACCGCCGTTCGTTCGATCGGTTTTCGCTTTCGAGCCACTCGGACGTTTTGTTCGCGCTCGGAAACCGCGCCGGGGTCATAAAAAGAGGGTCGAGGGCGAGAAAGGGAAGAAGCGAAAGCGCGGAAGGAGGAAGTTTTCATAGCCGCGAGGTAGTCGGTGTCACCTAACAGAGTCGCATTACAATAATTGAATTGCATTGGAGGCGCGCGCGGGTCTTCTCGTCTTCAAAGAACGTTAGAAAATAGGTAGAGAAGGAAGCGGAGCGAGGAGAGTCAGGTTGCGGGGGTGGCGGAGGAGGAGATGGCTTCCGGAAAAGGGGCGGGTCTCCGTCACGCGGTTCGGTCGGCTGCGGGTGGTTAAAAGAGGCGAAAGGGGGAGGGAAAGGGTGCAGCAGAAGGTTTGAAACAGAGGGCTGTTCAAGAAGGGGTGTCTGAGAAAATCAATAGACACGTTCGTACGTCGCGTGCAGTTAAGTGACTAAGAAATTAATATCTCGATGAGGTCGAGCCGGGGCTGCTCGACGACCCGAGCTATACGCTCGCTCGAAAAAAAAAAACGGGGCTAAAACGCGCCCGTAACGACCGCGTCGCCCGACCAAGATGCGTCTCCCACCTTTTTATCCGTTCCGTCAAGGTTAATAGACGCCAGCCCCGGCGTTGTTCTCGGGGGTGGTTCCGCGGGGTCGCGACAGCCCCCGAAGAAGCCGACTCGTTCGGGTCGAATTCGTGGCGAGCCGAGGGGACGCGAAAGGATCTCTCGGCTCCCTTGGATCTTCGAGCTCCCGTGGAATTCGAGTCTCGAGCGAAACGCGTCGCGGCGGCAATTCACCGGCAATCAACCGCGCGTGTTTTGTGGTCGTCCGGGGACAGCTTCCAAACACGCCCGGTTACGCTCGACGTTGTCATAGCGAAGAGTTATAAGTCCAGCGGCGTGGTACGTCGCGTTTTCGCTCGGCGAAAGACGAATGCCCGGTTCGCGCACCCGGACGATTTATCGTCGACCGGTCGAAAGTGGAAGTATCGCGCGAACTCGCTGCGGAAACGATTAAAAAAGGAGAACTCGCGTCGCGTTCCTCGCTCGTGCTCGGGCAATTTAATTAACGCGCATCGTTGGTTTTCGGTCGAAACTCGATCGTTGCGTGGCTCTCGCGATGCGAGCACTGTTCTCCGATACACGGGATAATCGAGCAAGTATCCGTTGATCTGTGACGGCCGACCGGTAAACGATAAACGCGAGGCCAGACGCGCTGCCCCGAGCTATTCAAAGCAAGATGATCGTCGATAATTGCGTGGTCGAGCACGGCCGCGCGATCAATTATAACGCGTAAAAATGAACGGGCGGGCGAAAGGAAATCGGCGCTGTCGGTCAGATGATCGCGTTTCGATTAATAACGTTTCACGCGCGGCCCAGCGATCGGTCGAAAATCTTCGTCCGTTTTTGTCCACGTATCTGGAAGAAACGAATCGGCTTTTCGAGACGTCGATGCGAAGAATAAAGACGGCGCGCGGGAAGCAGCGGATGAAACGAATCCGTGAGAGGTGACTGGCACATTGTCGAAGAACTTTTAATATCTTTCGGTACGTTTCCGATACGGTACTCCCGTCGAGGACTCGCTGCTACCGCGTTGCTTCTTTTCTCCTCGCCGGCTTTTCTTCCATTTTCTCGGTTACCGGTGTCCCGGACGTCGCAGCTTCGCCCAGGGGACCGAGCATCTCGCAGTTCCGTTCGTCTGGTAGATTCGATTTTTCAAACTGCCTCGGTCGCGTCGCAACGGGTCGGCCGGTGCCGTGCCAGGACGAAACGCGCCGCGATAGATCCTTTCCGGTCGAGACAGCAACGATGGTAGGAGAATTATTCGCGGTCTGGAAGCGACGCTACCTACTCGACCGCTGAACGCGTTTCGCGTTCGTCGATCGAACGGTACGGCTAATTAATTGATTCATCGATATACCTGCCGGCGGAGTTTCTGCCTCCGAATGATTAATTGGACTGCTTCGTTGCACGAATTTCGTTGCGCGACGGAGATCGACTTCGCTCGATGATTAATCGTTCGAGATTCGCGACAGATATACCGAACGGGACGTCGTTTGTCGCTCGAGCGAGTATCCGTGGACCGACGGAAACCGAATTTCTTCCGGAAGCGGCGCGCGTCTTCGTTGTTCTGGTTTTCCGGGGAGCGCGTTTTCGCACCCTTTTCGACGCCGCTTTTCGATGAAGACGAATGGCGGGGCAGAAAGGACGTTCGAAGCCGGTGAGACGGGTATCAATCGCGTCTGTTGGGGTTGGCGGGAATAACGCACCGAAGGGTAGGACGCGTTTCCTCTGGGGTCGTGATCGCCGGTTCTCCTCGCGGCTTTATTCGCGAAGCGTAGCAACGGGGGTGGCTACCGTATAAATGACAGCATTATGCCCGCATCCGACGGGTTCCTAGTCGTCTCGCAGCTATCGGTGACCGCAAAAGGGGAACGGGACGGTAGTTGCGCTTCGGCTTTCAATATTTCAAACACTTATCGCGTAGCGGTCCACGCTCCCCGCCGGTACCGACGTTTCGACGATGAAACGTAGGAGTTTGTCGACGAAGGTTCCGCGGCAAACTCGCAGATGCTAACGGGGAATCGACCGTGTCCCCCCCTCTCCGCTCTCGCTCTCGGTATAATAGTCGCATTTATATCATCTCCGCCCGCCACGGTTTTGACTTTATAATTTAACGCGGAAACCCTCGACCGCGCCCCTGCTTCGCCCACCCTTCTCCACCGGCGAAAGGGTTGCTCGTACCAGCAGCCACCTGCACGGTCCCCACGCGTTCGCGATGAATTATGCCGAAACCGTTCGATTTTTGTTTCCTCGGGAAACCACGGGTTCGCATCGATCCCTCCTAATCGACGCAACGATCCCGCGTACGTGCGTCGCTTACACCCCACAGGATTTCTCTCGGTAACGTACGCGTTCGCGTCTTGCGCTTTTCGTAACGCGTTCTTAACCCCTTGCCGTACGATTTATACGGCAAACGCGTCCGTACTAACTGTTAGTAGCTGCGCTATTAACCCTTTGCGCCCCAATGGTAACTCGAGCTCACCACATTGTGGAATACAGAAATTTCGAGTAGGTATTTTTTTTTTACCTAAATCTGTCGCATTGCACATATCATGTTTATACATAATGAAACAGTTGATAGTTGCAATTAATACGTATTCGTTCGCTTGACGAAAATTCGTCATTTCTCAAAGAATCACCCACAGCTAAACGACGAAAATTCGTCAATTGTATATTACAGAGAATAATTGATTTTTGTTCTCTTAATTCCGAGTATATTAAATCATAATTTTTCTAAAAAAAAAGATAGTGTCAAAAAATGCCGGCATTTGATGAATGGCGGTGCGAAAAGTTACCGGACGAATATGTGTAACACTAGGTTTACGGAACCCATCAAAATGACGGGTCTCAGATTTCTTATTCCCAATTGTGACAATTATTTAAAAACTTTTTGCAAAACGCATGATAATCTTCATCGAGATACAGAATCTTTGTACAAACTGGTATATATATTACTCACTATTTACTTATTTTTATAGTTCATTTTGAATTTAGACGCGAGTGGTCATTGAACGTCCGTAAATCTAGAATTAAATAAAGCGTCGTCGATTCTACCGGAATGCAACAGTCTCAGCGACGATAAACCTTTCGAGCCGAAATCGGTGCTCGAATTAACCGTAGGACGATTTCCGCGTAAAGTGCTTTCGTTTTTTCTCGTGGCTTATTTCGCCTCGACGACAGGCACGATCAAAGAAAGGAAACGTGGGTAGTAGGCGTAGGAGGGTAGTAGGAGCGACGTAACGCGAGACGGCTCGTCACGCGAACGCCACTCGCTCGTCTTACGTCAGTGCCAGTTTTCAAAACGTCGCGTCGACGCGACGGCGAAACGAAGAGGCGGCCGGAGTTTATGACGAAGAATTCCTTCGTGACTGGATCGTTCCACGAAGGAATGCGATCGCGATTCACCGAGGATCCGAGTAAATTTCCCATCTTCGCGCGTATTTTCTTCTCCGATGATCAACGACGTAACGCCCCACCCTCTTCGTCGTCTCCTTCTGTTCTCGCGTGCACGGATTTCCTCGTCGCTCGCGGGGCCGAGATCCGCGCACGTATTTACATATTGAGCCGCGCGTACAAACTCGTCAGAGAGACGAGCGATAGACTGCATGAAATCTTTGCATCCATTATGGGTCGCGGCGGGGGATGCGAGGGGATCCATTTCGCGTAGAGCAAAGCCGCGTACGTGGCAACGTGCATCCGTAGATAAGGTACACCGTTAGAATAGACCGGGACCTTGCCGGTCCCAACAGACCGAATCACGGTGCATTACCGACCAGGATACGAATCCGATAGTTTGCTTTGCGCGTACTCCACGCGCGTTCTATCCTCCTCCCGATATTCGACGAGCGCCGCCGGCGCCGGCGACGACGTCGACATCCATCTTCCGAGGACGAACGTTCACGACGATCGTCGTACATTCGAGTGCTCGAATCCGCTCGAGCACGATCCAGAAGAGAGCTCAGAGTCCCGGAGAGCATCCGTATCGCTTAGGGGTAGCCGGAAGACCGTGTGTTTTCGAATGGCCGTAGCGTAGAAACTCGGAGTCTCGCGGGGCGAATCTCGGTCGTTCCCGTTGCGCCGGTCCCTAGCCGCTAAAGGGTTAATTCACATTTATATCCGTTGGACTGACCCCGGGATATTATTGGGTAGGGAAGGCGATATTTTCTTGGTACCGCTTAAATCCTACGGAGAATCCCTCGTCCATTAACTGTTGCGTTTTCGTCGCGAAACACCCGGAGACCGGGGAAACGTATAGCCGGAGTTTAATTCGAGCCCGGGCTCGTACGTTTTCGCGCGGATCTTTACGACGTTGGTCGAAGATCGCCGTACCGTGAACGTACCGGGGCGTGCCGTGACCCGTTTCGTCCCGTTCTTTTTCCGACGCTTTTCGACCCGATGGAAATCGCTGGGCAGGGAAACCGATTCGCGATCTCGCGTTACGGAACGCGAGAGAGTAGACGTCCTCTCCCCGTTCCCGGTTCACCGTTGCTCGCTATCGTGCCCCCGGGCGAGCGTTGGCTCGTGGCCAAAGTCGCCGCACCCTCGAGGACTGTTCCAGATACCTTCCTCCTGTTCCGTTCGCGGCTCGATCTTCGGGGGAGTAAAATCGCAACATCGACCGCGATATTTACGGTCATTTTTACGAGAGTCTCGCGTCGCTGATTACGATTTCCGCGGTCTCGGTTGTTCACATCGGACTCCTCCCGTCTTGGCGCGAAATTGCCACGCGAGTTTCGCATACTCGTTGGGCTTTATGACGGGGAACGGATCGAACGGTGGGTTTAGTCGACGTCGAAATTCTTTTCGCTGGTCGCACGGAATCTTGAGCTATTTCGCAGCCACGAAACACCTACAGAGCCCGACCGTGCCTTTTACCCCCGTGAATGCACCGACCGAGGAGGTCAATAGAGACTACCTCCTACCATCGGCTGTTTCCACCTCCGTGCTCGCGTTGGCATGCAACTGGAATTCATGGAAACATTCGCGCCGCTCCGCGAGAAACTGGCCTCGTTTCTTTCTTCGCGATAAGCGTATCGTACGCGCGGAGTCGGGAGTCGAGAGTCGGGTCGACTTTCGGTCCGCGACCCGGCCTTCGATCGCGTCCGACCGCCGCGTCGTTCCAAAGAAAAATTGCCCTCGTTCCGTTGGCCAACGTCGAACTTTGCCTGTCGACGGAGATTCTTTCTCTCTCCCTCTCTCTCTCTCTCTCTGTCTCTCGGTGCTCGTGCACGGTCGCGGGTTACGTGGCTTCTCGAAACGAAGCGTAGTCGGTCGCTCGACAACGTCGGCCGGACGGTGCTCGCAAAACGCTTAGTCGTTCGATGTTATCGTTAAGCCGTACTTTTTGCCGCGGCAATTCGTCCCGGGGTGGTCCTGTTTTCTAAGCAATTTCATTAAGCGCGATCGAACGGCTGCCTCTATTATATAATGTAGCCCCATCGGAAGGGGTAGCAATCTTACTAATGGCTGCTGGTCCCGCGCGCAGGTGAACGCATACACGCGCGCGGACGCGTGCACGTGAACGCGATACGTAAACGTGAGGGTGTGGTGAGCAAGGAACACAGAAGGCTGTCATTCGACGCGTTTCCGGGCAACACTCGCGTGCGGCATAATCCCTCGCAAACGAAACTATCAAAACGAACTCTTCGTTAAGTAGCGCCGACGCGGAACAACGTCGATAAACGTTCCTTTTACAAGATAAGGGCACGAAACGAGGAAGCAGGTGTCGGTGAGTCGTACAGTCGCATAATTGGTCCGGCGAAGTCGTCGCGAAGAAAACGCTCGAGGAAAACGCTACGCGGTTTGGACTCTGTTCGATCTTCGTCGACGACGCGATCTTGGATCGTTGCTTTGAACAGCGTGAAAGGCGCCGATAGATTCAGATGATAATTAACTCTAATACTACCAGAGGGGCCAAATGACCCTTTCACAACTATCCTACTTGAAACGACAAAATTCGTTATGATGGTTTTCTTGACATCTGTGCTGATTGTCACCAAGATACAGAATCTATAAGTTTAAATTGCATCGTCTGTTCATTTATTTTTCATCCCTTTTTTTAACTGGAGTTAGTACAAATTGCATAGCAGAGCAAATTAGACTTGAGATCAAAGTAAATCATTGATCTAGTTGGTAACTGAAAAAACATCTCTAGAATATCGAATAGTTGGACAGTAAAACTGTACCTCGTGTATATAGAATCAGTGTTAAACGCAGCGTAGAATAGGACTTATTAGTTCCCAAATAATTCGGGTGGTCCTTCGAGTAGTTATCGTAATTCGTAGGCCCGAGCGTGCAAAATGTCTACGATGCTCGAAGTCCCTTTTGTGTAATCTCGAGTATTTAACGATATGGAATTTGATAATTTTCGTCCGAAGGGTGGAACGCGGCGACAGTTCGCGGGGTGAAAGGAGGGTAACGGGGGTGAAAGGTGGCCGGCCGTTCGGTACGCCAAAGGTAGAAACAATCGTCGTATTGTAAGCGTCGCAATTCAGAGTTTCTCGGGACAATGGCGTACCCTAACACGTATCTAGCGTTGCTCGACTACCCCGTTCCTCGTCTAGTTTCCTGCTCGGACGAACAATGAGAGGGGTAACGCGCGTATTCGCTCGTCTACCGTGTCTTGCGCTGGTCGCACTTTGTAAACGACTTCCCTCGCATCTCCGCCAAGTTTTTTACCGTTTCGAGAGTCAAACGCGTCCACCCGGCTTCTCGATCGATGTCCCTGGCTCGCTTTGGCGGCGAGCCGTTTAAACGATCGGGGAAAAACGCTCGCCGCCGCACGATACCTCGACGAAACACCGGGGATCAAACTTTTTTCCGACAACGGAGTCGAAATCGTTGGCAGACGAGAAAATTGCGCGAGAGAACGGTCAGAGAGGGTGTGTGTGTGTGTGTGTGTGTGCGGAAAGAGGGAACGGTTGAGCGTCGGTGGGTCAGGTAGCGATCAAGTCGATATCCAATATCGGAACGATGCGCGGCGGAACGATTTTTCAAAAAGTTTCCGCCGAACGACGGGGTGTTTCGAGGCGAAAGTTGCAGTCGATGAAAACGAAGGTCGACGGGCGCAACGCGCGGACTCGCAAGAAACTCCGGCTGCTCGTAGGGGAGGAGGTTAGGCCGAAAGCGAATCGAGGCAATACGGTAGGGTATAAATCTTGGACGTCGATTCGATTAGACGGACATAATTTACGCGCGGTCGACTAAAGCGCTCGTCCCGGGTACGTGTGTTGCACGCTCGTGTCTCGAAGCCGGCCAAACGAGTCGTTTCGTCCTTTTCGTCCAATCTACCGCGCGTTCCGAGAAAACAATTGCCTATCGGGTATAAATCTGTACCCGCCGACCTTCGTCTTTGCACTCGCTCGTACATCGAGCGCACGCCGCACCGAGAAACTCCTAAATCGTCGGATCGCGATACGGGCGTGGAACTCTTTATTTCGTTGATCACGCGCCGATCCGACGTCTCGTGCTTTTTATTTTTCTCGGCCCCGGTCGTTTATCGATTCCTGATTCGTTTCGCGAAATTCTCGTCGTCGCGACGGGCAAAAAAGAATCGTCAAGATTATTTTCGAGGCTCGAAATCCGTGCGGGTGATAGAGGAGAGAGAGAGAGATAGGGACGCAGAGGGGCGTTTTCGGAGATGGGACTTCGGAGGAAGGTGGTTGCGAATCCGCTAGCGAAAATTCGAGTGGAAAGTTTGTCGCGGTGTGACAGTGGCTGGCGACGCCCGACACAATAGCTTGTTACGGGACAATGGTCGAAGTGGGGTAAATTCGGCCGAATTTAATTATGAGACGCCTTGGGGTGGCACCGGCCGACTCGTACTCGGAACACCGTGTCGACCGAAGTCTGGGGTGCCGTGGAAAGGGACGGTTGGCTGGCTGGCTGGCTGGCTGGTACGCGTACCCTCGGGAGAAATTGAATACGAGCTAATTTTGTTCGCGATACAGCCACCGATTCTCTCTTTTTTCTACCGTTTCTCTTCTTCCGTCCCGCACCCTTTCCTTACCCGTTCGTACAAACGAATCCCTTTTCTTTTACCTTTCCCGTTAATCCGCGCTTCGAAAAACCGCTCGACAATTATATTCAACCGGCCGGTCCTTTTGCTTCTCTCCTACCGCTTTCATAAATATTCGATGTTCGACACGGTCCCCTACAACCGCTAAATTTCCGCCCGATTTCCCTCGTATCGAGGATTTCGCGACCCTTAAAGCCGGCTTAGGCCAACGGGCCACGGCCCCGTCTCGCGATATCTTCCCCGAGACGAGTCGCGAACGTCGAGTAACAGTCGCTTTTCACCGTTCGCCGGTTAAACCCGGAGAACGATAACTGTGCCAGAGAAGCGAAGACACGAACTGGAAGCAAGTAAGTAAGTAAACAAATAAGCAAGAAAGGAAGGAAGGAAGGAAGGATGGATGGATGGGGCGCAGGGTTTGTAGCGGCAACGGCAGATGTTGGGACGAACCGGAGCTTCGCAAACTCGACTTCGAGTCGCTCTATTATAGTTGCCAAGTCTGCAGTAATCATGTTGGATATTTTAATAAGAGGGAACAGCGAGGAGAAACTGAATCCATCGTCCTGCGTCTTCTTCTCGGCGTCCCTTTCGTTGTCCTTTTCCCTCTCCGCCCTCCGCCTACACACCGGGCGATCCCTCTCGCCGACTTCCATCTACCATTTACATTTATATCGCGACGTCGACGCTGATCCTGTTAGGGCGTCTACGCGTGTACCTCGCCGCGTCGAAGATCCCGCTACGTCGGATAGAAATGGAAATTCGTATTCTTTCGAAATCCCGTTTACTCGACGACGACGACGAAATCCCTCTTCCGCGTCCGTGTTCTTAACCGCCGATTAAGCCCGTTCCCTTTGTTACGCGACACCGACCGTAATTTCTCGCGGGGGTCGAGGTTTTTTCCAGCGAAAGACGCGATCGAAAGACTATCGCGCGAGATCTCGAGAAAGAGAGAGAGAGAGAAAGAGAGAGAGAGGTCTTTTCCTGTCGAAGAAAAGTCTGCCGCGGGGGCAGGAAAGGGAAAAGAATCGTTCGTCCCGCATCCCGGCCGGGATTAAAGACGCGCGAGCAGTTTTCCATTTGTAAGAAAGTACTCTTCCGGAATTCCCAGCGGAGACGAGCGGAGCAGCGTCGTCGTTCTTCTCCGGTTCCTCCTCATTGTCTGGAAAAACGAGGACGCGCGCGGGTGTTAAAGCGCGTTCGATGCTAACGCGAATTTATCATCGTGAATTATGACGTCGATGTTGAGAATACAGAATGAGTAACGTTAATGCCGTACCGTTTCGCTTCCGCTCGTAAATTAAAGTGGATCGCGGAAAAAGAAAAAGGAGGTCCGCCCGGACGAGGGGAAAGAGATTTTAATAATTCCGATATTCACGGGCCACGATAACGAAGTCGATTTTTTAGATTCTTCTTACTGCGCCAATTTCCATTTTACCCGACGTTGGGATTTCAGCGACACCGCAACCCGGCTATATTCTCGTCAAGATTTTTTTCCAGCTAATTATCCAGTGGCCGCGTTAGCCTCGTTACGATTTACGGTTCGGGAGGTTAAGGTCCGTGGACACCGTACCACCAACTTTCGAAGCGAACTTTTGCCGGTACCGCGGGCCGAGTTATCGTTATCGTTTGATTAGCGGCAATCGTTTTTCACCGTCGTCCGGTAATCGAAAGTTACGACGGTCTTTCTTTCGGTGCGCGATCCTTCTTTACCGCTCTCGTCGAAACCCGGTCGGATCTCGAGCCTCGGAGATCGAACCGGAACACGGATTAACGTAATCTACGTTGGAGAACGTTCGAGCGGACACGCGGTGTATCGATGCACCGTCTACTATGTTTCGTAGGATTAGCCGACGATGCTCGTCGTGGGCCGCGTTTCTGACAGGCGTAATTTAAAGTCAACGTCGCGTCCCGTCTGGTCGCTTCGTATTTCGCGATACTCGCCGTAATGGACAAACACACAACGACGCGCGGTAATAACCGGTCAAAGCGCGTACGAACACGAAGAGATTAAATATGATGAGAGGGCTCGCGCCTTCGCGAGTCACGCTACCCCGTTACGATAGCCGGAAGGGAATCTATTCGGTTGACAGCCGCCTGCTAATATCGAGCACGGATCCCCGCTACATCCTGTCCGCACCGAAGGCGGAAGGAAAGGAAAATTTCCGACTGTCCCTCGAAACGCCTTCCAGTCATCTGGCCGGGGCATTCGGATCGACGTCGCCGGTTCCGGCGATTTCGCCGGTTAATTAATGGTCGCTCGATTACCGATCCCGGTATATTCGGCCGCATCCTCCGCACGATTCGCGTGATTAACGAGTCCCGACGATTCCGGCGTCGTCCGCAGAAGTCGCCCCGGCGAGATTCGCTCTTCTTTCGACGTCGACCGACGCTCGCCCGAAGAACCGCTCGATACTCTCTGGCTTCTGGCGTTCTCGGACCTGCGTCTCGACGGCCTTCCTTCGTGCACCAACGAATCGGTTGCCGATACGTGGGTACGCCGACGGCTGGATTAATTGCTTTCCTCGCGGCGCGATCTTAACGAGAGGCCGAAGCGAACGGCCCCGATGTATCGGCAACGCTACGTGGCCGCAAACGGCCACGATACGGGAACGGTAAAAACCTTATCTCTCGGCGGCGCAACTTGCCGCTGGCTAGACGGTGATTAATAGCTTTCCTCGATCGCGGATCGGACGAAGAAGCGACGGCATCGCGGGGGAACGCGGCTCGTCGAAGCTGCCGGTAACGGAGAAGTCCCGTCGGAAAATTAGTACCGTACTCGAGACGAAGTTGTCGGACGTACACGAGATATTAATCGAGAATCGTAGGTCGTTGAGCGGTGTCGCGACTTCCGATCTGTTAGATATCATTTTTAGGCAAGCGCTTAAGACTGTCCTTGAACAAGGTGCTGGGATAAGTGCCATGCTGTCTCTCATGGTCCTCTTATCAAAGGATACAATAACCTCCCCACTCCGCATCGACATCTAATTATAACATCCGCGACTCTTATTACTCGTCGCGGTCCTTAGCTATCGGTTCGTACCACTTTTAACGCGCGCATGTGCTCCATGGAGGACTCGACGCTAACAAATCGAAGCGCGATTCTCGCGAACTATGGAGGATCGACGGTAACGTTTCCCGGATCCGTGAACGGGGCGGACGAGGGTCCTGTGGGACGGTCGCGAAACCGATTCACCGTGTCCCCACGGGACACGCTGGCTGATTTCCGGCGGTAATTCTGGACCGCGTTGCCGTTTCGTTAGGCAAAGGAGGAAAACCGAAATCGAGCCGAATCGATAGAGCGAGCGGAACGGGAGGTAACCGTGGGAGGATAGAAAATCGTCTGGGACGGCTAAGAGAGAAGAAGGGAGACGATGATGCCGGGAACACCGAGCCCCGGCGTGCAATTGGAAGGATAACTAATGGACGTTTTACGACGTCAATTATACACCGTCGTAAAATGTGAATAATCGGCCGAGATTATGGCCGCGTACGAAATTCCTGCGAGTCTTCGGCGCGCGAATCGTAAAAAAGGCGAAATCTCCGGCCGTCTATGTCTATCTCGTCTCGAGTCTGTTCGCGAATTTTCATCGAGCACGCCACGATCGCGCGGATAACGCGACGGTCGCAATCGGACATTCTACGGATGCGTGAAACGCCAAGAAATTATGCCGGTTCGGCAACGATCGAATCCCGTCCTACCCTTGCTCGAACGCGTCCGCGAATATCTCGGATTCTGGAGTACTCGCGAGGATGCCGCCGCCCTGTATCGATGGACCGCGCCCTTGCAGCGTTCACGTGTGGCCCACAGTCTCGTCGTGATAGAGAAAATTCGTGACGTCGAGGAGGCGGGAATTTTCGCGAAACAACCGCGCAGCTGACACGCTCGACGAATGACCCGGGAGGAGTGGAACGGTACGATACTTCCCCGCGGGATCTCCTTTAACTTTACCGTCGGTACTTGCACGCACGCGTTGATTTTAACAACCGGCTGCTCCTGATTTCCCGCAATTTCCATTCACCGAGCGCACCAGGGCGGACGCTTCGACCGCCATATGCGCAACTCGAACACTGTCCGTCTCGATTCCGTCTCCCTTCGGCTTCTCCGTTGTCCATCGTCCTGCCACGTGCCCGTTAGTGACCATTTTGACCAGACCTCGGGACCGAATTCGTAGCGGAATCTTTCTTTCTGTCGAGGGTTAATGGCGGTGGTTTGTCAGGATCAAAGGGTAACAGAAATCAAACGCGAGAGATATAGATACACTGCCGGTGAAAAGTATGTGGACACCGTGATCGTGGAATTTTTTATATACATATCGCGATTCGGATTCGGTCGGTCCGCGGATTCCACGAAGGAGGAATAAGTCGGATCGTAAATTTATCGGGTAATTAGCGACGACGTTCGATGCTGCGCAGAAAGCCGGGTCGAGCGTTCCTCGAGCGAGACAGGACGTCGTCGCGGAAGAGTCGACGCGTAATTTAATCGCGCTATACGGTTCCGTGTCCTGTGTTTGCCACGGCGAAGCGTGCTCGATGTCATTAATATCGACCTCCGGCTTTTCCGCTCCGGTTACGTTCTCGCTACCGCCGAACGTCGCTCGTTACGCGATGGAATCGTAAATCGACGCGTTACGAGCATCGGTTGCTCGTTCGACGTTCATTTCCATCGGGAACTCCGCTCTCTCTCTCTCTCTCTCTCTCGAAATAGCGTCTTTCGGAAACACGTCGCTCGCCCCTTCGCGAAAAACGTACCCAAACGAGGAGTAACAGGAAGCGGGCGAGTCCCGGAGTTAGGTACACGACGAGGTCGGAAAATCAAGTTTCAAAGCGGACGCTGAAATTGACTCGGGTCGAAATTTGGTGCAAAACCGGCCGACCCCGGAATGTCTAATTTCGGGCGTTAAATTAAGGGATTTCCAGGGCATCGTGTGCTCGGAAAGGGGAGGTAAACGGACCTAACACACCCACGGCTCGTTCGTTTCTCTGTCGTGTATCGAACTTGCGCGCTTTGCATTTCGCCGCAAGAAACACTAGCCATTCTCTCGGATGCCAACAAAACGTCCGTACCCAGCTGGGTCGCTCGGTGTATTTTAATCGCGGCAAGTTTAGCCGATGCGTGGGATCGCATAATCGAATTTCGAGTACGTCTAATCCGCGCATTCGTATGGTCGGGTCGTACAACGGAAGCGACGAAAGAACGGACACGATCTTCCCGAGGTTTTTTACACGGCCGCTGTATCGCGCTGGTTCTTTGCAGCCGCTTCTGTCTCGGCCGCGGGGTTTTATGATCTTTTAATGGAGACCGGATTTAACGGCGACCGTAATCACCGGCCTCGAGTAAGATCGTTGCTCGGCTTTCGCGCGTTCCACGCGGAAGCCCCTTAAACGAGTTCCCTTTTCAGATTGTTCTGTTTTTTTTTTTCGCCGCGTTTTCTTCGATCCCGCGGACTCGACGTCGACTCGCGCGGTTTCTTCGGCCGTCGGACGGCGACGATAATTACCGGTCGGGGAAACGTCGGTCCGCGAGAACCGTTTTCGACGTTCGTTGCGAGAGGAAACGGCGAACGACGGTAACGACGAAAACCGGATCAATCGCGCAGCGGCTCGACAAACCGTGGTTTTATTTTAACGAGCGACCGCAGCCCGCAACAGAGCGATCGGCGGTTTCGACGTTATACGGTGCTCCGTTGGCGCGTCATTGAAGCGGGATTACGTCAATCTGCGCTCACAAAGTTCGTCAGGGAGGGTGGATGGAGGCGAAAGCGATCGTTCGTGGTGCTGGCAGCTCGTACAAATTGGGGATTAAACGACGACGGTGAGGCGCGAAAAGCAAATTTTCGATACCAACGAGTTTTGGTTTTCGTCGGCATCGACCGAACAAATAATCGATCGAGCATCGTTCCGACCGAACGAGCAGCCACGCTCGAGAACGGTTCTTCCTCCGACTAGCTCGCGTCTCGTTACGAGTCGTCGGCTAACCGACGTCGACGTTATCGCCTACTTTTCTTCCGATTCGATCTCGATACGCGGAACATCGAACCGGACTGGAACGGGCAACGGAAGACGAACGCGACGACGGCACCGGAAACATTTCGCTTTCTCGGCAGGGTGGTTATTTACCGCGACAATTTATCCGACAAATTGCATCGGACCGGGTTGCGAGTCGACGGATTCGTGACCCGTATCTGGAATTCCGGAGGTCTTCGGATCGTCTCGTTCGTGGCTCGTCCCGGTGGTTCGATTCGATTAGAGTCGATCTCGCGGTGTAAACACGGCGATAGGGTAGGGTACACAGAGACGTATTTGCTATTAAATTCGATCACGATTCCGCCAGGCGGTCGGGGATGGCGTAGGAGGACGGGGCGCGCCGCTACGCTCGATTAATGATCCGGAAAAACGATAATTCCTCTTGAAGGTATCGGAGAGGCCGTTCCAAAGGATCGTCTCCTCGTTCGTTCGATCCACGGTGTCGAGAGAGTCGGTGAGAGAGCGAGCTTACACGGACGGTCGCGTAAATCTCTTTCTCCGAATTTCGACGCGGAACGCGAAACTCGAGATTAATTTACCAACGAGAGCGTGAGCAGCGCGGCCATAAAATTTACCAGTCGGACAAACGAACGCGGAGAGGCACCGCTAAACTCTACGACTTCATTGCTTGCTCTTCGTGGACCGGAGGGTAAACGTTCCTTACGCTTCGTCGACCCGATCGAGACCCGCGCCACACGGTAATACGATATTTCCTCTTTTTCCGAACGTCGAACTTTTTCACCGTCCTCTCCGTCTTCGTTCCCGATCCTTCTGTCACCGTCGCCGGAATTTTCCTTTTGACGTCGGCGCCGGTCGAAACGGAATCGAGAGTCGCTCGATAACTAGGCGAACGTTAGCCTGGTGTAACTCGACGATAGCAACGGAATTACGCTCGGTTACGTTTACGTGACTCGGTCGCGATCCCGCGACACGCATACGCCCTCCGGAGTATTCCCCGCGACGATTATCGTTTGCCCGTAATTGATCGTAACGCGTGGATAAACGCCGGAACGACTCGGTTCCCGGACCGGGAGAGAGAGAGAGAGAGAGAGAGAGAGCCCCTCCGACGAGGGTTCGATTAATCCGGGGCTTTTTCGCGAGAGAACAAGGAGAGGCCGAGGGGGACCGGAACGAAAGGGGCGAAACGGAAGAGGTCGTATCTAAATCCGGGCAAGGCCGCAAGGGATGCAGGATGGACGGCCGAAAGGGGTCGAAACGCGTGGTACGCGCTCGTATAGGGACGACGTACGAGTAGGTACGTTCGAATGGGAAGAGCCGCGGATACGGTGGGCGTCGGGCGGGATGCAGGAGCATATGGTTAAACCGTAATGGTGGAGGTGATATATTTAAACCCGGCAAAGTTTGGTGCTTGGCCGAGCGCGGGGGTCGGTGCCGAGGTGTCGGGCGTGCCTCGCATAAGTTTACATTATCTTACCATCAGATAGAAACTATAACGGCTCAAGCTCTCGCGGACCGAGCCAAGAGGTCGAGAGAATTCCTCGTTCGTGGAGCATCTCGCGTATGCCCCTTTCCTCCCCGCGTTACGAAATTCGCCATTCGATTATCGGCCACGCGAAACGATCCAACGATCGATAACTTTCGGAGTAATCCATCGACAGTGACTGGTGACCAAAACGGTATGATTTGATACCGTTCTTATGTTTTAAAAACAGTAATCGTTAATAAAGATATATATTTTATATTTATTGTGTTTAACTTTTCGAGTTACTTCGTTTGACTCGGATCGCATATTTCTTCGGTGACAATGGGTAATTAAATGTAAGGAAACGATCGGAAATGAGGAACAAATTTGGTCCAATTTTAACATAATTAACTCAAAAGCTCATCAAAAAATAATAGGAAGAATTTAACGCACAAACATAAAAAAATATGACAACCATTGTCTGAACAATTCTTCGAATCAATTGTCGATACATTGGTTGATACATTATATAGGACGATAAATACCAGTCTGAATCAATCGGTTAAACAGGGAAGGTCTTATGGTGCAAAAATACAGAGAGCGTATTTATACGCCTTTCCTAGTGAAAAGGTTAAGGGGAAAACCTGGTTTCGAGGGTCCAAATATTATTTTTAAACTGAAAATATTCTGTAAAACATATTATTAAACAACGATCGTTTACAAATAATCATTACATTTTTTTAGTAAAAAGTAAAAATTTCCTTCAACATCGAATAAATTTGTCAATTTTCACTTTCTTATGTTTTTTGTTTGGTTCAAACAGAAGGTACAATTATAAAGTTGCAAAATTTGTATCAGTTATATGTTTCATTTTATGCCACGTGGTGCTGTGAACAGTAACAAATATTTGTTAAACCTATTGAAATGATTTAACCCTTTACAGTCCAAGACATTTTTACGGATAACAAATAGCAACTCTAAAAATGTTTGGTTGAAAAAATTCATGAATTCCTTCGCAGTTATTATCGCTATCATTAATTGCCAGTATTAGCTGTTTCATTTTGTTCGTACATCGTATGTGCGACATCATTGATTCAGTTAAAAAATACATATTTCAAATTGCTGTATGAACAGGGTGGCGAGTGTGGGTCACCTTTGGAGTGCAAAGTAAAAGAAAATTTTGCTAATTCATGCATTTCTGGCATTCTAAACCAGGTTAGCCCCTCAATTAACTCGTAAATAACATTAACCGGTGAAACGTCGGAGTATCGCGTGAAAAGCGTACGTCGCAGTCGACGAAAGAAGCGTTTATTCGCGCAGAAAGAGGCACGCGTTATCCGCGATGGGATCGTAAGTTCGTCGAGGAACGTGGGTGACTTTTTGTTCGACGCACGCACGCGACCCATTACGCGTCCATAACGTAATTAGCGCGTCCACGTACGATCCTACGTGTGCTCGATCCCGTTACCGTTCGCTTTCGACGATCGACGTCGCTCGTTACCGGCTAGAACCGTCTGACCGCGTTATCGTTCTCGTTTCGAGGCCGCGGTAAAAATTTAAGAACGCTCGAGACTCACTCGAAGCCTGGTTCGATTAAACCGAGAAGAGATTACCCCGAGTCGAGAATCGAATCGAGAGACCCCTCAGCCAACAATCGTCTCGAAAGTTGGTGGTAAGCCAAACAGTTTCTCGTTCTTTCGCTCTTCTGTTTCCATCCCCGTTCCCGTTCTCCTTTGTTCACCCGATCATCGGGTTCCGTCCGTTCGCGTTCCCGCGCGCCGCTGTCTCTCCCGTTATAAAATACTCGATTAATTCGAACTCCGTAAGAGGATCAGTGGATAATTAATACAATAAAAATAGACGTCGCTGCAACAATAGAACGAACTTGGACGAAATATGGTAAGAAGCTTAGCGTATCGTTGTACCTTTTCTCTCGTCGCGTTTCGCCGCGTACAATTTCGTTTCCGTTCTCGTCGCGCTTTCGCGGCTAAGCTGGAAAGTCCGGGTCTCGTTTCGTCGGTCGTCGAGTCACGATCGCGTTCGTCGGCCGACGGAATCAACGTCGACCGGTGAGGCTGTCACGTAAGGAACGAACGCGACCGAACGCGACCGTGTTCAAGGGTATATTTTCCTAACACGCAATTGCGTAATTACGTGCTTCGCCTCGTTAGGTGTATTACTCCGACCGTACTAAACCCTTAATCAGACCCGAACGAAACGTCGTAGTTGTTTACCGAGTAGATCCCTACCTTTGGATTCCCCCGATAAGCTTTTGTCGGGGCCGACGATCTCGCCGTTCTTCGCCGACTCCGAGAAATTTCAAGCTGTCCTTCGTGGAAATCGCGTAAACCCTGGAAGTGTATGACCACGGTTCCCGCGACGAACAGTGTTAAGAACTTGAACTCTGATTTATCGAGTCCTTTGGTTATTGCAGATTTCGTTCCGCCCGAGTTCGAAGAACCGCCCAATGATTCGGGAATGAAAAAAACTCAACGGATATCTGACTGTTTACTAAAAACTGATCTGTTTCTAATACGAGTGTTGTTCCAAAATCTGACTTATTCGCTAAGAATTTGGAATCACTGCACATGGCGTCACTCCCGCTCCGTAATGTATGAGAGAAGATGGGGCTTCAAAAACATAGTCCTTCTAACGCCTAAAAATCTGAGGTGACCAATCCTGCATCATCCCCTTCCAATGTGTCCTTAGCGCGGTACATCCCTGGTGCAGGGGTGACAAGTTGTCGCGGAAGTGGACATAAGTTCAGGTCAAGATCCTTGCAGACACTAACTTCTGAAATTCTAAGGGACCCTCTGAAATACGACTTTATGATACCTAGACTAAAGCAAAAAATAGACAATGGTTGATTTCTAAAAATGACCATTATCTGCCGCATATTGGCTGCAGGCCTGCTGAACTAACAACGAAGTTATCTGACGATTTATAAAATTGTCCCCTTGCTATCTTAACAAACAGAGTGTCGGAAATTTCGCGTAACTCTACGGGAAATCGCACGAGGAGATTCGGGAAAACGGGAAAGAAATCGTGAACGATTCCGTCGCGATTGCGAAGTCCGGCTAGACGACGCGATAGGTCGGAATCCCCTAAATCGTCTGCACGACCTACCGAGATATTACCGTGGTGCACGCTGGAAGAGGTTGCCCGGTATAAATTGCATCGTGTGGTCGACGAAGCGCGGTCGAAATTGGGGAAATTAAGTTCACCGAGTATAGAGCGAGCCGGGCTATACAGCCGCCACCGATGCACACAAAGAGAGACCGCACTGGCATGTGGTTCGGTGTAACCTCGATGTCGATGTCGATACACTAGGGTCAGAGCACGGAGAAGGCAACGGGGGTCGCGGAGGGACTCGTACGCAACGCCGGGAAAATGGCCGTTCGCGTTCCCGCAGGATTCTTCGCGAGTAACGGGAAGAACGCGTCGCGTTCCCGCTTCGATCGGGCCGATGCGAGAATACGCGCGGCGAATTGGACGAGGAACAATGGATAGCCTCGAAACGCGATCGTTCGCCGGCTGGTACGTTGCCAATTTTTCGCGGCAGCTTTTTTATCTCACGGACGCGCCGGCGAAACCGACACCGTTCATATTAGAACGAAACAACGTCGTCGTTACCGGCAATATTATTGGCTAGGGTCATAAGTAATTGCCGGTTTTTCCTGCTAACTTTAACGGTCTTCCGAGACATTTACGGACGTATTTAATCTAAAAGGTAATCTTCATTGTTAAATATAACCTTTTCCCATTTGTCGAGTAACTCGTCGATCTCGGAAGCAAACGGATCAGGATCTTTAGACGCAACCAATGTATCGCTATATTCAGGCAACTGCAGCCTTTTTCGTATAACATTTTCATAGAAGACTCAGTTTTTGTCTCCAGTTAATTAATCGACCGAAGAACGGTTCGATACATAGACAGGAGCGATGTGCATGTGAAACACGTACGCCCAACTTGCAAACCTTTCCTAGCTTCTCCAGGTGACGACAAACGGTAGATCGGAATGTTCACGTCTTATCTGTCGATTCTCTGGTCTTTTGTCGTGGGTTTTGTTCCACCAGTACCTTCAGAGCATGATCATTCCAGGTTTAGGTTCATCTTCGAGACTGGTATCTCCCGAACGAAGTTTGGCAAATTTCGCGCTACACGTTCTGACACTACACCTTCACCGATAATGTCACATATCTTCCTTGCGCTATACTATCGTTTTTAGACCGTTTAAACCTTAGAGGTAACGGACTCGACATGATGACAGGGGACTGCGGATCATTCAGAATTCCCAATAAAGTTTATCGGTACCGGCAATTACTTATGACTCGACCCAATATTTGTTTCTTTTTCTCTTCCCCCTCGCTCTCGACGCTCCTCCGGGCTGGACGCTATCCAGTTTGCGGAGCACGATCGTGACTCGGTTCCGGAAGAAAGCTAACGTCCCTCGAGCCGGTCCCGATCGACCAATGAATGGTATTCTAACTAGCAAATCGTTAACGGCACGCGCGTTCGCGGCAACGCGTTATGAATCGTTTAATTTCGTTCTATTCTCGGTGGCAAACGTTCGACGGTCTCGATTTTCATGCGAATACGCGTCGACCGAGGGGGCGTTCGAGGCACCCCACGATCCCGTCATTCCAAATTCCTCGCGTCTAGCCCCGTTAAATTTTGCGTCGTCTACGTGCGTCGGTGTTCCCGAAAAAAAAACCCTCGTCGAATTTTTTGCGCGACCCTGACTATTCGAGATGCGAAAGAACCCGACGCCGGCCAAATTATCCCGCGTGACACCGGCAAAATTCCATTTCAACCTCCTGCCTCCTCGCGACAGATGTCTATCCGAGTACCCGATGTGTTTATTCAAATTATACCGAGAAAAAGGACGATCCCGTGGCGACGCCACCGGACAACGAAACGAGGCGAGTCCTCTTTTTGCCCGGCGAGCTACGGTTTGTCTCGCGTGCGAGAACGCGGGTCAGTTAGGTGGGTTAACTGGCGAGAGGAAAGCCAGATGTACAGTGACTCACATATTCGTGCACGCGGTCACGAATTCTGCGAATTATTTCTATAGTTTGTATACTATCCAGGCTGATAGCCCCAAACATACCGCGAAAATAACAAAATCGTGGTTACAATATCGGGGTATATATATAGAGCATCTATGGGGTGTATTAACCAGTTGACTGTGTTCGACGAGTATACTCGTCATAAATAAGTGCCAGGATTTTGTATCATAACGATTATACTTCTCAATCACAAGTAATTCGTTAACTAAATAAGTAAATATTAGTAATAAAGTTGTCAATTTTATAAAATAGATCCTTCTTTATGATCCAATATTTTAACAGTGACACTTATTCTGTGATCGACGAGTATACTCGCAAAGGGGGCGCCACAGCCAACTGATTCAAAAGAGCAGTAGACATATGTATTATATATAAAAAGAGTTGTAGCATTTTGTAGCATATAGCCTTCATTCGTTACACCTATATAAGTTTGATATTTCTAACAACATTGTAAGATCAAAGTTGTATCTGTGCTTATCAGAAACAAAGCATATTGGAAACACGTGGACGAATATGTGAGCCACTGTATATGCTTCGACCTGAGATTGATGTAATATCTCGCTCCCAAGTGCCTCAGCGAACTCCGAAACAAATTAATGGTTGGAGTTCAAGTTAGGAATGTTTGTGATGTAGAAAATAAGTAGACACTTTTTAATAAATAAGGTATACTTCAGATAATGTGATAAATAATACAAGTTACTAAGTGGTATGTGTTTTCGAGTATTCTAATATGCTGCTGTTCTGAGTTCTATTCGTGTTCTATTTTGTTCTGTGTTCTAATGAGTTCTAATTTCTGATGAGTTCTAAGCTCTATCTGATCGTATTCAGTCAGTTCCTGTTCGAACATCGAAGCAGGGAACCTGGTCATCGGTGGAAAGTATTTATTATTGCTGGAAAATGAATTTTTGCTGCGGAGATGGAAGTGAAATTTGTTATTTGATAGAGTCAGGATGTTTTGGTAGAGGTGGGAAAGGAACCGTAGGAAAACGGGAAGAGCGAGGACGGGGGAGTGAGATATTATTTGCATTTAATCGCATGGTTTTAAAAACTATGTCGATCTAACGTTTAGGGTTGTTAATAAACCGGGTTGACTTGGTAGCGGTTTATGGCAGATGATAAATACTTTGGGCCTATTCTCTGATTGCCCTGACCTGAAGGGTCTATAACAGCAGAGAAAAGCCGGAGGAAGGAGAGGAGGCCTCGATGAAGAACAGCTCGACGATAAGAGATCCGACTAAACGGCTCGGAAGTCGGGTCGGGGTGGAGTAACGCAACGGGAGAAGAGAATCGGTGCATCTCTCGACGTCGAGGACGCCAACGCGACCTGACAGCAGTGGAAACGACAACGGCGCCGTCGGGCACGGCTAGTCGGAAGAATCGGGCATAATTTCTCGGTGACAGGTTGGCGTCGGCTTTTCAACCTTTATAATATCTTCAACGCCCTGGTCGCAGTTTCTGCCGTTTCTCCTTCCGTCGTCGGCCGCCTCTTTTACCCTGTCCTTCGAGGCTGTGCTCCTCTTCAGGAGATAGCTCGCCTCCCTCTTTCGCCGGCTTCCCTATCCGTCTCCTCGTCTCTCGGTTTCACCCTCGGAACGCCTTTGCTCCCGGGAATACATTTCCATGCATTTTCCTGGGTAGCTTCTCCTGGTCTTCCGCTCGCCCTTGTCTCGGTTTCGACCCCCTTTGCTTCCCGCGGTGATCCCTTTCTCTCGTCCTTCCACGCGCTTTAATTACCAACTTTTCCGTGTTCCCGAGGAATTCGCGCTCGCTCCCCTTTGCGCCCGTGCCGACGTTCTTTCTTTCTTGCGTTTCGCCGTGCCTCTTCCTCTCTGTTTACGCTCGCGAACGAATTCTCCGCGATCGCGAGATCTTTGCATCGCCGTCGTCGCCCTTCAGGAGAAATCGAACCGTTCGATTCGGCAGAACCTTTTGGCGGGATCGCCGAAATAGTACGTTCTTCCCGGTCTCTCGGAATCTTTCGCGTCTCGAAGGAATTCCAACATTTACCTACGCGAACGCGTTCGAGAGAAAACGGTCGACTCGTCGTCGGACGATTAAAAGTTTTCCCCGGTTTAACGAACCGCTCACTGGAATCTGGGAATCGCTATCGGTACCGATCTTCTTTTTTTCCGCTCGTTTCTCTCGTTATTTCCATGGTCGCTCCCGAACCCTCCCCTCTCGGCGATCGTCGGTACGACGCGTTTCCTGCTCGGAGTTACTGACCTTATCGGAAATCTGGGAAAGCGATAGCATCGTCTACGTTCGTTCGTGTTCGAGGGAGGCGGAATTAGTCGGGTTGGGTGACACGGCGAATATCGCGGAGAAACTCTCCGGTTCGGGGCGTATCTCGCGGTCGTTCTTCGTCGCGTGGACGCGCGATATTCCTCGAGAGTAGTCTCTGGCTAATTCCCAACGAGATTATCGAAGACGCATCACCGCGATTCCGCGTCCGGATACAAATTGGTCCCCTGTAACCGAGGCGGCGGTGCGCGGCGTGGCATGGCGTGGCGCGGCTCGAATGGAAGCTGGAGGAACGCGCATGCATACAGCGCCGGTACATACAGCGAGGACGGTACAGGTGCGACGGGTCGGGGCGGTGAGGAAATTGCAGGCTTCCCGGTCCCCCAGGTGCTCTTCGTCATCATAAAGCCTACACCACCGGCATTGTACTTGTATTAAAGCCAGCCTCGAACACGACCCTGCGACTCGCCCCCTCCCGACCTGTCGCACCGATCTCGCGTTCCTCGCTCCTCTTCCTCCTGTTCCCGGTTTTCCCGGTGTTCCTGGTGTTTCTCGTGTTCCGCTCAGGTTCGCTCGCTGGTCCACCCTCGCTGCCAGCCGGCTATGTATCGTCGACCGGTCGACCATTCCTCGAGACCGCAGCCAGCCCTGCATGCGCCGCGTTCTCTGCCCACCACCGCGACCAGTCACCGCATTTAATAATCGGTATTTATGGGAAAAACTTGCCAGACTCTCTCTCTCGCGCCGCGACGCCGTGTCCTCGATGCCGTTACCGTTGTCGCATCCGAATCTACGACCTTACCACGCTTTGTCTACTTTCCCCGGAACAATAACTTCGAATACGGCCGTTTTCCCGATTCGTTCGCGCGTACGTACGTACGTTCGAGAGCTGCCGCGACCAACGGAAATTCGACCGCGTTCTCGGAATATCGAGTTCATAAATTTTTACGGTGAACGATCACCGATACGGCGGGCCCTGCCGTGCCGCCTCGTCGTCGACGTTGTTTGCGCGTCTCGAGCACGCTCGCGTTTTTATTTCGTGACGCGTTTACTCGTGCGCTGACACGAGCCGCTCGAGAACAGGCGGGTTCGATCTTGAAAAGATTCTTGACTCGAAGCGGGGGCAAAGCACTCTCCGGGCAAATCGATACGCGCGAAATACGCCGCGAGCGTTTAATGCACGCGAACCTCGTCCACTTTTAAGAGCGATACTCCGTCGGACCCGTTAACGACGATCACCGGGCGAATCGATCGAACGATTCGGTGAACGTCGCCGAGATTCTCTCTCTCTCAAAGTAATTATTTTCGATGGCTTAGCCGCTAATGCGGTGAAACACTTGGGCCGAGATAAGCTTCGTCGACTTCCCAAAGAAAATAAAGGCTGATCCTGTCGCACGGTGGCTTACTTTCGGCAAAAACAACGTGGCCGTCGCCCGGTCGGAATGCCAAGGATCGCGACCCTCCCCGGCTCGACCCGAACCGGGCGATATAACTTCAGCACCGTTTTCGGAACAAACCGGCGCACCACGGCAATTAAAGCCGAGCCCGTTCCCCTCCGATTATCGCGTCGTCCGAGCGGAATTCCCCGCGGGCGCAGGGTTTCGCGCGGAAAATTCTTTTTCCCGGCGACGTTGGTCGATAAGAGGTGTCGACGCGGGCAACGGGCGTCGCGCACCGGCCACGAAACGGAAACGCGAAACATAATAATAGAGTCGGCGCCATCTCCCGCTAGTCTACCAATATAAACTTCTCGTTCCTGTCCGTCCGTTCAGACTGAATTACCTGTCCCTGTCCCGGAGGAGTCTACGCCCTGGCATCCAACAACAAAGTTTGCACGGCCAAGTGAAGCTTAATTAAAAGCTACGATGACACTCGAGGGCCACTCGGTTCCGAGGGACCAGCGATTCGTTTCCCCGAGTATCGAGAACGCGGGGGAACCACCTAATCGTTTACCGTTTACCTTCGCGCGAGGATAAAGCCGCACGCTCGACCGCTCACCTTCTCCTTCCGTTCTTCGAGATCTTCGCCGACTCCTATCTACTTGCAGGCGTTTCGTTTCTTCCACCTCGTACAGCCTTAACGAACCGATTCTCTTTACACTTAACTAGTGCTTTCCCTCTCCGTCTCGTCTAGACAAGAATTGCCTACGCGTTCGAAAAACGCGTGTTCCACCTACTTCCATAATTTCAACCCTTTCGAAATGATCAAATCCTTCGCGAGATCGTGGGAATACGGAAAGAATCGAGGATACAGCGAACCCGATGGGTATCCTTCTCCCCCGAAAAGTAATCAGCGCCAGAATTTTTTAGCGCTAGAGGTATTTTTCGACTCGTCGGGAAGATTAGTATCTCTCGTGTCGTTTGCACGAGTTCCGTCGGCGCTTTATCTCGGCAGGGAGATAGCGAGGCCATTCTCTTCGCAGCCGCTAATATTTCGGTGCTCTTTGTCGCGGGCCAAAGCGGCATCTTTGCGATCTGGCCGAAACGAGAAGCGTGCCGCGATCGAGAACGGAGGCTGGTTCGACGTTCCCGTGAATCACGGCCAGGGATCGCATCGTGCGGCCTCGCGAGTTCGAAGTAAATTGTTCGGAAAGCTGAGTCCCGTTTGAATTTCCAACGAAAGCTTTACGACTATTTCTCCGTTGGGGCTCATTCGTACCGAATTGAGCGTATAACTGGCGGCGACCGTTCTTGAAGCGTAATATATATATGTATGTACGTGTATGTGTATATATGTTGCGCGTATGGACGTATAAAAATAGGAGGTCGAAGAACACGGGGGAATCGGTCGGTCGGTGCCAGCTGCAAAACTGCAAAACTGCGAAACTGCGTATTTGCGTTCTGGAAAAATACACCCTGTCGACGGTCGTTCAAACGTTTACCCCGAATCTCGTTGGTATCGCGTAGGAAATCGCGTTGTTTATTACCGGTCATTTTCCAGCGATCGCGTACATCGTAGGGTGTTGCACTCTTTCGATTCTCGACGCTGATTTATTTGGCCCGGCGTCGATTTCGCGCCTCGTCTCCCTAGCTTTTCGGGCTGATCGACCGACTCTTTCGACGATCCCTTTCTGGACGGGTTGCGGCGCGAGACTCGCGACGAAGGGAAAGAGAGACGGAAGCGGGCAGAAGAGGCGTCGTACTTGACAGCGAGTACCAATTATTTCGTTTCACCTAGGTGGTCAGCCGGACCAATACTCGGGGACAAATTGTCAATTTATGCTTTCTCGTTATTACGCTGTCCTGATCATAGCGCGCGGCTCACCGCGAAACCGATCGAAACGCACGCGCGTCCTCGCCAAACGCGTTTTCCGAGACGCACGGAGAAACGCTGGGAACCGCATTCGCGTGGTTTTCTACCTCTCTCTCTCTCGACGACCTCGAATATCGTTACCGTCGAGAGTCGCGGGTTCGACGGAGATTTCGCGAGAAATCGCGACGCGCGTACGCTCGTAAAAATAAAGCGTAAGATCAACCGCTGACTCTATCGCGAAAGCGGGCGAGAAAGGAGGGAATATTGCCGAGTGCGCGATTTAAATCATAAAATTCGAGTAAAAATCCCGAAAGAGTTTTTGCAGCTGCAGTCGAAGTTGCGACTACGATGCCTAACCGAGTCTCTGTCTGGGGTCTCGCTTACCCCTTGCCTTTCTCGCGGATTTCTTTTTCCCCGATTCAGCTCGTTTGGTTCTCTTTCCGCGCCGCTTATGTTTCTCTTTCGCCGCGCGGCCCGGAACATTACCCGGCCGTAGAATGGGCCGAGAAAATCGTAAAAGGGAATTACTCGAACGATTCAACCTATTCCAGCTCGTGCCGCTCCGCTTCTCGTATCCGTATACCCGGCCGTACGCGCGATATTTCCTTCGAATCGTTTACGTCGACTCGTCCTCGCGATTTTCCGATAATCTCTACCGCCGGCAAACTTTTTACCGGTTCTTCCTGCCCGATTTTTCCTCTGCCCGAGACGGGACAGCTTCGCTTTCGAAGCGCGGCTCGTTTATCAATTATTTTCTTTCCTTATCGCGGTAGCCGGCGGGCAAGCTCGCATCGATTCGTTTTAATCGCGGAATCATCGTCCGGTCGATGTATCCGCGCTGTTCGCCGTCCGGACGAATTCTCCGCGGAAAATTTCCCATTAATTTTCAGCCGTTCCGATGCGAGACGAATTTCGAGACGATCGGTCCGGAACGGTTCGAGTATTCTCGCGGACGAGAACGAACGGTTATT
Source organism: Coelioxys conoideus (assembly GCA_947623535.1). NCBI lineage: Eukaryota > Metazoa > Arthropoda > Insecta > Hymenoptera > Megachilidae > Coelioxys > Coelioxys conoideus. The sequence goes on from OX392450.1 coordinate 3,743,921, forward strand.
CACGGCGAGATCGCGCGACGGTACCGGGAGCGATAATATTTCATTCGCGGGACTAGAATATCATTTTTCAATAGCGCAGCTTAGTCAAGAGTTATATCGAGCGGGGCTATATCTTCTGAACGTTGCCCTTCGTTTTTCCTCCATTTCTCATTCCGTCTGCTCTTTCCCCTTTCTTTTTTTCCCGCCCCCTGTTCCTTTTGTTGCCGAGTTTCACCGGGTAGAACGCGCCATCAAGCGTGACCGCGTACACTGGAATCCTCCGAAACGTCCAGAAAAGTGCGTCCACTAAATTTTCCATGCAAATTACGTGTCCGATACGCGCAAAATATTAATCCGAGAAATCCGACGATTATTTATGGACATTATCCGAAGACTCTTTTACCTGTCTGCTCTCGTTTACCTTCCGATAGCTCTCGTTCCTCGTGATCCACGTCCACGTACGCAGCATACGCCGTACCTGGTGTAGGTAACGTTCCGTCAATTCTTATCGTACATTTTGGGAATCGTCGGAGGTATCGGTAATCGAGAAAATCAAATCCACCCTCCAACGAATCGTATTAGGAATCGATTCTGGTTCGCGAAGAAAAGGGCTGGCGATCGTTTCGTGGACGGGTCCGAACAAAGTTGCTGGTACGTCGACATCGAAGCCGAGCCACGCAGCGCGTGATGGAAACCTGGGCTCTAATTATTGCGGTATAGTTACGTAGTCGTTTTAATCGCATGCTTCCTATCATCCGAAACGAGTTTCTCGAAGCGCTATCACGCAAAGTCTCGGGGTCTTTAGCGCGTCGCGAGCGTGAACGTCTGACTGACCGAGCTAGTTTACCAGCCTGACTAAAATTACTACCCCGTATTTCTGCTATCCGCATCGTCGATCGTGCCTGTCGCCTCCGGGCGAAATCGTTCTTGTCTTTTTCCGCGCGACATCCGCCAAAAGCTATATACGACCCGATGCACGGCTCGCGTAGCTTATCTCGTTACGATAAAGGGCCCGTTAGAAATAATTTTTGAGCTGTGTGGAAATGGCACACAGCTTATGTGATTTTTTAAGATCGTGGCATGCAGGAGGTGGTCATTAGATGAATAATTAGTATGTCCCCTTAATTTGCGTTTATTGAAACTTTCTGGGTACATACATACAAGTTGTGTAGAAATACATGTGTTTTTACATTACATCGTTGTAATTATTAATTAAAAATAAAGTGTTTGTCATAGAAATGTGTAGTTCGTGAATATTGTGAAGTATTCTGACTAACTAACTAACTCAAGCTATTCTGACGCGGTCGACGTTGATCTTTCTCTCTTTTAACATTGGCAAGGAGGGTGTTATCGCCTCAGAACGCTGACAGTAGAGCTTGCAAGTATCACTGTCGACGCCCTGACTTTCCGGTAGGGCTAGAATTTGTTATAAACTAAAACGTGGTCACGATCCACGTGCCGCTACATGTATCACTCGGTCATAAACGCTCTTCGTTCGCGTCCTCGATTTCTCGCGAACCCTACATTGCGTCGAGGGTAACACGCGTTCGTGCACCGATCGTTGCGAGCCCAAAGGTGCGTTAATTAACGCCGGCGATCGATGACGCGGCATCGGCAATTCGACCATCATCATCAGGTGAGGGTATTAAAAGGCTCGACGGACGTCGCTTTCGTGCCACTTGCCAAAGATGTTCTAACCACGCGAGAGGACGAGCCGAGACGATCGGCCCACTGGCAGTTACCCACCGATTTTCTCTTTATCGCGCCACGTAGCGGTCGTGTTCCGTGAGGGTGGTCGCTGCGAAGGAGTGGTTTCCACCGACCCCGGCCCGCCCTTCTTCCCTCTCCAGGCCCTCGACAACTCGAACGAGCTTTGGCCAGGAGCCAGCGCATTCATTCCAGAAACTAGCCCCCGATCTAAGGGGCCAATTATTTAATCAATTCCACCCTCTTAGCGGTCCGGTAATAGACCACATAGGCTATTCGGGCTACGAAACTGCCGACGACGACAGTGCCGGCGTCGACAATTGAAACGTCGCTTCTTCTTCCTCTCGTCCGACGGACTTGTCGCGACGACGATCGTTATCGGTTCTCGTGACACGTCCAGATTTTTGGCCGCGAAACGCGCGAAAATGTCGGGACGTAGTGTGCGAGGAATTCGGGACGGTTGCTCGGTCGTACACTACGCCAATATCGTAGATCACCGGCCCAATGAGAAAGCCACCCTGTCGACCGTGTCCACCCACGCGTACGACCGAACGTCCAAACGCTTCGGACGTTGAACGTGATTTCGTACTCGCGTCCGTGATTTCGCGAAATTAACTCGCTCCGAAGTCATCCATCGATTCGTCTCCGCGTTACATCGCGTCCTTCGTTCTCCATCCAACTCTCCGTTCGACTTCGATCGCGTGGCTTTCGACTCGCGGAATATTCTGCACGTTCTTCCTCGGTTTACCGATTAATTTACTCGAGACATTCTTGGAAGAAAGACACGAGACGGCACGGTTTAACGCGTTGACGTCTCGACGATGAACAAGGAGGGCACCGCCGCCAAACGACCAGCAATAAAAGCTACCCGCTGCGCTCTTCTTTTTTCCACCTAGTTCGCGCCGATCGATCCCTCGCGTTTTCCGTACTTTTATTTACGCTTTACTCTGGAGCGTCGTTAATTATTGGCTCGAATACCCCGACGGATCATAACGTATCCGCGTTCGCGTAGCCATTTCCTCGTGAATTATTCCGTATCGTTGAAAACGACCACGTACTCTCGACCCGGCGTCGATTCGCGTCCTTTCTCGCGTATCGCGTTCATCTCGGCCCGATCCGTATCGATTTCCCAGCGGACGCTCGATAGGACGTCTTTCGGTAAAATCGCATGGAGCGTGTTTCGTGCCGAATTCGGCGGTGTCTCTCGATCGCGAACAAATCGAAGGAAAAACGACGGGAAAAGAGAGAACGGACAATGACCGTTCGGTGTCAAATTCGATATCGACGCCAGCTCGCGTCGGTGGCTCGCGATGAAATATAAATAGGAGCGAACGTAGCGAGCGTGGGCAAACGAAACGAAACGAAACGAATCGGTGTTCGCGCGGTATAGTAGTCGCGCGGGGTCATTTGCTCTCGTGAAAGTAGCCCTCGTCCACGATCGCGATACAAATCTCTCCCTCTCGCTCGCCCTCTCTCCGCTCGTACGGCATGCTCCTCGTATTATAGCCGACGTTATATGGGTCAGTTATACGCGGATGGCCAGTTACGATACCAACGTGCTCGCTAGGTAATGACGTTGATACACGACGGTCCTATTTAAATATCCGCGAGCGATCACTTCGGCGTTTATTTCGACGTTTCTGCGACGGGCGAACTTTCGACGTGCCCGAAACGATCGGCGAGGATCGTGGTCCGTCAGGCTCCGGAAATTTTTCAAAAGCGAGGAGACGCACGGCTGGTTGCTCGCGAAGAATAATGTCGACGGTGCACGGCCACGATCCGAGAGTTATCGAGGAGCTGCCGTATCTCGAGCGAAGAGAGAAGAAAAAAAAATCGGTGAAACGGTTAACTAATAGGTCGACGTCAGAGGAGAAAGATCGGAACGGTTAAGGGTGTTCCGCGTACGCCGCGAGAACGTTCGCTGGTCGGAGATAGAGCATGAACCCCGTCTGGCGTCCATTATGCGGCGAGTTATCGACGCGGACTATACTTCGCCGCGATCGTTTCGCGACTCGCCGGATCGCGCAATTAGCGATCCTGCCGGTTTCAACGCGGCGAAAGAGAACGAGGGAGGGGTACAGCTCGAGGAACAACAAAGAGCCGCGCACAAAGAGACGAATAATACATATTTAATGCGAAAACATCGCGAGCTCGAGGCGACCGTCGCGGCGGTGCTGGCTTTCCAGCGTTTCGACGAACGTACCGCGCGCTCGATGTAAACGCGCACGCAATTTCCTCGCCGTTTCGCGCTCTTCCGAAAGCTTTCGCGATACTTGACTGGGCCATCGCCACGGGAATGGCCCCTGCACTTTGCTCTTTCGTCCGAAAGAACGAAACCTCGTAGCTTCGCGAGCGTTTCGTATCGAGATCGATCGCGATACTCGGCTCGTAACGCGTTTTTTGGGCCCACGAAGCGTTTCCCGTGACAGTACGAGACTCAACGAGCTTCTTTCAGGAAACATCAGCGACTCCCAGTACATCACATACATGACAAGTAAGTACGTCGCGCGCATGCTGTCCGAATCTAGTCGAAGGTTCGAAGAGGAGAAAAAAGGGAGCGGAGTGGATTCCAAGATGGAAAGTAGTCGAGGGGGTAAAAGGGAAATGAGAGAGAAAAAAAGTGGGGAAAGAAAGGGAAAGGAAAGGGAGAAGAAAAACGAAGGAAAGGAAAAGACGTCTGGAACGTGACTCGAGGAGATTTTCTTTCGCGTGCCTCGTTTCGAGGGCCTCGTTAGGGTCGCGGAAACCGCCGTAAATCGGTCTGTTTTCGAGGGTAGGTACTCAATTTCGCTTGGATGACCGTAACCGATCTAAATTTCAAATCCACTAATGTGTATTTTTGCAGCGAGCCCGAGGCTCTTATCGGGAGTTCTCCGCACGCTTTGAATTTCAAATTCCGCGCGCGCAACCCGTGTCGGGCGTAGCACCGACCAACTTTCGAATGTTTCTGCTCGCTTATACGCTGTCATTTGTTTCTCCCTCTTTCGCGTACCGGACCACCGACGATCTACGGTATCTGGAGCATTTTATTTATGGCGGCACCGACTACGTATCGGAATTGATTCCATGATTTATTCGCGAACCGTCCTTCGAGCCACCGGATCGATATCGTCGTCGAACCGAGCTCGCATCGCGAAATCGAATTTCGAGCTGGCCACCTTTTTTTTCTTCGAATCGCGTTCCCGTTTCCAGCCTCGTCCTTCCTGCCGGAACTTGTGCCCCTTTAACCAGTTAGCTGTGTTTGACGACTATACTCGTCACGGAGAAGTGGCAGGATTTTGAGTATACTCTTTGATCACATATACCTCGTTAACCAAACAAGAAAATATTAGCAATAATATTGACAATTTTATAAAATAGATCCATCTTTTTGACTCAATATTTTATCAACGACACTTATTGCGTTATTGACAAGTATACCACGAAAGTGGGCGCACAGCTAACTGGTTAAGGGTGAATCCCTGTGTGGATGAAGTCAAAAAAGTCGTTCATTCGTTTTGTTTAACAAGTTTATTAAGACTGAAACTGCCAAAGCGGCCAAATGACACTTTTACAAATAAAGAATCAATAAGCGTATCTATTTCTGTTCGACGAATTGTTTATTCATTTTTCAACTCCATTTTTAACATTGAAATAATTGCGTATTATACGCCGGTAGTTTTATCTAGTTAGAATGTATCTGCTACGTGAGTTACTATTAGCGAGATCGGGTCTAAGTCCTCTTCAAGGAACATCGACCGTATAGAATCATCGGACGGTTCTATTAGGCAAATCAATTAACTCTGCGTCGAATACCCGCATTGCCAATGCGTCAAAACCGTGCAACAAGGAATAGGCAACACACTTACACACAATTGTAAGAGAACAAACTTGTAATACGTAATTGTGTTCTGTAAAATGTGTTCCCACTGTCATACATACCAGTGCTCAGAGTGTATGCGACTATAAAATTAACACTAAACCTACCGGCTTATAATACAGCTTTATTTTGAAATTAAAAATGTAATTGAGAAATGAATAAACGAACGATGAAACACGAATTAATGTCATAAATTCCTTACATTGGTGAAGAAGATCACCATGAATTTCAAAAGATCCAGGTTAACATACTTTCTAACTCAAAGTTACAAACTTGTTAAATGGTCATTTTGTCCTCTTTGGGAGGTTTCGTGTTAATAAATTACGTGGATTAATTGTCATTAGAATCTGTCTGTTAATGACAACTTATGTCTAAGTTGAAAAGGAACTACAAAAATAAGTAAATAATTGATAATACATATATATCAGTTTATAGAAATATTCTTTGCCCCGATGAATGTCGACATACATTTTGACATAAGATTTTTAATAATTTTCGTAATTGAAAATAAAAAATCTAAATCTACTCCGTCATTTTGACGGGCCCCGTGGACCCTGTGTTAAATAGTCCTCCTAATCGTCAAAATATTTATTCACCCATCAAAATAATTATCGAAAATCTTCTCGATTTCGGCTTTCCACACGGAGGTCCCCCCTTGAACGAGAAACGGCCGATAAATTTCGCTCGCTGGCCTATCGACTGTCGAGTTATTCACGCGGGGAGGCGAGGGTAACGCATTAAGGTCACGAAAACCGTCTCCTCGCGCAATTTGTACGACGAAAAGATACCCGACGAGTGGACGGGGAGCGAACGAGGGTCCACCGCGACCCTCCAGTCCGTCACTCTCTAACGACGGCATAACTTGGACTTTATCTTTGCGTAATTTTCCTCGGTACATCTTGGCGCGGTTTTTACGGGACTCCTTAACGCGCGGAGAGGACTCGGGCTAATTGCGCGCGCGAGGAAAGTTCCTCGGAACGAGAGCAAGAAAGTCGCGAGCCGGGCTAATTGAAGGACAATTAACCGCGTTAAAACGACGAGAACCGATTACAACCGGCAGCCGGTGTCGCCACTGAACCTTTCCGATCCCTGTTGTTGCCATTGAACGTCTCCAAGTATGTTTGTTAGAGTTTCATACCTACGAGCTTTACGACATGACGAAAGAAATAGGCCACTTTTCAATTCCATAGTGTATTATCCGTATCATATGTGCGCCAGCACTGTGATACCAGAAAAAATATTTTATAGTAGTCGAATCCTTGGTAAATAATAAAAAACAAAATTTGGCTCAATCGGAGAAGTAGTTTTTGAGAAACAAATTCGTAAGCGATGTCTATTTTCGCAAAAACGGGCAAAAACTGCAAATTTTTAAGGCTTGTAATTTTTTAACAAATTCGAAATCGGCAAAATGATGAATTAAACCCCCACTAATTTCGCACAGACTATAACATATTTCGATAAAAACAAAATCGCAGATGCTCAGATCGAAAAGTGATCGATTCGGCGTGGAACGACCCACGTGTACGAATCGAGCGACGAGAGGACGCGCAGGTTAAAAGCGAATTCGGTCGTCGGCGAATTGAATTTTCCGGGAATCGCGGACGGTGTAAAAAGATCGCGAACGTAGTAAAGTTTCGCGTTCTTCTCCGTTTCGTAAATGCTCTTTAAATGGGTCTGAAAGCACTATTAGCGTTAAAAGCCAGTTACGAGCAGCTGCGCCGGCTGACTCGCGTTCGTGCGGACTTGGCCGGGCCGGCTAAAAACGAGACGCGTATATGCACGCGTTACCGCGGCCTCGACCCGGTATCTCGAAATTAAAATTTCAAAGCCGCGCGAATCAACGAGGAGCGAGAGTCTCGTTTCGCGGGGAATTCGCTGGATCGGTGGTCGGCGTCGTTTCGCGGTTGCTTTCGGCGTACAGCATCGCGTCGTTTCGCAGTCGTCGAAGCGAAACGCTCGCACGAACGGTCGTCGGTTAGTCGGTTGGTTAGTCGGTCGAATTTACACGGTCCGGGTAGAAGTTGGCGATACCCGCGTTGCCCGGGGTACAGACGCGACGAGGCGCGGAGTCGGGGGCTATGCTACTTATTTAGAATATTGCCGGCATGCATTTGCATAAATTTAGCGCAGGTCCTGCGGGCGTTCTCGGTCGCGTCGCGCACCGTCTCGACGCCCCGGCGTTATATACACCCGTGGAGACCCTGTTAAGCGTCGGTAGATAGACGCCGACCCCGTGACTCCGGCTACGCCCGTGACCCCGACCGGGGCTATCGGATCGCTCGCTCGCGTTACGCCTTTCGACTTATCGCCGGAGATCGGCTCGCGTTTGCGGATTTTCGACCCGGCCGTGCATCCATATTCAAATTGAATTATCCGCCCTACCAGACGCGTTGATTCGAAATCGTTCGACGGCTCGATCTCGCCGAAACAGTTCGTCGAAGCTCGCGCTCGCACTCGCCCCATTGTCCCCGAAACCGTGCACGCTTTCTCGACTAATGGAAATTCTCGCATCCCCAGAAGTTGCTTAAACGCGATCGCTTTGCATACGTATCGATGCCGTGCTATTCCGTAGGGGGTGCATCCGCGTACACGCCCTCTTCCTTTCGCACGGTCGCGTAAAGCGCATATTGATGCTCGCGTAGGCTCGTCGTTCGTGAACGACGATCCTGTCACGTAAAATTCGTAAGGAAAAAAGGAAACCTAGGAAACTTGTACACTCGGTTCCTCTCCTTAACGCTTTATTATGAATGACTAACAAAGTATGATATGACTGGTGTTGTGTACAACTTCAATGTTTAAGGGATTTGGATGACGTGTTCTTAGATGTGGCTATTGTCACAAATAGAGTGAATAATAGAGTACGATTAGCGTTGTGTACATCTTCAAAGTTTGAGGGTTCGGATAACGTGTTCTTACAATTAGATGTGTCCGTCGTTACAACCCCGAAGTCGCGGATCGGTGTTCCGGCCATCTTGGTGGCCCTCGCGCGAAACGAACCTCGTCGATTACCGTACGATGGATCGATTGGGCAAACACGATTACGAGCGAAACGTTGTCGCCCGGCGATCCTCGCGATCGACGAAGCGGGAGGGAACGCGAGACGGCTCGATATCGGATTGAGGAGGTACGAACGCTCGCCTTTCCGGTCGTCGGGGGAATCATTTTTTTCCTCCCTTTGTCAGCGAAGATCGTCGGTTTTGCGTTACTTATCTCGTGAACGAAACGCGAGGTGCGGGTAATCCGCGTCCAACAAATCGCGACTGTCCCGGGAGGCGGCGGTCGCTCTTTTTAGAGGCGTAACTTTATCGCGGAAAAAGGAACTGCCGCGTCGCGTCTCGGAAGACGAAAAAGTAGCAGCTACTCGGAGAAGGAAGAGAGAGAGAGAGAACGAAAGGAGAAGGTGTAGAGCTCCGGTAGAAATAGTAGAATAAAGCCATCGGGGTCGGACGCGCCGAGCGACGAGGACAAAGTTACGCTTTAATGCCGAAGAAATAAATTGCAATTTTTCCAGCTGCGGGAAATCGTCGCGGTCGCGCGAGCCCGCCTATCTCGCGGCCGCGTTAAAAATCCCGGAATTCAATTAAACGCGGTCACGAACAACAGATCCGAATTGAAATCTTGAAATCTCATATTCGAGCGTATCCGGCAATCGAGGCTGATCTCTCTGTCGACGATTCGTTTTCGGGAATATCGCGAGACCGACCATACGCGTCCGTGGTTTTCCGGCGAAAGAATCGTCTTACCGAATTTTTCGAGAATCGACTCGTTTCTTTCTTCTCGGACGAGGATAACGCCGAGAAAGGATCGTCTATTTCCGGACGAGTCCGCTTTGGTCGACGTGTCCCCGTCGTTTCGATATTTATGATCTCCGATTATTCGCTACTCGAACGACATATTCTGGCTTATTTCGCGACACCGGGATCAACGTCGCGTTACGAGTCAACTTTTCGTCTTCGGGAAGTCACGGATCGAGAACGGGGTGAGGAGCGATTCACTACCGGCTGCCGAGCAATAACACTTGAACGCCAATGACGGTTCCTCGGCATATAAATTCAATTTCACGGTTCACCGGAGGACGGCGGAAAATTTTCATTATTTAATCCGCGCGACCGGGGGATTCTATTTCCCATTGTTGGCGCATTGTGCCCGTACAAACGAGTAGAAAACGCGGCGAATCTTTCGGAACGCGAACCGGCTGCTGCTCTCTCGTTGATACGCGAGTGCCGTTCGCCACGGTGCGAGAGAAAGAGAGAGAGAGAGAGCAGCCGGAAAACCCATTTAAATTAATATTTGCCCTGTTCTCCATCGAGGAGCCTCGATCACGCGCGAACCGCGATCGGCTCCGACCGATCGACCTCCGATTTCGATACGCTAAAACGCGAATACGATCCGCGCAATTATTTACGATAATCCTCTCGGTTTCTCCGTCTCCTCTCTCCTCTTCTTCGCGTACGATCATCGTCGTTCGTCGATTTCAACGAATCTCGAAAACGTCCGATTACCATCCTTCCACCCTTCTCGATTTCTTCCTTCGCGTCTATCTGCATTTCGTTTCCGCTTCCGAAAAGTTGCCGGTGTATTTTTTGCCGCTCTCTTTGCAATCCGAACTAGTGTCGAATTAACCTTTTGCGATCGTATTAAATTTGTACATAGGCGTCGTGCTGGTCGGGATTCATTTTCGTTGAACGAACAGTAATACGTGATATGTAAAATTATGACGGGAAAACAACATTTATGAATTCTTCTTTAACGCCAAAACTACCAACCTGTCAAAATGATCAGTTTCTTTTGGCAAAATGTTTGTCATGTTTTATGGAGCTAATTAATGGCTGCAATATTTATTTATTTATTTTTCTACTTTAATTTCTGTCTTAAAGTATGCACGCATTTAACTCTAAACCTATCAAAGCGGTGAAAATGACCATTTAACAAGTTTGTAATTAGTTAGAAAGTATGTCAAGGTGGCAAGGTGCTACATTAATTCATGTTTCATCGTTCGATTGGATATATCTTTACACGATAATACGTTTTAATATAATGTCTTTGAGTTCTTCATATGGAATCATTCAGGGTAATCTTCGATACGAAGGCTCGGTTTTCGAGGACATACAAAATAATTATGTCGGCGTCTTCCACCTTTGACTTTTCCATTCGAACATTCGTGCGGAAAATCTGTAGACCAGCGCGATCGTTCCGTCGTGAAGACCGATGCGGCCCCGATCGATTTTGTAATACGTTCGGCAGTAGGTAACGCGTAATTTTATTCAAATCTCATGCAGATTGCTCCGTTATCGGCTACTTTTTCAATTACGTCGCGGCAGGCTATAAAGCGTAATAGAGGCGAGCTCGCCGCGGGCGAAACTTTTTCTCCGGTTTTGCCCGGCTCCGCTCGACTTCGCTTCGACTACGCTCGCCGAGTCTCCGCCAGACCGGAATAAAGTTTAAGCATGAGATACGGGCCGGGTCCGTTTTTACGCGGACCACGATCGGCCAGCGCGATCCTTCGTTGTTACGAACTTTCGGCGAGAATAATCGTCCGATCTTTATCCTGATTATGCGCGCGAAAAATCGGCACGAACTCTCGCACGCACGCCGCGTTTTCCTCGGAAACGATACTCCATTCTGTGGTCTGTGGAGAAAATAAGGGCCGCATTCGATGCTACGCATCGTCCGAACATTCTCACGCAAACAGTTTGTCCTAAGATTAATCCCTTGTCCTATAACTGCGAGTCACGCAGTTAAAATATGGTAAACCTTGTGTATATTTTTAATACGATCGAATGTTCAATTTCGGTGTAATTGTAGTTTGCTAAATCAAGAATCACTAAATGCGGAACAGCGTTGAACTCTCTTTAATCGCTTTAACACTTTGACTGCCATGTCGACCATATATGGTTGACGCTCTTTCTACACAGATTTAACAGCTGTATTATCAAAAATTTGTTCAATATTCTAACAAGAAGATGGTCGCATCAGTTAGTTGGAACTACGAAAAATAAATATAATTGGCAGTCAACGTGTTAACGTCGTAGCAATTAATAGTTGATTACGTCTGACACACTCGCCGAAAAAATCTTAGCACAAGGGGTTATTTTTTGCTTCCCGTTCAACCCCTTCGTAGGTAACTAACTAATAAATGCGTACAATTCCTTTCTCGGCAGCGACGTTCCGATGTCCAATTTTCTCCGGCGTTTATTCTTTGCGTGGAACGCGCTGGCACGCTCCCGAAATTTGTTCTTTCCTAAACACCTCGCCGCTAGATATTAATGCCGTTAACGAGGTCGCGGTAAAACCCCTCGCACCAATTTCTTTCGCGTAGTTTCGCGAGAATTAGCGAAACGCGTTAGCTTCCTGTTCGAAATAGCGCGTGGCAGGAATTAAATAGACCCTACAGAGTTCCTTGACTTTTCCTCCGGTTTTCCACGTTATGATCGCGCTTCGAACTCTGTCGGATCGCGCGACATTGAACGAAAAGCGAGCGGAGAACGCACCGTGACCGTAATTCGGGAAAACGCGTTTCGAGGATCGATATATCGGTCTTGGTCGAAAGGAGGAACAAAAAAGGCAGGAACCCGTGGCCGTTTCGACGCTGAAATCGTGTATTTCCATCGGATAAGCGTGACACGATGTAGTTCGCTCTAAATGAACGTGCAGGCGAAAAGTATTTGGAAGAATTTCGTGAAATTCGTTTCGCTCTCGATGACGGGCTGTTATCCCGTTTCAATCAGCATCCGTTCCGTTTGAAATATTTAAAAATCCATCCATCGTCGCGTGTGCCGCGAACAGCTCCGATTAATGCACCAGTTACGAACTATTTCGGTATGATAATCGTCGCGCGTCCAGCCACAATGCGACCCCACCGGATAGCAATAATCTCGAACGAGCGATTCGATCAAAAATTATCGACGGTTCGCCGATGGAATAATATTTACCTTAAATTGCGTTCCACGTTCCGTTGCACTCGCAGTTTTCGTGCACGGCCGATAGATTAGCGGGTTCGTGTTCGGCCCCGGCTCGAATTTTGCGCTCGTTCTCTCTCTCTCTCTCTCTCTTCGGTGATCTCCTCTCGTTCGCGTATTCGCGGGTTAATCCTCCGTTTTGTCATCGAGGTACAATTATTTTTTGTTGTTCACCCGCGGAGATAAATCGATTTACGCGAACAGTCTGCGAACGAGCAAAGGGAAACGTTCTTCTTGTTCATTTTCCGATCCGATGGAATTTGTTTTCGACTGGAAATTCGGCGCAGGTTTAAGAAGCGAAAGAACAGAATGGTTTCCGGCGGGATCGCCGATCCACGGAAGAGTGGCCATAAACGATCCGTGCGATCTCAAACTTTCGAGACCAATTTAATACTTGGCCGGTAGTCTCGCTCCAGATAGCACGACTCTTGGTCCGGTCCTTTTGTTTCCGGTAGAACGGTGTTGCTATAGCCGGGATGGACCCGAAGAAACTGCCGTCAGCTCGACAAAGGATCGAGCACCGCCTCTCTATCCATCTTGGAACCACCGTCACCCTCTCTTTTGCCAGCGGGTAAAATCGCATAGTGCCAGCTCGGAATGTTCGTTATCGATTCGTCGCAATTTTTTTTCAGCTCGTTTCGAAACGTGTCCGAGCTGGCACGAATTCGTAAACACAAACGATACGGTTGTTTTGTTCGATCGGGCACCGTTTCTGGGGTCGATGACGCGTTCGAGGGGCAAGGACGTCCATCGATGACGAAACCCCGCAGTGAGCCGGTGACCGTCGAAGATTATCAACGCGACGCGACTCTAATCGAAAATTTCCGTTCGTTTCGCAGGTCCACCGACGATCCTGGTGAGCCCACAATCGCAGCAGGTGAAGGCCGGCGGAATAGCGAGTTTCTACTGCACGGCAGAGGGAGCACCACCGCCTCAGATTCACTGGAGGAAGAACGGAAAGAAAGTTTCTCGTAAGTTTTTGCTCCTCGCCTTTTCATTTTACCGTAACCTCGGTTTCGTAACTTTTCACCAACCATCTTCGTCCCCTCCCCTCTTTCAGGCAACGCGAACGACGGAGACGGAAACCGTGCCGAAATTACCGCTACTTTGCGACTTTCGTCTCGTTTTAGTCTTCGCTTCCGGTTCTACTTACGCGATTACGCCGCGTTTTCGTTTCCTGCCGTTTGGTTCGGTTTCCCTTCGCCCCGGTCCCTTTTACGCCGCGTCACGACGACAGACCTGTCCCTTTCTTAGCGAACGAATTTCCCGTTACTCCTAACCGGAAGTGCCGGCTGTTGCCGCAAGCGCGAGATTCTACGGTCCGGTTTCGACAAACTGGCCAGACTTTCGACACTACCGACTCGTCATACTTGCCAAAATAGATGATACGATTCATCCTCCCACACGTTTTTTGTGTAGGAAAGGTTTTATTAGTTACAATCTGAAGTGATACCTAAGCTCAGTTAACCCATTTGCTATCACCATCCTCAAATGGGGATCCTTCCATTGCACATATAATATATATTTTTGCTTATATACTTTTTTTTATCACTCGAAATAGCATTTATTAACACTAGAACTACCAATCAGAAAGTATATGTAAAATAGTATCAATATGATAAAATGGCAACAGAAATTTGGCAGTGAATGGGTTAATTCAAATTTGGAACAAAAGAAGCACGAGTTACGTGACGAGCTACAGTCGTGCTCCGGATTCAAGTATAGTAGTCCCTGTTCATATTTTTAATACGGATGAATTTCAGTCTAATTTTAATATGCACGGTCGGGGGTCGCTAAATGCAAAACAGTCTCGACATTCGAACTATCTTTATTCGCCTTAATGTTGTAACGGCGAATAGTTCGTTGTGTCTGACGCATTTGCTGAATAAATTGTAGCGCAAGAGGTTAAGAACTCGTTTAAATATGTACGTGTTTGTAAACGAACTGACGCGCAGAGTAACAGGTTAACAAATTGGTGCTAACTTCGTCGTGGCGATTTCCGTGTTTATATATTAGGGCGTGTACGGAAGAGGAGGCAAGAATTTCCCTATACCTTCACCCCGGTTTGAACCTTCGTCGTCGATGACGAAGAGTTCCAGACGAGCGTTTCATCTTACTCATTGCACGTAGCTAGTCATCCAAGGATATCGCTAAACTATGACTCGCACCCACAAACATTGGAATAGTCGACGACTTCGAACATCCACTCGGAAAACGTTCACGCGATCATTTCGTTTCGAGTTCGAACATGTACACGCATTCTCTTTTTCAGCCACATATCTCTAATTTCTTTATAACCGCCTTTATAGACACGTGCCCTTCGAAAGTACCTATGACAACGATATCTCGTGTCTAGGTCATTATTGATTCGTGTCCCGATCATGAAAAAATGGGTTAGATTAGGTTTAGGTTCTGACAAAGTTCATTTGCGTAGCTGCATCTTGCATGAATTCTAACAGGATAGGATAGAAATTTGACGAAAGTTGTTGGTGGGATTTTGTAGGGATCTTAGTGATTCAAAGACTCTTTTGACTCTCATACTCAACTGACTTCCTTCCATCCTTACAACACTCTTTTTCTCCCGAATCCACTTATACGCAGTCACACCCAGTCACGCAACACTCTCTCGGTCCAAACATTCTTCGTCCGCACCTCGCTCGAATATCCTAATCTCGCCCACTTAATTGTAAAAATTGCAACATTTTCTCTCGATAAACGGATAGAACTTTCCGGTAGACCTAATATTTTTTAGCGTGAGCGTATATCGACGCCTATCCAACGTGTATCCTCTGTTTCCGTGTGTCGTACCCCGGCGTCGTCTGGTCGTTTTATTTTTCCCCGTTCGCCTCAATCTTTCGTGTTATGCCGCAGAGTCGCAGTCACGGTTCCTGGTGCACAACTATGAAAACGGAGCTTTACTACGGATCGAACCTGTCAAGTCGATTCGCGGCAACACCCTGTACGAGTGTGTGGCCGAGAACGGAGTCGGCGACGCCGTGTCGGCCGAGGCGCAGCTGAAAGTCTACGAAGGTACGTACACGACCCTCGCGTATCTCCGCTTCGTGAATTTATCTCGATCTTGCCGGCGCCGTTATCGTCAGATAGCTATTTGCGTTATCGAGCGAAACGGCGTAGACGAAATTTAATATTTAACGATAGCTCGAGTAGCTGCAACGACAGCTGCTACCTCGCGCAACCAACATCCGAGATCGGCACGGAAACGGCCGATCTCTTCAGGATCGTTCGACGAATAACCGATTCGAGGCTGTCGTCTAAGGAAACAAAAAAAAACAGATAAACGATCGAGAAATCCACGAACGACGCCGCCGGATAACGAACTAAATTTTGTTGAAATTAAACGAAGCCTTTCTTCTTTCGCGCTCCGATCCGCCGGGGCGATCTCTTTTTCTTTTTACTATTTATACGGAAGAGCGAACAGCTTAATGGCGCCCAGTTCGGCGACCAGGCGGAAGGCGACGTAATAGAAGGAAGGGAAGAGAGGAAAAAAAAAGGAACGAAGAAGAAACGACCGGCCGTGCACTCGGAAAGCTTACCCTTTTCCGGGAAGAATCTCTTAAACTTCCGCGAAACGCCTTAATTGGCTTGGCCAGCTTTTTAATTCGATTCCAACTTTGCCTCACAGATATTTTTGCTCGCAATTTCTCGTATTCTTCCTCCACAAAGAGAGGTAAAAAAAAAAGAACCTTCCATTTTGAAGCTTCTCGCTCGCTTCTTCCCTTGTTACCCCGTTCGCATCGCCGCAGTTCGACGCGCGAAATTCATCGGGATTTTCTTCTCCCTCTGTTCCCGTTCCCTTTTCCCCTAGCCCGGGTATCTCGCGTCGGTGTCGTCGCCATCCAGTTTCTCGTAAATCACGGATATTCGCCCGGAGATCTCTCGAAATTTGCTCGCGATTTCAATTTATTTGTTATAATGTTGATTCAGTCAGGTGATCGCTTTCCCATAGGTGCAATAATACGCGTTTCCCGGCCGTCGGGCAAATTTCTTCGTCCTCTTCGTCCTCCCTCGTTCGTCGACGTTTATCCCCGTCGTTTTCCCTCTTTCGTGGATTTCGTTTCTTTCTCGCCGAAAATAACGAACGGAGACCTCGCGTATCGACTTTTTTCATCGAGCGATGACTCCTCGCAGGAGATCGTGGAATTTTTCGCCAACTCGATGGATCGAATCGAGCGTCGCTCCGTGGAAAATTCAACTTCGCAGCGGACGATCTTGTCGAGTGGACAAAAGTTCCTTAATTAAACGCGGCTCGAACTTTCCGACGTATGGGGTCGGCTCGCTCCGATATAAATCCAAGTTTCGCTAACGAAGGGTATCCACAAAAGCGGCACGGTTATCCCGAAAGGGATAAGCGACAAACTAAATCGAGGAGCCCGGCCCTCGCGAACGAAGCACATTTTTTTTTCTCCTCCTCCACCTCCTCGAAAAGTCGCGCGCGATTAATCACCGAGCCGTGCAGCACCGCGCGAAGAACCCGCGTTTTTCCACGGGGTTTTTCAGTTGCCTCGCCCGCGCCAGATCCACGGCCCTGTTTTTGTTTTTATTCGCGAAACCTACTACTAGGGCCGAGCGAAGAGTTTAAAAGTTGAACGAATTTTTCTCCGCCGGTCGGATAAGCGGAGCATTTAATTCGAGCGGTTGAAAAATACGCGTCTGGAGAGTCTCGGACTCGAACAGGCCGCGGCACCAGCTACAGCCACGAATATATTGGCTTGTTGGAAAAATCATCACGCATTTTTCCTATATATTGCTGTATACGCGACAAGGCCTAACCGTTGAAGCTCACCGTACAAAGTACATTTCTACAAAGATAAGGAACTAATGTGTACATTAATTTGTATCTTATCGTCCGTTCATTTCTCTTTCAATTACATTTTTAATGTCAGAACAAATCTGCATTATACGCCGGTAGGTATAGTGTCAAAAATAAAAAGAACATAATTTTACGAAGATTTTTCACGGAGTCACCGTCGTTCGAATTTCTCCGATTTCTGCCAAAAATTTGTCTACGCCATATTTCTTTCGAGCAGCGTATTTTCGTGGGAATTTCCGGAACGGCAGACCTGGCAACAAAGTTTTGCCGTTTCGATATGTTGGGCGTAACTCGAAGTGCCTAGGTAGTTCGGCGCGCTAGGCAACGGGAACCGAAGATGCCACTTAGCTCCGCTGCAAATTTAATTTCCGCCTGCTACGGGACTCGAAATTAGGCTAACGCTACAGGGGTAAGGACTATATGCCCTTTATGCGGAAGATCGACGGGACGACGCTCCGCGAAACGGACAACCGGCAATTTCCGATTAAAAATTTATTCGATACGACGCTCTGTATAACTCTTTCCGACGTTATGACGACCCTCGTCGAGCCTTTTCCGTCTAGCGACGAACTAACGAGATTTCCGATAACGGCGAGCCCGCTTTCGTCCCGTTCGGACGGCGAAAAACGTCGCTAATCGGGAAGCCCGTAACGGGGGAAAATATTCGCGGACGATACCGGCAGGCGTCGGAAGATTTTTCCTAACCGCGGCCGAATATCCTCGCGAACGAGGAAATTAGTATTCCAACGAGGTTCCGATATCGTTATCTGATCCCGTCCGTAGTCGACGCGGCCGAGCCGAAGCACCGATCGCTATCTTCCTCGTTCGAGGAAACCTTTACCGTCCACGGTATCCCATGCTTTCTGGCGTAAAGTTTTACGATACGACCCGCGAAAATACTGGGGGATTCCCTCGGTTATATCCAACCGCGGAAACGATTTCTCGAACGCCGCGAACTTACGAAGCACGTACGAACCGCGGCCGATCCGATCCGCCGTTCATGCGACCATAATCTCGGCCGATTCGACTACATTCGTAACCGCGATACGTCGTTCCGATCCGTCGAGATCTTGACGTACGTCGGTTTGAACGAGTTTCGCTCTTGACCGTCACGGTTATCGATTGTTTCGCCACTCCGCCGCGTAATTTTAACCGCATTTACCGATGTTACGTTGGTGCGTTATTGCATCATTACATGCTCCAAGTAATCGCATTAGCCGAATGCTGCCTCGTTACGAGCTCGCAGGTATTTATCGCGGCGATGCGTTCGATAACGAGACGAGTATGGTTAACGTTCGGCGAAATATTCGACCGGGCCCATTAACCGACCGACTCCATTTCCTGAACAAACTATTGGCACGTCAGAAAAGTCATTTTTGCGAACAGATAGCGATAGTTAACCCTTTACGCTCGGAAAGTGACTCGCACCCATCATTTTGAGCAATTTGAAAAAGGTTGTTGTCTCGTAGAACCGTCGGGTCAGGGCAATCAGAGAATAGGCCCAAAGTATTTACCACCTAAAAACGTAAAACGTCAAACTTTGTAATTTTCAATATAGCGAGTCCATGCATTTCGTCAAACTTTCTAATTTCCAATATAGCAAACATGTCTTCACATTCATAGTGCTAGGGATGTATCAAACCTAACATCGAACTACATCTTACAGTAGACATTTCAAGCTTTAATTTACAAAAAGAACATAATGTTACGACGATTTTTCACGGTCGTACCGTCGGTCAAATTTGTCTAATTTCTGCAAAAAAATGTTCTATGCCACATTTCTTTTGCCGCATTCTCGGTCGTTTTTCCAGCGTACCGTTCGGAAAATTCGGGAAGGGACGAAGCTGTTTCGACGACTGTTTCGTTCGCCCGCATAATCTCGTCTTATCGAGCGTTTCCGATTAACGAGTCCGAAACGCGTTTTTCGTTTTACGTCTTGCTTCTCGATTGGTCCGCGACTTTCCTCGAACTCGCGATGTGAATCGGAAAGAAAAATCGGGGGCCGGGCTGCCCCTTTTTCCGTCTATCGGGAGATCGAACGGTAAACTTTGCCCGAGTCAAAGGTTTTAACGCGAAGCTCGACCGAAGCTGTGCGGAAAAACGAATCTTTGAAAGTCCGTCGAGCGTCTTCGAGCCCGACGTCGTTCTTCGTTGCTCGTCGAGTGGTCTCGAGATGAACGATCGAACGTTCCGTCCCGCGATTCTAATTAGCGTTCAACGTTTCGTAGCGTCGCGACGATAGCCGCGGCGACAGAAGGAAATTCTTTGAACGCCGAGGAGAGGCAACGGAGAAGCCCGGAGGCGCGGAACGGTCAATATTTACTCCCTTCGAGGGGAAAAAAAAGGAAAAGAATCAACGGGATTTGCGCTTCCAGCGAGAGGTTCTTTTGTCGTTTGCCGGGACTGTTATCCTTTCCACACCGGTTGCTTCGCTCCTCCTCGTGGACTTCTTTGTTCTCGTCTTAAGGCGGGGTCCCCTGGTTTCAAGGATCCAAAAATCGATTTTTCGAAATTGGTAATCGATAGTATGTTCGTCCGAAAATATTCTGTCAAAGTTTTAGATCGAAATTCGAAATACTTGTACGATTAACACGTTCATCGTCCAACGCGATTAGACTTGTGAGTTAAACTTAAATTGGATCCTTGCCGGGCCAAAATTCATGCGTATATTATAGCTTGTTCCATTAAATTTCTTCAGAAATCCTAATTTAAAATCCTATTTATATCGAAGACAAAGGATGTCCCCATATTTGGGTGACTTAGCGACGAACGTGTTGAAACAGTTGTGGTGAACGGATTTCAACGAACCGGTGCTTATTTTAGAGCTTATTAGTATAACTTCTATTTAAACTAAAAATATTATTAAAAGATATTTTAAAGATATTAAAAGGATACTATTAAAGAACGATTTTTTGCAAATAATCATTACCTTTTGTTAGTAAAAAGTACAAATTTTCTTCGACATCGAATAAATTTGTCAATTTTCTAAAGGTTTTTTTAGTTCAAATATAAGACACAGTCAGAAAGTTCATAAATTTGCCATGAATAGTGACACATTCGTGTTATACATATAAAGTAATTATTCTTCAATGAAAAAAATTGAATTCATAAGTTTTTATCGCCAATGAACTGACCAAAATGTTTTCAAATCGATTGCAATGATTTAAAGTTAAAAAGAAATTGTACAAATTTATGCATTTTTCGGTATCCTAAACCAGGTTCCCCTTTAAAGAGCTAAGGAAAGTGTTTGCTAGGTTATGATTCGTTTCGCGCTTTCCCGTTCTACGATCGAGTTTGATGGCAAGAACGAGCCAAATAGTCCGTCTCGAAATTTCCCGCACTCGAATCAACGAAACGTCGTTGTGCCTCGCGTTTCATCCGCGCGGGTTCCAAGGATAACCCGCGATCAATATTAATTCTTCCGATCGTTCCACCCTCGACGAACTCCTCGATGGCCTCACCGTCGGGGCGCACCCTTTCCGAGCCCGGCCATCTTTCGAAATTTCTGCCGGTGATCGAGCTGGAGCCTTAATTTCGTCGGGGCTGGTAAGATCGAAATAACGAGACGAAGTGAGCAGCTCGTTCGGAATAGACGTTGAAAATCCCGGAGGAGAAGATAATGGATAAAAAAGGAGAACGTCGAAGAGGATGAACGGAAAAGGGAAAAAAACATCGACGTACAGCGGATCCGTATCTCCACGGTCGCGTATCGTGTATCGCGTTGCGCGTGGCAAGGAAAACTTTCTTTCGCGATGAAAAACGAGATCGCGCGTAGATCCAGGGCGAGAGAACGCGGTCGAAAGTTTGGCGACGAAGTGGAACCCTTTCTGGAAACGGGGATGAGAAAGACACCGAATCAACTTCCTGCCGCGAGGGTCTAACCGAGCCGGAAGGGGACCGTGTTCCCTTTGTTTGCGCGTTTATCGTCTCCGCGGGCTGTATCGAAGCCGGGGAATTTAATTCGGCCGAAAAACCGTCGCCTTAATTGCCAATTAATCGGCACATAAATTAGCTGCGAATTTTCGCCGCAACTCGTCCCCTCGCCCGCGTCCGAATCGCGACGCCCTCGTCTCCCGCGGTTTTTCCTTTCATTTTTCCAGGCGAAACCGTGGCTCCGACTCGACGCGGAGATAAGACCGTCGCCAAACTATTTCAGCAATCAAACTTTCCCGCTGACCCGTTAAAAGTTTCACAGCCCCGGGCCAATCGCACCCCCCTTTCCGGCTGCTCTGTCTTTTCGACGATCGCGAGACGACTAACCGCGGTATCGTTTCGTTCGTGGATCGAGATCTTGTCCGGTATTTCGATTACTAGCAACCTGTGGCTTCTCGACTCGACGAAAAGGACGCGCGTGTTAAATACTCGAGATTAGTGCGACTAATTAATCAACGATCAAAATTAGCATTTACTTCTTGGGTGGGATGGCAACTTGGCTGGTGGACACATGTTCGAGATATTGAAAAAACCCCGGGTGATAAAACATATCTTAAAAATAGACCGTCATTGAGCTGTAAAGTTCAACGGGAACTTGGGGTATAACTTTAAGATGAGGACGGTTTAGAACAGATAATTAACCCATTTGCATCATAAGCGCATATACGTGCGCATTTTGCCTGGTCACTATCACCAGAGCGCACATATGCGCTCATTCCACTTCGGCGTTTATCACCAAAGCGTATATTATACCCATGCATATTTGGCTCGCAGTCAACGAAAAGAGGTGATCGCAAATAGTTTCAGGGCAAAATAAGACAGAAAAATAAAATAATGGATGGCTACGTTTCCGACAGTAGTGAAGAGGTAATTAGACCTAGAAAACGCAGACGTTTTATGGCGATTTCTTCTGATAGTAGTGTTTTTTCTATCTTTCATCGAAGAAAGCTCGCAGACGCTGTGTAGTTTGTGTATCAGAAAAAAAGTGAAGATACATTTTATCAATGTGATAATTTCCATGTGACATTATACCTTGACCATTTCAAACATTATCATATTGTGCAAAATAATTAAATTCCATTCCTCTCATAATTGTGAATCTATAATGAAGTAAAAATTCTTTATTTACGTAATATTGCTTTTATTTTTCATATTTCATAACATTTTCATTTAAATGCAATAAAAAAAAATGTTGGTGATAAGAACAAATTTTTCACTTTTTTTGTGTGATGCAAATGGATTAAACGGTGCTCACCCAAACCGGCTAATATTACTATCCCTTGACCTGGCTGTACACAGACTTGCACTCTTCATTAGAACAAATTGCTATTGTTTTCTCGATCAGTCTAAATTCCAAAACGTGTACAAATCCAAGAGGTGATCCTTAACGGCGTGTACTCGAAGCTATCCGGGTCAGGGTATCGCGATTTCGCCCACCGATCGGACCGTGGAAATCTATAGAACCGTTCGATAATAGAAAACGACGAAGGAACGTGAATCGAGGCTGACCATGGTAACCGAGGAGGGGACGTCGCGGAGCGGACAAATCGAACCTTTTCGAAGTTATCGCGGAATAATACGGCGTTTAACAATGGACGGCTCGGCCCCCTCGGGTGAACGCGAGGATCGCGCGTGTATACGAGATGAAAATGGGGTAAAACGGTTGGTCGGAAAAATGAAAAGCACGCTGAGAACCTGGCCGAAGATGCGGGTAAGGGCGCAAGGGGGTATAAGGGGCCGAAGCTTTCGAGCAAAGGCTCGTGCCCTTTCAGAAACTAGCTCGCGCGAGTCCCACGTTTTCACGCCGTCGATATTCAGGACGCGGTGCCGTCATTTTCTCTATTCAGAGTACCGGGACGACCCCACCCTGGACGAAGAATCGTTTTCCGGAACCGGCGTCGAGCGGTTTCACGACCGTGCGTTTCCGAACCCGGCAGATTCTGATTTCTGCATATGGATTTCGGTTTCGCGTTCATCCGACGACCAGAATCCACGAACGCGAAGGTTAACTTGTCCGGAATCGAAGATTAAAGTGTCTCCGAACCGTGACCCGAGCAAAGAGGTTCTCCTCGCGGAATTCTAACGAGCTTGCGCCCGTTTCTCGCGGCGTTTCCTCTTTTTCTCTTCCCGGGCGATACGTTTGTATTTTCGGGCTACGAAATGCACGTGAGCAGCGTCGCTCGACGCCGATGGATCGATGTCGGCTCTTTTCAACGGCGCGACAAACTTTTTCCCGAGTTCTCGAATCGCGCGAGGAATCGAAATAAACGGAAAGCTTAGGGGAATTAGAGCGATAAGAGCGCACGATCGGAGAACGCGGAGAGCGAGGTAAAAGGAACACCGACAAAGAGAAACTTTGTTTCCGGATGCGGCGATTCGTCTCGCCAGACGGAAGCTTGTACACTACCGTCCATAAGTCACCAGACACTTACTTATTTTCGTCATGAATACATTTCGTCGTAATGTCTCTAATATAGATGTATTAATATATTTTGTTATGTGTATCTACTATATGATAATTTCATTAAGGAAAATAAAAAACATGTAGGTGAAATCTGAACAAATGGTTAGAACAACAAAATTGGACCATTACTTAAAAAGTTATGATATGCCTCACTCCGATCTCAATCTCAATCTTACTACATTATCACATTGAATTCATAATATTGACCAGAAAGTCAACAATTTTAGCAGGTAAGGAAGTCACGATTTCCTAGCAAGTTAGAATTAAAATATCTCCAAAACTAATGATTTTTTTTACATAAATAGATTAATATTTTTTGTAAAGAATATGACGTAGCATCGGCTGATGCAATAAAAAATACATGATTCTATTTGCACGTTCACCTATAAAAAAAAATATACCATCAGAATGTGCCCCTCTCGAAACCATTCAACTTCATCCGAAACATTGTTTGCTACGAGTAATAATAATGACGTAAATCTAGATGGCAAAATTTGGTGAACCACCCTGTAAATACTCTCAACGTCATAAACAATTGGTATCATTTATACTTCAACTTATCCTTTAATAGCAAGAAATCGTCCGCATTCAAATTTTAGTAAGTGTCCGGTGATTTATGAACAATAGTGTATATCCCGTTGTCGTTCTAATCTCTCGCTACCGTTCACGCTTGCTCGAGACTTCGCGTCATCTCCAAAGGAAATCCCGAGACAAAGGCAAACGTCTTTCCGTCTTCCTCGTCCGTTTTTCTCTCGCCTGGTTTTTTCTTCTCTCGTGGCTGTCTCCGCGTTTGCTTCGAGTCCGTACACGCGCGTACCATCAACAGGTCCGAGTAATATGAAATTCTCTCGACAAAAGATCGGGTCTACGGATGCGCGCTATTCCTCCGTTCCATCGGAGGACAAAGCCGTTATCTCGACGAGCTACCTCGAAACATCCATTTTTTCCGGAGAATCGAGCCCGAAAAGCCGGCCACGATGAAACGGTGCTACGGGATCGCGGATCGATCGAGGATCGATACTTTAATCGGAGGCGCGAACAAATTTAATCCGCGCGTGCCGTTTTCGCGCTCGTTCCTCTGTCACGGTATTCGTCCGTGATTATAATTCGCGGTATCCATGTAAATTAATGACAACGACGAGGTATCGCGCGTCGACCCGTTCAATTTGTACGTGTCGAATGTCGTTTCTGGTTCGTACATGATTATACGAGGCGCGTAAATAATGTAACGAGACTGATTTCTTTTCGCCTGCATAATTTTAATGTTATTACGATTTAACCCTTTGCGGTCGAGCGACGACTCTCACTTGATCCGGTGCAACAATTTTTGATAAATAACTTTTAAGTACATTTGTATTATTTGTAAGTGATTGATTTCTTTTCCTGGTACAAATGAATAATAAAGGGAAATATAATATATGCGCATAGAATGCGTTTATTTAGGTTAAATACAATTAGCGCAGTACATTTCAACTATAGAATGTCTATTACGAATATGATTCTGACATTTGTTACGTTCGTTGAATTGTCTACGTGGTGACAATTCATAAAATATGATTATAAAGCTCCGATAACGTGCGCCCAAATTCTCTCGAACAGATTTCTCTGTGTTTTTATGATGAATATCACCCTGGTTCGTGCCATAGCACATAATTAATAACGATAATATATAACATTTAATTTTATTTTTATGTTCAACCAATTTTCCAATGCCCAAAAATAAAAACCATAAATTTTCTATTTAAAAATTAAAAATTAACATAGAATTCATACATGTTACTCTTATAACTAAAGTAGGTATAAATTGAAAGAAAAAAAAATAATGCCAGAAGCGGGGATCGAACAGACAATCTAGCGATTACATCAAACTCAATTGAAACTCCTTATGGAGAGTAAAACAATTTTCAAATGCAATTTTTTCGGAAAATCTTGAGAAGTGCGTCGTCTAATTAACCTTAGGTACGAAATCTTAAAATACTGCAAGTTTCAGGAAAATTCGTTTCGCGTTGACCTTGATGTCCCCTGGTAAGGTTCGCGTCTACAGCGTTGACCGATCGAATACCACGCTACGAGTTTCGTTATTTTATTTGCACACGTTGTATATGGAAAATATTCGCGAAATAGCAGCGAGCGTAGAGAGTCGACGCAACGCAAACAAATCGGAATCCATCGACCGGAATCGGAGAGGTCGGTATCGTCGCGACGCCTACCTACCAGCATTAATTTCGAAATTAATTAAATCGAACCGTCGTCCGTGTACGGAGCAACTTTTTCGCGATACGTTTGCCTACCGGTTAACGTTCGACGAGAGTGTAACGGGACTCGGGCGCGATTCGATATTCGAAACCGTTTCGGCCGAGAGCTTTCGTCCGTGCATCGGCCGAGAGCTTTTGCACCGGCGGACAAAAATCACGATCGCGCTGTAGTAAAACTTAATCGAATTGTTAGCGAGCCGACGACGACGTCGAAACTTTCGGACGATATTCCCGGTTTTGTCCGAGCGATAATAAGCGATTTAAAAACATCGAGGGTCGCGCTAACCGAACGAGCTCGAGACAATTCCATTAAAAACGACGATCGGAAGGAAGAGGGTTACCCCGTGACTCTCTCTGGATAGAGGGAACGGGAAAAGGGTACGAGCGCCGCGAGATTGCGGCAGACGACGAAAAAAGAGGAAGGAAATTCGAGCGGGACTAATTCGTTGGGCGCGCGTTTCGTCATGCTCGCCAACTCGATTTACCTCGTAGATTGAATCGCGCGGACCTAAAAAGACCGAATACTAATTTCTTTAGAGACGATTCGAGAGATTCGTCAAGAGAAATCTTTTTCGCTTCCTTCTCCGTCCTGAGCCTCGCATCTGCCCCCGGAAAAGAACTCTCCCGTTTTCTCTGTCCCTCTTTTTGTACCTCTCTCTCTCTCTCTCTCTTTCTCTCTTGTCTTCTTTACCCGCGTTTCCCTTCACGTCGTTCCTTCGACCCTACGGAAGTACCTATCGAGCAATTTCTTTCTCCGCTACTCGCGCCCCTTTTGCCATCGAGGCTAGAAGCCGAGGGTCGAAATTGTTTCTTCTTTCCTACAATTACGAGTAACGGCACTCGAATCGTTTCTTCGTCTTCTTCTTATTTTTCATATTCTTCCTCTTCGGCAAGAGGAAAAAAAAACACGAAAGGAGAAAGACGGGAGACGCGAGGAGACGCTGCTCGTACACTCGCTCCTTAACGAGTATCGTAGATAGTCGTTAAGGAACTTTTTCCTTCGCTTCCGACAAATAAATCCCGATGCTCACGCCCAAATAACGATCTCGAATTCTAATTACTATTTATTCGTTCCGAATACGCGGCTTTCTCGTTACCGACGAATCAACAAACGTCCTTCAAAGGTAGCTCGGCCGCGTATTCCGGATTATTACGTAAACCGTAGAGAAAAATGATCTTCATTTGAACGGCGGAAAAACGGCGCAGAAGATACTTGTTCTTAAGTTTGCACAGCCTACGTTTTTCGAGAGAACGACTGGACGAGAATCGATTTTTTAACATCGGAACTACCAACCGGTCGAAATGACCAGTTTCTGGTATGATATTTTATATTAGAAAATTATGCTGCCACCCTCTTTTGAAAATGTTTGTCATATTTCACCGAGCTATTGAATGATTGTATATGTTAGGTGATGCTGTATTATTTAGTTCTTTATTTTTATACATTATTTTCAATTTTGAAGTATCTCAACAAATATTGTCATTTAACACTAGATCTACCAACAGGTAAAAATGATCAGTTTCTGGTATGACATTATACATTAGAAAATTATATTGCCACCCTTTTGTGAAAATGTCTGTCATGTTTCATCGAGCTAATGAATGCTTGCGTATGTTAAAGAATGCTGTAGTATTTATTCATTTATTTTTCTCCTTTATTTTCAATTTTAAAATAAATACGCATTTAATGCCGTTACTTCTGGTGTTAACCGATTAATGGGCGACTAAACGCGACAAAGAAGTGAACGAGAAAACAGGGCCGCGCACAAACTAAGAATAATCGGTCTCGTTCGACAGCGATTCGAGGCAATATCCGCTCGGACAAAGAGATATATCGCGTTAAGTAGAGGGAAAGTTCGTACAAATGGAAACGGTCGTTCTCTTTTTCGCGTCGCGTCTTATTCCGGTGCGAGAAAGCGGACGGAAAGCTTTCCCCTCTCTCTCTCTCTCTCTCTCTCGAGGGACTCCTCGAAGAATATAGAATTGTTCGCCCGAGCTTTCCGAGTTACGACGACGCGAACAAGGAGAGAGGAAAAAGTTTCGAGGAGTCGCGGTTTGTTCTTCTTATTTCGGAATTTTTCTAGTTTCGCGCGTTTAAAAGCGCCGGTAAATTGCGGCAGCCGCGCGACGCTCGCCGCCTCGAGTGCGCTCTCGTCGCGTGGTCTTGAACAAACGCGAGTCGTGGAAGGGACCGGAAACGAGGGAACAAACGGGGCGCGTTCGTTGCAAAGGAAAAAAAAAAGAAGGGACAGTGTATCGGATATATAGGGTGGTTTGCGACGGGACGGAATTTCGGGGGTGGAACGTTCAGCTTCGGGAGACAAACGTGCCGGAAACTCGAGACGACCAAACTCGAGGGAGAACCGACGAAATTTCTCGGCTTGTTAGCGGAATAAAAAGCGGGACCGGTGATTTTCGGTGTTTTCGTTGTACCCGGTGCCTTTATTCGCGACGATGCGGGGGGCCGACCGTTTCTCCGAGCACCGAGGTAAATCCTAAGTACTGGCAGATACACGTAGCTGCGCAAACGTGATTACGGGCCGACGACTGAAAATCGCAGGAAATGAAAGCAGGCACGGGGGAAGTCGGCGGTCGGGGTATGGCACGGGGGACAGAGGAAAAGTCTCGTAGGTATGTCGGCCACGGAAAACGTTCGCAATTTAAATCAAAGGTAAAGCGCAGCGTCGGAAACGGCTGCACAGCCGGCGGACGTTACACGGTAATAACGGCTATCAGTCAGTGAAATGACGCTCATCATATTTTCATTAGAATAATGGTCGAACGATGAAAGAGGCAGAACGGCCGCGCGGAAAACGAGACCGGGGCGGAACAGAGAACGCGAAACGAAAACGGAAGGTTCAAGGTGAGGCGACCGACGAAAAAACCGGCGATATAATCGTTTAGTATCCTCTGCCCGAGCACGTCCGGCGATACGTCCGGAGAATACCAAACGCTCGCTCTAGCTCCGATAAGCTCTCGGCCCGAAACGTTCGAGCGAAATTGCTCGTTACGCTGCGCGGATTCCGAATCCGCGTTTCGCGACTGGCATCGATTCCGTAACGGTGCTTCCTCGTTTCCGCGATATTGTGGGATTGACGGGGCCTCCAGACCCGAAACTTGACAATAAAACTACCAAAAGGGGTAAATGACAATTCTATAAATTTCCTACTTCAAACGACAACATTTGTTAACACTAGACTTACCAAAGCAGTCAAAATGACCATTGAACAAGTTTCTAATTTTAAGTTAGAAAGTATGTTAAGGTGACGTTTTTGAAATTCATGTTGGATTTTTACAAAGATAAGGAACTAATTTGTACATTAGTTTTTATTTTATCGTCCGTTTATTTATTATTCAACTACGTTTGTAATTTCAAAATAAACCTGCATTACACGCCGGTAGGTTTAGTGTTAAGCTGGTCTTATTGACATTTATGCTGATTGTCATCGAGATACTGAATCTGTAAGTGTATTTCTGTATGTTGCATCGTTTGTTCGTGTAGTTTTTATCTTTATTTTTAACGTCACAATATTGTGCATTATAAGTCGGTAGCTTTAATGTTAAAAGGATTATAGTGGCTCGGTCGACGACTCGTGATCCGAGGAGCCCTGGTTCGAGTCTCGAAGATCCGAATATTTTCCGTGTTCCTATAATATCCTCCGTTGCACGTCGTCTTCGCGAACGTCGACGAAACGAAATTTACCACGTCGTTTCTCGGAAAGACGGCGAAATCGCGAGCGAGTCGCTGAAAGTTCGCTACAATGTCGACTCGTTGCGACGAAGCCTCGCGCGCCAAGTTTAGTTTCGCGAACGAAGCCCGAGCGCACGAACGAAACGAAACACCTCTCGAGTTTCCGTCTCGCGTCGAACGCGGGTGTCGTCGGCGGGAAACGGTTCGTGACGGTTCGCCGGAAGCGGCGAGATTTAAGGCCGGGTACGTGGCACCGGCTGCTCGCGAATATAAGTCGTCCGGTTAAAGGATGAGCTCGATCTCGGGCAGGGTCGAGAGCTAGGGAGCCCCGATGCCGGGTCAGGCTACTTAATATGACCGATAGAAGCCTCGGCAAGCTATCAAAGTATACCGTGCGGCCCGAGGCTGTTCTCGAATGCTGGCTCAGCCATATTAGTTATCGTTTCGAAGCGACGCGGCTTCACCGACGGCTATTGGACCGGGATTCTCGCCGTCTCTCGGTTATCAGGAGAAATCAAAGTCGATCGTCGAACGGTCAGAATCAAGGTTACCTCGAAAGGTCCATTGAATTTTTACGAGATCGTTTTCGCGACGGATATCTCCACCTCTGTCGGCCGATGCGATCTTTCGACGGGAAACGCGTCCGAGACCCCGGAAATAATATCGTGTTGTCCTTATTACACGGATTTGTTGCATAACATCTTCCGTTCCTTTCCGGAGAATGTAAGAACGAGGTTATATGAAGACAAAATTTTATACAATCTTGGTTGAACATATTATATAAACTACATTCTGACTCGTACTTTTTGCGAAGAAAATAGAAGTTGTGTAGCCCTGTTTTATTTTTATCGTAATTTATAATTTTATAAATACCCTCTCGTGTTCTCAATAAGTTATTCAGAATTTCCGATAAAGTTGATGACTCGGTACCGGCAATTACTTATGACTCTAGCCAATATATCGTCGTCGAATTACGCGGAATGCATCGTAGACTCGACATGGACAGTTTTATTCGACGCTCGAGGGCAAAGTCGTCGACCAAAGATCACCGAGTCGCTACGAAAATTCGGGGAACGCCCGGAGCGGCGTCGCGACGCGTCGTCTCGCCGTTCGACGCGTTCAGAGCGGAGCGAACCGGAGGAGAGTAATAAATAGTCGTTGGTCTCGGAGAATCCACGACAAAATTGTCGTTGAATACGTTCCCGGTCCCGTTAGCACGATATGCACTCGCAGCCGTTACCCTGCGCTTTGATCCTTCCTTTGGAGCGTGGTCCTACGGCCGTTCGACCGTGTCGGGGATTTCGAGACGAACCCGCGGATATACGGTTTTGCGTATGAGAAAGAAAAGCGGCGGGTAGCGCGACGGAACGGGGGAGGAAGAGAGGGAGGGAGAGAGAGAGAGATCGATACAAAGATATTGCCACTTGGAAATGTAATGCGGACCGAGCAAATGCGCTTGACCCGGAAAAACTCGGGAACGCGTCGGACTGTTGAAGAGCCTCGACAAAATCGAAAAGATGGAAAGTAGGGTTAAGACGGGGATGGAGAGATTAGTTTCGATTAACCGTGGAAGCGAGCTAAAGTGCTTCTTGCTCCTCTCGGAAACCTCGAACCGACCGCTTCTCCTGTTTGCGTCGGATCTCGCTAACAAAAAATAACTTATGCTCGGTCCCGTTAACCGGTGACCCGTGACGTCCGCTGTTTCTCGCGACAAGAAACTTCCCGGCCGGCCGGAAACTGAAAATAACTCGAGCGAAGGCAAACGGAAAGGAGAGTTTCGTTCGACGATTTTCCGTCGAAAATCCCGGGTGAGCCGGTGTTCGATGTCTCTGCGAATCTTCTACCCTTCGAATCTTCTACCCTTCGAGTCTTCTGCCCTTCGAGTTTCTAACACGGCTCTCGTTCTTGCACGTGTCCGCCCCTTTTTTCGTCTTGCTGGGCTGCGGGCCCGCTCCGAATCGCGCCGGCTATAAATCGGTTAATTATAATCCGGGAAGAAGTCTGGAACGGGGTAAACGGCAACGGGAGCGGAAACAGCGGGGGATCGGAGTTTGAACGATCGCGGCTCTCGCGACGTTAATTGGAGAACCCTGTGGCTTCTAATTGGCTCTTCTTCTCCCCGTCTTTCTACTCTCTCTCTCTCTCTGCCTCGCCGTTTCTTTTTGCTCGCGAGAAAGCCGAAAAAAAGCCGGAAGATTACGCGAGAAGAGTCGATCGAGTCGCGCTGAAACGAGACGCGGAGGAACATCTTCCTCACAGGAGAGTCCTCGCTCTCGGGGTGGCAAAGGGCGAAGCGTTATCTGGCAGGGAGGAAACGCGAACGGTCGCGTGAGCAAACGGATACGGCGATTCGTGGGACGCGGGACACAGGAAAACACGGACGGACGAGTTGAATGGGCATTCAGGAGCATAGGTAGGTGGGTCGCCAGTTCGCGTTGTTGAATGCTACACGGTGGTTGCACAATACCCGAAGCCGTGGCTTTCTGCGATACCGTTGGAAATGGCCACGCGATAAATTCCTGCAACTTTTATCGAATAAGAGGGCTAACAGGCCGAGGGAATATTGTGAAAGTTCTGTCTGTACTCGTTGCGGACGGCTACCGTCTGGAACTCGTGCTTCTCTGCCGCGTCGAAAACTCTCCCGCCTCGGCTCTGCTCGTCCGCTTTGTTCACCCTCCGCTTCCCACCCCTACGCTACTTTCCGCCAATCGACTTTCTTACGATGCTTATTCGCGCGGGGATCGAATTCGATTCGATCGCATTTTATCTCGGAGACTCGTAGTTACGAAAAACGATAGACGAAGACCGATCTTCACTTCGAGGATCGCCTCGACTTTTAATCGCGTGCGACTCTAAACTCGGAAACTGATCCAAACTGATGATCGGCTGGCAAGTAATGGGACAAGTAATGGGTTCTTGCCCGTTTACTGTCGCTATTGTAAACGTACGATATTCCAAAAGCGTGAAACACGCAATATGTTACCCTTTTAGGTCCACCATTTTAATATCATTGTTTTGTGATCAATGGTCGTGGTGAGTCCTTTCCGACAGACGGTCAGGTCGACGTACGTTATAAATCTTCGCCCCACGATTCCATTGCTTCTCCACGACCTATTAAAGTGGTGGGGATATTAGGTTGGAATAGGAAGTGAATTTCCTCGGTGGACATGGCCCAACGAAGAGGAAATTCTCAGGTACGATGTGTTCTCAGTGGGCATGGCCCGGCGAAGTGAAGCTTATGTGAGTCGTCTTCTCAGTCGTCTAGACCCGTCCAACAAGAATTTAGCATATGAAATGACTCCTCAGTGGACATGGTCCGGCGAAGAAGGAGTCTGTGATATAATGTAAGGTCTCGGCGAGTTAGACTCAGCGAAGAGAACCTTAATGATGCCTCAGTCGGGTTAGACCCGGCAAAGAGGACCATGTCGCGTGAATTGATTTCTCAGTGGGTTAGACCCGGCGAAGAGGAAGGTAGGACGTGAGATTAGGTAAGAAACTCGCGTTGTAAATGAACGTAGAGAACCTCGATTCTCGAAAGAAAACCCAACAGAAAGCCTTAGAGGATTTCGTCGAAGTCGTTCCCAAAGAGGACCAATCAGGGTCAGTCCATAATTAGGCAAAGCTACCGTTGACACCGAACAGCGCGCCTCGAATTAGCTGCGCCGCAAGCGGCGTCGACGTTGAACCTTTTCTCAGCGATTCGGTCTGGAAATCGGAACACGTCGTCGCGTTAAATCTCGTCCGCGAACTCGGAATAACGTAACGCGCTGCAGGGCTCCTGACTCCCGATAAAGGTGGCTCGTTGGAAGCCGAGCGAGTATCGAGGGTTGGAGGCGGTCGAAAGGGAGTAGCGAGTTTCGAGAATACGAAAGAACGCGACGACCGATAAATACGAGATCGCTGGAGATCGAGGCATTTAAATAAGTGGCTCGAGTCGGAAGCAACCGACGTGGAAACGTTCTCGAAAACCGTTCGTAGCCCGCATCTTTCGGATGCGGGTAGTTCTCCGGCAATTATACTAATGGAGATTGGGTGGCTGTCGGTGGAGAATCGTAGGGAGCAGGAAGCGACCCGCGTGGGCCGAAGACGGGACGCGAGGAAGAAACGAAAGAGAGCAACGGTGGGTCGAGGTATCTGGAAGGAGCTAGACGTTGCGAAGGAATAGATGATAAGAAGGTGGTAGTGGCGGAGGGAAGAGCACTGTAACCGTGAAAACGTACGAAACAGTCGAACGAAGAAAGAGGGAAGAAGTTTGTATGTCGAGTGAAAAGTGAGCAGCATTTGAAGAGGAAACCTTCTGGTTATCCAGAGAGAAAGGAGTAGCGTAGCCAGACGAGCCGAGCGGACGCGACGGCCGGATGAACGGACGCAGATGGTAGCGGGTTCCCCTGTCGAAAATAAGAAAAGTAGTAATGAATGAGGCCGGCCTGTAGAACCAACGACGTCGAGGGAGCGGGAGGGGCGATGAGCGGCCCTCGAGTACATAAGAAAAGCGGAAACAGAGTTCTAAGAGTCGTACGGAGCACCGGCAGGCCGAATGGAAGCTGCCGAAAAGTGCTTTATACGCGAACTGCATTCAAACGGAAAAGTATATACGTTGCGCAGCTTCGTCCTCGGCTTTGATCTCGCTCTCGCCACCCGCTCGATTCTTAGCCGGGGAACTGCGAGATATACTCTTGTCATCCCGTTATCCACCGGACGATATATCCCGTCGACGTTTAAAAGCGTCGCCCGA
The DNA here is from genome assembly GCA_947623535.1 of Coelioxys conoideus. Taxonomy (NCBI): domain Eukaryota; kingdom Metazoa; phylum Arthropoda; class Insecta; order Hymenoptera; family Megachilidae; genus Coelioxys; species Coelioxys conoideus. The sequence continues at coordinate 3,778,334 of OX392450.1, forward strand.
ACGCGTTCGATGTCCAAATCGGAGGCTCGCTACGTTATTCGGAGCGGGCCGGGGCGGTGCACGAGCGGACGAATCAATTTATCACCGTTACCGGTGTCGGTTCGGCGAAACAACGAGCAGGAGGAGCTGCGAGGCTTTTCGACGGCCAAACACGGCCACGTCGCGTCCGAGTATTAACCGACGTTACCATCGATCGCGCCACGAGACGTCCGCGAATTCGATCGTCAGCATCTGTAGGCATTTGTTGGTCGAAAGGGTCGCTGGGACATTACACCCCCGAAAGTTTAGAAATTACGAAAGTAACGGGGCGGACACCGGTGTCGAAAAACGAGAAGAGATCGAGGAAATCGATCGTTTCTCGACTCGTAAATTGAAACGTATAATCGGTAAAACGGTTCGAGCGTAGTCATCCTCGGTCACAGCAGAACTCCGTTCGATTTCTCGTTAGAATCGACGCGGCGGCGTTCGAGGTATCCTCGCGAAATCGGATTTCCGGATGTTTTCGTTGGTCGCGGTGCCACTGTTTACGATGCGCACGAACTACGCGGAACGTGATTAAAATTAGCGGAGAATTTTAATGGGCGGCCGCGACCGAAATCAATAGGGCGCGCGCGCGCTTCCGACCCGTTTCGTAGGCACCGTCTCCAATGCGCCGGCTCTCCCTGCGATGATTTATAACGTAAGATTTCCGCGAAATCTCGGCACGGTCTGTCCTCCTTTGTGCGAGTAATAGCACCGGTCGCAATTAAATTCGCTCGCGCGATATACTACAGACACCGTGGAATCGGTGATAAAGCGAGCTCGTCCTCCTCCCGTCCCGACTCTCTTACTCTTTGTGTCGCTGCCGGGTGGATTACGCACCGGTACAAAGTCCGTGATATTCGGAGGGCACGATTCATTAATAAAGCTCCGCCGCGACCGCGGGATTCGACTCGCGGAGAAACGAGACAGTAATTCGTAGTCGATGCTCGTTGAAATCGAGAGATATCGCGACAGAAACGTTTCGCCGATACATCGTTTCCGGGTGTGGTTCGATCTTTTATCGCGGCAGAAGAAACTTTGTAAGATACCGCATTGGTATTCAACCGGAAAGAGGAAGACGATGGCGGTCGGAGGGTGGTAGCGTCGTAAATAACGGGGAGATCGAAGGAAGAAATCCGGCCGCGTAAGATCACGCGGTAAGACCTTTTGACCGAGCAAAGGTGGCGGCGGCGAAAAGTCGAAAGAGTACGCGATAGAGAGAAGAGAAACAGAGAGAGAGGCCCTGGAGGGTAATCGGGTAGTCGCGACGATGCTGCGAGACCGTCTTCTCGCCTTCTTCGTAGTTCGGTCCAGGTGCAAGCGGTTACAGGTAGCCTGCGTCGCTGTATAGATACGATCGAGCGAGCTCTTATATTTTATGCAGCAGTTTATAGAGATCTATCGGCCGTCTAGCGCGACGGCATAAGTCAAAACCTACTTTACCTAATGGCCTCCTAGTGACCTCCCTTCCTTCTTCCACCTGTCCGCCCGTCTACGACCACTAAAGTGGTGGCTGTTCGTGAAAGTTCGCATCCAGGCGAGATACCGACATCGACACCGACACCGATACAAACACCATCTTCGCTCGCTACTTCGGCTTACGAGCAGCTCTCTCGCTCGTATACTCCATCAAAATTGCATTTCCAATTGCCAGCTTCCGCGCTCTGCCACTCGGGATATGTTCGTTCCCCTTCCTCCTCCTATTTTTCTGCATCCACTTTACGTATCCTTCGAAGATGTTCGCTCGTGCTTGTCTGTCGCGCGACCTCGGTTCTATAGTCTCGATCCGTTCGATTGTTCCTCGATGGCCCCGCAAACCCGGCGTCGAATCAAACCGGAAACCTTACCTAACCGGTATCGAGCTTTTTTCCAGCCTGCTTCGCGATCAGAACGCGAGATCGTTCTCCGGTATGGGTAAAGGTACAATCCTTGCTCGCTGTCAACGAATCGGAACTTGTCGGCCGCGTATCGACGCCACCGTGTATTAGGATTTCGAGTAGAACCTCTAGCGTGATCCCTCGATCAATGGAGAGTCCCAATTTTGTTCTCACCGCGATTCGTTTCGTTCTTCGGGGGTTTGGACCTCGTGTCCCGCCATCGAACGCAAACAGTAAACAGAGTCTCGCGGTTGCACGGTTACGGCATTATTCGCGATGCGATCGCGTACGCCCGTTCCGAATCCGTGTGTTCGTGCACGCGCACTTAAATATATCCGTACGGTCGACAAACACGCGTATATTTACTCTAGGGTACACCGGTATGGAAAGGGAGGTTGCGTTGTACGCGACGCGACAGAGGTTACGGCGAGAGGAGGACAGAGCACGCTGTGACACGGGGCTAACTTGGCGAAACAACGTGCCGTGGAACCAAACAGAGTTCTCGCGTACACGAGCACACGTCCGTCCGTCTGTGCGGATCACGCGCGTACACCCGACATAATTGCACTGTCACGATTAATAATTAGACGCGCAATTGGGCGTCAACTGAAATCTGTACGCGTACCGGCGATTCGATTTATCGAGGCGGCACGTCGCGTCGTTTCCACCATCGATTTCGACGTCGAGCGTCCTGCGAGGAATCGGTCCGTTTCCCGAAGACGGTTTCCCACTCGCGACGAACATCGAGGTGGCAGAAAATTTTTCAGGCGATCGGCCAAGTTGCCCTGCCGGCGCAATTAACGGACTCGTTATTGGCCGAGATAAACGACGCAGATAGCCGGGTCCAGCAGGCGGCTAGGTCGTAAGCGCGGTACCATCGTCAGATTTACCTCCGGCCTGTGCCTCCGTGCCGAGTTCACCGATTTAGTCTTGAATAATTTGCTAATCTGATTAGTAGCATCGGATGAAAATTACAGATAGCTGCAGAGTTTCGCGTCGGTTCATCTAATTACCCTAGGAGCGTGGCGGTGCTACGCTCGCTCGAACGGATCGTTTAAATTCGCCGTAATAAAGCGATCCGGACCGATCCGTAAATTCAGCGCGATAAACCGTGCCGGGAGATTCTTTCGCCCAGAGAATCCGGTCGCGCCGAAGCGTCCGAAAGATTAAAGGCTCGACTCCGTGCTACGAAACTAAGAACTCGCCGGCGTGCAAGTTATCGTCCTGAACTCGAAAGAAGAACCGTCGGAGAGAGAAACTCGAGCGTGTATCGCTTCTCGTATTCTCTCTGGCAGCTTCGGACGGGTAGCGAGTTTCCGACAAAGGTGTCGCGTTTCAATTTTGATAAAGTTCTCTCGCTACCTGTCCCCGGGGGTGAACTCGCGACGCTCTCGAAATTTCGCGAAACGCGTATCCGTCGTATTCGAGAACGTCGTGACGCGAAATCGCGAGGACAACGACGGAGGACGGGCTCGTCCACGCTCGTCGACTTTGCGAGAGAGTAGCCTCAGGAGCGTCGTCGCGTTTCGAGCCACCCTCGCCCCTCGACATTTTCCTCCCGTTTCTCGTTTCCCCATTTTGTCCGCCCTCGGTGTTATTTTTCCTGGTCCGATGTACCAGCTCGTTTCCCGTGTCTCTGGACAATACTCGCCCCGTGTGCTTTTTTCTGACCAGCCCGACATATCGTTTTACCGGCGTTCTCGCGTTCGAGATCCGACGATCGACGTGTCTCGCGGCCCCGTGCGTTCAGTTCGCGACTACGCGAGCGGAAACGCCGTTTCCGTATGCGAAACGAGCAGGAAAGCGAGAAAAGAGGCGAGCCAACAAGTTGCGCGATTGCGGAAGGGCGTGTTCTCTCGCGCGCGCCGCGACAAACTACGTGCTGAAACTTCGGAATTTTATGTATGGCGTTTCCCCGTCAAAGTATGCCAACTCCGTCGGTCCCTTCCGCGAAGAAATAGTTTCATCTTCCTGTAAACTTTCCCCTCGGTCCAATGGACTTCGGTTCCGCGACCGTATATAGCGTCCTGGCCCGACGCCGACGCCTCGCGTCCTTCTATTCTCGCGACGAAGAAGCATCCGTCGAGCGTATCCTCCGGTCGACGCCGCCTACCTCCTTTCTCGAGAAAGAAACTTTGTCGCGGAGAAACTCCATCGAATATTTTCCTTCCTTACGCGCGATCATCGGGATTCTCCTCTTTCGTCTTGCACACTGCGCGTCCATGCCGATCGAAAACTTGACCTCGTAATCCGCTTCGTTGTTTCGCACCGGCGAATTAACGCGATAGCTGAATCGCTGTCCGACAAATTTAACGAGTTACCGGGGAATCGATTTTGTTAGAAATTTAGAGTTTGTACACACGCCAACGACGGAGAGTACGCCATGTGCGTTTTGTCTACCTGTGCCAATTCCCGTCGAGATAACGAACTAATAAGTGCATTAATTTATATTTCATCGTTTGTTCATTTATTTTTCAATTACATTTTTAATTTCAAAATAATTCTGTACTATATGACGGTAATTTTATTGTTAATGGAGCAAGCGTTGATACATAAATATAAAATACAGAAAATAAATGTATAAATATAAATGTAATTATAAAAATACATGTGAATTTGCGTTCGGTGAGGATCCAAATTAAATTATAACTCAGCCTGACCACGCTGGTCAACCTGTTAAACAAAACAAAAAATAACTTTTGACTCCCTCCGCTTAATCGAACATAATCCTTCTTCGTGCACACAGAACCCCTCAGAGACTCGGACGAACGATGTTTTCGGACTAAAAGCCCCGTAAAAAAGATTAGCCGTTGTATAGATTGCGTAATACCTGTATCCCTTGGAGAAAACGCAATTACAAAGCGCAGTCGCGTTCCGGCATCGGAACCCGGACCAATTACCGAACAGAATAGAACGCGGGTACGTTTACGCGTTCGCATCTGATTATTCGATTATCGATATCGGAAGCGTTCCGCTTCGAACGGTCCGTTTTCCAACGCGTCCGACGAGAGTTTTAATCGCGGAAAGGGGAAAGGAAAAACGCGGCGAGGATCGCGTATCGCGAGCGGAATCCTGGCGTTCTAGCTTTCCGACGCGAAAAATTTCCCCGAGGGGCAAAGACGATGGAAAACGACGACGAGCATTCGATTGCTGGTCACGATCGCGATCACCGTCAGAGAACGGTAATACGAAGATCCACCGATCGAGGGAAAATCACGACAAACTGATTTTTTCCAGCTCCTTGGTCCCCCTCGGTTTCCTGCTCCCCGGTCGCTGCCACTTTTTCTCTCTCTCTCGCCGCTTCGTTCTCTTTATTTTCGAATAACTGCCGTAGAAGCGGTGGTATTATTGGTTTATCCGTTTCCCTCGAAACTTCTATAGAAGGACGCACACGCGGAAAAGGAGACGAAGGAGGGAATGTACGGTCCTCGTGGTCGTTCCCACTGAATCGTATCTCGAGTCGATATCGAGCTTATATCGTAATTCAGTTTCCCGCCCAGGAGCTCCGATATTATTTTCGATATCTTCAGCGGGATGCACGAGCGGGAAATAAAGAGAGAGGACGGTATAAATGGGAAGGACGATGGACGTCGACGAGCTTTCGTCCGAGTCTTACTTCTGGAGCGATTCCAACCTTGTTCGTTCCAGCCGAACCGACCAACCACTTACTCGCCTTTTTTTACCACCCTCTCGCTATCCCGATTTTCCATCGACTTCTCCTCCTGCTCTTTCTCTTCTTTCTCTACTTCCTCGCGGTCTTCTTGGAGAACTCTTAACGTCCGCCAGCGGACCAGAAGTAGCTCGGAAAGTTTCGTCCCTCTGGTCGGCTTCCCTTTCGATCGGTTTCGCCGTGGAGAATATGTCGGCGGGTAAGGAAAACCGCCGGCGAGGGGGAAAAACACGGGAGAACGGAACGGGAGCCATGATTTATCGTAGGCCGAGATCGGACGATCTTGGCTAAATCCGTGGAGAGAAGGGAAGAACAGATCGGAGATTAAAATCACGGCACCGCGTATGTACGTAGCTCGGAACGTTTCACGTAGCCGTACACGTCGAACAAAAGGTAAATCGTTAGGATCTCGTTTGGCGAGCGGCGAATGGTGGGTGGTGGTGGCAGGGAAACTGGAAATAGGATTTATCGCAGTTTCCCCTGGCCTCGAATTTCATTGATCCGAATTATACAAAATAGTAACCTAATTTAATTATCCGGCGGGCAACGATGCATTATATAATGCAATCAAAGGATGAAGAGTTTCGGCATTAACGGTTTCGCCCTCATAAATCTTTCATCCGTGGTACCGTGATATTACGCGTTACATTATTTAACAGATAATTCCCAAGATGCAACGAAGCTTTATTTCCGTGATATTTCGCGCCGACTTTTTCTCCGATCAATGGACAGTTCGACGATGGTAAAACGGGAAAATTATTCAAACGTTTGGAAATTCGCGCACGATCCAATCGCGATTTCTCGTACGAGCGTTGTTGTCCGCGTTACAAATTTTTCGAATCAATAGCCGGAAGATGGGAAAAGATATTTGCGTTGCGCCCGACAAACATTGTTACGTGTCGGGTAGAGAGCGAACGCCGATCTCGCGGCACAGCGTCGATACGCGCATTCTGTATTTAATCTAAAGCAAACACGCCACGGGTGCCCGACGAGTCCGCGCAAATTATTTTGTACGCGCTCGGTCGCGATTAAAAATTGCATTTCTCTCTCCGGTGTGTAATCCCGGCCCAGCCAACTCCATTATTCTAATGGAAAAATCATTCGTGGCACGGCACAGGTGCACCGTAGACGAAATTCGCGTCTCGTTCACTTTTGTTCGCTAACGGGAATTCGAGATAACGCCGCCTTTCGATGTCGCGAACCTGCAATTAACGGGGAGTTCGTCGAATTATCGAAGAACGGTCGATGAAATTGCAACGAGACCCGGATAGCGATCGTAATGTGGGGTCGAGATAAAGGAATTTGTGGGAGGTGCGGATGAAGAGTGTTTGGATCGGGTGACAGTTCTTCGCAATGGGAATGCGTGTGGTACGAATTGGTCACCGAGTGTAACTGTGTATTAGTGGATTTGGCAGAAGAAGAATCTTCTAAGGATGGAAGGAAACTCGGTTGAGTATGGAATCAAAAGAGAGAAGTCGTGCGAGCGTGAATTGCATTTTGTTTTTATATATCGAGCAAGAAACATTATAATCTTCTAATTACGGGAAACGTTGGGTCATACCATCTGCGATTTTGTTTAAGGCCATGTGAAATTAGGGGGGGTTTAAGTCATCATTTTGCCGATTTCGAATTTGTTTAAAAATTACAAGCTTTTAAAGTTCACAGCTTTTGCTCATTTTTGAGGAAATAGACTTACGAATTTTTTTCTCAGAAACTATTCGTCCGAGTGAGCTAAATTTCTTTTTTGTCTCATTCACAAAGGATCGGGCTACTAAAAAATATTTTTTTCAGACTTCGTGAATTCGTCATATAATATGAAAAAATTTGAACAAATTCTTCTTTACGTTTTTCACGAGAGTGATTACATCACTGATTAAAAATGAAAACGCGTTAGATATGTAAAGAAAATATATTTTCTTTCGAATTCACCCGAACAGACTTCAAACGTCGTTTCTTCGTATTACAGGTACTTTCGAGCAATTTATTATAAGTATAAGTATTTGTAAAGTAGATAAAAAAAGTTCTTCCCATACAGAGCAACGCATGGGAGATTATTCTTCTTATAAAAAAAAAATCAGACAGTGACATTTTATAAAAATTTATCGGTTCGACTTCGATGCAAAGAAACGACATTACTTTCCGGTCAGGCCGATACTTTCCCGCGGCCTTGTTCCGTGGCGAGTCGTTAACGCCGCGACTACGCTTCCGTTTCGTTTCGCTCGCTATTACCGATCGCGGTAATAGCTTTCGTAATCGGAAATTTCACCGCGCCGCGGCAGAAGCAACGACTTCCGCGCGTGTTCCGACCACGAATCGGAGAAGCGTAGAGCTTTCGAGCGGGAACCCGCGGGATTACTTTGCCGGTCGCTCGCCGTTGTAGGAGAACGGACGTCCGGCCGTTAAGTGGTTCGATATCGATACGACTCTCGACGAAGAGAGGAGTCGCGTCCCGGAAAATGCTCGGAGAGAATCGTCCGAGCAACGGGAGACAGCCGGCGAGCGAAATATGCGGTGTTTTTACGTGCAAAAAGAAAAAAAAAATGTGGACGGAAAAACGTTTGTTCGCGGGTCTAATTAACTACGGTCAGACTTATCTCGACTAACGCGCGACTCTGCCTCCGTGATTTGGCGCTGGTTATATTCTGGCTGGTTTTACGACGCGGCTCTCTTACACGAGCCTCCTGTTCTCATTATTTATGATTACCAGCTAGCCTGACCGCTTTTACCCGCCCCCCGCAGCGCAACGCTTCCCCGTTCTTCGTCGTCGGACTTCTTTCGGTGAAACGGGACGATTATCCGCGTCGGGATTTTCATTAAAAACCGATACGATTATGAATCGCAACCGGAGCGTAAAGTCTCGGTAACCGAACCCGAACCTGCTTTCGTAACGGGATAGAGAAAAGTGGTAGCAATTGGTCCGGCGATTAAAACGAAACTGCCTTAACCCCTTGCCGTGCGATTTAATTTACAGTCGTCTCGGTTACATCCCGGTTACTATTCGCGGCTGCGATATGAAAACGAATACAGCCGAGTCGTGACGTTGTGTCCGTTTTGTATTCAGCGATCCTCGGCTATGCAAATTGTAATTGGGCTTAAGCTGGACACCGAGGCGTGTTCGAAATTCGAGCAAGATTTATCGCGTCCGAGCCGTGGACGAGTGACGACTCATGTTCGCCGTTTCGTTCGATGCAATCATTTTTTACGCTGGACATTATATTCATACTTACTTTAAAATTGAAAATAAATACTGTAGTATAAATGCTACAACCATTCATTACTTTAATAAAACATGACATCATTACCAAAGGGAGAGAACAAAATTTTGTAATATAAAATGTCAAACCCGAAATTGGTCATTTTGACTGGTTGGTAATCAGGATAAAGAATTAATGTGTGCACTAATTTATGTTACATCTCTATGTTACGTTTATTCATTTAATTTTGAACTTCATTTTTAATTATAAAGTAATTGTGCATAATATGTTGGTAGTTTTAGTATTAAAAATTCTGTTCAAGCAGGGGAAAAACTATCCGATGAAAATTGTCTGTCATTTTCATAAAAAAAAAAAAATGAAATTACTTTCCAAACCTAATAGTTTGTCATTATAGTGCAAGGGGTTAACTGCATTTTTTGTATTACACACTCGAAGTTTGAACATAGCGCAACATACAGTAACTTAAAAAAAAAGTTCTATTCTTTATCGATCTCTTCAAGTAGAATGTTTTACAGTAGCTATTTATTTCAAATTTGAAGGGTTAAAATCGTTGAACGATCCGGTAACGGGCAAACGTTTTAATCGTTTCGGACAAAAGTCGACGACGTATCAAGGAAATTTCATTGTCGGCTTACTTTTGATCTCGCGACCGGAAAACGATCACGGAACGGGAAATAAAAAAGTAATCCGTTTGTCGAATTCGCGAGGATGGAGCCCCGTTCGCGTGCTAATAAAAGGAGGAGAAACGTAGCGGGTCTGTGTGCATTTTCGAGGCGCTTATTGCCGTGAAATAATCAACCGTTTCGAGAATCGAGTACAGATTCCGACGAGTTTTTCCCCCGTCGGGAAAGTTTGCATCGCTGGCAGCTCGTGATCCGCGGGGCTAACGAGGGAAGAATTGCGTTCGCGTTCGCGCAAGGAAAAGAGAAAAACCGACCGGACGTGGATACGAAAGGGAGGAAAACTTTGATTTTACGATATTACGTTCTCGAGGCAGAGACTCGTCCCGAGCGCAATATCGGGGCCCAGGGAGGACGACAAAGCCGTCGTCGCGATCCTCTCGAGATCCGAAATCGCGTATCGCGCCGGCAAACGATTCCGAAACGTCTCGAAACCGCTTAACGCTTCCTGTCTAACCTTCGACGTGTCGTGTTCCTGAGGGATGTGGATGCACGGGAGTCGTTCCACGCCGAATCGATCACTTTTTCACCTCACCATCTGCGGTATGAAACAGCCTGAGCTTCAAGGAATATGACATATTTTTTTTTTAATTTTAATCAGGTATGCTTTTCATCGAAAACACGTAAAGAAAGAATTTGTTGAAATTTGTTCTTATTATATAACAAATTGACGAAGTCTGAAAAAAATATTTTATAGTAGCGCGATCCTTTATGAATGAAACAAAAAAAAATTTAGCTCAATCGAACGAGTAGTTTCTGAGAAAAAAATTCGGAAGTCTGTCGTCTCAAAAATGGGCAAATGCTGCGAACTTTGAAAGCTTGTAATTATTAAACAAATTCGAAATCGGCGAAATGATGACTTAAACCCTCTTTAATTTCCCATAGACTATAACATATTTCGATTAAAACAAATTCGTAAGTGTAGTTTATTTTTTCTTCTCAAGTTGGGTTAGGTAGCTCTATCAAACGTGTTAACCTGAGTATTTCTAATAAACTGTCGTGTCACGTACTTGATTCTCATGTACGCGACAACAAACGCTTTCTACTTTCGCAATAAGAAAAAGGGGCTCGCGATCCTTTTCTTTATATCACAATTCCATCGATGAGTAATAGCAACGGCGACGGTTAACTCCTTGCGGGGGTTGTATACACGTGCAAGTATTCCAAATATTCGAGCAAAGTGCAAGAGAGAGCCGAGAGAACTCGAACGGGTTTCCGAAGTCGCTCGGAATGTCAGGATTTGCTTTTCGTTCGAACACCGTGAGCGCGGAAAAATCCAAACGACGTTGTTCTCTCTTTCGTCGTACGTAAAGCTGCGCGGAAAATGTGCAGTAACGGAACGGTTGGAGTAAACGTACCGGTAAAGCGGAATCCCGACGTTTACTTAATTAAAAGTAATCCATTACAGAGGGTATCGCCCACCGAACAGAGTCGAGTTCGTTGCGCGCAGACTCGAGACATCCCGAATAGAAATCGGCACTCTATCGAGCGGCTTTTCCTCGTCGAATCTTCCTTGCTTCTTCGATCGATTCGACTTTCGATAGTTAGTACCGGTCGTTACTCGATAACGGACCCATTCGCCATCCCGCCGAATCGACGTTTCGATCCTAAGTTCGTTAAATATAGCTCGATAATAACCCGCATCTGATTAACGCGCGCAACCTAATGGCGAATTAACGTATCATACAGTAACGAAAACAAATTGGACGCGTTTTAATCGGATTCGATCGACGCGATTACGAACGCGGTCGAATCAGCAACGCAACAAATGCCCGGCGAGACACAGAACAAACAAGAGAAACACAACGATCGCGATTCTTTGTTGACGTTAATACTTTGCAGTACTTCGACGAGTTTCACTCGCAGCTCGAACAAATCTTGCGCGAATTTGTAACACTTGTGACGGACTGTATATTAGTCCTTATGTTTTGAAGAGTAGTGCATAGACCGAACTCGAGGTCAGGCGATAAAATTGACGATTGCCGAAATTAGTTTAGCAATATTTATACTTTACAACTTCACAGTGTCCAATTTGCCATTGACACTAGATTTACGACAGATTAACTCTAAAACTACCAAGGGGGTTAAATGACCATTCTACAAATTTCATACTTCAAATGACGAAATTTGTTGTGATAGTTTTCTTGACATCTGTGCTGATTGTCATCAAGATGAAGAATCCATTATTTTTCGATTTCACTTTTAACATCAAAATAATTGTGAATTATACGTCGGTAATTTTAGTGTTAATAAGCATTTCTATACAAATTGAAATTGTGATATAAAAATAAGTACATAACGGACAGTACCTAAGCTAACTCACGCAATGATTCTTTATTTCGATGAAATATAACTTACATTTTCATAGAAGCTACTTGCTAATTTTCGTAATTTAAAATAAGAAATCTCATCCGCCATTTTCACGGATTCCGTAAATCTAGTGTCAAGCGATGACACGCGGTTGATCGCTATACAATTTTATCTAAAAAGAAATATTGAACGTTATACAAAAGACCTGTTCAAAGTTCCATCTAAATTGTGTATAAACAAAGTTTATCGGAATTCATTCGGATCTTTTTACCTCCACATTCAATTACGAAATGTAATATCCGGTGACACGAGCTAGCTTCTGTACAAAACAACCGGTCAGCAAAGTGTCAAGATAAAATTAATATAGTATACGATCGGTATGGTTCTTTGCTCTGGTGCCCGAGAGTAGACATACTCTCTATGGTGTCTGACCCATCTGACAAATAAGTGGTAGGGCAAAGGGGTTAACGTTCACGAAATTACGGGCACGTCCGCATGCTCGCGATTTCGAGACAGCTATTTGGCCGCGTAATCTGCGAAAGTGCCGACGTTGGTTGGAATTTTCCAACGAGAGGAGCAGACCGCGAAGAAACAAAGCGCGAGCAGGAGGCGAAAGGGTCTCTAGAACTCGGCGGAGAATGTGAACGAAGGAAGGGGGGCAGGAAACGATGGTTAACGGTAATTATTTTCCTTTCCTGGCCGTAACTGCTCAGCCCGCGAGGTAACGGCGTTCGAGGACTGCGCTTTTCGCGGATTAATTAAATCGTTCGCGGAACGTTCGTCGAACAAATAGCTGTTCGCTAGCAGGGACGGAACCGCGAACGGAAACCGGCGAAATAGAGAACGAACTCGACCGGGAAGTTTCTCCTTTTTCTTTCCATTTTCGCCGGGCGAAACTCTACCGGAAACGCTTCAAGGATTTTCTTTCGTACGAATCGCTGTTTTCGACACCGATATCGCCAAGAATCGTGCGTTCTCTCGAGTGGTGACTCCCGCTCACCACTTCGTTCGATACATCGATTTGAAATGGGTACTCTTCAACTATGTCTATAATGTTGCACACACGATGTATAAACATAATGAAACGGCTACTAGCGGCAATTAATAATATACTGATGATAGTTTCGAACGAATTCATGAAGCTTTTGAACCAAAAAGGTACCTTGGAGGGCAAAGGGTGAACTCTTCGAGGACGGGGTAGTTTTGAGTAAACCGCACCGTGAATCCGACATACGTGTGACACACATGCGAGTGTTTCGGCTCAATTAATTACTTCGCCGAATGCATATACATATACATATGAGTCTACGATATGCGCCAAAATATGTTGTTCCGAAACTCACACATCTCCAACACGTGGTTGCTTTGTCGAGGTAGTGCACACCTTGAACACTTACACATATCGTGGTATATGAACACGCTAATAGGGTGTGTATATGTATGTATGCCTGTATGCATGTAGTGTATATGTTCATTTCTTTTAAGGGAAGTAAACTCACAGATGACAATAATGTAATTTTCTTGATCTTTTTATTTCAGTACCGTATATTTTGGTGCACAGTGTAGGTGTCATATGTGCTGCACACATATGAGTCTTTCGACCCTACTGGTTGTTTTCGAACGCATATATGAGTATCTCGACCAAATGGTTTATGTAGAACGCATATATGCGTCGTTCATTCTCGAAGGGTTAACCGAGTCGTCGGACTCGAAATCGGAAAGGAAACCCGGGCGAATTTTTCCGTGAACGCGTCGACGAGTTCCAGAAAGAGAGGAGTTGTAGATGCAAAGAGAGGTCGCGGCAACGACGACGGGCCAAAAGGTAGACGTTGAATTAGAACCGACCTAAACCGAAGTAATTAAAGCGAGAGCGGCATTGAACAGTTAGGAAACGCGATTCGAAAAGGTGGTCGAATATTTTTTGCCGGTAATGCATTAGCTGATTGACGTTGCGGGCGTAAACGATCGACGATGCGGGCGTCGACGAGCTCGCCTAATCTCAGATCCGATTCTCTTTCGCCGTACGGAGATCGCGTTGCGGTCGAATTACGCGAGAAACGGCGAACTTGTTCGCATCCGGTGGAGAGGGCAGCGTTTGCAAAACAGCGATCGGAGATCCTGGGGATAACGGTGACAACGTGGAAACCGTCTCTAAACCGGTGCCACCGCGAAACGTGCGTACCGACGAACCAGAATGAGGACCGGAAGCCAGATAGAAAACAAGAGGAAGAGAGAGAGAGAGAGACACACACACGGGGAGGACACGTAGCGAAAACGAGTACGCGAGCGTTCTGAGAAATCGCTGGTGGAGATTGTACCTCTATCCAGTAACTCCTCGTTGAAATCCTCCGGGACATAACTGCTCGGAAGATTCCTATTTCCGGAAACAACCGAGGCATCGTGTGCGTCGGAGTAATTCGAAAACGCGCTTCTAAATAAAAGCGGGCCAGCTTATTCGGAAGCGTAATTTCGGAGCCCCGGTACGGCCGAGATAACGAAAAATCGATAAAGTGTTTCGAGCTGCCGGCGCGGTTCGACGATTATTACCTTGTTATCCGCGCCTCTATTCGCGCCGCTATCTATATTTGCGCGCGTGCCCGTAAACTAATTAGAAATTTTGAGAGTGCTTTCGCCGGAACGTTGTCGCGCGACGCTCGAGTACATCTACCGTGCGACTACGGCCGATAAGAGGCAACGATCGTGCAACGTTCGCGACGAGTTTCTTGCCTCGACGTTCTTCGATTCGTTGACGGAGAATTATCGAAACTTTCACGCGTCATCCGACGCGGTGGCCACGTACGAGCAATATCTCCGAGATAGAACGATTATGCGCTTTCTGAGTCTCGCTGGTATATTCTTTCGCTAGTTACGCTCCAGTTCGACACGCGAACGTATGTGGACACCTACCGTGTTCGTCAAATTTGTGATAATGTATATTTTTATTAACACTTTAACGGCCGCTCACGCGTGTGTGTGATAACCGGAACAACTATTAGCGTACGCTCGTACAACATGTGTGTGTTGCTACCGCCACAGGTTAAAACATCAATTAGATCTCGGTAATAAAACAGGGTATACAAAGGATGTTTATTATGCGAATAAAATTAGAAAACCTACATATTTTATGTATGATAATTGCCAAGTACAGTTACGTACTGGTGATCGATTTAATAATTATCGCACAAAGTAAATATTAAATTTGTTGTTCAATTTGCTGTATCAACTATGATTTTATTGTAGTCGTCATTTTCTTTTTTGTTTGATATGTACGCTCGCACACGTTGAATTATTTCCTGCATGTGCATAAGGTTTCTTTAAAATAATACTTCAAAAATATTGACGGTGCCTGATAACCTTTGATCGCGTAGAGGCCATTAAGGTGTTAACAAATAATGATGTCACATGCAATTATTTTTTATCATAATCGGTATTTCACAAATTATTATTGAAATACGTTCACCAACCATTCACGAACTGAAATACAAACCAGGTAATCAGATTTACCGAAGACATCGTGACATTTTTTAGGTAGTTACAAGAATTAAGGAAGTGTCCACACGCTTTTGAGCGGCAGTGTACGTCACGCAGTGCCGCGTTTGTCTCGACGAGAGGTTGTTGAAACTCGATCGAGCCCTCGTCTCTTGACGAGCAAACGATTCGACCTCTCGCCGGCTAGGCCCGCGAAAAAAAGTTTGCCAAACGTAATTTCGAGGGACGCCGATGACGACGTACCGAAGAAACGCTCGCATTTGTCACCTTCGAGACAGACGAATAAACGATTTAGACGATCTGTTAGATACTGGAGGTTATCCAAAACGGAGTTCGAGCTTTTTAGGTGTTTTTCACGTTCGTGTCTACGAGTTGCAATAAATACTCGGAGGACCATCCGAATAATTCGGGTACTAATAAAACTCTTTCTACTCTGCAACTCTTTATACTCTTTAACACTATCTCCATACGCGAGATAGATCTTGCCTATCTAACTATCCAATGTTCTAGCGATATTCTTTTAATGACTATCAAACGTGTTCGTTCTATCTATTTAGCCATGTTCTGCTATCTAACGACGTTCTACTGCGTTCTGCTATTTCTTATGTTCTTAATTTCTTCTGTCCTTTTTGACTATTTCCTATTTCGACATACACTTCGGCAGGGTAGTATTGGCGGGAGCGAAACATCCTGATCTGCTATATACAATAAAAACGAATGTATGTTTGTCCTTTATGCGATACTACACCGTTCATATGATCGCCATGAAACTTTGCGAAGTTGTTGAGTACAGTCCTGCGAAAATTTCTGGCATAGTTCATCTATCTTACGGTAGCCATGTGAGAAGCACATGGACATCTATATGTGGCCAGCTGACGCGTTGGGAAACCTAATTTATTCGTGTACGCACCAGACGGAAAAACAAAAAATATCGTATATCCTCAAGCTTTCGATAAAATATATAGAATTAAAACGACACTTTGAAATGTTTTTCGGATGAAAATGAACAAATTTGGATGAAAAAAAAGAGCCAATTTATATTAATTTTTCGAGTTTCCTCGAATTTCCTCTCTTCTGAGATCTCTTCTCTTCTCCAGTAACAGGAGACGGGCAAGTTGGTCCTAAATACGCTAAAGGGATAAATCGCGATGGAATCGCGCGGATTCGGAGCAGATCGTACGCGAGCGCGCAAGGTTGCGCGAGAATACGCTGCGATAGGATGAGACGAGTGTTTGCGCGTAGCCTGAAACGACGGTGGGTCGCGTGTGTGCGCGAGTACCTAGCCACGGGTGGGTAGGCGGTCGAGGTCTTGGATCGATCGGCCATTCGTATGGTAATGTAAGCAACTACCGGACCGAGCTGCTTGCCAGAGTCGAAGACCCCTGTCCGTTAACCGGCGACGGTACGATGTCGAAGAGGAAAGGGAGGCAATCCGGGACTCTGTGCTCGTTGTCCGGTTGGCGAGGTGCGGGGCTGCGGGTGGATTGTAACGCCACGACGGAGACGAGAGGAGCGAGACACGTTTACGTGCGCGGAACAGAGACAGCCTCAGAGGTAGGCGGTGATCTCGCTCGAACGATATCCACGGTTCGTCGATCGCCAACGAGTGGATTACCGACGACGGAGTCAGGAAACCGAACGATATGATCTATGACGATAGCGACGATTTCGATCCTGGGGCTAAATCGAATCGAGAGCTCGCGAGTCGGAAGGATATCGATCGTACGCTTCGCGAACTCGCGTCGTTTACGGGCTGAAGTTGCGAGTGTGCCGCGCGCAAGGCGGTATCGGAAGCGATTCGGCCGGTTTGACGAGGCGGTATCTCGAACGTTGGAAAATAGGCGAACGGCAGTCTTGAAACGCGATCATTGGAAGCGAATACTGCGGGAAGCAACACCGAGGCTGGAACAAAGTTATCGCGGCAAAGTGCACGGTAACGCAGTTATCCTTCGCAAACCGCTCTGCCTCTTGTCCCACGCTCTCTATCGACCCTCTTGTTCCGTCTTTCGGAACCTGACCCGTAACGACCCCGCTTCCTCTCCCCCGTCCTTCTGTCTCCCTCTCGAGTTCGATAGGTCTCGCGGATACCGAGGATTGATCGACCACCCGGCCGACAATGGACCCGTCCCTTCCTCCGCTTCTTTCGTCGCCGCCGTGTCACGGAAAATATTTACAAACCGTTTCGTCGCCGGCCACCGTCAGACAGCGTTCCGTCGCTTCTCGTTCGATCCCGCCCGCGACGAAAGCGAAACCGAACTCGACAAAAACACCCACGCGTCGACCCTCCGTCGAACATTCATGACCTTGACAGCTTTTTAATTTAACACATTGAGCACCGGCGACATATGAGGCATTTAAACGACTTGGCTCAAACGAGGCGACATTGAGACCTCCGCATCAATCGAATCTCTCTAAATAACTGCTTACGCTCGAAAAGTGACTCGCTAAGACAGTATCAATTTCTTTTTGGAAGTAATTATATTTTCGATAAATTTTATAGACAATTTTCATGATATTCTACCCTCGGTTATTCGATATGCTTGAATATATTTACAACAATTTCTTATACTTTGTTTTGTTACGCGTTACACTAATATTAGCGATAGGTTTATGTATGAATTCATGTGGGTGACATGGCACTCATAGTGCTAATTCAACAATTTGAAATACATATTTGTTTAACAGTTAAGTGTGTTTGACGACTATATGCGTCATGAATATGCGGCAGAATTGTTTGTTACAAGTACACTTTTAAATCACAGCTAACTGGTTCACCAAATAAATTAATATTAGTAATAAAATTGTCTGTTTTATAAAATAGACCCATCTTTTTGGCCCAATATTTTAACACCGACGCTTATCCTGTGATTGACAAGTATACTTACAAAAGGTAGTACCACAGTTAACTGATCATGTAAATTTATAATGTTTCGCACATGATATGCAAACGTAGTGACACGTATAATAGCGGCAATTAATATTTGAATAATTGGATAGTTTCTTAACGGAGGGTTAACAATCACATCTACTATATAAAAATATGTTGACATAGATTACGACGTATAATTTAATATAATTTGATCCCGTTGAACATACCTTCCGACTCGTCGCCATTATCAGCAATATATCAATCGGTATTATTTCTCGCGAGCGCGTTAAAAATTCCACGACGAACGGACGAGATTAGAAAATCTGGTAATTAAGCTTCTGGGCGGAATAGGGCGAGGACGCGAAAAGTACGCGCGTATTTCTGCCCTGACTAGCGAAAACTTTGTCACTTAGGAAGTTTGCCCGCTATCAAGATCCGCGACGGTTACCGGTACATTAATTACGTTCGTCCGTGGCGGCAGTCATTCTTAATCGCCGCGGCCGCGCGAGATCCGAGAGTTTCGAATTTACGTCGTCGAGGAGAAAATCGGTTTTCCGCGTGCGGGGAACTCGATGGTTTCTCGCCGCTCCGTTGTCGCGCGTCGATCAACGCCCCGTGAGCAGGAAAAATCGGCCACGAAGAACGGAAACGGGAGAAGAAGAGGTGAATTTTCCCGAACAATCTCCAGCAATTTCGGTGCGAAATCAGATTACGCGCCCGCCTCGCTCGCTCGTAAACTGGATACGTAAAATTAATTATCGAGGCGCGGAGAAGCCGCCAGTCCCGCCATAGACAGGCCGTGTGGGGGCGGCAGAGGAGGAAGAGGGACGAAAGAGGCGGAAATCGGCGGTGAACGGAGACACGGCGATGTCGTCGAGGATAGAGACGAGCTGCACGCCGGATACGAAGCGACGCTCAGAATGCGGAACGCTGACAAAACGGATGGAAATTATGTCGAGTCTGGCCCCGTCGACGTTGCGACGTCTGTTGCCGACGAATTTTACCGGTCAACCTTCGGTCGGGCTAACGACGCGTAAAACGATCGTCCACGTAACCGATTCTCCGCTGCACGAGTCACTCTACGTCGCCGGAAAATCCGGGATTCGTGACTCGCCGCGACCTTCTTCGCGTTTTCGACGGTCATCGTCCCCGTTTCGAGACGGTACATCCAATTACCGCTGTCTTCCCGACAACCGATGTGTGTAATTGTGTGTTATAGGTTTTGAAACTATGTTTCGTTTATGTCTCATCGTTTGTTCCTTTACTTTTCAACTTCATTTAATTATCGCTATTAACTGTTTTATTATGTTTATACATCTTATGTGCAGCATTATAGATTTAGTTAAGAAATGTATCTCACACGTTGCTGCATTAAACAAAGTGGCGAGTGTGAGACACCTTTCGAGTGCAAAGGGTTGACTGATTGACTGATGTAGCTCTATCAAATGTGTTACTTCTAACCGAGTATTTCTAGTACACTGACGTGTTGGTTCTAAGTGCTTGTTTTTGACTGACTCGTTGTTTCTAATTAAATGATTCTTATTAACTTGTTGACTCGTTGCTTATAGCACAAGAACCAGTCGAGTTTCGACAACCCACTTGTGTCACGTGGATGACGGAAGCTGAGTGGTCCAGAAAAAATGCGACTAACTAATACACTCATATCGGATGCATGCCCGAGATATCGGAAAACCCCGCGACAATAAACAATATCTTAAACTAGACTGATTGAGCTGTAAAGTTCAACGGGAACTTAGGGGAATAATTTTATGATGTGGCCGGTTCGGGTTAAAGAGGACAGTTGATTAAACGGTGCTCACCCAAACCGGTTAATATCGCTATCGCTTGACCCGGCTGCAGACATACACGCCGCATTGAAAGAACAAATTGCTATTGTTTTATGTATCTCGAATAACGCTCGTTACATTTCCCGTACGGCGATCCGACGAAGACCGCGAACAAAGAAATTGTCGAACCCGCGGAATAAATTGTCGGCGGATTTTCGGATTTATCCGGCCGATCGAACGGCAAAGTAGTAAACACCGTTTATGGACACGCAGCCAATATAACGCGTCGTAGCTCTCCCGTCCGGGGATATAATCTAAAATTCGTTCGTGGCACAATTTCAACATCGGACCGCGATCGATATTAAAGTCCATTAAACCGGTAACCCGCGCTCTAACGGGTTTCAGTCGCCGTGTCTGACCCGTACGCGGGTTGTTCCACTCGACGACCCCCGCTCAAGCGCTGGTATTAAGTAGTAATCTCCAGGCATGATCGGGCTACGTTCTACCGTTCGATAAAACCGACTAGAAAAAACGATCCCGAGGTGGACAAACGCTACGTGGGTTGTTCCGCGCTACTTTTGCTCGTTACCTTTTTATCTAGGACCAAACTTACATACGGTGCGCCTCCCTACGCGAATTCCGATCGGTAATTCTAAAGGGATCGAAGGAAAATCGATTTACAACCGCAGTGTCTGTCCGTTCAAACTCATTCAACCGATCTCACAATTTTAGTTTCACCGTCATGTATCTCGACACATTCTCTCCCAAAATCATTCTTTCTCAGACCGAGTCGCTTTCACTCTAAATCAATCGTTCAACGATACACGATCAGTGATACAGCGACACTCGATCAATCAGACATTCTCGTCCAAACGCTTCGAACATCTACTCGGGAAAGGTTCACGCGATCTACGTGTCTCATTCTCATCCGCTGTCTTAAAGCTGGACTAAATAATTAAGTTATGGCGGAGACGTGGCGCTTCGACAAATCTCGAGAAATAAAAATTTTCGATCTTCGCGTCCGTACAACGTCGGCGGCAATTTCAGCAGAGTGTCGGGCAAGTAGGGGCATTAAGTAGTAATTGCCAGCCACGAGCGGAGGCAACCGGTCGAGTTAGAAAAGGGGGAATTAAAAGAGAAAAAGAGTCGTCTCGGTTCCGACGATCCTTTTTACAGGATCGCAACGATGGTCCGATTCGCTTTCGTTGTTCGATGCGTTCCGATATTTTCGCTGCACGGTTTCGTAGATGTTCCCGTTGCCCTTGGATCAAGAACCACGGTTTCCGAACGAGCACCGAACGTAAGAAGCAAAGGCCAGAAATCATCGGACGAGCTCGCATTTTTCCATTGTCGGCGACGCGATACCCTTTTTAACGGTCCCTCGATTCGTTCCATTTTTTCTCCCGGGGGTTTTTTCTCCTCGTTCCTCCGCCTCCGTCCTTACGGCGACACAAAAGCCTTCGAAAAATATGTCAGGTCGAACAAAACGAGGCAATAGCGACGAGAGGAAGCAGACTCCGTGGCGGCAACGCGTAGCGGCCAGGCGAAAAGGGTCGAACCGAGGAGTGGCTGGCTGGCTGGTTGGCCCGGAGGTCATGGGAGGGTAAAAAGAAAGATGGAACCCTCGACCGGCCATTTTCTACGATCCGCGAGGACGGACATCCGGGTGTAGGAAGTACAAATAAACATCCCTTTTTCCCTTCGCAACAACCACGTAACGGCGTTACCCGCTTTCTTCCAATGTTCGCGACCGCTCGCCGTTTTCTCCCCATTTTTGTCCCTCTCTTTCCCGATCGTTTTCTTTCCGTATTCTCGCCTGCCCTCCTCCCCGAAGTCGTTTCCCTTCTTACCGGCTCGTTAAGGATGGGACATCGCATCGGGAACGAAATTGCGACGGTCCGGGGGATACCTTCTCTTTTTTTATTGCCGTGCGACCGCGTTCGCCGAATAATATACCCGGGCACGAGGATACGGCGGTGTCTCTCCAGCGGCAAAATATTTTCCTACGAAAACGCGTTGCGTCCGTGAATCGGGATCGATGGAAAAACAAATCGAACGACGCGGGCATCGACAAACACCGCGTCCTATCTTGCCACGGCAAAATAGCCCCTCCTCGGTACACGACCGCGCGCTTTAATTCGCGCCGAGTCGTCTCTAAGCTTCGGCTCGGTGTACGGCCACGAGAAAGCAACGACAGCACGATTTTCATGAATAATAAAAAGGACCAAGTGCTCGACGAGAGACGCCTCTCGTTCCTGTCCCTCCGCCCTCTCGCGATCTGTCTATCGTTTGCCCGAGAGGGAACAATGTTTTTTCATTCCGCTGAAAATATGCTAGCCTCCGGGGCTCCGGGCGATGCTCCGTATCCGCGGGAATCCCTTCTCGTTTCTCGGGACCTCGTCGATTTTTCAAGATTCGATGCCGCTTTTTCTTGCTCCTTTCTTGCCCGCTCGAGATGGCCGTTAACGGAGACCTCCTTGTAGACGGCCGAAATTAAGCCGATTTTCAATCATTTTTTTGATCGACGAGGGGCGAATAAATATTTCGACGACTTCGAGGACTATTTAAGCAATAGTTCTACTTCATTTTGGAATTTCTTTGTTGAAATAAAATGTTTAAATGTTAAATGTTTCAACTAAAATTGGCGATGGATTTATGTATGAATTCATACGTCACCAATATGTGGTTGACATGGCAAGTGATAAAAACAAGAAAAAAAATGACTTTTTTGACTCCATCTACATGGAGGTCCCACCTTAACACGAAACCGTTCCCCGATCGGTCAAGAGAGTCAACCACGTGTTCGTGTTTTCGAAACCGGACGAGAGGGCTACATTTTATCCGCGGACTTTTTTTCCCGCGACTACTTTTTGTTCCCCGATGCGTCTTAGACATTAGCTGGCATTCTCTGGCACATCCCCTTCTTTCGCCTTTCTCATACCCTTTTCCTTCCTACCGGCAAGCCGAAGCTCCGAGCAAGCTTTTGTTGAGCTTTTGATGGAGAGATTCCGCGCTTTGCCACGCTTGTCTGAAGCTTTCTCCTTCCTCTTCGCGGCACCACCGGCGACGTTCTGGCCCCAATTTCTCACGATCGAAAACCCCTCGCAGCTGCGGGCTATTCGCGGCGAGTTTTCCCCGTATTGAAAGGAGAGGAAAGGAAAATGCGTTCGCCGACGGCCCGGTATCGTCTGTGCGGATAACGCGATCCTTTTTGCGGCCGAGAACGGTGTCTGGTGAAAAAAGAGCGCGTGCGATAATGGAACACGCGTTATCGATCGAGCACAGAGTCGTTGCCTCGATGTTGTAACGAGACGGTTTCGGTTCGCCGTGTTCGACAGCAATTTTAGACCGTCCCGTGCAACGGAGCCATTCATTCGCTCGCGGGACAATTTTTGTTTCCGTTAAACGAGACGCCCCCGGAACGGTCGAATGCGGGCTCGCGAAAAGAAGGGACGAGAAAATAAAACCGTTTTCTGGGTGCCTGGCTGCTTATGAATTACTTAAGAATACGAGCGCGCCGCTGAATCGACGTATTTACGGCCCGGCCGCCTCCCCCGCCCCCTTCCGGCAACTTTTTCTGAAAGCCGCGGGGGAAAATGCTTTCGCCTGGCTTTCCCCAAAGTGCCCCGCGTTCTTTTCTTCCGCCGTGCTACGCGAAAACTTTCAACGCTCGTCCCGGCTAGAGAAGCTTCCTCTTGCCAGAATTTATTGAATCTCATGGCACGATGGGCCGGATTAAAGGGGTAACGAACAATACCGACCGCAAGATCGACGCTCGATCCTGCCAGGAAGGATGACTCGGCCCTTTAACGGGGGAACCTGCTTCGAGATACCGAAAAATGCATACATTTTTGGTTTAACTTTATGTCGATGCGATGTATTTACAGTCTGACTCGACATCAGTTTTTATCTCAGTAGCTCAATTGTCGAATGTCACTCGACATTTTTTCAATCCAAACAGATAGATGTTTCACACGTGACATCAACGCACAATCTTCATGGAAGATTGCCACATTCGGACCCCCTCCATTTAATTTTAATCGTCGCTTTATCCTACTCGAAAGAGTTTACTGGATTAGTGCAACATTATACCAACAAAGCAAGAGACCTCTCGCTACAAATACCGTAAATACTCGTTTTATATAATTTTTGTATACATCCAATAAATTAATTCCTTCTTCTGGAATCGATTTACAGTTACCTAATATATACGAAGCATCTAATAATCTGAAAATTGTATACCTGGAAATCTCTAAATGTTTGTAACGAGTGAAAGACGCGAATGCCAGAACGCTTAAAAGTGTTTGGAGCTGCTGGTAACAAAATTGCATTATAATTCGGAGCGCAAAGAGTGAAACAGCGCGTTATTACGACAAGAAGCAACGAGTGCTCGGTCAGTGAGGAGAATCCGTCGACGTAGGCTGCCCCGGACGAGAAACCTATCAGCCGTAAATTTCATTAGCGCCTCTCACGTCGGTCGTTGCTCGTCGGACAAGCGGCTCGTACATCCGCCTAGCAGTTTTTCCGAGTTCGTTGTTCCGCGAGCGGGCACGACGCCGCGTTCGAACATCGATCGATCTCGAATCGAGACGTCCGATAACCGAGCGAATTACCGACGATAGAAATAACGAAGACCCCCCCTTAATCGACGTCGTGGAAATTTCTTTCGCGGACGAAGAGGACTCGTCGACGGCGAGAGGAAAATACGGTCAAGACGAGCGAATCGACTCGCGGCGGCAGCTTCGTTCCATTCCGAGGTAAATTCACCGAGAAATACCGGATGTCCATTAGCCGGACGAGTCCGTTTCAGGTCACGATCGCCAAAACTGAACTCTCTCTCGTTCGTCTACGCGTTGGCCGGCTCGTATACACACATACACATACACACACGCACACCGGTTACCGCGTTGCTCCACTATTCCGACAATTTCGCCGTAAACCTCGATGCGACTATCCCGTTTGGCATTTTCTCTAATGCACCGGATTAATTAGCTAATGGACCAACGAATATTTACATTTATTTTGCAAACATCTCGCGTACGTCGGCAAATTCCCGATAACCGTGGCGCGCGTTTCGACGGTAATATCAATCCGATTTTTTCCGTAGGTCACGTTCTCGCTACCCCACACACCCCCTTTGAAATAAGCCTGAACCGATCGTTACACCGATTCGACGAAACGGCTCGATTTCGCACGGATCACCGGACCCGATCGATTGCCCGGCCGTTTCGACGGGACGTTTCACCCGATACTCGTCGAATAAGCACGACGAGCGATCGCTTTCTCGATTATCCGACCTCTAATAACCGATCCCGACGACGCGTCGTGCCCGCATCGATGATTTGCCTGCTTCTCGGGGTTTGTCGCGTTATCCCGACGGCTGCTCCAGCCGTTTCGTCTCTCGATCGGGGAAATTATTGCGACCGAACGCGCGTTCTCTCTTCGCGTTTCCTCTCTCCACAACGCGTTTTCGAACGCCACGAGATCCGCGAATACCTCGAGCCACGATGAAAATTTACGTTCCGACCGCGTCGTTGCAAACAGTCGAATCGATCGTAGGAAAACAACCGATTCTACGGAAAATGCGGTAGAGCCGTCGACAAATTCGCGTATAATTGCCGGTCGATCGAGCGAGCGTTAGCCAAACACCGCGTTCCTATAACGCTCCCCTAATGAAACTTTTTATCGTTCCGCCCTTTCACCGAATTATCGAACATCCACGTACGAGATTTTGCACTTTAATCGTCGCCGTTTGCCCCTCCGTTTACGCGGATTCGCCGTCGCTTTCGCTTTTCGCGCGTTCATCGATCCATTCTCCTTTCTTTCAAATTCTTTCTCGCACTCAGACCGAACTGTAGCAGCTCATACGAGGGTTGTAAATCGTCGCTCGATTATTCGATGTCAGGATAATTCTCTGTAGGTTATTTCAAAACTGATACTTTGTTTCGCTTAACAAAAACGTGATTTATTCAGAAACAAGATGAATTTGTATGATCGCGACGGATGATTGTGGCATTCGTTTCGGATGATACTGGTATTCTCTCTGCAAAATGTCGTGTAAGTAAACTTGTATAGATGTATACGATGAGGGTAGTTGTCTGTGATTCGCGAAAAAAGTCGGAGGCGGAAATGTGGAAAATCACCTGATTGATGTGAAAATTAGTGGTATGGAGTCTTAACTGTCCACCTAAACGTGACGTCAGTTGTTTTGTGAAAAACCCAGAAATAGTGACATAGAGGTTTTTCCTTGACCATAGCAAGCAATAAAATTACGATGTGCCTTGACGTTGGGGAAACATGTTTCTGAGGATATCAAAGAGCGAAAGAACTGTTACTGCTAATATATGTAGGTAAAACTGAGACTTTAAAAAAATCCTCGGAGTTCGTAATGGCTTCATGAGTTTTAGAGGATTGTAGTTCGCGAGGGTTGTGAGTGTTTATGATTGAGAAAAGTATTTTTGTAATTAATGAAAAATAACGGACGCGGCATCTGTCCGCGTAACAACGGCAAACATAACCGTTATCCCGAGTCTGTTTGCAAATCGTTATACTGACCAACTTTCGACCGGTTCTCCAGGAACCTGCTCCCTGGAGATCCGTCGAGATTGCGACCTACGTAAAGAAGTGGACGAGGTATCTTCTGCAAAGTCGATTTTCCGCGAGTCCTCCGAAGCGGAAGGGCCAGCTACGATTAGCGAACGGGGTCGTAATAAAAAGTTTGTTCAGCAACACGTGTTACAATTCCTTGGTAAATCGCGCAAACTCTTGAATGGACAACGCGAACGTACAACCGGCGCGCGAAGAACGGAAACGCGGCTTCTTATCCTGGCTCGTTTTATTTTTGCAGCTGGAAAGTATGCCGATCGGATTGCGACGTGACGCAAGTAATAGCCGTTTCGTTCGAATCGATTGCACTCCGGCATAATAATACCCGGTCCGTTCTACTCTCTCTCGTAACTCGAGGAGAAACGTGGAGGCTGCGGTTGAGGCCGACGATGCCGAACTCCTCCTCGAAGCGTCGGCTAAATAATTGATCGATGGAAATGCCTCGTACGAGAACGCCGCCTATCTGAAAAACGAACGCGATTCAATCGGGGAAAAAAACATTGGTAAACTTTGAGTTCCCGATCGATCGGCCGACTCTGTTCTCTTTCGTTCTCTCCGCTTCCTCGCTCTGCTACGTCCCCCCACCGCAGTTACGCTGTATAGTTGTTGCATCGATAAGTTTCCGCTTTATATTCGCGATATCGTAATCGGTTGAATAAATTCAATAAATTCAGCCGTAAATCGTTTCCATCGGCCGCTCATAAAGGCACCCGGGGGCTTCTCGATTAATTGATAAGAAGCCATCGACGCTCGGGCGAAACGAGAGTCGAAAGCTTCGACGAGTCGGTGCTCTTTCTTGTACCGTTGTTATCGACGTCCTCCTCTATCCTCGAGATATCTCGATGTTCTCCTCTTTTCTTTGATTATCTTCGGTCCGTTCGACTCGCCATGTTGAATGCGAGAGAAGGCTCGGTTTTCGTTCTACCACCCCCGGACTCGAGCGTAGCGCGCTCCGTAATTAATTACCGGATCAAAAGACAATTTAGGGATGACCCCTTTCCGTCGTAGAACGCGTCTTCTTTCGTTCGAGAGAGAGAGAGAAAGAGGGAGGGACGAGTTTGGTCTTTAGAGCCTAATCCTGTAGAGCCGACACTCGAAACCGAGCCAAGCCACTCGATGCGGGGCTTCGTTAAGACGAGTTGCCTCGATTCGTTCTCAAGGAGGGGCACACAGAGTGGTGCCGGGGTCGAGAGGAAGAACGGTAGCTCGAATATTACGAGACCAGCCCTCCCTCCGTGCGATATACGGTATTACACCACCTGCTGCTGCTGCTGTCTGGCATCGTACGTTATTCAAACTCGAAGCTCGTCTCGACGCGATCGAATCGTGTCTGCTTCTTTTCCCGTGCCTCCTCGTTCCTTCTTTACCGCCGCGAAACGACCGGGAGCGTTATCGCGATTTTTCCTGCTAATTTCTGCGACTTCGACAAAGTTCCGAGAGACGGAGGAAAGAAACAAGATGGGAAAGATCGCGCGAGTTTAATCATTTTCCACGGACGCAATGAAAATCGTACCTCAGGCCGGCCAGGGCGATTCCGCGGCGTGCAGCCAACTTTCAAAGAAACGGCGGGCGGCAGAGAAATTTTGTAGCGCGGAAGCAATTTTTATTCCCCTCTTCTATAACTTTAATTTCTCGATTTCCCGATTCCGTTTCGTTTGCGGCGGTTTCCGCCGCTTTGAACGTTGGAATTTAAGAAAAACTCATCCCCCGGGACCCGGTCTGGCCAAGTTCGCCGCGGCAAAGCCCGCGAACGCTTTTTGCCACGCGCCGTTTGCGAACCGGCGCTCTTTTTTTCCGCGTCGCGTCGCGCCTTTCTTCGGTTCTCTCGAATTTAATTTCCCGATTTTCGCCGGCTCGTGTTTCCCAGCTACGCCGAATACGGTGGTCCAGATTGAAAAATCGTGCGATATTTTTATGTAACTTTTAACACTTTGACTGCCACGGCACACACATATCGGTGACGCGTAAATCTCCGTGTGAATCAATCACCTATGTTATCAAAAAATTTGTTCATTTACCAAATCGAAAATAATAGATAGAACAGGATAGTGTGAACTATTTGGTGAGATTTATTAATACTGAAACTACCAAAAGGGATCAAATGACCCTTCAACAAATTTTCGCCTTCAAATGACATAATTTGTTAAGCTGATCTTCTTGACATTTATGCTGATTGTCAACAAGATAAAGTATCTATAAGCGTATTCATTTATGTTGCATCGTTTGTTCATGTATTCTGCATCTTCATTTTTAACATCAAAATAATTGTGCATTATACGTCGGTAGTTTTAGTGTTAACCATGGAAGTACTACTTAGTCAATATTTCAACAGCCTTATTTTGGCAGACAAAATACTAGTCTGTAGATATGTTAAATAAGTGATGTCAAGTGCAAGAAATTTTTCAAATTTGTATATCATTCGACATTACTTTTTCTGTACATTCTATACGGTAATCATTAAGAACCCCTTTACCGTAAAGAAAGAAAAGTGGAAAATATCGAACAGGAATGTCACTTCTAAAAAAAAAAAAAATGCAATTTCGTGGACAAAAAATACTATCCATAAAAAGTTCGACTTCAAGTTATTGCCACTAAAAGATTACATCGAATGGAATCAAAAAACTTCACTTTCGAGACTGATTGTCGTTCAAGAAGCATCGTACACTTACAAAATATTTATTTGCGATTTTTTAAGAAAATGTCGCACGATTTTCCGAAACGGACCACCGCGGACTTTTCCTTTTCCAGCGATTTAGCGAATTTATTACGGCGGCGTCCTTCGCTCGAACGAGCTCTTTTTTCGCGAACCCAGCCAATTTTCCGCGGATCGATTTGCGACGAAAGGACACGAGGGCACACGTACGTGCACGCGTCGTCTACGTATCGCGTACTTGGGCCCCATTTACGTGCTCCTGTTCGGGGGCAATACACGGGCGCCGTTATATCCTAGAGAGCAGTCGGTGAGCACCGCATCGTCGCATGCGCTTGAATTATGAAACCGCGTTTGCACGGGACTTTTACGGGGAATTTTAACCGGTATAGTTTATTGGCTCACTTCTTATCGAGGCTTCCGTTTTCGCGGCGCTCCGGCCGCCGACGGCAACGAATTATTTCGTCGTCGATCGGCCACAAATTTTACTTAACGTCCGATTTTTGGCCGCGGGAAGCGATTCTTAATCGATCCTGCCAGTCACGGTTTTTCATGAAACCGTGGCTGAGGAATACCACCGTTAACGGGGCGTCGTTATTTCCTTGCCGATGGACGGTTCGCGCGATCTCATTCCGTTCGATGATTCGGAAATTCTCCCGAGAGCTTCTCGTCGCATCCGGTTATCGTAACCGTCCGTATCTCGTCGAGAAAGGAGAGTCGTTTTCGTCATCCTGTTTCGAGATACCGTCTCGACGATATTTCAAAGAATTTAGCCGGATTCGCGTCCGATTTCGCGGGAATCCGAGGATTCGGAAAGATCGACGGTACAGAGATCGTTTCGCAAACTGCGGGACAGGTTTTTTTTTCTCTCCCGTTATTCTGGCCGTTCCGGCGAGAATTCGAAAGACGTCTTTCATCTAGCCGCTAAAGCAACGATCACCTGTTGCTTAATAGCGCGACACCGTCTCGCTAACATTACGATTTATTCGCGGCTGTCCGTTCGTCGCGCAAAATAAACCGGGGGCCGAACAAACGTTTTCCAGCACTCCCCCCTTCGGAGCTTTCGGTAGTTTATTCTTTCGAGGGAAATCCATTGTTCCGTCCGTCTCTGACGCCCCCCGTTCCGTCCCCGTCGCTACAAATCGTCCGCTCGTAAAAGGGATAGAGATCGTCGCGAGACCGTCTTCTCGCAGCCCGTACAATTTGCGAAGGCTGCAATTTTAAAACACCGAGCGGCAAAGGAGCAAAAAGCTGACAGGAAAATGTATTAGACGAGCGTAGCGAAAGAAGGAACGGAAACAAAGAGTCTTGCCTTCGACTCGACGTAGGTAAAGTTTAAAAAAGTTCACCGTCGGAGGAGAGACTTTGAAACGATAACGCGTTCGTTCCCTCGTTCGTTCGTTCGTTTACCGGCTCGTTCGTTCGTTGTTCGTCGTGATGATCTCTGTTGTCTTTGATGGATCGCGGCAAAGCAAACAAACGAGACTTTTTATTCCGGCAAGGTCCAAAGTAGTACGCGGCGGCTGCGAGGGAGAGGGGGACAGGAAATTGCGACGAAGCGAGAGGAGGTAGTTGAACGAATCGACAGGGACAATGGCGTTATCGAAAAGAGATTCTGGTTGCCTCGTGGATTCCGTCATTCACCGTGAACGGTGGCGAGTGCGCGGGGGTTAAATAGAATGGGGTAAGCGAACCGGTCCAAGGACGATTCGAGGGGCGGGAAAGACTGCGGGCGATTTCTATTGTCGTTGGCCGTGAACGCTCACGGTCGCCGATATAATTGGTGCGCCACCCTGCCGGATAACTCGGAACGATAACGAGGACAAAAGAACCGACGCCGCTGAAGAAAACAATGGAAGAAGGAAGGATCCGACGAAAGTACCGACGAAGAAACGAGGCGGACCGAGCTTCTTCCGAGGTGCGCGACGCCCCGCGTCGCCTGAGCATGACAGAATTCAACCGGGTTTCCGGCGTGTTCGCGTCCGCCATCGTAACACCTTGGCCGAGCGAAATACCCGCGCGATCGTCGCGTTAATCCGGTTCGTTAACGGAGGGGAAAATCGAACGAAGCGAACTCTCGAAGATGTTCTTCCGCTCGATACCGCGCGACATGCCGAAATAGACGAACTATGGCGGGATGGGGACTCCACACCCGAAACTTCACAGGACTATGAAAACACATAGTGACTCGGAGTGCAGCGTCTCCGACTACAAATTTAAAGGTACCGGGGTCGAGTCCCGGCAACGGTCCATTACGTGGTGTGTAAATAAAGCAACGAGACTAACAGCATAGTGTTAAATCGGACAACACTGGAAACACGAATTCTAGAAAGGAATGTGGGTGTACGTGTCATACATCGTCGATGGAAGTTTAACACTGTATAGTCATAGGTTGTTTTTGAAATTAGCAAATAGTCACTGTGAAACTGTCTGGTTGAAAAGTTCGATCAATTTTTTTGAAATAATCATATTTTTATTATTATGTGCCAATATTGTCTGTTTCACTGTGTTCAAGCATGAGTACAAAAATTCTTGCACCGAATGAGGGGTTAGGTTAGGTGACTCATACTCACCACTTTATTCAATACAGCAATTTGGAATAGGTATTCTCTAACTACTTCTACAATGTTGTACATACGATGTATAAACATAATGAAACAACCTAAAATAAAAATACCGAAGGTACAAATGCCTTCTAGTGCAAAGGGTTAAAACTGTACAGGTGAAAACAAATCAGTCTCGTTATTTCATTTACGCACCTGGTACCCAACAGGTTTCCACGAGTCGCGTGCAGGTACTGAATCGACGATCGATTCGAAAAAAAATCACCGATCGAGACTCGATCGTTCGTTTAATCGCAGTTTGATCGGTGATCCTCGATAACATTCAGCCAATTCGCGGGCCCTGAATTCGTCCGTGGAGACATCCGAAATCCCTGGTGGTCGGGAACATCGTCGAAGCTCGAGAAGGTCGCGAGTACGACGATACATCGAGTAGAGGAACACGCTTTTTAATTATCGTCGACGTCGAAGATCATCCAACTTAACGCTGACTGCGTTCGATTCAGAGGAGGAGGAGGAGTAGAACGGATTTTTAATTACAATAATTCCGCATGACCCGATTATCGGTAGATTTTTAATTAAAGTAAAAATAGAGAGTGAGAAAAAAAACGATCGCCTAGTTAGTCGGAAGCGTGTAAGCCCCATTGAAATGGAACCAGGACTACGCGTAGTTATTCGAAACTTGGAGTGCAACATCCTCGAACTTAAATTTAACTAGCAGCTCGCCCTCAGGATTAACGCGGTATCGTCGTAATTACGCGGAGCACGGGGCCAATGTGGGTTGCTTGCTTTGCTCCGCGTGCGCCGCGAAACGAGTCGAATTAATCTCGTCATCGACCAGCGACGTTGTCTCGTTCGAGACTTCGATATTTTCGAACTCGCGAACCAGCGGCCGAAAAACTGTTCCCGGAGCCAGCGGATTACCCGCTGTTGAGGATATGTCGGGAGCACGTTGTTAAAAGTAATCTTTTTAGCGAAAAGAACTTTAATGTAAAATAATATAAACCTGGAACAACGTACTGTCTTGTCCAGACCGATTAATACTGTTTGATTGACGTCCCGAATTCCCGGACTTGAATCTTATCGAAAATTTGTGGTCGATTTAGGACAGAGATGTGAACAAAAATGGAGTCGCAAGCTGAAATAATTACATTCATGCGCTGCTGCGAGCTTGCGAAGATCTCGATCCTAATCATCTACATAATCTGGTCTAAAGCAAGCCCAAACGATTGGTGGCAGTCACTGAAACCAAATAAGGTCATATCAAATATTAAACCTAATTTCCTTTTAAGTGCAAATTAAGATGTGGTCATTTCTTTTTTGTCATATATGAAAATGTTTGTTTTCTTAAAATAAAGTTTTTGTTATTGCAAACAGTCTTTTAATTTTTGTAATAAACTTTTGGTATGACAGAAAACCTTTCGAAAAAGCCCGATATTAGGATCCATTTTCATTAAAAACATTACTTTTGAGATATTCTGTATGCGATATAGAATGGACACTGTATATGCGACTTGGGAAATTTGTACATATATGCGAAATGGGTAAACGAATCCGGACAGGTTCGGGAGCAGTAATTTCCAAGGTGTCGAACGTTTGTTCGCGCCTCCGCGTCCGTCTGAGAAATCTCTTTCCGGCGCTCTGGAAACCGCTTTACGAACTTTTTCCGCTGTATCGAATTCCGATTGCAACCACGGACACCCGGAACACACCGGGTATCCGGTCGCGGTATCGTCGTCGTCCTTTCCTAAACGAGCTCCTCTCGTCCGCGAAGATGAAAACGGGAATGGAATATCCGCGCTCGCACAATGGATTCTCCTAACTTTCGGTCCCGCGGGACTGGCCGCGAATCACCGGGATTCCAAGCGTTTATTCCGCGCGCGTTCTCGATCTCGACGAATATTCTCGTTGGAAATAAAACCGATAACCGATCGTTCTCTTATCGTTCCAGCCGAGAAACTACCGAGCGGTTTCCCGCTGATATCTCAAGCGCCGGCGACCAAGGTGGTGGAAATGGGCCACAACACTGTGATGCTCTGCGCGGCCGTCGGCTCGCCGCCCCCGATCATATCCTGGGTCAGGAACATGCTGCCGATCGACACGACCAACCCACGTTACACCGTTCTGGACACCGGTAAGTAACGAACACTCGAATGTAAGATTATACGTAATAAAAGGCGGTGAAATATGAACTCCACCGAATATATCTTGTGGGCGTATTAGAAAATACTATCTGTGGGGGGGCAAGATAAGGATGTTCGAGCGAGGTGCGGATGTAGAGTGTTTGGATCGTGTGACAGTTCTTCGCAATGGGAATGCGTGTGGTACGAATTGGTCAGCGGGTGTGACTGTGTATAAGTGGATTTGGAAGGAGAAGAGAGTTAAGAGAGACAAGTTGAGCATGAGAATCAAAAGAGAGAAGTCGTGTGAGCGTATATTGTATTTTGTTTTTTTTTTTTATATATTAAATATCACTTTGTTTAAAACGGGTCCTTGAGTCACTAAGACCCCTACATATCTTTCTTTATTATATCCGCTCTCGGCGAAAGCCTCTGCAAGAATGTCTTCAGAGACACCAAATTCGTACCAAGGTCACCTCCGTTAGTATGGTTGTTCTTTAGGGCACTGGGGCCCGGAGAAATTTCTCTGAGAGAGGGGAAGCGCTGATAAAAATCATACGGCCTGCTTCGACTATTCGTTGATTTCTAATTTTCTTACACGAGTTTTTTATCCGACTAACGCGGGACGCGACAGTGACGAATCCGTCGAAGTCTCTAACCGGTGGCGGCAGATCGACCGGAAGAGAAATACGGACACGTTCGATGGATCGAAGACGTTCGATGGCGCGCGCTACCACCGTGAAACTCGGTGGCGCGTGTCATATCTCGTCGAGTGCCAGAGTGCGTAAGTCACTGTCAACCCGCGGCAGCGTTGATCGAGTGGTCACGCGATATGGGAGCATCCATCGCATCCATCTAGTTCGCCGTGAACGCACCTGGCTCTGTTACGCTCGCGAAGTCCGCGCCGTTCAGGTTCTCGATGGAGAACCGGTCTCGAAAGAAAGCCCGTTGGGAATGTCGCTTAGCGAGTCCTTCTTAGCACATTGTAATGTAGACATTATTATAGATTTTAGTACAGGAGGATGGTCCAAAATAAAGTAGAGTGTTAATATTATTTGCTTTATTCTACGAACTTGTGTCGCGTAAGACGCCTG
Organism: Coelioxys conoideus; assembly: GCA_947623535.1. Lineage (NCBI taxonomy): Eukaryota > Metazoa > Arthropoda > Insecta > Hymenoptera > Megachilidae > Coelioxys > Coelioxys conoideus. Next base: position 3,813,283 of record OX392450.1, read on the forward strand.
GATTCTGACTGTTCGCGTTCGTCTCGGGGACGAAGATTCAGGGCTCACTCACGGGGTCCCGTGACCTTGTTAGGGTGGTCCGAATTGCCGAAGCACTTCTCACGTAAGGCCACGAGGGCGTGGACTATCTCCAAAATCCCCAAAAGGGATTCTCTAAAGCCATAAATAAGCCTACATTAGAAAGTTTAGAATATTGAAGGTTCAACATAGCAGTAATAAAAGACCAAGGAAGTAGCAGCAATAATGTCCGAGGTACTTAGTCGATATAGTTTTATTAGGTTTTTCTGAATCTAACCAGTTTGAACGTAGTCTTAAATTTGATAGTTTCCACGTGTTGACACTCGCGTCGAGCCAGTTAGCCAGTTTGTCTCGAGGAACGAGAGATCACCGCATAAGCTCGCGTGCTTATCGAGGAATTTCTCGGGGCGATCGAATTCTCGAGTGCCGGACTCGACTTCGTGAGACGTAGAAACGCGACACGACGGATATACACGGGACAACGAAGGGAGGAAGAAGGTATTCGACAGGAACGTATTCCGCTTCCTGGTCGCATCGGTCACTCGTATACCCAGTCACCCAGGAATTGGCGGATCGACTCACACGTATTTTCAGTGGTAAAAAAACATAAACAATTGGCAATGGGCGATCGTCGATCGGTATCAGGCTCGGAGGATTTTTTCGTTTCAACTTCCTCATGCGCCAATTCCTGACGCGCTGTACACGCTTCTTCGCGTGTTCCATCCAGCCCTCGATATCGCGTTATGGAAGTGCGTGAGGAAAGCGCAAGGAAAGGGCGAATTTCGCGGAGAGAAAATAGTAGGATAGAGCTTGCATCCTTGTACAATAATCCCGTTCGCGTGAGCTTTTCCGAAAAAAGGATCTCGGCAGAGGCCAAATGAAATTCGTCGCTTCAGCGTCGCAGCCAGTGCGTCTATCGGGTTGACCTTTTACGGTCCTTAACCCCTTGCCATACTTTGACGAGTCGCACTCGTGACGCACGCGCAGCTTAAACGCGATAAAAAATTTTTAATACGATTATATGTAACGACAATGTACAATTATAATTTACATTGGATACAAAGTGCGCATAAGATTTTAACTTTCTTTGTTCGTATTAATATTGTAGCTGCAAATAGTTGGTTCTGACTGACGCACCAGATAAATAAATTGTATGGCAAAGGGTTAATTTCTTTTACCTACAGCTCCTTAAATAATTTACAAAATAGACGAAAAAGTGGGTTTACAATAAAATGTATTTTAATAACGCAGATTGCGTAACAAATATATTTCTAATTGGTTACAAGTGGCAAAGAAACGAAAACGCCTTGAATCAACCTATTTATCCCAATTATCTCCACGATCAAAGAGGAACGACATGTCGAGCCACGCTCGATACAAGAGCGGAAAGGGTTAAAGTCGAAATTTTCGCGGGGCCCACGCAACCTTCCCGTTAGAAGTCTGTCGGGCATTGTTTGAATTCATTTACTAGAGTAGCCGTGCTGGCCGGTTTACGCGAACGATATCAAAGCGCGGCTGGCCGTTATGGAGCACCGTTGAAAACTCGCGAACGTTGCGACAGGGCCGGCTCTCTTGTTAAATTACGCGAAAGCTCATCCAGAATCGGCGAGGAGGTTCGCCCAGAGGAAACGTTCGAAGATTGCTCGTGTCACGGACTCTCGACGGCTCTGTACGAGCGGGGACGCATGGAAAGCCGGAAAAGAGAGAGAAAGACGGGGGCGGGTGAAGGGACACGCGGACAGAATGTAATTCCGAAATTCTTTGCGGCGAAAAGCGGACAGCGCAGAACGCGTTACGCTCGGACAATACGGTCGCGGATCTCCATTTCCGTTTATCGCGCAAACGAGACAAATTAATTAAAGTTAGCCTGGACAGGTAGCAGCGTCGCTCGCGTATTAAAATAACGACCGCTTTGGTGAACGGCGAGCACTTTACGATAATTGAAGAGAATTAAACTCGCGCGCGTTCCCTGCCACCCGAGATAAACCAATTAAACGTTTCATTTAAGCTTTGTCGATGTTCGCGGAAAGATCGCGCCCGACCCGAAACCAGCATCGAACAAGCGCCAGGGAAGCAGGCAGGTTACGCGGCCGAGAAGGCGAGGAAGAACGAGTCGAAGCTCGAACGCATCGAGAATCGTTAAATTATATTTTCCAGCGCTCGGCCGTAAAAGAGCGAGGGGCGAAGAGTAAAAGCGCGGCCGGGGCAGTTAACGCTTCGTCAACGCTCGTAAAATTTCCGGCATTAAAGCTGCGAGGCTCGATGAGCAAGGTTGGAACTTTGAAACAAGCCCCGAGCTCGATGCTCGTAACACCTGCCCCCGGGATTCTTGGCCCCCGGTACTTTTCGCCGGCCTTCTCGCGGCCTCGTTCCTCTCCGTTACGTCGCGCGATTTCCACCGTCCTTAATTGCGCGGGCATAATATTCCGATCGTTTCGCGACTCGTGTAATCGTCCGTAACGATAACGTAAAAGTAGCCGGGAGAGATCGCGCCGTAGCGAACGCGTTATTTACGATTCCTTCCCGTCGTACGATTCGTCGGAACGCCCGAGACTTTAGGAGAAAATCTTGCAACGAAACGAGCTCGCGCTTACGCGTCCGCGGTGAAATACATCTCGGCCGCTCGTTCTTCTCGCTAGGCCGAGAAAACTGCGCCGGCTTTACTTTTCCGACGAGTTTCTCGCTCGACGGACCTTCTCGACACCGACGAACACCGGGGTCATTAGACCACCCTTTCCTCGTGATAGGTGACTTACACCGCGCCGATTATGCGAACGGGGATCGAGTAACTTGCAGCGCGTCACCCACGAATTGGCGCGTGAGAAGATTGAAATGCAACGTAAGAAGTACGCCTACCCTCACCGTGAATCCTTCTTATATTCTTTGAGTTAACTGGTATAGATGACCACGCGAACCAATAAGATTCTACCACTGAAATAACGAGTGAGTCGATAGGCCAATTCCTGGGTTGCAGATAGTACTTTATACTCGATTATGTACTCTATGCGCTCTCTGGACCGGACCAAGAAACGCTGGAAATTACGTGGAAGGAAGAAAGGGACGGTTCATACTGTTCAAGCAAGAAAAAAGTATCCCGAGATAAATAAATATATGGAGAAGTATTAACCCATTTGCTACCACGATCTCCAAATGAGGATTTGAATATACATCTTTACCTACATTTTTCTTCTATAACTGGCAACAACGTTATATTAAATGAAATGTGTATTCGGTATATGCTTAAATTCTGGTTGTTATAATTATTTTTTGCTTCAATGTTGTCCAACTTGTAATACGATACATAAATTAACAACCCACGCAGTGAAGTTGAAATAAAAATTTGGCAGCTAATGGGTTAATTACATAGTCCAGAAAACCATCCAAATATTTATACGTTCCATATCCATCAAAATAATGATTGAAAATCGGCTTAACACTAGAACTAGCAACCAGTCAAAATGGCTAGTTTCGGGATTGACATTTAGTGTCACGAAATTTTGTGGCCACCTTTTTGTCAAAATATCTGACACGTTTTATTCACCTAATTAACGAGTGTACGCGTTAGACGATGTTACAATATTTATTTATTCATTTTCTACTTTATTTTCAATTTCAAAGTATGCATTCGATGCTCGTATTTTGAAAACTACAAATACAAGCATCAAATACAAAATAAAATGTTAATTTCGACTTTGTACATAGAAATCCACCCTTGAGAAACGACATGTTCTCGTTATCGAGAGAATAAAAAGTCCGTCGAACGAAATCGAGTTGCGCGTTTCGTGCCCGCATAATCTTTTCGTCGTTCCCTTCGAAAATCAGTGTTTTAGCTAACAGCGAACAAACGGAGACAGAGAAACCCTCGTTCCGGACGGGGGAAAAGTTTCGAGCAATCGAATCGACGCGACGGCGGATCGAATCCGCGCTATCGGGACGAGTCGCGAGATCGATCGACGTTCGTGAACGCGTTCCCTTTATGTTTGTATTCTGACCGAATGGAGCGCGCTAAACGTTGGAAAAGCATCGTAACCCAGACCATTACCACGCTCGCCCCTTCCGTTTTCCGTTCCGCCTCGATCAACCCCGCGGCGCTCTCTTGCAAATATTTTCCGATAATTATAATTAACCTTTTTACGTGGTCGATACGCTCTCCCGCGGCAAAATATAATTACGAGAGCAATTAAAAGCTTGGCAAATATCGTGTCCGTGCTTCCTTTTCTTCTTCTACGCTCGAAAAGGAGGGACGACGTATCTCCGGATAAACATATTTTCTGTTTGCATTCTGCCCGAATCGAGTCGAGTCGATGCTCGATCGTCTTTCGATGTCGTCGTTCCTCGTCCGTTCGCCGAAGACGGAGGATCCGAACGGGGGAAACGACCGGAGCGAGTCGACGAATAAAAGTGGCGGACCCTGTGCCGTACCGTGTTTGCGAACGTTTCTCCCCGCCAATATTAAATACAAGAATAGATGTTTCAATATTGGAGGGTAAACGGAGGTAAATAGTTCAGACGTTTCCGACGCGTTGCTTCTACGTCGATGCCCAGAGTGAGTCGAAACGCTGCGAGTTGAGAATAATCGCGTTTCTCGCTCGTCCAGCAACGTGGCCATTGTCTCCGTTTTCATCGTAGAAGCGGAGTACTCGCGGCGACCGGAAATTCGTCCGTAAATATTCGTCGAGTCCGGATTTTTCGAGGGAAAGTTTACCCACGAAACCGTGGAGGTCGGGAGCGTATCGAGGCGGATGCGACGAGCGCGTAATCGTCGGTTAGGGGTGGGCCGTGTCGTGGGAAAGCTTTCGCCCTGGCGTCTGCGACGCAGCAAAATTCAAAGGAGAGCGGACAAATCCCGTGGAAACGGTACCCACGACGAAATATTCGTGGAACGAATACGCGATAGATTCTCATCTTTATTCAATTTTCCCGTTCTTTACGCTATGAAAGCCCTTTCGTGCGCGGCGACGTTATCGCGACCTAAACCCCGGATAGATCGCGTACGCCACTCGAACGTCATCGAGCACCTAGCAAACGGATGGTGCACCATTTATTCGCGCGTACCAGCGTTTCTTTTCGGCTTACAAAATTCGCGAATTTCGAACGATCCGAGAAATCGTTCGGCGACGAACGGCACGCGCAATCTCTTTGGGAACACGAAACGGTGTAACGTCGGATGAGCAACGGTTTCCGGTCTACCCACCTTCACCCCGGCGATCAAAGTTTTTCGCAACGGCGCTAACAACCTGCACGTGACTGGATGGGATAACAATACGAGCACGCGTTCCTTCCTGGTCAGCTTACTGGAAATTGTAGATGAGGCTCGATTATGTATTCCGATCGTTCGCGATATCAAACTGCCTGGCTTCTCGCTGGTGATGGAGTGTTTTCTGCCCCCCCGATCCACCCCCGTTGGCCGACGTCGCCAACCCCGGGTCCGATCTCTCTTTCTCCGTGGCCCTCGTTCGTTCGCGTCGCGAAAGTCACGTTCGCAACGAAACCCTATAAATCCATACGAGAGTGCTCCGGACTCGTAGGAAAACGTTTAAGCCGTGGCTGGGGGCGAGCGACGCGAAGAAGTCGTCGTTCGGTCGATTTTGTACGCTCGAACACCGCAAGATATCACGCGCTTCTATTTTTCATCGTTCGTCGGATCGGTCATTGATTACCACGGTTAATTGTCATCGTGACGACGAAACGAAGCCCCTGATCCGTTCTGTTTACACCGGGAACGGAAGTCGGTAACGATAGAAAGCCGAGTCGAAAGGGACGAGAAAGCGTGGCGGGATAACGAGAGGAGGCGGAACGAAGCGAGGCGGACGTCCAAAGGGGCTGAATTATACCGAAGGAGCGACGTCTACGAAGATAATCACACGCCTGGTAACAGCCAGTTCATCATCGTGGTATCGCGGCAAGGGGCTTGATGCATCGTGGAAATCGTGCACGAACCGGCCACACCGAACAGACGACCGGGCTCTCCTTTGTAAACGAGACATCGAAGCGGATTCTCCTCCTCTTTCCATTGAATCCTCTCCGCCTGACGGCTTCCACGGTTTCCTGCCGACTCAATTAGCGCCGCCTAATAGCGCCTAAAAAATTGTCCAGACAGTACATACAGCGATACCTGGAGCATCGCAAGCCCCAAATTCTAAACAATGGACGGTGCAAAAATATGTTGGGTTTTCTCTAAAAGGAGGTATACGCATCATTCGTGCTTTACCTTAATAAATAAATGCCAAGAAGTTGTTGATAACGAGGGTGATTACATCACTTATTAAAAACAAAAACGTGTTAAAAATATATCTGTTTGACTCTAATGCAAAAAAACATTACTTTCCGGCCCACCCACTAGAACATACCCCGCTGCTTCGTGTATGGAGAAGGTGGGTCCTCAAAAACTGTTGTGGTCGCTATGGTTGAGGCATGTTCAATGTGTCATCAAACCCGGAATAAAGTGAAAAAATAGAGAACGGCTGATTTCTAAAGTGAATCGTACGTGTGAGATATTATCTGCAGGCCGGCCTGCTGAACTAAACCGATGGAAAGAAACTAACTTCACGGCATAGTCTATGAATTTGACCGCATCGTAAAGTTGTCCCCTAGTTGTCCTAACATCCGAAATAACGCGTATGTTTCTTGTTACAGGCGCGCTGCAGATTACCGGATCGGACGTGACCGACCAAGGAAAGTACGAATGCGTGGCGAACAATTCCGTGGGAACGGAGTACTCCAAGTCGGCCATGCTATACGTGAAAGGTAAACGTCGATCGAGATTTTCAGCGGACCTCCGCCGCGACGTAGAAATCCGTTTGAAGGCATCCGGTGGAAAAAGTTTGCGGGACTCGGGACCGTGGCCCCGTAAACTCGGTCGTTTTCCTGTTTTCTAATTAAAAGTAATGCCACGTAATTAAAGCGTAATTAAACCAAGCTGACGGCACAAAGGATTCGCGCGCTTGGAATCGCGTCACGAATATTATGCCGAGACAGTGCCGTTCCTCGCGGTGTTCAGCTTCGTCGACGAAATTCGAGGATCACGGGGCAAACTAGAATCGCGAGCGAACATTTTCGTTTTCGATCGCACGGCATCGATGATGTGTCTTTTCGCGCAGTTCGCCGCGTTTTGCCGACCTTCTCCAAACCGCCGCCTCCGTTGAGCGAGGTGATGCTGGGGGCGTCTCTGAGCCTGAACTGCGTGGCGGTCGGTTCACCGATGCCGCTCGTCAAATGGAGAAAAGACCCGGCCACCGATCTCACGCCCGACGACAAACTGCCCGTCGGCAAGAACGTGCTGGTGCTGACGGACATAAAGGAATCGGCCAACTACACGTGCACGGCAGCCAGCGACCTCGGAGTGATAGAGGCCACGTCGGTGGTGAAAGTTCAATGTTCGTATCGAGATAGGAGATACGAGATCGCATTAGCGGGTTATCGCGTACCGCGTAACGCGAAACGATCGATCACCGGCTCGGCTCGTGTTCCGAGGACGCGACCGTACGCGAAACACGACTGTTTCCGTGTAACGACATACTTAGTTTCCACGAGTGAACACGCCGCTTTCGTGTACGGATCGCATTCGACGTCTTTCGCTTCTCTGAACGACGACCGATTACCGTTCGATCGTGTCACGGGTACGCGATGACCCGGTGTCCACGAGCCTCGAACTGACCGCTCGCGAACTTGAATTTCAGCTTTTCCCAGCGCACCGGAAAACGTTCAGGTGTCCGACATCACCGCCACCTCGGTGAAGCTCACCTGGTCTTACAAGGGTGCCGACGAACTGCAGTATTACGTGATACAACACAAACCGAAACACGTGGATCAAGCGTTCGCCGAAATATCGGGAATCACCACCATGTACTATCACGTACGGAGTCTCAGCCCGTACACAGAATACGAGTTCTACGTGATAGCCGTGAACGCCATTGGGCGTGGTCCCCCGAGTACCCCGGTGACCGTCACCACTGGCGAGACGAGTCAGTATACATTTTCCTAAACGTTTTCTTGTCCGAGTATACGATCGCGTATACGAGATAAAATTGCAATCGATATAACTGATAACCAGAATTTGAAAAAATCATTGATAAATATCCGCCATGTTGTTCGACGTTACGCGCTGATGACTAAGTCCAATTGAAAAGGATTTAGTTCGATCGATATTCTGAACATGAGCTCAAATTGTAAATTAACTCTTTGCGGTCGCAGCTAAAATCGTAAATTAACCCATCACTCCATATTATATTAATTGTATATCAATCTTTATTTTAAGACATATCACACTTTCTATGAAGGAAGATAAACTGCTAAGATACATATTTGCGAACCGATACCGTACTGCTATCGATTGGATATCCAGTATAAAGCAATTCTAGTATCGTCTTCGATATCAGCATGATTTATACAGCATCCGTATGATACCCAGAACAATTGTTAAATTCCGCTAACACACAAATTGGCCATTAACACTAAAACTACCAACCGAAATGACTAGTTTAGTGCTTGACATTTTATGCTACAAAATTTTGTTGTCCTTTCTTCAAAATGTCTATCATGTTTCTTGGTGTTGATGAATTGCTGTACATGTTAGTCGATGCAGCAGTATTTATTTATTTTCAATTTTAAAGTAAGCGTCCATTTGATGCCGGTACTTCTAGTATTAAAATATTAAAACTGTTGTTGTTGCAATTTTTTTATAGAATAAATTTTTAACACGAAACGTGAATTTTAAAAAAGGAATTAATAAATTATGTCTTCTTTTAAATTTTAAAGTAAGCGTGCATTCGATGCCGGTACTTCCAGTATTAAAATATTAAAACTATTGTTGGTGCAATTTTTGTATAGAATCAATTTTTAACACGGAACGTGAAGTCTAACAAAGGAATTAATAAATTCTATTTTTCCTCCATAATCGTTCATGACACGACCGCAAAGAGTTAAAAACGAATAAACCTCGTTAACATTGTCGCGCGTCTCGCAAGAGGGACCGGGGTCTCCGGCGAGACCTCGGTTGTCTCGTCGAGACTCGCGCATAATTCATCGCCACAATCATCCGTTCCGTTCGATTCGATTCGATTCGATTCGACCCGAGCCGGACGTCCGTCTCTGTTTTTTTACGACGGCCGCGCATCTCGAACGAGTCCCGTAACGATCAACGATGTCGATCATGCGTTTCGCCGTGATTTTTCCGCGCACGGAACCACGAGCAAGATATCTGATTACATTGGTACGTCGAGCGCGTTTACCAACTTTTTTGCACGTAGATAATCTTTTTTACACCACGAAGGAGAAAGAAATTTTGACACGGTTTTTGAGGGAAAATTGTACTTTTTTTCCATGCTGTCCGCCGTGGACGCACGATTTGATTCATGTAAGTGACAAGACATTTTTTTCACCCATCACCAATCCCCTTTCTCTGTGTCGCACCATGCGTTGACGTTTTTGTCGGACCGTGTTCGTCGCGTCGCGCTTCGACGTCTCGTTTCGCTCTGCATTTTCACCACCACCTGCCTTCTCCTGACCCTTTTTCTCTTCCATCTCACCCTCTGCGCGTCTCTCCGCCTCTCTTTTTCGACGAGAGAAAAATCGGTACGCGAAGAGACAGCACGCGAAATTGCACCTTTCCTCGATAAAGTAGCGCACTCTTCGCACCTCGTGAAAATACGAAGTAGCCGTAAACCTCTCGGTGATACAGCCACTCGTATTTTTGCCGTGCATTGTACGTTCATTATATCGCTTAATTCGATAATGATCATTGAAAATAATCGTTCATCCTTTTTTTTTCTAATAGCGGAATCGACAAATGGAGGTGCCAGTAAGTTCAATCATTATACTACAAAAGAGTGCTGTAGCGGCGTTACTCGTCTTTCGTATACTTTCTCTTCTTTTTTTTTTTTTTTTTTCGTACCCTGTTTGGTTGTTTGTTCGATCGTTTTCTCGTTTCGTTTCCTTGGTGTTGTTGTTCTCTTTTCCTTTACTTTCTTTGGTCTCTTTACTCGTTGTACTCTCTTTTATCGTCCTATCTTTTTCTTTTTATTTTTGTTCTTCTTCGGTCCGTTAATTGTTTCGGCGTTGAATGGTCACGCAGCGCACGCACGCATTCATCGTTTGTCGCACGCGCACTGCATCGACGCGTTCGCGACAAGTACAATTTGTAGCTAATCGATCACGAGCCGTTACACCTTTCATTTTCCGTTTCTTTGTGTTTTCCTTCTTTTTTTTTTTTTAGCGCGTTACACCGTAGTCACGATTCCACGGGCCATCCACGGTAGAGAACGACACGGTTATTCGTACTTTCCGGTCTCTGTTATTTTTCCCGACCTGGAGCTCGCGTGTTTGGTTGTCGCGGTGTTTTCCCGGGGTTTCGCTCGTACTATTCTGTCCAGTGACTAACTAGAACGGTTTGTCCGTGCAGCGGGGCGTTTCGAAGAATATCCAAAGTAATTTCTCCGTTGTAGAACCCGGTACCGCTCCACGCAAGGTCCAAGCCCGACCATTGAGTTCCAGCACGATGGTTATACAGTGGGACGAGCCGGAAACTCCCAACGGACAAGTGACGGTCAGTAGAAGGCGAATTTCTCGAATCCCGTAATCCCGTTCGCTTCGTTTCGTTTCGTTTCGTTTCTAACCGGCGATATAACGGTGTACGATATCCGTGTCGTTGCAGGGCTACAAAGTGTACTACACGACCGACCCTAATCAACAAATGGCGTCTTGGCAGTACCAGATGGTGGACAATAGTCAGCTGACCACGATATCTGACCTGACACCGCACACGATTTACACGATTCGAGTGCAGGCGTTGACGAGCGTCGGTCCCGGCCCGCTCAGTTTGCCCGTTCAAATAAAGACGCAACAAGGGGTACCGAGTCAACCGGAAATGTTGACCGCCGTTGACATCGGTGAGACCAAAATAACGCTCCAATGGAGCAAACCCGCTCATAGCGCGGAGAACATCCTCAGCTATGAGCTGTATTGGAACGATACGTACGCGCAGGTGAGACGATCGATGCATCCACCTCGTCGATATAGTGTTTTTGACCCGCGTTCGTCGATTTCAGGAGAAGCATCATCGAAAGATACCCGTCACCGAGAACTACACCCTGACCAACCTCTACCCGAACACCCTGTACTACGTGTGGCTGGCAGCGAGGAGTCAACGGGGCGAAGGAGCAACCACGATACCGTATCCGGTTCGCACGAAACAGTACGGTAAGCAAAAGACCAAAGAACCAGACGAAAATGTCGAACAGAAGAGAGCGCGAATTCGACGCAGCGAGGACAGTGCCGCATTTATGGCCGTTTCGCGACGTCGATCGATCCCGTTCGGAAACGGTGACGTTTCCCTTCGGGATCGTCGGAACGATCGCGAATCGTCCTGGCACAGCAGGTAGGATACGTTGCGTAGCGCTAGACGCTCCCGCAAGTAGCGTAAGCTATCCCGATACGCGACACGTGCATAACCTTTTTCCGACGAGGGTCAAGATATTATTCGCATTCGTTGAATCGAGCTGTTGCGATAGCAGGGTGGGCGGACGGGGAGAAAAGACGGAAGATAGAGAGTATCGTTGAACCGTGAAGTGTGGGAGAGTGAGAATGATTGCATGCGTTGCAAATAAGAAAGCCGTTTTTGGATGCCACTTTATATATATCTATATACATACATATATATATATATACGTACATATCATACATATAAATTGCACTAAGCACTGCATCGATATATGTGTGCATTTTGGGCACCTCTTTTCATTCTCGATAACGTATGGTTTACGTCCGTTCTTCAATTTTTTCGTTGTCTCTGATTTTCCTTGACGATGCTACCGGAGCCACGACGTTAACTCGGCGCGAGTTAACGGCGTCGTGCCTGTACAAAAATGTTTCTAATCACGTACTTTTTTCGACTGTTCAAGGATCGACTTGTCAGTTTTTCCTTGAGTAATTTATCGCCTCTTTGAACCCCTTATCCGTCGAACGACCAACTAATAATTTCTTTGGTTCGATCCTCTCTCGTCGGTCGGCCACGAACGCGGCTCGATCTCGAGATCCGTCGAGTACGAAGCGGACGGAAGATCGTCGACGACGCGGACGATTAACGTGGTATTCGCCGACGATAAACGACGATCGGGGGACGAAAGGGAACGCGAGCGATTATCGCGATTTTCCGCGCATCTTCGATTCGAGACTCGAGATCGAACGCATCGTCGCGATCGTTCGACGACCGACGAGATTTCCCTGCCACGTTTTTCGTTTTTCTTTTCTCCCCCTCCTATAACTGAGTGTTATACAGTACCCGGGGCTCCGCCTCGCAATGTAAGCGGACAAGCGATCAGCCCGACCTCCATATTGGTAACGTGGGAACCTCCGCCTGCCGATCGATCGAACGGATGGATCGCGTACTACAAGCTGCAAGTCGTCGAGAGCGGACGCTCCGACTCGGAGGCGAAGATTATCAAACTGAATGACACGCGTTTCGTGTTGGACGAACTGAAAAAATGGACCGAGTATCGAATCTGGGTATCGGCCGGGACCAGCGTAGGTGACGGACCCCCGAGTTATCCTATCTCGGTCAGAACTCACGAAGACGGTATGTATCACTAACGTTCGCTTAACCGTACTCTTACGTTTACCTCGAGTTGTCGAAGCTTGGCTCTCGAACCCTCGCGTATCTCCGATTCTCGACCCCCTTCTTTTTCAACGTTCTTCGCATTTTTCCGCGTGTACCTGTTTGGTGAAAACTAATCGAGAATAAGATTCGCTCGGAACACGTTCGAGCGCCACGTTTCGCGTCAAGTCCAAATATGTACTCTTGCGAAGACGATGTATCGCGACAGAGTTGGTCACGCAAGAGCCAAAAATATAAAAGCCCGCCAAAAATCAGTCCAAAGATGTTCGCGCGATTCCAGTGCGGGTTGCGATGACACGCCCTTCGTTGTCTCGAGCCGGTGACGTTCGGTCTGTTCTTCGATCATCTACACACGTACGTGCATTAAATGTATTTTCGATTTCAGATTCCGCTAACGTCTCTCTGCGAACCTGTCTCTAATTCCATCCGTGACACTTACACTCGACGTCCACCTTTCTCGATGATATTCCCTTTTCGCACATATCCACATCCGACCCGACCCCTTCTTTACTTTCGTTATCTTTTCGTCGACAGTCTTTTCCTTTCGTTGTTTTACGTTCTTTTTATCTACTTTCTTCGTTCAGTTCCCGTTACGTTACATTATCGTTGCATCATTGTCGTATTCTCCATTCGATTCCATTACGATTGTATTGTATTACATTGTGTATATATATGTATAATGTACAAAACCGTACGCAGAGAGCAATCACCGGTCAGGAGCTCGCTTTTGGGTTTCTCAGTTACGATGTCGAGTAATCGTCGTTGTCGCGGCGAACCATCTCGTGAGCGGGATCGTTTTTTTCCATTTTTTCCAATTTTTTCGATTACTGCCAATTTTCGCGAGGCCGATACACGCGGTTTGCAATTTTTCTTGCGCGAACGTAAGTTTTGAACGCGCCCGCGTTTTTTTCCTCTTTTTTCTTTTTCTTTTTACAAGCTGGTCCACCGTTCTCCTTTGTGACGCTTTTCTGGCACACCCCCCGATCATCCCCATTTTTTCGGACGGGACGCGGCAGCTACGCGACGAAATGCAAAATAATGTTGGCCGTACTTTTTTTGGCTGGCGAGATTTTATATTTTTGGAATTTTTGCGACAACGATTATCCGCGAGTTACCAACGAGGTAATTCCGAAAAAAAATACCCGCCCCATAACCCCCGAACCCCATCAAGGCCCTGAAAATTCTCCACCACCCCCTAGTTCGTTGGAGCGGCCCAAACATTTTTTACAGATGGTGCACGCAGCCACGGATTTTTCATGAAGCTGATAATCGATTTTTGAACTCAGCTATACGTGACGAATAAACGAATTAATCCCAAAAAAAAAAAAGAAGTACAAATAAAACGAGAAACGTATTTTCTTATCGATTTTTACAGGGCCTAATCGCAACTCACCCTTTGTTCGTTGCCGTTGGTTTTTTTATCCCCAGCCCCACTTTTGAAAAACTTGGCTACTCATTTTAACACGTTAACTAATATACTTAATTATACTCATTCACGTGTTTTTGTCTTTCCTTAAAGCATTTGCAGGAGGATGATCCAGGTTTTGAACAGCTAGTTTTTAAGATCTACTCGCACTAACGTAATACATCGGCTGTCTAATGATATGTACTCATTACACTCAATGTTCATTCTGATGATTAACCGTGGTCACGTCGGTAAAGATGTTTCGTTTCTCTCTTTAGTTGGTTGACTCATTATTGCCACGTGTTACGAAAATAGAGAGGCCAAGCTGACCGTCTTGAACGCGTTCACGACGTTATTTTCATCGTTTCGGAAAATTGGGAAACGTTAACGAACAATTACGCACGGGGGTCGATCGTCGAGCGAGTTTATCCGTTCGATAAAAATAACGCCCGTGAACGAGAACGGCAGCTTGCCGATGAAACGCTTACGTATATATATAAAAAAAAAAAAGAGAAAACAAGCGTATGTATCACACACACGTACACGAATACACTATACAAAATCTCTCTCTCTCTCTCTATCTCTATCTCTATCTCTATCTATCTCTCTCTATACATATATATATATGTATATTCAAACGATGCACCATTTTCGCTATACACATATATATTTCAATCGCGATATATATGTGTATATACATATATATATATATATATATTTCTATATCTCTGATATATAAGGCTCTTCTGTCTTTAGTTAAGATTTAGTTCTACCTATTGTTTGCACATGTTTAGAGCATGCCTTCGTTTGTTTAACGATTCCTCGATTTCACCAGAATCCGTTTCCACGAGCCACTCCGACCCCGAATACGATCCCGACAACTTCACCAACGATCCAACCTTCGCATCCACGTCGAAACGTATTATCCGAAACCCTGAAAAAGATACCGTCGAGCTACGTCGAGTCTGCGCGACCATTTACCCTTTACCCGACACGATCGCAATCGACCATCCCATGAATGGCATGCCGATGCATGAAGAGATTTTGCTTTTGGTTTCGAACCTGTCCCGTCCGTTTCCCGTTGGGTGCCGCACGCTCGGTACCCTCGCCCTTCCCAGCATGGTAAATACGTTTTTTGGCCCTCACGACCGTTCCCAGATTACCAGCCTCGCCGCGAGGTAGAGAAAAGACGCGATCTCGATGGTTACGATCGTTATCGATCTCTGTCTCTCCCTGGTGGCGAGTCCAGGACGCGTCGTACGATCGGGAAAATCGGTCCGAGGCGGAAAGTAAAGGGAAAAGGAGAACAAACACGTGGTCGAATCGTGGACGACGACGACGTCTCTTTTGTCTCGGGAAATAATCAAAGACCTTGGGAATCGGGGAATCATTTGTTGCGAGAAGCATTGTGAAGGCGTCGTTGTCGCGGTAAAAGTCGTACGAACGCGTCCGTAACGACGTTCCCTCGAACCTTTTGCACTCGGTACCCACGGAACGGCCAGGATCCTCTTTCGTTTCACCGAACCCCACCCTCGGACTCCTAGTTCCACCCACGCATTGTCCCGTTTACGAACCGACCGATCCAGCCGGAGCCGTCCGTCCACCCCCTAAGAGCAGACTCGGCAAAGCGAAGCGGGACGATAAAAAGCACTGCTGAAAGCACCCTGCCGTGTAAGCTCGCACATTGTCAAGCACAAAAGTTCACCGCCGTGTATACGTATTATACGTCCACCACGTTCGTTATTGTCATTGTCGCCGCTGGAGTAACGCCACCACTATATCATGTACTATAATTAGACTTGAGAACCTATCATCGGTACACCTAGTGTTCGCATCGTTGTTAATGTGTGCACGGGCACCGGGCTCCGAGTAAATTTTCTTTCACAACGGTCACACGTGTTTTGATTCTCGCACCCATCACGCACGCATGTCGAGTGGCACGCGCGCGTCACGAGGCCAGCGAGGATCGATCGAGAGCGCGCTAACCATAAACGAAGATATAAACGCGAGTTTCGCGCGCTCGCGATCCGCCTCGCGCGTCCACGTAAGATTCGTTCGTTCATACGTTCGCATTTAACAGCACCGTAATATATATACAGTGACCGACATAATAAAGTGACCATATGGCATATAGAATAGCTGAAAACTAATGTTTTTAACGAAAAGCGATCCTAATATCGAGGCTTTTTGAAAGGTTCATCATATCAAGAGTTTATTACAAAAATTGAAAGACTATTTGTAATAACAAAAACTTGTAACTTTTTTTTAACAAAAGATTTTCATATATGACAAAAAATATGAACACATCGTAAATCTTAATTTACACTTAATTTATCACAGTCTTTTATAAGCAGGTAAACGAACTGTTAGTTATGTTCTATTTACAAGACGTTACAAATTCTAAGGTGGTCACTTTTTTTTAACATGTATGAAAATGCCTGTTTAAAATCAAGTTACAAGTACTTGCAAATGTTTTTTTTTTTAATTGTAAGTAATTGTTGGTGTGGGGATAAACCTTTCAAAAAGTTCCGACACTTGTATCCTTCTTCGTTAAAAACATCAGTTTTAAGATACTCTGTGTTGGTTATAAGATAGTCACTTTATTATGCCGGTTACTGTGTATGTTTTCGCAAACGCACCGTAATTTTGTACATTCACCCGTCTAAAATATCGATCGGCATAGTCGACGCGATATATCGTGCCGAGCACCAGCACTGAGAGCACCCTTCTGAAGCAAAAGCACCCGCACCCCCACTATATATCGATTGTCGTGCAGTCTTTGAACCTCGCGTCCTCTCGAAATGATCGCGAATCGATCCCGAACCGTCCGACGGTGTCGGGACGCAGGTTTCGCGATCGTCGCGAGTCGATGCATGCGTGAATGCGTGAGCGAGTGCGTAAAAGAGTACGGGATGCAAGAGTAAACGTCGATGCGTCAACGGTCGCGTGGGAGCAACGAGCGGATAGCCGCGAATAGAAAGAGGAAAATCGATGCCGGAGGAATCGAAGCGCGAGCATAACTCGCGAACGAGCGTGTATTCCTCCGTGCGTGTGCGCGAGCGTAATCGCGCGATACGTAGTACCCGTGCCGCGAACCGAGGGTAAACCATTCGCGAATTACCGATTTTTTTTACTTGGAAACATTTGAATACCAATATCCATTGCAATCTTCTTCGTAACCTTGCCACGTTTGTTCGAGAGCCACGACGAGTCCGTGGTCACAAGCAAACGAGCGTGTTCCGGTTCGACGCTGGAGAAACGACGACAAAGACGTCGACGACGACGGTGTTTTTCGACGTCGAGCACGACGCACGAAAGATGGAGGTTTATTTCGTCGACGTCGATTTCGACAGCGAGCGATACCCTCGTATCGATTGATTCTGGGTCACTCTCTCTGCTCGATACGAGCACCGATAGATCCCGAGTACGGGATTTCGTTAATTCTTTACACTAGCTAAGCTCGTTGGAATGATACCATCACACCAGTCCTTCTCTACTATATTATCTATACGTGCACCCCTTTGCTCTCTGCATGCGAGTCACCGACCTATTTTTCCATCTTCTGCCTCTCTGTAAGTTTACCATCGTATCTTTGATATTAAACTAATATTTTATTCGATATGTACGATACGTTCTTTACATCTCTCTCTCTCTCTCTGTCTTTCTCTGTCTATCTCTATAGATATTTATATATATATATATTATGTATTATTGCGTACGTATTACATTTTTATGTCGTGTATTGATATTTTATACGTCTTCTCCTAGGTAATCAGAGAAAGTTATATCGCTCTGTATGTGTATGTCGTTTTTACGTTTGTATCTTAATCTGTCAGAAAATTTTGCGGTTCTCGGTCCGTATCGTTTTAACGTACCTGCGATATAGAGTATCGATAAAGGATCAACGTACCTTCTCGTTTCTTTTTGTAACCCTGCTCCCTCTGAGAAAGCCGTGAGCCTAACGAACGCATGTCTCCACCTTTTTTTTCATCTCCTTTGGCCCCGAACCGTTAGCACCCGTTGATAAAATCAACAGTCGCGAAACCGAACGGAAAATCCGATTAGTTCGCGCGATATGTACTTTCGAGCCCGACCGATTCGAAAACGACGCGCTTCGGTTCACGGTCGTATCCACGTGCGTATTTTGCGAAGAATTTTGTGATTTTTTGCATGGATGAATGCGCGGATGGATGCTGCTGGTAAAACAAAAGGGAACAAAAGAAGGACGGAAATATTTTTGACCGGGCTCGGGATTCCTCTCTCTCTCTCTCTCTGACTCTCTATCTGGGATAATCTTCCGCCACCATCACCGTTACAACCACCACCACCCTGAGATATAAAAAAATAATAATTATTTTTTTCATCGAGCTAATGTTTTTTTGCGGGTGACTTTTTGGAGTTGCACAAACAGAACAATTTTTCCTCGAATACGTTCCCCAGCTCTCGCGTATCCTTATCAATTTATTCGTGAGTTTTTTCCGTACGAACAACGCGGACAGACCGGGTTTCACGATCCCTCCTCTCCTCCGCCTCTCACGCTGTCTCTGTATCTCTCCTTGTCCCTCCTCACGACCGGGACCATTCTCATTGTATACACACGTAGTTTTACAACGAAATCCTGTCGGTTTTCACGCGTCCCGAACCACACGATACACCGATCCTCTCTCGTTACTTGTTATGGTTTCTCCTTCCTATAGCTTTCTTTTCGGTAGACACTTTATCATAGGTCTTCCCTCTCGATGCCTCGTGCCGCGACGAGGGAAACGACGGAATGTTTCGTTTCTTTCTTCCGTTCGTTCATTCTTCTTTTAATCTCTACCCTGTTTTTTGTCTGTCTGTCTCTCTTTCTTTGCGTTGCGTCCCCGTCGGTGGCGAGTCCCGTTTTTCTCGCGGCCAAGGAAATAGTCGCAAAACGAGTCGCGCAGAAAAAAAGAAACGAAAGGTCTTTCTCTCGGCGGCAGGGGGCAGGTGGACACGAGCCTTTAGTTATTTCATATTTGGAGTAGTGATTGCGCATGCCAGATAAAAGAAAAGAAAAAGATATTCTCACATCTCCCGCCTCTCTGCGACCAACTGCAACCGAGGAGCAAGCGATATTTTGTGTTCGATTTAACGATCGATTCGAATTTTCACCACCGACATTATTTTTCGTCAGAGCGGCAAAAAAAAAAAAAAAAAAAAAATGAAAAGAAACGAGCGAAAAAGAAAGAGAAAAAAAAAGAATAAAGAGAAAAGAAAGAAATATCTGCGGATAGAGCAGAAAAAGGGTACGATTGGAATCGAGCGCGTGGGAGGGAGGGAACGAAGAAACGAGCGAGTGCGCGTGTGCGTGTTTCACCAGCGAAACCGACTAAAAATTATTATCACACGCCACCCCAAAACCCGACACCCCCCTGTCGTTCTTTTTTTGTCTAAGTCAAAGCATAAAGAATAGCTGTAAAGAGGCCATGTTGACGTTGATGATAATCAGTAGTATGCTACCCACTGATATGCCTAAATATTATTAAATATCTAATCAATCAATATTCAATATACGTGAGAAGTTGACACGAATTTTTACGAGTTTTTTTTTTCCCACTTTTTTGGCGACTTTTGGGGCGCAGCTGAAAAAAGTGAGTATCCCTTAGCTCGTTTCGAGTTGTGCCATGAATTTTCTTCCTACTTGATCGTTTTATGCATGTACATATATATATATACACGCACGTTTGTATATATATGTATGTATGTGTGTATGTATATCTATATATCTATCTATCTATATATATATATATATATACATATAATTTTTTCTATTTTCCGTCTCTTTTTTCGCATATCGTTTTGTTTTTTCTAACTGCGAGAGACCATTTTGGAAATGTCATTTTTTTACCATCTTTTTGTTGCTGCAAACGGAAGAGCAGACACGTAAATCGAAACGAAAATCGTTTACGCGCAACAAAACGCTGCGACTACGCGCTCGCCAACTTTTTGTTCTTTTCCGCTGCATACCGATCTTATCGTGGCCGTAATCGATGCGTTAATTGCGTGTACGTTGCGAGGATGGGGCAAAAATTTGATCGATCCAGGGTGGGGATGAAACTTTTTCTTCGCGGTACAGCAGTCGCGCGTTTGTTTGGCTTTTCCTTTGCCGGTACCTTTCTCCCTTGCAACGCATTTTTTTTTTTTTTATTTTCTGCCAGACTACGTAGAGGCTACAGTAATTGTTTCGATTGCGTGCGAAATTAGAAAGTACGTAGACACCGCTGAGAGTTTTCTTTTCTTTCGTTTTGTTTTTTTCTTTTTTTGTTCGATCACGATCGTTGTTCCGTTCTTGTTTTTCTGTGTAATGCCGATGACATTTCCGGTGCCGGATACTGGACCGTCCATGAGAGATAGTATACACGGCATCGTCTGTCCTATGTCGTCTATCGCCGATGAAAATGTGCGCGAGACAGAAACGTTGTGCCGAGAAGCAAACACGGTTTGTGAAAAATAAAAAGAACTCAAAATAAAAAAAAAAAAAAAAAAAACGTAGAAAAGCGGAAAAAATAGAGAAATAGAGAAAAATAGAAAAACGTGGAAAACCCGTCGAAACGTACACGAGAAAAAAAAAAAGAAACATGGGAGACAATGTAGCAACGTTCGCGAGAAATTATATCGAAGCGGCTTATCGATGTGGGTAACTGTAAATACACGAGATACATTTTGTTACCCTTGCACGTTTTAACGAAAAACACGAATGCACGATTCTGTTGGCACAGTTTTCATCCACACCCAGCACCAATGATCGTAGATCGCCGCACACGTTGTACGCATATGATACGCGCGTGTAAAACTGGCTTCGTTTTGTCATGGACTCTCCAATATTGCCGTCTATAGAATTATCGTCCAACGTAACCGCGCCGGCGATCACGTGTTTATTCGCGCGAGTCGTATGTTCGCGTCCTCGAACCGAATGAAAAATAAAAAGAAAAAAAAAAAACATACATTATTGGTATTCAAATGGAGGATTATCGTACCGTAAGGACGTAGAGCATGAGGTACCGCGTACCTCGTAACGTTGTTTGTACGTTGTTTTGTCCGTGTGCGATTGGTGGCATGTATATTTTCTCCGTTACTTTTTCTTTACACTCTCTCGTTCCTCTTCCACGTTTGCGTTCTTTATCGTTTTCCAACTTTTCATTTCTCGTTTTTCATTTTTCATTTACCGTTTTTTCGCTCGCAAGTCTCTCGGACGCTTTGATTTTTCGTGCTTTTCGCCACGTTGGTTGAACGAGCACTCGTACCAAACCACGCGAACGCGTCTAATCCAATCGATTAAACGTCACCGACGAAATCGTCGCTGATCGTTTTTCCCTTCTAGTTGTAGCGTTTCGTCGCATCGATTCATACGAGTTACGCTTCGTAATACTGGCGAAAAGCACACAACGAACGTCGAGTCGCTTCGCGTCGGACTATGCTTACGACGGACACGCTCGACGAATTATATCGTACATAAAACAGTTTTACGTTTCGTTGAGTTCTCGTTTAATCGTTCGCGTTTATTTTTGCAGGGATTACCGCCTCGTTACTGTATTATTTAATCGTTATTCCCAACCCTCTCCCTTTCACGCGTGTGATTGCGATTACGTGTAGATGAATGCGCGATCGAGTGTGTGGCGGACCGTCGTGCGTAAAGAGCATCGATTAACCGTGCGTTGCGTTCCAGTTCCGGGAGATCCTCAGGACGTGAAAGCAAGACCGATCAATTCGACCGCGATACACGTCGAGTGGAAACCGCCGAAATCGAAAGAACAGAACGGCGTGATAAGGGGTTATCACATACACGTGCAGGAAGTCAGGGAGGAGGTGAGTGATCTCGCGAAACGGATGATCGCGTTGTTAACACGTCGCTGATCGTCGCGAATCCTGCGTTTAGGGCAAGGATCTTCTGAACGAGCCGATACGACGCGACGTGCACGACGACGGCGTGCTAGAAATGAACATCACCGGTTTACAACCGGACACACGATACTCGGTCCAGGTGGCGGCGTTGACGAGAAAAGGGGACGGCGATCGTTCGACGCCGGTTCACGTTCGTACGCCCGGCGGTGTGCCGAACAGACCTCAGGTTAACGTGAAGTACGTTCGTCCCTCTTCGTCGTCGATCGAACACTTGATCACGCGTGAAATCCTTTACAGAGTCCTGTCCAGAGAGCCGGTCGAGCTGGAGCTCGATTGGGAGCAACCCACGCAAACCTACGGCGACCTGTTGGGTTACAGAATCAGGTACGGAATCAAGAATCAGACGCTGAAGGAGGAATTCATCGAAGGGACTCGCGTTCACACGTACAAGATCTCCGATCTGGGTAAGAGTCGTGTCGTTTCTCGCGTTAAGGAGTTATACTTAAGTAGGTATCGATCGAAATTAATCGGCTGGTCCACTCGCAGAGGAGAGAGGCGTGGATTACGAATTCAGGGTCGCCGGACAGAACGCGATCGGTTTCGGTCAGGAGACGGTGCGATATTGGTTCAGCCCCGAAGGAGAGCCGACCGGTCCCCCAACGAATCTCTCCTACACCTTTCAAACACCCGACACCGTATGCGTCACGTGGGACAAGCCTCTCCGGCAGCACAGAAACGGCCAGATAATCGGTTACGATGTCCAGTTCAATAAGAAGAACGACCATTCGACGACCATCGACAGGAACACCACGAAGACCAGGGCGGTTTTCACGAATCTCGAGGAGAACACGGAGTACGTGTTCCACGTGAGGGCACACACGTCGAGGGGCAGCGGCCCGTACTCGGAGAAGATCACGATAATAACGGAGAAGGATATTGGTCGTGCGCCGTTGTCCGTGAAGGCGGTAGCCACGTCGGAAACTAGCGTGGAGGTGTGGTGGGAACCGGTGCCTAATCGCGGCAAGATCCTCGGCTATCAAATATTCTACACGACCACGGCCGTCGAGGATCTCGACGAGTGGAAGCAGAAGTCCGTCGGCCTCACCGAGTCGGCGGACCTGGTCAACCTGGAGAAGTTCACCCAGTACGCGATCACGGTGGCCGCCAGATACAAGACCACCCTGGGCCGGCTCAGCGAGAAGGTGACAGTCAAGGTGAAACCGGAAGACGTGCCGTTGAATCTAAGGGCGCCCGACTCATCCACCCACTCCATGACGCTCTCCTGGACACCACCCATCAAGCTGAATCCGATGAACTACAAGGTGTCCTTCGACGCCGTGAAGGAGTTCGTCGACTCGCAGGGTATCACGCAAACGCAGATCGTGTCCCGCAAGCAGATGCTGCTGGACCCGTCCGTCACGACCGTCACCGTGAACGAGCTGCAACCGTTCACGACGTACAACGTGAACGTGAGCGCCGTGCCACGCGACGGTCAGTACAGGCCACCCGCGAAAATCACGGTCACAACGCAAATGGCGGCACCCAAGCCGATGGTCAAGCCCGATTTTTATGGGGTAGTGAACGGTGAAGAGATTCAGGTGATTCTTCCGCAAGCATCCGAGGAGTACGGACCCATTTCGCACTATTACCTGATCGTCGTGCCCGAGGACAAGTCCACGGCCGACAAGCAACCGGACGAGCTGACCGAGGACATGATCGCGGACAAAGGAGCCAAACAGGAGAGAGACAACGCGCCTTATATCGCCGCGAAATTTCCGCACCGAGACATCCCGTACACGTTCCATCTGGGCAGCGGGGACATCTACGAGGGCTACGAGAATCGCAAGCTCGAGAAGAACAAGCGGTACAGAATATTCGTTCGCGCCGTGGTCGACACACCTAGAAAGGTAAATGAATCATTAAACGCAGAGTGCGTCCGGAACGGAAAGTAGTTATTGATCGTGGATAAAAAGAGATATCGCCGGTCCGATTGCGGCGCACAATATAATTGTTAATGGCGGGTTATTAAAAGCCGGAGTGTCGGTGGCTCGATGTTACCGTAATCTGCTAAAAATGATTTCGACTATTTTAAACGTTGTCACTTTTCCTTCTTTGAATACTTTATTTTTATACGCATCCGTGCATGCCTGTTTTTGCGTTCGTAATGGAATTAAGTCCTGGCACCGTTAAATAAATAAACGTTTCTCGTTCGATCGCAGCATCTGTACACCTCTTCACCGTTCTCCGAGTACTTGTCGCTCGACATGAGGGAAGTGCCACCTGGCGAACCACCCAGACGTCCTAATCCCAACACGCCGGTCGATGGAAATCCGGAGGTGTCTGTTAAAACCAGCGGCCAAGAACCGGGAATGGTTTGGGTGGTTGGTCCGATAATAGCGGCGTTGATGGTCAGCGTGTTTCTCGTACTCCTGTTCGTCATTAAAAAGTAAGTATCGTCGTTTTGCCGTGTTACCGTTGCGGGACTCGGATCGAACCCGACACGGAATAACATATCGCCTCGTTGCGGAAACGATCCAACCGAATTATTTGCGTTTCGTCGAAATTTCTTTACTTTGCAGCCGTTCGTCGAAGCGGACTAATTCTGTCGTTGCGACAACGAAAATAACGTGATCGTACATTCGGTTTCGGAGCGGTACGCTGAATTATTCTCGAAATATGAGGCTTCAAAATCTGCCACACAGGCTATATCGGTCGGTACCAGGTGGATGATGAATGCCGATGAAATTCTCAGATATAACTTGTCCTACATTTTTTTCTTGGGTACGCGTACGATAAAAGTAATAAAAAAAAAACGAAAGCTGAGTCAGCAGCTGACCAGCGCACACACGTTTTTCCTAGTTCGAGATAGGTTCGATAGTGCAAACGAGACGAGTATATTAAAGTATTTTAAGTCGCGTTCCGCTTCGACCGGGTATATCTCGCAGATGGAAAGTCGTATCGACTCGAAACGAAATCCTTTTCGAAGAAACGAGCATTTCTAACGAAGTCGCGACGAACGACCTATCTAGAGAAATTTGCTAAATTCTTATACGCTCTCGGAACTGTTTAAAATTCGAGTAAAATAATCAGAGTCCCGTGTTTCTAACATTCGATCACTTTCGTAGGCGAAGACAACCGTGCAAGGCACCGGACCAAGCGGCCGTAACCCGACCATTGATGGCAGCGGACATCAGCTCGAACCACGCGCCGTCCGATCCAGTGGAGATGCGCCGTCTGAATTTCCAAACACCGGGCATGGTGTCACATCCGCCGATTCCTATTAGCGAGCTAGGAAATCACATCGAACGTCTGAAAGCGAACGACAATCTAAAATTCAGCCAAGAGTACGAATCGATAGAGCCAGGACAACAGTTCACGTGGGACCACTCGAACATGGAAGTGAACGCGTCGAAGAATCGTTACGCGAACGTGATCGCGTACGATCATTCCAGAGTGATTTTGCAAACGATCGACGGCATATCGGGCACAGACTACATAAACGCGAACTACTGCGACGGATATAGGAAACAGAACGCGTACGTGGCCACGCAAGGACCGTTGCAGGAGACGTTCGGCGACTTCTGGCGAATGTGCTGGGAACTGAGATCCAGCACGATCGTGATGATGACGAAGCTAGAGGAGAGGACGAGGATCAAGTGCGATCAGTATTGGCCGAGCAGAGGGTCCGAGACTTACGGCCTGATGACGGTCACCATCACCGACGTCCAAGAATTGGCCACCTACTGTATCCGAACGTTCCAAATATCGCGAGCCGGTTACTCGGAGAGACGCGAGATCAAGCAGCTACAGTTCACGGCTTGGCCGGATCACGGGGTGCCCGAGCATCCCGCACCGTTTTTGCAGTTCCTACGTAGAGTCAGATCGTTGAATCCACCCGAGAGCGGGCCGTTGATCGTGCACTGTAGCGCCGGTGTCGGTAGAACCGGCTGCTTCATCGTCATCGACTCGATGCTCGAGAGGATCAAGCACGAGAAAATGATCGACATATACGGCCACGTGACCTGTCTGCGCGCTCAAAGGAACTACATGGTACAAACCGAGGATCAATATATATTCATTCACGACGCCCTGTACGAGGCGGTGATCTGCGGTAACACGGAAGTGCCTGCCAGAAATTTACACTCCCACATCCAGAAGCTGATGCAGCCGGAGCTCGACAATATCACCGGCATGGAACTCGAGTTCAAGAAACTGTCCAACATCAAGGTGGACTCGTCACGATTCATATCGGCGAATCTGCCCTGTAACAAGCACAAAAACCGGCTGGTACACATCCTGCCGTACGAGTGTACCAGAGTGTGCTTGCAACCACAGCGAAACATCGAAGGGTCCGACTACATAAACGCGAGCCTGATCGACGGTTATCGGTATCGTGGCGCTTACATCGCCACCCAGGGTCCCCTGTGCGACACAACCGACGACTTTTGGCGTATGCTCTGGGAACACAACTCCACGATCGTGGTCATGCTGACGAAACTGAAGGAGATGGGCAGGGAGAAGTGTCATCAGTATTGGCCGTCTGACAGGTCGATTCGTTACCAGTGTTTCGTGGTCGATCCGATCGCGGAGTACAACATGCCCCAGTATATCCTGCGGGAGTTTAAAGTGACGGACGCTCGGGACGGAGCGAGCCGCACGGTCAGACAGTTCCAGTTCATCGACTGGCCGGAACAGGGTGTCCCGAAATCCGGCGACGGGTTCATCGATTTTATCGGACAGGTGCACAAAACGAAGGAGCAATTCGGTCAGGATGGTCCGATCACCGTACACTGTAGCGCGGGCGTCGGTAGGACGGGTGTCTTCATCACGCTCAGCATCGTGCTGGAACGTATGCAGTACGAAGGGGTGGTCGACATCTTCCAGACGGTCAGAATATTGCGAACGCAACGCCCTGCCATGGTTCAGACCGAGGTAAACTTCGATTTGTCTTCTTTCGTTGTTTCTCGGGAACGTCGAATAAACACTGATCGCGTTCGCTTTTTCAGGACCAATACCAGTTTTGCTATCGTGCCAGTTTGGAGTACTTGGGTTCTTTCGATCATTACGCCAACTGACAACCCGACACTCACGAGGACAGAGACTCGGCCAGGGACAGAAGAGATCGACAGAGAAACGACAGGGACGTCGGGGAACGAGCAAAAGTACGACGCGTCTAGTACGACGCGCAAAAAATCGTGTAACTTTGTAAGTATGTAGTCTACGCCGCGATTCCGGGCATAACGCGTACCATTCGTAGCCGTACCTTTCGAGGACGAGGGCGATACGGCAGAGAGCCGATTACAGCGTAGTTAAAACAAATGTATCGTTAGTCAGTGGTGTCGCGACAATCGCGAAATTACGCGAAACATTTCTGTATCGAAAGCGGCGCATCATACGCGATACGTGCGTTCCACTCGATTGTATTCAAAAAGTACCCCGAACGAACGAACCGGGTACAAGACTGCCGTTTAGAACCATTCGCGGCTCAAAATCGTAGAAACAATCATATCTCTGTAGGAATATTCTTTATCGAAACTTCTTTTACGGTTTAAAGCAAAAGGAAAAACGACGTGGAGAAAAAAATACCGAAAAAAAAAACGAAAGAAGAAAAACGCAGAGGAATCTACGAACAAAAAAAGATAAGTAAATCGAGGAATCGCAACTTGGACTTTTTCCAACAAATCGCAAGTCGATCCACGATTCGACGAGCGGATACCTCGGACGAGATCGTAATTAGGTTCGATCGTCGAAACATATCCAACTCGATCGCGCGTGCCTCGCGTTTTTTCCTTGTGGCGCAACAACGCGTGAAAAAAAGTTAAAACACGTGTTCTCCTATTCGTCGAAGATAAGTGCTTCCATGTCTGTGGGAAAGCTGTAACGTCCGAATATGCTTCGTCAGGAACACCGTCGATCGTGTACGCGTTCGAAGAGTACTTACCGTACGTCGTCGTTGCGAGTAAGAATATCGAGGACAAAAGAGTTGCGAGTGTCTCGGTAATAAACGTCGAGAATGCAGCAGAAAAACGTAAAGCACAGTCGTAAAAACTGATCAGTTTTCTGAATCGAACGGAACAGAGAAAATTCCTTGGCAGTGTTGACCCGTAAGTCGCGAGAGATCGCTAACCGACGTTTCAGGTGCGTTTTAGATCGATAGAAAAAGTCAGCCGCGTTTTTTCCAACATATCACTTTTGTTCTTATACAATTTTCGACCGGTTATCGGCGTTCGATTCGTTCGGTCACCAAGCTGGTCACTTTCTGCCATTGTCCCTTTCGCTCGGTGACAAGAGAATTACCATACTGCCAAATCGACAATTATTCAATTATTGATGAACCCATTACGCACGATAGGAATCTTCTCATTACCTACTGTAATTTTAAGTAGATCTTAAGCGATCGTTCTAAGGATTAGAGTGTCTAAGCGATGCCATTAGAAGAGAAGAAGAAACTGATCGAATGAGAGAAGAGTGAAAGGAAACGGTGCCTATACTCGACTAAAACGCACGAAAGAGTTGCGCAGGTTTCTATGAGAATTAATTTAACTAGAAGCACTGTATGTTGGATTCGCGTACTGTTCCCCCGAGCCCTTGATACCCTCGTGTACAAAGTTCCATCGCAGGCTTCTACCTCGACTACTTTTACGATTTTCCCAGATGACTTGGCTAACAATTTGCCACCAACTTGGATCATTCCTGACTCGGTTAATATCGTCAGACTGAGTTGCCTCGTGTTCGGGGCGTGTTACGCTTCTTCGTAGTACAATTTATCGAAAAATAAACCGGAGAATCACGAGTTTCTGCTATCCGCGATACTCGCGATCGATATCTGTTTCCTCCACCCCCCAGCATTCGAAACGCCGAATCAGTGTCGAAAAATTGAACAGAATTCGGCGATAACATCGCGATCGATTGTGCGCAACGTGTGTATCCCTTTTGATAACTTTCGACGCGTATCACTTTGCGATTCAAAGAATTATAAAGTTCGTAGTCTATTCAAGACAATAAACTCGTATGCTCGTTTATATAGGTATATACGTCTTCTCGATTTCGAAATGTCCACTTGTTCATTACGATAGAACATAAAATTCTACCGATTAACTATGTAAGTATAATAATACGGTAACGAACGTGTCCGCCAACGAGGGAAATAAAACCCGTTCAGTTTTTTGGCATTGTTTCGGCGTGGATCGTTAGTCACGGTGGTCCGTGTTCGTTTTAGCATTCGAAAGTAAATCAGTATTATTCTTCGTCTAGATTCGATCTTGAAATTGATTCCAAAAACCAAGCATTCGACGCTTCTTTCGGTTGAAAGCGGTTCGAGGGTCAGGAATTGTGACTAAACCTGTACATAAATGCACCGTCTGTCATAAACAACATAGATATAAATATGAATATATATATATATATATATATATATATATACATAAACAAAATGATATATATATGTTATATATACATATATATATATATATATATATATATATATATATATATATATATATATATATATATATAAATAATACAAATGAAGAGAGTACGCATTTGAAGAAAAAAAAACACAAAGCTGTGGATATTTTCCAGACTGTCAAGATCGATATATTTGTTTATTTTCCAAAAAGGCAGGGTGTTATGTATTTCTAAGGTTTTTGTTTTTTCATGCTTGTCATGGTTTTTTATTTTATTTTCGACGCATTTTTTGATACTGTATTTTAACATCTTTGTACATTATTCTTTCGACTTTTTCACGCAAATTTTTCTTGCGTACCTATTTTTTTACACGAGATTTACATCGAATATTATATTAGTTCAGGAACATGTATTTGTTCGTGTCTCGTATCTCTTTATTTCACGTTGTAAGACTGAAGGCCATTGCGTCTAATGTACTCCCGTGCGTGTATCTTCGGTACTTGTCAAAGTACTTAAATGGCTCGGTCGTCGTTGTTACGAAAAACAGACTACTTAATC
The DNA here is from genome assembly GCA_947623535.1 of Coelioxys conoideus. Classification (NCBI taxonomy): domain Eukaryota; kingdom Metazoa; phylum Arthropoda; class Insecta; order Hymenoptera; family Megachilidae; genus Coelioxys; species Coelioxys conoideus. The sequence goes on from OX392450.1 coordinate 3,843,144, forward strand.
TTTGCATCTCTACATCAGACATCGCGATATTTGTTTCTTTTAAAACACAACGTTCGTCCCCCAGCGTGCATTTCGATCTTTTTCATGACATTTCTCGGTGATTTTCGCTTGTAAATACATTCCCGATATCCTCACCGAACCATTCATCGTAGTAGAATTGGCCTTTGGTACAAACACGAAACGATTAGTTTATTCGCGTGTTTACTTTTCGTGCTAATTCGTCCAACTGAAAAATGTACATTATTTTGTTTCTACATCGTCTTAGCTTATAAGTTACCTTTCGCGATATCGTCATGGAACATAAATTCAAGCGCAGCTACTCTGGCATTGAAAGATAATTGCTACTTTGTAAGCAGCGATTGTGAAATCGATTGAAAATGAATTTCTTTCATAAAACTTTGTTACTACTGAAAAGTACAATCGGTATACAGAAGTTCAACGAAAGTCGACTCGTTCTGCAAGATTATCATACTTTGTTACATTTGCTACAAACATTTTTTAATTTTTAAATAGGCGCTCGATTCAACTTGTCTACATCTAATTTCCACAGTTTCGATTCAAAGACGACCCGTGTGCAAAATTTGGACAGTATTCGTAATAAAGGAACGGGATGAATTATAAAAATCATGGCACAATAATTTTTGAAATGTTCAAAATTACTCTATCGTTCAATTTTTAAGCGGTATACTTTGTAAGGTTTGACAAAGCAAACAAAAAAAAATATATACATATATACACACACGCGCGCGCGCACGCGCACACACACACACACACACACACACACACACACACACACACACATTCATATGAAATTCTGCACAAAGTGCAGTTATGCCAATACGGTCGACAACTTCGCGTTCAAAGTTCCAGACTAAAAATACAATATTATGGAAAACGAAAAGTTAAATGATTGTATAAAACATATTACTAGTTGTATAAGTTGGTAGCGTTAAATTGTATTCGATGAATTTACTGATACAAGGAAGTCCACGATATTCATATATTTATAAGATACCGATCATAATGTTATTACGTTTCTTTTGTATCATTCCAAAAGTTTTGTGTACGTTGTACTTTAGCTGCGTGTCTATCGTTAGTGTTTATAATTTTTTTACATCCCAAAATGTATAGCAATATATGTGGTTTGTTGTATTCTTCTTCTTGAAAAGCATACAACTCGCGTTTTCGGAGCAGTATTTAATAACATTAACAAAGCATAATCGGCCATAAATGCTCCGTGCAATACCACGACGAGTTTGTTACCCTATCGTAAGATCGTTTCGAGTTAATTCGCTCGACTAAGATTGTGAGCAGTTGCAGTCGTTAATCCTCAGAAAAATATGAATTAAAGACACGAAGAATAAGTCAGATACTAAATAATCGTTGAAAAAATGGGAAATTATTTTGTGATACTTTCTTGCCAGAAAGAATACAACAGGCTGAAGTGAATATAATAAATGCAATGTTACTAATTAACACCTATACAAATTAAATATTGTGTAATAGAAAGTCTGTTGACGAGGAGAAATAATGTGTACATTATGTATTGCCTTATGGCATTAATAAACTAATACTAACGTAAGTTCCCATTTTTCCATTGACTTTTATTTTAGAGATGTTGTAAATCAAAAACAAAGATCAAATTATGTTTAGTGGCAACTTTATTATATCGTTTCATTGATACATATAATAATAGTCGTATTAATACGTATGTACAAATTGTAATGTTCCAACGCCCATCTCCTTATGGCAACGTCGTACTTAAATAATATCACGTCAAAAAATTCGTAACTTTATATCATGTTGGTTGGTTGGTTTGGATTATTTGTTGGTGGACTCCTAGTCATCATAGATGCAACCTGCAATAAAAAAAACTTCCATCAGTTTGCCAACGTTTACGAACGCTTTAAATAATAAGATTAGTTTAATGAACCAACGTTTTGTATGACTTGTTTCCTGAAGAAATCGCCCGTTGCTGTCGAAATATTTTGATCCTTTCCCATTTTACATTTTATGTATCCGTACAAATTTGCACCATTCAGAACAATCGCGATGCATACCAACAGCAGCCATTTAAATTTTAAACCAAAAAGGGCTATCACAAAAAATATGGACCACAACACCGGACACAGAATCAATGCCAACCAAAAGATGCGAGCTTCTTGGGAGTTGATGCGATTCTGTTGATCACCCTGGAACACAGGGTACATAGTAGATCTTGCATTTTATGGTAAGGAGTCACAACTTTTACTGTATTGCTTTTCCAAGAATGGTGAGACAATAAATTCCTGCATGCATAATTATATCATTGACTAGAAACAGTGAGAGGCACATGACTCAACATGAACGATAAAAAATGGTTGACAGCTGGAAAGCAATCAGCATGAGAAAGAAGAAAAATAATATTCAAGAACAAACCTTTCTGGATTCAAATACCCAATGACTTTTTCCATCGTCGTCCACGTAATTCCACCATCTGAGTCCAACCATCAACCTTCCAGTAATATTTTTTACCGTCCAAAAGTCCATCGACAAAAGTAATACAACAGTTACGAAACTAGCTATAAAACTATTTGAAAACCATCCACAGAACATATAGACTACTACAGCTGCTACTCGAAAGGCTAAGTGGAATAGAGTGACATATGGATGCCTACAAAAGTACAAAAAGTTATGCAAATTAAAGGATACCTAATTAAATATTATAGTTCACAAAGCTCTACATACTTGAGTTTACTGCTATTTTGATTCGTCTCATCCTCTTCTCCGAAAGCAATTGTATCGTCATCCATTAGTAAAGGCACCTAGAAACAACATTTAAATTAAACACTGACAAGTAACATCATAACTTTGCGCACAACGAAGATCCTAACCAAAAAGAAAAACAAAATTCTTTGTTTCTTAATAAAAGATCATATACGTTAAAATTTAGCAGCACGGTACTCTACCGAATTAATGTGTATGTGAATTAACTTTTATTCGTACGGTCGATTCGGTTGATATGTGTTTACTTTAATTAATTATACATATTGAAATTTATGATCAAATGTCACAGAAAATTGCGATATTACAACAGTGTGATATCGATTCCTCATACGCTGAAAACCATTCGGTTATAATATTTTAGGACAAACTAGCGTTTAAAAGATATCTCAGAAAAGCATTTTGACGTCAATGTATGTACACAAATCGAATGGGTAAAACCTTCTTTACACTTACCGACGCAGACGCCATGTTGTCATATTTGTACGAGATTTCGACGATATTAGCGCCACGTAATTGCACGAAAAGCGCCAAACATGGGTCACTAAATTTTAAATTAAAGTACAACAACAAGAGTGCCGATAAGCATCTGAATTACAATCTTCTTAACAATTAAAGAATTTAAACGTCATATTGATCATTCAAATTTTATCGCGCGACTGAAAGTCGCTTTCAGATTGGTAAATCGAATCGTGAATTCTATTGGTCGAAGGTTGAAAATTATATTCGATACGACATTCTACACTTGCTCAATCGAATCAACCCCGTACGGTAAAGTTGTATAAGACGGTCGTCCGCGCTCGCATAAACATTTTGTGCATTTCGCTCAGAATTCATGATTTGCAAACGCGGGGATAAACTGGTTCAACCACGAATGTGCGCGTGTGCTGGTAGTAACAAAACAGTAGTAGCAGCACTGTCATTCGCTGGTGTTAATAGCTGTTACAATGAAGGTGGTGGTGGTAGTGGTTGAGATAAGTGCGGGGGACTGAATGCACATCAGCGAATGTTGTGTCTCACGAAACAGTTTCTCATGGTACACGTTACAGAGGATATCTGATATAATTTGAGGTGCCGCAGGTTGTACGATTGACACAATGTTGAAGGAATATTCGCCGATTACGCAGGCGCTTTTGGGAACGTTATTTACATGGGCTCTCACAGCAGCAGGTGCCGCACTTGTCATCGTAATTCAAGGAAAGCAAGTAAGTTTATTCACCTGTCTCTTCTTCTCATGACTGAATAATGTCCTTGAATCGTCCAAACTTTATATTTATCGCCTCGTGAACAGACAGAAGCACGTTTAATATTAACTTTCTCTTCGGAACACATTCTAACCTTATCCGAAGTACTTCCTTTGCGCGGGAAGTGCCGAATTTTTAAAAATCTCAATAATTCCTTTTACGAATAGATGTATGTATGTGCATCATAACGAAATTCGCGCGTAAATTTATTCGCCACGTTAATATTTCGTGCATCCGTATGCATCTCTCATTTAATATTCGTCTACGTATTAAAATTTAATCTTAATGCCGGATTACAAGAACCATGATACGTTCTTTATTCCCGGTTTTAATTTCAAATCATCGAGATTATGTCGGATACTTTCACTTTCTTCGCCTTTTACTTGCAGCCTGTGCCATCGAAAACGAATGTTCAATTTTAATTCGAACCGGTTCAAGGTTTATCTGGCATATCGTTATAATCTCCACGTCACCTGACAATCTACGTACTCCGTTTATCTTTCGGTTTCGTTAATTGAACAGCAAAGTTTCCCGATCAAAGGTCGCGGAATCTTAGTTTTTGCGATTTGAATAATTTTTTGCCGATCGCCTTTTGTTTTCGTACGATTTATTCCTTCGATTTATTCCACGCCAGCTTGAAGGCGCGCGTTCCGAAAGCAGATAAAAAAAAAAGGAAAAAAAATATGCGAAGTACAGAGGCGAAAGGTAGAACGACGAAGGTGTAACGATCACTGATCGAACGAAATGAATTTTGTTTCAGCGCAAATTGTTGGATGCCAGCCTAGGATTCGCGGCAGGCGTAATGGTTGCGGCAAGTTACTGGTCCCTATTGGCACCTGCCATCGAAATGGCGTCAAAGAGCAACATTTACGGAGCAGAAGGCGAATACGCATTCGTACCGGTTGGAGTTGGATTTCTCATAGGCGCGGCTTTCGTTTACGGGACGGATGCGTTGATATCTTCCCTCGGCATTCAGTCCCCCAATGTGCTTTTAGCTATGCAATCAGTCGGTACGAAACAAAGACGCAAGATCCTTGCAAAACTAAAGAGTGATGAGGACTTAGACGATTATGATCCGTATAACGACGTACAAAAAACCGGTGGGGAAATGTATACACAAATTGAGTCGACCGCCATAGATGGTATCTTACTTTTTACTTGTAACATCCGATTCTCTCTGTAGGCTTGGAAAATGGGATCAGTTCACGTTACACGTGTATACTCTGTCTCTATTCGTAGATATACGTCAATGTACACTCGCCCTTTCGCTTTTTTTCATAAAAAGAAAACGAACGATAAACTTGTCCGGAAATAAGCGACTCGCAGAATTAAACGCACCTCGCGTTCCTCTTTCTACAATAAATCGATAGTCGCTTATTTCTGGAAATCGTATCGTTTCTCCTCTCATCAATTTTGTCCAGTTCTGTGTCATCGTTGTCGTTTACTACGTTCGTTAACGTTCAATCGCTTCGCATCCAGAAAGAATGTATGAAATGATACGGCGGTGTTCGCGTGCGAATATTTCAAAAACAACAGACGAAAAGTGCGCAATCGGCGAAATACGAATCAGTTGCGACGTCAACGTAATACAATTAGCGCTAAATGTATATCGGTATACCGTACGATACACATACTGAACAAAAATTCGACGACTTGGCAAAACTGATCTTATTAATCCTGCCTGCGGACCTAAGGTGCGAAACGTTAAAACAGTGCATTGGGTTAAAACTATTTCCGAAAGCTCTACAAAAGCTTTTCGCTTCCTTCGTCGCAAGAATAATGAAAAGTTGAACAAATGATCGCTTTTGATTGTAACAAGCTTGTTTCTCGATTTACACATTAACCGGAACTCCGTACCGGGAAAATGTTGCGACGTTACAGTATCAAAGCATCAATATCGTATTTTAGGTTTTTACGAACAGAATAGCAGACGACGTCAAATAGCGAGGATAAACACTCCGGCAGAGCCGGGTGAAGTTGGAGCGGTTTACGAAGATCCCAACAACGAATCTAAAAACAATCAATGGAGAAGAGTACTGTTGTTGGTGGTCGCTATCACGGTACGTAAATTTATCTATAGTTCTGATATTCGCGTAAAAATTCTTCGTCGATATTCAGACATACTTGACGTTGCATGAAAATCTTACTTTTACGACGAATTAGGTGCACAATATTCCAGAGGGACTAGCGGTTGGAGTTGGATTCGCGGCGGTAGGCAGTAGCGCGTCGGCGACATTTGAAAATGCGAGGTAAGAGGAACATCGATATTCTAATTACCTAGAATACCTTTGCATAAATAGCGATACGAATAAATATTAAACGTCGATCATCGACGGGACGCTAATCGCGCGTCAAACTAAAGAAAAAGATTGTACGCGTATCTATATTTTGCTACCAGAGATAGAGGAGTAGAATTTTAATAGCGATTGCACTACGTACGCTATGTGGAATACGCGGTAAGGTTATTTCGATCGAACTTAAATACGTGCAATCTAAAGTTATTCGCTTAGATCAATCGTGCCTATCAAATTCATTATAACAGATTCCCCCGCGTTAAACGGTCGAACCGATCGTTTCAAGTACCGCTTCAGCATTTACAAATAATGTATATCGATGGTCGTGGAAACAATATTTCTCGTCGAACATGTCTCCTTTATTTTACTTTCTTTCATCCTCGAAAAAAAAACGAGATACGTAAACGAAAAGGAAGACGCGTTATCGACTTACCGACGGAGACGTACCATTTAAAAAAAGTATTCGGGAAAGTTGCTCGAATCGCCGACGGATGGTGGCACCGGCGGATTTCAAGAGGCGCAATTTATGAGCGCGTGATAGGAGGTCCCCATGAATGAGTTCTATGGTGGTCGGTGCGAGTGCCAGCCGCGGGCGAAGTTTATTGGCAGTGGTGTGTGCCCGCGGCGAGGGGAAGGGCACGTGTGGCCCTGGAATTCAACAAGCCCTAGGCGCCGCGCATTCCATTCCAGCTTGCCGTTGTCCGCCGCTCTTCTCCTCTCACTCTCTCTCTCTCTCTCTCACCTCCTCGTCCCTCCTCTCCTCTTCGTTTCTCGTCGCGTCTCTTTTCTTCTGGAAACTTGCCCCGAACTCGGTCTCCATACGCCTTTAACTTTGGAGAACGGCGATGCCCACGATGACGCGTACAACCGCACCGTGCGTGACGTTGTTTTCATTTTTACTAAAGTCGAGCGAATAACGTAAACCTTATTTATAGAAAATGTCAACGATAATCGCTGGTTCTCCTATCTCTCGGGCCTTCCTCTTGTTAGCTTCTCTCTTTTTTTTTTCGCTCCCAGATACCCCTGACCGTGCTTTTTAATCTCGCCTCATATTCGTCGGAATCTTTTCCACTGGCGTTCATTAAGAATACCGTTCGTCGAGCTGTTGTCGCGACAGCGATACGTAATTTCTTTATGAAGAGCGGAGAAAAGGTCATTATCGTTATCGTCGTAACCGGTCGTGTCCGCGAATAGCTCGGTTTATCGTGGATCGTTCGTGAACGTACACCGTCCGCGGGTCTTTGTATTTTCCGCGATCGATCGGCGTGAAAACGAACGAAACGGTCGCGCGAGATTTCTCGATACAGCTCGAATTCCAACGTGCTCGAAACGACGAGACGTCCCAGAGCGACGATTACCGGCGTTGGTAGCCCATTAAGAATCCGTGGATCGTGTCGGCGTTTTCCTTTCTATCGCGCGATGTAATTAAGAAATACGGATACAACGATCCGATCGATAGCTTCGATCGTCCGTGAAACGAGAGCCGACGAAAAGTCGCTGGAAATCCGAGGAGACGAGTCACCGTCCCCGTCGGAGGTTATTTTGTTCATTCTCATATTCCCGAGAGAGAGAAGGAGACCGATAAGGGAACGACGTAAAAGCGGTATCTCGCGCAAGTTTCCCGGTTATGAATGAAACGTTGGCTCGGTCCGAAAGATGACCCCGGCCGATATATCGGGGCCGTGCGTATCGCCACGCAGCAGTTCGTGCTATGCGTACATCGTTATCGATGCGCGTGTTTCTTCAGGCCGTTTATCGTCGACCGGAGACAACTTGGCCGGTAAAATAATTCACCGACCACCGATCGACGTCCCGATTTTTCATCGTTGTCCCGCCGTACGTGACTCGTCACGGTGAACGCCGTACACCGCGAAATACCACCGACAACCCGCGATTTTACCACGCGGAGGGACAGACGGGAAAGAAAACGCACGAACGGGAACACATCGAGAGCGAAGAAGCGACCGAGAGGTCGCGTAGAGAAGTCGAATCGATTCGCGATAAAGAAGCAAAACGGCGGAGAAGCTCGTTCCTCCGAAGTAACGCGACCGACCTGTTTCGAGGAGCGAGGAGCAACAAACGCGCGTCCTCGTTCGGAAAATCACTCAGCCTTCAGCAGTTATCGACCCAGCATGCCCTTTTGTAGTCCAACTCGTTCGTAACGAGCGACATTCCGTTCTCACGACGGTCGCGCGATCGAGCCTGCTTCGAGAGCCCCCACGTATTTTTCAGAGATCGGGCACGCGGGACTAATTTTCCGAGCGTGGCTTCTCGACAGATCCCGAGGACGGAAATTCGTTTTTACGCGAGGAAAGACGATCGAGACGGTGAAAAGATCATGAATGAAACGGTTTCGTACGGTGGATCGTCGTCGAGTCCGCGTCGGCTCGCGGTCGACGAAGAACGGACAAGAAATAGAGCGAGAAAAAGAGAAAAGTATGCACAGGTTGGTCGATAGGACGATGGAAAGGTGGGCAGCCGATAGGAACGAGGATATTTGCGCTCGTAAAACGCTCAAGGAGATCTGGTACTGACTCACCGTTCGAGCCGCGCGGATTTTTCGCGGAACCTGGATTGGTCCTTTTCCTTTTTCTCGAACTTCGCACCGCGAAAATATTCGGCCGTTCGGAAGTTGTCGCAGGAAAATCGAATCGATCGTCGATAATCGAGCTCGAGGTGATTCGATTCGAGAGAGAAGTGTCGCGATAGAGGAAACGGAAAGGAGAGCGAGAAAGAGGTCGCGTAAAAACAGAGGAACTACGGAGTGGCGGGTCGGCGTGGCACGTAGATGAGGTGGTGCTATGTTAAACATGGCGCCGGACAAAGCTGCCGACGAAACCACCTCATTTCAGTACTATCCTCCTGTCTGTCTTATTATATACCGACCGACCGACCGACCGACCGACCAGTATTCACCGCACCACGGCCCCTCTCTGTCCTCCCGTTTCTACTCTTTTCCTTTTTGCTCGACCGCTCTCTCCTCCGCCTTTTACCCTTCCTCTCTCTCTCTGCTTCTAACTCGGAACGTTCTTTTTCGACTCGGACTCCGGCTACCTTTGCCTCCGTCCATGTTCGTTTACCTTGCCGCCGTTCTAGCTAGCTACAAGGCGTTGAAATCGCGACGATTTTCGGCCAAACGGCAGGAATTACGTTCGTACACCGCTTCCACGGTTTTCGTAATCGTTGCACTTTGTACCCGGTGCTTATCGCACGCGGAAAGCCGGTACCGACGTGCGTTAATGGCAACGGAAGTCGGTTACGATATACCGCTTCCCGGTTAGCATCGGTGAACAGGGTCGCGAGTGCACGTGCGTTCTTCGCGATCTGCCTTTACTCGTGCACGAAATACCCCCGGAATTATATCGTATTATCATACGAGGCCGAAGATTCTCGTCTAGCCGATTACCACGTACGTTCGTCGAAGCGCCATTGTTCGCGAACGAAGGATTCCGAGAAGCTGACTCGCGAGACGCTCTCCGAAGCCGATACCTTTTCGCGTCTCGTGTTTCGCGCTTCGAATCCGTACCGGGCCGGTTCCGCGCGCACGATATCCACGCGATTTCCGGAAAATCGGAAGGATCAACGCGAGCTCGCTCGTCATCGTAGCTCCGACGCTTCTTCTTTAACTCTTGCCGATCGTCCTCTCCGTCTTCCTCGGTCTCGGTTAATTCGTTTCTCTTTCTCTGGCATCGGCCGATGCACCGGCGTGCACGGTGCAGCGACTTCGCAATGCTTGGAATGCAGCGGCATTACGCATGCGCGCCGCGTACCTTACTCGGAACAGACGAACAGCCGGATCCGTTATGTCCCTTGACGACGACCTCGGGATCGCTCGCGCTGACTATTCGACAAACTAGCGTCTTTTTGCGAATCGAACTCGCCCGGTGGATCCCGCGACGTACGCCCCGAGACGTTTCTTTCCGCCCCGCCACGGACACCTGCTTTCGGAATCTTGTCCGCTTCGGCCAACCACCTTTACCTCGCCGTGAAACGATCGGGAGCATCGTTCCGCGTCCGGCTAATTGAAACGAAACGCCGTCGGAGTGTCGGGAAGAGAAACAGGCGCGGGGTAGGTGGCTTCCGTGAGAAGCGCGAGGGGACGTTTTCGGGTGAGACGATCCGTTTTTTGGGCGAAACGAAGGAAAACGCCGCGGCGATATCGCGAGACGGGGTTGATCTTGGACTTATGATTTTACGGTGTTAGACCGTGGCCGGTGGCCTCGGGACTCCGAGCCGAGAAGAGCCGGAGAGCTCGCCTTGGCGTTGGTGGAATGCGGGACGGGCAAATCGCGGTCGGCCCGCTTGCGCCTCGTTCCCATGCATTCCTTACTCCCTCTCTTCGTTTCCCCTCGCTCTCTCATCTTTGCGCCCCCTTCTTCATCCCCCCTTCTGTCTCTCTTTCTCTTTATCTTTCTCTTTCAACACAGACACACACACATCTACTACCAGAGTATCGCTCCCTCGCTTCCTTTCCCCCAGCCTTTCTATCCCCTTTTTGTCTTGCTCGCTCCTCGTTGCTTTTCTCGCACGGACACGTTACGTACGCGTACGCCTCTTTCTCTGTGTTGTAACGCGCGCGTGTTTCTTTTCTCTTTTCGTCGTGCCGCCCTTCCCCTCTACGGCGAATCTCTATCCTTCGTCTATCTCTATCCGTATCTTTCGGGTTCACCAATCGCGGTGGCACGGTCCCCCCGAATGTTCCCTCGTATTTCTTTAGGGACCGTTTTTTCTCGGCTCGTGCACGAGCTTCGGTTTCCTGCCGGGACCGCGCGTTTCCTCTCGAAACCGCTCGTTATCGATTCCCGCATCGATTCGATCGACGGCGGGTGAAACTTCGACGACGATTCCGCTCGGATCTGTCCGGTTTTGTTCCGCGAGACGCCCGGGGTCGTCTCGTAGTTGGACATCGACGTCCCGGAGAAGTTGAATAACAGCTGTCGGATATTTCTACGGTCAAAGATCTCGGGGAAATGTAATTTACGATCCTTTCGGTCGTTGCACGACCACGGCGGAGAGGATAGGTGTTGCCACGTAAGGACAACCGCGGCCTTATGGAATGCAAAATGGCGACTGTGATGCGTTCAACGAAGCCATTCGTCCGCCATATTGGTACACACCGGCGGACCTCGCTGTTGCGTTCGATGGCTGGCCAAGTTGGACGCTATTCGCGCACACGGGCCCCAATTTCCTTATATTCGTCAACGAATCAAATTCTTAGTCTGGTCCGTGCGCGTATATACATAACGGTGTACGCTTCTGCCGAGACTTTGACTCGCCGGATTCGAGCTCGTGCTACTTTTTTTTCTTCTTCGATATTTTTTGTCTCGTTTTTTTTATAGATACCAACCAGTTTGGTGAGATCCTCTCTTTTTCTTTCGCCATGCGAGATCCACCGTTTTCGAGTCCCGAGACAGCGCGACGCCCTCGTGCGCAATTCCTCGAGCGATGGATCGATTTCTAATTTAAAAGGCCAACCTTTGGATCGCCGTCTCGTTTCGTCCTCCAGCACGTTCGCCACCTCGTCGACGGGATCACCACGTTTAACGAACGACGATACGCCCGTAAATTAAACAACGATCGCGAAAACGCGAAAAAAAACTTATGAATGGACGTCGGTGGTTCAAGGTTTCCCTCTCTCTTTCAGGAATCACGTGGAAGCGGTGCTGGTAACTGGTCGGGTCGCGATAAACGCTTTCTAATCTAGAAACGAGCGGCAACTCGAGAAGAAAAGAGAAGATAACGGCTAATGGTCTCTTCAAACATTACTTTGGCACACGTGCGTCAATCGGGTTAATCGTTCGTAAACTGTTAATTTTATTATCAACGCGTCGAACGCGAGTTAACGAGAGCTTCGGAAGCGTCGAAAAAGCTTTCTAAATCGATCGTCGTTTCGCGGCGTAGGGGACTCCCGCGGTATATTTTTCTCTACCAAAATTCGGAGCCCCGTTCTTTTCCCTGCTCGTTCGCAGCGAGATCGGAAACGGGGGACCAGTTATTCGAAACGCTGAGCGTTCCGAGAGCGTAGGTGTCGATAGGAACCAGGAACAGCCGACGCGACTCGAGCGTGGAAATCAGAAGGAAGTGCTCGAGGAGGAAAGGAAACCGTAGAAACGCTTGGTTAGGGCATCGGTGGAGATGAGAGAGGGGACGATGAAGAGAGAAAAGAAGACGTAGGCCAGGGTGGTAGAAGGAGACGATCGTTCTTGGAAGTCGGGTGACCTCCCCTGGTGCAACCGGCGAACAGCCGGATCCGGCGGGTTAACTGTACAACCACTTATGTACGTCGATGCCGTAGGAACGCGACGACGATGCCGTCCCATGAAATAACGCGGTACGCGCCGCGCCATGACATACCATACCATACCATGTGCTCGGGCCTGTACGAGAGAGCGCGAACTATACCGGTGATCCTGCATCGGAAGGAGGAGCTTGGATCGCGTCATTCATTCACCTGCCCGGCCACCTCGCCGCTCTATGCCGGCCGACCTAACTACCAAACTAATTTGTCGTTTCTCGGAAATTTTCGTCGTTCGAATTCCGAAACACGAGAGATATTCTCTCATTCTCTTCACCTGTTTTCCATTTTACCCCCGGTGTTTCGTCCGCGATCCCCTACGCTCGTTTCCCGACGAGTTTCTTTCGCGGCCGATTACCCTTAACTTCTCAATCAAATTCCACGTACGCGAGTCCCGTGAGTTCTACGAACGCCAGCTCCTCGACCGAGACCTCGTTCGCCGCATTCCATCGATCCGTGTGTTTTGCCGCGTTCCTTTATTTCACCGGCTCGTCCAGTCTCGTCTATCCGGTGCCGTTCGGATAACCCGCGACTACCAGACGATGTTCCGTGTGGATCGAACGCGACTCGGACTCGGTATTCGTTTCGGGGTAAACGGCCAGTCGTATTCGAGAGACTGGAAAGGCCACGAAGAGACGATACGTTGCGTGTTTGCGCCTTCTCGTCTGCGAGCGAACGTTACGCGTATACGCGTACACAGGATCGTGTTGGTTCATTCACCTGCTACGTAGCTCGTTCCGCCGCGTTCCCTCTCCTTATCTTCTTTCGTTCGATCCGTCTGACTTTGTTCGTTATGCTCCACGGTATCGATCGTCGGCTCGTACATCACCGTTATCGATCCGGGTGGAACGAGCCGGACAAGTAGTTCGTTAGAAATTCAAAGACGTTTCGTTAAACGAACGAATCGATCGCCGGGTCGGTTTCCACGATACGTTCGAATTTCACTGATGTTCCCGGCGGGGAGGGAATTCGTGGAACGGCCAGGAACCGAGATTATTAGCTTAGCAGCGGGGCCGCGCGTTTAGAACGAGCGACCGTGGTAGCTCGCGGCTCGAGCAGCTGGAAAAATCTAGAGAATGTCGAAGCCGTCGACCAGTTTCAAGAACCCACCGCGACCAGGGGAGAGTGTGCGAGTTGGCTCGCGCAGAGCCACCTTGTCTCCTCGGTTTTATTTTTATCGCTCGATCGCGATACACCTTTTCCTTTCTCGATTCTCGCTGAAACTTCGATCGTGCGTTTTCTTTTTTTTTTCGCGCGCTCTCTCTCTCTCTTTCACTCGTATAACGGCGTTCTCTGTTACAGGAATCTCGCGATCGGCATCGGTATACAAAATTTCCCGGAAGGCCTGGCGGTGTCACTGCCGCTTCGATCGGCCGGGATCAGCACCTTGAAGAGTTTCTGGTACGGTCAGCTCTCGGGGATGGTGGAACCTCTCGCGGGCGTCCTTGGCGCGGCCGGAGTGACTCTCGCCGAACCCATGCTGCCTTACGCGCTAGCCTTCGCGGCCGGTGCAATGATCTACGTGGTGCTCGACGACATCGTCCCGGAAGCGCATCAAAGGTTAGTCGGACGTTCGTGCGACATTTTTGACGAGGGGCCACGAGGTCGAAAACGATCTCGGTGGCGGGATTCACGCGCCATCGGCGAAACGGACACAACGAATTTCTTTCCCAGGCCCGACCACCTCTAGCCGAAGGCGCATTGTCATTATAATTGGCTCCCTTTGTATTTCGCGTGCGATCTAACCGCCCTGCCCGGATACCCGACGGTACCGTGCATACGTGCACGCGTTGCTCCTGAGACACAGGAGCTCGGCCCGCTCCCTCGGGAACCCCACATCGCCTGGAAAACACAAAAGTGAAAACGTTTTACCCCCGTACGGTTCGAACCGTTGCTCCTCGAGAAACTGTCGCGCGCACTTTTTTTTTCTTTCTTTCATCGAAAGAGGTACCGGGTGAACGCGAGGTTTACGCTTCGGCGACGCGATTATGTTCGTCGGCGATGGTTTAACGCGTCCCGATTCGCGTCCAGCAAGGGGAATCCCGTTCGTTCTGAAATCTCGTGGCGACCAGACGGTCGCGACGACGATAATGGCTAATAAAAATACAAATTTCTGAGCCACACCGAAAGGAGGTATTTACCGCGCGGATATGATTGATGCGGTAGAACGCCCACCGAAACACAACGGCGCATTTCACCGGCCGTTAAAATTGATGGCCGTGTATAATTTACGAAATCAACAAGCCGTGACGTGCAATATCGGGTACGAGCGTGTGTGCTTTGTGTGTGCTTAATCCCTTGCTTATACCACGAAAACCCTTTTATTTCTTGCCATCCTGCCGTTCTTTGTCTCTCTCTCTCTCTCTCTCTCTCCCACCGTTGCGTCTGTTACCACCTCGACACATTCCTCGATTTTCGATCATCGACGTTTTCCCGCCACGAGTTTTCGTCGCTATCGATCGTCGTTCTCGATAAACAACCACCGTCTTCTCTCGTCCTGAACCCCGCCGCCGTTACCGTGAGAAAGCGTGTCCCGCTCCGTCGACGATCGGACACTTTAAACAATGCGTTTTTCTTCCTTTCTGATTGCAGTGGAAACAGTAAACTCGCCAGCTGGGCCGCCATCGTTGGGTTCCTGATAATGATGTCCCTAGACGTCGGATTGGGGTAAAGACCGTTGGCCGTGCGCGAAATCAAAGAACGTTCGCGTTAGAGACGGAAACCGATTCCTCTCTAGAACCGTGTTCCTTTCGAGCGTGCCGCGGGAACGTCGATTCCCTCCGTCGCTCGTCAAATTCCCCCGATCGTACCTTCTCGCGTTCCCGTTAATTGTATTAGGTAATTACGTAGTTTCGCCGGCATCGGAGTTCAGTCGGAACGTAATCGAGTCCGTGTTACCGGCGTCGAGATCATCGAGATGCCCCGCTTCCGTTAATCTAGTCTCCGATTTCAATGTCGCTCACGAACGATCGGCCGACGACGTTTCACGATCGAGAGGATGTCTCTGGAAGATAATCTCGACGGCGTGTCGCGATATCCACGAACGATATGAGGCGATAGATATTTATACCGGAAACACCGGCGAAACCGACGAAAAGCTTGCGACACGTTTGTTAATGCCGTACGAGAAGGCCAACGCGAAGAATCGGTGCGGTTCCCTTGTCGCGTTGTGCAACGTTCCCCGTATACCATTTTCTTTCAAATGAGCTTTCTCACGGACAAAACGGGAACGTCGTAATCCTGACGCGCGTTTCGCACGACACTCGCGCACCTGTTCTTTTCGAAAACGTTTCCACGTCGAGCGTATCGATGCATTTCTTATCGTTTTGACTGCCATCTTGCTATATTTCTTTACTTTCGTTCCTATCGCTAGTTCGTTCGAACGCGACGAAACGAGCGTCGACGCGACGGTCCCGTTCCGTTCTCGATCCCGAACGGATCGCGGGATAACGGAACAGACTCTCCCCGTCACAGACCCGCGCGTATATATAAGAAACACGACGACATCACGCGCGAAAAAAGAATTGACGGAACATACTTACCACGAAAAAAATAATCGCGTTATCTCGATCCCGAAGCAATGCGCACGTAACCTTCCTCCGTCGATTGTTATTAATTCTGTACACAGATAGTAATAAAAGCACAGTACGAACGAACAATCGTGATCTCGATACGGCGACGAAACACTGAAATTCCGTATCCCATGTATCCGGCGCGGATGGCTCCCGATCTCGTGATGGCACGAAGTGTAAGGTAAGTATACTACATAACCCAGGAATTGGCGCATGAGGAGGTTGAAACGAAACATAAGAACGGCTATCTTCACCATGAAACCTTCGAACTTGATGCCGATCGACGACTGACAATTGTTTATATTTTTTGAGTCAACTGAGACCACGCGAGTCAATAAGATGATACCACGGAAAATGCGAGTAAGTACGCCAATTCCTGGGTTATAGATAGTAGAAAAAAAATTGTCGTCATGCACCGACGGAAGGTTATTATATCCAGTCTCCCAGGAGTTGGCGCATCGACTCATACGTATTATCGGTGGTAGGATCTTATCGGTTCAAAAATCAGTTGGCTCAAAGAACATAAACAATTGGCAGTCGGTGATCGTCCATCGGCATCGACCTCGGATGATTTACGGAGAGGATAGACGTAATTCTTACGTTTTATTTCGACGTTCTCGCGCGCCAATTCCTGGGTGACGCGCTGTGCAACGATTCAGCCGTAGCTAGGCGCAATATTCGGTGAAACGAGCGTGCGGTATCGGCGCGGTCGACGCAGTACCTCGTCCCGCGTCTCGCCAAAGTTGCATAACCCAAAGAGAGTCGAGGCATGAATGGAGCCGAGCGACAGAGACGGCCGTAGACCGTCGCTCGGTTTCCCGGTGCAACGAATCGACACGGATCCCTGGTGGGGGATGCCGACCGAGAGGGACGCATCGGTATTCAAGAAAGGGAATCACGGAAAGAGCGAACCGGAGCGAGAAAAAGAACCGTGCTTCGTACAGAAATGACGCAGTCATCGACGGGCTAGTCGAACGCGCGCGCGAGAGAGAGAGACAGAGAAAAAGAACGAGAGAGCGACGCGGGTGGGAGAAGGAATCGACTCGCTCCTAGAGAAAGAAGCGTTGGTTCTCTGTCGGTGAAAAATATTCCCGAATGCACCGATCGCGCGAAACACGGAGTATAGTTGGAAAATCGTTGAAACGGGCGAAGGGAGGGGGAGAAAAACGAGGGGTAAAAAAGAGAAAAGGACGATAGATAGAGCGGAGCGGACGAACGTCGGTGGTCGCGAGTAGTGCGGTAATCGGCTGCTAAAGTTAAAGGGCTGATCACGTGGTGCTTTGGTCGTGGTGGTTGTGCGCACGGTCGGTCGAGTGAAAGAGGAAGGGGCCTACGGTGAGGACGAGGGGCAACGAGGGGGGGCAGTGCGTTGCATCGGAAAGCCGGAGCACCGGTGCTGCACCCGTCAGCAGTCTTACGATGCACTTTGCCCTGCGCGTCTCCGATGCGGCGGCGCGCGTGCAACGCAACGCAACGCAACGCGACGCGACGCGACGCGACGCCACTCGGACGAGCGCTCGCGATGAATCGAGCGTAAATTAACCTGTGCTCGCGACCGATACTCGTTTCGCTACCGGAAACCTACGCTTCCCGTTGCCGTGGTTCTCGCGATGCGCACCGATTCCAAATCGTTCGCGGCTCGCAACGCATGCGTGCTCCTTCCTTTACCTGCCGCGTGACGGCCGCCACGGGTTTCGCAGTTGTTCCGCATTTTGGTTTTGGTTCGTCGACCTTTCGCGCATTGTCCCACGTCGGGCGATGCGACGTCGACGATTGAAATTTCTC
Organism: Coelioxys conoideus; assembly: GCA_947623535.1. Taxonomy (NCBI): domain Eukaryota; kingdom Metazoa; phylum Arthropoda; class Insecta; order Hymenoptera; family Megachilidae; genus Coelioxys; species Coelioxys conoideus. Next base: position 3,861,097 of record OX392450.1, read on the forward strand.
CACCTCGAACGTTTCGACGCTCGCTATCGTTCTCTACGGCCACCCCCTTCGCGTGCAACGCGTGCTTCGTTATTACGTAACCCATGCCACACTGTGTCCTCCGGGACGACGCGTGTTCTTTCCGGTCTCGCGTTCTTCCGTCGACGTTTCGCGCACAGTCTTCGACCCTTCATTTCCTCGGCTCTCGAAACGATCTTTTTACGACTTTTCCTTTCTGTTCCGCGATCGGACGCGAACGTTTTGATCGTCGCGACACCGCGATCGACCTTTTGACTCCGCGGCCCTCCCACCATTCCCATGTGCCAACGAACCTTCGACCAAAAGTAATCGTCGACCTTCGGCTAGTGGGTGGAAGTCTTAGGAAGATCGAGTCGATTGCTCGGTTATTTTAAGAACGATCGTGCGCGACACGCGCGCGTCCACGGTATGCGTGAAACATTTTCTTTGGAAATTCGTCGAGTTAACGTGATCGACGATGCGAGATCCATGGGTACCGAGAAACCTATTACCACCTTCGCAAGGAAACGTCTCGCGTGAGTACAATCTAACGATAGACCCTTTATTACCCGCGAACGCTCGTCGACTCGAGCCACCGACCGACTCAATTTTTCAACGGTTTTCCGTGCACGAGCGGAGGAAGGGTCGATCAATTTCAGTCTCTCCTCTTCCGAATCGCCGGCGTAGCTGCGACGACGGTTCGCGCGATTCCGTAAACCCGCGTTTCGCAGATAATGATGCACGAGTCTGGACGAAACGGTTTGCAGGAATCGCGCAACGGAAAACGATTCGTCGTCGAAACGTAGGAGCGGTCGCGACGGTCTCGTGGAACCGACGAGATAGCCCAGTTGGCACGCAGGACCCAGTTGGCACGGTGGCATATAGGAGCGTATGTGCCGTAGGTGTACGCCAACAAAAGCGTGTGGGTTTATATATAGAAATAGCGGCGTCGGAACAACACCGGAAGCGAAGGAGTTCCGCCCAAGCGCGAAGGGTCACCGCACTTTGAAAATCGAGATCCAAAGATCGCCGAGCATCGCTCGTTCGATTTTCGGCCGCGTCATTTCCGCCCCGGAGCCTAATTCGTGGCACGAAAAGGGAACGATCGTCTCGCGAGTACTCCGTTCGTACCGGTGCCTTTCGAGCTCGTCGAACGAACGAGAAAACTCGAAAATTCCTGCTCGGACGCGGTAGCTCGAGCGGAAACGAGATAGACGTTCCGGTACGAGTTTTGAGGCGTTTTACGGCGCAGCGCGCGGAGCGTTTCCCTCGTTAACGCGTGCGAACGTTTCCTCGCTAAACTCGTGCGAGTTTATGAATGAAACCGCTACCGAGCGCAATTTCTACGCGACGCCGGTAGTACTCGCGTTTACTCGCTCGTTCCACGTAGGAAGGAAGTCGCGGGCGGGCTAGTATTGTCCCTCGCATCAACGTTGAACCCCAACCGGGACTAGTCAATTAGCCGGGGCAATATTTTTACGGCAGGATGCTGCATTCAAGGAAGCGTAACCGCGTCTGCGGGCCATCTATAGGGTGCTTTTAATCGCGTCGATGTCTAATGTATTATTCATCGTTTAAATGAGATACCCACTTTCGTAGCGGGCACCGGCTTCCGTGACGAAGACGGCCATCGCGAGCGTATTTCCAACGCGCATTGTCTCGAGACACTACCAGGCTCGTGATATTTATTTATCGGGATTCGGTCGAGACGGTGGCGCGTTCCAAGTAAGCCGAAACAGTGTCGCGAGGGGCTGCGTCCGATCGGATTCTAGGCCGTCGACTGGCGACGCTATTTCTAAACTCGTTTCTATTTTCTATTTGCATGCGCCACCGTCCCCACGACAATTTTATACGTCTGCGATATTTCGAGTAGTCGGCTGGTTACCGCGTCGCGGCGGCCAGTTCTTCGTTAGTCTCGTCTCGCCTCCGTACCGATTTCGAACCGCCAAAGTACAGACCGATTCGAGATCGACGGTATCCACGGACGCCGGTTTCCGCCGCCGTAATCGTACTCGATCGAGCAATTAGTACATAGTATGGAGCGGCCATTAAGCACTGGCATTCTTCACGTGAACGTCACGCGGCCGCTGCACGCCTGTGTTTGTAACCATTCTAATTGTAATCGCTTCCACCTCTCGCGCGGGTATGCCCACGAACGCAATACGAACGCCGCGACCGATCCGCGTACATCTTGCGTTTCTTCTTTTTTCTAACGATCGATTCGCGAACCCTCTTCACGATGCACGAGATCTTTTTTGTAAGCGTGCGTTCTGCATACGTACATATAAATTTTAGGCATTACTACGACAATGTACCGATCGTCTTTAGTTTAACGCGCGAGGTACGGACGACCAGGAGTCGGTCGTCAGTCGTTAACGGATCATTTATTGAATAAAGACGTTCTACACCGATCCTTAACCGTGTACTATCCGGCCCTTTTTTCATAACTAACTAATTAAACGCCTACATCTTACGATTTTTTATATCTTCGCGAATCGAGCGTCGCCGATTCGTGTTTTTTCGTCGAATCGATTCGCGAGAATTTTCGGGGGCAAAGTGGTATCGCGAGGAGATGGCAAGTCGACGAAACCCTTCGTAGGAACGCCGCGCGAGACACGCTCGAGGAACGGCGATTCCGGTCGGGGACTTTTATCGGTCGCGCGTCACGCGCCGCCTAGAACAACGAAATAGAGACAAAGTCTAAGACGAGGAACGAAAGAGTCAGCCATTTTATGAAACGGCACAGCTGCCTCGTATCGTTGCCATGAGAGCGCGCCACGTTCAGAGCTTTTGGCGAAAACTCGTAAACGCCACGATGATGCTCTTTCCTCTCGCGTTTTCCACCGACACGAATCTCTCGAAAAACGGAGGCAAAATTCGATCGTGGATCGTCGAACGGACAAACTCGATAGAAATTCGAACGAGATTCCGCGCAACGTATCGCGGGTATCTCTCGTCGCGTCGCTCGCTTTTGCGCGACAATTTTTCCGTCGTCCGCGATTCGTCTTTCTCCTTCTCTCTCCGTTACCCTCTCCTCCTGCGTCCCCTGTTCTCCTTCTATCTCTCTCTCTCTCTCTCTCCCGTTGGCGCGTTCGCTCATTCGTTTCCCGTAGTTTCCGTTTCGCTTCCTTTTTCCGTTTGTGCACGACGACCGTTTTTCGGCGAGAACGAATTCGTCGTCGACGATCATCGAAGAACTTCGCTGTTCCAGCCGCGCATTCGATCCACTTAACGTTCGATAATGCTCCATCTTTTCAGTCCGTAATTTCCGTGTTTTCCGACCTCGTGGCTTCCCCTTCCCACGGTAGCCGCGCACGCTTCACTATGTCGCGAAGGTGGTAGACGGAGAAAACGAGAAGCCGCTATAGGAGGAGACGAAGGGCGAAACAGAGAGGGAGATGTCGCGTTACGGGAAGAAAGAAGGAATAAACGGAGCGAGAAAGAGTGGTAGGAACGGTGCGAGAGACGGGTGGGAGCGGTTACGGCGGGATCGTGAACGGGGAAAGAGGGGAGAAAGAGAGAGATAGAACAGGGAATCCACGAGCGATCGGCTGCCCTACTCAGTCCTCGTCCGTCTACCAGTCGGTCGTTTACGGTGCGACTTTGACAGTTCGCGACCTTACGTCACTCGAGTTTCGGACGGCTCGTGCCTCCGCAGTGTTTCTGGTGTGTCTTCTCGTTTCTTGAATCGTGCGTCGCTTCCTGCGTATTCCCCTCTTCCTGGCTGACCGTTTCCCAGCCGTTTCTCGACCAAATCGACTCCAGGCAAAAGGTACGTCCAACAGCGGATCGACGATCCTTTCGTGGAACGATCGTTTCGCGTGCGTCAGTTCCGCTGACGCGTTCGATTACCGATCAAGTAAAAGTTGGCACGTTTTAAAACTCGTCTTTGCACGAGACTCCTCCGTGTCGTTTCGCTACCATGTTAAAATACTCGGTCCTTATTCGTGTACGAATCGCGGTTTTACGTAGGAACGTATGATCGCGCATCCCCGTGGCCACGTGCCCGATCGTCCCACCGAAATCCCACGTATTCGCCTCTCGAATCGTAAATCGTCGATAATCTCGATCGTTCGTATGCCTCTAGGAGAATACGCGTCGCGAATTTCTACGTCGTAGATCGAACGGTAATCCACGATCGAGGTTCGTGCGTCCGTGAATAACGAGGTGAACGTACTCGCTCGAAATTTACGCTAAACGCGTACGCACGCACGTGCCGGACCGTGTACGTACGTACGTACGTACGTACGTACGTACGTACTCGCGAACGGTCGTTTGATGTCGGCAAATGGCGCAAGCGAATCCGCGTACTATTAAATAGATAACGAACATAAATTTGGCCAAGTTACATAAAGGCGCAAAAGCGCGCGTTAAGGTCCACCGTTCTATTTATGTGTCGGCGACCGGCGTTCTAGAACCGTGGTTCTCACTCGCGTTCCGCCTCTCGCGATTCAAAAAAGAAAAAAGAAAAAGAAAAAGGAGGTTCGCTCGATTTTCATCGGCGATCGCGCACGATCCTTTGATCTTCGCCGGATATATGAGCGCCGCTCGAAAACGTTATCCGTTTCGCGATCGCGACGACCAGCTCGATAATTGGCTCTGGTGGAAAAAACACGAGCGGATCGGCCGAGAAAAAGTATCGTGCGGCGAACAGCGGCGACGAACGAAGCGCGATAAACGCGTCGATCGGGCCGCCAGTTCGCTAGGGAGGAAGTCATCGAGAACGCCTGTCCTTGTTTATCGTAGCCCGTATGTCTATTTGCCTTTTATCAATTCTACGAGCGATAATTTCTTTTGTAAATTGCGAGACCGCGGGCCAAACGCGTTACGGTTAGGTTTTTTTCCGCCTTCGGCCGACGAAAACGATCTCTCGGGCGGTTGCCTCGAAATCCGTTTATAAACCGAATCGAAACGATTCAACTCGATCGCTACGAAGGATCCAACGAGCCACCTTCGTCGTCGCGACGCGTCGTAGAAATTTTTCCGTGGCGCCTAGACGTTATCATTGGCGCAACTCCAAACAAGCTACGAGCTTCGTCTATTTTCGTTGATTCCGTTCTTTGCGGAATGACACGGGCTGCACTCGCTATCGGCGTTTTCGCCCCGTTAAACCTGCCTAGACTTCTATCTCGTTTCCGTTCGATCGGTTTTTTTTTTTTTTTTTAATCGAACGTAGAAAACGCAGCTGGCTCCGTAACGCGTCGCATGCAACAGGTATCTAGCTTGACGTCACGGTTACAGAAAGTCGCGTCGCGTCGCGAGAAGCCTCGAATTGGAGAGAAAAGAGACGATAGCGGACGAGAGTGGGAGCGACGATGATTCCGGCGGTGGTGGTGGAAGTTTCAGTCGATCGACGACGGCGACGACGACTGCGTCGGTGACGGCGGCGTCGGTAACGGCGGCAACGGCGGAGGTGGCGGCGGAAGGGTCGCGGAATCATGCATACGTACACGTACAAGGCGGTCGCGCATGACTTTGGCCATGCACGTCTCTTCCCTCTCCGACCTCCTCTCACTCTCTCTCTCTCTCTCTTTGCCCTCTCCTTCGTTTTATCTTCGTTCGTTCTGTCTCTCTTCCGTCCTCCTTTCGTTCGCGTTCGTTCGTTTCTCGCGCCGCATCGTTCGTCGACAAAGAGAGGCAGAGAAGCTCGGTTGTGTCACCGCGACACTCTATTACGCGACTATTATTCAACGCTCGCGGAAATACGCGGCGAGAACCGAGGCACGAAGCGGCTGAACCGAGGTAAATTTTTCGACCAGTATCCCACGCAATGATTTTTCGTTCGCCCCGAGGAAAAATCTCCCTCGATTCGGAATATCGAATTTTCGCGATGAAAAAGGAGCCGCACGATCGTTCGTTTCTGGTGTTCATAATCGGCTCTGCTATTCTCCTCACGACGCGTACAACGAAACGGGGAACAGTATCTGCCAGGTGTAACGGGGTGCCGGTAGGGAGGGTCGCTGCCACTATGGGAATTCTAATTAGAGATAATGACGTCATTAAGGTCTGAGCCACGACGAGACGAGACGGTCTGCTGCGCTTACTGTACATACTCTCTATTCCGAGTAGGTATGTATCGGTGGCTCGTACGCGCGAAACGCGCTTTGTTCGTGTCTGCGCGCTCTGTCGTACCGATATACGCTTCTCTCGTGCGAATGCGCTCTAAACCCTGAAGTAGAAACGGCGTTTCCTATCGTTCGATGGAACAGACGATTTTTCCAGCGAAGAAACGACGAACAGGGAGATTTAAACCGTGCTACGTGCAGCGGCGACGACGACGACGCGTTTTACCGAACGGAAGGCGTCGCCACGATACCGGCCGTGCGTCAATAATGTTTCAGTTTTATTGAAACGCACGGCAAACCTATCGTCTTCATTCATTCGATTCCGTTAGTTATCGAGCAACCGTAACGTTAAATTTATTCTTATCTCCGCTACACAGTTTACGCCGGCTTAATGAATAAGAATAAAGTATATTAAACGTTGATACGGGGCGGTGATTTATGCTTATTTTTTCGGCTCACCGTTAAGTAACGAGTAGTTTCGGTTCAGAGTCCAGCGCGATAGCGTTTCAGTGGCGAACGAGAAATCCGGCGGCGCGTGACCGATCTTCGAAAGCGTTGTCTCGGATTACGCGTACGTTCGTTTCTTTCGTTAGATGTCCACGGGATTTCCCGTTTTTCGCGAAACAGCTACGATCGCGTTAACCGGAAACCGGCTTTTCGCGAGGAACGATCCCGATGTTCGGCGATCGTTGAACCGTTCTAGCACGGATTAAGATTCCCCGAAGACAACCGGATGGGTAGAAAAGTCGCGAACGGTCGCCCGCTAAACAAGTCCTTATACGGCGCAAGTGTCCCCCTGGCTCGTCGCCCATCGTCCCGTCGCATTCCTCGACTTCCTTCCGAAACGAGCTCTTTCAACTACAATTACGGTGAACGGTTAAAGTTTCTTCTCGCTCGTGCACCTTCCGTCCTCGAAACGGCCGTCGACAGCGGTTCTCGTTCGCGCCCGGCGAAACGCTCGATCAGCCGTCGAGCGCGAACGAGTCGTCGCTGTCGTTTGAGAACCGCTGACGGGCCTAGACGGTGCTCCCGGCACCGCCGTCCTCGCGATTGGCTCTTTAAACTTTAAAATCCAACGCGTTGCCCGCGAAACTATCGACGACCGGACAGGGCTGTCATCGATCTAGAGGACCCCCACCGGCTCGATCGGATCGCTTTCAAATTTCGTCCCCTCCCGCTTCGTCACCGCTCGAACTCTCCTTTCGTCGCAACGAGCGGAGCTTCTTCTGTTCCTCGATGTCGGGAAATCGTTCGCGCGAAAATCGGGAAAAATCGACCCCCGTTCGGGGGTGACGCCTCGCTGCCATACGGTTATGCAAAACAATTATCGTGGAATGCGGTCAGCTGTTCCGAGACGCGCGTTGACGTCATACGGTTAACGCGTGCGCGAATTCTTGCGGGCTCCTACGCACGTGCGTCGCGGCTACGTGACCCTGCGAAACTTTTGCCTACCTCCGATCGGCGCCGATTTTTCGATCCCGTCGCGCGCGCGCCTTTCTCTCTCTCTCTCTCTCTCTCTCTCTCTCTCTCTCTCCGTTTCCCGTCGCCGTTTCTCGTCGGTCAATCGGAGAAACGGCGTAACGTTTCTCGCGTCGCTTCCGTTTTCCGCTTGCGTAACGGCCCCCGCGATCCGAGACACGCCTCGTCCTTGAAAGTTTTACACGTGCCGGAATTATACCGGCTGTTGAATTCGTTCGGTGTAAACAGACGACCAAGCGGCATTCTTGTTTTATCGCGCGAATCGTGTCGGCGTCGATCTCGTTCGGGGATCGTCCGCGTCGGGCCGATTCGCGCACGATAACGATACCTCGCCGATCGGAACGGATTCCGTTTCGTCGTGCCGTTACGCGCCGCTCGAACAGACGTTCATTAATTGTTGCTCAAACATCCGTATCGTTCCCTGTACAAATATTTTATCGTCGCGCAACGAAGGACAGGTATCCAGCGGCGCCCGACGTCTCTCGTCGTGGCTCGCCGCCGATCGAGACCGTCGTCGTTTTCCCTCCATCTAGGACGGATCGATTCGACGACGAACGTCAACCGTGGGAACGGTCCACCGCGAAAAACTGGATTTCGTCGATCGCGCGCGTTAATCTTCCGAGGCAGAACCGGGAACGGACAAAGAGCGGAGGAGGAGGAGGAGAAGAAGAAAAAAGGAGATCCGCGAAACGACGAATAGCAAGTGGGTCGTTGATCGTTTGTCGATCGTCTCGATAGTAGCAGTACCGATCGGCGATGGGTCTTTAAAAAATTAGCAAGCTTCAGCCTGCGCGCGTGGGTTCGTTCAACTTTGGCTGTCTGAACCGGTCTCGCGCGCGCACGCGGCAAGAATATTTCTCCCTCTTCTCCGCTGTACGCTCCTCTCTCTTTCTTCTAGCTCCTCTTCTTATTCCGTCTCCCTCTATCCGCACGTAGAGAGAATGTGCCATCCAAGTGACTCACCGTTCCCATCTCCCGTTTTCAAATTTTATTTTTATTTTCCTTTTTATCGTCTCTCCGCCGCCTCGTTATCCGCTAGATATCGAACCGGGCCTAACGACCTCCGCGCTTTCGGCGATCTCGCACGGACACGGAATCTCGTCTTCCCGGAAACCGCGGATCGAAAATCTCTTCCACAATTACCTTTCGTAATCAGCGCGACATCGACTCGGTGACGATTCGACGATACGCGAACTATCGAACGCGCCAGCCGTTCAACGGGGTCGATATTTCGCGTAGATCATCGATTCTCGAGTACAGCGGACCTCCGACTTTCGCACACAATTGTTTCCTGAAAGTGTGCGCGAATGTTGAATGTTCGAAACTAGAGGGATGTAAAAAAATATGCGCCAAAAAACAGTGTTTTATCGTATTGATTTATTTATTTAGCTTTCGGGTGTTTACTTTATAAACTTGTCAAGAGTTAGTTGAGTACCTCCATTCTTTTTCTTTTCGTGATAAAAGATAATTATTTTCTATAACACGCGGTGTCTTTTTGTACTGCCCTACGTACTTGAGATATGCGTTCTCCATCGGGATCGTATTCTTCCGTAATCGTTAACACTGAAACTACCGACGTATAATGCGTAATTATCTTGGTGTTAAAAATGAAGGTGAGAAATATATGAACGAACGATGCAACATAAATGAATACACTTATAGATCCTTTATCTTGATAACAATCAACATAAATGTGAAGTAGATCGGTTATCAATACAAAGTTGCATTTTTTTAAATATACGAAATAGCAAATTGTGCGAAAGTGGAGAGCCGTCTGTGGATCCATCGACGAGGTCCAATCGTTTTGGACCGGCAGCAAAGGCTGGTCGCGGACGTATCTAGACGTATATAGCCGCGTGTGACGCGCATGGCACAGCGTGGGAACTCCTTCGGTGCTCAGTGGTGCTCAATTTTGGGACACCGCGAATATAGCAGACGCTGTTACCGTCGAACGACCGGAAATACCAGTCGACGTTATCCGGAAACGATTAGCAGAGGCGGGAATCAACGACGACGATACTCGACGCGTCGGAGAGACCGGACGTACGTCTTCTCGTCCGATTCGTACTTCGTTCGGCGAGTTTTTACAAGCTTCTTAACGGCGCTTTTTATGGCCGGCTCGCTTCACGACGCTCCGCCGCGGTGCGTTTTTACAGACATCCTTTATCTAACGCGGTAGTATCGGATGTGCGGGTATTTCACGTACGGGTCGTTATATAATGGAGGTTCGCGCAAACTCTTCTCGATCGTACGTCCGATGCATCGTTGCGCGTTCCGCGTTGGTCCACTTCCGTTGTTTCCCTCCTTTTTCCTCTCCATGTTCGGCGTGACGCATGCACCGTAACGCGAACACGGCTGCACGAAAGTACATACGTCGGACTCGATGCACGCCGGCTCGATCGCGAATTTTCGATCGATTTACTTCGTTTAAGGTCGAGCATTTTGCGAGAACGAACAAACGATCGCGTTCATTTATGCCGTCGCGAGAGCAGCGGCGCGGCTCGTACGCGCATACGCGCGTGTCCCCGCGTATCACGTCCTGTGCATAGATCGTTCCCTCTTTCTCTTGCCATTCAGAAACCCGCCATGAATGAACCGCAAGCTCTTCGTTCGCTCCGTAGTAAATACTTTTTCCCACACGTTTGCCGCAACAATGGCAACGGCGTTCAAGGTTCGAGGGTAAAAAACTCAAACATCGGCCACTCGTCCGTTCCTCTTTTTGATCGTTTTCGTCCTTCTCTCTTCTTCTTCTTCTTCTTCTTCTTCTTCCGCCGCGACGTAAAATTCTCGTTCGAACGAGACGAAGACGAAACGCGCGAAAATTTCGGACCAGCCCGCGAGAAAGACGACGACGTATCTAGCGAGCGTGAATCGGGTTCGCGGTTTAAAAAGGGTTAACGAACTCCGGTTTCCTCGATAGCGTAACATTCGTGGGTAAATGCTTGACGAGCGTTCGCTGAAACGTTAACGAGACGCCGAATCCGTTCTCGTTTATCGCCGACCGAGGATCGTAGACCCGTTAGCTGAACGTGCGAACGTTCGACGCGATATTCGTTATCGATCGTTACGATATCCAGTAATTACTGCCGCTCGAGCGATCGGATCGAAACGCGGGGTAGACGGGAAAACGGCGTCCACCGTGCGGAACATCGACGCGGATCGTTATTTTATACGAACCGTTTCGTAACCGGTGATTCCACGATTCGCGGAACGCTCGTCGTCACGCGTTATTTCCGTCGTTAACGACGGACCAGCCAGCGCGTATCGCGCAAAACCGCGGCTGATAAAAGATTTGCGTCATGGCGCCACCTGCAGACCGAATGGCCGATCGGCGTAAATACCTCGTTGTAGCGCGTGTGTTCTCTTACATACGTATTCAGTGAAAATCGTCGGTCGTCGAATCGACACGCGCGTTCTAGCGTCGTCGTAAAAGAAGGCGATGAAAAGCAGCACGCGCGCAACAGGTTCTTTCAGGATTCGAATAGAATCGCGGTTTCGATTCACGCGTACGCTTTACGAGCTCGTGATCGTCGTTTCTGGTGGCGGTATTCGATACACATCGAAATCGTGTCGGTTTTTCTCGACGGGATACGTTTAATCGGTATCGATCACCGCGCGAATCCGCCCACTCGAAGCGATATTCTCGATCGAGTTCGATTCACGACGAAACTCCGTTGAATGTTCACCGGAGGTCGAAGAACGGCGCTTCCTCTTTCCGACGTCTTCGTCTACGTTTCTCACTTCGCGATGCGTCCCTGCGTTACGCGGAGAGTGAGCGGGGAGAGAGAGAACGGAGAGCGCGACAGGGGCCGACAGAGAAAGAGAGAGCGAGCGAGCGAGCCGATTCAGTAATGAATGGATTAAACAGCCTGACGTCACAGGATGGATTATATAAACGGTGGTGCGCGTGACATCGGACGTAGGAAGGAAGTTGGCTTCCTTTCGTACCTAGAAGGTATTCGTCCGTATGTGCGTTCGCACAATACGCGCGTACCGCGAACGATTTCGTAGCCGAGGGATCGTTCATTTAAAAGCGGACGAGCTCGGTTAGAATCCCGATGGCCGCCCCTTTTAAAGCTTCCCTTCGACGATCTGCCCTCCGTGGTCCCCTCCAGAGCAACCGATCGCTTTTTACCTGCGCGTACTCGCGCTCTCCAGTCGCCGTTTTCTCGCGTGTCGATCGAGACGTCCGCGTCGTGGATCGAACGATCGAGTGCTCGCGCGTGCCACAAAAAGGTGTAACGCGTCGTTCCGAGAACCGTCCGCGCCGGTATATATTTGAATCTCTCCGCATCTAGTTGACCGGCGTGCAAGCGCGTGGTCGACGCGACAAAGCGGACGCGACCCACTTCCCTCGCATGAAGCTGCGGGAACATACGAGCACGTGTTCGCGGCTCGTTTTTCCGCGAGGTCCTGCTGGTCGGTTATTAACGCGGCCGTAGTCTGGGAGCTGTCTGCGGGTCGACGTCCGACGTGCAGAAATAGAAGCGCCGCGACGCTCGCTACATTCCGTCACCTACGATCGCTACTGACCATCCCCGACGCGACGCGCCGCGACGACCATCGTCCCCCGCTTCGAGCGGTCACGCGTGCCGTTTTAACTCGCCGAGACGGTGAGGCACCGATACCACCACCCCCCGACGTTTCTTTCACTTACGGAGGGATCGTTTTTCCACGGTTTCCGGTCCACGGGACGCGATCGGTTCCCGGGGCAGCTTAACGGTTGTCCTCCTAAATCGAGGGGCAGGTGCGTAGTCCGGTTCACGAGGGAAAAGGGCAGCTGCTCGTCTTAGACGCTCTCGAACGAGGGGGAAAGAAAGAAGACGAGAGGAGCACGTAGAAAGAAGGGATAGCTGGTTCGCTGCTAAGGTAAACGATATAATGGGGACATAACAGTGGGTCCTTTTCAGAGGCAGATGTCCTGCTCGAGACACGTGCCTATCCCGAGCCCCCTTTGTCAGCCGTACCCTTCGCCCCCTCCCCTTCTTCCTCGCGAAAGAGAAGGAACGCGAACGGAAAAGCCCTCGAGGGAGTCCTGCAGGCTGCCTATTTCACGTCCTCCTTCGCCGATTCTTTCCCTTCCTCGCGCGCGAGCTTCCGTTTTTTCTTCCCTTCTTTCCGCGGGAACGGTGCGCGACAGACCGCAGAGGAAGGGAGAGACGAGCGTAACAGCTGCCGCTCCCGTTCGAGCGGATCGCGACGGAACGACGACGACGGCGACGATTCGTGCTCCCATTGTGCGCGCGAAACTCGTCCGACGAGATCGCGTCGATCCGCCGTGAAACGACGCAACGTCGCGACGTCGCTCGAAATTTCGGCAAGGGACGGTGCCTCGTTTTGTTCGTTTCACCGAACGACAATTCATCCTGGCCGGTTTCTCGATCGATACCTCGTCCGGCTTCCAAATCGCGCATCTCGATCCGTTCCTCGTTCGCGAGACACTCGCTGCGTGGCGTGCGACTTTTTCGATCGCTTTGGTCCCACGCCGAGCCTACGTACGCGCGTATACATCCTACGTACGCACGCGCGAAACTTCATGCTCGTAGAAATTCGTGCACCTGCGATGTTTCGCTCGTTTCTACTCTTCGATTTATGTGTCGTTTATACACTTCGATGTATGTCTCGTTCATACTCTTCTTCGATGTATGTCTCGTTCATACTCTTCTGCGATGTATGTATCGTTCATGCTCTTCGATGTATGTGTCGTTCATACTCTTCGATGTATGTCTCGTTCATACTCTTCTTCGATGTATGTCTCGTTCATGCTCTTCTGCGATGTATGTATCGTTCATGCTCTTCGATTTATGTGTCGTTTATACACTTCGATTTATGTGTCGTTTATACACTTCGATGTATGTCTCGTTCATACTCTTCGATGTATGTCTCGTTCATGCTCTTCTTCGATGTATGTATCGTTTATGCTCTTCGATGTATGTGTCGTCCATACTCTTCGATGTATGTCTCGTTCATACTCTTCTTCGATGTATGTCTCGTTCATACTCTTCTTCGATGTATGTCTCGTTCATGCTCTTCTTCGATGTATGTATCGTTTATACTTTTCGATGTATGTATGTCTCGTTCATATTCTTCGACATTATATCTCGTTCATACTCTTCGATGTATGTCTCGTTCATACTCCTCGACGTGTGTCTCGTTTATACTCTTGGATGTATGTTTCGTTCGTACCCTTCGATGTATGTCTCGTCTATATCTAGTATGTATGGCTCGTTCGTACCAAATTTCCCGTTTGTGCGGTGTCTCGATCGAATCGTTGGCAGCGACGGACGATCGGCAACGTGGTCTAGCAAAAATGGAACGCGTTTGCGCCATTGCCGTCCGACGAAACCGTGCCAAGGTCTCGCTTTCCGTTTTATTCTCGGATCGGGCAGCTCTGTCGCCTTCTCCTCGGCGAGTTTTCCATGTTTCCGCGAGCGTCTCGATCGAGTCGGTGACGCGACTGTCCGACGAACGATCGTCGCTCGTGAAACGGAAACCACGAGTGACTCGATCGACGTGGTAATTCATTCGGTGTCGCGCTATCGTCGAACAGCTGCGGGAATGTTTGCGCGAGGTCGATCAGCGACGAATTTTCCCACGTGGAGGAGCCACGACCGGCCCAGTTAACGCGATAAACGATCCGAGGCGATTCGCGATTCAAGGTGACACCGGATAAATCGAGTTAGGAACGAAAACGAAACGAGAAAACATCGTACGGCGATCGAAGCTAATCCATTATGAAGCGGCTCCTCCGTATATCGTAACGCGCGAACATCGACAATGACATAACGCGCAACGCGTCAACGGTTCTCCATTATTCATCGGGATTATCGATGAATTATCATATTATAATGGCGACACCGTCGGTATTCGTAACCTTGAAACGGTGACTCCTCTTTACGTTCCATCGGAAACGTCGATCTTCCTCGAATCGCTCTCGATCGCTTCTAGCTCGTCTAAATTCACCGATTGGTGTTCGATTCGTGTGTCTACGAGATCGAACGGCGCTCCGATCGATTAGTCGTGCAACACCGACGCAGCAGTTCCAAAAATCACGTTCCCTCGGACCGAAAACGTAGATGTTGCTTGAATATCGGTCCCTATCGCGTCTCGCTCGTCTAGATTCAACGATTCGCGTTCGATTTCTGCATTTGCGCGATCGAACGCGGTATCCGATCAATTTGTTTCGAACCACACACGCAACGAGATGAAGAAAGAGGACGGCCAGTTAACACGAAAATCACCAAAGGGGTCAAATGATCCCTCCATAAATTTTCTACTTTAAATGACAAAATTTGTTAAGTTGGTCTTCTTTACATTTATGCTGATTGTCATCAAGATTAAGAATCTATACGTGCATTCATTCGTGCATTATACGTTGGTACTTTTAATGTTAAGGGAGGACATCTATGTGGGCAGCTAAAATGAATGTATGTGTGACTGTATATATATATATATATATATAAGTCATACGTCACCCGCGTGTGTGTGACATGGCACCCAAAGTAACTTTTTAAAAAAGACGAAAAAATGACTTTCTTGACTCCATCTACTTGGAGGTCCCCCATTAAGTCGCTTCATGATGGGTCTAACAGGCTGTACCTCCACCATTTTGTATTTTATTTCCACAAGCAAATTCCAAAATGAAGTAGATGTATTACTTAAATAGTCCTCGAAACCATCAAACAATTTATTCACTCCTTATGCTTCAAAAAAATTATTGAATATCGGCTTAATTTCGGCGTTCTACATGAAGGTCCTCCATTAAGTCGCTTCATGATGGGTCTAACTGGCTGTACCTCCACCATTTTGTATTTTATTTCCACAAATAAATTCCAAAATGAAGTAGATGTATTACTTAAATAGTCCTCAAAACCATCAAACAATTTATTCACTCCTTATGCTTCAAAAAAATTATTGAATGTCGGCTTAATTTTGGCGTTCTACATGAAGGTCCTCCATTAAGTCGCTTCATGATGGGTCTAACTGGCTGTACCTCCACCATTTTGTATTTTATTTCCACAAATAAATTCCAAAATGAAGTAGATGTATTACTTAAGTAGTCCTCAAAACCATCAAACAATTTATTCGCTCCTTATGCTTCAAAAAAATTATTGAATGTCGGCTTAATTTCGGCGTTCTACATGGAGGTCCCCCCTTAAGAAGTAGCGAGGCTGACAACGCGTGGATGCTAGTAGTAGGTCGGTGTAGTTGTCCGGTCGTCTCCCACGGCAGGGCCGCGCGTCGACCGCATTCCGTTCGCAGACCCTTTCCACCGCCGCCACCGCCGCCGCCGCCGATGCCACCCAACGGTGATCGACCCTAATCGCCAAATTCGATCTCGAATTATCCTCCGCGACGTCGCTGCTACGCTTCGCCGTTCCTTCCTTTCGAGAAACGTTCTCGTTTCCGACGAATGAACGAGCTCGTCACCCAGAAATTGGCGCGTGAGGAGTTTGAAACGAGACACAAGAAGCACGCCTATCCTCACCGTGAATCCTTCGAACTTTGATGCCGATTCCGGATCGCCAATTGTTTGTATTCTTCGAGTTAACACTACAAGTACCGGCATTAAATGCATGCTTACTTCAAAACTGAAAATAAAGTAGAAAAATAAATAAATATTACAGCATCACCTAATGTGTACAACCATTCGTTAGCTCGATAAAACATGACAGACATTTTGACAAAAGGACGGCAATGAAATTTTGTAACAAAACATGTGAAACCCGGAACCAGTCATTCTGACTGGTTGGTAGTTGTAGTGATAACTGATATACATGACCACGCGAACCAATAACATCGTACCACCGTACATACGAATGAGTCGATTCGCCAATGAGTGGTATTGGGTTGTTCGGAAAGTGATTTCGTTTTTTCCCAACACGCTTGCCTGTGATATAGTTCGATTTAATTTAAGCAGTAGATCGTTGCTGGTACCATATCAAATATGGAAAGCGATGAACAACGTTTTTGGAATATTTTACTTTTTTAAAAATGCTGGTCAAGTAACACGTTCGATGAAAATCGTCTCTCATAAAAAAAAAACGAAGATATTTTCCAAACAATCTAATAGATAGTACACCGCATCACCCAGAAATTGGCTCGTGAGGAAGTTGAAACGAAACACAAGAAGTACGCCTATCCTCGTAAATCATCCGAGCTCGATCAACGATCGCCGACTGAAATTGTTTACGTTTTTTGAATTGAATTTTAAACCAACAAGATCCTACCAATGAAAATACGTACGACTCGATGCGCCAACTCCTTGGTGACCGGGTACACGTTCCATTTACCAACGCAACGACATACCCGACTCGATCGGGTATCGATTCGTGGACCTTATCGAAGCGATAGCGGTATCGATGTTGTTAGAGGCGACGGAGGTAATAGGTGGCTCGGTAGGTGGAACGCGAGGGTGAGCAGCGGGATCGGCTGTTTAGAGCTACCAAAGAAAAGACCGGAAAAAAGAAGAGAAGAGAAAAGAGGAAGAAGAAAAGAAGGAGAAGGTGGAGGTGGCCGATCAGGAGGCGAGGAGGCAAGAGCGAAGTCGGAGACTGGACTCGTATCTGCATTCCATTCCCACTGGCCGCGTAGGTCCTTGTATAGGTGGTCGTCCTCTTCCTTCTCCTTCTCCGCCTTTGCTTCTACTTCTACTCCTTCTTCCTCTTCGGGCAGAGTCTTCGTGCTCGTTCTACCTTCGTCCGTCCGTTACTCCGATCGTGTCGGAACCCTGTTACGCGATGGAAACGTCTCGCGATTTTTCCAAACCGATCTCCGAAACTATATTCGGGTCTCCATATCTGAAAAGTACAAAAGGATCAGGGAAAGGTCATCAAGCGAACGCCAGTGACTCAGTTCGTTCGAGTTCCGTCGAGTCCGAAAATTTGTCCGTATTTTACAAATTAGGAGCTCGGAAGGGATCGTTAACTGGCTTCTGTTGCGGGAGATTCGAAAAGCAGCGAAACTATCGTTGGTGAAGTTGTTAGACACCTGTGAATTTTAAAGTGTATTCTAACGTGTGCAAAAGTCATGACGTCTTCTCGAGGAAGTATTGAAGCAGGTGCTACCGCAAGGGCATATCCAAGCTATCCGACGATCAGGGGAATATATGACGATGCTCAGCTTGAAGCAGGATTAGCAAAACGGAATTTTAATGTTTGTGTATCACGAGCCACATTCGCCCTCTTCGGATTTTGTGTCGAAGAAAGCCAGCGCAGTTGACCGAAACAGTCGCATTTGACGTCGCATAGCTATCAGTAAAACAATTTGTATTTTGATGTGACTTATTCTAAATTAATAATATATACAGGATGTTCGAAAAAAGCATTCAATATTCATGATGGTATATAGGATACGCTGTACCGAATAAAACTCGGTCTACCAAAAACTATCTACCAATCAGTCAAAATGACTGGTTTCGGGTTAGACATTTTATGTCATAAAACTTTGTGGCCGACCTTTTGTCAAAATATCTGCTATGCTGTATTAAGCTAATGAACGGTGCTACATGTTAGATGATCCATTATTTACTTATGTTCATATGTCATTTTTTATTTAAACATAAATGGTCATTGAACATCCGTCAATCTAGTGTTAAAGTAACTTTTTAAGTGAAAAAATAAATGACTTTTTTGACTCCATTTACACGGAGGTCCCCCCTGAAAGAAATCCGGAAGCAAGAGCGACGTTGCGGCGAGACATCGATCCCGAAATCGAGCTTCCCTTTTTGTCGTCCCGATTCGAAAAACGTCGCAAGGTTCCGGCGGATCTCTGCCCCTTGATGGTCCTACTTTTTCGCGGTCCCCTGCTCCTACATCGGGTTCTCCTCCTCTCGGAGCGTTGCTCCCGATAGGCCGAGTTTCGATTTCGTCTTCTCGACTTCGGCGTCGCGTTCCTCTTCTCTCCTCGTTCCTGTTCGGTTGCCAACCGGATCGCCGTACCGCGAGAGAACCCGCGTCGAAGATCGCCGATCTGCCTCGTCCGGCTCCGCTCTGGCCAGCTCGTGGTACACGCGAGGCGAAAACGCCACGATCGTTCGCGCCGCTCGCTGGAATTCCGATCTCGACGGTTGCTCGGCGAAACGTCGGACAAATATAAACCCGACGCGTTATTCTGGAGCCGCGATCCTCTTAATTAGAGCAATTAGTCGATCCGAGAATAGAACGATGACGGAGCGTAGCGCGGTCGCACGCTGCTCGTCGACGACGTCGTCCGTCGTTTCCGCTCTGAAAAAAAAAAAAAAAAAAAAAAAAACACGGCGATCTCGCTGGAGGTTCGAAAGCGACACGACGGAGCGGATTTCCCCGAAGTCGAAAGCGAGGACGCGCCGCGAATTTGGTCGAACTCGGGGCAAACGATCTCCGTAGATCCGGCTAGAAGGCCGGCGTCCTATTTTCGCGCGGCCAGTCACGAGCCGCCAAAAAGAATAGAAAGAATGTCGGTTGGGTCCCGTGACACTTTTCAAAGTTGCGGTTCTTTCGTACGCGTATTATTCACGTCGCGGCGACGCTTCTCTCTTTCTCTACGTCTGCGCCGCCGCCGTCCTCGTAATACGTATTTCTTTCTCTCTCTCTCTCTCTCTTTCTCTATCTGTCTCTCTCGCTCAATTACTCACTCGGCCGGTATGTCGAGGGAGAAGCGAATTCCAAGAGTGGCAGCCTTGTCAAGGTGTTTCTCGCGATCGGTCTTGCATGGAAATCCGTCTTTCCTGTCGTTGCTTTTGCGCGTGATCGGCTTCGAGATCGTCAACGGGTGCGACATTTTTCCCGACGAAACGCGAGATCGTGTAACGGATCCCCGTTGTAAGCGTTCTCCTCGTGGAACTCGAGGTCTTTCAGACACACGAGGCAACCCCGAAAATTCGAGCTTCCGAGAACGATTTCTCCGGCGTACACGGATCGGGCGCGTAGGTGTTGGAGCGCGTGCACGCGCGCCTCGATCCACATCGTTGCACGAAATTCTCTGGAGGGGTCTGTCACGCGTACAAATAGCTGACCTCGCTTCGTCGCCTCTATCAATGGCTCGACGCTCGGTCTGAATGACTTTTACGCCTCTTCCTCTTACTACGCTCCGCGGCGAGATAGCCTTCGCTCGCTTTCTTCGTCTTCGTTCCGTTGTCGTTTCGCGACGGGCGGATTTCGACATCGATCGTCGAAAAATTCAACTTTCCCGAGCGAACTTCGAAAGGGGATCGTTCGTTCGACTCACGAAACGAACGGGAACGAGAAAGAAAGTTGAACGCTGTATCGTCGATTCACGAAACAAGGTTTTCGAATTTATCGAGTTTGCGCTTCGCGGGAGAAGTACCGACAACTTTGTCGTGTTTCTCGACGGTCGGTAAGTGCGAAACACGACATTACCCGGGTAAGATAAAACGGTCGGTAATTTGCCAACCGACATGCCGGTATGTCAGAACCGTTCATTACCGACCGCGATCTTCCTCTCTGATATACCGACGGTAGATCTACTCCGCGGGTATCGAGAAAAAGTTCCACGGAATCGATCGGTAAGGCGTTTCGATTCGAGAAGCGTTTAAGTCGAACTCTTATCAACCACATACCGGACCAAAGGCCAGAGTGAACGTTTCGCTAATCCTCGCTCGTTAATTTTTACGACGACACGAACAAGAAGAATCGAGAGTTAATTAGATAACGCTAGTGACTCGCTTCTCGGAAGGATCATCGTAATCGTCGCTGACCAATTCGCTCGACGTGTCCCGTCGTTACGATATCGAACTTCTCGGCGATCTTTTTACTTTTTTTCGTTCGTTAATTTCGTTTCTCCTCGACGGAACGAATCGAGACAGTGGCGGCCGTTGAAACAGAGGATTCGCGAATTCGTTCCCGTCAAGGATTCGCGCGGTGTCGTTCGACGTCGTGGACGTTACGTAGGCTCGTGTTCCCCGCTTCCACGGAATCGCTATGGGGTCGTAGGGTCGACTCGTGGTATCTTTATCGGGGCTTCGCCTAACCGTCAGCGCGTTATCGACCGTCCGATAAGCGCACGTGCAAAATAATATACGTCAACGAATCCTCACGTACGGGCTAATAGCGCTCGGAACCGCGAAAATACCGTGATTCTTGTATACACGGGCTCGCTATTTCTCCGTCATCTTGGCCTCGTTATTAATGGACCGCGTTATCGCGTTCCTCGACAATGAAAACCGTATCGGTATGAAAAATAACCGGCGTTCTTTAATTAGCATCGTCGAGCGAATCCGACGATCGGATCCTCGCGCAGAATCCTAGAACCGAATATACTTCGTGTCATATCCCATTGCGCTCTATGGTATTTTCACGGTTAGCGGACTCAACAACTTTTTGGTCGCAAGGTTTGATCTATTATTATCTGTCTATTATTAATTAGCTGTTTTATTATTTTTTATACTTGCGATAGATTTAGTTAAAAAATACCTGAAACTACCAATGACCCTTTTACAAATTTCTTACTTCAAACGACAATATTTGTTTAAATGATTCTCTTGGCATCAATAAGTGTATTCGTTTATGTTTCATCGTTTGTTCATTTATTTTTCAACCTCATTTTCAACTTCAAAATAATTATACATTTATTTTTCAACCTCACTTTTAACTTGAAAACACTTGAACATTTATTTTTCAACCTCACTTTTAACTTCAAAATAATTGTACATTTATTTTTCCACCTCACTTTTAACTACAAAATAATTGTACATTTATTTTTCAACCTCACTTTTAACTACAAAATAATTATACATTATATGTCGGTAGTTTGAGTGTTGAACAAAGTGGTGAGTGTGAGCCTTTCGAGCAACAAAGGGAGTATATGCTCGATATCATCGACGAAAATCGATCGATCCGAACGTATCTCGATCGCGTTAATGTCGGCAGTTATGCGAATCAGCCTGCGAAATCCTGGCAGACTCTTCCTCGTTTATTTTCGGACATTTACCGAGCTATTCCCCTCGACTCGTCGCGATCCAATTCCTGTTCGATCCGCGACAAACGCGATTACGTTCGTAATTATTACCGGTTTCCGCCACGTCGACGACGAAGAACGTCCGCATGTATCGGTACAGGTAAACACCAGACGAAACTGGTTTTCACAATGATTTGGCAGATAGATTTGATTCTGAGATCATTGTGAAAGCTGATTTTGTTTAGAGATCATCGGGGGACCACGTGAATATGACGTGGCACACGAGGAACGAGAAAAGGACGCGTAGCAAGGAACGGAGGAGGATACGGGATTCTGGAACGACGGAAACTGCTATCGATCGACGCGACTGGCACGCGATTTCCCGTTCACCGTCCCGGCATAATTGTTGACGGATAAATAAACGGAGCGTACAAAGGGGCCTCTGTTTCCAACGCGGCGCGCGCCTCGAAATTTATGATTCGGCGGAGAGATCGAGGATTAAAGAGAGAGGAGGAGCCGAGAGAGGAAGAAAGGGATTCGCGAAAAATCGATCGATCGACGATATCGATACCGGGACCAATAACTGTGGCGCGACAATGGAGCACAAACCGAGCATTGTCGCCCGTTGAAAAACGCACGTACTCTCTCTTTCCCCGTGGGTCCATCTTTCAGAAAACGTACGCGTTGCGCTCGCCAATTAAGCATCTAGAGCGCGAACGAGCGATACGCTTTTTGCTGGAATTTCCGGTAACGATTTATCAAACGGGAAAGATGGTATCGGGCAAACGGAGTTGAGCAGCGGGCAAGAAACGGAGGAGTCGAAGCGACGAAACCCGGGGGAGAAGGAGGAAAAAGGGGAAGAGGTAAAAACCGTAAGGAGGAGGAGGAGGAGGAGGAGAACGAGAAGATGGCCAGCGAGAGGATGGCGATGTTCGCGACGGACGTTAGAACGCGCGACCGTGCACGCTCGAGCGCTATCGAGTGTCAAACGAACCGAACGTAAGAAAAACCAAACGGCAGCCACGAATCGTTGAGGGAACGCAGCCGGACGAAAGGGAGAAACTTTAGACTTTAGACGGTATCCGTGACCGTCTACTTTTCGAGCGATCCCTCGTCGAGGATCATCTCGTCCGCTTCTGAACATCTCCGCGCGTATCAGACAATCGGGTCTAGTTCCTCTTCTTCGGCACTCGACTGCCGATCGAGTTCTCTCTCGGAACCAGCAACGTTCCACGAAACCATAACCTCTAGTTCGCTTATCCCTTTGCCAGCCGATTTATTTGATAGGTGCGTCAATTGGAATCAATCACAACTGCAATGATAAAATTGATCAATAAAGTTCAAATGCGACAAACATTGTATTCAAAGATATTTAGCTATGTAGATTATAATTGTACTCAACATTGTATAGTATTCTTCAACTGCGTTGTACGACTCTTATACTACGATTTACCAAGTGCATCAGTCGGAATCAATAACAACTGCAATGATAAAATTCATAAAGAAAGTTCTAATGCATCAAACATTGTATTCAACGATATTTAACTACGCAAATTGTAATTGTACTCGACATTGAAGCGTCTTCTTAAAATGCTCCTAGTACAAATTATATGAAAAAAGTAAAAAAAAAAAGTGAAGGCAAGTTACACTTTTATGCGATAAACAATTAATAATTCATCACTGTCAATAGCGTCCAAATGAAATTTTCAGCTGACATGTACTCACGCGATTAACACTAAAAATGCTATCCTATAATGCATTTTTATTTTGAAATTACAAACGACGTTTGAAAAATGAATTGCTGAAACTTTTTTAGAATTATTATATGCTTATTATTAATTGCCAATATTGTCTGCTTCGTCGTTCGAGTTTCGTCTCGATCGAACAACGGGAAAACGAGATCCATCGAGATTTGCCGATTCGATCCGACGATCGAACGATCATTGCCGAACGATCGTTCGCGAATGTTCGTCGGCAAATCATCGAACGACGCGACAGTCCCGAGTGTCGATTCGATCACGTCGGACGGAGCAATCCTGTGCTCCGTGTTATTTTGACAGGATCGCGAGGAAATTTATCGCAGAGGGCAGCTGGCGACGATATTTTCAGCTATTAGACGAAACAAGTCGTTCGCGTTTTACGATCGATCCCGGTGACCCGCAGCGCGTGCCGCGTACGACCCCGAAAAAGTTTCTAACCGTTAACGAGAGATCGTTTTTCCATTCC
The DNA here is from genome assembly GCA_947623535.1 of Coelioxys conoideus. Taxonomy (NCBI): domain Eukaryota; kingdom Metazoa; phylum Arthropoda; class Insecta; order Hymenoptera; family Megachilidae; genus Coelioxys; species Coelioxys conoideus. The sequence continues at coordinate 3,884,760 of OX392450.1, forward strand.
CGGAAAAATGATCGACACTCGTTAAACGAACGGTGCCGTGCGCGAACGTAAACAATTAAAAGGCGCCAGGAACGCGGCGAGAAAACTTTGCGTTGCCAGATCGAATCGTGTTTCTTATCGGTTTTTTTACGAGCCAGCAAGTTGAGGGCTCTCGTAAAAACGTCGACCGCGATTTTCTGGAAAACTCGTAAATCTCGAGCCACTTGTAACTCCCTCTTACTATAGACCCTTACGCTAGCGCGTGAACTCTTCACGGTCGCGCGATAGGTTATGTTTCTTCGACCGAAAAATCTTTCGATCGCGGCACCTCGCTTCCGTTCGTTTTTCAAAGTTTTCTGCGCGAATCTTCTACTGAAAGATCGCGGGAGAAAAAGCGAAGACGCGAAAAAAGATCGGTAGGGATGCACGTGCGTGAGCGGCACGGCACACGCTCCGGCCTCGGCTCAGTCTCGTTCTTTCGTAGCGCGGATGTGCGCACCATCGCACACGCGATTCGCTCAACTTGTCCGAGACCGCTATCTCCCTCTCTTTTTCTCCGCTCTTCCGTCAGCTCGTCGTTGATCCTTTTCTTCGTCCCGCGAGCAACGGGCCGAGCTTTTATCGAACTCAGGGCTGCATTCGAGATTGCTGCCTGCGAGACGTAGCTCTCGAGCACCACTCGAAACGAAACGCGACGAGAGTAATGCGTTTCTGGTTGTAAACGTGAGATATGTTCTTGGAAAAAGTTTGTGTTGTTACGTCTATCTAACCTTACTTCGATATTTATTAAAAAACGATTGTACAATTGTTGCGTTTGATACGAGCGTTGTTAGTTTATTTGCTTTAATGAGTTTTCGATTGTTATCGGCATCGAAAGAAATTACTTTCCGTCGACTAAAAAACGTCATGGGTGAAAGATTAAATTGATTGGGAAAAAATGACCAGCGGCATCTGACGGTAGAGTATCAGGGGCTACTCCTGATAGCACGATCGCAGAAAGGTAGAGGAGGTATCCGGAGCAGGTCCCCAGTGCGCATGCGCAAAGAGATGGGCCAACTTCGCCTATCCAACATGGCGGAGCGTCACTCTATATGAGCATACCAATATAGTTTAATCGACTGCTCGTTTTCGGAACACAATTTATGTACTTTTATGATCGAAAAATGATCAGTGATCCATTTTCTAATTTCTCATATCAAATTTATGAAGATTTTTATCACATATAATTAACTATTAATGATCTTCTGTGAGCACTATTTAATAAGATCAATCTTGAAGAAAATCTTCATAATTTCTGTACAAGAAAATCGCTAGTACATGTAGTTCTATGTTGCAATCATGAAAGTGCATATATTATTTGCAGATAATTAGAAATCACGCATTTTTCATAGCTGGGATCCGCCCACCTAAGTCGCGACGCCATTTTGTAAAAGATTCGATGTTAATGCGCATGCGTGGAACTATTAGTGCGCATGCGCCAAGTTGATAATGCGCATGCGTGAAGCCATTATCGCGCATGCGTATTCGTCTGAACGCGCATGCGCATTTGTATTTACTTTTATCGAATACCTCCTTCACTTTTCTGCGAGCCTGATACCAGAAGCAACGATGGAACGCCCACCGCTAGATGGCTCTGACGCGTAACAAAGGTCGAATATTTCTCCAGACTGGCATTCCTATACAGGCGCGCGAAGGGTACAGAGCTCCGAGGTTACGAAAGCCTCGTAATACCGCCCGCTAGACCAAATTTTAATTTCAGAAACATATTCCGTAGAAACGAAACGTTACGCAGATGTTAGGCACGCGAAAGATAGCAATAATCGTTTACTCGGTATCATAGAACATAGAAAAATAGAAACGCGCCGGTAGTACCAGGGTCCGTTGAAACGGGAGCGCGGCCCTGATCGGACCCGAATCGCCGCTAACCACATGTGTAAGCGAGAAAAAAGTCCCGGCTCCGCACGTCTCTACCTCTTTCCGTTCGCTCCGTTCACGCACGTCTCCTCCCGCAGCTTCCCGTAGGCTCGCGACGAACGCGAGCGCGGGTGGTCAGCCTTCGAGCGAACGCAGCCGCGACGAATCGATTTGATCGAATCGACAGACGATAAACCGGTGCTTTTTCCGACAGCGCTTTCGCAACGGACGTTCGCTCGAGAAGCTCCTCTGTTCGCTTTCCTCGCGAACACGCCGTGCGTCCACTGTTCGTTCGAAAGGTGGCCGGCGTTCACCAGCTCGCGATCGGTGTGGTATCGACGCGTTCGCTAATTACAATAATAACCGAGGACATCGCAATCGGACTCGCAATTAGTCTCAGTCGGCGGTGGGCGAGCAGAGGGACCGGGTATCGGTTTATCGCTCCGTTACGGTGGTTATCGCGACGATTCTTTTTTTTTTTTAATTCGACAACTCTCGATAGATACCGAGCTTCGTTAAATCCTTCCGTTCGTGAACGTCCGACGTTACGTTTCTCGTCGATGACGGATCCGCGAAACGGCCAGAACGTTATCTATCCCTTTCGGTCCAACGACGAAAACGTAACGTCGGTGCAGACACACGGACGCATGAAGCTGAAACGCGTCTCGCTTTCTCGCGTTTCGTTCGCCAGGCTACGCGGTATCTTAATCGTCGTTCGATAACGAGGGGTTATTCCCAGTTGGTGAACCACGCCGTTCGAGAGTCTCACGAGGCGAAGAGTGCTCGACGCGTCGCAGAACCCCTTTTCTTCATCGGCTGTCCCTCTTCCTCGAGTTACGCGATACACGTCGATCCTTCGTCACCGAACGACGGATTCCTCTCGACTCTCGACGTAATCGAAACGGAGATACCGAACACCGATGTCCCGAACTCTCTCGTCCCTCGACAACCTCTCCACCCCTCTTCTCCCTCTTCAACCACCTCACCCTTTGCATCGATCGACCGTGATCTCAATTTTTCCTACGATTCGCGTCTCCGACGATAGTCGAACTCGAAACCCGACTAATTATAGCGACGTTAACTTTTATTATTAGAGAAATTCGCGTTCGAAAATGATAGGTTGCCGTCGTGACGATAAAGTAATTTAGAAAGATTCGTGGTGAAAATTGAGTTAAGTTTACCAGGTGTACACTGTTGAAAAGGTTGAGCATTTTAACCTGTGGGCCTCAAAGAGCACATCTTCATCTTCAAATTAAATAGGATTCCAAATTGGAACTTTTCTAGGAATTTCATGAAACAAGTATTGAAATATAAATTCATATAAAATACATGAAATGAAAATATTAAAATATGTATATAAATACATATAATTGTACATATACATATATAAATATAAATATAATTGTACATGTAAATGTGGAGGAATATAATTGTATATGTATATGTATAAATGTAAATGAGTACAATTGTACATACATATATAAATATGAATTTTAGCAAGAAACTTAGTCGAATCATGCTGAGCAGCACGCGATTGTAAGAACATGTTGAACCTGGAAGTCAGTCAGGACAAACGCGGACATATTTTTTTCGCTATTATAATTGAAATGCGTTTGATTAAACTGTGCGTCTCTCTTTTTGAAAAACTGCACTTCCCGGCCATAACCCCCTCGACAGCGTTCAACGAGTCGACGCGAGAGTAACGTGGAAGACCTTGACGAAAGGTGGAGGCAAAAGAAGAAGCCGAAGAGAGGAGAAAGATAGAGCGGCGTCTCGCGACCTATCTACGATCGGCGTTGAACGGTACGCAGACGACCAACGTCGGCTACGAATTCAACACGAAAAACGTACAAACAGAAGGATTCTTTCCGAGAAGCTACCCGTTGCCCCGTATCGCGAATCACTCTCTGCCAAATGCCAATTATCTTTGCTCGCCGCTCCGGCAATTAACGGGCATCGGGGAAACGTATCGCCGAGACGTTGCTCCGCTTTCGTCGAAAACGCGATGCTCTACGCTCGTCTGGTGTAATAGAGAAATTATTTTATTCGATATTGAACGACGATTTCTTCCGGTTTACTATGTTCTCGATAGTATGTAACCAACAAGGGCCACACACGAATCCACGCTGTCTTATACGTATTTGTCATACATGTATACACATACGTGCATGTCTTGTGCACACATAATGCACACATCAATGTATTATCCATATAATTTACATCAATGTAATATACACATTATACACGTACACATACATGTATGTTTAGTGTACACACAATAGACACATCGATGTAATATACACATCAAACATGTATATCTAGTGCACACGTAATATCTACACACATCAATGTAATATCAATATAATATACATCAATGTAATGTACGCACATCATGCATGTATACAGATACATCTGTACACCATACATCTATGCAGATACATCCATGCACATACATCTATATACGTACATCTCTACATATACATGTATGTACATACGTCTATACAGATATATGTATGTATGTACATACATCTATACAAATATGTCTATGTACATACATTTATACAGAGATGTCTATGTACATATATCTATATAGATACATCTGTGCATATACGACTATATACAGGTAAGGGTTAACGTTTATCCTGTCGCAATTAACGTCAAAGTTTTCGCGATTGATTTGCCGCGTGCAGCGAATCGTTTCAATTATCGATCGTTAGGATGTTGTGTGTTGCTCTGCCCCGTAGGAAAATCGTTGGCGGTTTATCGAATATAAACGAACGTCTTGGATCCCTGGTCTCAGTCTTTGTTCGTTCTTCGAAGCGACGGCATCTACTCTTTATCGTCGTAACATTTCCTTCGTTCGCGCATCGTTCACGATTTATTTCTCTTTGCATTCTCAAGGATTCTTCGCGAATCTTTTCCCAGCTTCGCCGATACTGCTTTTAGAATTTTATCTTTTTTTTTTTTAACACTCTGACTGCCACGACAGTTGTACATGTACGCTTAATTTTCCATATCAATCAATCTTCTGTACCAACAATCTGTATTATTAAGAATTTGTTCGTTTACCTGATTGGAAATATTTGTCTTAATTACTTGGACGTATGGATAATAAGTAAAAGAAAGTACTGTGAACATGTTTGGTAAGATTGATTAATCATAAAAATGGTGTCTAGTAAAATTCTCGATTCAGTGTGGCAGTCAACGTGTTAAGTAACCGAGTAGTCTCACGATTCGATCTTTGAATTTTACGCATCGTATCCGATACTTTCGAGACAAATACAGCCCGTAGACGAACGCGACAAAAATGATCTGCTCGTGAATGATAAGTTCGCTTTTATCGAAGAGGAAAGAGCTCGTTGAACCCGGTTCGATGACCAGGAAATTCGGAAATACTGTGTCATCTGTTAAACAGAAAATAGTCTCCCCAATACCAGCAAATAATAAAATAATCTCGCGAGTAACATTATTCATAATTCGTTCCTAATTTTAAACACTTCCATAGCTTTGAAGTTACGTTCGAGGAAATAAACTTTTGGACAGTGTTAGCTAGTAATTTTTATTTCTTTCCTTTTGGATAATTTGTTCATTTTTATAAAACAGTATAATAGTTTTGGGGAGGTGACGAATAAAAGTTGGATCGAAAAATTGTTTCCCTTTCGATTTTTAAATTTTTCTCTTCGAATTAAACGCTATAGCCATCTGTGAGTAGGCGGCCGAACTAATCGAAGCGTCTTTGTTCGAAAAACCGTGGATATATCGAACTGTTTCTGAGACAATAATTAATTAGTACAATCGTGCAACGCGTGTTTTCTCCCTCTAAAATATATCTTTGCTCTGTCGTTTTAATTACGGAAACGCAACGGCATGTATTAAAAATATCTTATTAAAATCTTCGGTCGATAACTAGTTTCCTCTGCTGACAGAGAACAGGCGCCTGCATACGAATCCTTTGCATGATTTCTTAATTTCTCGATTATAATTAACGTTCGTACATAGTCTACAAAAAGGCAGCGTGACGCTTGAAAAGAAAAATAATATACTTCCCTTGAAATTATTAGTCGTTTGCAATTATTGTATCGTCTCTATATCATTCGCATTGACAATTAGAGTAACATTAATTGAAGAACATGGTCGGATCATAGAATAAATTATGATACTATCGAGTCGATGTAAAAGTAATTTGAACAATGATAAGAACATTGTCTCAAATGGTACATCGTTGCTTATCAAATTGCGGGCAAAAGGATCATGTAAATTTAAAGCGAGTAATTATTTAGTGGAAATAACGATTTCAGTGTCATAGAACATCGACGGGACTAGAGAAAGAAATTTTTGGCACGTATGTGACGAGTAACGTAGGGAGGAAAGAGTACATGTACATATCATTCGGCCTTTAACACATCATCGTTTGACGTTCGAGGAGAGAGGATCTCCTGTCCGTGGTTCTACCACGGTGATAGAATTTTATTCTTCTACCACCATGCCTCTACCTGTTGCTATCGCGTTTCCCACGTTAGTTACCGTTAACGTAAGTCCATTCTTAGCAGTTACGTAATTTCTACAACTTACCATTATACCATATACCATTTCATTGTCTTTTCTCCCGCAATGCGGTAACATTCATTGATTATCGATTAATATTTCATGATTACACTAACAATATACCTCCAAATTTTATTGTTGACGATTCTTAATAGCACTTCGTTGTCCTTTCTCCTGCAGTACAGTGCCATTTCTCGGGATATTAAAATCTTGTACGATTAATCCATTAATATTTTAAGATTACACTAACAATCTATGTTCAAATTTTATTTTTGACGATTCCGAATAGTATCTATAGCACTTCATTATCTTTTCTGCTCCGGTCCGGTAATGTTATCAAGGCAATTAAAATATTTTACGACTAGTCGATTAGTATTTTATGACAGCACGAATAATGTACATTCAAATTTTATTTTTATTTCGACGAATAAAGCTATATGATACTGAATAGAATCGATAGTCATTGTTAAATGTATCATTTTCGATAGTGAGACCGTTTGCGCAGCACTGTTGAAATAATTTTTTTTTTATTTACATGTTTCAGGATTGGACGAATGAAGAACCGAGGTTTCTCTGAACACGTGGCGCTGGAATCTGGTCGCAGAATTATGCCAACGAACAGACGGATCCACGATGCCAATGTGAACGGGTCGAATCGAAGTTTAAAATTTGGAAGGAGGAGAAATAATAAAAATGGGCGGATGAGGTCTTGAAGCAAACGACGCAGTTTTCTATCAGTCTTTCGTAAGCCTTCGACGAAAGAGGATGAGCTGGATTGCGGCACGTGCGCATATTTCGACGCGAATCAAGATTATGGTAAGCATTTACAGACTTATGATCAACGTACACGCTTATGGCATGGACTATTACGTTTGTTCTTTAACAATTTTATACTCTGTTGCATGGCGGAGACGAAGAGGATATCCTGAGACGAAGACTTCACATGGATTTTGGCGAATGAACATCAGGAAGATAATACAACACAATAAGTCGTCTTGTACATATCCTAATATTATACTTATTGCGATAGTATGTTAGTTATTCATGTATTAAAAAGATCCCAAGCTGCGTACACTACATTAGACTTTAATTAATAGTTATAATAATACAAGTACAAAAATTATGTATTTTTACTACAAATGTATATGTAATACAAAATTTCAATAAACGTAACATAAAAGAACGTCATGATTTTTCATTTAACCCTTTGACAGGGAGGTAAAATTACGAATTCTGGTCTAAACGTGTCAAGTTTTTTCATATTTCGAAATACTTGGGCATGTAATCAAAAATGTAAAGAAACGTGTTTTATATGTACCTTGTTAGTAAGTAGTCCGTGTATAATAGATTTTAAAATAAAGGATAAATACGGAATAAACCGTTTGGTACTTGACGCTCTGCCCGTGACTGTCGCGGGATACACTGTTAACTTAACCACACTCTCCTTCCTCTCCAAGTCACTTTTACGAACCCAACAAATTACAAGAACTTGTAAATTTCCGAAATCGAGCTCGCGTGCCACCTCCTCGCATGTTATGTTCTCCTAATACCAGGAGCAAAAAAAAAGTGAACTTGGATTCAGAAAATTCACTTCGCCAATTCCAAGAAGTGACGTCACAAAAATTCCAGGAAGTGGCATGCATGCCACCTCCTCGCATGTTATGTTCTCCTAATACCAGGAGCAAAAAAAAGTGAACTTGGATTCAGAAAATTCACTTCGCCAATTCCAAGAAGTGACGTCACAAAAATTCCAGGAAGTGGCACGCATGCCACCTCCTCGCATGTTATGTTCTCCTAATACCAGGAGCAAAAAAAAAAGGAACTTGGATTCAGAAAATTCACTTCTCCAATTCCAAGAAATGGCGTCACAAAAATTCCAGGAAGTGGCACGCATGCCACCTCCTCGCATGTTATGTTCTCCTAATACCAGGAGCAAAAAAAAAGGGAACTTGGATTCAGAAAATTCACTTCTCCAATTCCAAGAAATGACGTCATCAGAATTCCTGGAAGTGGCACGCGTGCCACCTCCGCTCGCATGTTATGTTCTCCTGATACTAGGAGCAAAAATCGAGAATTTGGATTCAGAAAATTCACTTCGCCAATTCCAAGAAATGACGTCACAAAAATTCCAAGAAGTGGCACGTGTGCCACCTCTTCGCATGTTCTCCTGATTCAAAATTTCTATTCCTATCTTTTTGAGAATCAACATTCCGAATGATCGCATGTAGGATTCGAGGATTGGGAGATGAGCGGGTTGTTCAATGAAATACACAAATTACCCTTTTCATTTGTTTTTTTATTGTGTTAAAGTTCATTTGTACATTTTTGTTACAAATAATATAATATCTATAATATGTACATGTGTATATTTTCATATAATCATAATATAATCAGACTTACAGGGGAGGGGTCAGTATATTTTTTTTTAAAACTTCGAGGTTCGTAGAGTCTCCTTCATAGAACTGCAGAAGTTGCGCGCGTGCTTTCTGCAGATCTGTAACACAGAAAAAATTCATATTAATACAACTATGAATCGACGGAGCGGAGATAGCGATCATGGAACGCGTTGTACGCACATTCTAACTTACCATGAATGTATACTCGCGAAGCATGACAGCGGCACGAAGAATGTGCTCGTCTACGAGAAAAAATCTTTCCGTCCGAAAAACAAGATTCTCCCAGAAAAAGGATCGGTGTATCCAGATCGATAGAAAATTGGAAAACGTAAAATGAAACGACGACAGAAATTTGGAAGAGCCCGTGATCGAACGAGTCTTCTGTTGAATTCCGGATGAGGGAATAAGTGCAACACTTATATTATGAACTCGGAGGCTTTATTCGGTGACGATGAGTTCCGCAAGCAAGTAAAAATTATGGAAGACTGACTAAATGTAGAAAGAGGGCTAGTTATATATATCGAGATGAGGCTGACTAATGGAAGTAAGTATAAAGCATAGTGTAAGGGCAGTCAGTAAAGTCAGGATGTTTTTCGCAGGATGATTCAATTCTTTTATTCCTGTTATGTTAGACCTTCGAAACTCTAAGCTTTCTAAGATCTATAATAATGTCCGCACCCTTGAAAATTACTTGTCTTCTTTACCAAAAAAAAAGACGGAAAGGACTTATGCATACACTTGGTATTTTGTTGTCTATGAGTTGGTCTCACAACGCTTCGATCGTGATCGAATCCATTTCCACCATACGAGAAAGCAGGATTCGTTATCGATAAACGTACGACGCGAAACTATCGTGGACGATATCGGTATCCGTCGCATAATTACCATGGTAACGCGACGATAAAACGCTACTCGTGTTTGATTTATTATTCAGACTGTTGCTCCTGGCTCCTGATCGAGTCCTCGAGTGTATGGGTATGCAGCCTCGATGAAATTCACACGTGGCGTACCGTGCTCATTGTGTACCGATCGATTAGATTTCTCCGCGGCGTCCCCCGACGAAATCGATGGAGGATCGTTATCCCGTTATCGATATCCCCCGATCAGGCGGACGTCGAAAGGGGCAACGAAACGAGCGGGAGGCTAATCGGTCCGCTAATTGGGGCCGAGCGAGATTTCTCGGAATCCTGATAAAGATTTTAACCTCGTCCGGGACCGTAGGAACAATTTGATTCCCGGAACGCGAACGGGAACCGTGTACGACGATATTTTGGAAGCCTCGCGTGGCTCGCGTCGAGATTCCGATGAATGGATAGCGAGAAAAATGTAATCGCGCGATAATAGCCAGAATCGGGACAGCTGCTCGTGGATTTACGACCCTTTGTGCCCCGTGTCGCGCGGTACTCACACCCGAATAATGCCCGAACTGTCGAAATTTATCGATCCTATCTAACGAACCCTTCTTCCCCGCCCCCGACAAATATTTACACCGTACACACGAATCTAGGAGAACGCGTTACTCCGCCGATTGTCAAGCACGTTTATTTCCCCGACGTCGCAGCACGCGAAACGAACGTGTTGGAAAAAGGAAGACGAAAAGGTCACGAGAGATCGCTTCCTGCTTTTGCGTGAATCTGGACCTATACATGTTTATGAATTCCGAGATTAAAAGCGTGCCGGTGATTAACGCGAGGATGCGGAGCGGAGATGAAATTAATTATATCGCGAGACCCCCGATAATTTATAACTGAATGCCGCTTTGTCCGTGAATTCGTATTCGGACCACTCAAGGAGACGTCGACAATTTTTCTAACCGGTTCGCGGAAGGATGTTAGAAGACCAGAGCTGATAATAGGTGTACGGGCCACGAAATGGCCCGCCAGATAAAGATGCGCCCTTCTTTTCTCAATGAAATCTATTGTGGAGCCAACGGTCCCTCGAACGGGTGAGACGATCGTTTCCGGGGTCAAGGATCCGATCGTTTCAAGGAATTTCTCTCGACGAGATTCCACCTTCCGTAGAGGGTCGAAAATCGAAACGAAACGGGCTATCGAGATCTCTCGATCGACGTCGCGTCGCTGAAAAACGAAAACAGCTGCCGCGCGAGCGATAGGTTCGCGCGACGCTGACTCTCGTCAACTTTTTCTTTTCTCGTTCGTTCTCGCTTTTTCCCGACTTTTTTTTTCTTCTTTTTGTCCAAGTCGAAACGTATGCACTGTCGGACGACGATGAAAATACGACGCGCGATGACGGCATCGGTTATTTCTATCCGGAACGAGCGTTCGTGCGCTTTCGCGCGTGTCGCGCGCCGACATCGACGCTCTACGTTCGAGAATTTTGAGTTTGCTTTTCGAAAAATGTCAACAACGAGGTTTAATTGGTAGATCGTGTGCCTGGACGAACGGGAGAACAGCCGAGCTCCTCGACGATCTTTACAACACTTTGCAGCCAAAGGGTAATTAATTTATAGGGTATAATCAATTTATAAAATATATCAAGATATTTGTTTGCAAAAAAAGCAATGTAGGAAAGCAATGATAAAAAGAAATATAAAAAAAGCAATGATAGGAAGCAATGTTTAAAATGTATTGCAATAATGCAGGGTGCGTGACAAACGTATCTTTAATTTATTACTAGTGGCAACGAAATGAGAGCATAATCATCCAATTTATTTATCTAAATTATTTCTACGATTCAAAAGAAACGCGACGTCGAGCCACGTAGGAGAGCAACGGGTTTATCTCGAGACTCGATATTCAAGAATTTTGTGTCTGGTTTTCGAAAAATGTCGACATCGAGGTTTAACATTTTGCACTCGAAAACATTTCCGTTGTTGTAGAATAATCACTGCAAAACTTTCTAGTACAAAAGTTTGATAAACTTTTTTGAAATTAGTATGTGTTCATTATTAATCAATGATATTGTCTGTCTGGCTGTGTTCAGACATCGAGTGTATAATAATAGGAATGTAGTTAAAAATTTATTTGTTTAAAATTGTTGCATTCAATCCAAATGACGAGTGTGAGTCGCCGCTCGAGCACAAAGGGTTAAACCTCTTTACTAATAGTCGATAGTAACTGTAAAACCTTTTTGTTCAAAAGTTTTATGTATTCTTTTGGTGCTATTATCTTCCAAATATTAATTGACACTATTAACTGTTTCATTATGTTGATACATCATATGCGGAACGCTGTAGATTTAGTTAGAAAATACCTATTCCAAAAAGCTATATTAAATGAAGTGAGTGTGAGTCACGTTTCGAGTGCAAATGGATAACACCTTCACGGCCACACGAAAGCGATTGAGAATTGCGTTCGGTTGTATGTTCATTTTTAACAAATTTTACTAAATACTCCCACAATGCCTTGTTACATTTATTTTCCGTACTTTCAAGTAACTGGTGGTAGTATTTTCATACAGAAGAGTGAACAAATTTTGAATAATATAGCTATGAAATCGATGTAGAAACTCGAGTGTCACCCATATGTGGAGAGTCAAAGTGTTAAATATGATCGCGCGCGCACGACCGGAAGTACAAGCCGAGCTCATTGACGATCTTCAACTTCGAGACTCGTCGTTCAAGAATCTTAGGTTTGATTTTAAAAAAATATCGACATTAAGGTTCAAATGTTCGATTACACACATGGACGGCTGAGAAAACAGTTAAGCTCCTCGATGATCTTTAATCTCGAGAATCGAAATTAAGAATTTTGGGTTTAATTTTCAAAAAATGACATCGAGATTAATTGTTCGATTACACGCGTGTACGACCGGGAGAACAAGCCGAGCTCCTCGACGATCTTTAATCTCGAGACTCGAGACGCGGATAAGTGGCATAAAAGTCGCGACGTATTCCCACGTTCCTTGTTGGGCGAGCGTCGCGATAAGAGTGTTTGCTCTCGGAAACTCGGAACGGTCCATTCGTCCGTTCTTCTATTCGACGGTCCAATGTTGTCGTTCGCCACGGTCGAATATTTCGCGTACCGACTGCGCGAACGACGATTTTCTGGACCGAAAACGCGACCGACGAGACGAAAAATAAACGTACGAGTACGTGAACGAGTACTTACCGTTGACAGATTGTTCGTCCGACGACCGGGAGCCTAACGGCGAAACAAGGACGAAGAAAAACAAGGAACATGTTCGGAAACGCTTCGTTTATTCCTACAAACCTTAGTATGTATACAATATGCGTGAATTAGCCGCGATCTACGTTCCGGCAATTTTTTACAGGCGGCGCAATAAATATCTAACAATAAGTACAAAAGCACGAGCGTCGATTCGGAGAATGATCGCGACGCTTCACGTGCTCCGACGAAACGTGCTTCAACGTTTCGTTGATGGCCGTACACGCGCCCTCTTGCTCTGATCGATAGCGCTAATAGTACTAATAATAATAATGGTAATGATAATGATAACTACAGTAACGATAAGAGTAATATCTATCGACTAAAGAAGTAACGGTAAAGTATAGCCAAGTTAGATGATCACGAGCTCCGCAACGAGATCGCGATTTCTCCCCGCAGGTTTGTCACTCAGGAGTTGGCGCGTGGGGAGGTGCAACTGAAACCAGTACGCGATCGCTTCACTGGTCCCGAACATGACCAACAATGCCAGCACATCGATTACGAATGGCCCGCGACCAATTTTTCAATATTAATTTCTAGTAATTAATCGAATGAATTCCCGATACTTATATATTTTTTTAAAATGTTATAACGAATTGAAACTTTGATTAATTCGTTGTATTGATTTACTTACAATTCTTCAGAAATATATTTCGGAATGTTAAACGAAAATTATGATTATTATTATTTAAAGAAATAATAGTTTTTTATTTAACACGTTCGCGGACGGCTACATATGCAGTATATTCGGGTTGTGTGTTTGGTTGATGTTTTAGTTGCATAAAACTAGTTCTATGAAACGGCACTGCTAATGCAGTTATTATTCTTTGTGTTTACTTATAAGATGTATCAAAACCTTCTCGTCCAATTTCTTCTATCAAATATTAAAGTTGTATTGACAAAGGGTGAATTTACGCCATCCGCGAACGGGTTAATACATTGAGTGCCACTCTAAAACCGTTTCAATTTCCTTCAGGAAGTAATTTTATTTTCGGTAAATTTTATAGACAATCTTCATAATATTCTACACTGGTTTATTCGATTTACAAAAATTTGTTATACTTTGTTCTGTTAAATGTATCAACTAAAATTAACGATAGATTTATATATGAATTCATACGTATGTGGGTGACGCGGCACTCAACGTGTTAAAGAAATAAGTGTGTTATAATTTTCAATTTTAATATTTCGTCCAGTCCAGGGACAAATACCAGTTGGCCATGCCTGACCTATCCGAACCGTGAACCCTTCGAACACGACACCGACTGATGATCGACTATCGATTGTTTATGCTCGCTGGGTGAACTGTCGACAACGCGAACTTATAGAATCCTGCCGTCGAAAATACGCGAGTCGATGCGTCGATTTATACCGACGAATCCGCGTCGTGTTCGGGAACACCTGGGTGAACCTCCCTGCGCCAACTCCTGGCTGATCAACCGTACAGTGAACTCGGAAGAGCGCGTTCTCGCGGAGCGGATTTATTTGAAGAGGGTGCCGCGTTACGATACCGCTCGGTTTATAATTGCCGCATTATACCCGCGTTATTACACGTTCGGACAGGGCGGGTATCGGTTTGTTTAGCTTGAAATTCTGCGCCTCGGAATGGCCAGCTGTCATGGAATGATGTCATGGAGTAAGATCGCGAGCCTGCGCGGAACCCATCGCGCGTTCTCGGTCCATCGAACGATCGTGCCTCGATACCGTTTGATCTCGGCCGATCTCGAAACGAGAGCATACATGCTCGCGACGTGACCCGCTCCTACATGTAGTGAGGCCAACTTTCGATGCCAGGTACGTAACGTTGGTACTGCGCGTACGACGGGGACACGTGAGGGTGGCTCATCTGCGTGGTCGCGTGCGAGTAGTGCGGGTTGTGAGACGAGGATATGTACTGCATGGAGGGCAATGGCGGCTGCAATTCGTGGTATCGAACTATCTCCTGGCTCGGTCTATCTTCCCAGGATGCCTCGGCGATCGTCTGCTCGGAACAATGTCGCTTCGTCGGCCTCTCGATCTCCTCGTCGTATCTGGAAAACGTGAACGGTGTTTCATCGCGAATCGGATTTCTGGTATCCGAATATGAAATCCGAAGATTCGCGAGATCAGAGGAAATAATGGGAGAATTACCAACGATATAGTAGGTCAGATATTGACACTAGATTTACGGACGTTTAATGACCATATATGTCTAAGTTGAGAATGAACTATAAAAATGAGTAAATAATGGACAATACATGTATCAAGTTTAGAAACATTCTTTGCCTCGATGAATGTTAACATGCGTTTTGACATAAGGTTATTAATAATTTTCGCAATTGAAAATAAAAAATCTAAGATCCGGCAATATGACGGGTCCCGTAAACCTAGTGCTAAATTAACACGTTCGTCACCTAACGTGATTAGGCTGACTTATAATTTTATTTGTATCCTTACCGGACTCAAATTTATATGTCCATTTATATTTATTATTTATATTCTTATTTTTATTTTGTGTGTTTTATATTAATACTTCAGTGCTTGTTCCATTAAATTCCTTTCAAAATCCTATTTTAAAATGCTATTTAAATCGAAGAAATAGAACGTCACCCATGTTTGAGTGCGACCGATCGCTACGAAGAAAAAGATTATATCAGGAAATCTGTTTAAAATAAATGATTAATTCGTTCCGAAAAAGTATCTTCGGAAGTATTACACGTACATACACGAAAAATACATGAAAACGAACTCGTCAAGTTTATATTTACAACCTCTACGAATGTTCGACATGTGCTCCTTCGATGACATGACACATGTCCAGACGATAATCGAGATCATTTAACTACAACAGCGTTATAATTATTTTTATTTCAACACCGTCGCGTGTATAAAGTAAAATCGTTCGGTCACACCGAATACAGTGAAGAGTGAATACACTGTCGCATTACCTGTTGAATATCCACTGTGAAGCGCCAGTGGATGGTGGGACGTGCATCGACGCCACCTGAGGTCGAAGGTACTGGTCCAGCTCGTTGCTCTCGACCTCGCACTCCTGAAGGTTCAGAGGAATATTCATCCCGACCCCGCCCAGCGATCCTAGACCGTTCAATTGGCCCTCCTCGATCGGCAGCGTCTCGGCGACCTCGATGTATCGAAAGTCGACGTTGGGCTGTTGATGGTGCTGCTGTTGTTGATGATGCTGATGCGGGGAGCCGCAGGAGGATCCGATCGCGAGATCCTGCTGCTGCTGTTGGTGGTGCTGTTGCTGTTGTTGTTGGTACACGCCGTTGCTCTGCGGCTGCGGCTGATGATTGGCCTGAGATCAAACGAATCGCGACGGATCGTTGAAACGATTCGCGAACGAGTCCCAATCTCGCCGCCTGTTTCGCGAAACGATCGAGAATTACCTGATTCGCGTATCGCTGACCACGGGGTGTCGTGGGAGGAGTCGGCGGCGATAGGCCGTGATTCGGAGTGGTCGGCGGGGACAAGCTGATCCCGCTTTGAGGCGAGTTCGGCCCTTGCGCACCCCTCGGGCTAGCGTCCTCCTGCTTCAGGGACCTGGACACGTTGAAGCTCGCGGTGCTCTGGCTCCTGGACGGTGAACTCTCCCTGCCAGCCGAACCGTTCTGCTTCCGTCGCCGGGGTTGGTACTTGTAGTCCGGATGCTCGCGTTTGTGGATCACCCGCAGACGATCCGCCTCCTCGATGAACGGTTTCTTGTCGCTGTCCGACAACAATCTGCGGATGCGGATCGCACGCGCACGGGGTCAGACATCGAATCGATCGTGGTTCACACGCGACCGCGTGAACGCGTTTTCATCGACGTATTTACGGCGATACACTCGACTCCGTTGCGAGTCCCGGAGGTCTGGTTAGTGTTTCTCGCCGCGTGGAGAGCCTTAAGGGCGCAGCCCGTTCACGGTACACGGCACTCTCTTTTTCGACTCGGTGTATAAATACATACGCGTCTCTCGTCCCCTGTTAGCCTTTAATTCCTCGTGTTTATGTTCCCACTGGGCTCGTAAAATCCCGAGACCCGATAAGCTTTTCCGGTGTTGGCCGCGAGATCTCCTCCCGACGATTCCGGCAATAATTTCTGGTCCCGGGTCTCGTCTAGCTTATCTTTTCGCGTCGTTTTCCGTTTCGCCCGGCCAAAACGAAATCGAAGAAACGTTCGAACGCGTCGAGACGAGAACGGAGCGAGCATCTCGTCGCGAACGAGTCGACCCGAAAGAAAAGGAGGATAGGGAGAGCCCATCTGGTCAATGGACTTTGCGCCCGAGCGTTTTTTCGGCGACGTCGACGATAGCGGGCCGTCGTTCCCTTTTTCCGCGCCAGATGCAACGAGACGCAGGGTCCAGCCGATTCGGTGCGCGAAATCCGACGGTCGTTTTATCGGCGTAGCTCGAAAGCCGGACGGAAAGAGGCCCCCAACGAAAACGTGGAAGTCGCTGCTTCCGTCGGATAACGCGCATTTACCTGTTCGTCACGGGCGTTATTTGCACGAACGGGATGCGACGGGGGGCGACGTAGGGGCGAGCAGGTTCGGAAAAATTCACCTGACGAGGACAAGGCGTTTATTGTGATCCTCGGGGTGGACCTTTATCCGCGGCGGGGAACCGGCCGGCAGCTGTTAGCACGCGCCAACGATGAACCGTGGATATACATCGCCGCGTATCTCTCGTTTTCGTTTCGTCGACAAACACCGCGTCTAATATCCGAACGCGCGATACCTTTCGAGCCGGAAGAAAGAGGACAAGATTTATTTCCAATCTTACACCTGGTTCCTGGCAGATATCGACGCCGATATCTACGGCTCGCGATTACCTTTTTACCTCGCAAATGATCCGAGAGAACGTTCCACCGACCACACATCCTCAACGTTTCGTAACTCGATGCAAATGGCCGGGATTAACCCTTAACGAACGAGCGCATTTTTCTACAATGACAGACAATACAGAAATCTTCGGTAGTACATGAACATATACTAGCTAATTGTATATGAACATATACTAGCTTGTACTATATGAACATATATTAACTGGTAATGTATGAACAGATGTGACCATACAAAAAGATAATCAAATAAAAATTACACACAAATAATTGGGGTTAAAATGAACGACTAGTTACGTGTATGCAATGTACAGATTTGTATACATTTAGGAAAATGATTTTTGTAGATTTAAAATTAAACATAAATATATCATTGTAAATTTGAATATATGTATAAATATATATAACATATATACATACATATATATATTACATGTGTAACATATGAACATATACAATGTACATTAATCAGATGGAAGTATATAATTTGTAACAATGGAAAATGTAAGGAAAATGTAAAGAATTACTCATATATACATACAATGTGTATCTTCTTTTTTGATTTCTGTAAACATCACACTATACCTCATGAATGGCGACATTCGATTTTCTTCAAATATTTATAATGTCGCTTATATGTATGGTATTCGTTCGTTAAGGGATAAAATTCCTTACACGGCACAGAAGACTCGCTCGTTCGAAGGAAGCAACAACGATGAAAGGAGGAAGAATGATGGAAGAAGAAACAACGATGAAAGAGGCAATAACGATAGAAGAAACAACAGCGATGAAAGGAGGAAGAATGATGGAAGAAGAAACAACGATGAAAGAAGGAACAACGGTGGAAAATGCAACAACAATGGAGAAAGCAATGACAATAAAAGAACAACAACAATGAAGGAAACACTGACAACAAAAGAACAACAACGATGGAAGAAGCAATGATAGAAGAAACAAGAACGATGTTCGAAACAACGTCGTTTCGGAGTCGCTGGCCGACGGGAGCGTTCTCTTTGCTTTCGGTAGCCCGCGCTAATGTCCTCAACAGTCCGTCCCGAAAGGTGTTAAATAATGACCGCTTTAAAAGTCGAACTCGATCTTTCCACGTCCACCGGCGAAGAGAAGTCCGACGACTCGAGACAAAGTTGTGTTTCGCGCGTAGACACAAACGCGAGTCGGGTCTATTTTGACGTTAAACGGCAATCGTGCGATGGTATCGAGGATCGGGATCGCGATCGAGCGGTATCGTAAAATGATTCACGGCGGGGTGCTGGCCGACGCGGCGTTCCGTTCTGTGATCCTCGCTCGCGGCACCCACCGGGGCACCTCGTTAAAGTCCCGATCGAGAAACGGAATACATATCGTTCTCTCGTACTTCTCCAATTCTCTCTTTTCCCTTCGGCGTCGACCGGTTCGCGCGACACCTAAACGACGATACCAGGTGTATGCATAAGTTCTTTCCGGTTTTTTTTTTTTGGTAAAGAAGACGCGTGATTTTCAAGAGTGTAGACATTATTATAGATCTTAGAAAGTTTAGAATATCGAAGGTTCAACATAACAGCAATAAAAGACCAAGGAACTTCATTTAATGATTTTGCCAATTACTGTTGAGTTTGAGCTGGGTCCAATAACTCCTGTAATTGCTCGTCTTCGCGCTTATGTGGTCTACCAGAGCGTCCACTATCTTTTACATCGAAATCGTCAGTTTTAAATTATCGAAACCATGTCTCGCGTGTTCTAATCGATGGAGCGTGTTCACCATATGTTTCTACCAGCAAACGACGACTTTCACCAGCCTTTTCCTTTTGATCGAATAAGAAAAGCAATGCTTGCCGCCAATGTTCTTTTTCGGACACGAAATTCGGCATGATCACTGAACGATAAAACAAAGACACTAGATTTTGGCGGACTCAACTTGTACGTGCTTGTGGTTTAATGTCGGACGAACATAATGACGTATGGTTCGAGTTAATACACTGCGTACTTATCTCTTAGTTCAACCGGAAAAAACTTATGGATACACCTGATAGACGACGCGATTTTCACGCTGACGGGAACGACGTAACGACGAGAAATAAAGGCTACGGCGGTTGTCAACCGAGGTCGGTCGTACCACGTGCAGTCTCGGCGCCACGTGGTTAAAACGTGTTCGATTTCCGTGCGTACACGCGCACACGTGTGTATGTGTGCGAGTAAAAAAGACCGCTCGCGAAATCGCCTGTAAAAATAGAACGGGCAAACAAGTGGTCGCGTGGATCGTCCCAGCTGGAGGCGGAATCCTTCGGGTGAAATCGACGGGTACGACAAAAGATCGAGAGATTGATCCGTGATCACTCACCGCCATATTTTCCCCAAAGTCTTGGACAGCTCCGCGTTGTGTAGCTGAGGATGTTGCTCGGCCAATATCCGTCGGGCAGCCTGTGCCCACACCATGAACGCGTTCATCGGCCTTTTTACGTGCGCCGCTCTTTTGTCGCCGGAACCCCTGCAATTCGAGGACATTATCTTCTTTGGAAACGATTGTTCGTTTCGTACGCGCGGACGCACGATGTGTTAACCCTTTGCACTCGAACTAATTTTTTACAAGTAGCAGATCACAACTGTAAAACTTTTTGGTCGAAAAGTTTCATGAATTCCTTCGAAGTTGTTATCGGTTTATTATTAATTGCCACTATTAGCTGTTTCAATATGTTTATAAATTATATTTGCAACACTACAGATTTAGTTTAAAAATACCAATTCCAGATTGTTGTATTAAACCAAGTGGTGAATGTGAGTCACCTCTCGAGCGCAAAGGGTTAAAATCGCAAAACACGCCAACAAAATTCGTATGTTTCTTAAGATTGGAAGTACAGGCATCGAACGTGCAATTACTTTAAAATTGAAAATGAAGGAAAAAAATAAATATATACTACAGTATCACCTAACACATACAACCACAGCTCGAGAAAATAGACAGACATTTTGACGAAAGGGCAACAAAATTTTGTAATATAAAACAAACTTTGTTTTATGCGAAACCCGAAACTGGTCATGTTGACCGTTTGGTAATTCTAGTGTTAATCGTGCAATATTAAAAGAGTTTTTGTATTTTATTAACCTGCATAATCTGATCTTGCTATTATTTTTGTACTCTATAATACTCTATCTCGTGTCTCAAAGCATGTACATAATTTTTTTAAATTAACACAGCGTTGATCGATTACGAGTTAACCCGCAATGAACGAGTGTTAACTCGTTCTATGAATGTTACTAGTACAATGGTCGACAGAATTTTAACAAATGAATTGCTGTATTATTAGAACGAGAAAAAGTGCATGATTAATATCGCTTATATTGAATTTGATGGAAATTTTCAGTAATGAAAATTTGATTTCTTTGAACATCGCATCTTTTTGTATTTTATTCAACGCCCACGTACGTAGTTAATTCAACGTTTGCAATATTCGTTGTATAAAACCACCATAACATATCGGAAGTGGGATTATTCTTATTTTTCGCTTAATCTTACATACTGCAGAAAAGAAAATTTCATCTTAATTCATTATGTATGAATAAAGTTTATCGGCGTTTTTCGATCATTTTATCTCCGCGTTCAATTACGAAATAATAATCGATCGCACGAGCTTCTGTGTAAAACTGTCGGCAAAGGGTTAATTCCACCTACGTTCAGAAAAACGGCCCGGCGACGATACCGAATTCCGAAGGGATCGCGTGGAATTCGAGTGAAAAAAAAATTCGGTCTCGAGAGATCGAATGACTCGCGGAAGAAAATAACCAGATACTCCGGTGGTTCTCGTATCGAGTTTTGTATCCGCGCGCTGGAACTACCCCCGGGTCATCCGGGCCGAACGCGGCACGCTTAAAACCGACCTTAAAATAACACTGGCGCTGCCAACGAGTGACGAGCAGGAATGGACGTATCCCTTTCTTTCTTGGAAGATGACTTCATAAAACCGTTGCCACGTCCAGACGGGAATCGACGTGACTGACGTGGCTGACGCGATCGCCGTACGAGCCATCTCCTGCTCCTCCTCGCGATGTTTTCTTTCGGGGATCGATCGATCCTCGCTGAAGGACCTGCTGGCACCGATCCGTCGACCGACGGTCGTAGAAAACGTTTGCTCGTACTCGGCGAGCAGACTTCCGCGCTCCGTCGGAACGACGGATCGAAAGCGGCCAAGAATTCGAGGGAAACAGGCTCGCGCGTATTTCGGCCTCTTTGAGACAAGGGGGGCGTTAAATCCGTGTGTAAACCAACGGCGAGGAGCCGTCGGTAATTAGCGCGGGCTCACTAACTACGGTTTTCACGGCAGTCGCGAGTCACTCGGCTACACGGGCCGCGTGGTTTACCTAGATACGCAAAAAATCTTCCAAGTCTTTACACCTCGTTTAGACGGTCGAACGGACACGGTATGGCGTAGGCGTGGCACCGACGCGTCCGATGCGTTCTTTGTGCATCTATTTCTTTCGCGTACCTCTTCTTCGGCAGGTATTCCTCTTTTTCTGGGACGACGAGCGTTTTACACGATACTGTTCGATCGCGAGGAGTTCTCTGTCCTTTCAGGCTCGATCGACGATCAAACAAATTGAACAAAGATGGAAGAAATCGGTTATCGATAGAAAAAAATCGATCGATGATGAAATAAAATTGATCAACGATGGAAGAAATCGATCGACTATGGAATAAAATCGAACGACGATAAAAAAAAAACGTGGAACGACAACGAGAGAACTCGATCGAGGATACAAAAAATCGGACAACAATGAAAGAAATCGATCGACGACGGAATAAAACAGATCGACGGTGGAAGAAATCAACCGGCAATTGAATAAAATAGATCGACGTCAGAATTAAATCGAACGAAGACGAGAGAAATCGAACAAAGCCTGGAGAACTCGATCGACGACGGAAAAACTCGATCGACGACGGAAAAGCTCGATCGGTGATGAAAGAAATCGATCGCCGATTGCATAAAATCGATCGACGATAAAACGTAATCGAACAACGTCGAGATATCTCGATCGGCGATGGAACAAAATCGATCGACAATGAAACAAAATCGATCGACGATGGAACAAAATCGATCAACAATGGAACCAAATCGATCGAAGATAAAAAGAAACAGAACGACAACGGTAGAACGCGTACAGTACTAACGTTGGGCAAACAGCGGTAAACGCGCAACGGTCAGGGTGTATTCTCATGGATTTCATGGGAATTAAAAGCAGTCGATTTTATCGGGCCGTATCCGTCGGAAATAAACATCGTACCCTTTAGCTACCCCGAGATAACCCCGTATAATTGAGGGTTAGCGGGCGATAAGGCGCGACGCGACGCATCGCGACGCACTCACCAACCGTTTTCGACCGAATCCCGGAAATTCCTCCGATGTAACCGGGAGTTTCCGCGTATCACCAAGCACCCTCTTCCTCCCCTTTTTGTCCCGGCGCGAAAATCGTCGCCACGGCATCGAAACGCGATTACGTCACGTTCTCGGAGCGCGTGATTCGATTTTATCGAATCGTAACGATCGTCGGTATGGCGCAACAGGTCGGCCATTAATTCGTCCCCTTCTTCGATACGCGAACGAAAAGAAAAACCTAACGTTCATCTCGTATCGCGCGTCCCTTGCGATCTTCTCCGTTTCTCACGGAGCCGAGGCGAGCAGAGACCGCCAGATCGGACATTAATTAGCTAATTTGCGTTAATTGGCAACCGAGGACATTTTTCCACGACTTGCCGTTTCCCAAGCCGAGGAAACGAGTGCGTCATAATTAAGTTAGCGTTACGTATTTTTAAAGCTCCTGCCGTTCTTACTCTCCCTCTTTCCTCCGCCGTGCGCTTCAGGGCCGAACGTACCCACGGTGCAACCTGTGCACCGAACTTGTTTTCGGGGAAAAAAATGAACAAGGTTTCCGCGAAAAACTGTAAAAGTTTACGAGGAAAAAAGTCAACAACCTTCCCCTGGAAAAGTATACGAAATTACGGGATCGATTTTAAAGTAGCAGTGAGATAAATCGTGGAAACCTCTCAAAGTTTGACTCTTAAAATTATTCTCTGAATTGAATCATTTCTCCACAATTAATTTTTTTGACCTTTCAGACAATATTCATACAATAGTTATTAAATTAGTTCAGCGATATCGGTTTGGGATTTATTATTACAAAATTTTATTACCGTTCTTTTGTCAAAATGTCTGTCATGATTTATTGAGCTAGTGAATGGTTGTATATGTTAGGTGATGCTGCAATATTTATTTATTTACTTTTCTACTTTATTTTCAGTTTTGAAGTAAGCATGCATTTAATGTCTACATACTTCTGTGCCTAATAGTACTTCTAGTGTTAAAAAATTTGAAAGTTCGTGTATCCGAAAAATGGTAAAGTCCCACGATGTCGCTATTTGAAAATCGGAAAAGTGCCGCACGGGTAAGAAAAATTCTACGTCCGACCCTGTCTCCTTCTCTTCACGACGTCTCATTTTTTTCTCCGCGCTTTTTCCCTACTTTCTCGTCGCATCTAAGCGCCGTCGACGCACTCGAGCGAGTTGCGGGGACATTTCGATGATATATTAGAAAACCGAGCTCGATAGAACGCCGGAAAAGTATTGAACGGGAAACTCACTTGGTAGCAACAGGTACCACGGTCCAGTCGTATCCTCGAAGAGCCTTGGTGACCGCCGCGCTGATCCTCTCGCCTCCGTTCACACCGATCGTCGACGCTTTGCCGTTGTTCGAGTTGTTGTTGTTGTTGTTGTTGTTGTTAGCGTTGCTCGCAGCGCAGGTACCGTCGTTGCTCGACGAAATGGAACCGGATGCCTCCCCCATGACGTCGTTCATCGTTCCGTTTCGGTCCGGTCACGAGGAAAATACCAGCAGGGGGATCGACGAATCGATCGATTCGTTCGTCGTGTCGTTAGACGCTTTGCCGAGCCGACGGTTCATCGACTAATTGGAATTACCATTTTATCGTGACAGCGCGTCATTTCCGTTTCGTGCGGATCCGCTGGAACCGCGATCCAGCGTCTGCGCGCGTCTTCGCTTTCCCTCGCCTTCTTTTCACGCGCTGCTCGATCCGCGCCCGTTATCGAGGCCCACGTTTGTCACGTTTAATTAATTTCGCAGTCGATTACGGGCAGCGGGAAACGCAACGGTCGCGAGCACCATGTTGATCCGTCGGCAACCGCGTTCAGCTCTATCTTCGACTCGTTCTTTTTTAACTCGCTCGTGACTCAACTCGCCACGGCAATTCTAATCTGCGCTCCTCTTTGTGCGCCGATCCGTTTTGCTCTGTTTTCCCTCGTTTCCACTATCGGACGCTCCCGATGCCACCACCGACGTTTCAGTACAGCCGAACAAACGCGGAATTCTTTCACCGTCGATCACCTACTCGTATCATCACCACCCTGTCGTTTGCCAGCCGATCGATCTGCCTCACGATCCGACGGGAAACGCACGATATACTCACTGAGAACGCGCTCGACTTCCGGCGAAGCGAAATAGATACTCGTTCGCGAAATACTCACTGAGAACTCGCTCGATTTCTGTTCGTAGCGAGGTAGAATAGAGATCGGTCGAGAATAATCACTGTACGTGGCGCGGGAACGCGTTATCGTTCGTTTTCCAGCGAATGTCGAAGAGGAGGCTGTACGCGCGCGATAGAAGCCGGTGCCGGACGAGGATTTCTAGTTGGTCGCGCGATCGGCGCTCGAGTGAGGTGGTTGCATCGCCTCAGGGCAGTTTCCACCGATCGCTCCGACGCA
This sequence comes from Coelioxys conoideus, assembly GCA_947623535.1. Lineage (NCBI taxonomy): Eukaryota > Metazoa > Arthropoda > Insecta > Hymenoptera > Megachilidae > Coelioxys > Coelioxys conoideus. Next base: position 3,910,304 of record OX392450.1, read on the forward strand.
GCGGCTGCTAGTTGGGGGCGGGGCGATGCTGAAGAGCTGGTAACACTTGTTGCTTCGCGATCGTGCCCACCGCCGATGCCACGAGATACGAGGGGAAAGGGACTACCGACGTACTCCACGCTCCACTCGCGACCCGACCCTCGACTCTCGAGATCGAGGAAAATTTTTAACTGACTTCTCCGTGTCGTACGAAACTGTTTCATGGAAATACGAAAAACCGTGGTCGAACGATCTGTCGCGAGTTCACCTCCGAATACACCCGACGATCGATGCTGTTTCGAAATGTGTCGACAAACGCCTCTCAAAGTTTGACTCTTAAAATTATTCTCTGAATTGAATTATTTCTCCACAATTAATTTTTGTAACCTTTCATACAGTATTTAGTACAATAGTTGTTAAATTAATTCAGCGATATAACTTTCCTACGGTATATATGGTATGCTTATTTCAACCATGAGGTGAATCAGTTCTCCACAATTAATTTTTTTGACCTTTCAGACAATATTCATACAATAGTTATTAAATTAGTTCAGCGATATCGGTTTGGCATTTATTATTACAAAATTTATTGCCGTCCTTTTGTCAAAATGTCTATCATGTTTTATTGACCTAATGAATGGTTGTATATGTTAGGTGATGCTGCAATATTTATTTATTTTTCTACATTATTTTCAGTTTTGAAGTAAGCATGCATTTAATACCGGTACTTCTAGTGTTAACCCTTTGCGATACTATGTTGAGTGTGGCTCGACATGGCGTTTCTCTTTGATCGTAGAAATAATTCGGATAAATAGGTTGATTCAAGACGTTTTCATTTCTTTGCCACTTGTAACAAGTTAGAAATATATTTGTTCCGCAATCTGCATTATTAGAATACATTTTATTGTAAACCCACTTCTTTATGTATTTTGTAAATTAATTAATGAGCTGTAGGTAAAAGAAATTGAGGACCGCAAAGGGTTAAGAATTTCATGACAGTATATACTTTTAAGCCATTTTACATATAAATGTCCAGCTGATTTCAATTGTAACGGGACATATAGGGCTTGCAGTGTAACTTCGATATTTGCTTATTTACCGCCATGTTGCATTTTAGTGTACACCGCTGCAGTGATTGAATATTTTGTTGATCGATGAAGTAAGGTAGAATTTACAACCAGATTAATCAATAAATACATTCCTCAAATTATCCACATTTAATTGACGCTTCGAAATCCCAGTCAGTTTTGGTAATTATTTGTACTCAAACGTAAAGGTGTCAAGAGCCTTTAACAAGTTTCCGATGTTAAGTTACAAAGTATGTTAAGGTGGCTTGTTTGAAGTTCGTGTTGATTTCCGTCGAGATAAAGAATCAATGTGTACACCAATTTGTATTTTATCATTCGTTTATTTATGTTTCAACTTTGTTTTCAATTTCAAAATAAACGTGCATTATACGCCGGTAGGTTTAGTGATAACGCGTACCGTGCCACGTGGGGCATATGCGTCTCACACTGAACCTTCCGTTCAGATCATTCAGTAAATTCATTGGACAATATTGACTTTTTTAATTTATTAAGTCAGTTATGAACGTCTTAAGACTCTAACTACTCACACAGCATCCGTACGATACCCGGAATAATTGTAAGTTTCCGTTGACACGAAAGTTGCGTCATTAGAATATTAAAACAATTGCTGCTGCAATGTTACGATAGTGAGGGGTATACGATGTCTGAACGAAAAGCGTTCAAAAAACGGAACGTGTTGAAGTCGACATCAAAAATCGAACCATATCTTGTTCGTAGAAAATGAGGAAAGCCGCGGAAAGGGCGAATCGATGCAGCGATCGAACTGTATTTTTCGATTCGCCTCGAATTCGTTCGATTTCTTTCCTAGCTATCGGAGCCCCTCCAGGTTTCCCTTCCCCGTGCTCCTCGCGTACTCCAAAGTCATTTCGGCTCGTCGACGGGAGTCTCTATGGCTACGCGACGTATCCTCCTGGAACGAGACCAATCGGGTTTCTTCGCGCTCCACCTATCTCTCCTTTCCCTTCTCCGTCCCTTTCGCTCGTTCTCTCTCTCTCCCCATCGTTCTCTGTCGCTCTTGGTGTCCCTCTGTCCCTCTCTGTCCCGGTCTGACCGACTTCGTTCCTCCCACGCAGGAGCGGCGATTGGTCGCCGGGTTCTCTGGCAATAACAACGTCACAAGGAGGAGCGTGCAATTTTCCTGGCGACGCACCAAGTCCGTTCGCCGTCGATGGTTGCACTCGTCCACGGGATCCCGAAGTGGACGGAGGCCGTCGAGTGGTCCAGGAACGTTTCGTTTGTTTGACAGGCCGGTTTCCGCTCGTATCCTCGAGCGGGTTAGCGCGATACGCGCCGCCTTCACGACTAGCACGCCGCGATGACATCGTGCCGGCTCCGATGACGTTGCACAACGTAGTCTAGCTGGTATCACCGTTGGGGGTCCGGGAATTGCGGTGCTCGCCACCCGGGGGGCTGCGTGTGTCCGGTACTCGATGCCTCTCCTTTACCTTTCCCTTCCCTTCACCTAACCCTTGCTCCGATGGGTCCCTCCTGACCAGCGAGTATCCTTTCAAGTGTCCGACAGAGCTCCGACGCAGGACCCCCGGGAATTGGTGAAATCATTATTTCGTATCTGTCACGCTGCTCCGTCTCTTTTACCTGTACGCGCTGCGTGCACGCGTAAGCGACCCCTTTCCATTCCGTTCCTCGATTCTACTATTTCCGTTCCTCGGTTCATGCTCGACCGTACGCGTTTCCGTAAAGAGACTGTCGTCAGCTCGTAAAGATTCAACCCTTTGCACTCGAAGGTATCTTTACCGGTTGCAGATAGCAAGGGTAAAAACTTTTTGAAGAAAGGTTTCATCAATTGTTTCGAAATTATTGTCCCTCTGTTATTAACCCCTTGCACTACAATAACGAGTTGCTCTCGTGACGTGAAATCTAAATACGGTAACCTTCCTTTATATTTTTAACACGGTTGAATGTTCCTGACATTTCAACTTTCTTAATGCGTTTTATAGTTGTCGCACCGAATACTTCGTTATGTCTGACGTATTTGCCAAATGAAACATGGTGCAAGGGGTTAACCCTTTTGCTACCACGATCCCTAAACGGGGATCGCTCCGTTATACATATAATTCTTTGCTCACATTCTTTTTTATCACTTGCAATAGCGTTGCATTAAAGAAACCGTGTAACTCGTCAAACACTTCCATTATAGTAGTAAAAGTTATCTTTTGCTTCGATGAAGTCTAACTTATACAAATATATGCGATTTTACTCTCGTTATGCACTCTGTACTATTGCGATGCATTTTATCGAAAGCCTATTTGTTCATCTACTTTTTAACACTAAAACTACCAAAGAGGTCAAATGACCCTTCTACAAATTTCACTTCAAATGACAACATTTATTGAGCTTGCCTTCTCGGCATTTATGCTGATCGTCATCAGGAAAAAGAATAAATAAGTGTATTCACTTATGTTTCGTCCTTTATTCATTTATTTTACAACTTCATTTTTAACATCAAAATAATTCTACATTATACGTCGATAGTTTTAGTGTTAAATTAACTAAGGAGTTGCAGGTAATAGAAATTAAGGTGTGCAACGGGTTAAGATGACTAAAGAAAGTTCGAACATCGAGGGAGTCACGCATTTAGCGATCCTCGACTGCAAATTACAATCAGACCGAAACTCGACCGGACTAAAAACATAAACAGGGATTACTATACTCGTACCGCGTCACATGTGTAGCTGGTCATTACGGCGCAAGTGGTTAAACGGTTGTCCGAAGAGATTTCCGCGATCGATGGTCGGTAAACCCGCAACCGATCGTTTAGTTTCCCGAGAAAAAGGATTCGGGGGTCCTTGTTCGCGGAAGTTGAGGAGCATAACCGTGCATGCGCTCGCATGTTTCTCGACCGGCCCTGAAACCAATTCTCGCCCGCGTATACCGGGAACGGAGGCACATATTGGCGCCACGTGCGCTCCGGGATGTTTATCCCAGGAAGAGCAAAATTCCGGCTTGGTGAAATCAATATTATTGTTCGCGGTCGGCTAAATTTGAATCGCGATTCGGTTGCAGAGCGTAATGCCGCGACGTACAACGGATCGGAAACCGCCATCGATGCCACAATGTTTCGGGGAGAGGGTGCCCGCGTGAACGTATTCGGTATCGAAAAAGATCATCGGCGTAGGATGTTTCCACGGATTGACGCGTTCCCGACGTGAAACATGTATTCGAGGGAAAGTCGAACGTCGAGTTTCCCTTCGCTCACGATAAAAACATAGCGATCCGTGATCCGTCCGAGTGTCTCGAGCGTTTCCGAGAGGCTGAGTGCGCGTTTACGCGCCACCAGCACGTTAATCCCGTAAAGTGCGAGCAAGATGCCTCTCTTTGATCTCTCACAAAAGCCGCCACACGGCATTGACCGTGGTTTATATATGCTCATGTATGGACCACTGTCTTTGCTAGCTCACTCATTCATTAAATTCGTTGTATAATTAGGCTCGACAGAAAGACGGAGACTGTCAACCCATGATTCGTGTGCAGTCGCGCGACGTAGACATAAAAAGGAGCAATGCCTCCTACTTCTGCCTCTGCTTCTCCTCCTTCTCCTGCTCATCCCTGTTCGTCTATTTTTCCGGTAGGACCGCTTCTCTCGTTACGCTTTTCCATAACGGTGTCCCGGGCGGAAAACACGAAAAGATCTCGTTACGCGCTGATTGGCCGAGAAATCTGAACCGATCGATACCGTGCCGATATTTGTAAAATGCGTGTGATCGGACGAATGTATTCGAACGATAATCTATCTCAATCGCAATTATACTCAAATTTAATGAATTTAATCGTTTGAATTAAAATGATTTTGAATTTTATTGATTTTGAATTTAATTGAGTTTAATTGAATTTAATTGATTCGATCGTTATGTTTACTTCTGAATTGAATTAAAATCGAATAACAATTCTGATTTTTAATTTAACTTAGTTTAATTGAATTTAATTGACTGAACAGTTAATCGATTCAAGTGAATTGATTGATTCATGCTTTAGCTCGATGAGACACGACAGACACTTTGACAAAAATGCGGCAACAAAATTTCGTGATATAAAATGTCAAATTTGAAACCAGTCATTCTGACTGGTTGGTAGTTCTAGTGTTAACAGTTTACTTCGCCATTCTCCCGAGTCACAGCATCCACAAGCAAACGAGCGCTCGAAAGAAAAAGTGGATCGTCTCTTTCGACGGGTGAACGCGTTAGGTTCGCGAAACGGTTAAACCGTGCAACGGGAACACCGCGAATCCCTCGCCGCGAAAAAGGACAAACGTGCCAAGGATACCCGGTAGAACGAGCCAAGACGAGAATAAGAACGGAAAAGGGACAAGATCCTAGATACCCCCCACCAGACGCAGAGGTGGTCCACGGAACCGCCTCCGCGATCTACCATCCAACATTCGGTGCGTGTGCCAGACGCGTGCTCGCTGTTTCTGCTTCTTTCGTGGACCAACCTGCGTGCTTGGTCTCCGAACGAACCACCGTGGACTCCACCGGTCCGCGTACACCGTGTTTCCTCTCTGGTCAGTCAGCCATCGTTGTTTCCTCGATCCGCGCGTATCCTACATCTTCAGGGAAGCCCTGAACCGAGATCGAGAGATCGTTGTTCCTCGCGAATCATCTTTGGAGAGTGTCGAGTGCGAAGTACGGTGCCGTACGAGAAGTACGCGTTAAGTACGTGTTATCTTCTGTTCGTTTCGATCCTCCCTGGTCACGTGAAATCTCGACAAGAGCCTAATCTGACGAACTTTCCTCGGACGACGTTCGTGAATCTTGATCCATCCATCGAGATGGAACCGAACGGTGTACCGTCGCCAACGGAAACGGAAGCTGGGCCATCGGGCAGCGAGCGATGCGGCGGTTCCAGCAGCTCGCTGGAGGACGCAGTGGGCAAACTGCTTCAAGGTTTGCTTCGTTCTCTCCGATATTCGATACTCGCGAGATCGTATTGTTTCGTCGTTTGTGTTTCGACGTGTTTCGCGTTCACGAATCTGTATCGTTTAAGCCTGGCGTTCCTCGAGGAGGACAGTTTAATTGGCGTCGAAAGTCGGTTTCGGTGGCTGGTTTCGTAGATTTATCCCCGCGATACCGCGGCCGAGTGGAGGGAAACGCGAGCGAGCAACAAGGAAGACGAACATTGAGACGAAACGGAGAGCGGACGGGGCGAGAGGAATGTAGGACCGCGGAAAGACGATTTCGAGGAAGATTTGAGTGGCAGGTGCTGCGAACAGAGCGAAACCGCTGAACGTTTGCCACCGACGCTAATTATGTTAGTACGAAATTAAATCCGAGACATCGGCTCGCGCGACCGTACCTACCGGGATATAGCGAAAAATGGGGACCGAATGGTAACGGGAGCACAGCGTGAATCGTTTTGGAAAGGAAATCGTTCGAAATTTCCTGTCGTCGGATTCCTTCGATCGTATCGATGTTTCGTCGAATAAGAGATTAACCGAAATTGCGTCTCCTCGAACGAAGGAAGTTGCTAAGTGAATCTCGAACGCGTGACAAGCAAATCGAAATGCGATTTCACGGTGAAAGAGAATCGATGAATTTGACGAGCGACGGGAACGATCGCTCGTCGATCACGGAAGCTGTCGATGCGTTCAACGAGGTTCTTCCGTTAACGAGACTATCCGCGATGCTAACGAGCAGATTTGTCCGGAAGTTAATGTAGCAAGAGTCGACGACAGATCGGCATTGACGAACGCAACGCGCCGAAACACACCGGTTCATTCAGCGGGTTACAACCCCTTATTGTGAACTCTATCACTCTCTCTCTCTCTCTCTCTCTCCCTCCGTTGGGTATTCGGCATCGTTTGCATTCCGGAAAAGTATGTAATTTCTTCTTCTGTCCCTCTTCCTTCTTCTACCTTTAGCCTGCGATTAACCCTTCGTACTACTACGACAAACTGCACTCGTGACACGCTGACAGTTCAAATATGGTAAACTTTTATACTGTTATATTCTTTTGGTTGAATGTTCAATTTAGGTCTAAGTACAATTAGCACAGTTGAGGATCGTTAAATGCAGGACAGTCTTGACAGTCGAACTTTCTTTCCTCATTTTAATGTTGTAGCCGCAGATAGTTCATTATGTCTAACGCATTTGAATAAATCATAGTGCATTAACCCTTTACCGTACCTTTTATTTGCGATGTGACGCAACTATCCGCAGCAATAATATTAAAATAAACAAAGAAAATTGAAATGTTGCGACTATTTCGCTAATCGAGTCGAAGAATATTAATTTGTGTAAAGTTTGTTGCATTTGTGAGTGCGTGACGTGTGAGACTCGTCAAAGTACATCAAGGGGTTAAACTCATCGGTGTTCGATCCTGATTCCTTTTGTTGAACGTCCGTGCAATGAAATAAACATTCCACGCGTGCACACAAACGCGTTTTTCGCGCGAAACTTTTTCTATTCCCGTCGTGGGGTGTACCCTGGCGAGGGGTGCAAACCCTTCCGCGTTTCCATGGAAAATACTCTGTCCCCGTTGTCGAGGAAGACGTTCCCGGGGGATCCCCAACGGACGTTAAAAGTGCCGACAGAGAGACCGCATCGGTGAACCGTATCCCTATGGTAATTAGCTGAACCTACGAAACCTTATGGTCCCCGTCTTTCCTCCGCGTTCCTGGTGACGTTCTTACCACGTGCTCTTCCCTTTAACTCCTCTTTTTTTTTACTTTCCTACGCTATTATACTCTCTTCTTCCTTCTCCGTTTCTTTCTTTTCTGCGTCAACGATCCTTTCGTTTCTCACAGATTTTTCCTCACGGATCGGTTTCTCGTAAGAAAGTCCGCCCTTTTTCGTGTATCGTCAATTTTGTACGGTTCAACCAATAAACACCGTCCGTTTCCGAACTGCGCGATTTTTATCGAGGAATCGAGAGTCGGTGAAAAGGACACGCGTTTAAATGCGACTCTCTTCGAACACCGTCGAGTTTACGGGGATACAGGTGTCGCGTCTTATCTGCCTCGTTCCTTTACAATCCAATTCCAGTAAGATAGGCTACGCGACGCATCCGGTGACGTTGTATGTACGCTCTACCGCTTATTACCGTTTCCTCCCTTTGATATCTTTGACTAACGCCGAAACTAACGCTTGAAATCAACCGCGTACGATCGGTTCAGATCCTTTTACCCGGTGTAGAGAGACCGCAGGCCTGAACGTCGACTGCCATGTACGGTTGACACTCGAACTTCTATAAAAATTCAACACCTATATTATTCACTTTCCTGACTAAAAATACTCGCATCGGTTACTTGAAATTATGCAAAATAAATATAACAAAGTACAGCGAGAATACTTAGTAAGATTTGTTGAGAATAAAAATACAACATAATGCAATTATCGATTGCTTCTCCGTGGTAAATGAAAGTTTGTTCGGTTGTTAGGTTACGACTGGACGTTACTTCCGGTCACATCACGCGCGGGAGGACGAAGGAGCGCACACGTGAAACGTCCGATGAACGCGTTCATGGTGTGGGCCCAGGCGGCAAGACGCAGACTGGCCGATCAGTATCCTCAGCTTCACAATGCCGAATTATCGAAGACCCTCGGGAAATTGTGGAGGTACTTATGACATTTCTTATCGTTCGATCGCGAACGCTGGGTCGCGACGGAAACTAACGGACGACGATGTAACAGAATTCTGAGCGACGGTGAGAAGCAACCGTTCATAGAGGAAGCCGAGAGACTGCGAAACGCACACAAGAAACAACATCCGCATTACAAGGTGATTGTCTGTACTGTATGCAGTCACATAATTTCCTACACCCGCCGGAAATCGAGTTTTGACCCCCTTGGTGCCATCGAGATTCGACGGTACTAGCGAAAAGTGCCTGAAATTCGAGAGTTTTGCAACAATTTATGAAAAAGAAGCAATACAAAGTTATTTCGGATATGAATGTATTGTTTGTTGTATTTTACTAAAAATTCATTAGTCGTTTATGGTATTCTGATACATTGCACAAAGGATAAGTGAAATTATTGCAACAGATTAGTTTGAAAAATAATTTTCTAAAACTATAATTATTTTATAAATTCACCTGGAAGCTCTACAAAAAAAAATCATAAAGAAATAACAAAAATTTGCAGAAATAAAGCTACAATTATTAAGTAAATAAATTCATTTGGAAGCAGTACAGAAAAAATCATGAACATACAACAAAAATTTATTGAATAGCACAACTTTTTTTTATCACGATTTTGATTATGGTCCACGCTCGATATATCGTCTCGCGGCACTTTTCGCATTCGGAGCAAAAGCCGATATATCGGCTCTAACAGTGTTAAATAATGAGTGAAGATTGCAGTATCAGCCTCGGCGACGGAAACCGAAAACCGACGATCAAATGGGGATCGCGATGCACCGGACCACTCTAACTCCGTCGACGTCGTCCCTGGACTCCGCCAACTCCTCGGATTGCACTTATCCGCGTCTGTACCCACCGGACGCCGGATTAAAAACGTACGACAGATCGAGCTACCACGACGGCAAAACCTACGATCTCACCAGGTCCTGGTCGAACGACTCGACCAAATACCCGACGGATCACGCGACTGATGGTAAATCATACGACGGGACGAGATACGATGCGAACGCGACGAAGAGCTACGTGGACGCGAAATGTTACGAGAGCGTCAAGTACCACGACGTGTCCACCGTGCCCAAGTATCACGAGACGATTCCGAAATACTCGGAATTGCCGGCGAAACCCTACGATCTGCCAAAGTATCCGGACAGCCTGAAATACGCCGCTGACGTGACGAGTCCGACGAAATCGTACGCGTGCCTTCACAGCCAATATTACAGCGCGCCGTGCACGGAAGGATACGCCGTGCACGAGGAGAACGATTATCAAACTCAGGCGGTTTCGAGCCACTCTTTTTATCCGTACATTTCCGCGTCCATGACCCAACCGCCCTACTATATGGGACCCAGGTAAAATGACGTTTCTTTCATTTATTCTCGACGCCGCGTTCGACCGAGACTCGACGGGGAGAAGGAAACGAGGAACAACGAGCTGGGACCTTTTTCCGGAAACGAGCGTGTTGGATTAGTTTGTTAGACACCGTTTCGTAACATTTTCTTTCATCTTTCTGTGGTTATATTTATTTCTCGATAAACAGTTCGATGATCGAATAAATACATTTGAGATTAAACAACCTATGAGAAGTAATTCGATCAACAAAGACGTATCGCTTTAGGCTACGAGTATTATTTAGCGCAATTTAATTATAAACGCGTAACGATTCGATTAATAGATCATCCTTCTTTGTTATGTAACACGCTTCTCGAGAGGAATTCGAAAAGAAATAATAAAAGAGAGTCGAAGCTATTTTGAACACTCTGCCCGTACCTGACGAACGGTTCCTTACTACAAAACGAGCTACTCGGAAAAATACGAACGGCTACTAAATTCATTAAACGAAAGAAAAGAATAGGGAGTTGCCACTCGTTAGAGAACATTTCATATTTCTCCTTAAACATCACGATTCATTACAGCAGCTAATTCTTGTATTTGATCTCTATTCGCGTGCATGAACGCTTTCGCGGACCATGTCATGTCGACCAATTTCTCGTCGCTTTTCTCGTCCATGGCGATATTGTCGGACAGGTGCGGATTGAATCTGTAATAGGGTACTCCGATCATTGAACACCAGTTTCTCGCGCGATCGACGATCCTTCCGTCGCTTCCGGTCGCCTGATCCACCAGTAGTTCCGCGAGGACCGATATTCCCATGGCGAATTTTGCGGTACCCCATAGACTCTCTGGTAGAAAAATATCTATGTCCTTCAATTGAGCAGCCGGTGGCATACCGGTGCCGAGGGAAACCACCAGGGACAGGGGTACCACGTCCGATTCGAGACCGGACGCCTTCAGCGCGAGATTATACTCGTGAATCTCGGTCATGGCGTCCAACGTTGGATTATTTGCGATCAAACCACCGTCGAGGAATTTCCCGAACGATCGGAAGTATGTGGGAGCTGCGCCGGTTGCGCGTGCAGCGTGCCAAACCAATTGCTCGTAGGGCGGTAAGGATGCGACCGAGGCGGAGTTCGTTGGAATCTTCAAGATCGTACTCGGGGCTTCGTAGTTGCGGAACAGGTAAAGATCGACCGGCTTCTTGTCGGCCATCACCGCGGTGATCATTATCTTCGGGTTCTTGATGTCCGCCATGACAGTGTCGGCACCCAGACTGTCCTTCAACACCTTCTCCAAACCTTCGCTGTTGTACGGTCGGTTCCCTACGAAAGCCTCCTCCTTCATGCGAAAGTAGAGAGCTTGACATTCGCGCAGAGATTTGCCTAACCCTAAGCCAAGAGCCAGAATTCCACCGGTCGAGGTGCCCGCGATCCAATCGAAGCACTCGACGATGGGTTTCCCGAGTATCGATTCGATTTCCAACAAAGTCTGCACGAGAGTTATCCCGCGGATACCTCCGCCGTCCAGACAAAGAAGTCGACCGCCTTTGATCTTTTTATTCCGTTGCGTAGCCATTTTATCCATACCGGAAACGTGTAACATTTGATCCAATACTGTTCGTGGAACAGCATTAGGTGGTTGTTGCGGCGCGACACCGTCGAAGTTTTCGTTATGCTTGCATCCTAAACTGCAGCCGACCATCTCCGGTGGACAACGTTGTGCACCGACCGCGTTCAAAATGTATAGGATCTTTTGGCCCTCGTTTGACTGTATGTTCACTCGATGCCGTGACGTTTCCGACTTCCAATTTCTCGCGTCGACGTCTGCACCGAAGCATATCAAGCTCTGAACAATGGGCAACGTCCCCTCCGAGACCGCTAAATGCAACGGTGTGTTGCCATCATTGTCGGCGATATTTACGGAAGCCATATGACTCAGAAGGGCCACCACGCACGATAAACGTTTTCTCATCGCCATAATGTGTAACGCTGTTCGCCCGTCGAAATTCAAAGCATCTATGTCGCAGTTGCTCTCGATCAGAGCGTTGATCACCTCTCTGCTTAGTGACCAATGTAACGGAGTGCCACCGAACTTCATGTCTTCGGCGTGAAGCACGTTCGGCTTACTGTGAAGAAAGTCGCCGACGTAACTAGGACTCGAGGGTTGGCCTTCTGACGCAGAAATATTCACGTCTGCACCGATCAGCAGAAGAGCTTTAACACATTCGGGTTTATTATTCAGGCAAGCAACATGCAACGGTGTATGGCCGTTGCTGTTTCGGCTGTTTAAACTATTTGGAAGATCTCCACCAAGGGCTAGAATTATTTCTTTGGTAGACGTTGCTGCAAAATGATATACTGTATTTGCATTGTTATCTAAATGTTCTAGGGAACTTTTCGCTTCTATCAACATCTGTACGGTACGCAGATTATTAGTTTGCACTGCTACTTGCAAAGGAGATATTCCTGTATCTATATCCCCACTGTTTAACTGGCTGTTCACGGCAGTGTGGGTAAACGCACCATAAAGTGCAAAGTGAGCAGCCAGGTGTGCCAATGTCCAAGTGGGATGTTCGACCAAAGTATCGCACAATTTCTGTATCTTATTCACGTTACACATCTGCAAAAATTAATGCATAAGGATGAATGCTTCTGACATGTTTATAAATTAAAAAGTGATTGCAAGACATTTAGGCACCAATTACCTCACGACAAATCTGAACCAGTACCGGAACCTTATCTTTATACACTATGAAGTGTCCTTCCACCTGTCCTTTGTCCTCGGACCGATATAAACTATTGGTAGTAATGAAAAGATTTTTATATTAGTCACTATACAGTGAGATTTAGAAATGAGCTTTAGAAATTAAATATATGTACGAAATCATGTACCTATACGCTTGATGTAACGTTTCCGTACAAGGTCTGTGAAGAACGATCTCATATTTTTCATTATGTCGATCACCTGGAGCGTAAAGTACAATACCATCCTCTCGAGACAAAATCAGTCGATTGCTGTAATGTTCAGGTTTAACTTCTTGAACAACGTTTAATGGTACATCCTGACAGACGATATTTCGAAGAACGTTACTAGCGATTGCTCCAAGCCACGTCATTTTTAACAATTTGGGTTATAGACAATAACGGTGATCGTACTTTTGAACGGAGTACGAGCTAGTTTTAATAAGTCGATGAATTACGTCCACGAACATCATAGATTTCCTAGTAAATGTTGTTATGACATATCATCGACATCACAAAAAATAAACGCAGCCATCCTTTCGCATTCATTGGAGAAGGGGAACGAAATGCTAGGTTGGTATTAACAGTTTTCTGCTTTTACGTAAACAAACGTTTTGTAACAGTATTACCAACATATCGCAACATGTCAACATTCGTGCGTTGATTCGTTCAGTTTATATTGTCATTATTTCGCGTGTACATATATGAACATGAATATCTGTATGATATAATAAGTAATATAAGTATTTACATTGTCAAACTATCATGTAACAGAGTTTTCGTATGTTTTGGGTACAGTATGACAAAGAAATTTGATCTTGTGTTAAAATACAATTTGTAAACACATCGTTACTGTTGCGGCACTGAGACGTGCAATGCCTTTATTTTCAAACAAGTTTTCCCCAAAAAAGACGCCTACTAGAAAGGCAGGCATTTTCTTAGCTAATAAAGATTTTAGCCCAAAACGGGTCGAAAAAGAACTTGGACCGAACATTGGACCAATACGGTTAAAATTAGGAGATCAGGAAGCTGTTTTCGAATCAGGTGTATGGATTCCAGGTAAAACAAATAACTTTATTGTATCGATTCTTATTCGGTTCGGATTACATATCATTTAAAATTTGTATGATCTCAGAATCTGGTAAGATTGGAGGGACATACAAGGAAAATGAAAAACTAAAGAAAGAAGTAAAAAGATTAGAAGAAGAAAACAACCTGTTACAGCTCAAATTTGAAGTACTCTTGGATATGGTTATTAATTTTTATTATCAAAATTGTTAAATGTTTAGAAACCTTTAATTATATTAGAATGTACTTCTGATAATAATATTACCTGTTTCAGTTAACCCAATCAACTGCACAGTTTAATTCACAAAAGGAGGAACTAGATAGATTAAAAAGAAATTCATTGTATAACAAAGACAGTGACTCCTGATATAAAAATTTATTATCTTAATTAACTTATCTTAATTAACGTTTCTCTGTATTTCAATTATACCATATGACATTTTGTGTGATCAATTAATCTAAATCCTCTTCCTATTTGGAGTAGCATTAATGTGCAGATGTGTGCACATACATTAATACATGTACAATTTATAATAATAATACAAAATATATTTTAAAATTTACAAACTCCCTTTTGTTAATCCATTACATTTTGTGGACAAGTTTTTCTTGTATGTCCTAAACATAAATTTCCATGCTGTATACATATAATATCAATTTTCAACATATAATATTGTATAAATGAATTACAAACCTTCTACTCCACAAATTCCACATTTCCTCTTACCGCCACCAGTTCGACCCTGCTTTTTTGTGTTTTCTCGTTTTTCGCCTTTCCATTTAGTCGCTTTCTTACTGTTGCCACTAAACGTACTGTTTAAGTTTTCATTATTTTCATCTGCCCACTGAAAGAATTTACAAGAATCATTCATGCCTTTAGGACACGAATAAAACAAACGTCCTTTATTCGGGCCTTCTTTCTGTACAGTGCGTCTGCAATATATATAAGATATGAATTATACATTCAAAGTATCAGAAGCGACATAAAAATTCGCTTACTGTACTGCCAGTTGATTACAATGACATTTAATATCATTCAATATCCTACTTGGTCCAGCCACAATACTCTGGTTTAGTCTGGCATTAGAGTCGTTGCTTGTGACGTTTTGAATTTGATGTGCGTCATCCGACCCCCAAAGAAAGAAATCACACTCACTACCTCGGGGCCGTGCGCATTTATAAAATACTCTTCCTAAAAGATGCCATGAAACAATAGTGATATCGAATGGTTATCATACATAAACAGAAAAAAGAAAATAAGAAGATTCATTGCAAATAGTTAAAAACAAAAAAGTAAAAAAGAAATGAAAAAGAAACATCTATACCATGATTAGGCCCTTCCTTCCTTACAGTTAATCGCATTGCGGTTTCATGGCATTTACATATAATAACGGAATCATCATCGATATGACCCCATGTTATAGCCGATTCGTTATTTGACACTGCTGAACCAACGGTCGACGAATTGGAATTATTTGTGCTATCGTACGTATTATTCTTCGTAGTAGTTTGCTTCTTAACTCTTGTACTGCCGTTCGATCTGTTCGTCGTATTACGGTTACTACTTTGATTTCGAACGAGCTCTATAGATGCATTATTTTTAGATAAATTTGTATTATTTCCACCACCTCGAGAATGTCCAGTTTCGTTCCGTCTTACAATGGTCGAATTTGAAACGACTGCTGATCTTGACTCCTCGCGCATAGTGTAGTAACCGCTTTCGTTTCTCTGGGAAACACCTTTAATACTATCATTCTTTATATTCAACGCTTCATTAAACATGGGATCACAACCACCTATACAAGTTGTATAACTAGTACCATAAATTGGAAAAGCATTTCTGGACAATTTAAACTTTAGTTTGTGCATATTTCCTGGGCACTGAAATAATATAATTTTCAATTACAAATTACGCACCTATATGAATAAAAGTAACTTATAATATAGGATATATATGTATTATGTTTACTTGTGAACAAATTTCATCTAGAACCTCAACGGACTCAACGTTCTGCGGGAACCAAACCGTATTATTACACGTTGGGAAGTTTATACAACCAATAAATTTCGTCGAGTCTTGTCTTTTCTCCTTAAGAATCATGTCAAGACCACATTTAGGACATTTAAAGATAGTAATATCTTGAGGTGGATTACTCATTTGTACATCTTGTGCTTCGATCGGTCGTTCATCAAGATAATCAGCTAAGGCTTTGTCGATTAAATTGGCACGTTCCATTGCTACTTTAAACACGTCACGATATTTATTTATCTGAGTTTCTAATACAACTGCTGGGCTCTTTTTTCGTTCGCATATCCTACGTACAAAAACATAGAATTGATTTAAAATTTGAAAAATTCTTACATTGTTGGCAATAAGCCATTAACATACAGTTGAAGATCTTTTTCCAAATCAGCTCTTAATTTCGGTTTCGACATTTCAAATCCCATACTATCATATCCCATCACTAGTCCAATTCCAAGTTTTCCAGGTATCAAATGTTTTCCATCCACCAAACCTACATATTGACGTGACTTTATCTTGTCTATATGTTCAGCGTGAGTAGCATCTGTACCGATGCCATATTTATCCATTAAACTAATTAAATCGGCTTCGGTCAATAATTGTGGCGGGGATGTTTCTTCTTGCATCATATCTATACTGGTTGGTCTAAAAACTTGTCCTTCTTGGTACGCGTAAATTTCCTTATCGCTCCATTTCTCATATATATATACCTCTAAGTAATTTTTTTCGACAATTTGTAGGCCGTTAGCAACAAACTTTTCTCCAGCTATGTCAATCTCTACCACTGTTTCTCGACCGACGGCATTGTCCGATAAACAAGCCAAGAAGTGACGAACAACGAATTCGTAAACTTTAGCTTCATCACCTATCATTAAATAATTAATTATGTTTTATTAAAAAACTACCGTCAACATAACAACATAAATTAAAAAATCAAAATAACATCCATACCATGTAAGTTATCTGCACATTTTGTTGGATGTATAGGAGGATGTGCCTGATCACTTTTCTTGCCTTGTCTAGGATTCAATCCTTTCTCTAACAACCGCTGTGCAAAATTACCCCAGAGTGAATTATTTACTTGCTGGTTCACAAAAGAAACTAAATTTAACTCTTTAGGAAATATATTTGTTTCTGTACGCGGATAACTGATAAAACCTTGAGTATATAATTTTTCTGCAATTTTCATAGTTTCTTTTGCGGTTAACCGAAGTTTTCGAGAGCCTTGTTTCTCCAATTCCTAGATTTATATAATTGCAAAAGTTAAATTGCATAATACTCTCGTTATTTAACTTAAAGATATATTACTTACAACTGTGTCCAGTGGAACAGGTCTCCACTTACTGGTAGGTTTACTTGATACCTTTTTTACAGTGGCATTAGGCTGTTCAAGGCAAATATCCAAGAAAATTTCACAAGGTAATTTTTCAAATAATCTTCCTCGTGCCCATCTAAAGTCCACATTAATGTTGTCACGGATATCTTTTACACTGAGCTTCCAATATGGTTCTGGTTTAAATCTTTCTACTGCTAAAAATCTTTCAACTACAAAACCTAATGTTGGAAACTGACAACTACCATAACTGATCAACATATCAGACAGAGTTCTAGGAAATACTTTTTGAAGTCTCAGTGTTTGAAATCTTGTAAATGCAGCACCTACAAACATTAGTTATCCATTAATTTTCTAAACTTATCTATCTACTGAGGATCATATTAAAGCAATAATATTAATTACCTATCCTTAAGTCTAATTGTATTCGTACATCAACAGCATCACTAACTGCTTTGTTTGGTTCGGATAGGTTCTGAAGAGCTCTATTTATAGATGCTTGTGTGATTTCAGAAAATTTTGCTCTATAAAAAGTTATAGATTTACAATTCAGTAAAATAATATGTCATCATGAATTAAGAATTTGTTTTACCACCTATATACAGAAATATTAGGTTTAACTGCTTGACAAACTTGAATGATTTCAAAACCTATATTTTCTCCTTCTCGATCGCAATCTGTCCAAATAATTAATGCATTGCACTTTTTTATTTCCTTCTCTAAAGTATCTTTGATCTTGATATAATTCTGATCTAAGCATTGTTTGGCTACAGGTGCATCAAATAAACTTAATGGATGACAGCTTTGCCATTTTCGATAGCTACCAAGAAAGTGAAGTTCTAGCAAATGACCTGACACTGAAGTCATAATCATATCACAATTTTGATTCCACACTTGTGATTTGAATTCATAAATTTTATTATATGGAGACAGCCCTTCTCTCTGTAAAATAAAAAGTGTACCAGGACAAATCTCTGGGTGGAAAATTCTGTATTTTATTAGTAAAAATTTCCAAGTTACCCGTTTACTAGTACCATGGGACAAATAGCCAGCGATATTTTTTGCTGCATCATTTTTTTCCGCAACATTCAGAACTTTCATCACTTTTGTGGAACTGCTGAACCTTGCGAAAAACAAACAGTATTGCTGTAATTTACATAAATTCACCATTGGTAATAACACTTCCTCTTGTAAAAGAATTAATGCAATGAAGAAAATACAACATAATTGAGTCCTGATTTTAAAAGGTTATAAACACATATGTAATACGTTTTTCAAATATTGTTACAAACTAAACGAAAACTAGCTGTATTTTTAACATATATACAGTTTAAAATCATTTTAATATTTAACGAGTACAACAATTGATATTGCTTTAAACTTCTTTCGCTACTTCCAATTACCGCCGTTGACGTATCTGCACCTTCACACATGTTAAGCAAGGTGTGAAACATAGTGGTATAATAAGTTCTATATAATAAAAATTATGTACTATTCAGATATCACTGATGATTATAATGCGTTGTTTATTGAAAATGTGAGTTATTAACAACTTTGATCTATTTTCATAGATTAATAATATTATGATCAATGTTTTTAATGAGTACCGGTAACATTTTTATCTCAAACGTTGCAAGTTTGTTGTTACAAGAAAGAAAGAGCTAGAAGTAGCAGTAGACATTTTCAGAATTTTGCACAATAACTTTAGATTTCATACGTCTTTGTCAAGGCATGCGTAAGTTATTACCATAGTACTTTAAATACTACATGTAATCCATGAAGTGAATTTATATTTTGCGAAGAAAGTGCTGGGTACATTAAATATTTGATATTGGATAATATTTTCACCGTATATAATCTCTTATTTTGTTCTCTCTCTTGGTAACAATCGTTGAAGTTCAACGTGGTTTACAACGTTTCTTACATTTTATTCGCAATTGAATCGGTTAAAATTTTATTAAAACATCGTTGATTTTATTTAATGATTCATCTTTGTATGTAGCACCATATCATTGACCAATTTTATAATTTTATTAAGTTCCATCATTGTATAAACAAATATGTTAAATTTACAATACGTTATTTTATCATTTTTGTTTCAGTGACATTGTTGTTCTAATTGATTGTTTCAAAGGAAGCCAAACATGACGGAGGACATGTTAGGTGCAGATATCTGCAGGGTCTGTCGTTCTGAAGGCCTTGCAGATAGACCTCTATTTCATCCTTGTATTTGCACAGGCAGTATTAAATGGATACATCAGGAATGTTTAATACAATGGATGCGTTATTCACGTAAAGAATATTGTGAACTCTGTGGATATCGTTTCTCATTTACTCCAATTTATAGTCCAGACATGCCACGTCGTGTACCACTGAAAGATGTTATTGGTGGACTAATTTCTAGCATCGTAAGAGCAGTGAAATATTGGTTACATTATACTTTGGTAGCAATTGCTTGGCTTGGTATTGTTCCATTGACCGCTTGCAGAACATACAGAGCTTTGTTCAGTGGACCCCTTGATCTAGTTAGGGCAAGTATTCTTACTTAAGAATATTAATATTCAAATAATTTTATACTAATAGATCACAATGAAACATATAGTGGATTTGTATTTTTGTTTATAGATAATGTCATTACCAATGGACATTCTGTCTGCAGAAAATATATCTTCAGATGTATTTCATGGATGTTTTGTAGTCACCTGCACACTGTTTGCGTTTGTTGGTATAGTATGGTTACGAGAACAAATTTTACATGCTGGAGGTCCTGATTGGCTTGAAAGGGATAATGTACAATTGCCCCCTGTTGATAATCCACCACCTCATGTAGAAGTTCCTGCACAACAGAATCAAGAACAAAGAGCTCTTCGACAACAAGAGATTCCAGACAATAACAATGTTCCACCTTTTGTTGATGACCCACCAATTTTGCCCAATCACTCGAACAATGATAATTTGAGAAATATAGAAGGACAGAGAGCAGAGGAAATTGATTTATCTAATAATCAAAGAATAGGGGATGCAGAGGGAATTCCTGGCAGGGATGTTGAGCAGCACATAGTCGACAGAAGCGGTGCTGAACAACCAGTAGAACAACCTCATAGAGATATGGAAGGTGGAAACGTGGAACAACCAGCAGCACCTAGGGACGAATTGGGTGCAGATGTTGAACAAGCTGATGTGGGTGGTGGTGGTGAGGGATGGAGAGATCAAGTTCAAGGTCAAGCACAAGGAGAAGCCGAAGAAGCAAACTGGATTCCATTGGAGTGGGATAGACCAGCAGAAGAATTGACTTGGGAACGTCTTTTAGGTTTAGATGGATCTCTCCTGTTTCTGGAACATGTATTTTGGGTTGTTTCACTAAATACCCTATTTATTATGGTATTTATTGTAATATTTAAGTACAGACAAGATACGAAATAATTAATTTTATTCGTATGGCTGTAATTTAGAACATCACTTTTTTTCCAGGTGTTTGCCTTCTGCCCGTATCACATCGGTAGTTTTGCCATAACGGGTCTGGGATTACAAGAATACGCGGCTGCGTCACATTTCGAAGGATTAGTTACTACGCTATGTGGTTATTGTGTTATTGGAGTATGTTTGGTAGTTCTTCATACGTTAGCTGCTCTTTTAGGATTCCAACGTTCACAGCGTATATTGGGTTTATGTTACGTCATCGTAAAAGTTTCCCTGCTAAGCGTTGTCGAGATTGGTGTACTTCCTTTGGTTTGCGGCTGGTGGTTAGACATTTGTTCGTTAGCGATGTTTGACGCCACGCTTAAAGACAGGGAATCTTCATTTAGGCTAGCTCCTGGTACCTCAATGTTCATACATTGGCTGGTAGGAATGATTTATATATACTATGTTGCTTCGTTTATTTTGTTGTTACGAGAAGTATTGCGGCCAGGAGTGCTATGGTTTTTAAGAAATCTGAACGATCCAGATTTTTCTCCAATCCAAGAAATGATACATCTTCCAATTTTAAGACACGTACGAA
This sequence comes from Coelioxys conoideus, assembly GCA_947623535.1. Classification (NCBI taxonomy): domain Eukaryota; kingdom Metazoa; phylum Arthropoda; class Insecta; order Hymenoptera; family Megachilidae; genus Coelioxys; species Coelioxys conoideus. Next base: position 3,931,465 of record OX392450.1, read on the forward strand.
GACTTGTGACATCCGCGGTTATATTTGGAACCGCGATTTTATTAATGCTCTGGCTACCAGTGAAACTTTTAAGATGGGCTTGGCCAGGATTTCTACCATACACAGTGACTGTTCAAAGTGAAGCTCAGGTAATAAAATGTCACAATAATTATTTTTTATCAACGCATCGATTCTTATTTTACCGATCATTCTACATTCAAATCAGGTCAGCGAATTATCATTAGAACTACTACTGCTCCAAGTCATTCTTCCTGCACTACTGGAACAATCTCATACGCGAACATGGCTGAAAGCTTTGATAAGAGGCTGGTGCCGCGTGGTAGCCTGGATATTAGATCTTCAGTCGTATCTTTTACGAGACCAGACCGAAGATCCAGACCCGGCAGTGATTGAAGAACCGCAACACCCAGATTTAGGTGCCGCGCATCAAGCATTATCACAACGAGAAGCACCAAAAGGATTTCGACCCTATATCAGGCCACGGTGGTTCCCTGCTCGGCTATTTGGTCTTTTATTTTGCGTTTGTATTTCTCTTGTCATTGCTAGTTTAATCGCAATGACTCTTCCTGTTTGGCTTGGACGTAGAGTAATGGCCTTATGGATGGTCGGAGCTCCGGCTCCATCTCCACCGGTCTTACCACCTACTATAAGCGGATCTGGTGAGTTAGTTGGCCATCTTTATTATAGCTAACATTATATATTTAAATAATATTGTTTTCTTTGTCCCTCAACTTTTCAGAAACTAACGAAGCTACGGTTGCTCTATCCGGACGAGTACACGAGGTCTACACTGTGGCATGTGGAACGTACGTATGTTGGGCTGCTGCAAGAGGATTAGCTTTAGCATTTTTCTGGTTACCTCGTGGTCGAAGAGCTGTTCTAGACAGAGTAAAGCATTGGGCAATCATAGGTGTCAAAGCATCGGTAGCATTTTTCCTACTTGTTGGCCTAATACCGCTTTTGTTTGGTCTTCTTCTTGAATTAGTCGTTGTAGTACCTTTACGCGTACCATTAGAACAAAATCCAATTTTGTTTATTTGGCAAGATTGGGCTTTAGGTGTATTATACACGAAGATAGCAACCGCCATTACCATGATGGGGCCAGATTGGAGGATCCGTCTTGCGATTGAACGAGCATACAATGACGGTATTAGGGAAATAGATTTAAAATTTATTGTGACGGAATTAGCGGCGCCGGTAATATGTTGTTTTGGTCTTGCGTTGGCTGTTCCCTATGCCGTAGCTTACGGAATAATCCCCCTTCTGATTACAAATTTACAAACGCAAATTCTTATCGCTAGACATTTATATCCTTTCCTTTTGCTAGTAAGTTTGGTGTGTATCGTTATCTATTTCCAAATCCGACAATTCAAAAAACTTTACGAACACATAAAGAACGATAAATATCTTGTTGGAAAAAGACTCGTAAATTACGAACATCGAAATAAGTCTCAATCACAACAACAGCCACAAGCATCAAGCTAACGCCCTAGGTATAATTATTTCTTAACGGTGATGTGAAATTAACGAAAAATTCTTTGATGTACATTCTCGCGCTTAATTATAACAAGCGTTAACTTATGTTAATTATACTTTAATACTTTCTATTATAATTTATTGATGTAAGCGATACTAAATAAATTAAAAAGACTGTTATTCGATGTATCGCTTTTGCGTTTGATACATTGCTGAATGCCGATATTTTTTTATTCGAATTACGAAGATACATCGCTTGAAGATAAGTAACAATCAACACCTTGTGCGGTAACGAATAGATACGATTTCAAGAAATCTAAAATCAAACTTGTTATTTCGTTTATTACTGATTGAATAAATCATGTTTTAAGTAGATTATGGATAAATAACTATTTGATCTTTTAAGATAACGCGTACAAAATTTAATCGAAGTTGTATCACGCGTTTAGTCATTATGAAAGTAAAACTACGTTTTAACTGAAAATTTGTTAGTTACGAAATAACATAGACATATTTTACTGTACAACATTAATGTTTAACATAGACTTGTATGAAATTAAAGAGAAAAATTTATACTCTGATCATAATAAATCAAGTCGTATTTCTAACTCCTCTAATGTGATAAATTCCAACAGTTTCGGCTAATTATTTCCTATGAAATTAGAATATACTTTATGCGAGATATACATAATTTTATGTACAAAGTTAGATACAAGTAAGCATTATTTATTTGTATACGTACTAATTGTTTAGAAATGAACGAAAATAGCCGAGTATAAACATGTAAAGACATTTCCGCGATGTACATTAAAACACATGTGAAATAAAGAATATCCTTGAGAAGAAATCAAATTTATTTTTGTACTATTTTAAAGTAAACATCTTTTCAGAAAAGTACTTTTACAAAATAATATCTTTTAATCTAATCATAATCCAATTGCATTAAAACCACCACTTAAAATTCAACGTAATATTATGTTGACAATGATTAATAAAAAAATGTATATAGTGCAAAATATTAACCACGTGTAAATGTCGTGTAAACAAATTTTAACAATGATTATTACAAAATGGTATTTATAATATATAATTATTAGGGTTCTATTTCCTGATTCGGTGGTAAAATGGTACCAATTAATTGAAATAAGTCGGGATGTTTTTCGACCCGTAAATATAATAGAGTGAAAATATTTATTATCTGAAAATGTTAGGCAAATTAAAATTTACTCATTTTCATTATTTATGTCATGTTTACAACATCGATAATACATTTTTATATTACCTGAGTAAAAGACGTTTGTTTCCAAGAAATACGTATCGTCGAAACTGAACACTCGGAAGAATATTCTATATCCATCAAGTCCTTTAACTTTGAAAGGAAAATCCTCAATTTTATACCAACATGGCATAGTATAACATCTACAAAATTCTCTGTTACATTTAATACAATGCCCATAGTAACGATAGGACCGTTCAAGTCAATTAAATACGTAAAATACAATTCATTACTTCGTTCTTGAGCCATTTTTGCATTGTACTTTTTTAAATTACAATTTGCCGCTATTCTATTATGACAAAAACCCAAACATTAAAGATGCAATATTACGTACTTTTATACCAATCTATCTTATTTTCTTTTTACTAATCGACTTACTCTTTACACAATTTTTCTGACCATGTTTCGGGTAAAGTTATACTTTCCATAGTCCAATAAAGTAAACGATGAACTACGCAATCTGAATATCGTCTAATTGGAGAAGTAAAATGAGTATAAAGGGATACGTTTAAAGCGTAATGTTTTAAGTCATCTTCTACTTTAACGGTCGATGAACACTTATAGGTTGCACGCTGTAGGAAGTATAAATCATTAGAACTAATAAAAAGGAGGAAAAAAGATAGAAATCAAATGTTATATTCAATAATAAATATATAGGAAATAATCGTACTGCCATAGCTTTGGAGCAAAGATTGTTAATGACCATCATTCTGTATTTCATAGTAGTTTTAATCTCGTTGTTTTCGGATTCTAACTCTTCCTCGTATCGCTTGATACTGGTGTGTAAAGAAGCAGATGATTCAATGTCTAAATGAATTCCAAATTTTTGGAGAATATCTTTGGTCATACTGAGAATATACTGTGAGGGTGCTCTATGATTACGTAACAAAGCGGTCTCAGGAATAGTATCATACAAATATGTAGCAACCGTCATATTAGCTAATAACATAAATTCTTCTATAAGTCTAAAACATATGTACATGTGAATAGATATATGTATAGTCTCTGTGAATACGAGGCATATACGTATCGTATACGTGAAAATTAAATTATTTATACAACACATTCGAAATATCAACTTCATTAGAACAAAATATAAATACCTGTTACTATCTTTAAGTTCTTCTACACTATATGATGTTGGTAAACGTGTAATCCGGTCAAGTGTGACATGTAATTTTGGTTGATCTATTCGCAGTGCTCCATTTTCAAATCTTTTTTCACGCAATTGAATAGCTAAACTATGCAAAATATTTACTTTCGTCGATAAATTTTTCAGTTTAAAATTTCCCTTTACACTTAAAAAACTGCGAGGCCAATTCTTTTTTGGATTTTCAATGAATTCCTGAGCGTGTCGATAAGCCATTTGACAACAGGACCTTATGACTGTTTTAGCGAAACGGTGACTGACAATTTCGGCATTTGGTGTCATCTCCCAAATGACAGAAAACGCCAATTTATCTTGACCTGGCAACAGCGAACACACTTCACATAGCTGTTTAGGTAACATATGATATACATTATCCGTCATGTAAATAGTTGTTGCTCGTTTTGAAATTTGAATATCTAACGGCGACAAAAAGTCTAGGAAATGAGTAACGTCCGCTATATGTACACCGATCTGTAATTTAAAAAATACACGATATAACATAAACTGGATATGCGTATGTATTTATTGATTAAAATATATTGATTTAATATCAAAAAATTGCCTCATAATTTTTATTTTCTAAAATTTTGCAAGAAACTGCATCATCTAAGTCAACTGCTGTGTCAGGATCAATAGTAAACACACATTCATCTCTCCAATCTTCTCTATTTTTTATATCATTTTCGGTTAAAGAATAATTACTGTTAGGGAGCCCTTTTATCATGTTCTGACTGTAAGGTGTTATATCTAAATCGTGTTCGAGTAATATTGCATTTGACTCAGCTTCTATATCACCTATACATCCAACTACTTTTTCAATTTTTCTGTAACAATACAACATCTTAACGATCTCTATCCATTTCACAGATTATTAAATTGTTGGCATACCCATATGCAAATTGAGGTTTTATCCAATTAACTAAAACAGCCAGGTACAATGTATCATCACAACTATTTACATCCGTAGTAAACCGCTGCAATGATTCCTGATGTATTTTAAGCAATGGAACTCGTTGGTCTCTCGGATAAAAAAATACTGACGAATCTCGCCGTTTTAAACAGCCAATTGCTTTCCTTGGATGTACTTTTTCTCGTATACAAACAACAATGCCTGTTTTCTGTATCTCTCCCTGATGCATGTGCCATTTTTCTGAAGGATGTATGCGAGCTACAACAAAATCACCATCCAAAGCACGATTCCTGTCTCTTATACCAACGATCAATAGATCACGTTCATTGTTACAAGACAAATAAGCATGTTTGTTGTATCTAGAGTTAATACGTATGTATCCTTCTACATATTGAGCATCCGTGGAATTTTCAGGATTTAAAAATTTATCAATTTCGTTCGTGGAAATATATTTTGGAAATGTCTGTTTTTCTTTTGCAGGTTCAGATTTTTTAACATCATCTTCATTCTCTTCAATTATGTCAGAAGAAACCATATTTGACCTTCCTTTTTTATTTTGTTTTTTGCTAACATTTTGAATTTTCTAAAGGAATTAAATATATTTAAATCATTCATACTTACTATAAAATTAGAAGAATATAATATCAGTACCTTTTCAGATGCTTTTTTTGTAATGTTCTGACAATTATTTTTAGAATTAATCGCCTTTTGAAGCAGTCGAGAACTCTGAGGCATTGGTTCATTCTGGTTGTAATTACCTTTTCGAGCAACTTTTACAGAACGTAGTGGTGGGTGTATACCACCAGAATTTGAAGAAGTTGACTCTTTTGACATGATTTCAAGATTTCATGAACAACCACTTGTTCAAATATACATGAAAATTAATCATGAAAAATATGATGCACATAACCATTAATTGCATGTAATACTACATCATTTACATATACCATATAAATACATACATTGATGTTGATTTATATACATGAAGAAGCAAGTGATAGGAGAGGTTTAATAACAACCTTGTTAAAACATCTACTATTATCGTCGATAAGATTCCAATCAATAAAAATCGACATATTTTAAAATACGTTGCACTTAATCACCAGCAAATTATAAACCTAATAAAAATATAATCCCGACTTAAGAAAGTTAGTTTTCATTAGCGGTCATGTTGATATTTCAATCAGTTTTAATCATTTATATAGGTTCAATACGATTTTAAAATGACACTAACTCGTTTACCAATTTTGAAGTTTAATATTCCATATTTAAATGCTTTTAAAGTTGTGAAGACATCGGAACTGTTATGTTTATCATTAACATTCGGTTGATAAATGGACAAATTTAAAAAGAGCAAATGAAAAATTAAATAAATATCCAATAGGTTGTTTACAAGTAACACAAACAGCGACAATGGCGACACAGTAAAATCATAATGTAACTGAACCGAGCCGAAGCACATAGTAATATTTGATCACAAAACATTGGTACAATTTGAGTCGATTCGATCACGTGAGTAGGGAGATCTTCTAGTTGGTAAGTATGTACGTAAAACGATTGAACTAGTTGGAAACCGAGGCAGCAGAGCGTAGGTTGAGGTTTGTCGCGACGGGCAGCGGTGAAAAAGTGAGGTTGTTTCGATCGCTGGTAAAGTAACCGGATCACTCACGCAGTCTGAAGAGTGTAGTCCGAGAGGAACGAAAGGGTCGAAGGTGTAATACAGAAAGAGAAAAGAAATCGAGTACTCAAATCGTGCACGGTATCGAACAATTTTAGAGCCAACAATCTTGCAACGAAAATGTTTCACGTGAAAAATCTAACGAGATCGTCGATCGCCTTGAAGCAAGTGCCGAGCAGTGACATCGTTCATAACACTTTGATACGAATCGCACCGGCATTTCAAGCACGCGGCTATGCCGACCATCAAATACCTGAACGACTGAAGAATATTCCTGATGACCCAAACCCAAAATTTTTCGACATGGTCGAGTACTTTTTTCATCGTGCTTGTCAGATCGTAGAACAAAAATTGATCGAGGACATTGGCAAACGTTCGAGAATGACACTGGAAGAGAGGAAGAAAAAGGTGAAGGGTATCCTGATGCTCATGCAACCATGTGATCATATCCTCGAAACCACTTTTCCCTTGAAACGCGATTCTGGCGATTATGAGATGATCACTGGCTACCGCGCACACCATTCGACCCATAGAACACCTACCAAAGGAGGTAAAATGAGTTTCGCTATCACTCTTATTCAAATCCTTCAACTTATCATTCAAATCAATCATGATCGCACCTTAGTAGACCATTTTTTGGCTCTCACAATGACAACATCGTATACATTTAACTTGACTATTCTAGCATGTATTAGCGTATACGGCCAGTGTGCTTCCGTAAAATATTTCTCTTTTGATGTCACGTAGATTACATATCACCACTTAAATTTAATATCAAGTAGGTTCATCATCAATTACGTCATCGTCGGTGACACGTAGCGGGTTAAAAAAGTTTTAGATCCTTCGATCCTGCCCAATAAAGTTCTGTTTTCATCCTGAGGATCAAACAAGGAAATGATTCTATTTCCATTTAATTTTTTCGAATTCGCTACAGCTGATTAGTTACTTTTATGTATTCGTTGTATCACGTACCATCAGGCTCGTAACACGAGACGATTTTACGGCTTCGTACGTTATAACGCGGTTTTAACCTCAATTCTGGAGGACAGCTCAAAAACGCACCTAATACTGCCGGATACATAACGATCATTTTAAAACGATTCACTATGCTATAATGTGCCCTATTCTACTGACACTCGGTTGTAAAGTTATTGAAGAGTTCATTTAAAAACAAGTTTTATTTGCGGCACGTAAATCGTTAAGAGACCGGTAGTAATATCAAGTTGCTAACATTTCCATTTTGGTATAACTTGTATATTGAATATGTTTCTGACTTATTATTCACGAGTCTCGTGTTACGCCGATTAACACTGGCATATATTTACGTTGTGACGTAAGATATCAATTAAAATTTTTTAAACAACGCTGTGCATCGTATAACACGGAGCACAAAATTCATGGTAAATAAATAACTAAATTAAGAGAGAAGATATATACGTAAGTTTTTTTGTACTTATCTTTGACAGTCACGTGCGGCTGCTCAGCGATAATATCGGTACTCGTGGTACGTTTTTATAATCGATGCTCGTTGATTAAACAATGTACTTGTTCTTGTCTTATCTGTACAATTTTCTAGAGTTAAGTTGATCGCGCCCATTACGAAATTAGAAGCGGTAATTATATGAAAAGATTGTGTTTCTCGTGGTTAAAAGAAGCCAGCGACATTGCTCATTGCTAGTGATGCCAAGCTGTCTAGTCGTTTTCTTACTCCCTGCCAAATATTAGCTAACTACCTTGATTCGTATTTTAATTTAGGCACTTGGCAATCACGTATATCGTGCCAATGTCATGAATGACAATTCAAAAGGTCGATGCTCTCGTGGAAGCAAAACTTTCGATTTTTGAACGCATTTAGCGGTAACAGATTTCACGACAAATAAAATTTACTTGCTGCGGCACACCTTTTGCGCTAAAAATATAACTGTTGCGTGAACGTTAAGCAAATACATCGATCGGGTATAGCTTCCAGATGTTATTTAAAAAAGTCATTAACGAGGTTACTCGGTCACTAAGGACTAAGAATAAGAAACGGACGAGGAGGAGCAGTCGTGTGACCGTTTCAGAACCGTGATGTCTATTTGCATAACGTTCGTTACTCTGATTGACCTTCAATTTGCAACTTCTCTTTCGTTTTTTCGTTCGAGATCGAAATAGTAATTTCTTATGTCCATCTACACGCACACGGGTATTCGCGAGTTAACGCGTGTTTAAAAGTGTCTACACGTGATGTTGTTTTCGCGGACTAAAATCTGTTATATAATTTATTTAAAGAAATCAGCGGTTATTTTGAGCCATAGAATTTTGCGAGGTAATCCCACTAGTTGTTTATCGATCGAAATCGATCACGTGTTTTAGACGATTTCGATCGGATAAACTCGATTCATAATTAGTAGTAGTTGGATAATTAATGCTTCCCGTTTGCAGTATCTCATATCCCGTGTCAAGCAAGGCCGTATCTGTTGCGAAATAATCTAGTATAAACAAAATTTGCCGTATTCCTTATCGGTTATTTACCGTTACTTCATCGACCTCACGTCGTTATCACTAAACGGATAGAAATCTCTACCGAAATTTCACCGTTACCGAATCGGAGATATTGCTCTGTATTTACCGTTCTTTCTTTTTTTTTTAGGTATTCGTTTTTCGATGGACGTTTCACGCGACGAAGTGAAGGCTTTGTCCGCGTTAATGACTTTCAAATGTGCCTGCGTGGACGTACCTTTCGGAGGAGCGAAGGCTGGTATCAAGATTAATCCGAAACTCTACTCCGAACACGAACTTGAAAAGATCACTAGGAGGTTCACCTTAGAACTCGCGAAGAAAGGCTTTATCGGTGAGGACGTTGAACCGTGTTGAATTTGTAATCGGTTTAAAACAATACGGAATTGAGAATTGTAAATTACATCGTAAATCGGTACCGAAAATTTGAAGTCTCAAATATCGAACTTTTCATATCGAAAATTTAGAATTTCAAATATCGAACGTTTTACATCGAAAATTTGAAATTTCAAATATCGATCTTTTCATATCGAAGATTTAGAATTTCAAATATCGAACTTTTCATATCGAAAATTTGAAATCTCAAATCTCACACTTTTCATATCGAAAATTTGAAATCTCAAATATCGAACTTTTCACTATCGAAAATTTGAAATCTCCAAATATCGAAAATTTTAATTTTCAAAGGACCTGGTCTCGATGTTCCCGCCCCTGACATGGGAACTGGAGAACGTGAGATGTCTTGGATCGCCGACACTTACGCAAAGACTATAGGTCACATGGACATCAACGCTCACGCGTGCGTTACTGGGAAACCCATCAATCAAGGTGGAATTCACGGTCGTATATCTGCAACAGGTCGTGGTGTATTTCACGGACTAGAAAACTTCATCAACGAAGCTAATTATATGAGCATGATCGGTGAGCGATTGAATTGATTCTCGTTGCTTCCAAAGAAATCATAAATTTTTTATAACCGTGGCTAATTGTGAATAGGTACGACGCCCGGCTGGGGTGGAAAGACATTTATCGTGCAAGGTTTCGGTAACGTTGGTCTCCACTCGATGCGTTATCTACACCGAGCTGGTGCCACTTGTATAGGAGTAATCGAACACGACGGCGCTATCTGCAATCCGGAAGGCATCGACCCAAAGGCAAGCCCGGTTATCAAATGAAATTATGCTTCCCGACAACGCAAACAATTTAATTAGATTGTTCTCGTTCGTAGGAACTGGAAGATTATCGCATAGAGAATGGTACCATTGTTGGTTTCCCCGGTGCTAAACCGTACGAAGGTGAAGGTCTGATGTACGAGGAGTGCGACATATTTATTCCCGCTGCCATTGAACAAGTTATTACCAAAGAAAATGCTGGTCGTATCAAGGTAAAAAACGTTCTTCCGCCGAACGGAAGGCTAATTTTTACTGAACGAAAACATTTCTGTTCGTTTAGGCTAAAATTATTGCTGAAGCTGCCAACGGACCAACCACACCAGCTGCCGATAAGATCTTGATCGACAGAAATATCATGGTCATACCAGATTTGTACATGAACGCCGGTGGTGTTACAGTTTCCTTTTTCGAGTGGTTGAAGAATCTGAACCACGTGTCTTATGGCCGTCTCACTTTCAAATACGAGAGAGAATCCAACTATCATCTGTTAGGTAGCTATCAGTCGCACATTTTTATGACTCCTACGCTGGATGTTACACGATGCATCGGACACGAGCATTATCTTTGAATTTTCTTTTCAGAATCCGTGCAGGAATCGTTAGAACGTAGGTTTGGCCGTGTCGGTGGCCGAATCCCTGTTACACCTTCCGAGGCGTTCCAGAAGCGTATCTCTGGTGCTTCCGAGAAAGATATCGTCCATTCCGGTTTAGATTACACGATGGAAAGATCTGCTAGGGTACCGTTGTTTTCTCCTTTGACTTCATTTTACCGTGTTCTGTTTTATTTCGCTTGGTTGAATATCTCATTTCGCTGATAATTTTCTTTGTGTACCGTTGCAGGCAATCATGAAAACCGCAATGAAATACAACCTCGGTTTGGATCTGAGGACAGCTGCCTACGTAAATTCGATCGAAAAGATATTCACCACCTACTCCGAAGCAGGTCTTGCGTTTTAAACGCGAAGTATTCAACTATGAAAAGCAGATCGGTAACACCAACGGTAATAAGACAACTGCAGAAAGTTGTGAGACAGTATTTCGATAATTGCCCACGATTTATCTTCCTCGGCTGGCACTGTCCAGTCGCATAGCGACAACGACCAAAACTGGCGGTGGAAATACATCGTGCGCATCGATCGTCGCGTGTTAGATTTTTCGAACGCATCGTAATAATTTGCCTAATCAATTCCTTTGCGTAGGTACACACGTGTATCTGTGTGTCCCTGTAAGCGTATAAATTGCACATACGTACACGAGACGGTGAAATCGAACCAAATTCTAAGTACAAAGAGGTAATATTCGGAAAACGAAATATTCGTTTCTTCTTCTATCACTCGAACAGATAATCAAATTCGGACGGTAACGGCACGCTAGTGCATTTTTGTATTTCACTTTTCATTCGTGTATGGTAATACTAGAGTATACTCGAGAGTCGTTTAAACGCTAAATGACCCTATTCATAACATTTTGAACCGACGGTTATAATATATCGCTGTTATTCCATACGCCTGAAAAACAATTTCTTGTTATTTATAACAAGAATTCGTTTCTACGATTGAGAACCGCGATCGAAAAACGCAATGTATCATACGACGATGTTATTATAACTTTTAAGAGTGTTTCAATAAACGTATGCTCTTAATTAATCAGTTTTTTTTTGCCGACCCTTCTCTTTATCTCGTTTCTCAAATTCTTGTTCAACTTGAATCAATTACATAGTTTTAACTGTGCAGATAAGCACTTATTCGGTATTTTTCGTTACACGGTGTTTTTATAATTTAGCACCGTAGAAACATATATACAAAACAACCACGTGCACATACTAAATATAACGAGTCACGAGCATGGCGAATTTAGTGTCTCGTTTATAGATAGAGCATACAATGGCTGAATATTTTGGTCATCGTTACGCAACGCGTCGAATACACGCGTGCATACATCATAAAGTACGCATTATGATCCTTCCGAGAAAATTTTTCTGTATCTACACGATTTAAATCAACGATCGTATTTGCGCGTACAAAATTGTTTCGATTGTTCGTCCTAAATTTTATATCAATGTCCTACCACATTTACGCCAAGTAGTATGATCGGTTGGCTGACTATGTATTTTCCCATACTACTAGTTAGGGCGGCGGCCGCCCTCATATAAAACGTCACGACATCGCGACGCTCGCTTCATTCGTCTAAGTAGTTCTTTCAACAGCACTCAATAATCGACGCAAGGTGAATACGTGTTTTTCCCCTTTGTTGTTACAAGTTATCCACATCCTCCACGCCCCCATAGATAGGAACGTTCTACCGCAAGATTACCAAATGCTTCGGTAATTTGTTTCGATTACCTCAAAAATCTCCCGTATTCCGATATCGTTAATTGAATGTCCACATCCCTGCACAATGTAGATACGTTTATACAGGCAGGAAACATCGCATCCACGTTTTGAATTAGCGCGTGACGAAATTCAAACGCGTAGATGGGATCGCGAACACGTTCGATGCATAATTTAAAGCACAGTTTAATTTAAAATTGGCAAAATATCCAGCACCGAAAGATATTTCGTTAAAAATGTCTAGGTAGATTCGCATTCGAGTTAAGAGCGTCCCACCGTCCCTTATGTTTTTTTTTTTTACATTCGTGCCGATTTTATCACGGAATAAAATTTTCGTCCTTTCATTCAGGTGGCGAGATTCGAATCCCGTGTCAATCCCATTGACATGTCCATTCCTATGGCAAGCATAAGCAATGGAAACGGGTCCACGGTACAGATCAACACGCGACCCGACGACATACAGAATCGCATAATCGGCGGTGAGCAATCAATCATTTATCCTTTTACGTATCAAGTACAGCTGGCATTGAGAATTCAAGTAGTTCATAGTTCACAACTTACTGGTAGGGTATACACGTACTTTATGCGAAATTTGGCTAGACCACGTGTAACAAACTCGATTCAACGAGCCGCTTACGACCCATAAAATATTACTCGAGTGTAAAGAAGGTCAGGTATGTCTGTACATGCCGGTTGCCACAGGCTGAAGTATCGGCTTTGCAAGAACGTTGAAGGTCGTCAATTATTCTATGATCTTCTTCACATTTACGCTCGGACCTTGGGAAATAATCGTGCATCGATTCACGCATTCGAGCGAATTACCACGTACGTTTAATCGGAATTTCCCAGCTAACGATTCTCAACTCGAGTTGAAACAACAAATTAGCGATGTCACCTGCTGTTTCAACACGTACATCAATCTAGCATAGATAAACTCCGGTTATTTGGCATTAAACTCGCGCGCGAATACAACGGCCGACTATAAACGCGTTCGGCGAGTTATTTTTGTCGTCGAATCGATAGAAATACGTATCACCGGAAATTATCAAATACGTACGTGTGTAATTGGCACGCGTGACGAATAAAAAGAACGATACAACGAATACAAATTCGAACAGTTTTGCAAAATGCGGCCTCGAATCTTGCTATTCGTATTTTGCGAGAACGAGAACGAAATGCCGGAAACGAGCCATCCTGAAAGCAGCTACGTGGTTTCTTTCTTGAAAAAGATCAACTGTACGATACGCGAACGAGTCTGTAGGTCCGAGAAAAGTAATAATCGATGATGGATGGGAACGAGAAGGAAAACTGTCCGTTGGAAGCAAGAAATGTTGATGGGTGTACCCGTATCGCGCATGCTGGCCAGATTAAAGAGAGAACGGCACGTATGCGCGTATACAGAGAAAGTAGTGGAGTAACACCGAGGAAAATACGGGGCGAGAAAAGGAGAGAAAGAAAACGTGGAGCATTTAAACAAGGACCAGGACAGGAGACTGCTCGTGTGACTATAACGCGCTGTATACCTCACCCTATCTCGTTTTCCTCCCGAGTAAAACAGACCACCACCACCATCGTAGTTGCCGCCACCCTTTACCGTTTACTCAGAGTTCAGAGACACTTTGAGTGAATCGTGCTGTTATCACGCCCGATTGCCGTATCGGGTTCAATAATTTCTACGAGATGACCGATGGTAAGCGGACTTTAACACTTAAATTCACCACGGCGAAATTTACGCTCGAGAAGCAACCCCGTATCGATACCAGCGAATAACACTAGCCGAATATTCTTGTTCCGTGTACCTACGAGTTTCCGGTGAATGTTCCAGGGACACCTTACGAAGCACCGTTTTGATCTATCGTTTTTATCGAGTTCCGCGTGTATTGTACAATTTATTATACATGTACACATATCGATCCGTGCGAACGAGCCATTTGTAAAATTAATGGTCGAACGGATGGTTTCCCTCCAAATGTCTATGTTATCTTCGTCCATCGATCTATCTTGATCTATATGTCTTAACTTGTACGAGTACGCGACAATTTTTCCTCCTGTTTCGATGTTTAAATGTTCCGTTTATGTTTAAGCGGACGAAAGCACGCGCGATGAGAAAAACACATGCGGAAATATTCTGGTGGGATTATCGTGGCTCATCGTGGTTCTCACGATGCCATTTTCCCTGTTTATTTGTTTCAAGGTAAGAATACAAATATTATGTTATCGGAAACGTTTTTTGAAACTATGTTACTGTTTTTTTTTTTATAAGTTTGCTTCTTTAGGAAAGTGTTCTGAAAGCGATGCATGCGCAATTAGATTATGATAATCACGCTCCCTATCGTGTATCGATGTTGTACTATCACTAATTCCGCCTACATGAGATAATTTTATCGTTCAGGTGGTGCAGGAATACGAAAGAGCCGTAATATTTCGTCTGGGACGACTTCTCTCCGGCGGCGCCAAAGGACCCGGTAAAATATTAATTATTACAATTAATCGCGATCGCAGTCGCGTTTAACTGATCGGAAAGTAGGTAACACGTTGATCCGTTTCCAGGAATCTTCTTCATACTACCCTGCGTGGATAATTATGCTCGGGTCGACTTACGTACGCGAACTTACGACGTTCCGCCGCAAGAGGTAAATAAGCGTCAAATCGTAAGTGAGGAAATAGATAAAACTATGTTCAACGTATCAGGTACTGACGAAAGATAGCGTAACGGTGTCGGTGGATGCGGTGGTCTACTATCGAGTGAACAACGCAACGATTTCGATCGCGAACGTCGAAAATGTTCATCATAGTACCAGATTATTGGCTCAGACCACACTCCGAAACACTATGGGAACCAGACCGCTTCACGAAATTCTCAGTGAACGCCAAACGATCTCCGGTAACATGCAGGTAAACGCTTTTTGTAGTAGCGATCGTCGTTTTTAATGATTACGTTTCAAACGAAATTGTTTATCGAACGTCAGGCCTCTCTGGACGAGGCTACAGACACCTGGGGAATAAAGGTGGAACGAGTAGAGATGTGAGTATGCACGAGCAACTAACACAGACCCTTTTCGCGACGATCGATTTCTATATCCTTTCTACGTAGATGTTCTGTCGTTTTTACAGCAAGGACGTACGATTACCGGTTCAATTACAGAGGGCAATGGCTGCGGAAGCTGAAGCTGCCCGCGAAGCTCGTGCAAAGGTTCGTCGGCACGAATAATGTCGCAATGCGATTCGTTACGATCTATCGTTGCCGTTAAAATAAAAAATTCACGAAATGACCGTTGTATTACGCAGGTGATAGCAGCCGAGGGTGAACAAAAAGCTAGTCGCGCGCTGAGAGAAGCCTCAGAGGTGATCGGAGATTCTCCTGCCGCGTTACAACTTCGTTACTTACAGGTACGTCCTTTTAACGACGCCGTTTTGTTCAAAAATTTGTATCTCGTATCGTTTTCAGACGCTCAATACCATCTCGGCGGAGAAAAATTCGACGATCGTGTTCCCGCTACCCATAGACATATTAACGTACTTTATACAAGCTGGTAACGCAAAGGAGTCATAATCTCGATATATAGCCTGTTGTTTGAAATCGCGAGATTAAATTACAGCACGAAGAACATCGGAATCATTCGACGATACGGATGCAACGGTAACGCTACATCATCGGTTTCGTTGCAAAGAATTTCGAGTTGCGGTAACATAAAAAAAAAGTATGATACGATGTCGACAGTATTTCATCCAAATAATTGATCCTTTCAACGCGATACAATTATTGTATTAATTACTTCTTTCTCGTGTAACTTGTACAATCAGAGAAAACGTGGAGACGTCGATGCTCGGGAAATTAAAAAAAAAAAAACTGTTTTTCCTTCTACTCGATCGCGAACGAGTAATTAACGCGATTGTTCGAATAACTTCATCAATAAATAGGAAAATATTGCACCATTATCGCACACTGGTTGACTGACTGACCAATTTTATACGACACATTATAAAACAATATATAACTATACATATATACTTTTTAAACTTTCACTGGTATTTTTATAACTAATTTACTTATTTATTTTAATCGTACCGTTCGTACAGGTACAAAATCTGTAGCATGCGAAGATGATTTTTAATATTATATAATATAATGATGATAATAACAATATTATTAATAACAATAATAATAGAAACAATAGCGATGATGATAACGACGAGGATAATCTATGAAAGAGGAAACAAAAATTTAACATTATTGGATATCTGAGTGTATTTAACGTTGGTGTTTCTATCTGTAATATTGACATTGTATAGACTGTACATACGTACAACGCGAGCTCAATCATAGCCTACTGTATTTATTATACACGGAACTATAATATGGAGCTTTATTCCTAAATTTCGTGAATTTTCAACGGCCTGAAATCAAGATTCGGTCTAACATCGGAATTTCATCGCGGCAACCTGTTAGAATACAAATCGAGTTCCGTAAAACATTTCTCATTGTTGGAAACAAAATATTGATACAAGACTATAATATTTGTAAGCGACTTAAATAAAATGGAAGAGATTGTTTGTTAAACGAGAGAGGATAGGATTTGGAACTGTTGATCGAATATTTATGAGGTAGAATCTGATTATAAAACCGGTTTGATTGACGAAAACGAGACATATTCACTTCCACTTGCACGCGTTGTATTCATTTTTATTTTTAAAATTATTATGACAAAGAATGTAAGAACGTAAATCGATCGAAGCATTCTTTGCACAAATTCAAGCAATAGAATTTCTATTAATTAAAGGTAACCTACCTCTGTTAGATAACGTACGTGATTGACTTTGTATTTGTAATTTCGTGTTACCTAATTCTAACGTATTTATTGTATTTTCCTGATATACACGGATGCTTGCGAATTAATAAAGTATGTATGTATTTTCAAACGTGTAATACTACGTTTTTCCCTTTTCCCCGTCATTCATCTCAATTTTATGGTACAAGGTTGTTGTACATAGTTCAAACAGAATCCTCTGTTCCCAACATCGTTTGGTGCCTCGACGCTATCCGTGTGAAAAATTAACCTAAACGGTTTCACTGTGCCTAAGGAATGAACACAAATTATACGCGTTGTACATATACGTAATTACTGATGCACATTTCCACGAAACGCACAGCATTTTTTAACTCTAAACTGTACCATGACACGAATTAACTCCAATCATTATCTTCCATCACTACGTGAGGAAATACTATCGTATTAAAAAAAAAGATAGAATAAATTGGGATGGTAACTTACTGATGACAGAAGAAGCGTTCAAATTTTGATTCTCGGCGTTGAATGTCCCGCCACAAAATCGATCAACGCATGCCATCATGGATGTCGGTAATCTACCCGTATTGAAAGCACATGGTATCGTTAACCAATCGGTTTGGCAAGCTGCTCCTGTCATTGATGCTATTTGCATGGCTTGCGTGTTCCCCGTTAACGTAAATGCATTATTGCGGGCCATTTGTGCCGCTGGGACGGCACCGTTTGGCATCATGACTTGACCTTATTAAATACACAACATGCATGTGAATTAAAACGTATGAATAGATTCATTTTAACTTATTTATTTCGTATGACGTATTACCTTGACTGTCAGGAGCGCATGCCATATATTGAATACCGCAAAAGTTCCGTTCCATCCTGATGCAAATACTGTAATCTTGATTCGATAATTGCAATCCGTTCACGGGATCGTAATTGAACGATTTTATTTGACCAGATATCCCGGTGAAGTATTGCAAGCATCCTTCCTCGGCTCTGTATATAGTATTGCAACGAATTTGGGACACTCGTACTTTCCATGATCGAGCAAAAGAATTGCCGCTCGTAACGAACGTTAAGGTGACTGGATTCGTCTGTCCGAGGCCGGCGTCAATGTATACTATTTTTAACAAAAAAATATTCTTGTTAGATAAAACGAACGCCGAAACATTTGTTCCTGATAACGAAGTCGTTACTATGATTAATATCTAGTCCTTACTATGATTTCCAGCGTTGTTTCCGCATATGGTGGGGATTGGATTACCTCCAGACACGATAAACTGATCGTAGATGCATTGGTGATTTGTCGTCTCCGGGCCTCTTATGTTGAACTGCTCAAAATCTAATCTGAAACGTATAGACATCGATTTGTAGTTTACCTTTAGTTTATCTACTTCAGTAGTTATTAAACGTGACAGCTTACCTAAACTGACACACGGCTGGATGCGATTTGATTAAAGTCAATTGACAAGATTGAGTTCCATCAAAAGATGACGGATAATTTGGATTAACAAAATAGGTATTATTGTTACCCGTTGTCTCCCCGCAAGATACAGTTACTAATACAAATAGATTATTATTTAAACGTTACCGTTACGTGGGAAAAAAAGAGTAATGATTTACCAATGCAACAAATTCCATAACCGTTTGCGCAAATTCCAGTGGAAGTACCTCCGCGTTGCGCGCATTCCGACGGTGCCAAACACGTACCATTTTCACCGTTCGTTCCAATACAAACGTTATTATCGAACTTTACCAAAGTGAACAGCGGAAAAACTAAACGTACGATAAACGATTTCATTAAGTTAAGTGTAAGGTCGAGAAGAATAAATTTTGAACGCTTACGTCGTTTCTCTCTGATGGCGGTACTCGTTACAGCATTTTGAACGTTGGATAATTCCGATTTATGTTTAAAGAGATTCGACGATGACGTTTCGTTCGTACGATGATTATTCGCTTGCCAAAAATGACGATATCTTCTTAAAGAATTCCACGCGCCGACGCTGTTGTACGATACAATGCAATTTAATAAAAATATAACTATGTAACGTGTAAACATCATCGAACGAGATCTTGTCTTTTGTAAGACGTCGCAATGTCTAAAAGTTTAAGAAAATAACGAGAATAAGAAGGAGCAAGCTGTTCTATCGAAAACGCAAAGAGTTATGCGATCTTCTCGCGGTGACAGACGCGTATTGACTTTGAGAACGGCTCTAAGGATAATATACCTAAGATCTAATTGTTTACACGGTCCATGAACCGCCGCATCGCACTAAATTAAAAAGAGCAACAACCGAAGTCCTTGGCTTCGAGCCGGGGGTTGATTTGCGCGTTAATAACAAAGGGAGAGCCGAGAAATTTAAACGGCGATAATAATCTCGTGACCATCTGTCCATTGTGTTTATCCTTCGAGTCGAGATAATTTCGCTTTCGAGGCTGTAATTAAAGAATGCTGGATAGCGGATAATTTCCTTTACAACTAAACTCACTTGGAAAAGTAAAATTACTTATCCTCCCTAGATCTTACGACGGGACAATTAGTTTAAAAATCCATTTTTTTCTCTGTTTTGATTGTCTCACTGCGCAACAAGCATTTCGATAAATGCACGCGTAAAAACGCTTCGGGAAAGCAAACTTTCTTCGTTAATTTCTAATATCCCTGTTACCACGGTCTGTATGTTCCCAGATACGCGCGACAGATGGGACAACGATGGTCGATAGTTTTACAAGAATTCATACAATACGGAATCATGCAACACGGCCAGCATCTATAAATAAAATATTTAAAGATATCGAGGTACATAATGATGGAAAAAGAGAACAGCTATAAAAAAATCTTTATACCCGCATAAGAAAAGTACGAAAGCGGTGATATGAGTACTTATCGACTGCCGAACTTCTATAGTAGTAACGATAATTGATGTGCAACGTGGACACAATATAGTCATGGGTCTTGACGACCACACTCTATTCCGACTCACTAAAAAGAAAATCATCGTGAATTTCATGAATATATCTTGATAAGCAATCACAGATACGTATGATTGCTTTTAAATATATTACACGAAGTGGAAAACAAGTTGTCCATGGAATATGAAGAGACATAAATTTCTTGAGCTTGTGCGTAACTAGGAGGTGGTATCGGAGCTATGAAAGAAGATCGATTCCCGTTTCGAAAAGGTCTCCAATTGCGCGTTGTTCTTCTATGATTTGCATATGTGGTAGAATAAGCAGGAGGTGCATCGTTAACGCGAAGGTGGACATCCGGCTATCGCGTAAATCTTCATCTTACGATTTGCATATTCAAACAAAAATGACGATAACGCGTAAAATTCGATACTTCGTTATCAACCGTGTAGATGCATCTTAAACAATTAAGTGATCTCATGATATTCCGAGATCGACGATTTGTTCTGCGTCTAAACGTGTTGTTTCTTGTCGAATCCATATCCAGTAATGACAACGATGTCGACAACGGCCATTGTAATACACTATGGGGAATTCTGTAAATATCTTGCGTGGGTAAATGCACAGCCTCGTTACCTTATATGAAAAATGTGCATCGTTGTTGATAAAGCAAACCAATTACATATATCAAAAACAAAATTTACAAACGCATACCATTTTGGTCACTCGTAGTTATCAATGTGGTACACGTATCGGCTGATGAACTACCATAATCAGTGGTTACGGTTAAAATCTCGTTTTTTAACACTGACTTGCTCGATAAGAGCGGGGTAGATACTTGGAGAACGACATCTCGCAATATTCTGCTTCCCGAATGCGTAAACAATGGATATGACGAGTTTGATCGTGTTGCTAACTCGCGATTAATTGTCGTCGATGGCTTGAACAATGACGATTTGAAAATTTGTTAAACTTTCCGTACAGATGCGATTTTCAGTCGGTATTGAAATTATTCGAAAAATACCTGATTTTGAATAAACATACACGAAAAAGATTTTGTATTTTCACAGAGTTCATTCATTTTATCTTCACTCTTTCGATTAATATGCATCGGTGACGTTGCGGAGTCGATAAACTGCTTATCTGGCGATGCTCGTATCAAACTGAATGCAATTAATGTTAAAGAAGTTTGCGTAGCAACCGTTTTTGAAAATTCTGCAACCTCTTTCAAATCTGAAAAGCGTTTAATACAACGGAAAAATATAGGTAGCAAAATAATGTTTCCTTCCTTTTTTTACAAGTATTAAAGATACCTAATTCAATCGATTTAGATTCTTCTAACCCTTTAGAATTATCTGCGCTTTCCGTATTCTGGCTAGAGACACTTTCCACATCTCTGTTCGAATACATAACTGATCGATGATTTCCAATCTGTTCACTGATCGTTAAAAAGTTTTCCTACGATATTTCCAAACGGCATAAAAATAGGTTAGAAGTATGTTACAATGTTTGGAATATTTGATGGAATGAGCAATTTCATTAGACTGTACTTATTTACACTGGTATTCTAATTTATTTTGTTTCTGTATTATAAACCGTGTTTAAATCAATGTTGCAAACAGTTTTACAGCAATACATTTTTTCAATTAAACTTTTGAAACATGGTGAGGATAATTTAAACCTAGCGCTGCTCGACGCACTTAAAGATGGCTCTCGACATTGACGACTCGTGCTCTGAATCTATGGGAACGAGACAGTAAAGATTCCAGGCAGTCACAAACTGTAGAGAAATAATGAAAATACAGTTAGTTAATGGAAAATTCGTTCGTCAACACTGTTAATTTCGATTCGATTGTGAATTACTTTGCAGCTACGTCGAGTAAACTCGAAGTTCCGTGATCGCGAGTAATCGCAGCGGCAGCTACGGAAAAATTGTGGCGCTGCGTTGAGCCTGCGCTGACGCCATTGTGTATGCGAGAGGCGAGAACAGCCGAAATGGAGGAAAGTCAAACATCGGAAAGTGTCGCCGTGCTACCGGACATGTCCGAACCGTTGACGAGCGAGACCGAGGAGGCGTCTGCCCTAACGACCGAACACGAGGCGCATCCCGTCGCTGTGACGGCGAGCGTCACTCCAGTACCGGGTGTTCCTGGTGTTCCAGGAGTTGGTGTACCGGTTTCTTTACCCGTTGGTTCTATCATCGGTGTAGCGAACTCGACCAACGGCACGACCTTCAACGTCATCACCTCGGATCAACTACAGGTATTTTGAAACAAAAAGATGTCTCGTGCATCCACTTTCGTTTCCTTAATGACTTTCTTTCATACCGAATAATTTTATCGAGAACCGGTATTATCATTAAAGAATTGTCACGAAGTTCAATTGATGTTTTACTTTTTGCGGATGTACAAGTCCCGGTAAACATGTATAATGTACATACGATTAACTGCGCCTGTCCGCGCATTTTAATACAATAGCACGTGTTTCTGTTGTCAATTAATATTTTGTGTATGTACACACATTTAAACGTTGTAGATTTTATTTGATTACTTAATATAGTAAATATAATTCTAATCACAGCCATATATTCAATGCTATTCAAAATTGTATGCAGAGATCTATTTCAATCAAATAAGTAATTCTGTTTTTTTTCAGTTACCAGGATCAGGGCAATTTAAACAAATGCTATGTGTTGATAACGGTTTCATATGTGAACCACGTCATGATAAGGATTCAGATCCTTTGCGTTGGAATGGAGAATTAAAAGCAACACACATAGTAATTCAGAATAGTACAGAAGAACCTGAATCAGAGCAAATACATGTTTCTACTGGTAATACGCAACCAATATGCAGTTGGTCAGAATCTGCCAATTTAGCAGTATTACCAGTTAGATGCAAAAATACAAATGCGGAACTGCATAAAAGTCGGTTTGGGTCTGGTGGAAGAGGAAGATGTATCAAACTTGGACAAGATTGGTATACCCCGAGTGAATTTGAAGCTCTCTGTGGCAGAGCATCCAGTAAAGATTGGAAACGTAGTATTAGGTTTGGTGGGAGAAGTTTACAAACATTAATCGATGAACAAATTTTAAAACCACATGCTACCTCTTGCACGTGTGCAGCATGTTGCGATGACGATAGTGCAGTTAGTACATATTATATTATTGTGTAAATGGTTCTGTCTCTGTGAATTGTATTGTAATTTTGTTCATTGTTATATTTTAGACTGGTCCCGTTAGATTATTTACACCATATAAACGTAGAAGAAGAGCCAGGGATACCTCCGACGGAGAAACGCCGTCACGAAAACTTAAAAGTGATAATTCACGCGATGGCAGTAACAATGACGAAAGTGATAGCGAAGTCGTGATACCTGATAAGGAAGTATGGCCTCAGTTTGTTTCAACGGATGGTCTAGTTGTACAACAACCACACGATCAAGATACTGTTGTCCAAAATGTACATCAAACTGAAAATGGACAAAACGACGATATATTTAAAAAGCTCGACGAGATGTCCAGTAAAATGTTAAAGTTAGCATATGAATTTAGGCGTACTTTAGAAGAAGCTAAGGAAGTAAGTAGACAACAACGAAGAGAACAAGCACTAGTTGCTCAATTAGGAGGTAGAGGAGATGTCATTGAAACTGTTGGATTACAACCAGCTTCGGATACTCATAATAAGAAGGTAATGCATAAAAGTGAATTTTTATGCCGGGCGAGTAGCCGGCATAGGTTCACGTTAAGATGACGTTATGATCCAGTATAAATTAATCCTGAAATGTGATAAATAAATTTGTTAAAATATGGTATGTTAAAAACTTATTCATTTTATTCTAGTGTGCCAACTGCAATAGGGAAGCATTTGCAGAATGTTCTTTATGCAGACGAACACCGTACTGTTCTACGTTTTGTCAACGTAAGGATTGGGCAGGTCATCAAGTGGAGTGTGTCAGAGGTGCTGCTGAAACTGTAATGCTTATAGTCGAAAGTAGTGGTGGAGATACTAGTACTCTTGCAACCACCGCCGGGGACCAATAGCTAGTATTTCTTACACCCATTCACCAAAGGAATATAGAAACTGAACAAACTAACGTAGGGTGTTCAACGCTGAAAGAAAAGACGAAAACTTAAGAGAAATTTGTTTATTGACAAGAAGGTCAAAAAGTTCTGTATATATGGTAGTAAATATTTTGTATGTACATACATTAATTATAACGATCAAGTGTACGAGTTTACACGACAGTTGACATTTTTTAAAATCGTATAAAATATTAAAGAAAATTAATAAACCAAATAAGTATAGAAGTAAAAGATAATGCACGCACGCATGCATATGTAAAATGTGTGTGTATATGCATGTGTGCGCGCGCTGTGTGGTTGTGTAGTGTGGTGTGCATGTGTGTGTATATATAATGCGTGAATACAAACATTTATTGTATTCCACATGATAAAATATACTTCTATGAATCATTTTTTTATTTGTAAAGCTCCAAACAACTGACCAAAGGAGGTAATTACGCTTCTATGGAAGTTATTTGCGTAATAATACTGTTTCATCCTTTTTTTGTTTATAGTCATCATTTTACAATGTGTTTTTAACAATTCTTTCTTTTCTGGTAAAAATATGGTGAACATAAAAAATTTACTGCCTTGATTTATATTTTACAAATGCATTGTATTACATATTTGCAACTCATTATTTCATGTAATACATAATCACAGTGACCTGTTTGTTTCCAACACAGCATTATCATAACATTTTTTTATTTCAAATACTAGCAAAATTGTTAAAATTAATTTATAATTTGTATACATAGTATACAACAACGTTAAATCTATAAAAAAAATATAAATGGTAACCGTGATATTTAATCGAAGTTGTATTATTTATCTAGTGTTTTTAATATATATATATATATATGTATATTTTTTTCATTAAAAATATTAAAGATTTTTTATTCAATTTTATACAATATTATTATTATGCCAAGATACAGCGAATATATTGAATAAAATATGTTTATATTACATTCAAAGTGGCAAAAGAATGATAAACATCATTTATAATTGTTATATGCACTTTGTATATAAATAAACCTATTAAGTATCTGAAATGTGTTACAAATTTATTCAAGTAATTAATCAACAAGTAATCTATATCTAATAATTTCCATAATGTTTTAATCTATATAAAAAGGCACTGAACGATCTATTTGAAATAGTTAAATAACCACTATTAGGTGAAAAATCAATGGCTTCTGGTATCATTATATTTGTTTGAAATGTTGGAAAGTTCGAAAATACTGTAAATGATGGTAAATGCATTATTTTAAATGCATTATGCTTTTTATTTGATGCCATTGCTAGTATTTCAGAATGAGAATTAAATTTTAAACTGGTAATTGACGTTACGAGATTTAAAACAACTTTTAAAGGAACAGGAACTCGGTTTTGTAAAACGGTTTTAGTTTCGTACAAATTAACCACACCTTCTCTACTACCTGTTGCCAAGAACTGACCACTCGGCGACATCGCAATGGACTCGCAAGATAGACATCCGTCATCTATAGCCCGATGGATACACTCTCGACTGTTCAGATCCCAAATGTACATTTCACCACCATCTACAGTTGATTAAACAAAGATGAAATAAAAGCGTTTACATTTAAATAATATGTCAAATCTAGTTGACAGAAGTATTAATAAAGTATAGCTTACCCCCATGTGTAATAAGATTTTTGTTGTCTGAAGCAAATGTTACTGCCCTACATTTGCTATTCATTTTCAATGTACTTACAAGTTCTTTGGATGAACTTGTTAATAGGTAAATTTCACCTGATCGTCCACAAACTGCTAATAATTTCCCATCTGGAGACACTTCACATTTCTGAATTGTTTATTTATTTGACAATTTTATTATCTGAGATTAAAGATTGCAAATATCACTATGAAAATTATTGACCCAATAAAACAAACCTGCATATTAGTAATTCCATGTGGAAGCAGTATTTTGTATGTTTTCCCACTCATTAAATTATAAGAATGAGTATATGGGTAATATTGGGAGCCAATTAAAACCTCTGTACCCTCTTGTAAAAATTTTGCAGTACTGATTGGAAACTTTTTGTATTGCATTGTGTGCAGTTTATTATTTTCAATACCATCTATCTACAATTGAATTGTATTATGGAAATTTTCTATTCCAAAATATAAATATAATCAGCTTTTTCAGACTTACTTGAAAAATAGATAAAATTCCAGATGAACCAGCAACTAAGGAAACAGTAGAAGTTGGATGAAATTCAACACTGGATACAATAGGTCCTTCCGTATGTGTTTGTTTATTGATCTGGGTTAATGCTTTTATATCTATTATATCTTTTGGCAAGTTTTTTATTTTGGGTTTGTCTAAATGGCAACTGTGCTACAAAAGAACATCATATTTATATATATCCCATTTAAACAAATTGTTAAAAACTATTTAGTACCTTTAATATTTCATCATCCAAATCATTAGATTCTTTGTCTGCTTTGTCAAGTTCAGCCCACTTTGGAGTACCAACCAATTTTTTATATTTGTCATGTAATATTTTTTGATATGCCTCTACAGGTACTTTTGCGTTTCTAGCACTTTGTGCTCTATCAAAGAACATAATTGTGTTAAATAATTTAATATATACCATGTAATAAGAATATATCTTTTCACTATCAATTAATGTTTCCTTGTTAAAAATGTTGTACATACAAGTACTTCTTATCATCTTCATCAACCCATGCTGCTTCTTTACAATGTTCTTCAGAATCACTACTGTTTCCAATTTCAGTAACAACAGCTTTATTTTCATTTGATTCTTCACTTTCCAAATTATTTATAATATCACTAGTATCGCCGAACACGATCTTTTCTAACCTGTACAAAAGTAACACCATGATTCTTATGACCAGATTTTCAAAATTTTTTGTAACTTTCAGTATACCTGGCCTCTTCTTCTGGATTGTATTCATTCCTTCGGGCTTTTTTCAAAGGTCTTTTAAACTTTTGCGTATAAACTGCTTTCGAAAACTTAGATCCTTTTCCTTCACGTATTTTATGTGTTGTTTGATTTCCACGTTTTAGCTTGCTTCTCTTCATGATTGTTTTATTATCATCCATTATTTATTTAATACAATAATTTACACATTAAGATATTAAACTGCAATGTATTTTTCATATATAATTTTATAGCAATTTCTGTGTACACGCGGTTCCGTTTCGTTCTTGAATCTACTTGGCTGACTTAAAAAATACAAAATGTCATTTTACCCTTCTAAATATAAAGACTTAACCAAGAAATACACATACAGACAATTCAAAAGGATATTAATATTAGACTACAGCTTTAAAAATAAGTAAAAAGATAATAATAAATATAAATGCAAAATTATAAAATATTGTTAAACTGTTACCATGTTATGATAACGTCGATACCACTGACTACATCATAATAGGAATGTTAGATGGCGCAGGCACGACTACTGCAATAAACGCTTATTGTACTTATATGTATAATTAAAACCATAAAAATAGCCAGCTTGAACAATATGCACTTATTTTCAGATTATTAAAATAAGTAGTTTACAATAACATGATATTCTTTTCAAGTCTGTATAAAATAATCAATTACAAAACCTTTATTATCAAAATGTATAAAGTTTAGGAGGAAAATTCATGTAATTGAAAGTGTCGTTTAATACATAAATAAACCCTTAAGGATAACTAATGTATAAGTATATATCCGTATTCATGACAAATTTAGCACCATACGTATATGTACCAAAGTATAGTATATACGCGTATAAACGTATATATATATATACACATATAAGCATGTAAAGGAATTTTGAAGCTTACAAATCGTTGTGACTCTGTAATTATCAATGATTGGAAAGTATTAACAATTAAGACTGATAAAGATACGATTATATCTTACTGATAATTTAATGATATATGCATCTATATATACATATATGCGTGTTGTGTGTGAACACTAACATGTATATGCATTCATTTTCTGAAATACAATAAGCACCAAAATTAATTTAAGCATTTCACATGTAAACGTTTTTTGAACTATTTTAATATATCATTGCATAATACACATAATTAAAATTTACGTACATCGAGGTAAATAATGTTTTAACCCTCTTCGACTTGAGATGATAAGGAAGATTTGGTATCACTCTCAGAGGATAAATGTTCATCTAAAATGAACAGGGAAGCGCATCTCGGTTGATATTGCTCAACCGCTTCCAAGAGACTGTCCGGATATCCAGGAGAATAATATCTAATACAAAAAATTGTGTATATTAATAATTTAAATTTTGAGTTTAGGAAAGTTATACTAGAAAAGAAATAATAGTTTAATAACAATTTAAACACTAAACAATGACTGTTAAACGACTAAAAAATATCACGATAATTGTGCCGTTTGTACACTGATATCGTATCGGTATGGATACGATAATACAAGACAGTCTTTTGATTGCATTAAAACGTAAAATTATTGATCTATTAAAGTCTGAATTTATATTTTTCCAATGTAATCAGCTGTGACAACATGGCGATCACGCCGTAAATTACTTGCCCGATTTAAATTAAGACACGCGATCTAGAAACAGAACTGCAGTTATTTGTATTCGCTGCTCGTGTAAACGACTCTGCGAAGACTGGACTTATTCATTAATAAAACGTCACATTTCCGGATTTCTTCAGTAAGTAGTTTCTACTAAGGTTATATCAAAAGCAACTAGTGTTTTTTATAATTATTTATTATTATTATCATTATCATTATTATCATCATTATCATAATCTATACAGATGTATTTATCTATACTGTCCAGTAGCCATTAGGGCTTTACTGAGTTTAACGAATAAAATATTTTAGTTTGTAGGCAAAGAAAAAAGAGAAACAATTCAAGGAATAATAATAGTCAAATTTAACATGTGCGAAGTTCAGTGATAAAATCCAGAAATCAAAGTTTTAACTGCTGTCAATTATTAGTGTTATTTGTGTAATAACGATGATCCATTTAATATCATTTCCATTTAACCAAAAAAGGTATTTAAATGAAATATAAGTATAAAGCAACCTGATAATTTCTTCTGGAAAGCAACAGTTGATAATTTGTATATATTCCAAAAGCATTGATCCAGGTTCAGCCTGAATCTCTTGTACTTTCTTTAAACCACCAGTTGTTACAAATAGTCTTCTTGCTCTGGCATCGTGAGGCAAAATCTATGTAATAAAAGGAAGTTATTAGAAAAATGAGTTCATAATATATTTTTGTTCAATGTTTTTGTTATTTATGCTTGTAAGTGAGTGGTAAGATGAGTGTCATCATTAATCAGTTTGTGTAGTATAACATTTCTAAAAATAAGATCTCCGAAACATGACCTACACATTCTTTCATCATATTTATTCAAAAATAGAATCTGTACTGTTTCTTTAAATATTTTAATCGGCATTGACCCAAAATTTGTAATATATTTTATTTTACTATTAATATTGAAATTATGCAACTCTTAAACAACAATATTACGTTTGAACGATAACGTTTAAACAACGATCGATAAGAACAACGGACAGTTTTAAATTTGTAAAATTTAAATAAATCATCGATTATTTTCCATTTTATTATTACTTTCCCTTTTTGTAATGTCATACTACAAACATCGTAAATACGCAACACATTATGACCGATGCCAAATCTGTCCAGGTTCCCTATTTTTTCGTCACTAAGAATATCCCGTTTTCAAAAACAACATTCCAGAACGAAGTCACGAGAGAATGTGTTCGTCGTAAACCTGTTGATTTAGTTAAAACTGTTTCATTGTCCAAACATTATTTCATAACAATATGATAATAATAAAATAAACAATTTTTTCAGTCGGGTCTGTGTGGCACTAAAGACTGGCCGGTAAAGGGGTAGAAGACTCAAGACAATTTTCCTTATTATCAGAATTGTTCTTTAATTGTAATTGCCTGCTCTTTTTACTACAAGCCATAAGTTTTTACTTATATTTAATCTAAAACAGTTTGCATATATTAAAAACTGAAGGAATTTTTGACGCATTTTTAAATAATTTATTAAACATATAGTAAAAATATACGTCATTCGTAGACATTCGTAAAAGAAATGCGAAAAAGAAAATATAAGTAATAAGCACAATTCTAAATACAACGAGATTTTATTAATATAGTTGGAAATATAATTCAAAGAAATATAACAAAAATAAAAATTAAGATCGAAGATTACCGATTACCGATTACTAAGAAACTCATAACATTGCAATTAAAAGATAACGAGACAGCTGCCTTAAAGTTCAAATAAGTAATGTTACAAGTGATTAAAGGGAGATGACATCATTGTACACAACAGTCAAATTGTACCATATATTAGATGTTGTTCATAAGACTTCTAGCAAATATGTCTGATATCAGAAAGGTAGAAATCTGTAACTTATAAGGAGTTAATTTATCGCAAAATCGTGCAGTATAACCAGAGAAGTTTCATAGACTATACGAGAAGTACAAGTTTTTTATCGAACATCGTGAAACAATATACAAGTTATTGTAAAGCGAGGTAAAGAACGTTTACTTCACATCAAAAAGAAAAGTGGAAAACTAGTAATAGACATGATAAACAACCAACATTGTGTTATTCTTAATTCGGGTGAGACCAATAACTATCATCAACCGGTCTCTGCAAAACCTTCTGTTGTGTCTGTATCAAGTATCGATTCTGACGTGAGCGACAGAAGGGATGTGCGTGAAGAGCTTTATGCTGGAATATTCAGAAGGCACAGGAAAACTATACTTGTCCTAGGCAGTTTTCTCAAGATGTTAAGGGTGAATAGAAATATGAACAATTATGCTAGTATTAAACCTAATGATGATAATGATGAGTAAAATAATAATTTTGTTGCATGCATAAAGTAGCAGACCAACTTTAATCTTTTACATCAATAATACTGATTTTACTGCTTTATCAAAAAATTAAATGTAATTTGAGTGTCATAATTGAAATTCCAATATGTTGTTGATTTTGATTAAAGAAAGCAACGATTTTGTACACACTTAATAATGATTATACTTGGAAAAAGCTTATCTTACATGAAACATTATCTTGGTACATGTTTATCTTTTAATTACGTTCAACCGTCATATATTAGGTTCAAGTTTGTTTGCTACAATGACTATGTAGATTATTGTTAAGAATATGATACAAATGTATCATATGTGCTTTTTTAAAACATTATTTACTGATGAAAGACGTTCATATTTCTTTTATGGTAATACCATGAAAAAAATGACATATTATTATAGAATGTATAGAAATTACAGCACAAATCCTTATGAAGTAAGACCTTCTACTCAAACAATGTTAAAATAACAAAAAATTTATAATATATATTGATTTGTCGTTATAGTTTTATCAGTCTAAATAGAAAAATATATGATTCAAATTTTTAATTAGTGTTATAAGAATAATTATTTAAATATTTTTCGTAAAAATGTTTATTTAATTCTGGCTATTTATATTTTTGCAACAACTTCAGCAGCGTACCATAACTTTTTTTTTCTCATTTTTCAGAGATACTTGGACAGATTGCATGTTCTGAACCGAGTATATGCCTTAATTGCTTTACAATTCGAAATTGTGCTGCATCAAAAATTTTGGTAAAACCACGAGATTTCAGTTTCTAATTTGGTTCAGTCTGTCTCAGTTTGTTCATTTATAATTGCAAAATACATTTCTCTAAAATATCAAACTATTTCTCTGCCTTTCTAGCTTTTTATGAAAATATTTGAATAACCAAGATTTATAATATTACTCTGTAACTAAGAGAATAATTACTGCCAAGCATATTTAACATTTCTTTACTTATATTTGTACGTATGTTAAATGATATAGCTTGAGTGAAAAATAAATACTAATCTTTTTTTTTAAAGTGGAATAATATTTTTTTATTAACAATGCTACAGTTCATGAATTTAATATTTATAATTGTAATTTACAGTAAAGAATACTAAGATTTTTTTACATTTATAACATTAGCGCAAATATCAAATTACTGCCTTATTAACAAATAGTTTCATAAATGAAATTTTCATTTGTTAGTATTTAATCTGCGTTAAATATCTAAATAATTTTCAATTATTTACATCTGCAAAATTTATACTAGCTAGTTTCTGTACATCAAATACTGCCAATACAAGATACATCATGATAAAATCATATTCACATAATGATTCGATCGTCCTCACATTTTAGCCGAACCATTTATTGTCGTAAGACTGAGAAATGTGCTTTTCCAGGGCATCATATGTGCCATAGTAATTATTAGATAATCATGTAAAAAAAGTGAAAAAGAAAAAGTAATTCGGATCTCTTAATGCTATTATCGACTTTTGCACTTCCTATCGATTTATTGTTAAACAAATACAAAGATGTACAGCATATCGAGAATATTACTTTTAAATAAAAGTATGTAATGTTTGATATCTACGTTAACTAATGTCAAATTAAGATTCGTGCCGTTTTAAAAATGTTACAAAAAATGCATAGAAAAAAGTTAAATAACAAAAATTTTAAGAATAAATTATATAGGTATTGAATAAACCATTATACCAGAGTAATATCATAGAATCTTAACAGTTAACATAGTTTTTATGTGATAAAAACAACATTCATCTTATATGATTGCTTGACCAATTTTTCAGTAGAGCGATATTAGATAGCTTAATAAGTTCGTACATACTTATACATGAATATAGTTCATAATGCAACTATGTTCAAATATGAAATCACAAACGTACAATAATTTCATGCATCAATACTTAGTATTGCATAGAACATTTTTTGTTATAATATTGGTTTCATATAAATTACTTTAATGATGTATGCGATAACTAATAAACCAAAAATATTATTTGATTTATTGTAATGCCATTGTTATAATTTATAAGCTCTAAGAGCAACTTGTAAGGAACATGTATAAAGTAAAGAATCATACGCAAATAAAACGCAATTGCATCCCTTACCTTACTGAATTGTCCGAGAATATATTTTAAAATGTTTGGGGGCGCATTCTGTAATAAAGGCTCCAAAGATTCTATGTACATGCACCGCTGTAATACCTGTTTTAATGTTGTATTACATTTTGCTTTAAGGTCCTCTGGACTATCTGGATCATTATAAAGCTGAAAATTAACTGCAAACTAATAACAATGTACAAGTATAAATAATGTAATATGAAATTTGAGATGCACCTGTAATAATTTTGGAAAAACGTTTGCAAGTGCAACTGCTTTTGCGTGTTCTGATGTATGTTTCCCAATTTGTCCAATTGCCCATGTAGTAACAGCAAGTACATGATTATCCTCCTCGTTGTGTAATATGGTAGACAGATGAACAATTGCCTGCAATGAATGTATTTTATTAAAATATAATAAAAAAAAATAAAATAAAATGATATATACTTTAGATCCTACAACTGCTACAGCTAACTGATCTGAATGTCCTGCAATGTATCCAATTGCCATTATTGCTGATAATCTGGCCATTAATTTTGAAGTAGCAATTAATTCCACGAGTGCACCAATGCCACCATTATTTACGACCAGCTGGGCCATCTAAAAGAAAATATTGTAAAAAAAATAAATGTTAAGTGAAAGTTACAGATTACAATGAAATTTATTTTACTTGTATTGTATGTTTGCAAATTTCCCTAGTTAGTGTTACTGCAGCAGTAACAACAGATTCATCAGGATGTGCCATGTGTACTAAAATATCAGGTAAAATTTCAGCTTCTATAACTGATTCTGCCAGTTGTACAGAGTGTTTTGCTATACTGCTTAAGGCTGAAAGAACTTGATGCTGGATATATTATTAACAGCTAGGTTATTATATTATAAAATCATCTGACATGATAGTTCATTTCACCTTTAATTTATTATCAGGATTAGATAATGCTTTCACTAAAAAAGGAATTGCTCCTGCATCAACTACGGTTTCTGCAAGATCATTATTGTGTTTGCTTATATCGAATAGAGCAGATGCACTGATTAATTTGAGGTATAATTCTGGTTCTTGTAAACATAAAACCAAAAGAGGTACAGCTCCTGCAACATTGTTATAAATGCAAAAGTTTCAGAACAAAATCAATTACCTGAAGTGATCATTTCCAGGATACCTGCATCAACAACAGCTTCTGCTAAATTTTTGTTATGTCTAGCAATATGTCCTACTGTCCAAGCAGCAGCCTCCTTAACTCCTGAATCAAAATCTTCTAAACAAAGTATAATAACTTCCAATGCATTATTTTGTATTACTATAGATGCCAATTCAGGAGAATGTTTAGCAACTGATCGTACAACGAATAAAGCTGCTTTTTTATAAAATTTCTGAAATAAATAATCTTAAATATTTTCATAGTTGTTTTTTGTTTCAATCAATATAATTTCTATTGAACTGCACATTGCATTCTACTAAAAAAGGAAACATATTTCTCTATAGTTAAAATGCTTACATCCATACATTTTGTTTATCGATGTTCTTTAATAACTCAGATAAAATATCTTTTCTTATAATAGCTTGTGCCAGTCTGTGATTATTATTTGCAAGTTTTCCTAAACTAACAGCTGCCATATGTTGAATAGATGGTACATGATCTGTCAACAAGGGCCACAACAGATCCAAAGCTCCAGCAGCTTCTAAACATTCTACATTGTTTGATTTTGAAGCAAAATCAGCAACAGATTGAACAAACGATAAACGGGCTTTTTGATACCGATCAAACACTATAAAGACACAATGATTATTACCAAAATAGATAGATTTTACAATAATTGAAATAAGGATTTTCGAAAAAAATACAAATTTTTACATGATCCCTTAATATAAAAGATCGTTAAATAGCTTGTTGATAACAAAGTGTTACTGTTATCACTAAAAAACGTACCTTGTATAATTAAACGCGCTGCCATTTTTATTTGTTATAAGAATTTAAATGTTATACAGTATCGTTCAGTACCTACAACGACTTCTTTTCTTTTCTCTTTCTTTTTTTTTTCGTTTTGTATCGATCAACTTCAGAAAAGTGTCTCGTGTTCAAAAAGGAACTACCGCCATTCCGCTGCATGTTGTTTATTGTGCAGCAACTTCATGAGTAAAAACGTAAACAGGTGTCGTGTTTACCTCAAATGTACAAAACTGAATAAAATATAAAATCTTTAAAATTTAGGAAATATAATATGTATATATAAATATAATTACACACATATACAAACATATCAAGGGATTTGTGAAGTTATTAAAAAAATATTCTCTGTTTCGTAATTCCTCCTGCGGAAATATGACCGAAGATTTATTGATTAAAGAAAAAGGGTTTCGACAGCTCAATGAAGAACTTGAACAGAAAGCACACAATTTAATGGAAAAAATAGATTATGCTATAAATACTTATAATAATGGATGTTCGGTTTATGATTTAAAAATGGACTCGAATTCCATAGAAGAAGACATAACAGTACAAACAGCAAATAATAGTCAAACTTTGATGAAACGAAATTCGTCTTTACCATACATATTTAGACAACTATCACCTCCAACATCGTAAGTAATGACAGAAAATAATTGTTCATTAATATTAATATCCTACTTATTTTACTTTTTTTTAAATATTTTTAGTTTTATAACTTTTTTTTTTATTTTGATTAATTGTAAAATGAAATACATTTTTCAATATTATGGGTACACAACAGAAAAGTAGAAACACAGAAAGAAATTGTGACAAAAGCTTCAACAAGAGGAAGCTTGGCAAACAAAACTGTTATTAATTTATTTAAAAGTAAAATAGATATATTACAAAATGAACTACAGACAATGCAAACTGAATACAAAAAGAAGGTATCTAGAATTTATATGAGCATCAATATATTCATTTATCTAATGTCTAACATGTTATTTTAGTGTGATACTTGTAAAAATTTGGAGTCTGAAAAAAATAAACTTGAGGTGAAACTACAGAATGAACTGGAATCCTTAAAAGAGACAATTGCAAAGTTAGAATGTGCTAATAAAGAGTTACAATGCCAATGTCACACAATAAATGCAGAAAATTTAACCATGAAAAAAGTATAAATCATTATCAATGGTAAATAGATAAGTCTCTATATGTATTAATAAAGCATAATTTTAACAGGACTTGGATAAACTTGAAAAACAATTAAAAGTATCGAATCAACGTGACAGTAATTATAATACAAGATTAAATAGATCATTAGAAGTAAATGATAAGCTTAAAAGTGCTCTTATGTGTTCTCAAGCAGAAGAGAAGGTAATAATTTATAAAGTGTGTTGAGCACGATTGAAATTATTTGTGATATTAAATTTTTGTCTATTTTGATATCTGTCTAGGAACTTAGAAATCAAATTAGGAAATTGGAAGAAGATAAGAGACTGACCATTAACAATTTGGGAAAACAACTTTCAGAATTAGTACAAGTATTTAAAAAACAAATATTAATTATAGACAATTTAAAGAAGCAAAATGTAAGTGGTTATTTTATCTGTTTACATAAAATATTGACCATATTATTTTATCTACTTATTTTGATATTTATATATAACCAAGGCATGCTTAATAACAATTGGACAATTAAAATTTACAAAAGAAGATTTTTCAAGATTATTGGATCAGAAACTTCAATGCATATGATAAATTGTATATAAAACGTTTATTGAATGACTACTACAATTTATACATTGCAAAAAACTGGAATAATTTCATTTCATAGCCACACATTTTGTACAACTCTATATTACAGACTGTATTTTCTAATGATATTCTTAGCAAAACCTTTTATCCTATACATTACCTGCCACATATTACAGAAATTTAATGTTTTGTATTCTCTAATCCAAGACTTCATTTATTCCAAAAAATTTAATTTGAGATGTACTTTAATACCTTTAATTTGAAGTAAACAAATTTTATATTGTATTATAATCATAGCAGTTATTTATTTATTCTATGCACAGTTGTTATAATATTCAAATGATGAAGATCTGCAATAGTTCTTAAAGCGAAATACAAAAAAGTATAAATAGTGTTACCATGGAAATCATACCTCTTTATGAAATGTTATTATCATTGCATATGACGTTTAAAAAACGGTATGATATACAATTTTGAGGAAACGCATAATTGATTTCCATTGTAACTAGCTTGAATTGGATATTTTAAACGATTAGCTAAATTTTTATTTACACGAAAATCCTATTTTGTGCATAAGAAATAAAATTGATAACGACGAACTTCGATTATTATGTACAAAAATTGAGAACATGTTGCTCCGCAATCGATATTCTGTGAGACACCAGTTTCGATTTTATGTGTATAACATATAATCACATATCTAAGAGACAATGTCATCTTAACAAGATACACTGAAATCTGAAGCGTTTGAAGATTTAAAAAAATATTAATACGATGTTATTCTAAATCAAATTCTTCATAGAATTTGGAAATTTTAATTTATATTTTAATTATATGTTATATTTTGAACAAAGTGTTTTATGTACTTTTTATTCATATAAGTAAACTAGTAATTTAAAAATATTCATTTTAAGTTAATTAAATAATGTCAGATATTAAAAATAATAAAAAGCAAGTAAAAATAATACGCGTATTGGTACTCTCAATTAAACGTTATTTGCACAACCTTTCAACAATTAGTTTACCTTTTCAATGGTTTAGTTTGTAAGATTTTATCGAATTATATTATAAAACTATTATATTTTATTTAATAACATACATTAAGTTAATAGTTTTTTTGTTTATAATCAAATATGAATACATTACTCACTCCTGAAAGTCTACTATAATTTATCCCACATCTTCCTTTATCCTCCTGTTTTTGATTATATATAATAATTATCAATTTGAAATTTTCAGTTGTTTACACATTGAATGTGTGGTTCATCCTTATATGTATGTATACAGTAAGATTTACCATCATCCATAACACTGATG
Organism: Coelioxys conoideus; assembly: GCA_947623535.1. Taxonomy (NCBI): domain Eukaryota; kingdom Metazoa; phylum Arthropoda; class Insecta; order Hymenoptera; family Megachilidae; genus Coelioxys; species Coelioxys conoideus. The sequence goes on from OX392450.1 coordinate 3,969,732, forward strand.
GTATTTATTCAACAACAATTACTTTATCTTTAATGTTAAAAGTTCTGTTTGTGCTTTCACTTAAAGTCACTTTGTAGTACACGTTTTCAAACCACTTTATATTGCACTTTGAATATCAGATTTATATTAATTTCTATAAAGTACAAATTCGAAGAAAACATTTAAATAATTAATCGAAATTTTGATACATTTGTCATTGACAAGACTCTGAACGTTGCTCTTTTTCTCTAGAAAAAAACCAACTTTTCCTTCGAGCTCTAGATATCGTATATACAACATGTATTCTCTATTTATTAATCTTATTGAATCTTTATATAAGTCATGAATTGTTTTTTCATTATTCTTATTCTTACTATAAATTATTTATGAAAATAATAATAATATACTTTGTCAAATTCTGTTAGCTATTAAAAAAGTTCACTTTAAATTGAGAGTTAAAAATAACTTGATCTTTACATTGCCAAGACAGCATCGTTTCTTTTACAATTCACTGGTATAAAATTTTTGTTTTGTTTTAAATACCCTTAATGTTTCTTATTCATGACTACCGCATTGAAATGCATTACCATCTACGTGCTTACATAAATTTATGTACTTTGTATTACGCTATAATACACATAGGTGGTCAAATTATATTTTGTTCTTTATTTTACAGTCTCAAAAAGTCATACACGAACGGTTTGACTTTGTTATTAAAATAAAAGAAAGAAAAAAAAAACAAAGAAAAGAGCTCAGCTTTTTATCTTATCAATCAATGTGTAACTTAAACATATTTCAATCGTCTTTTAATAAGTTTTACAACATTCGTAGGATGTTTTATCATTCTATTCTTATCACAATTAGCTTCATAACTTCTCCATTTTATTAAACAATTTATAACTTCAAGAATGCAATTTTTATTGTTCTCTATAATGTTTTGAATTTAAAAAATTAAGTTCGTGCATTTTTCATTTCATAACACGATATCGTATAAAAATTCAATGATATTTCAATTTCCGTCGAAGGCGTCACAGACAGTAACACACCTAGCAGCTTGACTATGAAATGATTTTATTAACATATTATAAAATCAAGACTCTAAATGCGACCAGAGGGACAACATGGTACAAGGGCATCCATGTACAAGGAAAATGTACGAGATTCAAAGTACGAGACTTAAATAAATATTGTGACAGCATGGTAGCAATGATATTGAAGAGTCATCTTTCGTTCGTGTATATGGTTGCTGCTGTATCGTTGTCCTAGATCAACTTGATCATGCCAGGTAGCTATAAGTGTCCTTTTGACCCTCTGTGCGCTCCAGATATTCTTTCTCAATTAAAATATCTATACATTTCTGAAATAGTAGAATCATCTTATGTTAAGGTGAAATCCTTCTTATAAAAATTGATTTCCAAATATTTCGAGTCATCGATATCATGTCATGGTATACTGATACAGTAAAAAAATACACGTAATAAATTAATAAGTTTTCTAAATACGTACAAAAATAATTTCCTGGAAATGTAGAATATTATAAGGAAATTGTTATTCAAAATGACTACTTACCTTAATAACATGTACTCTTGGTTTGAACCTAGAGCTTAATTGATTCAATACTTCCGCGACCAGTTGCTGATGTTTCAATACCTTTCGCATTTTCATAATCCTAACAATTGCTGCCTGAATCAGAAGTTTTCTATCTTCTTCTATATGTTTATGTGTCGTTTCTTGTTCGACCTTCAGTTCCGTTTTCATTGGTATGTTAATATTTACTCGCAACTTTTTGCTGTCAGAAGAATATAGATATATGATTTTTCATACAATAATTATGGCGTATATAATTAAATAAATATACATACTTTTTATATCCTGCAAAAAGTTCCACTGTAGATAGCGGTGTCAATTCGCTTTCGTCGTCCGTAGCTGCTGTTAATAGCTTAGCTTTTAACAGTATTTGAATAACCTATGGTATCAAAAATATGTTTTAATGACGTTTAGATTTGTTATTTCATTCTCAATATTTCTATACTACCTGAAGCAGAAAATCCATTTTTATTTGTGTAGCATCGTGTAATTGCTGTATCGTCCATAAAGTAGAACCATTGTATTGTAACAAAACGGCCATTTGAAAAGTGGACGCTTGCAACGTGTATCTGTAAATATACGATGATGTTTTACTGTCACCCAATGTAAAACATTTCTTGGTTTACAACTTATTAACCTTGTCTGAAGAATGTTCTATTACCTGTTTTTGAAACAATTTGTATGTAATTCTCCTTTGGACATATTGTATAACCAATTTAACTTTCTTCCACTATGTTGTGAACTATAGAAAGTGGTGAATCTATGTACAGATCTTTCTAGCTGTAATGTACAAAATATTACGTTGTACTAATCCGTATTTACGAACATAAAATAAATACATGAATAACCGACTTTACCTCTGTTGGTAATGAGAAAGTAAACGATTGCTGGAACGGCCATGACCCAGAAGATAACACTTGTATACTGAAATCTATATCCAGTGGTTCAGCAGAGTTTGTCAAATGTCTTCTGAATTGTTCGTTTAGATCCTTCGACACTCCAATATCCTGTGGACAGACTGCTACAATTATAATGTTATATAATTTTTACCGATATCGTTAGACAACGTAAAAATATTTGCTTCTAGAAAAAATATACTAAATTCAATTGAATATATTGAGTGCAAGTAATACGTACAGATTACTAAAAGTTTTATAGTCTAATACAGTACCTGGAACATTCGTTGTAGCTTCGAAGTATATTCAAAACCACAAGTTTGTTTCAATTTAGAAATCATAGAAGCTTCTGCATCATCACTGGCAGACATGTGTTGTACCAATCGTTTTGCTAACATTTTGCTATAGAACTTTTGGAATACATCTTTATCTTCGATATATTTGAACACTACCATCTACAATGAAAATGTAGTATCACTATTCGATTAAAGCGTGTTTTTTCCTTTCTTTCTTGATTGAAATGCTTTCTACCCACAACTTGATTGAGTGTATCTTCAAGTTCTGCTTCCTCTGGATTTTTACTACTTTTTTTCAGTAACAGATCACAATATTTTGCAAGTAATTCTGGTGATTTACTGCTGCTGTTTGCTGCTCTAGTTACAGAATTACTATTAATAAATCTTCCACAAGCCTTATCAAGAGCTGCCACGAATCCACTGTCGTTATTAAATGCAACAAGTACTAGAGCATTGTATTTTTTATGAACTTCCAAAATTGTGTTTACATAGACCTTTGGATCCTACATGAAAGTGCAATTAAAATGTCATCGATTCAACAATGATTTATTATAAAAGCAGTGAATTAATGAAACAAATACATTAGCTGCAGAATCGCCGCATTTATCGATAGCTGCAAATCCTTGATTAGCTATATGGCCTTCTAAAAGATTCCGTAATTCCCCAAGACCATTTGATATTCTTGCACCTAGTTGATACATTCGACCCAAATCCATATTTTTATCAGCATCCAACAGATTTTGAAATTCAGAATGAAAGATATCTAAATGTTTTTCAATTAACACTCTCTCGCACGTTTTTGCCAATCTTTCGTGGGTTGTTTGATGCAAATACAGTTGTACCCGTTTTTGTTCTTCCAGTAACCTTTGCTCTGCCTATAATACAATAGTGTTTGCAAACAATTTCTTGAAAAATACAGTATATTTCTAGAATGTTATTTGAAACCTTTTTCATATACTCTGTTACTGGATTTTGTCTGAGGAACTCTGAACTTTCTCTAGTGTAAAATCTTTCTGTATCCTCAAGGAAGACATTTTCAAACGAATTTTCGTAGACAGTAAGATTTTGTCCTTTAGCACCAGGGTCCTCTTCATTTAAACCCAATTCTACATAACAATTAATTACACCACTGACTAAACGCGTATTTATTGTTTCCCCATTGCGCTCTCGTTCAATCAGCTTAAGCACTGCATTTGTAACCTGAAATATACAAAATACACAAAAATATTACATTCATATTTTCTATTGAACTTCTTATATATTCTATTTACAATTAATTTGCATACTTGTCTATTTAGATGCTTAAACAAGTTGTCTCTCCACGTCACCAAGGCTAACTGATAAATTTCATAAATTCCTTTACGACCCTCTTCGCATTCTCTTCTTACCCAGTGACGATTTAAATAAGCGCATACACCATTTAATACTTTACTACTAAATTGATATTCCTCCCATTGTCTTGTATAGAACTGTAATACATCTTCATCCATCAAATCAGTTCCATGCTAAAAAAGAATTACCATGTTATAATACTAAATCATAATATTGATTATTAATGTTGCTGAAATAAATACATATAAAAGTATTATTTTCACAAATGATATTTACCTTTAATAAACTAATAAGATAATTTCTAAGAAATTCTCGTAAACGTTTGTATAACTCCAAACCAACTAACTGTGCACCTCCTTGAGAAATTTGTCCTTTTTTACTTTTGATTGATGTTCTAGTTAACTGCTGATGAACGCTTGTGCAATAATTATATACATGTCTAACAAATTATATAAAGTCATAAGGAAAGTACTAGATTACCATCAATTACCATACAGATAACCAGTATTTTCTTTTATAATCATTATAAAGGATACGTGTACAAATCAATATATCTTGGTTTAGACATGCACTGCCTGTTATAGACTTGTTCAATACCCTCTCGTAGATCTCCCCAGATCTGATCTAAATCTATTTGTTTAAGGCCAGGTGGGCCTCCTTGATGACTCCCAGACCCTCCACTGCCTCTATGCCCTGACATTCTACTTCTATCTGCTTGTCGAGTAAGCGTCACTGTTTCTACTTTCTACCGTAATTTCTGCACAGAAAACATAAACAAAATTTGTAGTAAGTTTTGAAGATAATTAAAATACATGGAACAAGAGATTGGGAAATTAAAATAAAATTGAAATAATAAATGGTCTTGTTTTACTATCTTGTACAAAAATACAATATTATGTTATTTCAAATAATTGATGGTTTGGACAACAACTAAAAAAGCAATAAATTCAGTGAGTTATTACGCTTAACGGCTCTAATGAATTGTTAATAATGTAAAAAAATGAACGTTACAACTATTTACCAAGAAACATATTTGTAATTGCTGAAAATTTGTGTAAAATTATAAATAATGTTATACGAAACCTGAATGGGGCTAAAAAGAACGGTAAAGAAAAACGATCATGTATTCAACCAAATAAAGATGTTGGTGAAAAAAAAGCATTCGTTTAAAAAAGGTTAGTCGGTAATTGGAAGGTCCATACCGATGTAGTTACATCAGGATGCACATCGTTAGCAGTAGTAGCTTGAATCTTTCGTCGGGAAACTTCAGAACATCAGAAATCTTCGTGCTATAACACTATCATCCGTCACTATTGAAGATCCACAATGAGCAATTGATAGAAATAACACCATTGTAACCGTTCGCCACGAGAGAAAAGTTTTTTTCGTCGGTAAAATGAGGAAAGTATCGTGATACAGAAAGCGCGCACTCACCTGTCGACGTTCACCACCGCATAACAGGCAGGGTTGAACAAGGTAATTCTCGTGAAAACGTGGTAGCCACCTTTAAGAATTACTAGTAGTACTTTTTACATGCGTTTTAACGAGAAATTTCAACTGCCTTTGCTCGTTACTCGTGTGCCCTACACGATGACAAGCACAGCAAACCGCAAAACCTAAAACGTTATACCTCTGTGCCAAAAACTGACTAAGTTGCAATCTGCTACTTTACTTCTGACAGGTTAGGTGTCAGTAGTACCAACGCGAAACAACACATGAACAATTTCACAAGTTTCTCATTTCAGAATTAGTATTTTTAATCAATATTAAATTTTATCCAATTCCTTTCATGATTCTGTCATTATCATGTTATTATTTTGTTTTCTAAAAATGTCATTTCTCGATGATTACAAAAAAGTATAGTGTTTTTATCTTTATAAATGGACTCACTGATTATGAATTGTACTTTAATATACGAGTATGTACATAGATACATACATTACAGCCTATTGCCATTGCAGTGACAAATAGTAATGTATTTACCACAGATACTAAGTTTTAACGCGGTCTTAAATAAAGTAGAATAAAAATAATACAACATAGCGCGAGTTACAACACACATAACTTTGATACACTGGTATAGTAGTAACTCAGTTTATAAAGACAAATATATTTTTTTTAATTTACTTAAAAAAGATTTTTGACAATTGTTTATAGATAAATGAAATTATTATAATTTACAATTTAACCATGAAATTTTTATTTTAACCAATTCAATGCAACATTAACATGTTGACATAAATAAAAAATGTTATAAATTATAACAAGTAAACATACACAAAACTTAACAGTATCAAAGGTCTACAATTTGGTATTACAATGGAAATGCTTTATGAAGGGTAAAGTAGAATATTGTTGAAATGGGTAATTTATTGCCATAATAAGCTGAAATACAAAATTATACATGTAATATTTTTTATAATATTAAACTTACTATTTCATCCAGAAATATAGTCAATAAAACTTACTTCAAAAGCGATAACTTAGGCATGCCGGAATCAGCACCTTTTCGAAATCCTGCAAAACAAGTTGATTATTTTTGTATATGTTACTGTGTTCTTACGTGATAAAATGATCATCGATATACTATATATTGATACATTGATAATTATTTAAAAAGAACTAAAAATAATTCAATAAACTTGAATCTAACCTAAAAATAACACAGCAGGAATGAACCCCCAATGGAATATTACTTTGGTCACATCTAGAACAACGGCAATTTTTTGTTTTGCACTCGGACTTAATGCCATTTTTATAAAATTATTTATTGTAAATTGTTAAAATCAATATCTTATATTGATATTGTACATATAATAGTCCGAAATGTTCAATGTCGAACTTTGAACGTAATGGAAGGATACAACGTTTTTCTAACCTTTTCCAACGGTGTTTTCTTCTAGAGCTAGATGAACTACGCGACGAATTAATTAACAATCACCAGTGCCCTCTAGTGGCTGAAATGTCAACTGAAGACACATTTCCTGTGTTGTGAATGAAGCTTTTAATTTTTGTAGCAATAATTCTTTGTTACAGTCTATCTAACAATAGATTCTATTTAGTTCATGACACATCGATTGTCGTATATAGCGGGGCTGTTTCGTTTATATACCAATTTTTATTTTCTTCGATGGTAATTTATCATTTTATCAATTTCTTTCTTTTTATACCAACATGACTTATTTATACTGCGCGTAAAAGATTTTTCATTTTGTTTCAGAGTTCGTCAGGTCATTGCAATTGTGGTATATGTAACTCGCAGGAGTATTGTAGCGGTAGTAATGATAAATACTGAGAAAGACTCGTATCAACAGGATTATCATATTCGGGATCATAGTCTTTATAGCACTGTGCTGAGTGCTTATATTTGTAGTAATTCAGCAAATTTATGGATTTTTTTTTTAAATATATTTTCAAATTAGCTGTAATTTAATGACTACGCCAGAGGAAAATAGTACGGGAGTTCGCAACAAGCCAGGAACCTACAGTGAAGACTTATGTTCTGCAAATGTAGAAAACAAAGATTTGCCCGTATTAAACGTTGTTCACGCATAAGTTCATATAAGTAAGTTTCTCGACACATCATTCGTCAGCAGAGTAATCATTTCATTTTTATAACATTTTAATGTGTCATTCCAGCAAGATAGTTTAAAAAATCAAAAATTGGAAGGCGCGGTCTATTCGAAAAAAATATATATATATATATTAGTTTCTTAATGTATAATTAATAATGTATTAATTAATATAATACTGGAAAGTCTGCATGGTCCAACTCTTTTATCCGTAGAAAATAAGCGTGTACGAAAAATAAATAAATAAACACAGCCTCGAATGTTCTTGCGATTTATTCGCTATCATAATATCACGGCGCTACAGCGCTGCGACATAACGTTGTCGGTTTGAATTCAGTTCGTTCATGTTGGTAACTCTGTTCTCAATGACGTCACAGTAAAGTTCCGAAATTGAAATCAATAAGTGGTGTGCAATGTTGTGTGCACATGACAGTTGGAACAAAATGGTGATTATGTCAAAACATCCTGATAGAGTATATCGTTTTTGTTTGCCAGGAACGACAGCGTGAATGTTTATCGTAGAAGATGGCTCGGAACGCGAAGAAAAAGTTGGCGATATTCGCTGGAACATCGAAGTGTTTAGTATATGTACGTGAGTGATTTTTTTGCGTTTATTCTGCTCATCGTTTGCTACAAAATATAAATCGATGAATCAATCTTTGTTTATTTTAAAGTCGAACCTTGATTTTGTTCGATCGCGAGCAGGGACGAGCCTCGATCGTTCGAGTATCGTTTTTCTTTTATTCTATTTCCCATTTTGTTTTTTGCGCGCGTTTAACGCGCGTTTCGAAGTATTCCCGGTCCTCGATTCGAAATCGGTTGACAATATTTTAGGACCGTTTTCGGTATTTAATGGTAATCGCATTAAACTTATAACGGGTCATCATAAAAGGTTAACTTCTTTTAGGCAGAAGCAAAATATTGTGCCTCTGAAATCCCTGGAGAAGTAAAATACTACGAGTGAGTTTCATCCACTTAAATACGTTTATTTCGTAGAGAGAAAGCACGCGTTATATTTATAGCATGACGTTCTATCACCATTAAAATGGTAAATTATCCGCGTAACGAACACAATCTCACGTTATGTACATATATGTATACGTATGCATGCACGTATATGCACACGCGTGTCTACGATGGGCTGATTTCAGGTGTTCCAGAACCGAATATTGTTGCGGTATTGGTTGCTGCGTATCACCCGGGTTGCATTTTCATCATTTATGGTATTATTGGTACGTAATATGTAATCGTTTGTTCGTTGCGTTCGATAGTTCGGGAAAACAATATTTGCCAATATTAAGCATCGTTTATTGCAGGATATTAGTTATTATAATGTTCCTGGTGTGCTCCGGTGGTGGTTGGTGGTATCGATATTGGTTACAAGGTAGATACCGAGCAGCCGCGTCAGCCATTCCGGCCAGAACTTCCACTCCTCGTGGGCCAAATCCTCTTCGAGGACCTACTTGTCAGGGACAGAGGGCTCGTATCACTTACAATTCAGCGCGAAACACCGTGCTGTTACATCGTATGTGGAAAGGCGAGTGGCGTATCGTCCGATTAAAATTCTAATTACGACGAAATGTTGTATACATACATTTTATAAATAGATTTTTAACGGGCGAAGTAGGCCGACAAACTCACGTATATTTTGACGGAGATGCAATTCGTAACCGAGTGTCTGTTAATCGTAGGTCCTCAAAGAAACGGAACGGTGCCTGTTTACAACGGTAACGCGACGACGTCGTCGACGAATTATCAGAATGTGAACGTCGTGTTGAACGATGCAAACTGTCCATACTACCAGTTATACGGTCCACCTCCAAGCTACGAAACTGTGATAGCCCAAACACGTGGTAAGATATCTACTAATCCAGCTTGTTCGCCGGATTCCACAAACACGCAGGCGAACACGCAGACAGACGTGCAGTCGCCGAGCGTCGCGGCGAACTCAAGCCTGCCACGTTGTTTCTCTTACGCTTGTAACTCTTCCGCAAGATTGAATACCTCGTCGGAGCAAGACGCGCAGTATCGTCACGGTAGTGTCGTGCTCGACAATTCTCGACAGCTCGATAATCCCGAGGGTGTACCTTACCCGCGATTTCCGCAGTATTGCCTCGGAACCGACGGCCCTCTCAGGTTGAACATGTGCAGACGACCGGCTGTCTTCGCTCCCGAGGATACTTTCGATCGAATTTATCAAGGGAGTTCCACCAATTACGTTCCGTATCCCGCGGACAAATCGTCCGACACTTCCGATCCCGAGAATCAGAATTACGAGCCGTCGAGCGCGAAAAAGTATGCCACCTTGAGTATCGATTGTCCGGCCGGTAGCAGCAAAGATGAAGGAGCATGGAAAACGTGCGATCGTTCCATTTTCAAGGTGTACCCGCGGCCGACTAGCAATAAAATGGAAAGAGGCCCGAGCGAAAAGGTCGACGAGAATCGGGGACAAACGCGCGAGAGTAGGCCGGAAACGGATGCAAGCTTTTCGTCGGCGTTCAACACCGAATACTCGAATCGCACGAACGACTCGAAATCCAGCGTGAATTCGCCGGAGGACTTTGAATCGGAATTCGGCAAGAGCGATCGCGTGTACGGCGGATCATTGAAAGCGATCGGTAAGAATATCGGTAAAGAGTATTCCGCTGAGAACGCTTTGTCGAAAATATTGCCCCGTTCCTGCGACGGGCTCATCAACACGGAGCCGACGGCGTCGAACGTCGTCGATGCGAATCATCGCGACGCGACCACTCCGGAAGGTTCAGGCGCGGTTAATGTTAGTCCAAATTCTTTCCAATCGAATCCATCCAATAATGTGATATTAGCGCGTTTCGACGCGAACGCGTCGTCCAACAATGTCGAGAACGAGACCGGTCGTTCGCGTCTCGTTAACACTGGTACAAGTACAAATTCCGATCTTGAAAGTAAACATAGATTAGACAGATCGAAATCGTTGGACTGAACACTGAAAACACTTTATCATTATTATTATTATTGTCTATTATTATTATCTTCGTCATCATCATCATCATCATCCGTATACATAGCGCTTATTCTCGTAAACCTTAACCGATTTATGCGTAACCCGCGCACGATTCGTAACGTCGTGCGCGTTGGCCGAAGGTGTCATGTAAAGATTTGTTCTGCCAGATTTACACCGGCGTCGCGAGATTACGAAATGAATGCGGTATTATTTTTTTAACGATTCCTCGAAGCCAGTCGTGCGCGACGATTTTAAAGAAATCGTTCGTTTTAATTAAGAGACAAAGAGGAAAAACGTTTAACGTTGGACGCTCGTTGATCCCGTTGACTATTTTCCGAGTTATCGAACTGCCCTCGAGACATGCCTTTTTTTCCAGAGACACGGTCTTATATTTTTACGATTCCTTCGTGCGATGAAACATGCTTATTTGTCACGAGAACGTGTAATTGATACGCGTCTGGTATTCGACGTCTATGCGATACCTTTTTGTTCGCATTTGAACAACGGGGCCCATGGGATCACTTAACGTCGACATCGTTCAATTTGTCCCAATTACTTATGGATTACAGGGCAATTTATTATCCGTCTTCGATCGACAGGTATTGGTACGGTACACGCGTAGCCAAACGAGCCGTAAATTCGTATTTTTGTACGCGTCAGCGTTCGACACCCGTTTAGAGAAATTTTATTTTCTTCTATTGTAATACTTTCGGCACGTTCGACGAATGCGTTGTCTTGTTCATTATAGTTCGGTATCGTTCAGTTTCGCTCAATCCCGTGCTACGTGACGGACACGAAGCGATTCCAGTTACGCACAAAAGCGTTCTTCGACGCTGTACTTGATCGTCCTATAATTAATACTGGTATGCCAATAATAACTCGTTAGCGCACCTTTTTCTAATCTTTGCACCACGTCGGATCACACTTCACGGAACCACGTAACTTTTCAATATAAATCTAATTAACAAGTTTAACCGATAGGTGAAATTTTACCGATTGTCTCGTGCGTCGTATTTTCTATAACGAGAGCGTCAACACAACGCCACACACCGATGTGTTCGATGACACTCAATCCGCGATTTTCGCTTTCGAACAAAAAAATCGTACTTTGCTTTTTCAGTTCGTTCGAACGTCTTAAACGTTTTATCGCATTTCTTAATGTGCACGTTTACGCGACTTGCGATTATTGTCTAAGGGTTATACCGATCCCTCACAGCGAACAGCGACGACCCTGCGCGTGTTATTAACTCTAAGGTGTACGAGAGGTGGTTTTTGTTTGGTCTAGTCTATTCTAGTTTACTCTAGTCTAGTCTGGTCTGGTGCGACTTATCCGTTGTGTCCTACGATTTCGAAGCGCGAGAGAACAGGTAATAAGATGCGGACGAGAATGATAAATGAAGTATTTTAATTGTATGGTAAGAGTACTTGAGAGAACGAGGAATAAAGCTCAGCGTGGAGAGGGTGCCGTGAAAATATTCAGTTCGAAGATGATTATACGTAATTTTTAACGGATTTACGGATGATGACAGCTTCTATTTGTAAATATTTCTGTTTCTTTTTTTTTCTTTTCTTTTTTTTTAGGAAGTTCTTTTCACGATTGTACATATATGAAGGATCGCGGATCGATTTCATTCGTGTTGTTAAAAGGAGCTATAAAAAGTAAACGGGAACGGAGGAGAGTCGTGATCGAATTTCATGCGGATGGAACGAATGATTGTTTCTCGATAACACGAATGCAATCGTTGAAGGAGAAGCGACGCGCAGCCGTGTCCGTAAGTTATCGACTAAATTTTCGATTTGTAACAGCGGTCCAAAGAAACAGCGTACGTGCCAATAAACGAGCCCGTTAAAGCGAAGCACAACATCGAGTAGAACGGGATATAATCGATATCGCGAAAGCAAGAAACTCGATCTCATAGCCAAGGTATTAGTTTAAAAACCGAAACGAAATTATACATTACGTGCAACACACGCGTACGCCTACACGTGCGTACAGTTGCGAACGTAAACACGATAGGAATTATATTTACATACTTGCGCACGTGTACTCGTATGCGCGTGCATACGTGCATACACGCGTGTGTATGTAAGTATGCACCGACGACAAGCAAACGCGTACACGTAAAATTATTTTTTCTAACCGATCCAAAGTGGACGACGAGGCCGTTTTGATTGTCCACCCGAACAAAAAAAAAATAAGAAATAAACAAGCAAAAATGTTTAACGCGCAAGCATCGTTCCGAATCACGCGGTCTTCTACAGATTCAGGAAACACTATATTTTATGTGCGTGCGTAATCTGCGTATTATATAGCTTTAAACGATATAACTAGTTCGAACGATCCTCCCACCGTAACGTGCAATCATATTCGTATTAATATATTACAAGATATACCTATATTGTACCTCACGCGAAAAGTCGTCTTTCTGAAATAAAGACAAAAGTATTTATTCAGGTAACCGTGTACGATCTAATAAAGGAGCGAAAGGTCGATCGTTTTTTACTCGAAATCAATCGGTCACCGTGCGAAAACTCGATCGTTTGCTCGACCCCGAAACCACGTTTCACTCGACCTTGCGTTTATCTTCGCCGCGCTTAAATAACGTCTCGCTGTCTCTTTGCGAGCCGCGTGACGTCAACGATTGCTCGCACAATCTCGTTGACAATTTTCGTTGACTTTTTTTCCAGTCGAACTCTACGTCCCGTTTCTAAAATCGCAGAATAACGTTACCGTCGAGCGGTAACACTTCGCGCGTTCGAGGAGAGGCGAAACGAGGAAGCAAGCGAGCTACAAGAGGGAATACAATGAATCGGTAGGTATTATCGGGTACACAGATAAACAGTTAGATAGAATGTACGGGGACGCAACGCGGGTGAACCGAAAGAGACGGCAGGTGCACCCACCGTCGGAAATCAATACCAGAAGAAGACCGGGCGGCAGAGGGGTGTTGAGAGGCGCGTCGAAGCATCCCCATGAGAGACACAGTCACGAAAAGCTAGGAATACCGATATAGGAGAGGCGGATAAAAAGGCTGGAAAACATCGTAGCCTCAGCGGCGAACGGTTTCGGGGGGAAAAACTCCGTTCGTTCGTTCGCGTTTGCGTCCACCCTCGTAACGTAATTCACCGGAAATCGTATCGACACCCGACGTGCTCTCGGTATAGTGAACCGACGATTCGTGCGACGAGTGATTAGCCGTGAGCGTCGGGTAAGATGTCGGTGAAGGTGAGTGCGCGTTGAGCACCGGTCGAAGCTCGGTTTCCGATCAATTTCCGTGAAACACACGGAAGCACGGTGTCTTTCGGGATGCGTCTTTACGTACTCGTTACGTAACGAACCTTGACGCGACGCGAAGTTATCGTGGCAAGTGATCGTGTACGGAGCGTAAAATATATCCACCCGTTTTGGAAAAACGTACAGCGCGTCACCCAGGAATTGGCGGGTGAGGAAGTTGAAATGAAACACAAGAAGTACGATTATACTTAATGCAAATCCTTCGAGATTGATGCCAATCGATAATCGCCAATTGTTTATATTTTTTGAATCAACTGATGTATCCGTTCGCGCGAACCAATAAGATACTATCACTGAAAATACGTATGACTCGATGTGCCATTTCCTGGGTGACTGGGTATACGTTCGTTCGATCTCGAGGAATATTTTATACTGTATCTTAGTAGATTTTGTACTATATTTTTCCGGGAAGAACAGTGCGTACATTTAGCGGAGATGCGCGTGCGGGAGGAGCATCGTTTGTACCCCTCGTGCTTATGGTTTATATTTTCGGGATAGGTTTCGCGTTGGGAGCGTTGCGACAAAAGGCATTGTAATTGCACGAACGGCGCCGCAAGCGTCCGTTTCCTGTTCGAGCATCCGTCGAAATGGCCAAGTGGCGTACGCGTGCGCGTGCTTGCGCCAGATCCGTTTCACGCGTGCACGCGTCGCGTGCAGGCGGCTGCAGTTCCCGCACGAGCCTCGAACGCGTTATCATCGTCGAAGCAGTCCGCACCGAAAGCTCCCGTCCGCCGAAAAACCGTCGTGGACCCGCGGATGCGCGTGAACGTTTCCGGCTCCGAGTTTATCGCGTTATCGCGGTCACGACGTCAAACGCGGTTGTCGTGGTTGTTTTGTATCGTCTCCATAAACCATAGGCACAAATAAACGCGAACCAGGGTGGAGCTCGGGAGTACGTATTTTTAGTTTCGTCTAAAAACGTGAGCCGACAGCATCATTTCGAGCAATTGTCCGCGTCGCGACGACGCCTCGATCGAACGCCGTCGCGACGTCGTCCACCCTCGATTGCTCGCGAACTCGCTAGGCGAACTCTTGCTTAACCCGTGTAATCGCGATGCGACACGACGTCCCGTTAATGGAAAAATTTCCGATCTACCAATTACGTTATCTCGCGTGCTGGACATTGCGCAACGTGCCGTTTATCCGAAACGATTCGGCCGGAGAGCGCAGCGTTTCTCCCTCGACGGCACGCGTCGTCGATTCGTCGATACTCTGATCAGCGGTTTTTTTTCCCGCAGATGATGATGTACAAACAGGCCGAGTTCGAGGACGAGGACAGCAGCATCGGGTCCGTGGCATTGAACAGCGACGGTATCAGCACCTCCGCGACGCACATCAGATACCGCTCGGTGAGTGTCGCGCGTGTTGAAAATAACGCAACGTGGTTTTACGGGGTGTATGTGGGCGTGCGTAGACCATGCGTCTCGACTTTCTCTGTCCTCGATCATCTCGCGTGTGATATATAAAAATATACTCTCGTTACATATCAATACACGATATAGTATCGTCTTCTCGGGAAGACATAGAACAGGTATCGTGTACAGGAAAAATTATTATTGCTAACTTTTCGTCGCTGCGACATTAAAGGTGACTATAGAAAGTTCGACTCGCGCTTTCTGATCCTCGACCGTGCAATGTGCAAATTCTTCAACGTCGAATTTTCGCAGGGAACTTCGTTGTGGAGAGCGAGGAGCGTGCTGGAGAAATGTCTGTTCATCGTGTGCGCCGGTTTGCTTCTGATGATCGTGATGCTGTCGATAGTGATCGGCAGCGAGAACGGCTGGAACGAGAAGCAGATACTTCGGGTGACTTCGCACGAAGAAGGTGAGGTTCACTAGCTAGCAACGTTCGCAATCTTCTGGGTGATTTGGAAGAATCGAGCAAGAACGCGTCGAACCAGAATTCTCTTCCTTTATCTGGACCTTTTTAAAACCAGGTGTCGGTACCTGGGGACCAACAGTGGACTTTTCGTTAATCAGAGTCGAACTCTGAGACCGACAATTTGAAAGTTAAAAAATGAATGTGGTCATTTTAATGAAGCTTATTTGAAAACTCTAACAAAAGCAGGGTTTGCTTTTGTATTACAAAACGTGACGAATTTTCGTCGTAACACCACGAACAATATCTTCGGATTTTGTGAACGTCTCCTTCTGTTTCCCGTAATTGATGAATAATTCTTTTTTCAATACACAATGTGTTCATCCGATTGTTCTGTAAATGCATCTAGTTGTCCCGTTGTCAGATGGTACGCACTATTTGACCATTGAACCACGATTTTCTTCCTTTACCTTTCTAATTTATCTTCCCTCGTTGTCAGATGGTACGCACTGTTTGACCGAGCATTGCGTAACCGTGGCTGCATCCATCATAAACGGCATAGATCGTACGGCCGATCCGTGCAACGATTTCTACGAGTACGCGTGCGGTGGTTGGATCAAGAGAAATCCTATACCCGACGGAAACAGCATGTGGGGAACGTTCGGCAAGCTCGAGCAGGAAAATCAGCTGGTCGTGAAGAACGTCATTGGTAATTCTCTCGCGGAATCGAACAATCCGACAATGTCTTTTTCTAATCGTTTCTCCTCCTCTCTACAGAGAAGCCGTTCAGCGAGATGATCTCCAAGGCCGAGAAGAAAGCAAAGTTCTATTTTCTGTCGTGCATGGACGCGAACGATACGATCGAATCGCTTGGCGCGAAGCCGATGTTGGATCTGTTGGACACCGTCGGCGGCTGGAACATCTCCGGGAAATTCAATCTGACCGCCTGGTCGTTGCAAAACAGTATGCACATCCTGCAAAACGTCTACAACATGGACGGTTTGTTTACGTGGGCGGTGAACGAAGACGATCGAAATAGCACCAGACACATTATACAAGTTGGTAGTCGCGTTTATCGTACGGCTTCTTCCGAAACATTCGCTAGATACTGCATCCTTGTTCGGTCCACTTTCCTTCGCATTTTGTTTATTATCGTTCTCCTTTTACTTTCAAGATCGATCAAGGAGGTTTAACGTTGCCGACCGCGGACAATTACTTGAACGTGACGGAGCACGGTAACGTGTTGGCTGCCTATTTGGACTACATGACAAAGGTAGACCGGAAATGCGATACGATCCGCAACGATGTGTCTCGTCGCCGGTGAATCGCGTACAGGTAACTCGTACACGTTTACAGATCGGCGTGCTGCTAGGTGGTGAGGAGAACTCGACGAGAAAACAGATGCAACGAGTAATCGAGTTCGAGACGAAGCTGGCCGAGATCACGACGCCCATGGAAGATCGCAGGGACGAGGAAAAACTTTACAATCTAATGTCGTTGAGCGATCTTCAACGTAAAGCGCCTTTCGTGAGTAACGGCGTTTCGTTCGACATTCGTTCTTTACACCGATGATAAACGCTTCGTCTACTTTTAGATGTCCTGGGTGGACTATTTTCAAAACGCGACCCGCCTCGTCAACAAGAAGATCAACGGAAAGGCGATGATCGTGAACTTTGCTCCGGAGTATTTCGTTAAACTGTCCAAACTTGTTTTGGAATACAACAAGACGGATGAAGGAAAAATGTATGTTCGCTCGTACGCGCTCGTACGATATTTGGACACGAATTCAACGTTAAAACTCGTATATCGATTGCAGAGTGTTGAACAACTATCTAGTTTGGCAGACGGTCAGATCTTTGACGGCCTACCTGTCCAAACCGTTCCGCGACGCTTACAAAGGTCTCAGAAAAGCTCTGATAGGTTCGGAAGGACGCGAGGAACAATGGCGATACTGCGTGAGCGACACGAACAACGCGATGGGTTTCGCGATCGGCGCGATGTTCGTCAGAGAAGTGTTTCGTGGCAAGAGCAAACCCATGGTTAATCGATACTCATAATTGTCTTGTATCTAACTCTGAATGTAAGCGACGTGCGCGCGTTGGACAGCGAGCGTAACGATATAAATCGTCGATTCCAGGCGGAGGAGATGATCGATCAGGTTCGCGAAGCGTTCACCAAGAATCTGAAGAACCTGGACTGGATGGACGCGGAGACCAGGAAGGCTGCCGAGGAGAAGGCGAACGCCATCACCGACATGATCGGTTTTCCCGACTTCATACTGAACCCGGCCGAGCTGGACGAGCGTTACAGAGACTTGTTGATTAGACAAAACGAATACTTCCAGAACAACGTACGCGTGAACAAGTACAACTTGCGGAAAAATTTGGAGAAGCTCGATCAACCCGTAAACAAGACCACGTGGATCATGACACCGCCCACAGTGAACGCTTACTACAGGCCTACCAAGAATCAAATGGTCTTTCCGGCCGGTATTTTACAGAGTCCATTCTACGATATGGCAAATCCGAACAGCTTGAATTTCGGCGGCATAGGCGTGGTGATGGGCCACGAGTTGACCCACGCGTTCGACGATCAAGGTACATATTTATGTATCTACTTTCACGTCGAGATTCTATTTAAATTTCATCGTATCTTTTGTTGCCTCGATTTCTCGCGATTAAATAATCATTCGTATTTCCGATTCGCAGGAAGAGAATACGATTTGCACGGAAACTTGAATCAGTGGTGGAACAATGCCACGATCGAGAGGTTTAAAAATAGAACCGAGTGTTTCGTGGAACAGTATAACAACTTCGAGATACACGGCCGACGCGTGAACGGACGGCAGACTTTGGGTCAGTTGAATCGACGATGGGAATTTACATTATCCGATGATTTATGATTCGATGCGTTAATCGAGACATTTTGCAGGAGAAAATATCGCGGATAACGGAGGTCTCAAAGCGGCGTACCACGCCTACCTTGCAACCACCAAAAGCTACAAGGATGAGCTGTTGTTGCCCGGTCTCGGTTTCACTCATCGTCAACTTTTCTTTCTCAATTTTGCCCAGGTAATCTCGACGATTATGCTCGTATCGAAAGCGCCGTTGTTACCGAAGAGTAACAACAGATTCGAGGAAGAATCTTTTGAAACATTTCTTCCGTTTATCTGACTAGGTCTGGTGTTCAGCTCTAACATCCGAAGCGATAGCTCTGCAGATCGAGAAAGATTCTCATTGTCCACCAAAGTATAGGGTAATAGGACCGCTTTCGAACCTTCCCGAATTCGCTCCGGAATTTCGCTGCCCGAAAGGCTCGCGAATGAACCCGTTTCATAAGTGCGAGGTATGGTAACGCGTCGCAGCATCTTTCACCTGTTTCTGGCGTGACGCGTGCCGTTTAATTCGATCGTCGATGCCGCGAATCGGTCGTCGCGAACACTTTTCAACGCGCTTCCATTCATCCGAGCCAGGATCTCACACACGCTCCGTTTCTCTTTCCCTTCGGCGTTTGTATTTTGTGCCGGATGTACCGTCGCGTGTCGTATTTTATCGCGTCATCGATTCCGTTTCTACCGGACAATTTTATTCGACACACGCCGTCGACTTTAGCGGGGATGCGCGGATCGCGAAATCATGACACGTCGAGTTCGCTATGACGTTTGCCGGACAAACGTCGAAGCGCCATCGTCTCGTACCGATCCTCGACACGAAACGTTTTACCAACGCGAGTCGAGCCTCTTTGAGCTTTCGAACTCGTCAGAACGATTCAGCGAGTCGTTGCTCGTCTTACACGGTTTCTCTAACTCGCTTCACGAAACGGCGAGCGTTCCCCGCGACACGGCACGACACGACACCCTCAAAAAGTTCCGTTTCACTTGGTTTATCGCGATTGCTATCAGAGACAGTCAGCGCGTCCGTTCATCGAACTCGACCGACCCGAACAGACCCGACCGATCGACTGTATCGCAAGCGAAAGCGTGATTTTATCGCGCGAACAGCCGTTTTTCACTTTTATACGTGGAATCAGTATTATTCGGTCTATCCGTGTATGCGTATACGCAGTAGAATGTATCGTATCGATCGTGTTTAGCCGTCCGGTTGCCTTTGTAAAAGGTAGAGGTACGAGAAGCGAACGAGACGAGACACAGAATGAAGAATCCGTTAGAGACGAGGATTTGACGCGTGGATGTACCGCTTGGATGTTCCATTTGCTTTCGTTGTCCGTTTCTTCGTTTACGCGCGCGATAAAGAGAGAGAAAGATGGCGAGAAAGAATCGTCGACGATCTGGGCGAGCCTAAGAGATTGTACGCGGCCGGGAAAACTGTAGCGTTAAATCGTAAGATGTTTAGTTTTATAAAGAGACAGCTCGCTAGTCACCGATGCGTTCAACGTTAACGAATTGTTCGGGTAATATAATATTTTTCGACGTGCTGTCAAGCGTATACTTTGTGTCGCGCGAAGCTTGTCGACCGAGCGTACGGAGAAGCTTCTTCTATGGGCTAGAAAGTATGTTCAACGATCCTACATCATGTATTTAGATATTAACTGAATTGTCGTATAATTTTAAGGAGTTATTTTGTACAGATAGGATGTCGGTAGGCGTTTGCTCGCGCTTACGTAGCCGTCGGGGAGGCGAGATCGTGCGGTCAAAATTTTATCCAAGTCTTAAATCGAGACGAAAGTTAGTCGGTGCAATTTAGCTCATTCTTCGATGTAAGTACAACTTAATCGATACGGTGTTCGTTGACGACGCACCACGAAATCTTTGTTCCCGGTTTCCAACGATCGTTCGAACGCATAATCGCGAGGCACGCGTAAACGGGAGCGCGATTATTCAGTGCGACGATCGCGCGTCTCGTTGCGTTCGGCTCGCATAAAATGCTCGACGGGAAGCCCGTATCGCGACTTCGATCGCGAAATGCGAGAAATCGGTGCGTCGAACGCGCGATCCTTTAAAAATGCGACGCGAATCGCGAATTTCTATCGAGGAGACGGCGACTCGACGACGTCGAGCCGTCTATCGAGGACGCGCGTGTCAATCAAATAAAGAAACGATAAAATAACGACAGTTACCAGAAACACGAACAATACGTCGATCTTCCATCGTCCGTTCTCCATCCTCTTCTCGTTTTCTTCCCGTCGATTTTCAGCGAATGCGATCCGCGAACCGACTTGGTCGTTTTCGGACATTAACACGAAACGTGAACGTTTCTTCTTTCTTCGCCGAGACACTCGTGCACGCATGAAATCGGTCATGCGAACGCGTTCACGATTACCGTCGTCTCTTCTTGTTTCTTTTTCGCTTGTCCGTTCGGAGATTATTATTGTGCCGTACAATATAGATTCGCGGAGATTGCACGGTAAGTAATAGGTCGTTTAATCGGAATGTCGCGCATTTATACGTGAAACGGCGATATCGTTACTCGCGCAGAAACGGAACATGTCACGATATTAATTGAAGAGGGCGAGCCGCGGGTGATGGTCGTAATTGTCGTACCAAGAGCTCGATAACCGGAGGTGACGGAATAAACGAGCGTGGCCACGAGTAAGTGCGTGAGCCTGTCCATTCGTCAGGGTTTGAGCCCAGGTCGATGGTCCCGCTTTTCGTTATTATACTTCTGCATTTTCGGCGAAGAAACGCCTTTATTACGGTGCACGCACTGCTAGTCCGCTATTTTCTTTTCCCTTTCGCCATTCCCTTTTCCCCCACGGTACTATACTTATCCCTGTCTAGACGAATGAATCATACGAGTATTTTGACCGGGCCGCGCGTGGGTGGTACACGGAAAATTGGTCAGATTCCACGTACGGTCTACGACGTAGACGTTAACGAGCGTTCCCCGTTTCGACGTCTGTCGCGAATCGACGGAACGGACGATATTTCTTCTTCCACGGCTCGTAACATCGTCGCGTTAGGCTAACGGAGAAACAAACTTGCGAACGGTGTTTCATCGAGCGGGTAAGTAAATAGCAACCCCCACGATTAGATCCATCCGACGCGAATGCATATTGAACGGAAACACTCGTTCTGGGTGGTGATAGTTTAACCCTTTCAATCGAACGTAATTATTTACTGCTACAATGTTTAAACGAATTAACACGTTCGTCAGAACGTCATACACAGATGGGTGACGATCCTTTTTTTCAAGTTAGACAGGATTTTAAATTGGGAATTTTAAAGATATTTAATGTTACAAGTATTAATATATGAATATAAACTGTATAAAATAAAAATATAAAAATATAAATATAATTCTATATATAAATATAAATATAATTATATATATAAACATAAATATAATTATATATATAAATATAAATATGGATTTGTGACCAGTGAGAAACTCAGCTGGATCATACTGGACGATGAACGCGTTGATGCGAATTATAATTAGACTTAAGATATAAAAGATGGAAAAAATTACAACTGTTTACCGATTAATAAGACATTTTTTAAAATTGAAAGTTGAAATTCAATTCAATTTCAAAAATTGAAAATCAGATATATTTGAGAATTGTATTTTCAATTTTATTTTTATTTTGCATCTTTATCTACTTTAGGATAGTACTTTTGGGAGATGTGTTTAGCATGCGAATTTTTTTGCCGGTAAAGAATTTATGAGTTTACTTTAAAAAATGCAAGCGTAATGAAAAATGCAAGAAAAGTTCGTCACGGTTGGATGGCGAATGCGTCACGGGCATAGCTCCTGATCAAGTGATTAACGTTTTAATGCTATATTCACGGACGTGCAATGACCATTTACTTTTAAATCAAAACCAAAGTAAAAAAGAAAATAAATAAAGCGTCATACCTAAACTGGCTGATACAATGATCCCTCATCTTCACAAAAGTCGACGTACACTTCGATAAAAGCTTGTCGATAATTTTTGTAATTTCGAGTAAGAAATTTGTGTACTTTAAATTTCATTTAGGCTCGTACCGTAAATCTAGAGTCAAAAGTAGGTACTTAGTAGCACGCAATCTATTCGTAGATCGAATTCACCCCCGTTGCAAAAAAAAATGTTCGATAAGTCGTGAAGAAATCTTTCGAAATAGATAGTTAGTACATTACTTTTTGATTAGATAGTTGAGAAACGCATGCGTGTACACAATGTAAGAGGGTCCTGACCACGAAACGCCCCGGGGGGTTTTGAAATGTTGAAAGAGGAGGTTTTCGGGGCGGCCACGAAACTCCGAGCGATTGGTCGGTAAACAGGATACCGGAGGAGAAAAAAGAGGAAAAAATCGAAAAAAATACAGGGTCGATCCTTTTTCTCGTAGGAACCGTCTGTCGCCGTTGGCGCGGAACAAAATGGTTCTCGGGCAGCGATCTCGATGACTGATGCCCTGCAACGCGTGGGGCAACGGGGCAAGGAACACGTGAACGATCGTTCGACACCCTCGCACATTTGGCCCGACCACGATTTCTGGCCCTTTCTCGCCTTTTTTTTTTTTAAAAAACCCCACGCGATCCGATCCCGCCGTGAATCTCTCCGCGATAATTGTAACGATAGCAGGGATTGTCTCCTGGCAGAATGCGATCTATTCCTTCGAAAGCGCGATCTAAATATAGCAGCGATAAAGCAGCGATGTCGCAACTAATCGCGGTCGTGTATCGTAACAAATCGTTTCGGTGTTGGATCGTTTGCATCGTATCGAAAACGCGAAATTTTTCGCGAGCCGATCGATCGGTGTTTGCTAGCCAGCTAAAAATATTGTTTGCCGACACGTTAATCTTCGCCGAAAGCGAGCTATCAGTTCGATGACGCGTACTTTATCGCCGTTTCGTATTGTTCTCCCGCAAAAGTGCGCAAAAAATTTTGTGGTCGCTCTATCGGGACGGATCGAAACTATCCGGAATCTCGGTCTCGGATCGCGGTTTCCTTCGATTAAAATGTATACGTCGCCCGTACGGAAATAACCGATTTCACCGTTTCGCAACGGCGTGCATCTTGTGCCGATTTGAATCGTTTTGAAAGTCGATCCTTGTTTTAAACATCGCGAGAAACCTATCTATGTCCTATCTCGATCGCATCCACTTCGCTCGGCCCCGCGTTGCAAATCATCCCGGTTTCCTTTCGAATTATGCGTCGCTCGTTTTATTTTTATTCGCGAACCTCTGGGCTCGCTATCGAGATCGGCCGATCGGTCGGTATAATAAAAATTCGATCGATTCGCATGCACGAGCGTCCCTCGGCGTCGAATTTAAAATCATGCTAAAAACGCGCTCGTTCCTCTGCTCTCCTCTCGAATTCTCTCCACGGAGACCTTGACGTTCCACGCGCACGTTTTCGATTTCGCGATCGTCGCCACGGACGGCCGTCCAACGAGGAAGGTAAAAGTCCGTCTCGACGATTTCGCTTTTCAGCAATCTGCTGACCGATTTGCCGGCGGGAAAAAAAATTTGCGACCCGAGACCGTCCACCGAACCCGATCCGAATCGATCGACGTCGACGTAAAACGATATCGCGGCAGTTTCTCGATATTTCGATCGGGTCGAAACGGAAGAGTATACCGATAGTGCGCGAGCGAGGGCGGGCGAAACGAGCCGGCGAAACACGAGGGAGAAAAGAGTAACGAAGGGGTAAATTAGGAAGGTGGACGATGATCGGCGTGCACGACGGTGATGGACGATGGTTCGAGGGCTCGAAGGGGCAAGGGACGTAACCTCGAAGAGGGGAATGTCAGGTCGCGACAGGGCATTAAGGCTGCACAAGAACAGGGCGGCGGAAGAGGCGAAATCGAAGAGGGCGATAAAGAAGAAAGAGAAGGGTCGACGAAGGAGGAAGAAGCGGTGGCGGTGTGGCGACAGGTAGCGGTTGCGGTTACAACGTCGTCGTCGTCGTCGTCGTCGTCGGCGATGCTGGAGGCGACGAAGAAGGTGAAAGAATCGGTAAAGGTGGCATCGGTGAAAGAGACAGAGACGGGAGAACTTGGGATCTAGTTGGCAACGGGTGCAAGCGAGCATACGTTATACATATGTATACGTAAGTACGCGATCGGCCCCTACACACGAATCCGTAAGATACCTACGGGAGAGAAAAGACGAGGAGAGACGTTAAACGTGCGCGAGAACGGGTGATTGCACGGGGAAGAGAGAGGAAGAAGGAGGGGACGATAGAGAGTACGAGAGAGAGAGGAACCGTGTAGAAGGAGAGAAGAAGAGGAGGAGGCCTCCGCGTCGACATATATGCGGCGAGAACGCGCGCCTCCTGACTCAGTGCTTGACAAGCCAGCAAGCTCTTAGGATCCATCGAGTTTTAACGGCGCAGACTGTTTCACCAGCTGCCTGCCACTGCCACGCGCGTAACTCTTCTTCGTTTCTGTGTTCGTTCTCTTCCTCCGCGCGTGTCTCGTTCTCGCACTTCACCGATCGAATCGCATAGATCACCGTCGTCGACCGGGGGTACAAGTACCCCGCACACCGGAAGGAACGGAAACGAACGAAGGAGGATAGAGAAAATCCGGTAAGGTCGCACGAGGTGGGCACCGGGATCCTTTACATGATAGGTTTAAGAGGGTACGCACGGTGACGTATCGTTGCCGCGTACGCGTTTGAATCCGAGCTGGAACAGGAAGTCACGAGGATCCGTCGAGGACCGACCGGGGGTGGATCTCGATCCCGTCGATCACCCGGTGCAATGTGATTTACGAGGGTATCCTGGTGCGTCGAGTGCGCGACGATAACGAACGATCGCGCTCGGTCGTTGTACGCGGCCGGTGAAAACGAGAGGTAACGTAGGAGAGGGAAAGGACGACGAGAGTGAACGAACAGAGTCGTCGAGGAACGAAAGAAATTAGTCGAGGGGAGAGAGAGAAGGGATATTCGTAGACAGGAAACGGCGAAAGGAAGATAACGAAGCTGGATCGCGTGGATCGCGATCGTTGCCGGGGCTGTTTGCCTTGCGTCCGTAATGTGTCGGTTGACGGAAGCGACGAGGAGCGGCGCGTCGTCCGTCGGAGGAATCTTCTGGAAACGGGGTCCGTAAGATACCGGGAGATCCGAAGGACAACGTGGCCGGATAAGACACGGAAGAAGAAGCATACGTCGCGGAAGCGGACTACCGAGAAGGAGGAGAAGTTGGAGCCGAAGAAAACGAAGAAGGTGGAGGAGAACGAGGTGAAAGTGGAGACGAGAGTGGAACGAGAGGAGACGGAGGGGAAGGAGGAGAACGAAAACAACAACAACGACGACGACGACGACGACAACGACAACGACGACGACGACGACGACGACGACGATCACGACGAGGAGGCGGTGGCGGAGGCGGAGGAGGAGGAGGAGGAGGTGGAGGAGGTGGAAGTGGAAGAAGAAGAAAAAGAAGAAGAGGAGGAGGAAGAACAAGGAACAGCGCGAAGAGAAGAGGTAAAGGATAAGGAAAGAGAAAAGGAAGTGGAAGTGGAAGAGGAAGAGGAAGAGGAAAAGGAAGAGGAGGTAAAGGTGGAGGTGGAGGTGGAGGTGCAGGTGGGGGTGGTGGTGGTGGGGGCGGTGGGGGTGGTGGTGCTGGCGGTGGTGGAGGTGGTGGTAGTGGCGGTGGCGGTGGTGGTGGCGGTGGCGGTGGCGGTGACGGTGGCGGTGGTGGTAACGGTGCCGGAGGTGGAGGAAAAACAAGAGGAAGTAAAAGCAACCGAAGCATACGAATTTCTAATCCGTGCGAGATAAAAAAAAAGTAATCGAACGAGCACAAGTGGAAGTAGTAGTAGTAGTAGAGGAAGAAGAAGAAGAAGAAGAAGAAGGAGAGGCGAACTCGTAAGAAGAGGACGTAGGCAAAATAAGGCGGCGACCTTCGTAGCGAGGAAACGAACAGGAGATAAAATTGGCAAAGGCGTAAGAACCATGAAGTCGAGTATCTGATAGTTGGTTCGGCGAGGAAGGCCCATCGTAACTGATCCGACTTGAAGGGTGACCTTGAGCAAGATGGTCAGGAGGGCGCTACTACTATTCTCGCTGTTCCTTCTCGGTGCCTTCGATGCTCCCGGCATCGAGAGAGCCCGCGTCAGATATCTGGCGATGGCCGGTAACACCTGTAACACTTGCAGGATGCACGAGGAGATCAGGGCTCTCAGCCTCGAAGCCATCAAAGAACAGATACTGAACAAGCTCGGTCTGAAACAGGCACCGAACATGACGGGCAGAGCTTTGCCGAGAATTCCACCGATTTCGAAGCTGATGGACATGTACGGGATGCAGGCCGATCAACCGCAGCCCCTCGAGCCCGGCATCACCCACCACGAGGAGATCGACGAATACGCTGCCAAGACGGAGAGCGTATTTGCTCTGGCGCAACCTCGTAAGTTTTCGATTATTATCATCATCAACCTTAACCCTTTTCTCTATCTCTCTATCTAACTTTCGTTCTTTCATATTTCCCGTTCTACCTCTAGTCGCCCGCTAGTTAACTCATCTTTACAATGAACTTATAATGTTTTCACGCGTATTTCCTGTTTTGTAGTCACCCACTAGTTAACTCAACTTTATAGCGAACTTATAGCATTCACCCGTGTATTTCCCGTTTTGTAGTCACCCTCTAGTTAACTCAACTTGATTTTCTTGCGATCTTGCGTCAATGTAGTGTCGAATTTCCCATGTCATGTTAGTATCGATTCTCTCATAATGATATGTTAGTATCGCCTCGATTCTCCCATAATGAGGTGTTAGTATCGCCGTGATTTTCCCGTTATCTCATAGTGGTATCACGTCGATTTTCTCATAATGTGTTAGTATCACATCAATTTCTCCGCAATGTTGCATTAGTACCGCGCTGATTTTTGCATAATGTCGCGTTAGTATTGCGTCGATTTTCCCACGATATCGCTATACTATGACGTCGATTTTCTGACGATGTTGAGTCAGTATCACGTCGGCTTTCGGACGATGTTGAGTTAGTATCGCGTCGACTTTCGGGTGATGTTGCGTTGATATCGCGCCGATTTTCCCATAATGTCGTGTTAGTATCGCATCAATTTTCCCACGATACCACGACACTATGGCGTCGATATTCCCATAATGTTGCGTTAGTATCGCGTCAATGTTCCCATAGTGTCGTGTTAGGATCTCGCAGATCTTCCGGCGGTGTGACATTAGTATCGCGTCAATTTTCCCATAACGTCGCGTTAGTATCGCGTCGATATTTCCCGCGATACCGCATTAGTATCCAAGCGTGTTTACGAATAAAGATCGTCCCGACGATAAAAACGTACGTTGCAGCTGCGGTGTTTTTCCTTGGCAACGCCAACCGAATTAACCTTTACCATCGGAGCAAGCTCGGCGCGCTCGTTGCACCGCTGTTTGCAACATTGTCGTTTCAATTGATGGCAAACGAACGCACGGTTAAATTGAAACGATAATTATATAACGCTGTCGTGACTTTGTCTCCGTCGACGGCGGTTAAACGACGAGACCGACAACAAGGTTGCAGTTTCTCATGGGAGAGGAGGAATCCTGGCTAACAATTTGTTCGTTAGGTTCGTGTTTTCTTGTCGGTGAGATATTCCGGGCTTCGTTCGCTCCTTCGTGCAGAGGCATCGATTTTGAAATTCGATCTTCGCCTTCGGGCTTCGAGGAGTAGTTAGTCGCGAGGCAACGATAATGGCCCTTATTATTGGATCACGAGGCGTCTCGAACGTAATTGGTTCGCGCAACACGTCCTTCGCGATACCTCGAAAAATCTGGATCTTTAGAGAGAAAAAGATAGTATTAATAGATATACATCTTTGTGCTCGGTTGATGCACGATGCTGGATCTTCGTGAGCATAATATTGCATCTGACGAAATTATATGAAATAGCATACAATGAGACATGTGTTATGGTCTCGAGGTTATTTGTTCGCCCATGTGTCGTGTTTGGAAATCGATATCGAGGAAAATCGCAAAAGGTTTTGTACCAAGTCGGTTCTCAGTACAAAATCACCCTGAGTCTAACATTTCATGGGACAAAATAACATTTCATCAGGAAATGTGATGCAGGGTCACTGTGAACGTAACACTTCACGCGATGAAGTAATATTTCATCAGCAAATGTGATGCAGGGTCATTGTGAGCCTAACATTTCATAAGATGAAATAACATTCCATCAAGAAATGCGATGCAGAATCACCGTTAGCTTAACATTTAATGTACGAAATAATATTTTATCAGGAAATGTGATGCAGGCTCACTGTGAGCCCAACATTTCATAAGATGAAATAACATTCCATTAAGAAATGTGATGCAGAATCACCGTTAGCCTAACATTTCATGGTACGAAATAATATTTTATCAGGAAATGCGATGCAGGATGACCGTCAACCTAACACTTCATGAGACGAAGTAACATTTCATTAGAAAACGTGATGCAGAAGCACCGTGAGCCCAACATTGCATCTCATTAAATGTTAGCTAGGAGTTCCGATCTTGGGAATATTTTATCTTCTACGTGTCGAGTTTGGAAATCGATATAGCAGAGAATCCCGAAAATGTTGTACTTGGTCGATACTCGATGTAGAATCACAGTGAGCCTAATACTTCATGAGATGAAACAATATTTTATTAGGAAATGTGGTGCAGAATCACAACGAGCCTAACATTGCATCTCGCGGAATGTCAGGAGTTAGGATGTCGACTATATTTTACCTCCGACGTGTCGAGTTTGGAAATCGATATCGAGAAGAATCACGAAAGCTTTGTACTTGGTCGGTACTATATGTAGAATCACAGTGAGCCAAACATTTCATAAGATGAAGTAACATTCCATCAAGAAATGTGATGCAGAATCATCGTGAGCCTAACATTGCATCTGGCGAAATGTCAGGAGTTAGGATGTCGATTATATTTAATGTTCGGCTTGTCGAGTTTGGAAATCGATATCGAGGAGAATCGCGAAAACGCGAGATTACTTTGAACAAGTACGGTTCTCGATGCAGGATGATGATGAGTTGAACGGGATTAAATGTTAGGCGGGAGTTACGATCTCGGGAATATTTTATCTCCGACGTAAACGACCCCGTAATGGTCACGTTGTGGCTGTAACCCGTGTTTAAGTAATCTCGGATACGAGGGGCTCGTTACCGAGGAAAATCAACTGTCCGATAGAACCGATCGAACCCGGTAATTTCTGTATGACCTTACGTTTAATACACCGTTTATCTACGAGCGTCGTTTGACAAGGCCCGCGACGAATTGTTTCGTCGAATGCCGTGGCCGATCGCGTGATCGATCATACTCATCGACGCTTTATTACCATACCCGCCTGATTACAGGGGGCAATACCGGTTAACTGCGGAATTTAGTATTAAAGAAAAATTTATTGAAATCCACGACGTGTATACTCGACGAACACGGGACAAGTGTACCTATTAGAATTCAAACGAAAGAAGTAGAAAAAAAATGAGGGAAAGTAATGTTTTTATTCGATAAACGATTCATACTTTGATCATGTTAATAGTATCCACAGAAAGTTTTGGACTGACGTATATACTCGTCGAACACGGTCGATCAACGTTCAAACTACCGACACGTATGAACGTTGTAGTTAAAAATGAAGTCGAAGAATGAATGAATAAACGATGGAACATACATCAGTACACGTAGTATTGATACATAGTGTTGCATTTAGTATTCTTTATCTTAGCAAGAATTAACATAGATTTCGGGAAAACCATCTTAAAAAATCTTGATCTTATCGATCACTTTTATGCCGAGCATGATTCGATGTCGCACTTATCTTGAATCTTATAAATAATTCAGATATATAGGTTGGTTGAATAAATATATAAATATAAATATATATTTATATATATTTCGTTTCGTATACATACATTGAATTAAAAATATATTTAGTACACAATCAGCATTATTGCAATACATTTAAAAAAATGTATTCTTGATCTATTTTCTAAAATCCGTCTATTGATCTATATTGTAAATTAATCAAGAAACTGGTAGGTAAAAAAATCAAGTACTGCAAAGGATTAAATTATTATTTTTTATTGTCAATCACCGATGTTGTCCGTTTGGATGCGTTCAAACATTGCATGTGTAATGCTGCAGATTTAGTTAAGATTTAATTTGAAACCGTGTGAAATGACGATCGTGATTTGCCAGTCGGGTGCAAAGGGTTAAAGTACCGCGTACGCCGATGAAACGACGCGTCGGAAATTCGATAAAGCATACCTATACGTACGTTGATCCGGCTCGATTCGAATCGCGAGCGAAACGGACGTGATTTATTACATGCGAGATAACGACGGCTAAAAGCGTCTAAGTTTCGAAAGTTACGTCCGCGGTTTCGTTATCGCGAAGATTACCGGTCAGACCAAGTTCAATGAGAAAGAATAAATAACCGATATAGTAGGTATCGACTCTACACGCTATTGTACGTATCGAACATCGGCTATCATTGTCTAGGTTACCTGCACGCAATTTCGAAAATCGAAATAATCGATTACCGGGAAATTATTCACGATTAAAAAAAAAAGGGAACAGGGCCACGTCGAATTTCGAATTCGTAGAGGGTTATCGCCTAGGGCGACCTATATCGCTCTTTTCGAGCGTCTGAAAGCCGTTGCAGGATCATCACTGGTATTCGCAATCTTTTTCGTCTTTCTTTCCTCTTCTCCTTCTCCTCCATCTACCTCTCTTCCATCACCGTCGCTTTTACCATCTTCGTATCCTCTCCTCTTCGAACTCTTTCGCTTCTTTTTCTACATCGATGCCGGCCACATTCCTCCTCTTCCGTTCACCCAGTTTTCTTTCTTCGTGTCGTTTCCGCCCTTTTCCCTCCTTCGTTTCTCGATTTTTCTCGATATCGGACGTTCTTACGGTATCCACACTCTTTCTGCGGCAACGAGGTTTACTCTTAACTATGATTCAGTTTCGCCCATCGTTTCGCAAAAATAACGTTAACTTAGATTGTAGCACGAGTTTCCGCATATTCACCTATTAATTATAAAAGTGAAGCACTGTTTTTCTCGTTTTCTGTATCTTAAAGTTATACGCGTACCTATAAATATAAATCACATAAATCATATAAATATAAATTAGCCATATACAAATGTATTTTAAATTGTTCATAAACTGTCGCCTGCGATCGTGTGTTTCACTATGTTTAAGCATTACGTGCATAATTCTATAAATTTAATTCAAAATTATTTAAAATTTTTACATTAAATCAAACAGCGAGTTATGATTTATCTATCAGGTGCATCAGAATTAGATAATCACAATTACTATATTAAAACAGATAAAGTAAGTTGAAACATTATTTCAATTTTGTATTCACCATCCTGAGACCACAAAAATTATAACTGAACTTGAACTCCACGTTGAAGCGTATTCAAGTACATTCGTCACATATGATATATGCGAGTACGAGTGCGTCACGTTTGAGACGCTTCAAGCAAGTACCTTAACGGATAGGAGATAGTGATTCTAAAACTTTTTGGTTGAAAAGCTTGATAAACTCTTTCGAAATTATTATCTGTCTATTATTAATCGCAACTGTCTCATGTTTATATGATGCATCATATGTGTGACGCTTTAGGTTTTGTTAAAAATATCTATTCCAAATTTCTGTATTCAATAAAATGGTGAGTGTGAGTCACCATTCGAGTGCAAAGGGTTAATTCATTCGGATCCCACAACAGTGTAGAACAAAGCATATGAGTAAATGATAACATATCGTTAAGCAAAGAATGGGGCTAGGTCACCGAGTCATATGTTCCTCCAGCAACGAGGACCTGTGAAGTATCCTAAACACATTGAACCTTAATGACAGTGCCTTAATTCATTTGGATCCCACAACAGTGTAGAACAAAGCATATGAGTAAATGATAACATATCATTAAGCAAAGAATGGGGCTAGGTCACCGAGTCATATGTTCCTCCAGCAACGAGGACCTGTGAAGTATGCTAAACGCATTGAACCTTGATCACAATGTTTAATTCATTCACTCACTCATCCATTCCATGTTTATATGAAACATCATATGTGTGACGCTATAACTTTTGTTAAAGAAATACCTATTCCAAATTTCTGTATTCAATCAAATGGTGAGTGTGAGTCGCTGTTCGAATGCACAGTGTTAATTCATTCGGATCCCAGAATAGTGAAGAACAAAGCATATTAGTAAACGATAACACGTCATCAAGCGAAGAATGGTACGTCACCGAGTCAGATGTTCCAGCAATAAGAAATTCGTCGAGGGTTGTCGAAATTTCGGTTTCGTATTTTGGCGAGGTTTCGTTTTCGAGCTGCGGAGTCGAATCGTTACTGTGTGATCGATCGACGGGATCGACCCGTGTTGGGATTCGCGACACGTTCGTCGTACGAATTTCCAGCGGTACTTGGGAACGGTGAACCAGCCAGCTCGATCCGTTGGTAAGGTCACGGTCGGTGCATAGCCTAGGTCAGGTCCATCGCTCGTTATCGCGTTAAACTCGTGTTCGGAGTTGATGGGGCCGCTTAGAACCGTCGCGTTTTCGGTCCGCTACTCTCTTCGTCGTAATTTCGTCTCTCGTATCCTTCTAGTATACGCGCATTATCGAATATACGCGCGTTTTACCGAACTTATGCGGAAATAATCGTCGAGTTTTCGCACGACACGGTGTCGTTCCCGAAATACCGAAACGCTCATATTTCGCTATTTGAACGCGAACGGTGTCTCGCGATTCCGGCTCCTATGAAGGAGATATTGAAGTACGGTGACTTACGAGTGGAAAGTGAATTTTATTAAGAAGGAAGAAGAGTATCGTCTGATAAAACAAAATTTTAACGACAAATGGGAGAGAAATGTGGGTGCGGTGAGTTACGAGTGGGAAATGAATTTTATTGAAAAAAAAAAGTGTCGTCTGATATAACAAAATTTTAATGACGAATGGGAGAGAACTATATATAGCTTTGTTTTGATTTATTTCGAGGTTTGAACATGTTTATACCGACCCTTTTGTCGAACCTATATACGTGCTGTTTCTGAGGGTCACAGGTTGAAACAGTCCACTTCTTTGACGGAGTACATATGAATTTTCTTTACACTTATTTGAACAGATCTTGTCGCAGGAAACAATACGTTCTTTTATAAAACAAGAGGTTTATATCCATATTTAGTTGGATCCGTGATTTAGAAACGTAAGAATGCGGAGTCGCGCAATTTCGCGCGAGGTGTTTCTATCTTTGGACGCGTGTCTATCTCGGTGACATTAATTTCGATCGGTATACTGGAACACGGATCTATTAGTCGTCGTATAATAACAGCGGGGACGGTGGAACTGCGGTCAGCATCGGAGACAGGCGCCATGCTATCAGTGATTCTCAATTCACGCTACTCGACGACGTCTGTTTCGTCTATCGTCCACGTTTTTCACTTTTCTTCTCTCCATTTTTGGTCCATCTATTTATCTGTTACCCTCTCGACGTTTAAGTCGAACTATCTCGCGTTAAGTCGAAGCATCTCGATGTTTAAGTCGAAGTATCTTGGATCAAGACAAAGTATCTCTACACTTAAGTCGAAGTATCTCAACACTTAACTCGAAGTATCTCAAGAATCGAGTCGAAGTATCTCAACACTTAAGTCAAAGTACCTCAGTGTTTAAGTTGAAGTATCACGAATCAAGTCGAAGTATCTCGACGTTCAAGTTGAAGTATCTTGGGTCAAACAAAGTATCTCAACATTTAATTCGAAGTATTTCAACGCTTAAGCCCGAGCATCTTGTGTGAAATCGAAGTATCTCAACACTTACGTCCAAGTATCTCAACGTTTAAGTTGAAATATCACGACTCAACTCAAAGTATTTCAACACTTAACACTTTGTGTTGGAATGGCGGATTGGTGTCAGGGCGTATTATACACTCGGATCACTATTTAACACGTTTATCGCCTCAACTTCGCATGTATGACCATCTCCTTACACTTTGCACTCGAATGATGACTCACACCGACCACTTTGTTTAATACAGCAACGTGGAACAGACATTTTTTAATTGAGTCTATAGTGTTACACATATGGTGTATAAACACAATAAAACAGTTAACAGCGAGAATTAATAATAGAGACATAATAACTTCGAAAAAATTCATCAAACTTTTCGAATCAAAAGGTGTTACAGTTACTATCTGTTACGGTATTAAGCCGAGGTATCTCGCGTTAAGTTGCAGTATCCCGCGTTAAGCCGAAGTATCTCGCGTTGAGATGCATTATTTCGACGTTCAGGTCGAAATATCGCCGAATCCTTCCAAGGAATTGGAAGAATTATCCGTAAATCCGTCGAATAACGCGATAGCCGCGATTCGCGAGGATATTTCATATTTGATCGACGATCTAGTGCGATCGAAACGCATAGATCGGCGCGTATCATCGAATCGATCGGTCGGTCGATCCGTAGAACCAGTTTGTCGTGTTCCCGGCTCTCTGGCAGTCTCGCCGGGTAATAACGCGCTCGTCGAATATCGGGTGTTACGTTGCAGCGCTATTGCTGCCCGCGTTTAAGGACTACTAGGGTTACATAACAATTCGATGGGTATTATCTCGTTGGTTAGACGCGTGCTTACAATATTAGATCGGCGCCAAACGGTGTCGCGTTACCGCTACCTTACGCGGATTCTCATTTCATCTCGCGTATGGGAACCCACGTTTCGTCGCGTCAACGAATCTTCGCCGCGATATCGGAAACGTCCGGTCCCTTCCATCCGCGATATCGGTTTCGTCCGTCGTTTCCGTACGATTCCATGCCTTCTTTCTTTCGACACGCACGGAGAGAACGATCGATCAAACGAAAGAAGAGGCGTTTCAGCGCGTTCTATCCCCTGTCCTTTGCTCCAACAGGGCTGCCTCCAACACACGCGATACCTTAGCCAGGTACGCTGCTGGCTAGGGACTTTTCGATGAGCGAAAGAAAGGACAAAAGAATTACAGATCAACACAGTGAGGTTATTTTCGCCGAAGAGCCGGGCACAGTTAATTTAACATATGATACATATGAAAACATATGATTGTATGTATTGCAGATGTTGTAGCTATTGTATATATTGCATATATTATTGTAGTATATGAGGCAATGATATAATGTATTTCGCAAAATTAAAAAAATCGACCAATGTCCGTCATATCGGTGCAAACACCCCCGTTGTGGCGGCGTTAAGATTACGGTGCGAGAGAGTATTCGAAGGGGTATTCGGGAAGGCGGTGCACGAGGGTGGTTTGAGAGTACGGGAAGGTAGGGAGAGAAGGCGCGTGACCCAAATGCGAATTTTATCGAGTTACGCCGTTATGTTGTCGAAGTGCAGTCGCAATTGCAAGGCGGCTTCGTCACGCGATGCAAATTACTCGGGGGCGGCAGTTTTTACGTCCGGTTTTACCCTAGCGATCGCTCGTCCCTTCGGGCCGATCTTTTTTTTTCAGCTCGGGGAGCAAGCGCGACCCCCATCGCCGGAACCCTTGACCGGAAACGCGATAACCGCCGGCAGATACGTACGACGAATTTTTTTCCCGTTCGCGTCGCTCTTATCGTCGATCGTAGATCGACGGATCGCGTCATATTCGGTGTCGTAACGATCGTGTCGTGAAACCGCGCTTTCGTTCATTTTACTGGCTGTTGCCGTACGGATTCGAACGTTCACGCGAAACGAGCCGCACGAAACGCCACGACCATCGTTCGATGCGTCACGGGAATCACGCGAACTCGATTCTCGCTTTCTACGAACGCTTTTTCTCGTTTTTAGCCATTTCCTTTACCGCGGATCGGAAGGAACCGCGAAAATAACGCGAGACTCGCCTCGTTACGAACGTAGATCGGTGATCGATCCCTGGACGCGATCTGATCGTCTCCAATTTTCGTGCTTTGTCGACGATGGACTTTGCATTTCTTTTCGTACATCGATCGTGGACTTTGCATTTCATTTTGTACTTTATTCGATGGATTGTGTATTTAAAGTTTTGACATCGTGTATACGAGAATGATTTGTTGGAGGTACATTCTTAATCATAACTTAGGGACAATGTACTAAACTTGTTGAAAAAAACTGTTTATGATACGAATTACTAATAATCTATCATACGATGAAAATCATCGCAAATTTCAAGAATAATGCACATGAAGTTCCATTTCACTGTAATGCACATATGAATGCACATTACATATGAAGTTGAAAAATAAATGAACAAATGATAAAACAGACTAATTCACATATGAATACATTATCGTGGTGAGAATTATAAAACATTTCAAGAATAATGCACATGAAGTTGCATTTCAATGTAATGCACATATGAATGCACATTACATATGAAGTTGAAAAATTAATGAACAAATGATAAAACAGACTAATTCACATATGAATACATTATCGTAGTGAGAATTATAAAACATTTCAAGAATAATGCACATGAAGTTGCATTTCAATGTAATGCACATATGAATGCACATTACATATGAAGTTGAAAAATAAATGAACGAACGATGAAACATAAACATAATAGACATATTAATTAATTTTCCAATAAGAATCATCGCAAATCTCCAGAATAATGCACATGAAGTTGCATTGGAATGTAATGCACGTAAATGCACATAACGAATGAAGTTGAAAAATAAATGAACGAACGTTGAAACATAAGCATAGTAGACATATTAATTCATTATCTCAAATTTCGAGACCAATGCACATGAAGATAGTGCACATGAAGTTGCATTGCATTGTAATGCACATGAGTGCACGTTACGTATGAAGTTGAAACATAAATGAACAAACGGTGAAACACGAATTAATGGAAATAGTATACATATATTAATGCACATATCACGCATAAATTACACATGATGCTTCAAATTGTAGTAAGATCTATTACGTTTACGAGCGCCAGACGGGGTGAGACACGTCGAAGTATGGCAAGGGGTTAAATTTCGAGCGGTGGGACAGCGTTTGGTTTTGATCATGCGACGAGTTGTCGGTAGACGATTCGTCGCGCGATATTTTTAAACGTCGTCGCCCTTAGAACGACGGCTGACCGTGCCGAAGAGCGAAAGAACCGAACGATAGCGGTGAAAAGTGCATCGAGGGGTAGACGAGCCGGTCGAGGGGTAGGGGACGGTGCGGTATCAATTATTTCTTCGTTTATTTATAGGCAGGGCCACGACACCGCGGTATCACCGTTGTTTTCCATCATTTCCATTCGTTCGAACACGTCTCGCATTCGCTTTCCCTTTCTCGTGTTTCTCGCCGTGCCTGTCCGTATCGCGACACCTAAATTCTTCGCCCCTATTTACCATAACTCTTTTCGATCAACCCTTCGACGTTCGTTCAGGATTTTCTCGCTTGCAAATTCTTATCGTCGACTGGCTATCGCATTATGCTGTTATACGGAAGGTATAACATCGTG
The DNA here is from genome assembly GCA_947623535.1 of Coelioxys conoideus. Lineage (NCBI taxonomy): Eukaryota > Metazoa > Arthropoda > Insecta > Hymenoptera > Megachilidae > Coelioxys > Coelioxys conoideus. Next base: position 4,007,845 of record OX392450.1, read on the forward strand.
CGATTGTTGTATAGTAACAATTTATATTTTGAGCAATTCATATTTTTATAAATATTGAAGGTATTTTGTTTATGTAATTTATACGATCTGTGTTTTGTACAATTTATGGTTTCGTAAATATTGAAGATATACTGGTTATACAATTTATGCAGTTTATATTTTGAACAATTTATATTTTCAGAAATATTGAAATCATGAATTGTTCATACAATTTATACAATTTATCTTCTGAACACTTTATATAAAATATTATATATATTTTATATTTTCAGAAATATTGAAATCATGAATTGTTTATACAAATTATACCATTTATATTTTAAACACTTTAAATGTATATTGATAAATATTGAAATTATGAATTGTTCATACAATTTATCTCCTGAACACTTTATATTTTCATAAATATTGAAAATATATTATTCATCCAATATATTGTTTATACTCTTGTAGTTTTGAATCTTGCATGAAACATTTGATGCAGGTAGTACACTTGAATATATTCACCCCTGGTAACACACAATATATCAAGCCGATATTCAATCACTTGCCACACATTCTACAACGTGTCTGATACTGTGTGATGTTAATTGTGGTGTAACTTTTCAGTAAAAAAGTTTTCAAGATACCATTTATGAATAGATAGCTCTGTCTGAATAAATGGTACGGGGGTTGATTTCGAAATTACGGTAAACATTTATGGACACGATGTGCCTCTCAGCGAAGATTCATTTTTGTATCAATTAAATAGTACAATTGCAACATGGACGATTCGTGTTTCCGTGTGTTTCCGATCTCCGTCTCGAATTCTTTTTCCCCGTCGAGTTCTGTCGCCCTAACTCGCACCAGGTACCCCTGGAACGAATTCATCGTCCTACGTCGTAAGAAAACGTTTTGGTAGTATAGTCGAGCAATGCGAGTGACCTCCGTTCGCTAAAACTATATTTATCTCAAGCTTCGAAGCACGGTGTGTACTTGGTGCTTTAGCTTTGTTGTCTCTCCTCTTTCACCGTCTCTGTTACACGCTCTCTCCGTTTCTCTCTCCCTCTGATTTCGTACCATCCGCGCATTTTCTTTCTCTTTTTTCTTTCTCGCATCATTTCTCGCCTCTTTCCACCACCGTGGTGGCTCGCTGAGCGCGTTTATTCGCGTCCGTCAGAGATCGCGGCGGCGATATACGCACTCGCGTTACATCGCCGATCAAAAGCCGCCACGAGACCGGACAACGTTGTGCTCGTTAACTGTTACCGTAACGTTAACGCTAAAACTACAGACGCATAATGCACAATTATTCTGATGTTAAAGATGAAGTTGAAAAACAAATGAACAAACTATGAAACATAAATGAATACATTTACAGATTCTTCATCTTGATGACAATCGATATAAACGTCAGGAATACCAGGTTAACAAATTTTGTCACTTATCACGTTGACTGCCACAATGAGGCAGTTGAAAATTTGACTAGATAGTACTTTTATGATTAATAAATATCACCGAATATGTTCACAATATACTGCTCTATTTATTATTCGTAGTTACAAGTAGTTAATACGAGTACTGCCAGTTGTGTAAATAAATAAATTCTTAATAATATAAATGATTGATTCACATTGAAATTTAAGCGTCACCCATATGTGAATGACGTGGCAGTGTTAAAGTATCAAATTTGTAGAAAGGTCATTTGACCCCTTTGGTAGTTTTAGCATTAAAACGGTAAAAACGGTGAAGCGTGGAATTCACCGAATAAATCGTGTGGGTATTTTTGAAAATACTGTGCTTCTTTATTGTCTCTGCTCTCAGCCAAGAGTGTTTCTCGGAGACAAATTCGTACCGAGGACACCCCCGTTATGATCGTTCTTCATTGTTCGGAGAAACTTCCCCGAGGAAAGTGAACGCCGACAAAAGGCATATATGTCCTGCTTCGATTATTTGTCGATTTCTAATTTTCTGACATTAACCTCAGAATACACCGTCGGGGTCGCAGTGTGTATCATTTGTGCTAATCTAGCTTGCCGGGAATCGCGACACGGTGATTCCCCGGGCGACGACGTTTAAAACGTGGTTTTAATCTCGTTTGCGCCAGACGGCCGGTAGTCGGGTCTCGACGAAAATAAAATTGCCATCCTTCTGTCTGGCCACTCTTTCCATCCACCGCTTTTCGACGCGCGGCCCTGACTCATCGTCCGTGAACGACAAAGAAGATCCCGTCGGTCGTCGATGAAAACGAGAGTAAAAATATGGCGTTTTCTCTTTTCCGACGCGCCTCTCTCTAATACGATCATCCTCGCAATTTAACGATTAACCCTTTCGCTCCCGTCGGTTTCACGCTGAAATCGCGTACTCCATAATTCGTTTCCCGAAATTGTATTAGGTATTTGCATTTTATTTGATGAAACTGCATATTCAATAATTTTTTTCTCTAATCCAAATTGTATTAGGTATTTGTTTTTTATTTGGTGAAACTGCAAATTCAATAATTTATTTCTCTGATCTACATTGTATTAAGTATTTGCATTTTATTTGGTGAAACTGTATATTCAATAATTTGTTTCTCTAATCTAAATTGTATTAGGCATTTGTTTTTTATTTGGTGAAACTGCAAATTCAATAATTTATTTCTCTGATCTACATTGTATTAAGTATTTGCATTTTATTTGGTGAAGCTGCAAATTCAATAATTTGTTTCTCTAATCCAAATTGTATTAGGTATTTGCATTTTATTTGGTGAAACTATATATTCAATAATTTATTTCTTTAATCAAAATTGTATTAACTATTAGCATCTTATTTGATGAAACTGCACATTCAATCATTTGTTGTCAAATCCATATTGTATAAGGTATTTGTGTTTTATGTAGCTACAACTACCGTGCAATCCGTCGCATCACGTTATCCAAAATCGAGAAACCGTCAGGCGATTTTGTCAGTGCACGTAGCGAAGATTCGGTGAATTAGTAATCGCGAGGCTCGAGTTAGTCGAACGGAGAGAAGGCGAGGGACGTGGTTGTCAGAAGTCGACGTTTGCGTGGCAGAGAGAAAGGCGTACGGTACGCGATATTCCGTCGAACGTGGAGCAATTACCGGCGATAAATCGATTTAAAGAGGGTCTCGGCTGGGTGGACGGATTACCGGCAACGGTAATTGCTCGACTCCGTGACAGAGCGCGAAACGTTGGAAATCCGACGTGAATAGAAAACGCGTCGATCGAAAATAGAGTGGCGACCGCCAAGAGGAAAATGGGGGGAGAATCACCGATAAGCAATTATCTCGGGATGTCGCCGGAAATTAGACGCACGAGACGCGGTGCACGACAGTGACAACGATAATGATACCGATAACGATTGCGATAACGATAACGACCACGCTGCTCGAACGAGCATGATCTCCCGCCGCGTCGAGCTTAATAATTAAACGACTCATTCTCCGTCACGTCGGACGCGACGATTAATCACTCATTCGATCGCTTATTGTGACGTGTTTCGATTGGTTATTGCAGCGTCTCGACGTCGTGATTCTTCGTCGAATTTTCCGAGGCTTGTAAATACCGGTGCGCTTTTGCCTCGATGTCGAAAGGCCAACTCCTGACGGTAGTCTTGTCCGGATAAGATTAACTGATTAATTTTATTCTTTTGGATAGGATACGCTATAATGGTTTTTCATGGATACCATCAGCATGAAACCACTATAGTGGCTTTCCGTGTATACCAATTTAAACGGGTTTATTGGTGGTTTTCAGCTAAACTATCTAGCTAAAAAATATTTGCTCAAATTGTTCTATTAGGCCAAATGGCGAGTGTGAGTCACCGTTCGAGTGCAAACGGTTAACCCTTTGCGGTCCTTAATTTCTTTTACCTAAAGCTCCTTAATTAATTTGCAACATAGATGAAGAAGTGGGTTCACAATAAAATGTATTCTAATAATGCAGATCGAAACCTATTTCGAGTCACACTCGACATAGTACTGCAAAGGTTTAACATACACCCAAAGCTTGTTCACAGTTTAATTCGAAATAAAATGAAATAAATTCAGTGTCAAAGGATCTGGCGTGACCATTCGAGACAGTTACGTTGCAACGATGTCTCTAGCGTAATTACAAATAGTCGGGGAAATCGGTGTATGGTGGCCATTTTCGGGAAAAGAGGAAAAACTCGGTGTCCGTGAAAGGCGGCCGGGGAAGTTAAACTCGAACTCGAACGAATACCGGGACGAGTCCTGGTTAGAAGGTAAACGCACGGGACAACCCGTCACAGAGGTATCGAGAAGGTCACCGATTGAAAAACGTAGTCCGACGTAACGGTACGATTTAAGGTTACTTTACCCTTCATGGAAGCGGTCTCGAGTCGAGCGATGACCCGAATAGAGCCGCGGCTAACGTTCCCCGGCTTACCAGGCGCATAAACTCGTCCCGTCGTTTCTTTTCTTTCTTTTTTTCTTTTTCTCTCCTCTTTTCCGCGTATCCCGGTTTCCGTTGGATCCCGACGAACCGACGTCTTTCGCGGAACATCGTCGTCGTCGTCGCCGGCAAAATGGTGGACGCACGTCCTCTCGCAAAGGTCTTCGTACTTGTCGGTCAACGGCAAGAAACTCGCGGTTACATCGCCGGTCGTTCTTGATTTATTGACGATCGCGTGCGTTCGATCACGGCGGGAACTTGTTCGGTATCGATCTCTCTCCCCCTCCGTTCCGTTCGTCGTTGTTTCTTCTCTGTTAAGGGTGGGTCACTATCGAAGGCGAAGTTTTCGAAAGGACACAATTTACCCACTTGTTGGGCCATTTATTTGTTAGATTCTGTAATTTATCAACTAATCACATTCGTATCTATAATTTACTAACTAATTATATTCATATTCTATTATTTACCAATTAATGATATTCATTTCTTTAATTTACTAAAATATCATATTCATATCTATACGAAATATTAGTATCTGTAATATTAACGCGTTTGAGCCTGAGTGTGATTATATTTATTATAAATTGTCGGTGAGAGATTGGAAATATAAACGACTATTTCAGAAGCTGCTTCCTTGCAAATTAAGACACGAACTTTGAAATAACAAAATGTTTTGCACAGATCTACCGATGTACCGACTATACTGACCGATTGTTTTTACATGAATATAAACACAAATATAAATGTAAATATAAATATCAATATCAATACCAATATCAATATCAATATCAATATCAATATCAATATCAATATCAATATCAATATCAATATCAATATCAATATCAATATCAATATCAATATCAATATCAATATCAATATCAATATCAACATCAATATCAATACCAATATCAATATCAATATCAATATCAATATCAATATCAATATCAATATCAATATCAATATCAATACCAATATCGAGAAACTTAGCCGAATTATGCTGGGCGACGAACGAGTTAACAATGTACCTCCAATGAACCTAACTCCGCGTTTGACCACGTGTTTTCCTAAATCATTACCGCTAGTAACGGCGACGACCCATCATCGAACACGAATTATCTTGGCACTCATTTACGTCAACGACTCGCTCTCCCGTTTTCCAGATCAGAGGCTAAGGCACTCGAAGGGCAGCCTGGACGTGCTTTACTTTAAATTCTCCGACAAAGTGGTGCAGCACCGTGTGACCAGGGCGGAGTTGTCGCTGTGGATATGGGGCACGGAGAGCCAGGACGGCGCCGAGGACGCGGACGAGCCGACGGAGGACTCGGAAATCGCGGACGACGAGGGTCCCGTGACGATCACGTTGCAGAGGATCGTACGTGGCGGCACCGAGACCGGTGGACCGTCCCTGGGGCCGCCGTTGACCACCAAACACCCGCGACCGATCGGTCGAAAAGGTAGCTGGGTAACGATCGAGCTGAGGAGGATGGTGGCCGAGTGGTTCAAGCACCCGCGTGACAACCTGGGTGTCGCTCTCAAGATATCCGGACCCGGTGGCAATCATCGCAGAAACTCGAAACTTGTGGAGACCAACCCCGCGGCCGAGTACGCGCCTTACCTTGAAGTGCAGACGCAGGAACTCGACTCGAGAAGAGGCGCAAGGATCAAGAGGAACGTGGGGCTGAATTGCGACGAGGCCAGCCAAGAGACCAGGTGCTGTCGCTACAAGCTCACCGTAGACTTTGAGAAGTTTGGATGGGACTGGATCATCGCACCCAAGAAGTAAGTACCACGATCCTGTAATCTATCTGCGCGACCATATCTTTTACTAGCTTTTCACCTTGTCTCGAATCTGGCATGAGCTTGTATCCCGATCGTCCTCATCCTCCTTCCAACACTTTTCATTTTTTTCCTTCCATTATTTTTTATTTTCTTCGTTCAACTGGGCCACTGCAAGCTCGAAGAGTTTGGAGAGGCACGATTGCTGTAACCGGTTGTTCGGCCCTTAAGCTTTTCACCTAGTAAAAACTAAAAATTACACTGCAATTGCACCTACTAAAAATTGAAAATCGATCGTTTTTACAGTAATTATTTTTATGCTATATTTTCTTCAAATACAAACGAACAAATCTTGAAAAAAAATTGGGAAAAAGATCTAAGGGTAATTCACACGTGGATGACATGAGAGTCAAAGTGTTAAACTTACCAAATATATTCATAATATTTTATTTCATTTATTTCTCATACTTCCAAGTAATAATTTCTAATTAGGTGAACGAACAAATTCTTAATAACAGATATAATTGATTCATACGGAAATGTAAATGTCACCTACACGTGGATGACGTGGCAGTCCAAGTATTAAACCCTAGTTAAATCCTAGCTAAGTGTTAAATCCTTGATTCGCTCCTGCAGTTGCACGTATCCTTCAGCCGATCCCGTAGCAAATCCGAGCCCGTTGCTTTTCTCTCACGGCAAAGTTAAACGCGTTGCGATTTTGCACCCCAGGTACGACGCCAATTATTGTTCGGGCGATTGTCCGATGGCGTTTCTGCCAGCGTATCCGAACACCCACATCGTCAGTCTGGCGGAGCCACCCAACAACTCCGGTCCGTGTTGCGCCCCGAGGAAGCTGTCCGAGATCACGATGCTGTACTTCGACAACGAGTATCAAATCGTGTTCTCGCGGTTGCCAGGCATGGTCGTCGAGAGATGCGGATGCTCATAGTCCACCTTCCGGTTCGAGAATGGCGACGACGCCGAGGAGGACGCCGAGGAGGACGCCGAGGAGGACGCCGGGGCAGCCATCTTGTCGAGTCTCGTGCTTCTTGTTCGATCGTTGTTTTCTTCGCTGTTTTCCCGTTCGCGTTTATTAACACGCGACGCGAAACACCGCGCGATCGGTGTTCGATCTCGGTGCGCGTCGTTGTTTCGCGATCCTCGACGGTCTCTCGTTCGGTGGACTATAAACAGTGCCTTGTTTCGGGTGTCTCGAGTGTCCCGGTGCCGACGGACTTTTGGCATTCACCAGGACGAAGAACGCGTTCGACAAACGCGCGAAGGACAATGAACGGAAGTTACGGACGGGGATCAACGTCCGCGCTTCCGTCTAGTAATATTAGCAAGACATTTTGAAAGTCTATAGGTCCATGATAAGGCGGATAGTTCCTAGAGTCACGGTATTATTATTAAGACGTCGATGCGTTTGCACCTGATCTATGAGAACGACCGCGAGACAACCTATTTTTTATATGGGGAACCTGATCGCATCGAGCTTCTCGGATACCGTTTTTTCGACAATCGATCTTTTTACCGGGATTTAGAATTTTTTACGGGTCGCGTACGCGTTTCAATGGCGATGTTCCCTCGCGACTATAAGGACGCGTGGATGTACGAAACGATCCGTTTCTGGTAGTCGTTGCTGATCGGTGGAAACGCGTTGGCTACGAGATCTCGGTGTACAGTGAATCGTTATTTTTTTTCTTTTCTTCTCCCTCCCCACGATCCCGGTTTCTACGCGTCCCGTTCCCGTTCCTCTCCCGTTCTCAACGATAGCGCTCCCCTCGCCGACGTTCGCGGGTACATTGCCTCTTTTTGTCTTTTGATCGTTTCAGCCCCGAGCAGCGCGGTTCCGCTACTCAGAATTTCGTGTAGAAAAATCTTAGCACATTTTTCAGAATTTTTTGTATCAAAAAGTCCAAGAACATTTTTCAGAATTTTGTATCAAAAAGTCCGAAAACATTTTTCAAAATTTTGTATAAAAAAATCCAAGAATATTTTTCAGAATTTTCTATAAAAAAAACCTAAGAACATTTCGAGTGTTTATGGACATACATTGTCGAACAGTGCAGTGATTGTTGAAATAGCGTGTTCAACTTTACCGACACACGCACATAGATCCCATTTTTTAATATAAATAATACTATTAACCCTTTGTCGTACAATTTATTAGCTCGTCCCATAAGTTTCTTCCTTCTTTGATATAACATGAAAAAGAATTTGCGAATATTTTGCAAATAATCCATAATAATTTTCGAAGGAGTAAGTAATGATGATTCCTAAGGGATGACAAGAATTCATATCTAATGACATTCTTAATAGTTCAAGGTTTTCTCCTTTTTTAATGAAAAAAAATTAAGGTAGAATATTTTGCAAATAATCCCCAATAAGTTTCGAACGAGTAAGCAATGATATTTCCTAAGGGATGAAAGAGTTCACTTTAATGCAAGAAATCAATCTTGAATAATAAATATTAAGTGTTCGTTTCTATAAAAAAAAAACCAAGAAACATATGGTACAACCTACAATTACTCAGATGCCTCTGACAAAATTATTCAAAGCTCCAATATTAAAACGAACAAAAGAAATCAAAATGTCTTGGGTATTTATAATCAGTAATCCTTGGTTACACGAATTATAATCGTAAATAAACTTCAAATCGAGCAGTATTAAAAATTCGAATAAAGTTCGTCAAATTTGAGCTATGAACGTGTCACAGTACGTCAAGGGGTTAAAAAATGTGTCTCATTATCCTCTCGATAATTGTTATCGAGCTTGAAATGTTTACAAGCTCTCATAAAATAAAACAATACACGGTCTACCGCGCTGCTTGGGCCTGCTCGTGATCGTTTAAGACTATCGCTCCTTTTTCGACCATGTTTCCCCGACGACCCGCGGGAATCAAACGGCTAAGAACCCGTGTAATCGCACTCGTTCTTGCCGACGTGTAAATACGTCGCGTCCAAGCTATCCAAACCGATCTTCGCGGAAGAGTCGCGAGGATTTCGCTTGAGCGGACAAACGCGTATCATTAAGTGTGTATACGTTGACGTTAATCGTCGTGCACGGCGATTAGGCGATTACGATCGAGAACGCGATGTAACGCGTGTGTGACTTGCGATTTTTTTTTCACGCGATCGATGAAAAGTACTCTTTAGAAAGGATAAGGTCGAGACGATGTTCTCCAGCCGCGTGTTTCGCGATTCGGTAAATTATGGTAGTGTCGTTGTGATATCTAGCTGCTTGGCTCTGTGTAACGTGCGCCGATCGGATGAGCATACAATTGTTTATAAGCTATCCGAGTCTCTCTTGTTCTCTCTATCCCATTCTCTCTCTCTCTCTCTCTCTCTCTCGCTCATCGTACGCGTTGAGAATCTATCGTAATCTTTTTACCGGAGACGCAAACGTCTTTCCGTGACTTTCCCTTCTCCTCGCAAAATTTCACGATATAGACATTTTCAGTTGACGCTGCATCGACACGAAGGAGACCGTGATATTTTTCGCGATTAAAGTACACGCGATATTTTCCTCGTGTTCCCTTCGTTCGAACCTAGATTACTTTTGTTCGAGGATCTCGTGAAAATTTGTATCTCCTTCCTTTATTCCCGTCCCAATCTCTCTCTATCTCCGTTTGTTTTTTCAACGTACCTATAATTAAAAAACAAAAAAAAAAATAACGAAATTGTGTACTTCCAGTATCCAGACAAGGGCGGCGAATATTGCATACTTATACGTACATATACGTACACGTATACGCTAGCGCGCGAGCGGCGCGCACGTGCACATACACTACATACCGTACATGCATGCATCCACACATACACACACCCATTCAACACCCAATGTTATAAATACACATAAAAACATACACGCAAACAGGTACACAAAAGCAAATACACAGGCAAATACTGACGAAAATACGAACACACACGAAAATATGAACACACGTGCAAATGCAGACGTATACACATACGCGTGTGTACACGTACGGGCGCGCGCATACACAAACGTGTACTTCCTAGGTAGAGAGTATTCATAGGATATTTATTCGCTGAAATAAATGGTTTTTTCGATGAATGGTGTGTCGATTTATTCCTTCGTTGAATTCTTGTTTGGTTTGTGTTTTCGTTCGTTGCTCGGGAAGACGTTTTTAATCGGTGTCCGATTAACGTTTAATCGTATGTTTCCTTTCTTCTCTGCGTCGCCGATTAATCACGGTACGAGTCACGGTGACCATTCACCGCGATAAACTTTCGGCCCACGGTACGATTATTGGTTCGCGACTCGTTTTCGGCAACGAGGGGCCGCGTTAAACTTTCCAGAATTTCGCAAACGTCGGGACCGATTCGTTTTACGTTTGGCGAAATTGCAAGATACACAAACACGCCGAAAACGATGCACATCCGTCGTCTCTTTTCGCAACGAACAATCGGTTTTTCCTATCGATGCGTTCAACCTTTATCCCGGGTCAAAGTTAACCGTGCGCCGGTGTATCTGCATGACCGATTATTATTCGCGTTAACACTGAAGCTACCGACGTATAATGCACAATTTATTTTGAAGTTAAAAATGAAAATGAAAAATAAATGAACAAACGATTAAACATAAATGAATACTCTTATTGATTCTTCGTCTTCGTGATAATTAGTGTAAATGTCAAGAAGACCAGCTTAACGAATTTTGTCATTAAGTAGGAAGTTTCTTGAACGCTCACTTGATCCCTTTGGTAGTTTTAGTGTTAAACCTTTAACGTTTCCTCGAAACGTTATCCGTTTATTGCAAAGACACCGCGTTCCTCGCGGCTGAAGTCGCGTCGATGATTACACGTTCGGGGCCTATTTAATGGCGCGCAGCGGCAGTAAATCTCGAATATATCGCCGGTTAAATATATCGTGGTCGCGTTCTACAGATCGGTAAACGTTTTCCTCTGATTGTAACGGTACGTTATCGAGCCAATCGATTACCGCTTTTGCCTCTCGTTGATGTCCTACATCATCGACGCGAGCATTCAACGAGCGCGATTTTGTCGATTTTTTCGCGTACTTTCGGTCGTGAGTTTACTGCTTCACGTTGGTGGTAAAATTGAGAGAAATCGATTAATTCGTTCATCGGAGAGCGTGAATTTTTTCGCGTATTTTCGGTCGTGAGTGTACAATCTCACACGGGTGCCCAAGAACGTGGTGTAAATTGTTCAATTTTTTTGAGTATTTTCGGCCATGAGTATATAGCTTCGCCTGGTTAGAGAAATTTAAAGAAATCGATAAGTTTGTCGATCCAAGAACGTGATGTAAATTCTTCATTTTTTTTAGTATTTTCGGCCATGAGCGTACAGCCTCACCCGGGTAGAAAAATCGAGGGAAATCGATAAGTTTGCCGATTCAAGAACGAGATATAAATTTTTCAATTTTTTTTTAGTATTTTCGATCGCGAATGTAGAGCCTCGCGCGGGTAGAAAAATCGGGAGAAATCTATAAGTTAGTCGATTCAAGAACGTGATGTAAATTCTTCAATTTTTTTTTAGTATCTTCGGCCAGAAGCCTCACGTGGGTAGAAAAATCGGGAGAAATCGGTAAACTCGTCGATTCGAGAACGTGAATTATTTCCATGATTTCGGGTATTTTTGTTCATGGGCTTCACACGGATGGAAAAATCGATAAATTCGCTGATCGGAAACCGATCGAGACGAGTTTCGAGCTGCGATCAGTAAACGCGCGGACGGCCAGAAGATGATGGCCTTCAGTGCGCGCGTGCTGCTACAGAAAATAAACGCCGACGTAACTATGTAGGTATGTAAGTAAATTGTTCGTAAAAGTTGATAACAACCGGGGGAAATAATTGAAACGCAATTTACGTATCGTTGGCGGTTCAACGATCATCGTTTACCTTTCTCTCAACGAGATTCATTGCCGCCATTTTATGGGGCGATTTTTCCTCAACCTCGATATTCGATTCGCGATCGAGACCAAAATTCGGAGAACTTAATTAGATATTCGATAAAACTAGCCGCGAAAACTGCTATATACAGTAGGGGACAAAATATTCGTACATTTGGTATACAGAGACAAAAACAACGTTCATATACACACGAAGGTGAATGTGCATATTATATGAATTTATACGAATGTACATATTACGAATATTTTTGTCCATCACTGTATTTATTTAATTCTATTTTATGTACATATACATATACATACATTATTGTATATTATATATATATACATTATAATGTATTATATATATATGTACATATGTATATTCTACATACATGTATATGTATATTATACGTATATCATTAGATTCTATCCCGGTCGATGCAAACTGATTATGATTTAGTATAAATCTCACCGTTCACATACAACGTTAACCAGGTCAGTAAACGTAGAATTTACAATAAATTGGAAAATTGTTGCAGACGGCGAATGTGACGATACAAATTATGAGAATAACGCGAGAAAATTTTCTCGAATTACGTACAAATACCCCGAAAGCTCAACTGTCCCGTTGATTTTCAGTATATCCGAAAATACGACATTGAGAATGCATCGGCAATTTGTTATTAGCTACCGTTCCTCGTTGTGTTTCTATCTAATTCGGTTGGTGCGCGGAATTGGGTTTATCGTCGAGCAAACTCGACGAGCGATTAACCAGTTAACTGCGGAATTCGGTTTCGAAAATAAACTTATTGAAAGTTATTAAATTGAACGAACGACGAGCGAACACGACAACGGGACAAACGCTCCGGTTATAAATTATACGAAGGTAAATAAATGACGAAGAGAAACAAAGTATGTAAAATCGACGGAGGTGATTAAGAAAATGGCGACCGATTCGCGACTAAAATTCGTCGTTCTAACGAGCGTTTCCGCGGTCAAAGAGAACGAGATCTCTCTTGAGAAAGTAACCGCGCGCTCGCGTGTCTTTTTCTTTTTTATCTCGTTTTTATTATTACCACGCTCGCTGACCCAATATAGAAGGAGCTTTCTTCGCTCGCGTACGAGTTATTGGCGCGAAACGTAACAAACAATATCGTCCGTTGTGAAACACAACGGTCGTAATTTTCCGTCGAGACACGACCACCTATATCTCCAAAATATTGACACTCGACAGCGTCCTACACGCTGCTATCTCTCGCGAGTTTATCCGTTCGCGGGCTACGTAGGTACACAGAATCGCGAAAGTATTCGAACGATGATATGTTTCTAATTGAGACGGGCACAGACTGGACGGTATACAAATTACTTGAAAATTATTATTTGAGATACAATAGAAAATTATTAGTTGAAAAATATTAATTATTTTTATTAATTATATCGAAAAATCTTAATTACGTTGTGCAAGATATTTGTAAATTATTATTTGAATTATAATAAAAAAATATTAATTACTTATATTAATTACATATAAAAATACAGTATACAGAATATTTTAAAATTATTTCTAATTTATTTAACCAGGTTGTAAATTCTAGATTAATTCATCGATATACAAAATATACGGTCATTGCACCGTACACTATAATGCAACATGATTAGAGTTTCTCTAATCAGATTATAATTGATACGTTGCTGCAAAACATTCTTGACGTTTGTACGTAAAATGATTTAAAATCAGGCGCTGTCATCAAATCCTTAATAGTCAAAAGACACTTCATGGTAGAAATAAGTATGTACATATTTAAGTGTATTAAGTATATACATATTAAGTGTACATTGACATAAACATATCATGAGCACATTTTTAGATCCAGAATGTGCCGGAGGAAAATATCGTTGAATAAATTTAACTATCGTATGAAAAGTGGAAAAATTAATTGTGGAGAAATGATTGAACTCGGAGAATAATTTTGAGTAAAAATTTGAAAGTTGTCATTCGACATCTCTTCGTAGAAACGATGTTAAAATATTTCTTACATCGTACAGTATACGTTCCTTTCAATTTAAAAGTACGTATATCATCGTTCGAATACTTTCGCGAGTCCGGGTACATTCGACGAGAGCGTATCAGCATATTTCGACCGTTCTCATTGTTTCGTGGGTCGCATTATCGACCGTTCGCATTGTTTCGTGGGCAGCGTAAGCGAATCGTCGGCCACGTTATCGCTGGTGTTTACCGAAAAACCGAGCTCGTGGAACGCGCAAACATCCTGGCTTTTCCCGATTTCTTTATTTTATTTCTGTCGCTCGTTTGAGAACGATTTGACGAAGCCGAGCAACGGCACGCGCATCGGCCACGCCGAGAACAAAGCGAGAGATATTTGCACGTAGGGATGTGTTACTCGTAACGCGATCTCCGATGCACAAGTGGACAAGTCAACCAGTTGACTTTACGGCAGTCAACTGTTTCGCCAGACGTGCCAATTCTCGTTTTATTGTTTTTCTTCGCCGCCGCCGTCGTCGTCGCTTCGTGCACTCGTCCTTGCCGACGGTCGGGTTACTGGTCCCCTTTCGACGAAACGGAAACAAGAAAATACGCGACGGCTACGTCGTCGACGAACCAATAATCGCTTCAATCTATTCCGCATAAACGTTTCGATCGATCGCGTATCTCTTTCACTCTCGATCGAACTCTCGATGAAGAAATTCGACGATCCGGCAACCGATCGTGTACCTGTTCCAGGCTCGATCGATCGATTATCAGTTCGAGTCTTGATCGATCGCTTATTTGTTCGAGTCTCGATCAATCTCGTACCTGTTCGAGTCTCGATCGATCTCGTACCTGTTCGAGTGTCGATCGATCTCGTACCTGTTCGAGTCTAGATCGATGTTGTACCTGTTCGAGTCTCGATCGATCTCGTACCTGTTCGAGTGTCGATGAATCTCGTACCTGTTCGAGTCTCGATCGATCTCGTACCTGTTCGAGTCTCGATCAAGCTCGCGACGAACAAATTCGACGATCAATCGGTCGATTCTCGTTCGTTTTACAAAGACTTAACAGCTAAAATATATTATTCGAAATTTGTTCACTTAAAAATAATAAATATAATAAAGTATATCGAGAATGTTTGGTAAGATTCGTTGAAAATGAAAATGCTATCTAATGCAATTTTAAATTGCTTCCTTGTTAAATTTGAGGAACGGTCACGGGAACGTTCGATTCCCGTTCGATCGTTAACCCTTTCCGAATGCTCGACAACGCTCGAGCACGCGTCCCTTATCAATTTTTCATAAGAAAGCGATCGCGATAACGTCGGACGCGTTCTTCGTCGCGATTATCATTGGCCCAGAGTGGCAACGTCAGTTGCCTGGTTACGTTTTACGATTCGTTTAATGAGGCGACTTAAAGAAACCGAGCACAGCCATTAAGCGAATTTGCATTTTACGAGTGAACCGCTTCAAAGGCGATGGCTCGAAACGAAAGCGAAAGATAAAAGATAATGGAAAACGGAAAAACCAGGAGGATCAAGAGGTGACTACGATTCTCGGCTTCCACGTTCCGTTTATCGGCTTCTACGCTTGCTTCTCGTTTTCTACGCTCGTTTCTCGATCGACCAAGGACGTCGGAATAAATTTCGAGGACGATCGAGTTTCGTGCGAAATCCGAAATTGTCGAAAGTTTAAAGTTTCACATCAAAACCACCGACGTACGATGCACAATTACTTCAGCAATTGACAAAAATTTTAAATAGTAGTACTTAAAAAAGTTGTACAAAAATGAATCACATATTAATTATTTTGACGAGGATCACCACTTTAAGAAAATCATTTCAACAAATCTTATATTACACAATTTTTTTGTCGCTCTTTTGTCAAAATCTAACATGTTTTATCGAGACAACGAATGGTTTAGTTTATTAGGTGATGCTGCAATAATTGTTTATTTATTTTTGTAGCTTGTTTTCAATTTTGAAGTAAGCATCTCAACAAATTTTGTCATTTATGTCTCGAACTAACAACCGGTCAAAATAACCAGTGTCGGATGACATTTTATGTTTATTGACATTTTATACTAGAACATTTTGTCAAAATGTCTGTTTCGTGTACTATTGAGCTGAGGAATTAATGTGTACGTTAGGTGATGCTGTAGTATTTATTAATTTCAATTTTAAATGAATATGGTTTTAACGACGGTATGCATTTAATGGTGGTATTTCCGGCGTTAAAATAGGAAATTTGTAAAACGGTCATTCGACCCCTTTGGTAGTTTTAGTGTTAAACGTCGATGCAGACTCGGAAGGAACGCGATACGCGGCATTCGGAGAAGGATACTCGAGGTTCTCCCAGGAGTAGCTTGGGGTTCGTTCGTTGTTCTAGAGTCTCGGATGAAGTGGGGCCTTCTCTTCAGCGTCAGGGTACGTCAACCTTGCGACTTTTCGCTAAGGGTTGAAGCACCGAAGGAGCGCAGCGCGGCGGCATCGCGGCGACGCCGACGGAGGGACGCGTCCCGACGATAAAAGGGGATGCGACGCTCGTTTTTCAACTTCCTACGGGCGAAATACCGAAAAGGTCGCTTCATCGTTTTGCAACGTCGTCGATTCCGGCCTCGTCGCGGATACGTTCCGAACTATTCTCTCGGGGAACGCTAGTTGGGAACCGGGATTCTCTTTCGACGGGAATCGGGATTCCCTTTCGACGGGAACAGAAATTTTCTTTGGTCGAGAAACGAGATTTTTTTTCGACGAGAACGAGATTCTTTTTTCGACAGGAACCGAGATTTTCTATCGATGGAAACCGACATTTTCTTTCGACAAAGACAAGAGATTCTCTTTCGACGACAACGATATTTTCTTTCGATGGAAACTGAAATTTCCTTTCGACGACAACGAAATTTTCTTTCGACGAAGACAAGATTCTCTTTCGACGGGAACAAGATTCTCTTTCGACGACAACGATATTTTCTTTCGATGGAAACTGAAATTTCCTTTCGACGACAACGAAATTTTCTTTCGACGAAGACAAGATTCTCTTTCGACGGGAACAAGATTCTCTTCCGGCGAGATCGAGATTTTCTTTCGATGGAAACTGAAATTTCCTTTCGACGACAACGAAATTTTCTTTCGACGAAGATAAGATTCTCTTTCGACGGGAACAAGATTCTCTTCCGGCGAGATCGAGATTTTCTTTCGATGGAAACTGAAATTTCCTTTCGACGACAACGAAAGTTTCGTTGGACGAGGACAAGATTCTCTTTCGACGGGAACAAGATTCTCTTCCGTCGAGATCGAGATTTTCTTTCGACGTGAACCTCTTCGTTTATATCCAGAGTTTATTAAAATAAAATGAGACCAACATTCTTTCTGTTTGGTCAATGGAAGATCGATTCTATGAAGCGGAAGACAATCCGGAAATGATGTATGTATATGTCGCAGGTAATTGATGAAATTAGGGATTTGATCAAATTCCTAAGGTACATGATCAATTCACGGAAGATATTAAAAGAACATTTTCTGTAGATACAAATTCGATCAAAGTTTGATTTTTTTGTTGTGGAATATGATCAAATCACTTACTTTCATCAGCGAAATAACTCCACAGAGTTATCATTTTAACATCTTCCGTGAATTGATCATACACCTTCATGATTTGATCAAATCCTCATTTTTCGTCGATTCTCTGCAACATATCAACATTCGCTCCTCGGTCTCGCGTTTTGTCGTGATCTATTCAATCAAACGACGATCTTCGAAGAACACAAGCCGTCAATTCAAAGCACGAATAAAATCATTATTTTTCATCGAGTTCTAATTCACTCGTAACTTCCAACATTCTTTCGACGAGATTTCCTTTCGAACCGAGATATTCTTTATCGAGTTAATTGGCTGTTGCGACGAGATTCCCTTTCGATTAGAATCCGAGCGATTCCCGTCGGCTCGCGAGGAGGATCGACGCGTTAGCGACAGCGAAGCCGATGCACTTGAATTAACTTACGGCACGGTGTATTTCTAGCGGTGCGCGTTTAGCTGCTGAACGCGGGATCTTCGGCTCGATCGAAACCGAATCGAGTACTAGGGGAAACTGGTCCTGTTCCCGCACGAAAAGATCGCCTAGAAAGTGGAGTAGCGTGGCTCGTTCTCGATTCCGCGAGCTTGTACGAA
This sequence comes from Coelioxys conoideus, assembly GCA_947623535.1. Classification (NCBI taxonomy): domain Eukaryota; kingdom Metazoa; phylum Arthropoda; class Insecta; order Hymenoptera; family Megachilidae; genus Coelioxys; species Coelioxys conoideus. The sequence goes on from OX392450.1 coordinate 4,026,051, forward strand.
GTCGACTCGATCCGAGTCGAGACGAGGTGAGACCGAGGAGAGAGAAGCGGAGTAAGCGCAATCCTTACGGTCCTCGATGGAGAAAGCCGAGTGACACTCGACCACGATCGAGATCGTCTGAAAATTCTAACGCGGGTACCGTAGGAACAATGGAGGGACGCGTCCTCCGAGTGGCCACTCGATAAATGGCCACATATCCGTGCGAGATACCTACATGGCGTCCCTTTCGACGCGAGTCCCTCAGCAGCCTTTTAATCTCGGTATACACGGGCCAAGAGAGAGGAGGCGCAGTGGCTGGCTACTTTATACTCGGAGGCTACCTGGCTGCCTGAAAGGGGAGGTATTACGGGGTTACTAAAGTGTTGTATGGCCTCCCCAAGCCCCATAAGGATAGCCCTCAGGCACGCACCCCCGTTATCGTATGCGTATGCAGTTTTTTCGCTGGGACGTGCGTGGGACTCGCAGCCCTTATATGTGCAGTGAAGGTGAAGGGGGCATCGGGTAACACGGGCAGGCAGCCACCCAAACGACCGAAACCCGAATGCTAGCCCGGGATCGTTCCGATATTCCTCTATCACGTTATTCTACGGTTATCCTTCTTTCTTGTTTCTCCTTGCTTTTTATTTTGCGGTTCGACACGACGCGAATTCACGTCGCCGATTCGCGCGTTGCTATCTGCGTGTCGCATGTTTTAGACATGTTAGAAAACTCATACGTCGTTCTACAACGATGCTTGGCTTGTTCGAGTTTCGTTCGTATTGTCGATGTCTTTGGTTCGGTATCGATGACGGTCGTCATTTCGTCTCGATTTTTTATCGATGATTTTGTGTAGCTTTGAACGGGAAGGGATGTTTGTTACGGGTTCAAGATATTTTGTTGAGTGTACAATATTCTTTGCTACTTGCATATGTCTCTTTGTTACGTGTACAAGTCTCTTTGTTTCGTATACAACACCATTAGTTTTGCTTGCACGGAGGTAACGTGTCTCCATATAAATTTACACATTGATTGATTTATATAAGATTGACAATTTTTAAGTTATTGAACTTTCACACTTTCAAATACCTGACATTTAAGATTTTCAACTTCCCCAACTTCTTTCCCCATTATCGAATTATTAGATCCTGAAATTTCTTCATCCTAGAACTTCTAGATTCGCGAGTCACTGTATTATCGAATTCCATAATTCTTCGTTTTCATGCATCAACATATTGTATCATAAAAAAAAATATAAATGCAACGATACAGAATACAACGGATGTATGTAATTAACCAGTAATTTGTATTGTAGTTTATTGTATTTTAGATATTGCACTTTATGTTGTCGTTATGTAAATGTTCTTGTACTGTACTGAACTTGAAGTTCATTGTAATCTAATATACGATTAGCCAGAAAGTTATGTCGTTCCTGTTAGTAGACATTGATTCGATTTACCCGTTCATCGTATACTTTGTCTTCGAGAAATGCATGGCTTCGTGTCTTACACTTTAGGGCAATTAACTGGAAACACAGTCAATTTGGAAAACATAATCAATTAGAGAGACACAATCAGGTAAAAAAATACAATCAATCAGAAAAATATAAACAATGAGAAAAATACAATCAATTAAAAAGATACAAACAATGAAAAAAATACAATCAATTAGAAAAACATTATCAATTAGAACATAATTAATTAGAAAAACACAATCAATTAGAAAATCTCAATCAATTAAAGAAACACAATTTCGATCTGGAGATACAAGTTTATCTGGCATCATGGCTCTACCCGAAAAATGACGAACCATTGTTAATAACAATGTAGCATATTTGGTTTAAATACAATCATTTTTTCACAATAAGAAAAATAGTTGAATTTTACTAAAAAAAAAAACTCCACAAACTTTTTCCCAGATCCAATATAATAAATTAATATAATTTCGTTATTAAATGAGAGCGAAATAAATGTGTGACAGAAAAAGGGAAGTTACTTATGACTCGACCTAATATTATTATTTTGTTGCGTATTCGTATCATTGTTTCTTTGTTATTAACACTACAAGTACCGGCATTAAATGCATGCTTACTTCAAAACTGAAAATAAAGTAGAAAAATAAATGAATAAATATTGCAGCATCACATAACATATACAACCATTCATTAACTCAAGAAAACATGACAGACATTTTGACAAAAGGATGGCAATATAATTTTGTAAAAATAATTGCCAATCACGAAACCAGGCATTTTAACTGATTGATAGTTCTAGTGTTAAAAATATACCAATTTTGTTCAATTCAAAATGCGATGAAATTCCTGCGCAACAAAGGGTCTATATTATTTTCGGAAATTGTCTGCCTGAAAGAGTTGAAACATTGGGTCAATATCCGTGCGACAAACAAGCGAAAAAGAAACGAACATTTCGCTATGCCGCGCCGCGAAAGCCGCTCTCCTTAGCAATTGTAATTCTCCCAGCAATTTTGTTGCGACCGTTTTAATGGAGATCCGAGTGAAGCACGGTTGGATCAAAGTTTAATCGGACAAGAAGGAAACGTCGACGGGTCGACGCGTGACGGACCGATATCGATCAATCGTGCAACGCGTGCACGGTAAAAAACCGCATGAGGATACGAGACGCTTTCGTGCAGCCCGGAATCCCGTTTTTTTTTTTCCCCCACGTCGTGGCAGGGGTGCATAAATCGTGCGAGTGCCGAATATTCCTCTTTATTTCGCGTTTTCTCCCTAGCCGAACCCCGGCAGACCGTTTCGAAGCAACTTGCCTATTTATGCCCGCGAAATTCCCGGAACCAGAAGACGGATAGCATCGAACAGACGAAAGAGGAGTACCTATAATTTTCCCCCGATTCGTGATCGTCGGCCGACGACGACGCCGACGCCGACGCCGACGCCGACTGCACGCACGTCCGCGTTCGATCAAACTGTCCCGAACTTTGTTCCATCTTTTTTTTTTTTTTTATTGTTTGCAACCCTCGAGCTGGCGGATTCCGAACGGAGGGAATTAACAACGTTGTTTTTTAATTCCATCGTGATACGATCTACTCGGTGAGGGCATCGTACATGAACTATTGCCGCAACATTAACACTAGATTTATCAATTGGTCAAAATTACAAGTTTTGCATTTGACATTTTATGTTACAAATATTTTATTCAGTTGACGGATTCCGAACGGAGGGAATTAACAACGTTGTTTTTTAATTCCATCGTGATACGATCTATTCGGGGTGGGCTGTATGCGTGAACTATTGCTGCAACATTAACACTAGATTTATCAATTGGTCAAAATGACAAGTTTTGGATTTGACATTTTATATTCTGTTACGTTTTATTCAACTAATGAATGGTTGCATATGTTAGATTACGCTATTTACTTAATTTTTTACTTTACTTTCATTTTTAAAGTAAATACGCATTTAATGCCAGTACTTCTAGTGTTAAGGTGACTAAAGAAAGTTCGAATATCATGACTTGCATTCAGTGATTCTCGTGCAAATTACAATTGGACTGAAATTGAACAATCAACCGTGTTAAAAATATAAAGACAGTTTACCATATTTGAGTTGCGAGTGCGTCACGATTGTTGTTAAAGGTTTCATTAATACTAAATCCAGAGTGTAAAATGCACGTTTACTTTAAGATTAAAAATTTTAAAAAAGAAATTTAGGATCCATTAGATTCCATCATTTTCTACCTGTTTTGTTCATTTTCATCTTTCATCGACCTCTCCATTTCTTTTCCTTCCTTCGAACCTCGATCTTTTACCATTTTTCTCGATCTTTTCCCCGATCCGATTCTCGAATTTTTCACCTCGATCTCGAATGCGATTCACCCGTCTCGATTGATTTTCTCCGCGTCGGCGAAGAGAGACAGAGGATCGTGCAAATACGATCGGCAACATCGTGACAGTTCTAGGAAGATAATATTTGCCTGGGTCGCGATCAACGGTCGAGACGACGGCCAGACAAGACAATGATAGATCAATCTAATTCGCATGCTCCCAGACGCGCGTCACGAACCAGCTCGCGCGACTTGTCTCGATCGCGTCGATCCACGTCTCCTCCCGTCTCGATGTTCGTCTGGTCTCGTCTCGATCGATTCGATGCTCGTCTGGTCTCGTCTCGATCGATTTGATGCTCGTCTGATCTCGTCTCGTCTCGATCGCGTCAATCTTCGTCTTTTCCTGTCTCGATCGATTCGAGGCTCGTCTGGTCTCGTCTCGATCGCGTTAATCCTTGTCTCGTCTCGTTTCGACCGCGTCGAACTTTCTTCGTCGAGTCTCGATCGCGTAGATCTTTGTCTTTTCCTGTCTCGACCGCATCGATTTTCGTTTCGTCTAGTTTCGATCGCGTTGATCCCCGTCTTATTTCGTTTCTGTCGCATCGATCTTTGTCTCGTCCAGTCTCAATCGCGTCGATCTTCGTCTTGTCCGGTCTCGATCACGCCGAACCTTGCCTCATCCCGTCTCAATCGCGTCGATTTTCGTTTCGCCTAGTTTCGATCGCGTTGAACACCATTTCATTCCGTTTCTGTCGCATCGATCCTTGTTTCATCCTGTCCCGATCACGTCGAACCTTGTCTCACCCCGTCTGGATCACGTCGAACCTTGTCTTATCCCGTCTCGACCGCGCCGAACCTTGTCTCATTCCGTCCCAACCGCGCCGATTTTCGTTTCGCCTAGTTTCGATCGCGTTGATCACCGTCTCATTCCGTTTCTATCATATCGATCCTTGTCTCATCCCGTCTCGATCGCGCCGATCTTTGTCTCATCCTCTCTCAACCGCGGCGATTTTCGTTTCGTCTAGTTTCGATCACGTCGAACCTTGTCTCATCCTGTCTCGATCGCATTGATCATCCCGTCTCATCTTCCCACATCTGTCCGTGCATTCTGCACTGCTTATTTCACCCGAAGCCGCTTGCCACCTTTGTGACCGTGATCTTTCTCCGTGCACGCCGGTAAACGTCTCTCTATCGCGAGTAAATCCACGTGGCGATCAATGGATACACTCACGATCAATTGCGATGATACGATCTACCCACCAATCGATCGTGGCGATACGATCGAAGAATCGTGCGATCCCGCGTCCACAAATTTCCACTCTTCGACGTTCGCGATCCTTCGGGATCCTGTGGATCACCCCGACGTTCGATAAGGCAGAAACCTCGAGCTTTCTCCGTAGTGGATAAAGCAGAATACCCAGACTTCTTCTATGTTGCTGGATCAGCGAGTTCGCAGTCGCGATCGATTCTCGAGTCGCGTTCTCCCAGCGATAATAACGGAAACGGTTGTTGCTCGAACGACCGTCGGTAGGGTAGAAACGCGGTTAGCGTGCTTCTCTTAGCACGGTTATCCGTGAAATTCCAATTTCCCCGGCGTTGTTAAGCAACGTTCTTTACGGCGGTCTTTGTCGGCGTGATTATGGTCGGTCACCTAGGAAGTGGCGAGTGAGGTTGACGCAGGTGTTTAGGGTGCGACGGCATAAAAATTTGTGGGAATAAAAATATGGACGATTCACACGTGTTTCCGGTGGTAGGATCTATTGGATCATCGGTTGACCCAAAGAATTCCTGATAATGATAATAGTAATAATGATAATGATGATCATAATGCCGATAATTATGATAATAATAATAGCAATGATAATAATGATAGTAATGACTATGATAATAATGATAATGATAATTGTTATACTTAAATTCTTATTCAATCTTATGTTCAAATTGTTCTTTAAAAAATTCTTGATCTTATCCGTTTATGTTTAAATTCACCATACTCACGGTCCAATTCCTAGGTGACCGGTTGTGCGTGAGATATATTCTTCAAACAAATATTTGACACGTATTTTGTTCATCGTGCACTTTAAGGGGTTGATAATGGGCCGTGAAGTTTGGGATTGAAACGTTTGTTCGAATATCATCGAAGGTGAATCATCGTAATTTTTTTTCTTGAAAATTATCAATCGGCGTCGAATTCGGAGAGTTCACTGTGAGGACAGATGGAGCAACCGCGTACTTCTTACGTCGCAGTCCGACCTCCTCGCACGCCAATTCCTGAGTGACCGACAGTGAGTCGTCGGAGGGAACGAAAAGAATAAAATGAGACGTAAAAGAAGCGATCCAGGAGCAACGGCGTCGCGAATGCTGCTCGATCGTGGAACCTGTAACCACCCAAGAAGGCGGTTCCCCCTTTCTATCTGGTCTCGCTCGTATAACGCGAGCGACGATCCTCTTTTTTCGTTTCGATCCCTCCTTTATTCAAGGTTACCGATGTCGGGTACCAGCCAGGGAACGAGACCCGGCGCAAAGAAGCCGAGCGGAAGGAGAACGGCCGGCAACCTTTTACACCCGGGTTACCTCGTTAATACGACGTTCAAACGATCCCGAGGGACCTGCCTCGAAAAAATACGGGGATGAGGGAATCGGATAGATTTCGGTCGGGTCGATAGAAGATTTAGGGAAAAGGGAATCGGATCGATTTCTTTCGGGTCGATGACAAATTTTGAGAACAGGGAATCGGAAACTTGGTTCGGGTCGACGAAAAATTCGGGCAATAGGGAATCGGATAGATTTCGTTCGGGTCGATGGAAGATTTGGGGAAAAGGGTAATCGAAAGACTTGCTTCGGGTCGATGAAAAATCCGGGGAACAGAGAATCGAAGAGATTCATTCGATGTCAGGACGATGACAGAAACGTGCGAGTTTCCTTCTTGCGATCGCGAGCTTCCTTCGTGCAAGTTTTCTCAATATCAGCTTTCTTAGTGTAGTACGCTATTGGTACGAGTTTTCTTCATGCGATCGCGGGCTTTCTTCGTGCAATCTTTCTTCATATGACTGCGAGCTTTCTTCTTGATCGTGAGTGTCCTTCGTGCGATCTTCAGATTCCTTCTTGCGATCGCAATCTTTCTTCGTACAGGTTCCTTCGTACGACCTCACTTCGTGCGAGCTTTCTTCATATGACCCCGAGCTTTCTTTTTGATCGCGAGTTTCCTTCGTGCGATCTTCAACTTCCTTCTTGCGATTGCAAGCTTTTTTCGTACAGGTTTCTCCGCGTGAGCTTGCTTCATGCGGTTGTGAGCTTTCTTCCTACGATCGCGAGCTTTCTTCTTGATCGTGAGTGTCCTTCGTGCGATCTTCAGATTCCCTCTTGCGATCGCAATCTTTCTTCGTACAGGTTCCTTCGTACGACCTCACTTCGTGCGAGCTTTCTTCATATGACCCCGAGCTTTCTTTTTGATCGCGAGTTTCCTTCGTGCGATCTTCAACTTCCTTCTTGCGATTGCAAGCTTTTTTCGTACAGGTTTCTCCGTGTGAGCTTGCTTCATGCGGTTGTGAGCTTTCTTCCTACGATCGCGAGCTTTCTTTGTGCGATCGCGAGCTTTCTTCGTGCGATCGCGGCCGTTCGAGCGTACGAGGGAACGCATAGAAGCGACAGATCGCGTATAATCGAGAAAACGCGGAGGGGTGGAGCGTGCGAGGTACGTGTGTGCGTTCATGCGAGACGCAGAGAAGAGAGGAAAGAAGCGAGGAAAGATTTTAGGAAAGATTACGGCAAAGAAACAAAAGATCGCGGAGGAAAGTAAGGAAAGGAGATAGAAACCTTGGCTCGTAATAGGAGAAAAGACCGGCGCCTCTCGCAGCATCACCACGTGGCATGAGGCCAACTACCGTCTACTGATCAATATGCTTACAGCTACGTCGCTTCTCTTTCTATCGTTCTTTTCATCTCGTACGTTGCTTCTCGTCTCTTGTGCGCCCGCGAACCGCAAAAGTTATAGGCGCTATCGACGCGACGATTATTACGATTATTTTCCCGGGATCGACCCGGCACGAAAAGAAAACAGGAATTCGTTTTCGTTCGAGCCGTCGGCCAAAATTCCACCGTCTCGCTGTTTCCTCCTTGTCGAGATTCTAATCCCGGAATCCGAGCCACCAACGATGCTACGCCGGCAGGAAATCGAAGCGAACGGATATACTTGTGCACCACGTGATGCACGCGATACCACGCGTGAACCACGTGGTACCTCCAAGTGTTTCTCCGATGGTTCTCCGTCTCTTCCACCCTACGTTTTTCACGCTGCTTCTCCGCTCTCCGTTCTCTACCCTTCGTTCGTTCGATGTGTAGGTAAAGAGATACTACTCGAACGAGCTAAACGAATGGGAGAAACAATAATTAACCCTTTCGAGTACCGCACCGCACACGGACTAACTTTAATGCCGACCTGTTCGGTGGCGGGCGCCTAATTATCCCGTTTTAACATTGAAACTACCAGTGTATAATGGACACTTTTTTTCTAATTTTGCAAATGACATTGATAAATAAGCAGATAATGGAACATAAATCAATGTGTATATTGATTCTTGGTCTTGATAGAAATTAACACGGGTTACAAAAAAACCACCATAAAAATTGCAACCTGATATAAGGAAGTTGTGAAATGGTCTTTTGATTGTTCTGGCAGTTTCAGTATTAAATCTTTGCACTCCTTAATTTCATTCATATACAACTCCTTCATTTTCAGTAAAACATATGTGCTCTTGATTTCATTTACCTACAACTTCTTAATGGATTTACAAAATAGATTTTCAGTAAAACATGTGTACTCTCGATTGATCAGTAAAACCTTTGCATCTCCAAGCGAAAGGGTTAAATTAGAAAATTTATTAAGATGGTTTTCTTCAAATCAATAATAACGAATTAATATGTGTACTAATTTCTGTTTCACTTCTGAACTTCATGTGCAATGTGCATTACATTGCAGTGCAATTTCATGTGCATTATTCTTGAAATTTCATTTTTACTTCAACTTCATGTAACACGTGCATTGCATATGCAACGTCATGTGAAATACAACGTCGCATGCACTAATTTCTGTCAAGATTAACACGTGTAGTGATCTACGTCTCATTTTCCATCCATCTATTTCTCAATCTTATATTGAACTTTAAAGTAATCGTGCATGATAGTTTCACTGTCAAACAAATAAATCCCTGCCCGATGAGATCCCGGTGTATTCGAAGTGCTTCGTTCGCGATTACTCGCGATTAATGTCCCTTCCTACACGATCCACACTGGTTGTATAGAAGTTATCGGTGAGTTTAGCCGGTTGTTGCTGTATCTATATCGTGGTAGATGGATAGCGTTTGGTTGTGATGCTGATGGTAGCAAATACGATCGGCAAAGTCGTGACAGTTCTAGGAAGATAATTTTTACCTGGGTCCTAATCAACAGTCGATACGACGGCTGAACAAGACACTGATAGATCAATCTATATGCACTATTTGCACGTGCATTATTCCATGCTAATTCTCGTCAAGATTAACAAGGAGGGGAAGAAAAACCACGAAGCAAGCTAAAACCATGAACGTACAGGGTCCACGCCGGTTGTATAAAAGTTATCGTTGAGTTTAGCCGGTTGTTGCGGTATCTATATCGTGGTGGGTGGGTGGATAGCGTTTCGTTGGTCGGTGGTGGTGTTGGCGGCGATGGTAGCGAGTGACGGCGGTGGTTACGCTGGCTATAGCGTCGGTGGTGGTGGTGGTGGTGGTTGTACTACTGCCGCTGTTGGTGGTGCTGGTGCTGGTGCTGCTGCTGCTGCTGCTGCTGCTGCTGCTGCTGGCGGTGATGGTACGGCGGTGGTGGTATCGGTATTGGTAGTGGTGGTGGATGCCCCTCAGTGTCCGGCGCGCCTCCGACAAGCGTGCTTCGGTCGTAATAGGGATCCTTTGGCGTTTCTGTCGTCGCGGATGATATCGAGTCGCACGAGAGACAAGGGAACAGAGACAGCGTGAAAACCGCGGATATTTACGCGCAGGATATCGTGGAACGCGTCACGCGATAATCGAGCACCGTGTCGCGACCGATAGATCGAAAAGGATGCACGCGGTTAGATCGATAGTTCCGCAATGGCTGGTGAACGTCGACGACTCGTGACGGCGATCACCCTGAAACGCTGAACGGTGGACGACGACCCACCTGCTAACACGCAAACCGGAAAGAGGATCGTTGGATCTCTTCGGCTCGAATGCCGGTTGTCGATCGTGTAGCCGTGCCAGGCTTTTAAATGGTGCATCACTCCGAGGATCTTAGCCGTAGTGAAATATTAGGTTCGCGCAGAAAGTGTCCGAGAAAGTCGAGGAGACCCTAGTTGTTCGTTACGAGACCGATCGGAGTCGACGATCCACCGATCGCGATCTTAGAGTCGAGAAAAAAAGAAAGAAAATGAAAAATCGATTATCGGTCTATCGAGGATAGTCGGTGCGATAATCAAGGATCCAGCGAAAAGGGAGCGAGGGCTCGAAAGGCGAACGGTAACGGAGGAAGACGCGAGAGGACGCAGAAAAGAGAGGAGAGAGAGAGAAGAGGAAGAAAAGGGAGAGTCCCGTACGCGTGAACGTGTAAATCGGTTAAAACGAAAACGCGAATGGCCGAGAACGCGAATAGGGTGTACCCGGTTACGGCGGTCCATCTTGCGGGTGAGATCGATCCTGATACAGCGGCACCGGGTAGCTGGTAATGGGGGGTTTAGGCGAGAATGCCTTCTCCCTGTCGTGGTCGTGGTCGTCGTCGTCGTCATCGCCGTCGTTGCTCTGTCCTGTGTTTAAATCGTCAACGGATTCCCGTCGCCGTTTACCCCAGCATCGTCGCCGGCCAGAGGCCAGGATCCCCGTCGAAAACGCAGACCATCATCGCGTTCCCCTCGATCGTTGGAACGAGCTCGCCGGGATCGGGCTGTCACCCCGGTCGCACGAGACATTCGTTAGAGTTAGGGCGGTTGATCGGATCGGTGATCGCCGATCGAGAGAAACGGAGGACGAGCCTAACGAGGAGGAGGCGCCGAGAGGGAACGAGAGCGAAGAAAGGAGGTGGTGGTGGTGGGGGTGGAGGAGGTGACTCGCCGCCGAGATGCACCAGGTGCCGTACGGAGCTGGACTTAGCTCGAACGCGGGTCAAAACGAGAGATTACTATACCGGAAGAGAACGCACGAGCGTCGCGTGTGCCGTCGTGCCGCCGCCGCCACCGCCTCCACCGCCTCCGAGGATACAATCGTCGCCACGTCCTACGAGGGCCAGATCGAGGCCAGGATCGAGACACGGATCCGGGATCCGATCGATGAACCTCGATCCTGTCGGGTGCAAACCTCTCGGCTGGCTTCCCACCCCCGTATCGTTTCCAGATACAGAGGCTCGATCGTACCTTCGAACGTGTTTCTGATAGGGCTGGCGTTATGCTGTCTGACACTGTCGCCGGTGCAGCCGCGACAGAATCATCATCATCATCATCACACATGTCCCGGCTGCCCGCACCAGCAGCAACAGCAACAGCATGTTCACGACACACATCGGGGCGGTGGTTCCAAGGACGCCGCCGCGCCCACCCCGGACGATCTACGGCTGGAGGCCATCAAGCATCAGATACTCACGAAACTCGGCCTGAGAACGCGGCCGGACGTAAACAGAACGTTGGCCACCGTGCCTAAGCACTTGGCTCTAGAAACGCTATATAGAGCAGAGGCGCAGACTGCCGCACGTTATCCGTCCGACGGATCGTCAGACGATCATGACACCGTATACTCGCAGGAGTTTCTTTACGGTGGCGACGAGTACTCCTACAGGAACCTCGATCAAAGGACGGACGGAACCGCCAAAGGCAACTCTAGACTCGGTTCCTCTTACCAGGTGTACGGGGAACGGGACGGACACGACTCGCAGGAGGAGATCGACGATTTTTACGCGAGGACATCGGAGATCATCACCTTCGCCGAACCCGGTAAGCTTTTCACTATTTATTAGTCGATCGCGATTTCTTCGTCGATCCAGATTTATTCTTTGATCGCGATTTTTTCGTCGATCGTGATTTCTTCTGTTCAACGATTTCTTTTTCGACCGAGATATCTTCTTCGATCGCGATTTCTTCGTCGATCCAGATTTATTCTTTGATCGCGATTTTTTCGTCGATCGTGATTTCTTCTGTTCAACGATTTCTTTTTCGACCGAGATATCTTCTTCGATCGTGATATCATCCTTTCGACGATTTCTTCTACGATCGTGATATTTTCTTCTTCGATCTCGATTTGATCTTAGATCTTGATTTCTTCGTTCAACGAAATAATTCTTATAGAAAGATTTACAAAAAAAATCATTTATTGTAAATCTTTAAAAATAGAATATCACTTCAGTAAAACAATTTGGTGGTAAAGCTTGCCGCTACAAAAGGTACCCGTAGTTAAAGTACCTGTGGTTAACACTAGATTTACGGACGTTCAATGACCACTTATGTTCAAATGAACTATAAAATCATAATATATATATATATCAGTTTATAGAAAGATTCTTTATCTCGATGAATGTTAACGTGTATTTTGACGTAAGGTTTTTAATAATTTTCGTAATTGAAAATAAAATGTCCAAGATCCGTCACTTTGACGGGTCCCGTAAACCTAGTGTTAATACCGATACTTCCGGCGTTAAGAATCTCGAGTAAGCTTTCATTCGAACCGCGATTGCGTGACGACATGTGAAACTACGAGAAGGGGTTAAGTGGAACGATTTCGTGGTAACTCGGAGTCGCGAAAAAATAAACGATAATTCGCAATTATGAGCTCGTGTGTCCGCATGTGCGTCCGTATACGCGAGAGAGAGAGAGATAGTAGAGCGAGGAGGAGCAAGGTGTAGGTAGGGTAACGTCACGAGTGACACCTTGGTTCGCGTGCATGCGTGGCCACACGCCTGAAGCCACGTGGCTCGCGGACACGGGTGTCACGCCACACCGGTCTATAGTTCATTCCGTAGTTCAGCAACTCCGAGTTTAACGATAAGAGGGTAACGGAGCTAGTCGACGGTGGTGAACGGGCAACAACGTTGTCGACCGTTTACGGACGTGCCACCATACTCGTTCGCCACGTTCTAATCGACTTGACGTTATCGATATCCCGTTGTTCGGTTTTTCGCTAGCCTACACGACTCCACATGTCTATGATCGATCTTCGTCGATTCGTACGGAGAACTGTCTCTCTTCTTTTCATTCTTTCGGAGGACTCCCTTCGTCCATTTCTATGCAGCCAAATGACTCTCTTCGAGACATGCATCTCTTCTTTTGATTTTTACGGAGGGTTAATCTCTCTCTTCGTAGATTCATACAGAAGTCTGGGTCTCTTCCCTTCATTTCTATGGAGAGCTAATCTTTCTCCGTCGATTTTTATACAGAGAACAGTCTCTCTTCGTAGATTCATACAGAGGACTAGATCTCTTCTTTTGATTTTTAGGGAGGAGTAGTCTCTGTTCGTCGACTTCTATGGAGCAAAATCGCTCTCTTCTTCGCCTTCTGTGGGGCAATATGGCCTCTTCGAGAATGACGATGAAGAACGTCGTTCTCTTCGGGATTCTGGAGGATCCAAACACGATTCGGGATTGATATTTTAGGCATCGTTCGATATTCCATCATTCGGTTCTCGCTAGCCTACTGGTTTCCTTCCACGTGTCTCGATCGATCGTCTCTTCGTCGATTCGTACAGAGACTGGCTCTCCTCTTTTAATTCTTACGGAGGACTGGCTCTCTTCTTTTGATTCTTATGGAGGACTGTCTCGCTTCGCCGATTTTTATACCGAGAGCTGTCTCTCTTCGTAGATTCGTACAGAGGACTGGGTCCCTTCTTTTGATTTTTACGGAGGACTATTTCTCTTCGTCAACTTCTACGGAGGACTGTCTCTCTTCTTGTAATTCTTACGGAGGAGAGTTTCTCTTCGTCAATTTCTATAAAGCACTGTCTCTCCTCGTCGATTCGTACAGAGAACCGTCTCTCTTCGTCGATCACAACGAAGATATTGCTCTCTTCGAGAATGTCGACGGAGAACATACCCCGAAGATCGATACGCGATCGATATTCGGGTAATCGCGATCGGTTTAGTCCAACGAAGGATTTTCCATCCCTGGTGCTTTCGTTCCAATTTTTGGTCATCGCGTATCCTTCGTTACGTTAGCCAATCCCGTGGGATCGATGCACGGGAAAGCGTAGTACCATTTCCAGGAGAAATATCGCCGTCGACGATGTTGCAAACGCTGGACCATCGAATATGTATTTCGTGGACGACGATTCGTATCGGTCGGCATTTCGCCGATAGCGTTTCACCAGAAACCGCGTCGTAACGCGTGATACTCGGACGTTAATGTCGCCCTCACTATAGATAGTCGGTGAACACGTCATTCTTTTTGAAGAAACTAAAGAAACTATAAACTACAATCGTCTCCCCGATATCGATTCCCCCGTTCCCGGTTTGCAGGGAGTACTATCATTTCGTTCCATGTTTTTCCCCCTTTTTTTTTCGTTAATACGACGACGCGACCAAGTTTTAATCGGCCACGGAGTGGTCGCACGTCGATCGGACGTGGACGTCGACGTCATGATCGAGGCACGTTGCTCGCACGCCTCGCGATCGAATCTAGAACTACTCTGACTGCGTTCACGATTCGTTGTTAACCTTTGACGAACGAGACCACTTTTTTTTTTTAGTGAAATGATCGACGTGGTTTTAAAGAATTATCATTATTTTATTAGTACAGAAAGTGCATAATTAATATCGCCTTTACTGTAATAATATGTAGTTTATGAACAGATATGTCCGTACGAAATACTGATGGGAAAATTATAGAAAAAAATTGAGGGTTGAAATAAACGGATAGGTATATGTAAGTATGCGATGTTCATATTCGTATGCATTTATAAATTTATTTTTTTTAGATTTATATTGTGTTTATACAAAATAGAAAATGTACGGAAAAAAGTAAACAATGTATATATATATATATATATATATATATATATATATATATATATATATATATATATATATGCAAACAATGTGTATATATAAATACATACATTATATAAATACATTATAAATGTATAAAAAATAAATTTATGAATTTATTTATACATAGCTGGTTCTGGCTGACCAGACAAATAAATTGTATGGCAAATGGTTAAAACTAATAGCACCAGAGGGGTGTCTTACAAATTTTCTATCTTAAATTAAAAAACTTATTAAGATGGTTTCCTTGAAATCTATGCTAATTCTCGTCGAGATAAAGAATTACCATGTGTATTGATCTCTGTTTCCTCAACGTCATCTTTAACTTCACATTGTTAAAATAAAATGAACGGATAATAATTTAATTGAACGTTTAAAAGAATAGAATATTTTAATTATTCTTTCTAATAGAATATCGTTTAAAATGTTTTAATATAGTGGAAAGAAACTAAATGTGTGTCCACGACGTTTAAACCTTTTCCTCCCTTTTCTATCTTCTTCTCTCGATATGATGGAATAGAATCATTTATTTATTCTAATATAATAGAAAGAAGCCGAATGTCCACGATATCAACACTAAAACTACAGAAGGGGTCAAATGACGCTTCTACAAATTTTCTACTTCAAATGGCAAAATTTGTTAAACCGGTCTTCTTCACATTTATGCCGACTGTCATCAAGATAAAGAACCTATACGTGTATTCATTTATGTTTGTTCATTTATGTATCAAGTTCATTTTTAACATTAAAATAATTATGTATTATACGTCGCTGGTTTCGGTGTTAAATCAAATTCGTGTTTACAGTTCGATCAGCGAAAATTTTGAAGATCTCGGTGAGCACGATCGTGATCGAAACAATGATGAAAACGAACGGTAATGAACAAAGTGAAATTAAGGGAATGAAAGGAAGATTACCGTAGAAATCGCGTCGGTAACCAAGAGCTTTGTCATTGACGGCAGTTTTCTTCGTTTTCCGGTTTCCTTTTTCAAACGGTTCGTCCCTTTCATAGCGTACCACTTCGGGGCCACCATATCTCCCGGTCCATTCTATCGGCATCACCGATGCTGTAAGTCTGCAGTCATAATTTTGGCGGTTTATTGTGCTTCGAGTTTTTCATACACGAGAGGAAACCATTACTCGTGACAGGGAATTGCACCGCGTAGCGGCAGTCGCGCCTGGAAACGAACGACTAACTTGTTCGTCTGCATGGATGGCTGCCCCAACGCAACGCGCTCTGCCAACAATCATTTGCCTCGGCAAATTAGATGTGTCTATTGGACCGCCGTTTGCTCCTTTTCCCCTCTTTTCTTCCCTTTCGTCCTTCGCTTTCGCGCCATCCTGCTTTTTACGCTGTTTCTCACGCGAGCCGATCGCCTCGCACACAGTGTCTTCGATTTCGATCGGATCGACGAAGAATCGACGACAAATCGATGAAAAATTGGTTAAAGATCGACGAAAAATCGACGACAAATCATCGACCAATTTATGATAAATCGTCAACAAATTTTCGACGAAAAATCGTTAATGAAAAGTCGACGAATTGACGATAAATCGTCGACAAAATTTTCGATGAAAAATCGTTGACAAATCGATGACATCGATGAATTAACGATGAAAAATCGTTAATGAAATGTCGTCGACAAATCATCGACGAATAGACGTAAATCGTCGACAAATTTTGAACAAACTTTCGACGAAAATCCTCAACAAATCGACGAAGAATTTCCTAAAAATCGTTAAGGAAAAATAGACGAAGAATTTCCTAAAAATCATTAACGAAAAATCGACGAAGAATTTCCGAAAAATCATTAAGGAAAAATCGACGAAGAATTTCCTAAAAATCGTTAAGAAAAAATCGACGAATCGCCTAACTTTTTACCTTTCCTAAAATCGCGATCGGTACCATAAACGAGAGCTTGCAAGCGCGCAACCATCTGTTTACAAACGTCATTTGACAAAATTCGCGAAGCGCAATCGGCACCGAGTTTAGTTTGCTTTTGAGAAAGTGCTATGAGAGAACACCGTATACTTGGTCGTTCGTTTCATTTCATTTACTTTTTTTCGATCCAACGACCATGCGTCGGGAGACCGGCAGTCTTTTCAGCGACGATGAATTTTAGGTACGCGTTTACACTGCATGTCAGCCATTTTGTTGTATGTACGTTTTGCTAACGTTCGAGTTGAACGGCGAAACACTGAGGGTGTCTTAAGATATAACATAAGGCAAGCCACCCCTGTATCGAGACTCGTTCGTTTCGATATATCTGCACGCGCATTTTTCATGTGGCAACGTTAATTTTAACCAGTTAACTGCGGAGTTTAGATGGAACAGTGATGTTATTAAAATAAATGATTTTATTGTGAATTGTATGAAGAGATTAAAGTAAAACGAGGGAGAATTACACTTTTGTTCGATGGAAAATTATATGATAAATTATAAAGTAGAATGTAATATATTATATGTAATTATCGGAATGAAGTTTAAAGATTGATGACTATAGCTAATGAACGCAATTAACTGGTTAACGCTTATTATGCTGCAGCTGCTTTTTAGCGAGAAGGGCACGACAACCGATCGTCTCGTCGCGTATGTTTGTCGTCGAACGGGATTTCATTAATTGAGATATTTCGTTTTATTCTGATAATCGAAACTCTTCGTTCGTTTATTCGAAGAAGACTAGACACGGTTGTTCAGTGTATTATTAGCCGAGAATTATCGAAAAACTAAGATTATCGAGGACTTAGAATTACCGAAGAATTGGAATTATTGAAGAATTAAAATTACCAAAGAATTAAAATAGCCAAACAATTAAAATAACGAAACAACTAAAATTACCAATGAATTAAAATTCCCGAAGAATTAAAATTACCAAAGAATTAAAATATGCGGACAATTAAAATTACCGATGAATTGAAATTATCGATGAACTAAAATTACCAAACAATTAAAATTACCAAAGAATTAAAATTACCAATGAATTAAAATTCCCGAGGAATCAAAATTACCAAAGAATTAAAATGACCAAACAATTAAAGTTACCGAAGAATTACCAGAAAATAATTGTCGAAGAATTGCCGAAAAATAATTACCGACAAATTACCAGAAAATAATCGGCAAAGGTTCGTCCCTATTCGGAATGAAAGGAAAGGCGATAACGGCGACGTAAACGTCTCGCGAACTAATCGAGTTTCATCCCTTTCGCGGCAAAGATAATTCCATTTTCACGATATCGTGAGAAAATCCGTGGCCAAGGCTCGCTGTACATTCTAGATCGACCCAATCCGTCCAATTCCGACCTCGTCCGTTTACCGATGCATTAAAATTTGTTTCTCCGCGAGCGGGTCGCGCGTAAACCTTCGATTAAGTAACACGTCGACACGTAATTGCGGGCGTTCGAAGCGCGTTAAACGCGACACCCTCGGTAATCCGTTCCAAATCCATTACGCTTGGCCACGACGATGCTCGTTCAGGGACATTTCTTTGACCTTGAACACCGTAGACAGCATTTATCGCGTTAACGGCGACGAGACGAGCAGTTAACGCGAAAGTGTCGGGTCGTTTTCTCGATCGAATCGATTCTCGTCGATCCTTTGGGCGACATCGTACAAACAAATAAAAAAAGAACCGATCTTATGACTCAATAACGCGCATCTCTCCTTGGACCAATGTTCTTCATGTACACTATTATTATATTTTTCATTTTTCATTTCACTGTATGTTATATAATATGTACCTATTTAATTCTCAAATTAATTATATGACAGGACCGATATTATTACGTACACTATCGCTTATAAGTATTTAGGCACTTCACATTTCATGTATTGATACGGAATTATATTTACCAAGAAACATTAAAATAACATGATTTATTTAATTCGACATCCATTATATCGCATTACTTTTACTACCCTTTATTGCGAATTTTTCCTGCGTTTTTATATGATTTACGCTTTCATTGAAAATGCCTGAACACTTATGAGCTACTGAGTTATTGTACTTCACAGTATGTACTTCAAAGAGTGTTGGGGTTGGAATAGACAAATAAAAATTAAATTTCGAGCGATAAATTTAATTAAACATTTAAAGAAACGATTGTCGTAGCTTCAACAACCGCAAACTGATCCATTATGTTCTACTGATTCAATTGTTCAAAAATTTGTCCACCTCCGGCAACCATAAGTATAAACTCATTTTCTATTTTTCATTACTATGTGCTATATAATATGTACCAATGTAATTCTGAAATTATTTATACAACATGACTGATATTATTATGTACATGTATCTCGAAGAGGATTAAGTCGGTGTTGGGGTTGGGATGTAGAAATAAAAATTAAATTTCGAGAGATAAATTTAAATAAACATTTCAAAAAATAAATGTCATAGCTTCAACATCCGCAAACTAATCTATTATGCACGAATGATTGTTCCACTGTGTTGCCCTTTTTCATCCGTCAGTAAATATCATTTACTACTTGATTACTTGCAAATATTCCACGAGGTGCTTTTATATATTACATCGAAAAGGGAAGAACCTTATTGGTCAACCTAATATATGTACTTCAAAGAGGGTCGAGTCGGTACAGTCGTTGGGATATACAAATAAAAATTAATGAATTCATTAAATATTTCAAAGAATGATTCTCCCAGTTTCAACATCCGCAAACTCTATTACGCTCCAACGATCAAATTCACCCTCTTCTTTGAATTCGTGCGGCCGCGTGCGGGGCAGTTTTTTGCCATGATCGGCCGAGTATGGCTGAATAACGTGGATTCGTTCGTGGAGGAACGTTCTCGTACAGTTTCGGCGTGCAAGAACTCGCATATCGAACGCGAAGAAGAAGGGTTTCCACCCCGGTGGGACGTCGCCATCCAAGAGGATTCGCGTGCGCGAACGACGAGTTGTCTCGAGACGATACTCGAAAGTCTCGGAAGGTCACGACACCGAGACTGACGAACCAGGACGACGACTAGTTGCGGATAGTTTGAAGCGGGACAGGGTCGAACTCCTTCGGCGTGGACACTCGAACAATCTCGTTCGAATCGATCGTCGACGCGTGTCCTCGACTAATTTCCGAAACGACCAACCAGCCTCCGCGTTTCTTCTCCTTCGTTTTTTTTGTCCCTCCTCTATTTCCACGGTGCTTTTAACGCGCGTCCTTCGACGTGATATACGTATCGTTCGGTGCTTTGGTACCGGTTGCGCGAACAAGCTTCAAACGTTAATGGCTGTCGACCATTTATCAGCTTAACACCCGAATCCCACGGAATCGGCATTTCTGTTATACGTCCACGTATATAACGAGATCTGTATGTAACGTATGTAGCGTGGAATTCGCGCATTTGTACGCGTTGTACTTGATTCGATGATAGAGGTTAGGCTGTTTCATGGGGTAAGGTTGTCGCGAATGATCAGACTTAACCCTTTGAGCTCGACAGACGACTTATATTCATTTGTTTTAATGCAACAAGTAAATAATTTTCAACCCCTTACCGTAGAATTTATTTGTGCGAGGTGACCGATACAACCAACTATTCATAGCTGTAATATTAATCCTATTTTTATGTCTTAAATTCAGTTTGAATATAAATGGTCATTAATCGTCCGAAAAACATTTATTTATAAATTAAAACTCAAATAAACAGCAGCATAAGTGAAGTATGATATGTAAACTGACTTATAGAATGACCTTTTACCGTGACAAATGTTAGCATATATTTTAATAAAAGCATCCTGATAGTTCTTGTAATTTACAACAAGAAATGTGCCACGAGTCATTTCGATTTATTCCACAAGTCCACTGTTAAGGAGCTGATAGATAAAAGAAATAGAAGCCTAGATTTACTGACATTTCACGACTACTTACGTTTAAATTGTAACTAAACAACAAAAATAAATAATAAATAATAAGAAAACTGTTTTATACAATGATTGTTTATCTGTATGAAGGTTAACATCCACTTTGATTATAAATTAAAAATGAGAATCAAAATGATAATTAACCCCTTGTGCTACAAAGAAAGTTCGAATGTAAAGATTATTTCTTATTTAGATCCTCGACTGGGTAAATGACAATTAGACTCAAATTGGACATCCGACCGCATTAAAAATATAAACAAAGTTTACCATATTTGCATTGCGAGTGCGCCACGAGTGTAGCTCGTAGTTGCAGGGCAAGGGGTAAAGAGATGTCGAAAAAGGCGTACTTATATCGAGTTGTGGGTGAATAATGAAGATATGCTTAGTGTAAGAGCAGAGTGCATAGGACAGGATGAGTAAGGCTAGATGAGTTCACGTTTAAGAAGTGTCATTAGGATGTTCATCGTAGGATGATATAGAATCATAAGTCTTAATGAAGTGTCAGGCTATCTTTGTCACCGAAGTATCCCACAACAATTAGCTTTGTCCAAAACATATTTCATTCACCTTCGGTAAAATTTCTCCCCTGTACCTTCCCGTTATCCTAAAGATCAAGGCAGAATGTGTTCATGAAGTGTCAGGCTATCTTCATCACCGAAGTATCCCACAACGATTAGCTTTGCCCAAAACATATTTCATCTACCTTCGGTAAAATTTCTCCCCTGTACCTTCCCGTTATCCTAAAGATCGAGGCAGAATGTGTTCATGAAGTGTCAGGCTATCTTCATCACCGAAGTATCCCACAACGATTAGCTTTGCCCAAAACATATTTCATTCACCTTCGGTAAAATTTCTCCCCTGCACCTTCCCGTTATCCTAAAGATCAAGGCAGAATGTGTTGATGAAGTGTCAGGCTATCTTCGTCAAGAAGTATGTCACAATAGTTTTCTACCAAAACATATTTCCTTTACCTTCGTTAAGATTTATCCGGCCGCATAATCCGCAAGATCGATCAAGGGTACAGATCGATGCGTAAGATCGATCGAATTCGAGCGTGTACCCGAAGGCGTGGCCACGTGCGGGCGATGTCGATGTCGCGCACGAATCGAGCATGGTCGCGTTTTATTTCGCGAGGCAAGGAGATTTAGCGGCAGTTCCGTTACAGTGTGGAACCGCACGGGGTAAAACCCGCGTCTACGGAAAAGTCGTGGACCAAAGCACCAAAGACGATTGCATTGGAAGAAATAAAAGGGAGAATGCTCCCTTGTTCTCTCCCGTGACCCGCTATCCGACAAAAGGTCGATGGTAAGAACGGATCGGGGAGGAGACCACCGAAAGAGAGGAGTAAGAAGAAGAAGAAGAAGAAGAAGAAGAAGAAGAAGATGTAGCAGAGATGATAAGAGAAGAGAAGAAGTAGACGGTGTGACGGGACGCGATGGCGCGATAGGCAAAGGGGGCGGAAACGTCGAGGGGTGGCTGTGGCGGATCAGGGACGCGGGGGATATCGGGATGGGAACAGGGTGGGAATATCGGAGCAATGAGCAGAGAGGCTGACGGGATGTTCGGAGAGTGGGATAGAACGGTTTCGAGATGCGTTGGAGTGGGACACAGGGTCGAACTCATGGACGAACGAGCCGACGGATAGGACGGCTGGCGCCTCTAGTCAGATCGATGCACGTGGCTCCAGCGGGACGCCGCTCTTCGTACATCTCCTGCTACACCACCCTCTCTCTTATTCTCTCTTGACTTTCTTCGTCCTGCCATGCTACACGATAGAATTCCACGCCGCATACAGGGTGGTTCGGTAAGCGGCGGCCACCATCGACGTTTCGCGATATCCATCGATAACTGCGAATATCGCGAAACGATTTTCGAAGAAACACGCTAGACAAATATTCCTGGGATGTCCAATTAACACATATTCATCCGGTAAATTTTTGCACCGCCATTCACCAAATGTCGGCATTTTTTTTTTTCGTTGTAAAAATTATAATTTAATATACTCAAAATTAAGAGAACGAAATCAATTATTCTCTGTAATATACAATTGTTGATTTTTTGTCATTTATGTGTTAATACGTTCGCTGCCACACGAAAGCAATCGAAAATTGCTTTCGTATTTTCATTTTGAACAAACCTTACCGAATATGTTCACGATACTTTGTTACATGTGTTCTTCGCATATACGGTTCTTTCATAATTTACAGTTAGAAAAGTGAACAAGTTTTCTGTATAGAAATTCGAGTGTTACGCACGCATGGGTAACACGGTAGTCAAAGTGTTAATTGAGACGTGGGTTAACGCTTCTTGAGAAAAATAAAGAAGGGATGAGAAAAGTACAGAGGAAACGGTGATGAACTTGTATACAATGATAGGAGTTTGTGTTTTTTATTATTTACTTATTTTTATATCTTAGTTGCAATTTGAATATAAATGGTCATTAATCGTCCGCAAATGTAGTATTAATTCGGATCGCGAATTAATTGAAACGTGGGTTCGTCAACGCTTGTTGAAAAAAAGGGGTGAGAAAAGTACAGAGTAAAGGGTGATAAGATTTAAGATTTTTAACACTGATGCTACCGAAGTCAAATGACACTCTTACAAGGTTGCTTATTTTATTTTATTTGTTCAGGTAGACTTCTTGAAATTTTTGATGATTTTTATCGAGATGAAGTATTACCGTGTATAATAAGTTACGATATTAGTCTTCTGCATTGGTAATGCACCTTAATTACTGTTATCGATCGACATTTGATCATACAACAGCGTCATCGAGGAGTCTCGATTTCTACATAAGTTGTCCACATTAGTTACCTACTATTAATTACTGTTTCATCAATGAGCCGGTTGGTTGATCATCCAACATCATCATCGACCAGTCTCGATTTCTACATTCGTTTTCTACATCGGTTATCCACATTAATTACTTTTTTTTATCGACGAGTCGGTCTGTTGATCACACAACGCCATCGTGGAGGAGTCTCGATTTCCACATTAGTTTCCAACATCAGTTACCCACATTGATTATCGATGAGTCGTTTGTACTACATGGTCGTTCGAACGATCGGATCGAATCGACGAACGATCTGATCGATCGGCGAATAAACGGGAATCGAACAAGAGACATGTTGCACGTGATTCGAAACGCAGCCCGCGATACACGGGCTACGTAGCGAGCGACCACGTGGCGGTAAATCTGGATCAGGGTTACCGGCGAGTTATATCTGACCCTCTTATTTGACTGACCGTATTACGGTCACTAGCCCCGGCTCTATAAGGTACACGGCGATACACGTACACCTATCATACACGGTGCCTACAACACCGGAGCGTGCGCGTGCGCTTCTATAATGTTCCGAGTAACACGTCAGTATGATCGCGTATGGTGTAGATCGGCGTAATTATGCTCGCGCCAAACTCGGCTTGCTCCGATACATTCGCGTATAACAATACTCGGTAACGATCGAGTTCGCAATTACCCCGCGATGCTTTCTTATTCTAACCCTTTGCGCTCGAAGATATTTTTACTGGTAGCAACACTTAACGTCTTTTGGTTGAAAGTATTGATTAACTTTTCGTTAAGTTATTACTTTTCCATTATTAACACTAGAAGTGCCGGCATTAAATGCATGATAACTTCAAAACTGAAAATAAAGTAGAACAATAAATAAATATTGCAGCATCACCTAACATATACACCTAATTCTCTTTTTACACGAATTGTTTTGTTTTAACACGATTTTCAATATTCAATATTCTATGAATTATTTTCTTTCTCTCAAAATATAATTTATTTCTTATAATATATTTAATGAATTAAAATGTTTAAGCACGAAATAAATTAAGTGAACTCTAACAAGAATTTTTTAATATTGTTTACACCTAATTCTCTTTTTACACGAATTTTTTGGGAACGTATCTATCGTGTAAAAGGAATTAGGTGTACAATCATTAGTTCAATAAAACATGACAGACATATTGATAAAAGGACGGCAACAAAATTTTGTAATATAAAATGCCGAACCCGAAACCTGTCATTTTGACTGGTTGGTAGTTCTAGTGTTAATATAAATAATAGTGTTGAAACATTTGGTATTGCACTGTTATACTCTTATCGAATAATTCTGGTCGATCGAACCTTGAAATATTTATGAACTTGTTGTCCATTATTTACTTACTTTTATATCGTAGTTTCAATTTAATTTAAGTGGTCATTAATCTAGTGCCAACTGCGTTCATCGAGTACACTCGTTATAGGTTGATTTTAATAATTTCAATGAATTTATTCTCGAAATTAAATTTCTCAGTTGACTGGTCAACATAAATAAATTATTAATTGTCTATCAAATAAAAATGAAACATATTTTGATTTTTCTCTACCTTTTTTTGTATAATTTATAATATGAGTAAATGTTATATGTTCGTCACGTTTACTCGTCGGTGTTTGATTTTAATAATTTCAATAAATTTATTCTCAAAACTAAATCCCGCAGTTAACTGGTTAACAAGTTTATGATTCTAAGTTACAAAGTATGTTGAGGTTTTTTAAAAATTCCTGTTGATTTTCATCGAGATAAATAATATTAATACGACCATTAACTTACGTTGCAGTATTCGTTCATTTGTTTTTCAACTTCGTTTTTAATTTCAAAGTAAACGTGCATTACACGACGGTACATTTAGCGTTAATTGATTCGTCCGGGGCAAATTGATCGCGGAGCAAACCAATTTCGCGTGGAAACGGAAACCTCAAGATTTATTTCTCTCGTTCTTCCACGTCCATGCCGTACAAATTCGCGAAAAGTTTATCTCGATTCCAGGTCCATCGCCTCCAGCACGATAACGTAGATCGAGAGCAACCACGATCTCTTTTCGGTTTCTTTTTCGTTTCGTACGTGCGTGTTACGAACCATCGACGAATTCCCTCGTCAATGCCGAATTGTGATTCGAAGAATGTGCAAGAATAAATCCTTGCTTAGAGAATCACCGGCACACCAATAAAGAAAACCTTATCTTTGTCATTTTGTCATCGTTTTATTACTTTAGCGATATTCCATTTCAAATAAATTTGTTCCTTGCATTTATTTTATTGTTAGCGTTATATAAATCACAGTCCTTGTTTATAAATTTATATTAAATTTACATTTATAAACCACAGACATAAGAAAAAGCTTGTTTGTATACCACACCTGTCTATGGCCATAATTTTAGCACGTGGTTCATATACGTATATAAGTACACTCGCAGTTAATGGGTTAAATACATACATCAATGAATTGTTAGTTGTACTTGTCATTCAAAAACATGATTTAAAAAAAGAATTATGTTGCTACACCTTCTAGTTTCCAAGATATTCAAACACACATACTTTCAACCCCAAACGTTTATGGCCCATTGTCACCCCCTTAAAATGCACGATTGCCGATAAAATGAATACGTGTAAAATATTTTTTATATCTATATATCGCACAAGTTTGATCGAAATCAATGTGTCCGAGTTGAATATCGATACAGACAAAAAATTTTGTATTTGGCACCTTTTCGTATTCCGTTGCGTACGAAGTACAAGATAGCATAATAGTTTAGCTCATGCATGGTCAACATATGGTTCGCATAATGAATTTATATCACCCGCGAACAATTTTTTCATATTAGTATTTAACTTCTAGCGATCGATCGAACGAGTTCTCGATACTTCTATATTGTTTAAAAAAACATTTCTTTATGGAGAATTCAAACTTTTACGTCATGCTCGTTGCACCGATTTATACGCAATTATTCATGAACAAGTTACATAATAAATTGTTTTTTTTTTTTCATTCGATCCAACACGCAACCACCCCAACAGACGTCCCGTTCGTTCGATATCGAAGGCAAAAACGATTAGGTTTGTGTCGAGCACACGCACAAACCGCGCGTATTTTTCTTCGGATCTTATATATTTCTTCGGCTTCTATCTCGAGTAATTTCATTTACGTACGACGTATCGTTCCATCTCGAAGGCAAATCTTTTCCATCGAGAAACAGATAGAATGGATTCGATGACGCGTGTGTGGAATATTTCACGGCTTTTCGTCGTTCTCATTTCGGACCTCGTTCAATCTCGTTGTCTAAGCGAAAAAACACTCGACCGTGTTTCGAGGACGAAACACAGATCTCCGTTTCTATCTTTCGATCTTATACACCTCGTGGTTACCAATTAGTTCGTTCGATTGCTGTATCGGCTCGTTCGCGAACGATTTGTTGGCCATCGTGAATCATCGTTGCCAGAATAATATCTTTGTCCCTCTCTTTCTCTTTCATCCTGGTCGTCCTGGGTTTTCTTTTTCGTCTTGTTTCCGCCATCTTTTCGTATTCCCTATCCTTTTTTTTTCTTTCTTTATCCTCGATCGCTTTCCATCTCTCCGTCACCTTTTCAACATTTATTCCTCTAACCTTTGTTTGTCTTATACATATTACTAGAATT
Source organism: Coelioxys conoideus (assembly GCA_947623535.1). Classification (NCBI taxonomy): domain Eukaryota; kingdom Metazoa; phylum Arthropoda; class Insecta; order Hymenoptera; family Megachilidae; genus Coelioxys; species Coelioxys conoideus. The sequence goes on from OX392450.1 coordinate 4,053,185, forward strand.
TTGAAGTTTCGTAAATTGTTCACTGCTTTTTCTCGTTCGCACCCATCCCTCCGCATGCTTTCCACATTTACTCATCTCCCCTTTGCTCGTCTTATATATACACACATAAACAAACCTCACAAAAATTTTGAATTTCGTTAAGTATTTCATTGCTTCTCCGTGTTCTCGTTTCGGACCCTGTCCAATCTCGTTGTTCGAGGGAAAAAACACTCGATTTTCGAGGACGAAGCACGGATCTCCGTTTGTGTCTTTCGATCTTGTACATCTCGTGGTACGCAATTAGTTTGTTCGATCACGGTATCGTGTCGTTCGCGAACGATTTGTTGGCCATCGTGAATCATCGTTGCGAGAATAATATCTTTGTCTCTCTCTCTCTCTCTTTCACCCTAGTCGCCCGTTTCCTTTTCGTCTCGTTTCCGCCATCTTTTCGCGTTCCCTACCCTCCTTTTTTTCTTTCTTTTTCCTCGTTCGCTTTCCATCTCTCCGCCATCTTTTCAACATTTATTCCTTTTTCCTTTGCTCGTCCGTAGCGATTCGGTTTTCCTACGCGTTACTATACCGCGCGACGTCTTAAATGGACGACTTGGCGACGAAGGGACTCCTCTTTTCTTCGGTGGCGCGCTCCCGCACCAAATTTACGGCCACATTCGCCCGCGATCGCGCTAACCTCGTTTACGAGCAGTCGTGCAGCCACGAAAGAAAGATAGAGAGAGAGAGAGAGAGAGAGAGAGAGTAAAGGGCGAGTCGACTGGGACGAAAAAGGGAATCCCGGGTAGCCGATACTCCCTCGTGATCCTCTCGATCATTCATAGGGAGACTCGATCGCGGGTCAACTCCGGCCCGATTCTATCCTCGAATCACCCTTTCACGATCCTCGAATCGCCGATCTCACCGATTGACGAATTCATGGATCCAATTACGACGGAGCCCTTAACCCCTTACGCCCGGAAACGTCACCGACGTTATATACCGGTTACTTCTTTTTCGGCTACAAGACGCGTTGCTTGTTCCGTTCGGTCAACGTAAACGTTGATGCGGAACATCATTTTGTCCCGAACTTTGACTTTAAATTTTTTACGATTCTCATTGAGACAAAGAATTAACATGTTTATTAGTTTATGTTTCGTCGTTCGTTCATTTTGTTTTCGACTACTTGTTTTATGTGCATTTATGTGCATTATATGCAATGCAATTTTATGTGCATTATATGCAGTGCAATTTTATGTGCATATTCATGTGCATGACTCTTGAAATTTCTTATGATTCTCATCGAGATAAAGAATTAATATGTGATTAATCTATGTTTCATTGTTTGTTCATTGATATTGCAACTATTTGCTTAATGTTCATTTGTGTGTATTATATTGTAATGCGACTTCATGTGCATTATTCTTGAAATTTTTTGATTCACATCGATGCAAAGAAATAATATGTGTATTAATTTATGTTCCTTCGTTCGTTCATTTATTTGTCAACTACTTGCTTAATGTTCATTTATGTGCATTATATGCAATGTAATTTTATGTTCATTAAATGCAATTCAATTTTATGTAATTTCATGTGCCTTATTCTTGAAATTTTTTAATTCACATTGAGATAAAGAATTAATATGTGAATTAATTTATGTTTCATTGTTTGTTCATTTATTTTTCAACTACTTGCTTAATGTTCATTTGTGTGCATTATATGCAATGCAATTTTATGTGCATATTCATGTGCATTATTCTTGAAATTTTTTGATTCACATTGAGATAAAGAATTAATATATGTTTCATTGTTTGTTCATTTATACTTCAACATCATTTTTAATGTGCATTCATGTGCAACCTCATAAATTAGAATTAGTTTTGATTATTGAAAATTTATTAAAAAACTTAAACAGAAACGAGAAACATGGAGGAGACGTTCGCGGAACATTGTCCGAGAAAATACGAGTCGAAACTGAAATAAAGCGTATCGTTATGTCGCTTGGACCGTAACTAAAGAGGTCACATTATGTCCGATTCTTAATTCTATCCGACTTCCGGGGAAATTCATGCGAGATTTAACCCTTTGCACTCGAACGGCGTCTCACATTAGCCGTTCGGTCCAATAAAATAACTTGAATACATACTTTTTACCTAAATCTATCCAGCGTTGTACACGTTACCTTTAAAGTTTCGCACCCTTCATCATTTTCAAACTCACGCACGTGGATATTATCATTGTTATAATATTAGGATGACCCATAAGTTTCTTCCTTTTTCGATACCACGTAAAAACGCACTTCAATGAATATTTTGCAAGTAATCCTCAATAATATTAGAGGGAGTAAATAATGATGTTTCCCGAGGAATGGAAGCGGATGATACAGCAAAACTGTGAATGCAACGAATCTACCTTGAACAATAAATATTGTGTATTCGTTTCTATAAAAAAAAAGGGAGGGATTTATAGTGTATACCACATTGTAAATTCATTCATCTATTCGCACAATTCTTATAGAAACAATTCAAATATAAAAATACCAACAACTCTTTGTACTTAACTCACATTCGCCACTAGGTCTAATAGAAGAATAAATATTTTTTAACCAAATCTATAGCGTTATGCGCGTGATCTTTAAACGCAGTGAAATGAACAGTGGCAATTATTAATAAAAAATAATAATTTCCGCAAAATCGTTCAAACTTCAGAACTTTTCAGAAGAGAATCAGAAAGTTTTCGAGATACCGCTTGCCAACGAGAAGAATCAAAGCAAAGGGTTAACTTTCGACTCGCTTTGTCACGGTTTTCGCCTAAAAGGACACAGGATATGTTCCCCCTTTTTTTTCTGAATGCACGGTTTCTCGGTTCACGGAGATTTTGATACATGACCTACCGATTGATCGATACCCTCATCGAACCCAATCACTGTAATTATCCGATCGAATCACGCGAGAGGGTTCGGAATAATGGCTCATTTGTATTATGTGAAGGTGTCGATCGTGTTCTGTTTAACGCGCAAGGAACAGACAGGCCGAGAGGTGGTCGTCAGTCGTTAATTGACCCGGATTCAATAAACATATATTACATCAAGCTCTGTGTCTGTTTCCTAAGCCATCCTTACAAGTGTTAAGTGTCGGTGGGCAAAAAACGATAGGACGAATGTCCGCGGCTAATTGCGAGCGTACGGAAATCAGAGAAACGAACAAGGGTGAAATGAAGTCTCGCAGGAAAGGATGCGATAGCGAGACGCGAGAAAATGGGAATGTAGATTCAGAGTGGTGTCGCATTGCGGCGCAGTGGCAAAAGTGCCCCGATGTACCGACCTCGAAAAGTACGACACACGATTCACTCGAAACTCGAGCGAGGCCGAACGAAAGTCGAACGACGCCCCACCAGATTCATCGGTTGTCCGGCTCGTTACCATAACTCGTGCGACAAATTTCTTTTTACCGTCCGAGACGATGGCCACGTCGCCGACGACGGGGGATCGTCGACGGGTAAATAACGGGCGGCAACGTCTACCGTGGATACGAGCAACAGATTAATCCAACGTATGCTAAGTATGACCATCCAATTTCGTGAAAATCGTTCCATGAACCGATACCCGGGGTCATAGAGCCCGTACTGCACCGAAGAACGACGATTCCGCCGAATATTTCCAAACAATTTTTGCGTTTTACAAACTGCACCCGGGGACATGATCTTCTCTCGGGGGATAATAAAAGAAAATGACAAGATGCTCTTTCGTTTTCTCCCGGAAAACCGACGGGAACGAGACCGGACGGAAATTATGCACGACATATTCGGTCGAAACTCGTGAAGAGTAATTCATGTTCGGATAAATGTGTTATTTATCGTTTATACATGTAAACTGTGTATAGTTTAACGGTCGACCGAATCGATAAATTGATCAAGGACGTTCGACAGATATCGATTAATTGGGGCGGTTTTTTTCTATTATTCATGTGCGATGCATTAGCTGCTTGGTTGTTATCGATCAGGGTGTGAAACATGGCTGGACAATGCAAATTTTACGTTGTCGTATGTCATCTTCGTTCGATTTTGTATACTCGCGTTTCAGTAAACAATTGCAATTTTTACGTTAGCATATGTGGTTATCTTCCTGCCATTTTGTGTCACGATGGATTGCTTATGTTTGCGTAGCAGACAGGTAACATGTGTAATTTTGCATTAAAATTTAATAAATTTTGAGCGACCTTTTCATCACACACATGGTGGGCTGTAGTCGAACTTCCTATAGTGTTTCTTAATGTTAGGTCAGATTAGAGTAACGTTAGTCAAAATGTGTGACATAAGTTCATAAATAAAAGTATCATAAATGAAATGGAAGTGTTAGGTGTACCGCAAGCTCCGATAATTTCGTTTCTACTTTCAACATATATGGGTATACTCTTTTGAGCCACATATGCCTGTGTGTCTTTGTAACTACATTTATACACACGTGCTCTTGGAAATTAACTATACTAAAGATATGAATTAAACTCTTTAGTTAGAAAGTTTTTCAGATACCACCTGCCAATAACGAAAATCCTTTTGAGTGTAAAGGGTTCAAAGCTGCAACAGTTTCTTCCGCTTAACCCTTTGCACTCGAAAGCGTCTTATTGCCAAGTAGTGTCTCTATATAACTTTATAACTGAAAAGTTTATTCCGTTTTTTGGAGATCATCATTTTTTATTATGAACTACCCATTTCACTCTGTCTAAACATCACACTTGTAACACTGTAGTTTCAACTGAATAATATTCCCTTAAACTGTTCCATTAGACAAAATGACGAATGTGAATCGCCGTTCGAGTGCAAAGGGTTAAAATATCCTTCGTAACACCCGTTTAGGTGTTTGCTGTTCTCGCCTGCAAAATGTGCACCTGTAAAATATCCAGCAAAAAGTCCCTGTAAAATATTGACCTGTATAAAGTATCCCTGTAAAAAAGGACCCTGTACAAGGTCCTTGTACAAGGACCTGTACAAGGTATCTCAGTAAAAAGTGTGTCTGTAAAATGTGTCCCTGTAAAATGTGATTCTGTAAAAAGTGCCCTTGTAAAATATATCCCTACAGAAAGTGTCCCTGCAAAATGTGTGCCTCTAAAAAAAAGCATGTCCCACATGTATCGAGCGTTGAAGAACACGTGCTCCCCGACGAAGTCAAAGAAAAATAAATAAAAAATCCTGGGCAGATAGCCGGTAGCAAACTGCAGGGTGTATCGCGGCGTTTCACCCGCCGGAAACGTGAGAGACACACGCAGGGTGGGGGTGGCGAGATGTTTCGCAGCAGGGTGTCGGAAATCATAACGAACGCGTTAATTGGAAAGCTCTAAAGGAAGCGTGGTAGGCGACTTCCCGCACTCGTCACGCGGTCGCGAATTCAGAATAAGCTGGAATCTCGTATGGAGGCAACGAGACGCTCTTATTGAAACAAGGAGACCGAGAAACGACGTCCCGGAGTCTCGTGGCAGCTCTCCTAATCCGCGAGCCAAAACCTCGTTCGTCGCGATACGTGACAGACGATATTGATCACGCGATAAAAACTTCCGTTCCATTTGTTCCGGCCAACGCGATTTTGTATTAATGACAACGGGGGACAAAGAGGCAAAGACAAACAGACAGAGAAAGAGAGACATAGAGAGAGAGAGAAGGATAAGGGTTGTTTGAGAAGATCGTAGACGAGGAGCGTAAAGTGAATAGGTGCGAATACGGAAAATGCGTAGGTATAAAAGAAAGAAAAAATAAAGGGACAGAGAGAGAGAGAGAGAGAGAGAGAGAGAGAGAGAGAGTGAGTAGGGGACTGGTATGGACAAAAGAGGTACGTTCGCGCGCGTACGAATACATACACGCATGTGTGAAGGCGCGAATACACATATGTACATATGTGTGTACATACAGTGAGGGGCAGAAGTGTTCGTGCACTCGGAATGTAAAAATAAAAGCAACATTTTCTGTATTATTATTTATTATACATATAGCTAGCCTATAAACTAATAGGTTCTACACGAGGGTTGATTATCAACTTAGAACAACATTTCTTTTGTTGGATACATAATCTCGTTTCTTGACTATGATATAACATGTGTTATTACTTTCTGTTATTAATCACCACCGTTGCCCATTTCGGCATGTTTCAAGATCACTCTTACAAGTGTATAATATACAGTTATATACGTTTGAATACACTTAACCCTTTGCACTCGAGAGGTGATTCACCCTCACCGCCTTGTTTAATACAGCAATTTGGAGCATGCGTTTCTTAACCAAACCCATAGTGTTGCGCGTACGATGCATAAACACAATGAAACAGCTTGACAGTGGTAATTAACCCCTTGTACTGCGATTTATTCGGCAAGTATGTCAGACATGACGACCTATTAATTGCTGCAACATTGACACTAAATCTACCGACGTATAATGCACAATTATTTTGAAGTTGAGAATGAAGTTATAAAATAAACTAATAAAAGATGATACGTAAAGCGATACACATATTAATTTCTTATCCTGATGAGGATCAAGGTAGATTTCAAGAAAACCATCTTCACAAATTTTGGTATTTGAACTACGACATTTATTAAACGGTTATTTGACCTCTTTGGTAGTTTTAGTGTTAAGAACTAAAGAAAGTATACTGTGCAAATTACAAGTGGACCGAAATCGAACATTCAATCGTATTAACAATGTAAACATGGTTCACCATATGCGAGTCACGTGTAGTTCATAATTATAGCACAATGGGTTAATGAAGCGATATCTTTGAAAGAATTCAAGAAAGTTTTCAATCAAAAAATTATACAATGGCTATGTGCTATTTGAATGTATATACATATATATACTAGCATTTATGGTACTCTAACATTTTCTATTTTACCCCCAAAATATCACAGTGTGTGATACTTATTAACGCTAAAACTCCCAAAGGGGTGAAAAGACCGTTTTACAAATTTCCTGTTTTGAACGACAAAATTTGTTGAGACGATGTTTTTGAAATCCATGCTGATTCTTATCAAGATGGAGACTCAACTCGTGCATTCAGTTATGTTACATCGTTTATTCAATTATTTTTCAACTTCATTTTTAACTATAAAGTAATTGTGTATTGAACGTCGATAGTTTTAGAGTTAATGTTATTCAGGTACAAACGCACAAAGTTGACAAAGAAAAAGAATTATCGAGTTCGTATCAACCGTACGTTCACGAATCACGCACGAATCCAAATACACGCTAGGTAATCGAATTTACCGAATAAATCGTGACCCTTTCGTGTAGCCATAAGAACGAAGAAAGTGTCCACAGATTTTTGAGCGGCGGTGTACAGTTTCGTGCCTCGCTGTACGTATCGGTCCATACTTAAGAGGTTAAGCGCGTGCAACCAACAGGCCGGTAGGTTGAATCCTTTCGGTGGTGAAGTTCGTGGCGCACTTTCATAGAGGGCTGAAGTTACATGCGGGGGTGTGGATGTCGTTGGCTCTCGTAACAGAGTCTTCGACCGTGGCCGTATCGAGTCGATGTCTGTGTCGGCGGTGGCTCGCAGACTGGTATGCGCGAGGGTGGAAAAGAGACGAGGAAAAAGGGGTGGCGGATCGTAAAGGGGAGATCGAGCAAGGGAAAGAAACGAGAGGGAGGAACAGCGAAGAAAAGGGACAGGAACGGGACGGAACGAAAGGAGCAGAGAGACGGCGAGAAACACGGGGCAGAGGGGCGGAGGAGGTGGAAGGCAGACGGGCGGCAGACAACCCGTGCTTATCCCCGCCTGTCCCACCCCCGCCTGCCCCCCAACGACTCCCGGTTCGTGACTCACCAAACCGTTAAGGGATGAAGCCGCCCTGCTTTCACTCAACGTACGCACACGATCGCAGATATTTGCAGATCCGTGCGCGTCAACCTACTCGCACACGACCATACTCTGCTCGATAACCGCGACGCGTCTCTTGTTACGAACATGGCCTTTCCTCTATCGCGCTGGATTCCCTCGACCACCCCTTTTTACACCCGGCTATCGACGACGTATCTCGTCGTTTACAAATTCGCGGGGATTTTTCGGGGTGCGTGGACGACTGGGAATTTCACGCACGAATGTACACGAATTTCCTGCGAATTCGTCACGGGGTTACGCGCCTGTCGATGCATCCTACGTGGTACAACCCTTTGAACATCCGTATATCCTTCGACGAGGGAGTCGGTGAACGCCATAGTTTGCTTCTCTCCTTTCTGCACGGAATCACTTGGTCGCGCTGTTTGTACACGTGTACTACTTCGTATCGCAGATTCGCGACGGGAATGCTTGTTATACTAAGACAATAGGTACACGTTTGCAAAGATACGTTTGTAATGTTCTCGAAGATACACGTTTATTTAGATACATGTATGCAAAGATACGCGTTTACGAAGATACATGTTTACGAAGATACACGTTTATTTAGATACATGTTTCCAACGGTATACGTTCACAAAAGTACACGTATGCAAAGATACATGTTCACAAAAGTACATGATTGCAAAGATACACGTTTACGAAAATGCATGTCTGCAAAGATACACGTTTATAAAGATACGTGTATATCGTGACACACGTTAATAAAGATACACGTTTACAAAGATACGCATTCAAAGACAAAGAAGACGCGACGAATATTATTGCCCAATAGAATGCGTTTGGTGGTTGTATCATTAACCTCTTGTGCTAATATTTATTGAATAAGTGCGTACAACATGACAAACTATACATTGCTACAATATTAGGGTGACTAAAGCAAATTCGAATGCCATGACTGTTTTGTATCTAGCGATTCTCGACTGTGTATATTACAATTGGACCGAAATTGAATGTTCAATTGTATTAAATATCAAAACAGGGATTATTATACTTGAACTGCGAGTGCGTCACGAGTAGCTCGTCATTGTAGCACATGGGGTGAAGAGAACTCTTAAAGGTTTCATGAACATGTTACGTGCAACGTGTATTTGTTGTACGCGTAAAACTTGATCAGCAGACCACGTGAACCATAAATAGCACACGCAGACATATTTATTGAATGCGCTGAAAGTGTATATTTTATGAAAACGTTAATTCTGTAAAATGTACTTCCTCTAAAAGTATGGAGGTATTATGGAAAGTGCAATATAGAACAAATCACGTAAATTTATTTAATTGTTGTACAGGTACAGTCACCAAGCTTGCCCCTCAAATATCTTTTTTGTTAAAGGTACGTCAAATGTCTTGACAACAAAGTTGAATAATTCAATGGCACTCACATGTTACACAAAAGAATTGTGTTCTTTTCTCATTCTTTCTAGAGACACGAAAGTCACTTCCATTTCTTTAAATGAAACTACCATTTATCAAACACCTACAATGATAGCCCCTTTCATTGGGAATACAGTGACCATATTGATTCAAGATCGAGAAGAAAAAAAGTGCATGAAACTAAAATATGGATGCAGAATAAAGTAATAAAAAAAAGCAAAGATATTCGAGGTGCAAACTTTATGTGACTCACCCTGTACATACATCAGTAATTAACGCTAGAAGTACCGGCATTAAATGCATGCTTACTTCAAAACTGAAAATAAAGTAGAAAAATAAATAAATAAATATTGCAGCATCACCTACCATATACAACCATTCATTAGCTCAATAAAACATAACAGACATTTCTACGAAAGGATGGCAATATAATTTTGTAATAAAAAATGCCACACCCGAAATCAGTCATCTTGACTGATTGGTAGTTCTGATTGGTAGAAAAATAAATAAATAAATATTGCAGCATCACCTACCATATACAACCATTCATTAGCTCAATAAAACATAACAGACATTTCTACGAAAGGATGGCAATATAATTTTGCAATAAAAAATGCCACACCCGAAATCAGTCATCTTGACTGATTGGTAGTTCTGATTGGTAGAAAAATAAATAAATAAATATTGCAGCATCACCTAACATATGCAACCATTCATTAGCTCAATAAAACATAACAGACATTTCTACGAAAGGATGGCAATATAATTTTGTAATAAAAAATGCCAAACCCGAAATCAGACATCTTGACTGATTGGTAGTTCTGATTGGTAGAAAAATAAATAAATAAATATTGCAGCATCACCTAACATATGCAACCATTCATTAGCTCAATAAAACATAACAGACATTTCTACGAAAGGATGGCAATATAATTTTGTAATAAAAAATGCCAAACCCGAAATCAGTCATCTTGACTGATTGGTAGTTCTGATTGGTAGAAAAATAAATAAATAAATATTGCAGCATCACCTAACATATGCAACCATTCATTAGCTCAATAAAACATAACAGACATTTCTACGAAAGGATGGCAATATAATTTTGTAATAAAAAATGCCACACCCGAAACCAGTCATCTTGACTGATTGTTAGTTCTAGTGTTAATTCGACGTAATTGAATCCTAGTAATCCGTCTTCTTTGCAGGAAGAACGTTGAACGGCCAACCGTTGCTGGAGTTCCCGATGTCCAGCGGGGAGCCAGCGTTGGAGCCGCTGAAAATCAAGAGGGCGACCCTATGGGCGAGAGTCGAATTCAAACACGCCCATCATTACCAGCATCGCCGTCAGGGCGAAACGAACCAAAGAAACGTGACGTTATGGGTGTTCAGGGTTCGCTGCGGCAACATGACGCACCTCCGCGGAAAGGTAAAAAAATGTGGAAATCCTCGAACGTCCACGAAAGGAGAGGAAACGGATTTTCTCGGCTCGTTATCCGATTTATATAAATTTAATCGCATTAAAACGTACGGCGATCTTAAGCCGCCTTGCCGATAATTTCTCCGATATTACCGGGTACGGTTGTCGGGTTTCAGCCGATCGGGAAGCTTCGAACAAAATACCGTCGTGCGTAAAGAGAAGGCACGAAACGTGTGGGGGTGGGAAATGAGAATCACGATATCGTACTCGGTTTCGCAGGAGCTCGGCCAACATCTGGAGATGGTCACGTCCCTCGGAGTGAACGTGGCGCAATTGGGCTGGTTGAAGTTCGACGTGACCGGGGTGACGAGCAGCTGGTACGCGACGAACGAGGGCTCCACCAAAGACAAGTTGACGTTGCTGGTCGACTGCACCGGATGTGGATCGCGGGTCCATGTATCGACGTTCGACGGCCACTCCCCGCACGTCATCGAGTCATCCTTCGACGCTAAAGGTACATATCACGGTGTCGAACTCGTGGTTTATCGAAAAGAGGGTCTTCGAGACTCGTAGGAGTTTCGCGCGCTCGTGTATGCAAATACGAATTATTTTTAGACAGATTTTTGCCTGCCTATACGTTTCACTAGGCACAACTATCTGCTCGACTAACGATAACCATCGGTTTTGATTACCTTGTTGGATTCAAGATTTTTGCTATCTGTTACTTTCATTCTATGTATGCTCTATTTATTATTTTCATTCCAACCACATGTCGCCTTCTTTTATCTATTAGCTTTGTTATAACTATATGCAGTCGATCCTTTTTTCGCCACATATCGTCCATCTTTTTTCATCACATATCGTCGAACAATCCTTTTTTTCACCACATATTGAACAATCCTTTTTTCACCTCATATTGAACGATCGTATTTCGCCACATATCGAACTATCTTTTTCATCACATATCGTTGATCAACCCTTTCTCCGCCGCATATTGTCGATCTTTTTTCATCACATATCGGACGATCGTTTATCGCTGCATACCGAACGATCATGCATCGTCGTCTGATCGGATGATTCGATGTTCCAGGCATCCAAGACCCGGACAGACCGTTTCTGGTAGTCCGTACGGATCCAGCAGCCGTGAAACGAGTGAGGAGACGAGCAGTCGAATGCAGCGGCGCGATAAAGGGCCAGTGTTGCAAGCAGAGATTCTACGTGAACTTTTCTCAGCTCGGTTGGGACGACTGGATAATTGCTCCTCAAGGGTAAGATCACACAACAACCGATTTCATAGAATACCACGACAGTCGATAAAAAAGGTAGAACAACTTTTCTCATCTCGGTTGAGTTAAGTTAAGTTAGAACGACAAGATAATACCTCTTCAAGGGTAAGATCGCAAAGCAGCACGATTTCATAGAGTAACATAACAGCTGATAGAAAAGGTAGAACTTTTCTCACCTTGGTTGGGACAACTGGATAACTCCTCAAGGGTAAGATCGCGACTCTATCGATTTCTGTAGAGGAAATAGAAAAAAAAAGAATGTTCGATGGAACAACGACGGTTTTTCGTCGAGCGGAGAGCCATAGATCGGTGTTCGTAGGCCGTAGACTGCGTACAGTCACTCGTAAGGTATCTCGTGAAATCGGAGTGTCGCTTACAAGTGCAACGGCCCTAAACCCTTAACTCGCAAGCAATTATCGCGTAGTCATCTAAGCCGTCGTACAAAGAACGCGATACGCGAATTGTTGAATCGGTTGTCGTCCACGGGACCATTCTTCTCGCGAGTACCGCGTTAAACAGCTAGTTTTAGAGACATCTCGATAACACACCGCTACGTGAGCAGCTAGATCAACCCTTTGTACTCGAAAATATTTACTGGCGATAAAAACAATAACTCTTCCATTTGACAAGTTTGAATTTTTTTTTAATTATTACATCGAGTGTATAATACTATATATTCGGTCAAAAGTTATTCATTTCAAATTGTATTAAGTAGAATGACGAATGTGGGTCCCTCCTTGAGTGCAAAGGGTTAACGCGAACAGATTGATTAATCAAAAAAATTATCGAATTCTTATCAACTGAACCTTGTCGCAAAATATTATTCGAGGGTGATTTATACCAGCCTTTATGGTACTTTATATTAGCCTTTATTGAAATGCCGCAGTGTGTCATAATTATTAATTTCTGTGTATTTAAACGATAACATGAATAAATTCATGATCTTCCAACACGCACTTTACTTCAAATAAACTTACGTATACATACGTGAGCATAACGATAATTCTCAAAAGAAAATGACAATTTACATTCCCACGTGCGACTCTGTATACTCATTGCGGAAACGTACATGAAACAAAAGAACGTTGGCAGTGGTTGGAAGAAATCAAACAAGATTCTACATTTGTGTCTAAAGTTCAGTCGTCATTGATCGATTTTCGATGTTACTCAATAACAAAAGCAGAAAGTTGATTTTTGCGACTGGCGTAAGATTAAATAATAATAAAGTTTATTTGAGGCGAAATAAAAATATGCTATTTCGACTCACTGCGTTTATTAGCTGTTACTCGATCAAGCGTTCAAGAACGAATAAAGACTCTACGAACACCCGAAAATGGCTCGCACGGGAGAGAGTAACAAATGGCTCTAGCGCTGGCAAATTCCACTGCAAGAATCGCCGCATTAACACTAAAAATACCAAAGGGGCAAATGATCCTTTTTCAAATTTCCTACTTCAAAAAATAAAATTGGTTAAGATGATTTTCTTGACATCTGTACCGATTGTCATTCAGACAAAGCATCCATAATTGTATTCATTTGTTTCATCAGTTGTTCACTTATTCCTCAACTTCATTTTTAACTCAAAAATAATTGTGCATTATACGTCGGTAGTTTTAGTGTTAACAAAGAACCTCGCTGTGGCAGATTCCAATACAAAGGTGTCTTCGCAGACACATCGAACTCGTACCGAAGACACCCCCGTCGATATAGTTATTTTTTTAGCTCTCTCGGAGAAGCTTCCGGAAAGCGGAAGTGCGCCAAGAAAAAGGCACACGGCCCGATCTGACTATTCGTCGTTTTTCTATTTCCTAACACCGGATCGATTATAATCGAACGAATTCTCCTTCGCAGGTATTACGCGAACTACTGCCGAGGTGATTGCGCCGCGGGCCACAGAACGCCGGACACGTTCCTCAATTACTACACGCACGTGATCGAGGAATACCGGAAGATGGATCGACTGGCCGGCATGCAACCGTGTTGCGCCCCGCTCAAGTTCTCGCCGATGTCGCTCATCTATTACGGGCCCGATTCGAACATCATCAAGAGGGATCTACCAAAGATGGTGGTGGACGAGTGCGGTTGTCCCTAAGTGTTCCTCGGTGCTCGTTGTGTTCGGTACTCGATAATTTCCGGTGTGTTCCCGGTTCTCTCCGCGTCCGCCATCTTCGACGCTCGACCCGTCCGTCTTTCGGCGTTCGCCGAATAAAAAATCGAACGATCACCGGTGGTCCCCGTAGGTCCACGACACGCGGTGAAACTCGCGTCGGAAACGGCTTCAACGTCGAACGACGACCCCTCGCGCGATCACCCCACGTCTCGGATTACGCGATTTTCGGCACGTTGCAGACGAGCCTCGATCCGGTTTCCTTTGGGGTTCGTCGCCGGCATAGCGACGATATATGTACTTATACATACTTACACGCGTACGTGTATATCGCAGCGCGTTTGAAAAGCGATCCGCGTGTTCTCGAATCAGGTCCAAAAGCAATTTTCTACGTTACAACGGATTCTCGATCGCCGGCAATCCGATTACGATGAAACGAAACGACGCGACACGACGTGACCGGACGCGACGCCACCGACAACAGGGACGATCGACGCGGTTGCAATACCGATCGTTACACCGGCCCCTCGACGAGAACTTTCGAGCATGATCGATCGCGAACAACTCCACAACGCGTACGCCCCTTCACCGAAAAGAGAGTCACGATTTTCGAACTCGATATCGGGTTAAAGTGTCGCGGGAACCGGACGATGTCAATTAGGCGCCACGCCTAATCGCCGATCGCGTGAAAAATGTCGAGCGAAGACCGACGGACGAGTAATCGAAGGTTTCGCGACGCGCGAATTAACGCGAGATTAATTAACCGAAATTCTTACTAAGAGCTTAAACCTTTCTTATTAGCCGCGCGACGAATGGAGGAAAAAAGAGGAAAGTAGAACGTAACAATTGATGAAAGTAAAAGAGACTATATATATATTGAAAAAAAAAAATATATATATATATACATAAAATAGAAATATATATATATATATATAAATATATATATATATTAATTAACCACATATATGTAACGTACGTGTACGCATGCGTAAAAACATACGTACAGAGACGCGCGAGCATGAGCGGACGTGCGAGGTGATTCAGCCGAGTAGAAATACTTAAAATATGGTCGTAAGGTTAACTCGTAAACGATATAACTCAATCCGATTGCCTTGTTTTTTATGCGAAACGTATGAAAGTATCGACTTAATGATTTAGCGAGCTAAAGAAGAAGAAGAAGAGAACCGAGATTACTATTAAAATATACGACACGTGCATGTATACCGTGCGTGCGCATAAGGTATATTGAAATATAAAATACAAATGCAAAATACAAATACAAATACAAAATACAAAATACAAAATACAAAATACAAATATAAATATATAAATATATAAATATATAAATATAACGCGTAAGGGAGGGAACGGGTGCATTCGAAAACGCGGCGGGGACGGGAGGGTGGGAATAAACGGGGGCAAACGTCGTGGGTGGGTCAGGGGTGGGACACGGGGTGTATTCAAGAGTTCAAACAAAAAGCCCCAAGGGAAAGATTATTATCGTTTACGGAGTGAAAATGATCGATTTTTCGCGTAAACGTCGACGAACGTTTAAATCGTAATTTCGAAACCGTCCGCGTGCGTGTGCACGCGTGCACAAACGCATGTGCACGCACGTGTTACGAGCGATACTCGCGCATAATTCAGGAATTCAAACGACCGTGATGAACGTCGAAAAACTCGTACAATTATCGAGTAACGCGTGTCCGCGGCGTACCCGTAAACACATAGGCAATAATTAATAAATTAACGCAAAAGAACAAAAAAGACAATACGCGGTTCGTCGATGATCTGTCCAACGGATGTTCTCCCGCTTTTTTATATATACACTTTTCAAATTCTTATCGTCGATAAAGAAAAGGAAAAAAAAAAACTCTTCGATGTATTTTTCAGATAACCATTTTAATTCCACCGTCCATCTATAAAAAAATGCAAAATAAGGAAAACGAAAAAAAAAATATACAAGTATCACGCGTGTTTCACCACCGTCGCTACCACGTATATTTTAAGAGCAAATAAAAAAAAAATAAAGGCAACCTCTTTGAACGCAAACGCCGAGAAGCGTGCGAGGCATTTTCACACGCGTCTAAACAACAAAATCAAATATTATTCGCGATACTCTTTCAAACGATAACGACGAAAGAGGATAATAATTCGTGACGCAACGTCACGCGATAACGAGTGCGCGACCAGCGACGATTCCCGTACGGAACGTGTGAGTTGCGATCGAACGAACAATACAAAATGACAATAATTAATCGAAGGTCTTAAAAAGAATGAAATGAAAAAAAAAAAAAAATATTGTCTCGAGAATCGAGACGGTGATTCTTTTATATACGTATAAGCTAGCATACGCGCGTTTCACGCGTTTTCTCTCCCGATGTTTTACGTTCGTGCGTGTTTGATTATTGTTTACGAAACGGTGATTCGAGCGAGACGCGAAAAAAAAAAAAAAGAAAAAAATGATGAATATCCTTTCACGGACAAAGTCCATTTCATCGATTTTCGCGAACGATCGACTCGACGCCGATGCGCGGCTAAATTAAAAGAAAAAACAGGAGGAAAAAGTATGTTAGGCGACTAATTGAAGGAAAAAGAAAAAAACACGTGATAATTCCGTAATTCCGTATTACCGTGGGACAGTTCGCTAAACCCACGCAGCCTTATTAGGCCTTATTAAAGTATTATCGCATCACTATTAAACTTAACCATTAAAGTAACGGTAAGGCTTAAGGTACTCGAACGAATATACGAAAAATAAAAAAGCAAGTAACAAAAGTGACGGCGAAAATTGTTGGACGTTGATAGAGAAAATAGGTAAACAAATGGAAAAAGACTTAGAGATCGGTAAAGGAACTATAGGGAAACGAGAAAAAGAAACTAGAAAAAAAGAGGTGAATCATTTGCTTCTCGATTGTTTCGTGTTTGTTTTTTCCGATCGAAACTTCGACGAGAAAACGATTATCGGGTGTACAAATGATTTGTCGGACAGAAACGTTTAAAACGTTGGCTCGTAAAAACTAGTCGTCAGAAAATTGATTGTTTATTTAAAAAATGGAAAAGACTGGAGATCGCTAAACGTGGTGTAGGAAAATGAGAAAAAGAAACTAGTAAAAAGGAAGTGAATCGTTTCCCTCCCGATTGTTTCTTGTTTGTTTCTTCCGATCGAAACTTCGACGGGAAATCGATTATCGGGTGTACAAATGATTTGCGAGACAGCCAACGTTCGAAACGTTGGCCCGTAAAAACTGGTCGTCAGAAAATTGATTGTTTATTTAAAAAAATGGGAAATACGAAAAATCGTTAAATGAGCTGTAGGAAAATGAGAAAGGGAAACTAGAAAAAAAAGAACGACGAAGGAAGGAAACAAATCGTTTCCTTCCCGATTGTTTTTTTCGATCGAAACATCGACGAGTAAACGATTATGGTGCGTATAAATAATTCGTGAGATAGTAACGTTTAAAACGTTGACTCGTAAAAACTAATCGTGAGAAAATTGATCGTTTATTTAAAAAATAAATCGTTCGAAATCGCATTGAAACGCCATGAAATAGAATCGTGCGAAAGATTAGGCGATCCACCCCCGAGTGTCGACGGGGGTGGTAGAGAAAAGGGGTTATGCGAGCTGGTGCGTCACGTGCGTCCAACGTTTCGCCGTTCATCTAGCCAAAAAAATTGATTGCGTCCAAGGTAATGTTAAAAAAACGAGTTTAAACAATCGTATTCTAGTATCGTTAAGGAAATTTTCTCCTTGTTCCTTTTTATCTCTTCTTCCGCAACCTTACTCTATTGTCCCTTTTTACGACGACTATCGTTACAGTCATTACTATTACTAATATTAATATTAACTACTGTTACTACCATTGCTGCTACTATGACCACGATCCGTACTACTACTACTACTATTTAGTACTACTATTACTACTACTACTACTACTACTTCTACTTCTATTACTATTACTATTACTACTACTATTACTATTACTATTACTGCTGCTGCTACTACCGCTATTACTAACTACTTCTACTACTACTTCTACTACTACTACTACTACTACTACTACTACTACTACTACTACTACTACTACTACTACTACTACTACTACTACTACTACTACTACTACTACTACTACTACTACTACTACTACTACTACTACTACTACTACTATTACTAATACTATCGCTATTACCACTTTTACTACTTACTTACCATGCATTTTTATTAAAGATGCTGTTTCTAATATTATAATAACAAGAATGAGAATAAAGATAAGGATAACGTTGTTATTAATTAATACTATCACCAATATTGTTATTATTACTATTATTATTAATAATACTATTACTACTACTACTACTATTATTGCTACCGCCGCTAATGCCGCTATTAACTATCTAGTACCACCGTCATTAATAATAATAATAAAAAAAAAGATAATAATATTAATAATCGTATTCTTACTACTAAGACTGCTATTACTAACACAACCACTTTTATTCTTACACTTGCTACTATCTTCTACTACCATTACTACGACTATTTTTATATTTATTATCGATACCAATACTAGTAATAACGCTAATGTTAATGTTAAAATTAATATTAAAGGTATTGAAACGCTCGTGCTGCCTCTGCTGTTCTCGATAACGCTGCTGAGATTACTAATAGCATTATTAACGTTACTACTAGTACTAATACTAATACTATTACCACCGGTACTATTATCATCGCTACTATTAATATCATTAACCCTATCGTTAAAGTAATACCATTGCTATTAATCGCAAATATCTTCTGCTATCGTCGTAACTCTCATCGTCGTTACCATTCTCGTTACCATCTATTTATAACTTTTTTATTATATTTTATTCTTCGATCCGTATTTTATTCGCTATTCTAATTACCTTAATTATTATTTAAAAGTGTTTGTTCGCGAATAAGCAAGTAACGTACAATGTAACATACGAAGTAACGTTACTTGCTTACATACGTACTTTATAAAGTAACATACGAAGTAACATAAAAAGTTACGTGCATACGTTACAAAATACAAGCGTTTATTAAAGCTCGTTGAATATACGAAAAAATCTCGATCCACGGGTTAACGAATAATATCGATCGGTATAGTAATCAAAGGTGGCGACGACAACGATGACGACGATGATATATTGCAAATGGTAACCGCAACCATCGGCCGCAATCGCTGCTACTGCTATTACTAATACTAGTGCTACTACTACCACTACTACTAACGCTGTTACGACGGTGATAACGATACTAACGACAATAACGATAATAGTAGTAATGGTAAGGGTAACGGTAATAGTAATAGTAACAATAACAATAACAATAACGATAACGCGTAAGAACGAAATAATTGAATCGACGCGTTTCACCGAAGATACTGCTGCCTATGGCAACAGTGTCTGCCGTTTCGTAATTCAAAGTCATTAGGGGGTGCTAGAATTACAAAAAAAATTAACGAGAGAGAGGGAGAGAATCGAACGAAATTCGTACTCGGCCTATCGTCACCTCGCCACATATGTATTTCGAATATACGACAAAAGACAACGCGTGTATCCCTTTACTTGTCGTTCCTTTCGATAGTTCGAGCGATTCGTGATCGATCGATAATCGATTGGTACTGATCGTTCGCGCAATACGTAATCGATAGTAAATCGATTCACGGATCGATCGCGAATCCATTCTCGGATCGATCTGTGATCAATTTGTACAGATCGTTCGGACGATACGTGATCGATCGCTAATCAATTCGTATTGATCGTTCGAGCGATTCGGGATCGATCGCTAATCGATTGGTACTGATCGTTCGCGCAATACGTAATCGATAGTAAATCGATTCACGGATCGATCGCAAATCCATTCTCGGATCGATCTGTGATCAATTTGTACAGATCGTTCGGACGATACGTGATCGATCGCTAATCAATTCGTATTGATCGTTCGAGCGATTCGGGATCGATCGCTAATCGATTGGTACTGATCGTTCGCGCAATATCTAATCGATAGCAAATCGATTCACGGATCGATCGCAAATCGATTCACGAATCGATCACAAATCGATTCACGGATCGATCACAAATCGATTCACGAATCGATCACAAATCGATTCACGGATCGATCGACGATCGAGGACACGAGGAGTCGAAAAATTCGACCGTTCCGCAATGGAACGAAGGTGAAACGGAAGGAATGGGGTGACGGTCGTAGGTAATTCGTTGTTTCTCGAACGAATCGAGAATCGATTGTACACATCGTCGACCGTGCGAATAGCCGAAGACGCGTACAAACACTCGCGCACCTAACTTGTGTATATATGTATGTATCCGTGCGCCGAACTTACTTCGTTTAAGTAGCATCTAAGTACGTGTGTATCGTTTCCGTGGAACGGGTCATCCTTTATACACACACGATCGAGGAACTGAACACACACACATTCGTTTATACACACACGATCGTTTATTAACATACGTTCCAGGAGCTGGCGTATTAGGTCTCGAACATCGGTTTATACACACACGCTCGAGCAGTTGCAATATTCGTCTCGGACGTTTGTTTATACGCGTATGTTCGTTAATACACGCATGTTCGTTTATACGCGCATGTTCGAGGAGCTTGAATATCTGTCTCGAAGGACGAAATTCAAACGAACCGGCGAACGCGTTCGTAGAAAGAGATTAGATCCGATAGACGACCGCTTCGAAGAGACATCATAGCGTACGATCACACGTGTCCCTAAATTGTAATTCAAAAACATTCGAAAGGATTCGAGCGAGCAGAGACTCTCTGGGTATCGTGCTACATTGATAGGCTCGTGATCGTTTGGTCTTGATCATCGATCGATCAACCTCGATCAGACGATTTGTCTACCGTGTACCCCTCTCTCTCCCCCTCTCCGCGAACATATATATATTTGCAGCGCAGATTAAAGTGCCTTATGACAGTTTATTCGTACTGTAAAGCAATATCCAATTGTCGGGAACGGTAAGACGATCGCAAAAGAACCGAAAGCACGGAGGAAAGGCAGAAACAGGGAACGGGCTGAGAAAACGAGCGGAGAGCGGGCGAGAGGGTGGAGTTGGTAGCACAGAGAAAGATAAGGGATGAAACTGTGAAAAGGTTCCAGGTGGAAACATTGAAAACTAATAAAAAAGGCACGTTCGTTTTGGTATCAATAAAAGATCGGTAGCAATTTGTCAGAACGCGTAAAATGACGGTCGTCTATGAATAAGTGAAATAACGAGAAATATTGTCCAACAAAACTAACTGAAATTGTTAAAAGACTTTTGCATTCAGTGCGAAACTGTGCAAATTATGATCACACCGAAATTGAACATTCGAACGTATTCAAAATATGGACAAGAATTATTGTGCTTGAACTGCAAGTGCGTCACGAGTGCAACTCGTCATTATAGTGAAACGGGTTAACCGGAATATAGGGAAAGTTTTCGAACGCGTTCCTGTGAGTTTTTCGTTGTCTACGAAATATCGAGACCACCCATGTTTCGAAACGAACTAGATAGAATAAGGGAAATATTAGGCGAAAACGGTACAAAAACGAGACAGCACGGCAGGTGGCAGGAAGTACACCGGAAGTACGATGTGGTCCCGATGATCCAAGTCCATTCCTGGTCCCGAACCCGAACACCACCCTATGTCATCGACTATACCAGCCCTTGTAGTCGAACTAACCGATTTTGCCACCCTAACTCTCTCCCTGTGCCGTATTCCAAACAACCTCGTCGCACCAAAGTCGTCGAATCGATGCGGGAATTCGACTAGCAAACGTTTGAAAAGCAAATGAGATGCTCGAGACACCGACACACATCCGGTTTGAAATCTCGTTGCTCCTTGTACATACGATCCCGAATCGCAACGATTTCGTCCGACGAAAGTTCACCGCGACTCTTACGTTGAGATCCCGTCGACGAGATCACGTAGGCACGTGCATAGATCGATATTATCGAGCTGACCCGCGAGCGAACGAACGGAATCCGTGAATAATAGGTCATTGCGAGCGAAATTTATTCGGGAACTTAGAAACGTTAGATGTAGCTACGAAAGATCGAATCGTGCACGGTTCTTTGGTAACTTGAATTCATTCCTCGACGTAGTATCTCGTCGGTTAGTAGAAATAAATGATCGGTTGCTCCGATAACTTGAATTTATTATTGAATTTATTATTGAATTTATTATTGAATTTATTATTGAATTTATTATAGAATTTATTATTGAATTTGTTATTGAAATTAGTATTGAAGTTATTAATAAAATTTATTATTGAATTTATTATTTTGACGTAGAAACTCGTCGGTTTGTACGAAGCGATGATCAGTTGGCCCGTTTACTTGAATTTATTCTTGGACGTACAAACACGTTGGTTCGTAAAAATCGGTGATCGTTTGCTCCAGTTACTTGAATTTAATCTTCGACGTAGGAACTCGTCGGTTCGTACGAAGCCGAGGTGATCATCTTACAACGACGGTAGTAACAATTTGAGTTGTATCTCGTTGAAAGAATGCGAATAGAAACGATTCGAGTTACCTTTCGTTATAAGAATGCTAGTAGAAACGATTCGAGTTATCTCGCGTCGAAAGAAGGCGTGTAGAAACAATTCGATTAACCTTCGATTGAAAGAATGCGAGTAGAAACGATTCGATTTACCTTTGGTCGAAAGAATGCGAGTAGAAACGATTCGATTTACCTTTGGTCGAAAGAATACGAGTAGAAACGATTCGAGTTACCTTCGGTCGAAAGAATGCGAGTAGAAACGGTTCGAGTTATCTCTCGCCGAAAGAATGCGAGTAGAAACGATTCGATTTAGTTGATACACGCACGATCGCTCGTGGGTTAGGTAAAACGACGATGATGAAACGGAAAACGCGTCGATCAAGTATAAATCCGTTGTTCGCGAAGCTCGCGCGATCGCGAATCGTTTCGCTGATTCCTTAGATATCTCGAGTTCTACCTTTCTCTTGTACATAAGCCGCGAAACGTTCAAATTCGAATTCCTTTGTAATTAACTGAAAAAAAAAACACGATTAAGCGTTAAACATTAAGCGTTAAGCGTGAGCGAGCGTGCATCTGTAATTATTCCTACGATGAACGTGAATGCTTTAGCCAATGTCGGAAGCGTGTGTTGCCGATTTATGCGCATTATTATTATTGTTAATGATATACAATTGTATTTACTTTTATAAAATAATATCGAACATTGTAATTAAAATTCTATACCGAAACTACTGTGTATCCAGACGAGAGACGAATAAATAAAACGATCAGAACGATTCGCGCCAAACAGTCGATTCAATCGATCGACGACACCTTTTTTTTCCTGGGGAAAATCCCTGGAAAATTTCCTATACCATCCGTTCGTATTGGAGAAACGATCACGCTGCGAAAACTTCTTCATCCGACGGAGTCGAAGGCTATCGCTCTTAAATTCTTGCTTCGTTGTTTCTATTTATCGATAAATGATATCGACGTGATCGTTCAATCACAGTTCGATCCAGTAAACCATAACAATTCGTTCCACGTCTTTATTCATCTATTTTACTTTAACATCGATTTCCTTCACGAAGAAGATTCGTATATGATCATTTTTGTTGAAACAATACATTCACAAACATGAAAATTTGTGAAAGAATATATGTATACATCAACCAGGTAAACACCAGTATATGTGGGAAATACAGGTAAGTATACGTGCGCGTCAAATAAAATGTTGCATACGTGCAGTATAAAATTATATACAGGGTGGCTGGAATGATCGGTTACTAAGTAAGTTCAAAACTGATGCGTCAGTCGATCCACTCACGCAATCCATCTGAAAGTTCCCATATTGATAGTTCATTCAATTGTTTATAGGCGTAAAGAAGCATTTTCGTATACTGCATCTCAAAGTAAGGTTATAGTGATGGATTTGAAGGGTAATTCTTTAATTGCTTTATATTTAGCTGGCACATTTGTTCCAATTATAGTTTGTGAGCTCCAGCATTTGAATGTAATCTATTTAATGATTGAATGTAATGTATTTGGGCTATTTTGGAGGCCAAGGTCAATGTAATAAAACATCGAAGTTTGGACGCTCTAAAGTCAGCACTTGTCCGGGAACGGAAGAAGAAGAATCCACAATCTCACATACGGGCAGCGTGCGATTCATTCTTTCACTGTTTGAAATTATTCGTCCAAAGGGAAGTTATATCGAGCAATGAGAATTAAATCATTTTCTTGAATGTTTCTCGACTATTTTTTTCCCTTGGATAAAACAAAATATTAAACAGTGTATCCGCTGCAGCGATGTGAAGTTGTAACAGTTCATTCTAGCCACACTGTATACAAAATTGAGCGTCGATACGAAAGCAACTCTGACGAATCGTCGATAAAATGATACTATCAGCCGGTACAAAAGTAATCCTTTATTCAGTATACTCTCTATTATTGCACAATTCGTAACCGTCATTCGTTTATCAATCGTGCATTAAACGTACTGCAATTTAACACTTTACATTCGAATGTGACTAATACTCAGCATTTTGTTCGACACAGCTATTTGAAATATGAGTTTTTTAACTGAACCTATAATGCTGTGCGTGCGATGTACAAACACACCTTGCTCCTTACGATTCGATCATAAAAGTTCATAGAATATACCTAAAAACTGAGAAATTAATGAAAATGCACGAGTATGAAATGTTCGCCCATCCACCACACGGCGTCGAGCATCGCTATTTCGATCAGATCGATCGATATTTATCACTAACAAAACAAATGCGACTAAAAACCATTAACGAAAGCAGTTTGGACTTTAATATTTACGATTCGATCATAAAGTGTCACAAATTATGCCCAGGGAAGACGAAATTAATAAAAATTCAGTGGTTGTTTAATGCAAATTTTGACCATACGGGTACTACAATTATTGTTAATATCTTTTGAATAACATGTGAAATATGAACAAATGTGGCCTTAGAAAGTTCAGCAGGCATTACTCTTGCATAATTGATCGTAAAAGTACGAGCTTCAGTCGTATTAATCGAGTAATTAACGATTATTCCTTAGTAAGTACGTGAAACGTGTTCACGAATTCATATAAAAGAACTACAACAGAAAACCGGTTGAAAGTTGAGAAAGAAACATAAATTTAAGTACATGCGATCGTAGTTCAAAGGACGTTTGCTCAAAAAATTAAAATAATATTAGAAGGAACGTATAATTTTCATTATCTCCTGACATCGTGTAAAAATGTAACATCGAAACAAAACCTTGTAACCAATGCACGCATAAGATTTAATAAAAACGATCAATTTTAATAGTTATAATATTGATTTTGAAATGAACGACTAAACAGTTAAAAAAAAAAGAAAACAAGTATCAATATGTAAATTAAGAACTGTCGTTATCGCACATACAGAATCGAATCGAATCGAATCGAATCGAATCGAATCGAAGTAGGGTTCCGCTATTGGTGCATTAGACGATAATTGATTGGGCATCGCCGATCGCGAATCACCGCCGATCTTGAGAGGTCATAGCCGTGCAGTTTCGTTTGAACCGTAGAGGTGTTCGGATCGACCGTGACAGCTTGTATAGGTACAAGTCAAAGTGTTAATTAACCGATCGGGTATTAACGCGTGTGTTATCTAGTGTCGTAGTGCAAGTGTTTAGTGTGTTTTACCAACGTTTTATGGATATGTGGCGGGGTGTGTTGACGTGTTTTACGGTGTGGTTCCCCATATACCTACGGACTTAGTAGTGTGTTTTAAATTGTGATTGTGCATGTGTACCCGGACTCATTAGTGTGTTTTAAATTGTGATTGTGCATGTGTACCCGGACTCATTAGTGTGTTTTAAATTGTGATTGTGCATGTGTACCCGGACTCATTAGTGTGTTTTAACTTGTGATTGTGCATGTGTACCCGGACTCATTAGTGTGTTTTAAATTGTGATTGTGCATGTGTACCCGGACTCATTAGTGTGTTTTAACTTGTGATTGTGCATGTATACCCGGACTCATTAGTGTGTTTTAACTTGTGATTGTGCATGTATACCCGGACTCATTAGTGTGTTTTAACTTGTGATTGTGCATGTGTACCCGGACTCATTAGTGTGTTTTAAATCGTTATTGTGCATGTGTACCCGGACTCATTGGTGTGTTTTAATTTATGTTGTGCATGTGTACCTGGACTCATTAGTGTATTTTAAATTGTGATTGTGCATGTGTACCCGGACTCATTAGTGTGTTTTATAGTACAGTTATTTAAAGCGTTTTACAATTCTTGTAGTGGGTGTTACGGTGTGCATACCTATACGTTTTGACATATTTTAGTGAAAGTTTTAGTTAGTTTTATAACGTCGTTAGCAATGTGTTTTGATATATGTGCACGAGTGCGTAGTGGGTTTTTATGGTGTGTGCGGCTATGTATTTTGACATGCGTTTTGAATTTTTTTTCGGGTTTCACGGTGTGATTCGCATGTTCCTACCTACTTGCTTGAGTCTTTAATTGACTCGTGTACAGTGTTTACCAGAGTGTTATAACGTAGTTTAAAAACGTTTTCGGTGTAGTTACCTACGCGTTTTAATACGTTTGTGCAAATGTTCCAAGAAGTTTTATTGTTATTTCTGCATAGTTTGCATGTGATTGTACGTTCTTGCATGCGATGTGGTATGTTCTTGCACGTTACATATTTGCAAAGTTAAATTTGCATGCTTATTACAATTTGTGCGTATTAGAAAAGAATGAATCGAAATTCGAATCGATGATTAGTTCGCTAACGCGTTGTGATTTGTTCTGCTTCCAGAAGGACGTTTCTCTGCCAAGCCGAAGGACGTGGTGCCTGATCCTGATCGTCCAGAAGCAGCCGATCATGAGTCGATCTTCGAGATGCAGCCAAGCAGCCTCCATCGATGCGGTTCGAGTGCGGTCGATCGATCAGACGCGTGGCGAGCCAAGTAGTGCGAGTCAACGATCGGTGAGTCGCATGCTTTATGGTTCCTCCGGTTCCCATCATGTCGCAGGACGAATGGTCCGAAACGACACGGGAACTGGTTGTAATTTTTACAATTTTGAGCGAGCATAGTGACCACGTCCGTACGAACGTGCAATATTCGTACAAATTACATTTTTGTGTATTTCATATATTAGATCAGGGTAGGGTTTTCTTGTACATCGCGTTTCAATTTACAAATAGAATATCGAATTAAATACAGAAGTCGGATTACCCTCCGATTTCGTGAAAATTAAAGATTCACTTGCAATCTTTTGCCCACGCGTGATCGTTTCTTTTAAACATACACATATGTACAAGAAAGTATCGCGACGAACAGATTTCGATATCGAAGTTAATTATCATGAATACTTTTGGTTATTTAGTGAATTTACTTTGATATCGGAATTCTGTCGAGAATGAAATCGATATACTTAGATATTTTTGCAAAGTGTTTCTCCATTTTCCATTTTCAAATATTCAGTTCATAGTAATTAAATTCATTGATATTAAAGTTGATTTTTTGAGGAGAACGCTTTATTAGCATGTTATTAATCATATTTCTTAGCTCAGGATTTTCAGCACACATGAAGAAAACTGGTAGGTCAAAATATTGTTGGCCGTGTTCATTTTTATGCTCGAAACTCATACGCGTGCTTAGATGCTACTCGCATGAGTTCGGGCAGGTGAATACGGTTTAGTTTTAAGATGTTTTCGGCGATCGACAATTTGACAGTGAATTATACTCGACACAAGTTACACGTGTGTGTGTGTGGTTAGGTCGTGGACCTTGTGTCGATTAGAAATTACATTAATTTATTATAAAATCACGAATTTGCAAAATGCTATCGAAAGATGCATATAGAATCAACAAAATTGAAATGCAAAATTAAACAAGTAGAGTCAGAACACCTTTCAAAATTATATCAAACTAACGAGATTGAATTTGAAAACTGTACAAGTTTAGTAATTACAAAATTATTACGGCATGCACATATTACATTAAATATTCGAAAGAATAAGAAAATGAAATATGTTAATGTTCAGTTAATTTTCACTGTCGATTGTCGATCGATTTCAGCGAAAAAGGTATGAAACATTAGAGTGTGAATGTAGTATTGAACTCGGGTGTCGGAGACGTCCCGGGACGTACTCCCTAGGAGTAGGCATTTTTGCACCCGGGTGGTTGTGTGAGAACCGTGGAGTGTGTTTTTGTGAGAATGGCCTTTGCAATTTTTTAAATATAGCGTCAGGCAGGCAGGTAGCATACTTCTGGTGTGATTGAGTTAGTTTTTAAGTAGGTAGGGCCAGAGCAAGCATTCACGTTTCTCTGTCCTCCGTAAAAAAACACGTGAGATGCTTGTATCTGGAGTGTAAAAGACGAAAAATCGAGAAGAGAAAATCTAAATACGAATTAATGCTATTTAATATTCTCTTGAACTCGATTGTTCGTAAGGCCAAGCCTTTTAGATTGTAAGTCGCAGTCGTGGTATTAGACCCGATTGCAAAAATGAAGTATACAGTGAAGTGAAGTGAAGTGCAGTGAAATTAAATAAACATTTTGCTCGGATATTCTTTTACGGACAGCGCATTCTGAGAATCGCTGGTCGTATAAATTTCAATTTTCTTTCCTTTCTTAAAGTAACGAATTTGCATGATTACGTAAAATTTTGATCTCTTTGTCGACGATCGAAGGAAATCGATAGCGGTTCATTTTTATTTCTATAAAAGTGTCCGCTGTCCGTTTCTCGAGATCGATCGACAACGAATTCGAAAATTTATGTAATTAATATCAAAGTCAAAGAATGTCCGAGTTACCGTAAAATTTCGCGAGTGAATTTTTGTGAGGCCGCAGCCGAAGAAAGAAGAGGCTATATGCCGAAGAGCCCCGGCAAAATTTGCCAAAGAAGAGGGGAACTATCAATGGCTGTCCATCTTAGGATGGAGAGTCATTTTGTCACTATGCTCGCTATTATTTTTCTGTATTTTATGCGTGTGTGTTTTTTTTTTAACGGTACGAACAGTATCGTCGAACGCGTTTTGCTCGAACTTGACGAGCACAGGATCGTCGACTCGCGATTTTATTGCGAATTTTGAAAATGTCGAGTCACGTCGCGATTTTATTACGAATTTTGAGAATATAGAATCACGTCGCGAATTTTATTACGAACTTTGAAGATATAGAATCACATCGCGATTTTATTGATATTTGAAAATATAGAATCACGGTGCGATTTTATTACGAATTTTGAGAATATAGAATCACGTCGCGATTTTATTACGAATTTTGAGAATATAGAATCACGTCGCGATTTTATTATGATATTTGAAAATGTAGAATCACGTCGCGATTTTATTACGAACTTTAAAAATGTAAAATCACGTTGCGATTTTGATCGAGATTTGCGATTCTCGAAACATGCCGCGATTTTATTTCCAGCTTCGAAAATATAGTATCATCGTACGCGTTTTGCTCGAACTTGACGAGCACAAGATCATTGATTCGCGATTTTATTAGGAACATTGAAATTTTCATACCATGTCGCGATTTTGATCGAGATTTGCGATTCTCGAAACCTGCCGCGATTTTATTTTCAGCTTCGAAAATATTACATCAGTTCGCGATTTTACTACTAACTTTGCAATTTTTATATCACTTCGCGATTTTATTACGATCTTCGAAAATATTGTATCACGTCGCGATTTTATTAGAGTTTTGAGAGTTCCGGAACTCTCCGCGATTTTCTATTCTTCTTTCGACTCATTATTTTAAAAAATGTAAATTATTCTTACTTCCCAAATCCATGTATGTTATAAATGGTAAGAAATCTGTAGTCCCTTTAGAATGGTAATTGTACTTTCGTTTCAAATTTCGGTGATATGTTCCGCTTTGCTTCGATCGTTATTCCATTCAAGCTTTCTACGTTTTTCAGTTTCGCGATTTTGTTTGTCAGGTTGTTAGGTTATTTTTTCCCTTGCGAGTTCGCAATTTTCATCGCGTTTTCTATCCTCGAATGTTTCGCTTCGAATAGAGAAAAATTTCGCTCCTCTTCCGTCGATATCCAATCTTAATAATATTTTGGACGTTTCAGATTTTGGTTTTTGGTAAGTTTTTACATTGTTCACCCCTTCCAAATCCGCAATTTTCATTGCGTTTTGTATTTAAATTGTTTTGCACAGAATAAAGAAAAATTTCACTCCTTCTCCTTCAACCTCTTTTCTTAATAATATTTTATACCTTTCAGATTTTGATTCTTGGTAAGTTTTTACATTGTTCACTCTTGCAAAATCCGCAATTTTCATTGCATTTCTTATTTTAATTGTATTGTATCAAATAAAGAAAAATTTCACTCCTTCTCCTCCAACCTACTTTCTTAATAATATTTTGTATATTTCAGATTTTCGTTTTACTATGTTTTTAGGGAGCTCAGAATAATTGTCAATTACGATTCTCAAAACTTTTAGAGATTTTATGTCGTTCATGGAAGTTGTCTCGATCTTTCGAACCCTTCCGGAATTTTAAATCGAGATCTGAAATTTTGTTATCTGTCCTTAATTCTCGTATATCTCGGATTATATTTCAACGACTGAGGTTTTCGTACCCCTTAGTGGTTTTATTTCGGGTTTTGAGATTTTAGTATCTAACTGTGGCCTTCTTCGAGTTCTGAGATTTTCGTATCTCAATCTCGCTTCTTTCGAGTTCTAAGATTTTCGAACCTCCGATTTTCTAAGGTTCTCTTATGTATATGTGGTTTTACCTTCTAAGAAAAACCTGCAACTAATTGTTTTTTATTTTCAGAATTTAATTAATTTCTGATTAATATTGAGCTAGTGGGTGGGTGGATGGGAGCTCATGGGTTCTTCACTTCATGTGAATCCGGCTTCATTCTTCTCCAATCTCGTTTCTAATTTTTATTTTATTTGCAGGTTTTATTGATTAATAATGAGCTAGAGGGTGGGTGGATGGGAGCTCATGGGTTGTTCACTTCATGTGAATTCGGTTTCTTTCTCCTCCAATGTCGTTTCTAATTTTTACTTTTTTTGCAGGATTCATTGATTAATAATGAGCTAGTGGGTGGGTGGATGGGAGCTCATGGGTTGTTCACTTCATGTGAATCCGGCTTCCTTCTCGTCGAAATTCCATCTTTATTTTTTTTATTTTCTGGTAATATTGAGCTAGTGGGAGGGTGGATGGGTAGCTCATGGGTTGTTGACTTCATGTGAATTCGGTTTCTTTCTCCTCCAATGTCGTTTCTAATTTTTACTTTTTTTGCAGGATTCATTGATTAATAATGAGCTAGTGGGTGGGTGGATGGGAGCTCATGGGTTGTTCACTTCATGTGAATTCGGTTTCTTTCTCCTCCAATGTCGTTTCTAATTTTTACTTTTTTTGCAGGATTCATTGATTAATAATGAGCTAGTGGGTGGGTGGATGGGAGCTCATGGGTTGTTCACTTCATGTGAATCCGGCTTCCTTCTCCTCGAAATTCCATCTTTATTTTTTTTATTT
This sequence comes from Coelioxys conoideus, assembly GCA_947623535.1. Lineage (NCBI taxonomy): Eukaryota > Metazoa > Arthropoda > Insecta > Hymenoptera > Megachilidae > Coelioxys > Coelioxys conoideus. The sequence continues at coordinate 4,084,734 of OX392450.1, forward strand.
TCTGGTAATATTGAGCTAGTGGGAGGGTGGATGGGTAGCTCATGGGTTGTTCGCTTCATGTGAATCCGGCTTTTTTCTCCACCAATCTCGCACTTAATGTTTTTCTATTTTCAGGTTTTCAATAATTTCTGATTAATGATGAGCTAGTGGGAGGGCGGATGGGAGCTCATGGGTTGTTCACTTCATGTGAATCCGGCTTCCTTCTCCTCGAAATTCCATCTTTATTTTGTTTATTTTCTGGTAATATTGAGATAGTGGGAGGGTGGATGGGTAGCTCATGGGTTGTTCGCTTCATGTGAATCCGGCGTTTCTCTCCTCGAAAGTCCGCTATTAATACCTTTTATTTTCAGGTTTTAATTCATTTCAATTTTATGTTGCAGGATAGGTTTTACCCGAGGAAAGAAGATAGAAGAGTACATCATCGAGGGATCATCGAGGGATCAACGTGGGATCATCGTGGGATCATCGTGGGATGCGTACCTCATTGTACCTTAGTATTAAGTTCGTGGGCGGGCGGGTGGGTCCCCGTGCCTCTTGTTCGGAGTTGCACTCATTTTCACGACCGGTCGTGAATTTTTTCCGCGTTAAACAGTAGAGTCATCCAATTTTCTGTCAATTGTTCCGGACCCGAATGGCCATAGGTGATTGAATATTGCAGGAATCATGTGGCGGATGATGGCTGGGAGTACTGGTCAGTTCTTGGGATATGTAATGCGTGATGGTGCGCTGGCGAACGCTGTCGTATAACGACTGAGGCGGCCTCTCTACCCTTACGGCTGTGGAGCAATGGGAGCCTGATCGCGAACGTTGTCTGAGGACTAGGGATCCTCTCCTTGGTTGGTCTGCCCTAACCCGGTGGCGGGGGAGAAACGGGAACCTGAATGCAACATCCGTCGTCCTTGGGACTAGGGTGTCCTCTCTACCTTTTTGTTGTGGAGAAATGGGAACCCGAACGCGAACATGTCCCTTTTACTGCCAGTGTTCCTGGTTGGATTCTGTCGCACGATTCATGTAATTTCAATTACCTTTTGGTCCAGGAGGGCGAGGTTCTCTTGACAGAGAATGCTTATAGTACCCTTTTGCGAAAGTTCTTCTAACTTTCTTCCGCCCCTCTCCCTCGCCCCCAACCCCCCTTTGCTTTTTTTCATCGTAAATAATACGAGTGCAATTTTCGAACAAGAGGTACATTCGCGTTTAGTATAAGTATGCGTGCGATTAAAATAAAGCGCGGGGCCCCATTGTATTAGTGTTAAGTGCGTGCGGAAGCGTTTTCGTTTTTAACTTGCACCCATTTTCACGACCGGTCGTGAATTTGTTCGCGCGATAGAGTGTAGTATTCACGGTGATTGTCTGTCGATTGCTCCGGACTCGCGTGGATCGAACGTGGATTGTATAATGCGGTGAATCCGGGTAAGTTTTGGGCCGAAAATGCTGGTAAGCGCGTGGGACACGTCTTGCGTGGATAGCACTGAATGATGCCTCATCATCTCATCTATTGCCTGACGGCTAGGGTATTCCATGTTTTTCTGTTAGACCCCCTTTCAACGGGGGCAGGAATGATTGGGTTTCCTGACGGCAGACGTGTCACTCGTTCTTATCGGTATTCGAGGTTCAAATCTGCAAGTTTTGGACTGAAAATGCTGGTGTAGCGCCATGGAGGCGTCTAGTGGGGTAGATTGATTGATGTACCATCTCGATCTACTGTCTAGGGTATCCCCTAGGCTAAACCTCGGACGTCTCACTGGTTCTTATCAGTATTTTTGGTTCAATTCTGCTCGAGGTTCACGTAAGTCACGATGCAATCACCGTTTGATTCGCGTGGGCGAGGTTCACTCGATAGACAACGCTGTCCCTCCCTTTTTCGAAAGTTCTTTCAACTTTCTTTTCTAATTTATTTCTTCTAACTTTCTTTTTTTACTTATTTGCGATAGTTCTTCCAACTTTCTTTTTTTTTACTTATTTGCGAAAGTTCTTCTAACTTTCTTTGCCCCTTTGCTTGATATACCGTTTTAGATAGCACGGGTGCAAACTTAGAACACGGAAGCGTTTAGTTTTAAGTAGAGTACGTACTCATTTATCCTTCCGATAAATGAGGTAGTTGCAATTGGAGGGTGGATGGGACTTGGAGATAGGGTGGGTCACTTTCGTAGTCACCTCCGCGTGGTGTGACCTGGTAATCGATATCGTTTTCTAAATTTATAATTTTTCTAAATTTCAAAGTGTGTAATTTATCAAAACTTCGAAATTTATGATCTATGAAAATTGCTGAATTTATAGTTCGTTTACGAATACGAATGTAATTCTAAATTTCATTTTTCGCGAGTCGAAGAATAGAAAACAATATCGAGCTAAGAGCTACGATTTACGTTGTAGTTATAATTTCATGTATTCCTCGATATTTTTAAAAATAATTGTCTTGGTAAATATCCAGGAATAAATGAAATTATAAATGAAAAATATTTGTAATGCGTTATGTATTTTTAAGTACTTTATTTGAAATAAATTAAACTGTCGTTTCCTATACCCCAATCTCCTGTGTTAATTATGCTTTTATGCGAGTATTAGTTTTATTGCAATCCCGAGCTTGTGGGAGGAAGGGTGGGCTCGGGCACAAGTTTTCCGTCACGATATTGTGACGGAAAGCTTGTGTAAATTGTAAGTGTCTCCTGTTCTAAATTACACCGATCATATTTACTACAATTTCTCAATTTTTGTCATATTATTCTGTGGCAATAATTTGTCATTTTTTTTATCACTTGGTACAAATCCAAAAGAAAGTCCTTCTGACTTTCTTCCGTACCGCTGTCTACATTTACATCTTTTTCGATTGTACAAAAATGCAATCATAGAACAGGAGATACATCGCGGTATGTGATATAAGTATGAGTGCGTACATGATTAGAGCGTGAGTGCGATTTTAATATAGAGTGCAAGACCTCAAAGTGTTAGTATTAAGTGAATGTGCGAGTACGCTTTCGTTTCTAACTTGCACTCATTTTCACGACAAAACGTGATTTTTTCTACGCGTTAGATCGTAGTATTATTCAGTTATTTTTTGTCGGTTGTTCCGGACCCAAATGACCAAAGGGAATTGTATGATGCGAGGCATAGGGCCGATTAGGGCAGGTAATACTGGCCAGTTCTTAGAATATGTCTTGCGAGGTGTAGATATGTCTTCTTTATACAAAAGTATCCTCTTTGCATCGAATCTTTCGTTGATGTATCGTTCGTTCTGGCTGTTACTCTCGTTCCGATTCTGTTTTGTGTTTCTCGTGTGTCAGGATTCGATCACCCTTTGGTTCAGGAGGGCGAGGTCCACTCGGCAAAAGATACTGATCTACCTTTTTGCGAAAGTTCTTCTAACTTTCTTTCTTATATATTTATTCCATTTTACCTTTCTTTCCTTTTAACTTTCTTCCCTTTGCTTTCAGTTTCGTTTTAGATAACATGAGTGCAATGTTAGAACGAGTGGTACATTTGCGTCGTTTAGAATAAGCAGTGCGTTTATAAGTATGCATGAGAATGCGAGAGTATGGGATTATAATTCAAGCGTATTATCGTGCGATAAGCGATAGATTGTAGTATGCGTAAGTGTATCCGTATAATATATGCGAACGCTAAATACATCGTGGGATCATCGTGGGATCATCGTGGGATCGTCGTGGGATCGTCGTGGGATCGTCGTGGGATCATCGTGGGATCATGAACAATGTCTAGAGAAGTATATATTAAAGTATGAGTGTAGTACGAAAGCGTGAGTATGATTGTAGTATGAAAGCGTAAGTATAAGTGATTGTGCAAGTGAAGCGTAAGTATGGAAATTATTCATGTCATTATAGGATCATCGTGGGATTCTCAGGAGACCACCACATTTTCAAAACTCGTGATCTCATTTCCTTTGGCGAAGCTTCCTCGATCTTTCGAACATTTTCATAATTTTCTTTTGTGTTCCGAGATTGTGCTATGAGTATCTGGGTTTATTAGGAGTTCTGAAATTTTCGTACTTTCGGTTTTCAAAGATACTTTTATGTATCTGTCGTTTTATCTCCTCGTGGAAACCTGCTCTTAATTTTTATTTTATTTTCAGGACTTAATTAATTTCGATTTAATATTGAGCTAGTGGGAGGGTGGATGGGAACTCATGGGTTGTTCACTTCATGTGAATCCGGCTTTTTTATCCTTGAATCTCGCACCTAATTTTTATTTTATTTGCAGGTTTTATTGATTAATAATGAGCTAGTGGGTGGGTGGATGGGAGCTCATGGGTTGTTCACTTCATGTGAATCCGGTTTCTTTCTCCTCCAATGTCGTTTCTAATTTTTATTTTTTTTTGCAGGATTCATTGATTAATAATGAGCTAGTGGGTGGGTGGATGGGAGCTCATGGGTTGTTCACTTCATGTGAATCCGGCTTCCTTCTCCTCGAAATTTCATCTTTATTTTTTTTATTTTCTGGTAATATTGAGCTTGTGGGAGGGTGGATGGGTAGCTCATGGGTTGTTCACTTCATGTGAATCCGGCTTTTTTCTCCTCGAATCTCGCACTTAATGTTTTTCTATTTTCAGGTTTTTAATAATTTCTGATTAATAATGAGCTAGTGGGAGGGTGGTTGGGAGCTCATGGGTTGTTCACTTCAAGTGAATCCGGCTTCTTTCTCCTCGAAAGTCCACTCTTAATATCTTTTATTTTCAGGTTTTAATTAATTTCAATTTTATGTTGCAGGATAGGTTTTACCCGAAGAAAGAAGATAGAAGAGTACCTCATCGAGGGATCATCGAGGGATCAACGTGGGATCATCGTGGGATCATCGTGGGATGCGTACCTCATTGTACCTTAGTTTTAAGTTCGTGGGCGGGCGGGTGGGTCCCCGTGCCTCTTGTTCGGAGTTGCACTCATTTTCACGAACAGTCGTGAATTTTTTATCGCGTTAAATAGTAGAGTCACCCAGTCATTTTCTGTCGATTGCCCCGGACCCGACTGGCCATGGGTCATCGAATATTGCAGGGACCATGATGCAGATGAGGACTAGGACTTCTGATCAGTTCCTGAGATGTGGACTGCGTGGCGGTGCGCTGGCGAACGCTGTCGTATAACGACTGAGGCGGCCTCTCTACCCTTACGGCTGTGGAGCAATGGGAGCCTGATCGCGAACGCTGTCTGAGGAATAGGGATCCTCTCTTCGGTCAGACCTCCCTCACCCGGCGGCAGTGGAGAAACGGGATCCTGAATGCAACATCCGTCGTCTTGGGACTAGGGTGTCCTCTCTACCTTTTTGCTGTGGAGAAATGGGAACCCGAACGCCATCACGTCACTCGGACTACCAGGACTCTTCGTTGGATTCTGTACACGATTCATGTAAGTTTAATCACCTTCTGGACCAGGAGGGTGAGGTTCACTCGACAGAGAATGCTTGTACTACCCTTTTTCGAAAGTTCTTCTAACTTTCTCCCCCCCCCCCCCCCGCTCACTCCCCTTTGCTATTTTTCATCGTAAATAATACGAGTGCAATTTTCGAACAAGAGGTACATTCGCGTTTAGGATAAGTATGCGTGCGATTAAAATAGAGCGCGGGGCCCCATTGTATTAGTGTTAAGTGCGTGCGGAAGCGCTTTCGATTTTAACTTGCACCCATTTTCACGACCGGTCGTGATATTGTTCGCGTGATAAAGTGTAGTATTCACGGTGATTGTCTGTCGATTGCTCCGGACTCGCGTGGATCGAACGTGGATTGCATAATGCGGTGAATCCGGGTAAGTTTTGGGCCGAAAACGCTGGTAAGCGCGTGGGACACGTCTTGCGTGGATAGCACTGAATGATGCCTCATCATCTCATCTATCGCCTGACGGCTAAGGTATTCCATGTTTTTCTGTTAGACCCCCTTTCAACGGGGGCAGGAATGATTGGGTTTCCTGACGGCAGACGTGTCACTCGTTCTTATCGGTATTCGAGGCTCAATTCTGTAAGTTTTGGGCTGAAAATGCTGGTGTAGCGCCATGGAGGCGTCTAGTGGGGTAGATTGATTGATGTACCATCTCGATCTACTGTCTAGGGTATTCCCTAGGCTAAACCTCGGACGTCTCACTGGTTCTTATCAGTATTTTTGGTTCAATTCTGCCCGAGGTTCACGTAACTCACGATGCAATCACCGTTCGATTCGCGTGGGTGAGGTTCACTCGATTGACAACGCTGTCCCACCCTTTTGCGAAAGTTCTTTTAACTTTCCTCTCTAATTTATTTGCGAAAGTTCTTCTAACTTTCTTTTTTTACTTATTTGCGAAAGTTCTTCAAACTTTCCTTTTTTACTTATTTGCGAAAGTTCTTCAAACTTTCCTTTTTTACTTATTTGCGAAAGTTCTTCCAACTTTCTTTTTTGTTACTTATTTGCGAAAGTTCTTCTAACTTTCTTTGCCCCTTTGCTTGGTACGTCGTTTTAGATAGCACGGGTGCAAACTTAGAACACGAAAGCGTTTAGTTTTAAGGTGCGTGCGTGAGATACAAGTTGTTTGCTACTTCATAGTGAAGAACTTGTATATTTACGCGAGCCTACGGGCTAAGTAGAGTAAGCACTCATTTATCCTTCCGATAAATGAGGTAGTTGTAATTGGAGGGTGGTTGGGATTTGGAGTTAGGGTGGGTCACTAACGTAGCCACCTCCTCGTGGTGTGACCTGGTAATCGATATTGTTTTCTGGACATTATTGCCAAAGATAATTGAAAGAAAACGATATCGAGCTAAGAGCTACGATCTACCATTAATTTATAAGTTATTTTTGCAATATTCTTATGATTATAAAAGAAAATGATTAATTATAATTTTGCAACGAAGACAGTTATGCTCAATGAATATATTCGTTGCAAAAATTCATTATTTCGGACATTGCATTTACTTTTTAGAAAACGATGTCAAGGTAAGTGTTACGATTTATTTAAGTTATATCTGTATTTGTTACCTAATATTTTGTTTTCTGCTGTACTGTTATACTCGCGTATTCTGTTATGCTGCTACCAGGAGTAGAATTCTGAATCGAGAATTCGTAATCGCTGCCCCTGTGGTTGACAACCATTTTTACGCGGATGCTGCGCAGATATTCGTGTCACCTCCTTGCATATTGAACACACCTACTACATACCAGGAGTAATTTTCAGAATCGTAAATCCGTGAATCTCCAATTCACAATAAGTTTGGACCACCTGCACGACTATTTTATTTCCGTTTTACCGAAATGTAACTTCACTTATGAAGTCGCAATACTTACACTATTCAATAATACGGAAATCATTTGTTTTGCTTTTACATTTTCAAGTTCTGGAATCTGTTCCTGGTAGCAGGGTAGCAGGATAGCGAAATGTGTAAAGAAGCGGCATATTTATGAACGAGGATCATGCAAAAGATAATATTGATTTACAGGGAGTTGAAGAAACAAGACTTGCATAATGTTATCAGTTTATTAAATTAATTATTTCAAAATAACATATTTTCTCTTACTGTTGTACAGTGGTTGTTACATTATAATAAAAAAATTGAAATTCAAAAAGTTGGTATAATCAAATAGACGGATTATAAAGACGTGACAACTTACCACTAAATTAGCATACAAATAAATTAAATTCTTAAAGGTAAATAAAGTGAAAGCAAATGATTCTTTGAACATAATCCCGTATCATAAATTTTACATATGTGCAAATTTATAAATAAACTTTAAAGCTAATGCTGTGGATGCGTTTTTTAAAGAAAACGACTACCATGGCTTTTAAAATTAAAATAAGATTATTTGCTTATGTATAGTTGCTCCTAATCTCCTTCAGATTTGGTAAATATCTTATAGACTTACTTATGTGCATCTGAATTTTTAGTGTCATGGTATAATAACAATATTCTTATGCAATGCACTAATACTGTTTCTCACGCTCGTTAGTCATTGATTACAAACGAGAAACCTACAAAAATTGAAGAAATATAATGGATAAAAGGATATTGGGAATATGATGCTTAAAAATTAAAGATAAATAAAGTCGCTATATAAAGTGGTAACGTGAAAGCATTAAAACGTACATTTTTTTGATTCAAGAATCTCTTATTCATCAAATATACAACAAATGGTGCATTATGTATTAGGGAGTCGCTTGAGTAACAACATAAATGAACTATTTGATTTTACTTTACTCCTTTTAAAAAAATCAACACTCATGATTCTCTGATAGATATATTCCTTTCTTGTTTCAACTTATTACATATCTTAAACTACATAGAGAAACGTTTTGTACTTATAATAATGTTACACAGTAAACACACTAAAACAATAAAAATTAGATTCTTAGGTGTGTACCTCGAAATTTAAAATACCTTACCTCTTTTCATAACATTGCGATTTTGAAGTTACAGGGCAGATTTTTCTATCTAATTATCTTTGTTACTTCATTCTATGAGCAAAATTAAATCATTTCAAATTTTCAATTTCTTGCTAGAAGTGTACCAATAATACTTCCATAATTCCACATTCTTTATAATGGACCACCAATTGAAAACACATTTCAAATAAAAAATGTAATAAATAATATGCTTTAGAGACTCCTCTAATATCAAGTATCATCATATACATTTTGAAAAGAACTTATAAATCATAAATATGTGCTGTAAGAGTGCCATGCTTTAAACAATGACATGGTTCTATTAATCTTCATGATCCTACCAAACATTTCCAGTGCATATTCCTTTCCATGCTTTAGATAATTTATGTTAATGAAATTACTACTGCAACAGTTCAATCATATTACTATTTTGTATTATACATACAATAAGTATTTACCAATGTACATGTATGCAAGTATTGAAACTGTACTTACGCTCATTGCCAATTAGCACTGGATACTTTGTATATTAAATTTAGTATGTTTTAATTTTTTAATTCAGATTATTCAACGATTTAATTTGGCTCGTTTAATATCTGCCAACCTTTCTTCTCTAGAATTTCATTTTCTTTTAATACTTCAAAAACTTTACAATATAATTTCATTCCTGCAACAATGTAACAAAGTTAAATATGTTTAAACAATAATATTGAATATAGTCATATTGAAACAGATTCTGTACATAAACTTACTATTTACCATATTAGTGAATAATCAAATTGGGGTTTACAGTTTTCAATTTTGTTCACGATTATACAGTAACAAAACTACATGATTTTTATAATTACCCTATGTTCAAAATAACCTTTATATTTCTGCCCCAATTACTGTCTCATACTTCAAAATCGCGCTTCATTTTTTTTTTTTTTTATAATATCGTGAAAAATAATATGTACGTTCTGTAAGATGATTGCTCGCATTACCAAAATCCCGAATTAAACGAAAAACCGTCATCTTTGATTCATCGATTTTCTTTTTAGAAAATAGGTTAGAATTACTCTAGGCGTCTCTTAACGATGATCATCACCGTCACACGTTGATGTAATTCATTGCAATGTTATAGAAGACGTTTTATTCCCGTTAAAACTCTTTGATAATATTGCATCGGCATCATTATTTTCTCGTGGACGCTCAAATACGCCTCGAATGATTCAATCCTAAAATAGTACATTTTGTACCAATAATATATAAAACATGAGAACGTGATTGCCTGGTTTGAATTACGAAGAATGAACGTGATACGCATTGTCGCAGATTATATAATAATTTACCATATTTATAGTTGACCCAAGTCCGGTAAAATTGTTCACTTTCCATTATTTTCTAGACCAGCAATGGGCAGATTAAATGCTCGCCGAAGAGCACACGGGCACGGTTCTGGAAGGGATTACAAGTTTTCAAACTTCAATATTTTCAGATTCTAAAATTTTCAAATTTTCAAATCTTCAATCCTTTAAAATGGTTCAACTTCCAAAGTTTCGTGCGTCCATATTTTGGCGTTTACAATCTTCCAAATATTTAATATTAGAAACTTAGAAAATTGGTAATTTGGAAATTTGGAAATTTGAAAATCAAGAAATTTAGGAATATAAAAATTTCAAATTTTAGTTGGCAATAAATAAGAGTTGCCCATCACAGTTCTAGACAGTGATTAACGATGATAAAGATTTAAAACGAATCAGCGGCGTTTTATTCTCGCCTCCACGAGATTATCACTGTCTGGAGAAGTTTCGAGGATCAACAATACCTTGTTCCAATCAGCTTTACGATGTTTCTCTTTATTATTATATCTGCGGTTACGTGTCGCACGGTATGCTCGATAAAATCGAATTTTGGTTGAAAATTCGGGAATTCATTCAGCGCTTGTTTACCTCATTATTCACGATAAGAATACGTATATACAATTAATCAGCATAATTGGTTTGTCAGTCGTTATTGAGCAGGACGTTATACTGATCCGACATTGTACTATAATTAACGAACAAAATTAACAAGAACGAGCAAACGCAATGTCAGCATTAAACGACGTTTAAAATAAGCATAACGTTGTTTTCATATTTTTGTTCTGCGCACGCGCGATAGTTACAGACGATAATCGATTCTTTCGATTGTAATATCATGCACGCCATGTCCCATTTCAACTAAGAGCTTACGATCGAGACATCGAACTAACGACGAATCGACGGCGATTGACAACCAAACTGTAAAACAAAAACGTCAAAGGATTCCTTCGATAACTTATCCTATGATCCTTCATCGAAAGGAAATCTATAGTTTGTGCTTGTACAAATACTCGCGAGAAACAAACTGTTCGCATGCAAGAAACGAAAGAAACCAACGATTTGATCCTTAATGGATCTACTAATATAAAATATAGATACACCCGCACGATGGAAGATTTCATTTTTCTTTTTTTTTTTTCGATACATCGTATGAAGCGGGTCCACGCAACCTAACCGACAACTAAACGAGCACGCACGGAGAAATTAAATTGTTTCCTTCGCTTTCTTCCCATTTGTTTTCTAAATTCATACATATATATATCTCCGTATTTTAACTGGGTTTATACTCTCGCGAAATTTACGCGAACTGACCTGCTGATAAAAATTTGAAGTTTACGCACACGCAACACGTTTGAGCTTCTCGCATGCGCATTCAACGCTCCGCCGTTTTCGCGCGACACCTTTAAAATTTAGAACCTTCTTTAGCACTTTAAATTGAATATGTAAACGGGATTCAATTCGTTCGAGCAAATCTGCACGCGCAGGTCAATTGACGGAAATCGTGCGAGCCCGTAAATCCAGTTCTCACTTGCAATACATATTTTTTTTTCTTTTATCAAGGGTATCGACAACATTTGCAATACGCTTGTTCGGAAATAAAATTTCCATGCTTCGTTTTGGTAAATCGTTCTCTCGCTCAATCCGCTTGTTCAGTCCATTTTTTAATATTTTTTTTTTGTTCTTTTTTTTTCTTTTTTTTTTCCGTTCCACCTATATATTTCACATTGAACAATATCCTCAGTCTCGACTGGTCAATGAGCAATACTTTAGGAGATCCCGATTTTAAAACGAGGTCTCGCGATAAAAGGGAGGGTAACGTAAATTCTCGTCTCGTGTTTTATACATATTACTACCGCTCGCTCGATATTAATTAATAATCTAAATTTTACGTCTCGTGATAATGCGATTTCTCTTAATATCGACTAATTGTCCCCTCGAGAATGTCACCTCCGTTTCTCTTTTTATCTATATTATCACGAGTCAACGTTAATCGCCATGATAAATGAACGCTTAACGCTGATTCGTCCTCTTTTTTGTTTCTCTTTTTTTTAACTTTGTTAGACTGAGGATCTTTTTTTTATACACAGGAATCATTGTTTCATTTAACGATTTACTTGTCAATTATATTAAGTATATTATTTATAAATTTATTCGCACGTAGTTCTGGTTAACAGGCCGTGGCTATACAGGGCCCACTACATTGATTTTTTATCCAGTGGCACGCGGTCTTCCGAATATGTTACAGGTGTGTATGCATGTGTATGTGTGTGTGCGTGTGTATGTTTAATGTACGTGTACGCTCGCAGTTAAGACTTAAAACCCTTACACCGTTTTCGTTTTTGCTTTTTTCGCATGTTACATACGTACATGTATATATGTATTTATAAATTCGCCGACACTACTTCCTACCGTACCGAGCGTTGTTATTTCGTTGCGCTTTCCTTGGTCTTTTTAATTAATATGGTCATCGAACTTCAGGCATTGATTATCGAAGAGTACTTCCGTTCGAGTACACACTGTTCTTCCATTAATCATTAAAACGTTGACTGCCACGATAATCGAAATTATCGGATAGTCCTCCCTAAGGAAAATGACGATGTAGGAGAAGGTCTCGCAAAATTTAGATATTTGGAAATTTGGAAACTTGAAAGTTTAAAAATTCAGAAATTTAGAAATCTGGCAATCCAAAAATCTTGGCTTTTATGAATTTGAAAAATTTGAGTATTCGAAATAGTTCGAATTTAAAAATCTTCAAGTTTACATATTTCGTTCGCCAAAAACGAAAACAAATAATGTGAAGTTCATTCCCCTACTCTTGACCAAAGAGGGCCTACGTTGTTCTCATTTTGATTTGAACTTTCCCATTTCTTTTCCATATTATAATTATAATATAATCACTGATCATTAATGATCCTCGTGGCAATCAACATGTTAAACCTTCTACGGACAACCAGACTTTTAACAATTTCATATTTTCTAAATATGACATAAAACAGCTCCAGATCTTCATTCTTTTGATATTTTCATTGTCGAAGTGAAGAATTTATATAAAACATTTGAAACGTTAGAGGTTGTATGTCTGGTTGTTTATACAAAGGTTAAACAAGCGTACGGAGCACGAAACGACGATGTTCCCTGTGTCGCTATTTTTCAGTTTCTTTCTCCTATACATGTATTCAACTAAAACGATAAATTTGAAACAAATCTTATTTTAATTATTATTGAATGTTGGACGTTATAAATTTGACAGTATCCAAATTTTCAAAAGGTAAACTACCAAATGGTTACACAACACACCTAATGTTTAAACGCATCATTGTCAAACCTAGAGCATAATAAATCAAATCTGAAGCCTCTGAGGATAATTTATGACACAGAGAACAAACGCTTCGTGATTACGAATCGATTCGAGTCGCGCGCAAACGACAAATGCAGTATTTTCTCAAAAGTTGATCACTCGATCTATTCCGAATAATAGATAGCCACTCGAACAGGTCTCGAGTATAAATTTTCTCCGCTGTATAAGAGTATGATACTCGAGAACCTTGTCAAAGTCAGATGCAAGACTTTGTTGGAAGAACAACGATCGGCGAAACAGTGATCAACTTCGAAGAAAGCAGCCGTATTATCGTTCTACTTCTGCGAGTCCACATTCTCCTCGCTCTGGAACAAATACGTGGACCAGTACCCGAGATTGAATATGATGAACGTGGCGGGGAATGCGATACGCGACACGTAATCGATCCGCGCTGTACCCTTCGCTCTGCAATTGAACCATTTGCACGGTATAAGACCCGAGCAGCATTTCTCGATACGCGGAAACGAGAGTCGTCGACGACGGTCGAAGTCTTGAGGCGGTATCGTTTGCACGGTGACCGCCGGTGGCGATGGTGTCGCTCTGCGAGACGTGGTGGGTGACGGCGACGGCGACGGCGAGGGTGACGGCAACGACCTCGCTGGGCTCACGTTGTAACGTCGCACGTGGTAACGTTGATGCTGATGACGCTGTGTATGTAACGATTGATGATGATGATGATGATGAGGCCGCGGCGGCGGCGGCGGTTGCTGCTGCGGCGGATGTTGCTGTATGCTCTGTTGCGTGTTATCGTGATGCTGATGATGCTGGCAATACTGATGATGCTGGCGCCAACGGCACTCTTGATAACGTGGACGCGTGTGATGAGATTTCTTGTGAATATGATCGGAATGGCCGCGAACCACGTTCCTTGATGATCCGAGCGCTTCCTCGTCGACGTTCACTCGTCCTCCTCTTCCTTCCGAAACAGGTACGTGGACCAGTACGCGAGGTTGAATATAGCGAATACGATGGGAAAGAAGATCCGTGAGATGACGTCGATGCGCTTGGACCTGGTCGGGAACTTGGACAGCCACGACCTGCAGCAGTTTTTTTTTCGTGGTTGCATATGTAATTCGCAGTGCTGCATCCTATCCACCGACATGGTATCCTCCGGTTGGCGGACCAGAGGTTTCTGAAAAAATGCCGACGACGTCGGGTCATTAGTTACCATTCAATCTGTCTTTCTTTAGTCCTTTCTTTCTTTCTTTCGTTTCTTCTCTATGTTTGACAACGCTTTCAGTCGCTGACAGGTAGAGTAACAGTGCCGAATACGTAAAGAGTAAACTTCGTAGTAACCGTAACATCGTTACAATATTTAACAGCTCCGATTCATTATGTGACGGTATAATGAATCTCTTATTCGGTACGGTTACTGTACTTGCTCGGTGACGAATGTAAATTTTCCTTCTTTTGCAAGCCATCGTTTGTGAATCGATTACGTGATCAGACTGAACAAATACAAGAAAAATTAAAGAAAAATAACACGTAAAGCTGACTGCGGTGCAATTTTTCTGATAAAAGTGTTGAATACTTTCTGGACGATCTCGGTCGAACTTACACGTGCATGCTTTGAACAGTACATCTTTGCAAAGTTTACAGAACGTCGAGAAAACAGGAGATCGATGCAAGAGCAAATTCGTGAGGGAATGTATCTTTGAAGGATCTGCTCTTTTACGATTACAGTCACCGACACGATACAGCGAGGTTACAAAGATCTTTAGACACTCAAAGTCCCAAGGTCTCAAATTTCTACAATTCTAAGGTCCTTCCAAAGTCCAAAAACAACGGTTTTATTTATAACCTCGCTATATCCTGACTGAGACCAAGTCATTCGATAAGTAATATCATACCTAAAGCTATCAAAAATCCTACGTTACAATTGTTTCCGTCTCTGTGTCACAATTGTCTCGAATACGTTACTTATAGAACGACGTGATACAAAAAAAAATCATGCAACGATGATAGTGGCGATATTAAGGTACGCGCACATCCAGCTTTGATCAACGATAATTTAAAAAGCTGATTCTTGTTAGGATGTCAGGTAGTGGTATCAGATACTTGAAAGCCTAACGAATAATCGACGAGCCACTAATTAAATGATCATTACAAAACGCTTGGAAAATTCGTTCGTTCCTTTTCTCGTCTGGGTATAAAATAATCGTTATGTACAATAGTTCACGTTACCTACGCAACGTAGCACGGCGTTACAACGAACAGAATAATTATATTATGCAAATTTCATTACCAACGGACAAATTGCATACATAGTTACAGGTAATCTAGTCAGAGTCGAACGATTGCTTTACCGAACGCTGAAAGTCGTATCACCGAATGTAAAAGTAAGTTAGATATAAAATACTGGACTTGAAATGAATTATTTACCTGTAGAGAATGTTGAAGTGGTCCATCATATCCGGTCTAGCAGTTTACAATAATAAAAATAAAATAATAGAATGAATGTACGTTATGGTTTCTAGGTTCAAAATGTTTCAATGATTTAAGTATTTCAATAAACTATTTCTTGTTCTTTTCAATAAAAAAAAAAAATTGGAAAACACGTTCCACGCTTGTGTTACTGATAAACTATCTGGCTGATGAAGTAGCTTGAAAATTGAATAATCTCATATTTTTTTTCGAAACTTTTCTCGTCCGACTGTTGATACAAACAATTGCAAACGTAGCTTTTATCACTGACCAAAGATGAATGTTGTCAGAAAACTGTATTTCTTTCTTACTTTTTCTCCTTATTACACCATAGAAAAATCAGAATCATTTGCAAGAGGTTGTGTGAGGTGGAGATTCCATCATCTAACAAGGGATACAAAACAAATACACGATGAAAAGAAAATTACAGAATGGTGGGCCAAGGAATGTTCGTAATTCGAGTAAAATTATAGGAAAAACAAGTTCGGATGATAATTGTAGACCGATAAACTGGTGTTGCGATCAAATTTTAAATGAAAATACACATTTTTTCGAACATCAAAGGTGTAGGAGATCCATTTTTCATTTTTAACATTGAATACCGGAGGTGCAACACACTTACACTCCAGTGAAATTAGCTGAAAAAAGCAGGGTTTCGTGCAGAAATTCATATGGCGACCTTTATTGTGCAAATACGATGGACATCTACGGTCACATTTTTTTATTTTTCTAAATTGTTTATTTATTCACAACGAACGAAGTCAGTGAATCCAGCTGTTAGACAATTATTAATTCCGTTGAGATCAAAGTTACCCTTCCCTTCGTATAATGTTTACCTAATCAATTTTCGCACGGAACAATGCTAATTCGACTGGACTATCTCATAAAACTAACGAAAATGGACGGACACTAGCGCGATCAAAAACGAAACAGAGATACAGAGAGGAGAACGGGAGAATAGTGTGAACATTAAGCGTTAGGACATAGTTAGAGCGAAATTCTGATGTTTCCGGATATCGTTGGATACTGACCATAGCAAAATTCGACGAATTATCTGGTTCGATTTGATCGGACGATGGATCGATCGACGACGATTGCTCCGTTTCAGACGGTGGATATTTTTTCTCCATATTATCGCTGTGCATATCGCTCCGCGACGCATAATTTACTAGGGCGAATTCGAGGAGAGCGCCGAACACGAAAGTCAAGCACACGCCTGTCCATACGTCGATAGCCTTTGTATAAGACACTGGCGGCAGTGAGGCATTTATTCCTGACGTCTGCGTAGCCATCGTCAACAGAGTTGTCACACCTGCGTTTTGCCAACAGAACACATGATTAACAACACAACTCTACTCGCAAAACCGAAAGGGTGGCACTTATACAATATCTTTTATATACATCATAGTTGAGCAAACAATTAACCATTAAAAACATACACAAACATTTATCTCATTTCAATTGACTCCTTTTACTTTCTTTTAGAAAGTAATTTTATATTCAATAAATTGTATAGACCATTTTCATGATATTCAATCCTTGTTTATTCGACAATCTTTAACATATTTACAAAAGTTATATTTAAATTAAGTTTCCATTAAAATTAGTAATAGATTTATCACAATTTCATGTAACAATTCA
Organism: Coelioxys conoideus; assembly: GCA_947623535.1. NCBI lineage: Eukaryota > Metazoa > Arthropoda > Insecta > Hymenoptera > Megachilidae > Coelioxys > Coelioxys conoideus. The sequence goes on from OX392450.1 coordinate 4,101,847, forward strand.
TACATCACCCACATGCGTGGGTGACACTCAAAGTATTAAAGAATGGCAGTAAGAAATCATGGAATATTTTCAACTGGCAGTAAAGATATCACATACTGCTATTTTTATGTTATCAGTGTTTTATGTAATGGTGCTTTCATATCACTCAACTATCACCCATATAAGTTTCATCAAAGTAGAAAGAATTCGAAAGCCGGGATTCTAGGAGAAGCCTAGAAAGTTTTAAACCTAGAAACCCTCGTCCTCGCGAAGGATTTTCTAGGCAGCTTAATAATTTGAACGTTACCTAATGAGACTCGAGCTGGTACGGCACTCTGATCGAGCCAGAACGAAACCCAGGAAACAATGACAAGCATGCAGCAGGGGATATAAATTTGAATAAGGTAGTAACTGAATTCTCTCTTGAAGAGCAAGTCGACTTTCAGACAGCTGTATTCACCTGCAAAAATTAATTTCTCGTCAGTTCTCTTTGCATCTGTATTCTTGTAATGACATATTACTAGTTTCATTCATTTATTTTTATTCTGTTCAACACGAACCAGTGTTGGTTTTGCTGTTGCAATAGTCGGTGAGAAACTTCTCCAAGGTGAACCGAGGCAGGTGTAAATTTTTCACAACTTGTACAGGATCTCCCTCTTTCCATATGAAAACTAAATCATCGGTGGTCCAGCCATCTGGAAGAGAAACGCGTGTTATCGTTATCGAACGTTAATTCGAATTACAACGAACCTTGTTAAATTAATAACAAATGATATACTCACAACTAGCCATACGCAAAGAACAAGTTTGTCGATCCAAAGGGTATAATTTTAAATTCATCGGGCACGATAACGTTAAGGATATTCTGCAAGAGGTGAAACAGATTTAAGGAACATTCTTCGAGTTTAAAATCGATGATCAATAGGTGCATGATACTCACCGTATACTGTATAGAACGGAACCATGTGGGAAAATACGAATGTACACGTTCGGCATAATAATATTGTGAAAATGACCCTCCTTCTCATTTGAAAAGAACAAATCTGGCATCCAAACGCGACTCGCATCCGTTAACGTTAAATATTTCAGACGACCTGTAAAATAGGCAAAATGAATAAATACGTAAATAGGCAAAGAATTTATAAATAGGTAAAATGAATGAATACGTAAATTGGCAAAATGAATAATTTCGTAAATAGGTAAATTGAATAAATTCGTAAATAGGCAAAACGAATGAGTACGTAAATAAGTAAAATGAATGAATACACACCTCCAAAATCATCAAAACGTAGCCGTTCATCCAGCCATTGTTCCCGGAATGTTAACTGTACAGAGTATTCCTGCGGATAAAGAAAGGGAGAGATTTAGACCAGCGAATATGAAGAAACCGCAAGGGTTGCAAATAAACGAACCGCACGTAATGATTTTTATTCCGAAATTTCTAATATGGAATCTGAACGTAAGGGAACACGTTCGTCGATGGATCTTAAATGTGCACAAAAATTTCAAATCGGACATTAGAAAGTGGAATTCAAAGGACAAAAATATTGCCACCGTTAATTTTATGAATCCTCGTTCGAAATTAACTTTTGCATAAATTTCCATTGCGATATTATTCAATGAATATTCAGATTTCAAACTATTTCGTTTGCGGACACCTTATCTATTTTGATAGCGATCGAGTCTAGATTTTACTACACTTTAAGCTGTTATCTTCAAGGTTCGCATGATTCTAACGAATTCCGTAGATCTTTCTTACGTCAGACATGAATTTTTTTTTGTACTAATCAGGAGATCGATCTACCAAAATTGACGGGAAGACAAAAGAAATTATGCGGTCGGAAGAAAACAAATTATCGATGCATTCTCAATATCGTATTTTGAGATGTACTAAAAATCAACGGGTCAACTAAACGTTCGGGGACTTTGTACATAATGCGAGAAAATTTTCACGCGTTCTTCTCATAATTTGTATTGTCACGTTTTCCGGTTGTGACGATGTTCTAATTTATTTTATATGTTATGTTTACTGACCTGGTTAACGTTGTAAATTAACAGTGAAATTTGTACTAAATCATAGACTGGGGTGGAATCTAATGATATATGATATACATATATGTATGTATGTACGTATAGGAAGATAGACAAATTTTATGATATATAGAGACAAAAATATATTTGGAATATGGAAATAAAAATGACAATATTTTCTATATTATTAATTATATTTGTGAGATGCTATAACACATCGTCTTTGCTATAAATGCGTAACGTGTGTGTTGCATCGAGACGTATGTTCATATGTTCCTATATCATTAGATTTCTATATTATATGTATATGTACATCTGTTTCTGCATATGCATAATTTTTATATAATTTCTGTATAATTTTTATATACATCTATGAGGAACATATGAACGTATGTCTAAATGTAACACGCACCTTTCGCTTTTACAGCACAAACGTGTTACGAAATCGCCGATAGATATAAAAAAAAAAAAAAAAAGAAAATAAAGGCGGAATTTTATTACTGAACCCCGGTCATACGTGTGCATTCGTTAAACGAAATACTACTAATGTGTTCAAAGTGAATATTTAACGAGGTAAAAGAACAAACGAAACAAAATGCCACGCTCGACACAAAGTGAAAATATCTCAAAGGAAAAACGTAGGGCCGAATGAGAACGGTAAGCTGCATCAATAAACGTGAACGAGGTCAGTAATTGCGTAACACGATCACTTTAAAGTCTGCAAGCAATTTTTTTCTTTCGGTTATAATACGGAGCTCCACGGAGCACGTATCGGCCAATTATTTGTGATATCGTAAATTGAAATTTTTTTCACAAAAATCAGCCAATCGTTCACAGTATCGTAAACTGATATTTTCTTGATAAAAATCAACCAATTGTTTACAGTATCTTAAACTGAAATTTTCTTGATAAAAATCAAACAAATGTTCATAGTATCTTAAACAAAAATTTTCTTGATAAAAATCAAACAAATGTTCATAGTATCTTAAACAAAAATTTTCTTGATAAAAATCCATCAATTTTTTGTGGTACCAAAAACTGAAATTTTCTTAATAAAAATCAACCAATTGTTCATAGTATCTTAAACTGAAATTTTCTTGATAAAAATCAAACAAATGTTCATAGTATATTAAACAAAAATTTTCTTGATAAAAATCCATCAATTTTTTGTGGTATCAAAAACTGAAATTTTCTGAATAAAAATCAACCAATTGTTCATAGTATGTTAAACTGATATTTTCTTGATAAAAATCAACCAATTGTTTGTGGTATCAAAAACTGAAATTTTCTTAATAAAAATCGACCAATCGTCCATAGTATGTTAAACTGAAATTTTCTTGATAAAAATTAACCAATTGTTTATGGTATCTTAAACTGAAATTTTCTTGATAAAAATCAGCCAATTGTTTGCGGTAATTTAACCTCAAATGTTCTTCATAAAAATTAGTCAATTGTATCGTAAACTAAAATGTCCTCACAAAAATCGGCCAATTGTATCGAAAACTAAAATGTCCTCAAAAAATCGGTCAATTGTATCGTAAACTAATATCTCCTCACAGAAATCATCCGATCGTATCGTAAACAGAATTGGAGAGAATCGTGGGGGGAAAAAGAAACTCTAAAAGTGTAGAACGAACGAAAAGAGGATAAAAATGACGAACGGTTTCTGGTTAATGAACGTTCTAATGTCGGATCTTGAACGAATCTTATCCTAGATCCTTCGAGCGTACTAAAAAGATACGTTTTTCGATCCTTTAACGCTCGTGAAGCTTGTGGGGAGAGTTTCACGAAACGACATCGTTCGAATCGGTGAAAACGCGACATGTTCCAATAAGAATCTATCCGTCTTGAACGCTGACGAGTTCTTTCTTCCGCGTGTTGAACGAGGACGAAAAAAAAAAGAGGAAAGAAGACTCCGCGAAGATCGGGGCGTAAGGAAAAGAAAAGGGAAAGAGAGAAAAAAGAAAAAAAGATCATCCTTGGAAGCCGTTTTGGAGGTCGTAGGTAGTAAAGAGCACTTCTGCGACGACTAAAGGTCGCGGTGAATAATTTTTGTTCTTATTCTGACCATAGAGCGTTAAAGAATCAAGGCCGTGCGGATATCTTGCTGGAATGAAAAACGTCGTCGGTTGCAAAGAATGAGCTGAGAATATCGTAAGAAACACGGCAAACGAACAAACGGACAATGATGTTCAAGTATAGTTGTATCACATCGCGGTAAGCAATACATAAGATATACATGCAGACGAAGCAACATCGATACGCTAACTACTACGTCTTTTCGTTACCATCGGGGTTTCAACTAGTTAAAAATGTACTACTCTACTGATCAACGTGTACAGTGATTCACATATTCGTTCATTTTTCCTTACAATTTTTCCATCTCGAATTTGTAATGGTCTTGCAATTTTATTAACTTTATTATGATCTTGTAATTTCATCCGACATATGATGTTCTTGTAATTTCATCGAACTTGTGATGGTCGTGAAATTTCATTGAATTTACACTGGTCTTAATGTTTTATCAAATTCTGTACTGGTATTAAAATTTCATTGAATTTATATTGGTCTTAATGTTTTATCAAATTCTGTACTGGTATTAAAATTTCATTGAATTTTTACTGGTCTCAAAATTTTATTGAATTTGTACTGGTCTTAATGTTTTATCAAATTCTGTACTGGTATTAAAATTTCATTGAATTTATATTGGTCTTAATGTTTTATCAAATTCTGTACTGGTATTAAAATTTCATTGAATTTTTACTGGTCTCAAAATTTTATTGAATTTGTACTGGTGTTACAATTTCATTATATTTGTACTGGTCTTAAAATTTCATCGAATTTATATTGGTCTTAAAATTTCACAGAATTTCTATTGATCATACAATTTCATTGAATTTATAATGATCTTAAAATTTCATTGAATTTCTAATGGTCTCGAAATTTCATCAGAGTAATAGTCTTAAAGTTTCATCGAATTGTCTAAAAATTTGATCGAATTTCTAATAATCTTAAAGTTTCATTGAACTCGTAGCAATGTTAAAATTTCATCGAATTTCTAATAATCTTAAAGTTTCAATGAACACGTGACAATGTTAAAATTTCATCGAATTCGCAATGGCGTTAAAATTCGAATCGAATTAAAATTGAATCTAATAAAAACATCATCGAGTTCGTAGCAGTTTGAGGGAGAGGTTATCTGTACTGTATTTATGTTAGAACTGATCAGATATTTTTGTGGTCGTGTGATACGTCGAATAGTAAAGGGAACATGTGTTATCAACGCATGCGATACCAGTCACGCGATATCGCGTATGTGAGAATTATCGCTGAGTAGACGGTACTTAATCGTTGTCGGCGTTTAATATTTGATATCAAACTGTGTATAGTCATTGCTACCGGTATCACGCGTGTTAATATTAATATTCAGCTCGTAAGTGCGTAGCTGTGATAATCAATCAAAAGTACTTTACTTTTTTAATGTTTTCTTTACTTTAACAAATATACCAAACATGTTATTCCTTTTAATAGATTTTTTGTAACTTACTCCTGTTGCTATGTCCAGCATCCAAAGACGATGTCCAGTGACACTAGATATATTACAGGATCACGAAGGATCAACATCGGAACAACCATCAATGAATACATAAAAAATAAATAGGAAATAATAATAATTGCAGACAATAGTCTATTTTCTTTTTACCTTAGGGTACCCCGATTATTCAAATATCAAAATTTTGATGAAAATATAATATATATGATGGAAATATTTTCAATTATATTTTTTGATCAAGATTGAGGTACAACTAGCAACTTCTAGGTACAACTAGGTACCTAACCTAACCAGACATATGGTATATTTTCAAGCTTTGTATCTAAAAGAAAATCAACAATAAAAATTCGTATGCACTGTTCATACATGCTTCTATTATTATATAAAAAAAAATTTATTTGAAAAAGCGAAAGAAAATTTTATTGAAAATTTGTATGTTTTTCCTTTGAAAAATGAAAATCTTTGAAATTTTTGAAAAATGAAGCATGTAGCCTCTTTTGAACCAAGTTTTTATCCTTGAACGAATCTGGTTGTTCCAGCGATAAATTCAACGAGTATACATTTACCAATTTAGCAAGATTACCGAACAAATATGTGAATAATTGTACACAAGAATAAATACGTATATGTATGTACATTGCAGTGGACAACGCATGCATCTTGGCTCACAGTTTCATCTTTCCCAGCTGGATTTGTCCACACATCGACGTCGTCCTGTTTCTTTTCTACTTGGAAGGGGGAAGTTAAAGGCAAGTGCTTCCAAACTTTTTAATTATTTCGCTTTTAAAGATACTTGAAGCGTCATCTTCGATGACGGACCCGTAGAGATCCCGGCAGCGCACGATTTTGTCCAAGTTTTAAACGAGAATTCACCTATCAATCAGTATCGATTTTCTATCCGTTGCGATACAAAGAAAATAGCACGTTCGATAAATCGGCGGAGTTATGCTAATTGCTCTCGAGACGGATACGTACTCAGAGCTTTCAGAAAGTAAAATCACCGCAGTTCATGGGGAATTATTCGAAAAAAAAAAAGAAAAATCGCGTTTACCTAAGGTGTTCCATAAGACATCGGTAAGGGAACAAATTTATATATGAAACATGTAAAATATATGAAATATTTGTACATGAAATATTAAAATATAATTTTTTTTTTTACATAAAAGAACAATTTATCCGTTGTGTATAAAATATTAAAATGTAAAAAATATGTTCTTATGGAACTCGTATTTAACCCCCGCTGAGTCATTTTAGACCCGTGATTTCTTAACCGATCACAAGAATAACGAAATAATTTAAAAATATTTTCTCTCGAATAAAATTTTCTATCAACAACGTGCTACAATTCTAATAAACGCGAATGATTATTCGCATACTGGGTCGAATATGACCCAGCTCTGCGCCATCGTTTCCCAATCGACTCTTCGAGGGTTAATTGCTGGCAAAAATAACGCGTTTCGTCGTAAAAGAAAAATGAAAAAAAAAAAAAATTGATAACCAACAGTCAAAAATCGGTTTCGTTCGGAGAATAATTTTCGTTCGTTCGTAAACAACGTGTTGGCTCCTCGATGTCGAAAGGATTTCTTAACAAACTCTATTCGGGGGAAATAGATTGTCTCTGCCTCTTCAAAGTTCATCGTTCAATTGGCCTGTCTATTATAAAAAATGTAAACGCGCGACGATACGAAGCGTCTCGTTCATAAAACGATGCTTAATTATTCAAGATTCTTGATCGATTTCGTGTCACAAAAGTGGTGTCTCGTACGTTCATTCAATTCATTCACTTTCGCTTTCATGAATACATTACACGCAAACAGTAGGAGTCAGCTAATAATCCGACTCACGGTCGTGAAGGTCTCGTTAATCTCGCTTTAACCCTTTGCCTTTCGATTTCCGCTACGTTCGCCTCGCGCTGTTCGCGTCAAATTTTATTCCAGAGAACGAGGAACTTCGCGAATAACATTCACGCTATTATCAAGACCGAACAATTATAATTAATATAATTATATGCAAAAATCTCGAACGTGACACTATTGTAAGCCTCCAGCTAAACTAAAGCACGATTAAGGCAGAGGGTCAATATTTTTCAACGTTCATATTTTTCGTTTCTCGTTAACATTTCTTGGGACGTACATTCCCAGAAATGAGGATTCAAAAATGAGTATATACAGGAGGATATACATGAGGGATCAACGGATCTAGGAATGTAGAAATGTAGAAGTAAGGATGTGAGGATCTCTGAGCGTAGAGATCTCAAGATTTAGAAATCATAAATGTAAGAATCTAGAGATCTAGGGACGCACAAAGGGAATAGGGAAAAGGGGATAGTAGGTATTTAGGGGCGTAGAAATTTGGAGGTGCAGGGGTTTGGGGGTATAGACATTTGGAGGTGCAGGGATTTAGGGGTGTAGAAATTTGGGGTATAGGGATTTGGGGTATAGGATTTTGGGGTATAGGTATTTGGGATATAGGGATTTGGGGTATAGGGATTTGGGGTATAGGGATTTGGGGTATAGGTATTTGGGATATAGGGATTTGGGGTATAGGGATTTGGGGTATAGGAATTTGGGGTATAGGAATTTGGGGTATAGGAATTTGGGGTATAGGAATTTGGGGTATAGGAATTTGGGGTATAGGAATTTGGGGTATAGGAATTTGGGGTATAGGAATTTGGGGTATAGGGATTTGGGGTATAGGGACTTGGGGTATAGGAATTTGGATGTGTTGTGATCTAAAAATCAAGGAATGTAGAAATCTAGAAATAAGGGTGTGAAGACCTAGGAACATTGCGGTGCAAATATTTAGAAATCTGTGGGTGTAGGAATCCAGGAACATATGGGACGTATAAACACACGCACACCTATTCCGTTTTTATAATAAACATATATCGGTCATTAAAAGTACCATCGTTCTCGTCCCTTCAATTCCCAAAAAGGTCCTCGGCTTTGATAATAAAAACTCCCTTTTACCCATATAACATCAAGACGCTTTACGGTGCAACAGGTGTTGCGAGATAAAAAAACATATCGAGACACGGACAATACCAATATGTATATCTAGCTCGACTATGAAGAATTTTTTTTTTCTAGAGAAGAAGCTTCGCACAACGTTCTAAATGGCAGATAATTATCGCTATCATAGACTGGAAGATATCTGTCATAGCCGCTTAAGTAAATGAGTGTTTGAGTGTAAGAATGATCGTGAACAACTGAAAAGGCAAAACGGAAAGTAGATGAAACGAAGATTAGAAAGAAAGGTGGATCGTCCCATCAAAACGAACGATACATACCGTGTCGTCCATACAAACGTCGACGAAAACCGTACGAAATGTTCCTGCATGGAAAAAGTGATTGTTTCTATGTATAATTATCAGGCTTACGACGACAGACTAAGGGGTGCGTGATTTTCCTTTCTATCTAGAAATCGGACGGATCTTAACAATATCTTCTTCCCTCTTTAATGGTTACTAGCAAACATATTCATCGACTTTGACACATTCTCGATCTTAACTCTTCTGCTTTACGAATCATTTGCACGAAGAAATTCGAATGGGTTTATAATCATGACTCACATATGTTCAGTTACAATTATAAGTTACATATACGCATTTACAATTATAATCTACACATATGTAGTTACAATTATAATTTACATATATGCAATTACAATTATAATTTACATATATGCAGTTATAATTATAATCTACACATATGTAGTTACAATTATAATTTACATATATGCAGTTACAGTTATAGTTTACACATATGTAGTTACAATTATAATTTACATATATGCAGTTTTAGTTATAAATATAATTATGAGTACAATTACAAATCACGAAGTCGAAAATTTCGAAAACAAAAGTTAGAACCATGTGTTAGGAAAAAATGAACATACGATTAGAACATACTCAGGTTATTAAAGATATATTATACTCGCGTTTTTAAATGTGATTCACCGATAAATGAATGAACAATGAAACAGATACACAGACAAATAGAAAAGATCGATTTGGAAGTAGAAAGACTGAGAAAAGATAAAGACGGAAGCAGGTAGTGATGGGCTAGTAATTGCTCCAAATACTATAAATTCAGTTCCAATTCCGAACGTCCTCAAGATTTTAATTATAATAGCGCGATATCAATAAAAATGAACCTTTTCACGATTTCCAAGCATCTCGAATTCGTAACAATTTTGATACGTTTGCAAATTTATTTCTTCAAAATTTCAGCAAATTTATATTTCTTTTAATTTCGGCACATTTATTTCTTCAAAATTTCAGCAAATTTATTTCTTTAAAATTTTTCGCAAATTTATGTACCTTTGGACTTTAGTATAATTTATGTAGCTTTATAAATTGTTATGAGCCTATTTATTAAGGATGGAGCTATTTATATGTACATACACTATGTGTACACGATTGACTATTTATATATGTAGCGTGTGCACATAATCAGCTGTTTATACATACAGTATGTATACAAGTTAACAAATTTAGTTCGTTAAGTTATGTTATTAAGACAATTTTGCACACATACTGTATGTATATATAAGACAATTGTACACACATACTGTATGTATATATAAGACAATTGTGCACACATACTGTATCTATAAATAGTCAATTGTGAGTACATATTGCATGTATAAATAACAAATTACGTCCACATACAGTATGTATAAGTAACCACATCCATTTACTAATATGTTCATGTATAGATACGGTATGATAAATTTACTACAAATATTGCAAATGATTATATTACTCGTGAAATTTTGCGTGATACTCGAAATTTATGTGATCAACTGAAAGGTGAAGTTGCTGGAAAAAATATAGGGCACCCATCACTATAGACAGAGCCGCGGGTCGAGTACGTATGCGATTACACACAATAAACATGCAGTCATGTAGGAGAAATAAGAATTAATTAATTCCTCTGTCGGTTAGAACGAAAAGACCACTGTTTTCTCATGCTGAGAGACACATCATTGAAGCAAGATTGCATCGCGTTTACAAAAGAGCACCGTCTTGGACACGCGATGAGCTTGATTTTATCATCATCATCTTTAGACACAACCGCGTGTTTGCGATGGTCTTGTTGGCGAGCCAGTCATTTCGCTAGCCAACGATCTTATCGAGCGTTTTCCTCTCGGAGTCGAAAGTCGTATCGTTCGATATAAAAACTGTATCGTGCGTTTCCACAAATATTATTATTGTATAATTCGATCGGTATACGAAATCGTTTCGAGGTTGGTTCACTTCGAGACACGCAACTTGACTTTACGACACTGAGACAACATTTTTATCGTGTAGGAAACATTTTTTATGACGTTTAGAAATATCATTTTTAGAAACATCTGTTTTAGATACATCTCGAATGTTAAATCTGATTGTTTCTCTAACGAATTTGCAAATTTCGAAATAGAAACCTTAGGTTTTGGGAATTTTGTAACTGAGTTTCTGATATGCTCGTTCGTACGATCGGTGCAATTCCCTTTTCTTTTATCGCCATTTTCGGTGTAGAAGATCGTGTATGAAAATTGTTTATGCTCTCTTCACCAAAATCATTTTTTCTTAAAGAAGCCTTACGTGGTGCTGTGACGAAAGAAATTAGGATACCTGTCCTACCTATGAAAGATACTGATTACTCTGCTAATAACCCTGTTACCCTAGACTCTAATCTAGGTCGTAAATTCCTAGAATCTAAATAAATGTCATGTCTCATTTCATCGATATCGTGTGATGCCAAATAGCTTATATAGTTATTTAGTAACAGAGAAATTAATATATGGATCATCCTCATTATATAGAACCGATGAATTATGAAATGACTAATGAACGATTCATGATGAGATACTTCATTGAAGAGTGGAAATAAAAAATACGAGTAGACATTTGCGAAGTTGGAAAATTCGGAAAACGTTCGAGTTTGCTCGTCTCTCGAATTTTAATACCATCGAACAGTGAAAATTATATAAATTGCTGAACAATTTAGGACGTGGCTATTACAAAATTGTTTTTCTATCAAACAAATTATTTCTCTGTCATACAAATTATTGCTCTATCAAACAAGTGATTCCCCTATTAAATGAAATTGTTATTCTATCAAACAAATTATTTCTCTATCAAACAAGTGATTTCCCTATCAAATAAAATTGTTTTTCTATCAAATAAAATTATTTCCCTATCAGACAAACGATTTAGTTCCAGAACGTCGTTCTTCCACTCTTCAATCATCGCGTGACCATTGGTTATCAATTTCTATCTGATCGCTATCGTGACAGACAAAACTGTCCAATATCGCGTTCCGTTACACGACACGCGTGAGAAACGGTAAATATCACTAGAGCTGGAAGCTAGAGATCGTTCGAAACTTTCGTTTCCTCTGACGATACAACGGCTTGCAACTTGCTGAATCTCGCAACGGAAAAGACCGACAGATGAATCCAAGTGTTCCTCAACGATTGCTCTCTGTCCAGCCACTAGTAATCACACAGAAAACGAGCAATTAAGAACGAACAAACAAAAAGCCTGAACGATGTGGGAGGACATTTTGGAATCTCGACTTTCGACTTCGACGGATCGTGAAACGAGAAAAAAAGAAAAAAAAAAAAAAAAACAAGAGTGAAATCTCGTCGATCGATCATCGGTGAAAACAATGCACTCTGCTGAAGCAAACTCGTTCGATTATGCACGGACAAAGAACACTGCAGAAAAAAAAAGATACACCGAGAAACACCACGCAATCGCACACAGACATTCAGTGTTATCAATCTCCGATATCAGTCTTCTCTCGTGTGAGTTATCGTCACGATCGAATCGGATCGAAGAAGAAGAAAAAGAAAAGAAAGGAAACGGAACGGAAGAGCAAAATGCCGAATGGAAAAGCGTTCACGGGTCGAGTCTGTAATTGTTTATCATTTATTTATTTTTCTTTCTTTTTTTTTTTGTTTGTTCCTCTTGCAAAGAGAAGTCGTAAAAGAATTATGATTTCGATCAAGGCACGCACGTGGTTGCATAACGTACAAGAAAAGATTGAACGCTCGAAACTGTATTAACGTACACTCGGATGCAACATAGGCTTTTATCAGTTTGGGGGAAGTTCCTAGAATAGTTCCTAGATTTGTATTCTACCTACAATTTTCCTATGATCTCTTTGAGATCTCCCTAGATCACTGAAACCTTCCTAAACATTTTACCCAGATTCTGTTTTATTTTTTAGATGGTCAAGATTATCTTTTATTCTTTAAACCTTCTAGATTCTATTTTATTCTTAAAATATTTTATATTCTCTTTTATTCTTTAAATGGTGGAGATTCAATTTTATTCTTTAAATCTTCTAGATTCGCATTCATTATTTAATTCTTCTAGATTCTTCTTTATTCTTTATATCGTTTGGAGTCTTTGGAAATTCTCTGGGTTATTCTTAGAATTTCCCTAGAAATTCCTTGAACCTGCCACGACATTTCTTCGCACCCCTTACAATTCTCTTAGGCTTATAAAAGTTCCCCAAACATTCTTTAGATAATTTCAGGTACCGTATGAAAATTTCTCTAGAAAATCTCGAAAATCTCTCAGACATTTCCTCGAATATTTCCTAGACTTTCCCTGATTGTTTAAAAAATTCCTCAGAGTCTCCTTGATATTTCTAAAAATTCCACAGAGGTTTTCTGATTGTTTTAAAAATTCCCTAAAGTCTCCTTATAATCCCCAATAATATATACTCCGTGATCTCCCCAGATTTTCGTGAATTTAGGATTTTAGAATGCTCCGAAAATTGTTATGCAAAGAAGCCTAAGCTAATCCAAGCTTCCATAGAATATCCCTATGTGGGAGACCGCTATTTTTAGACCTGTTCTTAGCTAAAAAAAAGTGTACGTTGCACTCGAGTATACATCGAGCTTGGCACACATTCGGATACAATGCCTTGAACGTTTCTAGACAGTTTCAAACAGTTCGAAAACTTTCTATCCGGTTAGAATGGACCGCTATTTCACGTTGTTACGTATTCACGCCCAATTTCTAAGTCGGAGGCAAGTCTTTGTGTGCGGATGAATCGTCAATTTGTTGCATATCGAATGAACGATTTCGAGTACAAAGGAAGTCCGATATTACGCGAAAGTATTGTGAAATTGCTTTTCATACGTCAACTTGAAGGCTGATTTCCGATAACCAAGTACAATCTTTGTCCGACATACTTGGTACTAAATAATAATTATATAGACCGCCAATTATATTGAAAAATGATCGATTTGAACATCCAGAAACTCTCGACGTCGTTTCACGATGCAAACGTGACAAATTTCAGAAATTTCCATATTTCGACATCGTCTTTCAAATTCTCGAATTCATCTTTCACCAATTTCAACGAATTTTCAAGAGCATTTACGAAATTCTATTAAAAAATACTTATTCGTGATAGCGCAGACCAAATACGATTTCCAGAACTGTCTGAAATAAGTTTCGACACATTGTATCCAAGCGTGTATCAGGTTTGGTAGAGACATCGGATCGTTGAGCATGAAACTTGACAAACACATGTGATTCCCCGCTTGGCACCGAACTCGCGTGTCTCAAATGATACATCGACGCTGTATTTAGCGATTGACCTAAGCTAGCATTCCAAAAAGGAGAAAAAAATTGATCTTGTTGCGAGAAAACGCTCGATGTTCGACACGATGAACGCTAAGTTCGATCCCACAAACAACGCTAAGTTCAACCCCTCAAATATTATGTTCAACCCCTCTATTATTATGTTCAACCCCTCAAATATTATGTTCATCGCTAAAAACGCTATACTCAACCGCTCAAATACTATGTTCAACCTCACAAACGTTATTTACAACCTTTCGAACGCTATGTTCGACCCCAAAAACGAAGTAACGGGAGTTAAAATCGAAAACACCCCATCTCCCACGATGTTCACCGAACCTGCGACCCACAGTCGCAAGAAATTTCGACAACGGGGAAATTCTTCGATTTCCAAGAAGCTGTCGAGAGCACCTTCCGGCGACATAATCGACTTCCGTCCTTCGGGCTTCTGCGACTGCGACGAATTCCCGTTGGAACGTCGAAAGTGTGCGGATAACGTATGCAGTTAGGTTAGAAACAAATGGTTTTTCCGAATAAAGAAGCTTACGATTATTCCCTAATATGTTTACAATTATTCCAGAATGATTTTCCGATTATTCCCCAATAAAGAAGCTTACGATTATTCCTGAATATGTTTACAATTATTCCCACATAAAAAAGCTTACGATTATTCTCCAATAAAGAAGCTTACGATTATTCCTGTATATGTTTACAAATATTCCAGAATGGGTTTTCGATTATTCCCCAATAAAGAAGCTTATGATTATTCCTGTAAATGTTTACAATTATTCCAGAATGGGTTTTCGATTATTCCCCAATAAAGAAGCTTACTATTATTCCCGAATATGTTTACAATTATTCTCAAATAAAAAAGCTTACGATTATTCCTGAATATGTTTACAATTATTCCAGAATGGGTTTTCGATGATACCCCAATAAAGAGACTTACGATTGTTCCCGAATAAAAAAGCTTACGATTATTCCCCAATAAAAAACCTTGCGATCATTCTCAAATAATTTCACAATTATTCCAGAATAAGCTGACGATTGTACCCGGCTAAAAGAGTTCGCGATCATTTCCCAATAAGCTTACGTTACCGTTTGTCAAGTTTCATACTAAATGAGCCGGTAGTTAAGAGAGTGACAGACAGAGATAGACAGAGAAATAGAGAAAGAGAACATATGCCGATCACGTATAATAGTAGAATGATACAACATGAC
Source organism: Coelioxys conoideus (assembly GCA_947623535.1). Taxonomy (NCBI): domain Eukaryota; kingdom Metazoa; phylum Arthropoda; class Insecta; order Hymenoptera; family Megachilidae; genus Coelioxys; species Coelioxys conoideus. The sequence goes on from OX392450.1 coordinate 4,117,224, forward strand.
AGTCAACGACATCGAGAAAAAAAAAAATATCAACGAGGTGCGACTGATAGCACATCCACTGTTTAGCGCGCGACTGATGATCAATTTATAGTATATTGTATGTACGTATCGAGGAAGCGTTCACATATCCATATACAGTGTGCTCGATCGATCGAAAAGAAAAAGAGATATCGGGAATAACGGAGTAGATCAGGAACGAACACCTGGATCGATCATTCTGGATTAATAATGATACATTGCAACCCAAAGAAATCAGGATGGCGACACGTGTGTTGAATGCGTTGCGGGTCCGACCGTTGTTACTCGCACGAATGATATGTGTATGTTATCTCGTACGGTGTAATAACTCGAAAGATTATTGTGAATTGAAAAGAATCGATAATTTACAATGGCTGAGCGATGTATATTTCGTTCGAGATCAATTTTCTATATGTATTCATTGCCCCCGAAAGGTGAATGTCGCGCAAAAAATGTGATGCGTGAAATTTAATTTATCGAGCGAGCGTGTGTAATTTCGAGTGTGAAATTGAACGTGTTGATACTTCGTATGATACAGTGTACGAACGTGGATGTTCCTTGATTTAGACGGGAAATCGGTTAGATGGAAATTTAATTTATTCGTCCGATGGAAATTTATTTACCCGTTGTCCTAAAATCTCCGGGAAGATCCATCCGTTGCGCGTAATTAACGCACGTGGCAATTTTTCGTTCCGCAGAATATTTTATCGCAGCATCGTTCTAATTTGTTTGAGTTACAATGTACCGTGTATCTACTCCGGAATTATTACCCCGATGACCCCGGGTTAGATAGCATCCGTTAATGGGATAATAAATAATCCTTATTGAACGCGGGTCGAAAATTTAACATTGCACGCAGTGATCGAATTTTCGGTGTTGGTGAATGACTTGTTTTCGTATGTTTCCATAAATATACCTCGTCTGTTGCAAGGAGAAAGAAGTATTCTCCATGATTTTATCGATCAAAATGAAAGGTTGAATGAAATCAAATTAAAATGAATTAAGATTAAATTAAACCGAATTAATTTGAAATCAAATTAAATTGAAATTGAAATTAAATTTAAAAATTGAGATTAAATTGAAATTAAATTAAAAAATTGAGATTAAATTGAAATAAAATTAAATTAAATTAAAAAATAGAAATTAAATTGAAATTAAAATATTATTTTCTGTAACATACTTGCAACGGAGGATTAGAGAAAGCGTCGAATTGAAGATAGTTATTAATTAATTAATAAATTTTTGACTAATTGAAAAATTGAACAAAAGCACCTGAATCCTTGGAGCGGTGGTACGCTAAAAGAGTGACAATTGAAACGTAATTACGGACAATGGAAATTCATGATAATTCAGAGGATCCGGCCCACTAATTAATCCGGGTTATTAAAATCGAAAATTTTAATCAATGTTCGTTTTTCGACCCACATCACGGCGCTATCTATGGGTGTCATATACCGAACAACTCTTTCGCTTGTCGCACGAAACACCCTGTATATATGTATATGTATATAGAATATATATATATATATATATACACACACACACGCGTAATACAAATACAAGTACAGACAAGTGCAAGTCTTACGGCATCATATACACGTGACGTTAATAGATATACACAATGTGTGGATAATACAGATTGTATAGGCCTTGTTCATGATTACTTATTATTGCACTCACCATGTAATAATCATCTATTTTGCTGATAGAGCGAAGGAAGATGTTGACCTTCACATTTGTCGGCCCATCTAACACGTCGACCGGAACAGAACAAAACAAATCGATTAATTAAATCCAGTCACCGTGTGCCGAGATTTACATGGTTTTTTTTTTCTTTTTTTTTTTTTTTTTTTTTTTTAATAAACAAATTTTTCGTTTCCGCTTGATCGGTTTCACATTTCAATTTTCCGATTCAGACTGTGACAGGGATTCGTGAGTTGGGAACCTTTTGGAGATCTTTTTTCGCAAAAGTATCAACGAATTTTTCCGTTTCCTACTTTTGTCTTTTTTTTCCGTGGGTTTCTTCTGTTGAATTATGTGAATGTTAAACGCGTGCGAAATTTCATCGAGATTTCTTTTTCCCGCGAATGTTACTTCGCATTGTTTTCGTCGTGGGATAAACGATATGGGAAGATGATATAGGGTCCTGTGCGTATGATTCTGTTGTTTTTTTACAACGACATTCGCTCGCATCGATGTTACGCGCTCGTTTCATTGATGTTCTCGTACGTCTATCATTTTTATGGTAATTCTAATAGTAATCTTTGAGAATGCAGAGTAGACTCGTTATATTGCCATTTTTGCATAGACTTGCAAATTGTTTACATCGTGACATGCTGAATGTATATCCACACATGCTGAGGAGTCATATGTTGTATAACCACACGTGATATTGCCACGCATTATATTGCTGCTCGTGGAACATCACATGTTGTATTACGACGCGTTGTATTACGACTCGTTAAATTATCATATGTTGTATTACGACTCGTTAAATTATCACATGTTGTATTACGACTCGTTAAATTGTCACGCATTGCGTTGCCTCGCGCTGTATCACCACGCGTTGTATAACAACACATTATATTACGACACATGAAATTGTCATGCGTTGTATCGCCACGCGTTGTGTCACCACACATTATATTACGACCCGTGAAATTGTTATGCGTTGTATCGCCAAGCGTAGTAGCGCCACGTATTATATCGCCACGCGTTGACCATGGCAATATAAAGAGAGTCTACTGTGCCAAAACTTTTGTAACAAATAAATCGATCGTAATATTAATTTCTATAATAAATTTTTACATGGAAGAGATAACATCGTTGATAGAAATGTCGTTAGAAATCGATACAAAATCGATATAAAATAGATGCAAAATGAATACAAAATCGATAAAAAAATAGATTAAAAAAATGGATGCAAAATGGATCTAAAGATATGTTTCGACCGATTAAATAAAAGAGGAGGTGGTGAGCCCGTCGTTGAACGGATTTTGCCGTTTTATTAGCCCAGAGCACGAAAAAGGAGCTTGCACTTCCCGCAATCGAGACAAGAAATCGAGAATCGCGATCGCGGGCAAAAATGGCGAGCATTGCACGAAATCTCGAGACGGTTTATCGAGAAACAGCAGATCTTGATCTTAATGGAGAGCTTCTCTCCCCGGCTCGGTCGGGTAATCGATAAAGCGGGAACATTGTGCAATTACTCGAGTCAGAGTGGATGATTTAATAATTTGCGGGGAGAGAGAAAAAAAAAGAGATACAACGGTGATATTTAATTAAGATAAGTGCGATGCCGGATGATCGCGATGAATTGCGTGAAAAAAAAAACGCACTGAATTAACCACCGACTGCACGAAAATTATTTCGAAGCTTTTTCAAGCTCGAAAATCGGGTTGAAATTGTATGGTGAGAAAGATGTGTTTATGGTTGTGCCCGTATGGCGATTATAAATTATAATTTCATTCTAAATGTTGTTTCTTGAGATCCAGATCTAGAAATTTATCGAGATTTCCGATCGATAATCTGTGCGATACTTAGGTATTGATGCAAAAGACGTGGGTCGCGATAGACCCAGCATCGTTTGAGGATTCACGGAGAATGTGACGAGGTATGAGATGAGAATGATTCACTTCATTTTTTAAGCAGCTTCCAGACATTGATAGCGAATAATTCTTGCTTCGACCGTTAGAAAGTCTTTACTCATTTTCTCTAAGAATCTCCGAACCCTAAAACCATTTACGTTACCACCTAATACCGTTTGTATGAATCACGGAATTAAATAATTACATTAGTCAACCGTAGTATCGAGATAATTACCTACCGAAAAAATGATCTTGATCGAACAAAAATATCGCTGAGAAACGAAGACCTTTCCGGGGTTAAAAATTTCTAAACTCAAAATTCGTACCGTTTCTAAAATTCGAGGTGAAGAAAAATTATCACTTGCAATTGCCTTTCATCGAATTTTAAGTGACCTAAAGAGTATATGTAATAGAAAGTATTGTATATATAAAAATTATTCAACGATCCAGTGTCGAATTGTTGAAACTTTTACGAGGTGTCTCGATAAAATGTATACATAGTATAAAGTGTATACAAAGCTTGAAATGTATACTTTTAATATTGATATCAAGTTGATGAGGAGTACGAAGTGATGTTATTATTGATCGTATAACGATTGATCGTACAATGATGATTAATGAAATAATCATTACGATTACTTGTAATCTGTATATATTCAATTTATCGATTTAACGATTATTGAAAACATATTTGATTAAATTTATTTATCACGTGTACATATTTTATTGGGTCGATCTGTGTTATTTTTTTATCTATGCTGATTTATTTATAGTTTCTTCTGCGTCGTCTTATCGTAACGAATAGCTTCGACTACGATTTCAACGGGACACCCTTCTTCAAATTGTACACACACTTGTACAACATGCTATACATGCCCCGCTGTCGTTTTAATCCCTTACGGCACCGTCATATTTCCTTTTTCCTCGAGGAAAATCATACTTTAGTATCATACGATTTCAAATTTAGATACCTTGCTGCCGTGTTACAGCAACGATGCAATCTACTATCAAAATTCTACATTCTCTTCTTTCGTCAGAATTATTGTAACGCAATCAACGTTGTAATTCTTAATCGTTAATCGGATACAAATTAACATATTGAAATTTACAGGTTAAAATTTACAGATCCAAATTAATATATTGTAATTTGCAGGTTGAAATCTATAGATCCAACTTTACAGATCCGGATTAAAATATTGAAATTTACAGGTTGAAATCTATAGATTCAAATTTACAGGTTGAAATTTACAGATCCGAATTAATATATTGTAATTCGCAGGTTGAAATCTATAGATACAACTTTACAGATCCAAATTAACATATTGAAATATATGTATTCAAATTTACGGGTAGAAATTTACAAATCGAAATTTACAGATCGATATTCGGAGATCGAATGTTACAAATCGAAAGTTACACGGGATCGTCGAAAAGTCGTAAAATTTCGGCGGCAACGATCGATAAAGAAGAAAGGAAAATAGTAAAAAAGAGGTAAATAGAAACGAACTAACGGAGCTACACAGAGAAAAAATTGTGAAACACATGCGAGAAATGAAAGAAGGAAATCACTCACCGAGCTGAATGGATCTCGCTGTTCGAGGTGAACACGAGAATATTCTCTGGTACATCGAAAAGTATTCGGCTTAAGCACGTAGAAGACGAAATTCGAGCAAAAACTACAAGTATATCTGTCGACATTACAATCACGATTATTGGGAAAACAAAAACAAGGTGTTCGATCTGATCGTGAGGCAGCTGTAAATCGAAATTAACAAAAGCGATGTAAGCCAATGTTACAGGTGGTCTTGTATCGTACGCGTTCTTGTAAACAACGTAAGAAAATAATGCGTCGTATTTTTGCTATAATAATCGGTAACAAGTACGCGCGGATCGATCGATCGATTTATATCTAGCACGTGATCAAATCTTTAGATATACGTGGATCGATCGATTTGTCGAACGAAAGATCGCTAACAAACTTTAAGAGTGAATTTAATATATGTGCAATTTCCTAGAGAACAGGCACCCCGATAAACCCTGAAGAGAATCGCAATGATTGGTAATTAATCTTGCGAAATTCGCTAATTAGTCTTGCAAAAGGTATCGTATCATTAGAAAATTATTATATGGAAATCTACGTAATTTATGTCAAGATCGGGGTAAAAAAGACGTAAACGTTCACAAATTTGTTATTGTACACGTTGGATAATTTCGTTGATTATAGTTTCACAAAAGTGGGTGATTATAATTAACCCTTGGACGACGGGTCATTGATCTACAAACATTTAATTTGCTATGATTTTATTGTATCTGATTTTCTACGATTTTTTTACATTTGTTTTTCTACGATTTTCTTACATCTGACTTTCTACGATTTTTTTTACATTTCATGTTCTACGATTTTGTTATATTTGATTTTCTACGATTTTATGATATTTGATTTTGCATGATTTTATTACATTTGATTTTCTACGACTTCGTTAAATTTAAATAGCTGCATTTTCAATTCAATTTTAAACTAGTTTTTATTCGAATAAATTATGAATTTCTTTAGTTCGTTCAAGAGATAGGATATGAAGGTGTATAATTAAAAAAATTTCCTCAGCTTCGATAGAAGTATCTTAAAATACAGTAGTCAGTATTGACCCGACTCCATCGATCCAGGGTTATAGGTTCTACTAATTTCGAAGGAAAGCACGTATACTCGAGTACACAGTAGGCTTCCTTCGAATAAAAACCGATATCGAACAACTGTATAAAATATTAAAACCAAAGTAAAAGTAAAAATATCGAAACAAGAATTAAAACCGAAATTTCTGAATTTTCCGAATCCCTGCGATCGTCGAACTAATTTCGAATCGATTCCCCTATATTCCCTAGGGAAGCCTACCGTACTCTCGGATACCCTTTCCTTTCAACTTACCCTCCCGCATTTGTAATAAAAGTGAAAAAAAGAAGAAAACAACGTTGAGTCAGAAAAGGATTACGATCTATGAGATATTATTATAAAATTGTAACGCAGCAGCATGGAAGAAACGTACAAGTATCGAATAAATAATCAATTACTATGCGATAAGGGATTAAAATAGTAAATTAGCGGACGAGTACTGTAAAATAGAATGACGTGTGCGATAAATAACAAAGGAGGATTTACGAGTAAAACGAACAATATCTGAACATTGTTGTACTTTGCGTGTGGATATGTATGTACGTACGTGTATGCATATGTGTATGTGTGTGTGTGTGTGTGTGTGTGCGGTACAGCCACGAGGCGGACAACCTGGACGTGACAAAATGTTACGATTAAAAAAGTAAAATAAAGAACGTCAAATTCCATTAAAATATCATCTACGACACAATAGCGTGTGAGCGACAGTATATGGTGTAATTTTATCGTTACGAGCAGCACGATTATCGGAAACGAACCGATTTTATCGATTCTGCGAGATTCATAGGCAATTATAATTTTAGACCGATGTATCTCGACACGTTTAACTGATCGACGTTAATTATTTTACACAATGCACGCATATTAACTTTCTTTATATTCGATCGTCTACACAGTTTTATTTGCTCATTTCTCATTAATTAATTCATTTACTCGCTTCTAATTTATTTCCCTTGAATTCAATCCACATTAAATAATTAATTTCCTTCTTATTCATTTACTAGCTTCTAATTTATCTCTCTTTAATTAACTGCTTTCCCTCTAACTAATTTATTTAATCGATTTTCCTCTAATAAATTTATTTCCCTTTAACTATTTTATTTCCCTTTAATTAATTGATTTGTCACCAATTAATTTATTTCCAATTAACTAATTTCTCTAACTGATTTTCCTCTAACCAATTTATTTCCTTTTAATTAAGGATGAGGCTATTTGTACATACAGTGTACACAGACAATTGGCTACTTGTACATACAGTATGTGTACACAATTATTAAAATGGGCTAATAAACAATTCATTTAACGTAACTAAACTTGCTAACTTGTATACATACTGTATATATAAATAGCCACATCCTTTAATTAATTCATTTCCCTTTAACTAATTTATTTTTCTCGAGGTAATTCGTTCCTCTCTAATTAATTAATCTCCCATTGACTAATTTATTTCTCTTTAACTGATTCATATCCGTTGAAACAATTCAATTGGTTTCCCTTCGATCAATTGAATTTATACGTATTCGAGACATCATGAGCTCGATGAGAAATGAAAGTATCACGTTTGGAATAGTCGCGATCGAAAATTACGAGAGAAAAAAAGAAATTATTTCCCGTCGTGCTGTTCGTAAATTTCGAAAGTATCTCTGAGGCATACCAAACATATGCGTAAATAGAACATACGACAGTGGTAGAATTGAAAAAAATGTTATGATAGTGGGCCTTAAATACGCACGAGAGCCTGTTACAAAAGGGTAAAGAACAACACAAAGAGGTAAAGAGAAAATTTTTTCGTGTAACGGTGTGTGTCCGTGTGTGTTCACGCGTGTGGTCGTTCTTTTTTTCACTTTCGATGTTTAATACGACACAAATTTATGGTAACAGAGACAAAGAACAGCTTTGCAGGAACGAACATTTAAACGCGTGTGTATAATACGTTCATCGAATGTGTACATATTATCATATATATTATCGTGTGTATATTATACTAGCACACATATACGTATAGTGTACGATATACATATATCGGTTTGCACGTCTATCTACTGACTTTGGAATGCTAATCGAATACTTCTCGCTATGACACTAATCAGTTTCGGTGAATACTATCCTCGATAAGAATACTTCGAATCTTGGAAGTTTTTTCATTCGTGAAATCGTGAAAATTCGTGTCACGACGAATACTGATTGAAAAGTTATCGATCGTGTAGGCTAAGGAGTGAAAAATTTGTCCAACGTGCCAACGTGTGCGAGACGAGGATACAAAATTGAAAATAACTTCGAGGAAATAAATAACCTCTCAAAAAAAATAACATCTAAAAAATAAATAATCTCGAAGAAATAAATAACCTCTCCAAAATAAATAGCCTCTAAACAATAAATAATCTCTCTAAAATATAAATAATCTCGAAGAAATAAATAACCTCTCAAAAATAAATAACCTCTAAACAATAAATAATCTCGAAGAAATAAATAACCTCTAAACAATAAATAATCTCGAAGAAATAAATTACCTCTAAAAAATAAATAATCTCGAAGAAATAAATTACCTCTAAAAAATAAATAATCTCGAAGAAATAAATAATCTCTCAAAAATAAATAATCTCGAAGAAATAAATAACCTCTCAAAAATAAATAACCTCTAAAAAATAAATAACCTAGATGAAATAAATAAATCTCGAAGAAATAAATAATCTCGAGTTAACCGAACGAAAAAGTAATGGTTTCAAGGTGTTTCAACTACGAAAATAATACTTCCACCGGTTGAAACCAAAAAATTAACAACCGTAATGCGTAGCAAAGTCGTAGAGCTTGCTTTCGGGACTTCAAATGTAAAATTTAGAGGCCATTACGAGTGGCGAGTTGAAAAGAATTAAACTCCAGCGAGCTAGGAAGTTGCAAATTAAAGTTGCTAACGATCTCGTAATGCTGCGAAAGTAGTAAATTAAAAACGAAACCGTTTGCCGGCACATGGACAGCAAACGAACAACCGAAATTCATTAACAATCGCGAAAACGAATGCACGTTGAACGTTGGACAAATTTTCCGTCTCGATGTTCCCATGGAAAAATGTGCACGAAGTGTTAAAAAAAAAAAAAAAAAAAAAAAAAAAACGATACTATAAAGGTATCGAGAAAACGATCGAAACGCAGAAAACACGGTTCGTTTTTATTATTTTTTTTTTGTTTCATTTACTTCATTGTCTCACCATCGGACGTATCACTATGTCTAAGGAAAAGACGATACACGATCTGTATTCGATACAATACATACAGATTGTACAACGAAACGAACACTTATACAAAGTGTGGTGGGTACAGTACGTGTTTGTATAGGCGTGTGTTTGTGATTTCGGGGCGTTTGGAGTTTTCGTTTTTTTTTTTTTTGCTTTTTTTTTTTTAACTTACCATAGTAACGTCATCTATTTTTGAGATACTTCGAACAAATATGTTGACGCGGACAACCGCGGGCCCATCTAACATAGCAAACAGAATAAATAAAATTAATCAATCGTTGAGTAACATGAAACGTATCGAGTGGGTGTAATGAAGAGAAAAAAAAAAGATTAAAAAAAAAAAACAATAGATACAAACAAACAGACGCTTCACTATCGACGGTAATAAAGTATCGTCGCGATCTTTTCGTTTTACTTTCGGTTTTCGTTTCGGTTTTTTCTTCCTTGGACGAAATTGTTAAACCTTCACGTTTCTCGTCCTTTAAATACGTACGTTCTATCGTTCTCTTCTCTCGTGCTTTTAGCTGATGCGAACGAAGAAAAACGGTAACGAAGGAAATGCTTGGGTACGAATGAAAATTGATAGTTCGGTGTATAATTGGGAGAAAAATTCGTATGATAGTTTTAAGTTTAATTTCGGGGAAGATTCGAGTACATCGATGCGAATAATTTTATATTTCTTTTCTCAGATTTTGGTATTTTCGAAACTGAACATTTTTAAGTATAGAAACTTACGAATTTCACAATTTCTAAATTTTCCGAACATGGAAATTCACGAATACAGTTGCACATTTCCTGATATAGACATTCATAAGTATACAGATTGTCGAATTTCTGACTATCTCAATGTAGAAATTCACGAATTTCGGAATTTCTTAATATAGAAATTATCAAAATTCCCAAATTTTTCAACGTACGTACGTTTTATAAATATCGCGAATATTCGCAAGAATACGTAATTTTGGTAGTAAAAAGGGTTAAATGTTTATCGGGTATACTATAAAACATGATAACCCCGATCAACGACCAAAAAGATGGAACATAATTTTCGTATGTCGAACAATCAGGTAGTATAATGAATCCTCTTCGCAGGATTTTTTTATTTTCACATAATCTTTCGAACACCAACGCAAGATTTTTTTTTAAATTGAAGATCAACACTAGATTTTTTTTTAAATTGAAGATCAACGCTTCATTTTTTTTTCAATTGAAGATCAACACTAGATTTTTTTTTTTAAATTGAAGATCGACGCTTCATTTTTTTTTCAATTGAAGATCAACACTAGATTTTTTTTTAAATTGAAGATCGACGCTTCATTTTTTTTTCAATTGAAGATCAACACTAGATTTTTTTTTAAATTGAAGATCAACGCTTCATTTTTTTTTCAATTGAAGATCAACACTAGATTTTTTTTTAAATTGAAGATCAATGCTAGATTTTTTTTTTAAATTGAAAATTGAAGATTAACGCTAGATTTTTTAAAAGTTGAAGATCAACACTAGATTTTTTTTTAAATTGAAGATCAATGCTAGATTGTTTTTTAAATTGAAAATTGAAGATTAACGCTAGATTTTTTTAAAGTTGAAGATCAACGCTAGATTTTTTAACAGTTGAAGATCAACGCTAGATTTTGTATAATTTAATTCACACGTAACAACGATAAAAGATCGGCCTACAATTTAACAGTTAAATCGTTGTTTAAACGAGCCAGGCGTATCGTCCTGAGCCATACAGAGTGTCTGCGTAACATTCCGCCCTACATGAACCAGGACAAGACGTCAGACACGTTAACGTCGTCGAACATTGTCCGCTAACAACGCGTCATACTAAAAGTAACAACCCACGAACATAAATCAACCGGTATTCATCGAGTAACGTTCGTCCAGTTAGTTCCACGAGAAAAAGCATAGAAATCGTGGAAACGTAAAAACGCGTAACAAAGAAACGAGTGTCCGTACACGGGCTAATCTACTTAAACGTTGAACGAGAGCTTCGGAAAAGACGTTAAGTAGCTTAAGTTACTCGCGAGATCGTTCGAATTAGTATAGCGAGCTTTTTCGTATATGGGATCAAAGCGGAGAAACGATTTTCGACGACCATGAACGCTCAAAAAGGGTGAGATTACATCGAACGCCCAGCAGCAAAATTTATACAAAAATGTAAGAACCGCGGTTAACAATTTTATTAGATAGCATTATTATGATTAATAAATCATATCGAGTATGTTCATAATATTTTGTTTTATTTATTATTCATAGATCCAAGTAATTACTACTAGTGTTTCCGATTGGATAAATGAACAAATTCTTAATAGATATGTTCATAATATTTTGTTTCATTTATTGTTCATACGTCGAAGTGATTGATACGAGCGTTTTGGATTAGGTGAACGAACAAGTTCTTACTAAACATGTTCACAATATTTTGTTTTATTTATTATTCATAGGTCCAAGTAATTACCACAAGTGTTTTCAGTTAGGTAAATGAACAAATTCTTAATAGATATGTTCATAATATTTTGTTTCATTTATTGTTCATACGTCGAAGTGATTGATACGAGCGTTTTGGATTAGGTGAACGAACAAGTTCTTACTAAACATGTTCACAATATTTTGTTTTATTTATTATTCATAGGTCCAAGTAATTACCACAAGTGTTTTCAGTTAGGTAAATGAACAAATTCTTAATAGATATGTTCATAATATTTTGTTTCATTTATTGTTCATACGTCGAAGTGATTGATACGAGCGTTTTGAATTAGGTGAACGAACAAGTTCTTACTAAACATGTTCACAATATTTTGTTTTATTTATTATTCATAGGTCCAAGTAATTACCACAAGTGTTTTCAGTTAGGTAAATGAACAAATTCTTACTAAATAGATGATTGATTCATATAGAAATTTAAGCGTCACCCATATGTGGATGATGTGGCGATCAAAGTGTTAAAACACGTTCGCTAAATCATCGGGCAGTAGCAAGAAACTACGAAATCGGGGATGAAATCGAAGCCTATGAGAATCGATCACCGATAATCCTCTCCTCTTTTGTTTCTTCGCTCGTTCGTATATATTTCCCCTCCCCGATCATTATCACCTTTTCTTTTTTACTCTTAAATTGTCTCTTCCTTCGTTTATCATTTCTCCCCATCCCAATTCGTTCTCTTCGTTCCCTCTGCAACGTCTGTGCTTCCTATGTGGGCGTATAGAAACTGTGTATGTACATAGGTGAAGAACATAGAAGCTAGAAATGCCACATGCCTGTAATCTATTTGCTAGAATGCTAGTTATCGTGTTGTCGTGTATGAGATTAATTGGACAATCTAAATTAAGGGGGTGGGGGAGAGAGAGAGAGAGAGAGTCGATGTAATACGTGGATGAAACAAAAATGGTGGTCCGTTTGTGACAAGGGAGATCAACGTGGTAGATCAATCAATAGAAAGAACACGGAGTATTTTCTTATTCCGTAATTACCTTCTTTTTTCGGTAAGATACTATGACGGGGTCTATGGTGATTGGTATCACGTCACAGTGTTCCCAGATCATAGGATTTCGTGACAAAAACGAATAGATTCATACAATTATGATGCTTGATTAGGCATCGTTTCGAGCAACGTGAAAATTATGATACAGCGTGAGAAGATTGCCTTTCAATCGTATTTCTGTGGTATATTGTGGATCAGTGCTGAGTCCGTTGGAGAGTTGCAATATAAGCAGAGTCTATACCAAGTTCCTATTCCTATTCCCATATCACAAATTTCTATACCCCAAATTGCTATTCCCTAAATCCCTATACTCCAAATTTCTATACCCCAAATCCCTATACCCCAAATTCCTATACCCCAAATCGCTATACCCCAAATTCCTATACCCCAAATTCCTATACTCCGAATTCCTATACCCCAAATTCCTATACCCCAAAACCCTATACCCCAAAATCCTATACCTCCAATTCCTACACCCCAAATCCTTACATCCCAAACTCTTATGTTCCATATTATTACATCTCAAATCCCTATATGCCAAATACCCATATTCCGAATTCCTATACCCCAAATTGCTATTCAATAAATCCCTATACTCCAAATTGCTATACCCCAAATCCCTATACCCCAAATTCCTATACCCCGAATCCCTATACCCCAAATTCCTACACCCAAACCCCTATACCCCAATTTCTTACACCCCACATCCCTGTACCCCAATTTCCTACATCCCGAATCCTCATATCCTTAGCTTCCTATGTTTCTACAATGGTACTCTTGGATTTGATGGTAAGTACGCGTGAACACACAGACACACGGGAAAATAATTATACACAGGGATTCGTCTGATTACGTGAAAGCACTAAAAAGGATTCTGTGGACAGCACTAGGTTGAACCACTACCACAACTACCACTACTTGTAAAAAGAAATAATACAAAACAATGGTCATTTTGTCTCTAAGAAATGGTACCCATTGGCGACACGTATGTCGATCTCGTAATTTAACAAACGAGTACACACGTCGACAATCCTCTCACTCGATTTTCTTTTGCCGTCGTACAAGCGTGGAGTTTGCGGAAGATGGACACATCGTTCGTTGAAATTTCATTGAAACACTGCTAAAAGTGTACGCATACTACCGTAACGACACACCGTTCACGGAAATCCCATTTGAGTCTGGTATCACTGACGAGAAGTTGTGTTGTTGATACAATGTATGTACATCAGGTTGTTGCATAACGAACGGCCAATTTCGTGAGATGGCATTTGTCGCGACACGATGACACGAAGATTTCACTTTATTTCGCTTTATTTTTCATTTTATTTAAGCATTTGTAGGTATCTGAGAAAGTATTTAAACGTTGAAGATCGATAGGTGCAATACAATGAAAAGATCAGGATACTGATTAGAGGAGGATGATTCTAATTTCTTCAAATGATCTGCATCGATTCAAAGATAGAAGATAATGCGGGTACACGTGACAAATTGAATATTTTTTTTTCAAAACAATCGGTAACAATATTTCACCACGGATTCGGTACGATGATTTAATATATTCATGTTGAAAGAAATTTTAATCAATTATTGTAATTTACTTATATTAATATATATATATATATATGGAAAATATTTATAATATATTTATGTTGAAAGAAATTTTAATTAATTATTGGAATTTACTTATATTAATATATATATATATGTATTGAACATATTTTTAATATATTTACATTGAAAGAAAGTTTTATTAATTGTTACAATTTATTTATATTTATTAAAAATATTTACAACACGTATATTATAAATTAATAGAAAATTTGCATTGTTTTTCACGTACTCAAGGCATACGTTGTATCAATGTGATTAATTACGCTTCGTGTCATCGGATTTTGTCGAATTTCGTGGAGAAATGAAAATGTACCATTCGATAGTCAACGACCCGATACGAAACAACGAACGTGACGGAGAAAAAAGGGACAAGATGCTAGCCTGTTGGCGTTGCTGTTGTTGCCGTTCTGGTATCGGGTGCTCAGGCCATTTTCTTATCGAGGCTCTAAAAAAACCTACTATGGCGCCTACGTTTAAATCTTGCAAGCAACAGAAAAAACAAGGAAACAGTACCGGCCAAGAGAGAAATGGCATTGCACCGCGTTAAAGATTGGTTTTGATTGGTTTTAATTGTATACTTACCATCTTGATGTCACTAATTGTCGCGATGCTTCGCACAAACAGGTTTACCCGGACAATGGCCGGCCCATCTAAGGGCAAAAACAACAGAGGCCCTTTTTAGTCAGTCAAACTTTGTCGTGTCTTACAATACTCTACTGGAATAGTAATTTTGTGTGTGTGTGTGTGTGTATGTGTGTCTTTTTCTTTTCTCTTTTATTGGTTCTCTCGAGGTGTTTACCTAAAATGCTAGACCCAGTGGCCGTTTTCATTTCAGTTTGGGGATCGTTACGGGACAAAACGAGGGGGGTAGAAATCGTGGTTGGACAAACGTTTCTTCGTTTCTTACTCCTGGTTTCCCGCCGTGGTGATATAACAAACGGAAACGATCGTACTGGGCACGGATCATAAATAAAATCACTGGACCCGACGTTTCACCGTGATCGTTCAGATCGCTATCTTTTATATTAATCGCGAGTTCGATGAACGCGTGAAAGGGTTACACAAAACGCGTTCGTCATTTTATTTACAATTTCTGGCCAATGCAATCTCTTCTCGATTGCGATTATCAAGAGAATACGAGGAATGTTCGATATAATACCGTTTCTGAATCGATACCGAAAGCGCGAATCGGGTCATAGTGAGTTTACAAGTTACGTGAAAGGGGTGAGTAAACGACGAGCTCTGTGCTGAATAATCGGTGTCTCTTTACGGGTTATATTTGGACGGACAAGCGAACACACATGGATCCGACCTGGTACGTCACACACTGGATTCGATTGTTTGGATGTGCTCACGGATGGCGATATATCGAAGTACGGTCACGCGGTGTGCGTAGGTTCTGGTACAACGGGAACAGAAAAAAAGATTGTCTACAAGCAAACTCGAAAGCTACAGGCAAAGTGCTGTGACCAAAGGGTTCAAGAGACCGGAAGAGACGTGGCAATCGGGGGGATTTCAACGTCGATAAACACATAATATTTTCTTGTTAATTACGTGTACGGTTTCCCTTTTCTTCTCGTTAGTTCCATTGACTCCTTCTACTTGCTACACAAATTTTATTCGTTCGATTATTCCGGAGGTTAGTATGTTCGGTGGGACTCGACCGAGTCGCTCTGCTTGCACTTTCGGACGGACGGAACGCAGTCTCTCGTTATATCACCGGGAGGATCGGTATCTCGTTCATGACGATCGGTGAGTATCGATGAAAATCAATAATGATCGATTAATGATCGACGATAATGAACGAAAATGTACAATGATTAACGAAAATCAACGAGGATGAACGAGAATCAACAATGATCAATGAAAATCAACGAAGATCAATGGAGATTAACGGCGATCAACGAAAATCAACGAAAATAAACGAAAATGTACAATGATTAACGAAAATCAACGAGGATGAACGAGAATCAACAATGATCAATGAAAATCAACGAAGATCAATGGAGATTAACGACGATCAACGAAAATCAACGAAGATTAACGACGATCAACGGAAATCAACGAAGATTAACGAAAATGTACAATGATTAACGAAAATCAACGAAGGTGAACGAAAATTAACGATGATTAATGAAAATCAACGATGACAAACGTGAATCAATAACGATCAATGAAGATCTACAAAGATCAAAGAAGATTAACCACGATCAACGAAAATCAACGAAGATAAACGAAAATGTACAATGATTAACGAAAACCAACGAGGATGAACGAGAATCAACAATGATCAATGAAAATCAACGAAGGTGAACGAAAATTAACGATGATTAATGAAAATCAACGATGACAAACGCGAATCAATAATGATCAATGAAAATCAACGAAGATAAACGAAGATATGTAAAGATTAAAAAAAATCAACGAAGATGAACGAAAATCAATAATGATCAATGAAAATCAATAATGATCAATGAAAATCAACGAAGATCAACGAAGATAAACGACGATCAACGAAACACAACGAAGATAAAGGAAAATGTACACTAATTAACGAAAATTAACGATGATTAATGAAAATCAACGAAGATATGTAATGATTAACGAAAATCAAGGAAGATGAACGAAAATCAATAATGATCAATGGAAATCAACGAATATCAAAGAAGATTGACGACGATCAACGAGAATCAACGAAAATCAACAAAAATTACAAAAATCAACGAAGATTAATGAAGTGTAACGAAAATCAACAAAAACCAATAAAACTCAACAAGAATCAACAAAACTCAATAAAACTCAACAAAGCCGAACAAATATCAAGAAGATTCGAAAATTCCGACACTCACGTTGGGAAAGATCGTAACTCGAAGGCTCGGGCGCAAATATATCGAATATCGAAATCCGACGAGAAACATCGAAATCCGAATGCACGGGTGGCGATATAAGGAGAGCCGCCTGAATTCCGTGCACCCTATCGACGCATCAAAGTATCAACCAACTCGTTGAAACACAAAGATCGCATTATATAGGCGCTCGTTTCGTCGACGCATCAATTCGTGTAAGACGAACGGTTAATTGGCACGACGGAAGAAAAGGAAGAGTCGAAATGAAGGGAAATAGAAACAAAGAAAAAAAGAAAAAAGTTTCGATTCTCATAGCGGAAACGAGGCGTCTGGTTTACGTTTCTAATCAGGAATGCCTCAGCGGCGGTAAATTAGTGTGACCCAAAAAAAAATTAATGTACAAACACGTTCCCCTGTTAGCTAAGAGAAAGAGCAACTGCTGAGAATGCTTCGTGTCACGAACAACATGGAGCTGCGGGCGTTACAAAGTCGACTGTAATTATCGACGATATACGTATATACCCTTCTTCTTTTTCTTTTTTTTTTTTTTTTTTTTTTTCACCTCCCTCTCTGACCTATCAGACAATGGGAAAAAGAATTCATGGTCCAATTTTTTTGTTGTCTTCCTCTTTTTTTTTCTTTTTACCGGGCCGTTCAATGCCATCGTACCAATCTTCTTTCGGACAGGTGAATCGCAAATGATCTCAAAGCGATTGAACGTTCGCTTTCATTCGATGTGATCTCGTTTGTTCGTTTTTTACGGAATTTCGAATCGTACGGGATTGGCTTAATTAACATCGCGGCGTGGAGCGGCGGCATACTTTAATTTCGATCGTGACACTGTCACGGAACCACGAACGCGAAGGTAAAAGCGTCGGATTTTATCGATCAGCGTGTGTCTATCGTTGTTCGATGACAGAGACAGATTCGATGATCTTGGGAACAAAATTTTTTTTTAGTAATATACGCTTTGGATTACGAAGCTGTGAGAGAAATAAAGTGAAACATGAGACAGTTTGATATTCGCATTAAGTGGTACAGGTTTCTTATAAGTCAGACGTAATCGACTACGAAGGAACACATAATAATATGAAATATATGAATCAACAAATAATATGAAATATATGGAAGAACAAATAATATGAAATATATGGAAGAACAAATAATATGAAATATATGAAACAACAAATAATATGAAACATATGAAAGAACAAATAATATGAAATATATGAAAGACCAAATAATAACATGAGATATACAAATGAACGAATAATATTGAATATATGAAAGAGAAAATAATAAAAGATCGTAATGAACACTTTAGATTACGAAACTGCAAGAAAAATAACTAATTATCAGACAGTTTTATAACCACATTAAGTAGTATTGGTTTCTTATAAGTCAGCCGCAATTGAAGAGCACATAATAATACGAAATATATGAAAGAAAAAATAGTCACATGATATACATGAAAAAGCAAATAACAAAAGACGGTAATAAACGCATTGTAAGGAAACTGTAAGAAAAATAAATAAACCATAATGCAGTTCGATATTCGCATTAAGTAGTATAGGTCCCTCATAAGTCAGCCGCTATTAACTACGAAAGAACAATAAATTTTCTCGAGTAACAATTTGTTTAAATTGTTAAGCTGTAATAAAAGTGAACGAGCGAAAAGCAAATTCAAATATCGATATGAACCTCGAGTGGTAAAAGTGTGGCATAAGTCGGACACCCATACGATTACCGAACCATAAAAAAAAGTGAAACTAAAACTGTCCCAGCAGCAACGAACACTTTAAAACGTGAATAATGTAGTACAATAAAAAAAGAAATAAGCGAAATATAAGAGAATCCAACATTGATACCATTATTTCAGTAGTATAGGTGTCGCATTAGTCGGGCTTTCTTCGATGGTGCTCACGTGTAAAAAAAAAATCGTAATCTACCTGATACAAGAAACAAACGATGCGCAATAAACAATATCGCACGCGTCACGTTCACAGAAAGACACACAAACGATCAACAATTAAAATTTGTTTAAACTTTCGGTCAACGATTCCGAATTGTCGATAAATCGTTCTACCGGCTGATTGTTCGCGTTGTAGGCTCATTATCTACGCCATTACGAAGCAACGGATAAATAAATAAAATAAAGTAGCATATTTTCATTTTATCGAGCTTGCATATTCCCCCTTTATCCGCGACATCAGACCGTTCCTTACCTCGATATACCGTTTTCCAACCACCCTTGAGGAAAACACTCCACGTATACCACACATTCGCATACGTTCTCCTATTGCAATAATCGCGAGTAATTAACTATCATTCTACTCTCTTCTCCCCTCTTAAGCGGAAGCTGCATCATGCTGCAAATTTTACTCGTTCGTCGGCAACGAATCGTTTTTTAATCGTGTCGCAAATCGGACCTCAAACTCGCGGACATTTTGCGAGTGAACATACAATGATTAATAATCTCTCTGTAAGCGCTTCGAAGATACCTTTCGAAGTTACATAGTTTTTAAACAGTATTCAAAGTTGAATAGATTTCGAATACTTTTCGAAGTTGACCTATCGAGTACTTTGTGGTACTTATCAAGGTTAAATAGGTTTTAAATATTTTTCATAGTTATACAGTTTTCAAGTACTTTTCGAAGTTAAATACCTTTCGAATACTTTTCAAATACTTATCGAGGTTAATTGTTTTTAAATACTTTTCGAAGTTAAATACCTTCCGAATACTGATGAAAGTTAACTACTTTTCAAATACTTATCAAAGTTAAATACTTTTCAAATACTTATCAAAGTTAAATACTTTTCAAATACTTTTCAAAATGAAATACCTTATAGCTATTCCTCAAATACTTATCAAAGTTAAATACGTGTCAAATACTTATCAAAGTTAAATACTTTTCAAATACTTTTCAAAATGAAATACCTTTTAGGAAGTCCTCAAATACTTATCAAAGTTAAGTACTTTTTACGTATTTTTCGAATAGTTATCAAAGTTAAATATACATATATTAGATACTTTTCAAATATTTATCAAAATTAAATACTTTTCGAATACTTTTCAAATGTTTGAATCTTTCGGACAGAAACAACTGGAGTTGTTTCAAGAAACGGGTGAATAAAATTTATTATCATACACGTTCGTTTTGCTCCTCGAATAAGAACCATGAATCTTAACATATTATTTTATTCGTATTAACTATCATATTAACAAGGGCGAGAAGGTTTTTTGAAAATACCTCGAACGAGTATGGAGAAACAATACAAACCCTCGTGAAAAAAAAATCGCTTTAACCAGTTCGAAGTTTGATCTCAAGTAGATCGCGTGTAATTTAATTTTTTTATTTAAAAAAAATCGAGAGAAACCGAGAGAGATTAACGCGTACAGAATATCATCCGCTGATCCATCTCGGAAGATAATTTCCGTGGTGTCTACAGAAGCGTTCAAGTGATCTCGAAACGACCTAGATACAAGTCATCGTCTCTTGAAATATTGTTCGGAAATTTCAAGCAGCTACGGCGAAGAAAAATCGGAGCAATATCGCAAAAGATGAGATGCCATCAACATATTTCATCGAGGACGGATATCGTCGATATCGAACGATCAACGCGTGCAAATATTCGGCTAAATTTCTTCTAAATTGAATCAAACGCCTGTGCATAACGCGTGACAAAGCGTTCTCCGTTGTTTTTGCCAATGTTCGTCACGAGACGACATCGAAACGTGCCAGATAGTTGTATCGACAAGAATTTTCTTGAATCAGCACGCATTCTCGTCTCGGATCCGCTGCAAATGCCTGAAATTCACCGGCACTTTGCCAATCGATCGAATACCGTCTTCTTTCCCTACGTCAACGCGAGTTCCCCTTTGAGATTTAACCCTTTCTCGGATTTCGAAATTTTGATGCACGCTCACCTCCTTGGGATTTATTACTTTCTGTAACGTGCAAGGTAATTGACTCAAATTGCGTGGAGTAATCACCGACACGATACGTTAACGCTAGAACTACCAACCAGTCAAAATGACTGATTTCGGGCTTGGCATTTTTTATTAAAAAATTGTATTGCCGGCCTTTTGTCAAAATGTCTGTCATGTTTTATCGAGCTAATGAATGCTTGTATATATTAAGTGATGCTGCAATATTTATTTATTCGTTTTTCTACTTTAGTATCAGTTTGAAGAAAGCATGCATTCAATGCCGGTACTTCTAGTGGTAACACTAAAACTACCGAGGAGGTCAAATGACCCTTTTACAAATTTCTCGTTTCAAATCGAAAAATTTATCAGGACGGTTTTCTCAATATCTGTACCGATTGTCATCAACGTAAAGAACCAATAAGTGTATTCATTTATGTTTCATCGTTTGTTCATTTATTTTTAGACTTAATTTTTAATTACAAAATAATTGTACATTATACGTCGGTAGTTTTAGTGTAAACTGACCAAGTTCTCAAGCCTTTAAAAGGCAAAATTCGTAAACCCTTTAACCTCCAAATTGACAAACTATCAAATTCACTGATTCGCAAACCATCGAGTCACAAAATTTCCGAACTCTCAAATCCCCAGATTCCTAAACCCTAAAATCCCCATATTCCTAAATCGTAAAGTCCCTAAATTTCAGGATCCTTAAATTCCCAAACCATAAAATCCCGGAATTCCCCAACTCCTAATCTCGACATTCCAAAATCCTTAAACCCCAAAATACCCAACTTTCCGAATTTCAGAATCCTGAAATTCTTATAGAGAACCTCAGCTTCCCAAATTTACTAAATTCCCTCATTTCCAAATCTGCTAATTTCCAAAATGCCAAATCCCCAAATCCAATAATTATCGAATTCCCGTGCTTCCATCGCGCTAAATCAACTTCCTGTCTCTCTATTCAAATGAATTTACTAACTAAAAAATCAATTTCGATTTGTTCTACCAACAGAAATCGTTCTAAAGGTTGATAAACCCTCAAAATCCGAGGAAGGGTGAAATATCGCTGGGCCCGATCCATTTACGTCCGGGCTGTATCCGTCGATATACAGAATCGACGAAAGGCACGCGTGAAAGCGGCAACATCGCGATGAATCGATTCGAATTCGATACCAATGGCCGGCTAATCGGTTCGGCTCGCAATAAACGGCCCCGTGCCGCGGTCGAACATTTTCAGTCGATTTCAAAGGATCCGTTGTGCACGAAAATCGATGCTCGTGCTCGATTCCCGATATCGAGTGTAGACACGTTGCCGTTTCTTTGTCTCGAAACAAATGATCCGCGTCGTTGAACGCATCTCGATCGTGTGTTTAAACAAATTTCCGGTTCAATCGACCAATAGTTAAAACGACGATCGCTCCGAGCGTGAATGAACACGGAAATTTCGATCGGATAAAAAAATAAAAAAAAAAAACTTGCGAAGGTTCGACGAATTTCGAGGTATATTTAATGGCGGCTCGCAACGGTACCGCGATCGTTACGACGCGTTGGTAATAATTGGTCGATTTGGTAAGGAAGGCTGGAAGGAATAATGGACGCAAGAAGAATATTGGTATATTCACCTGTTGCATTCTCTCCGCTGGGCCGGATACGGGCGTCGTATCGTCCTGGTCCTAAAATGTTGTCCAACACTTGCTTCTCCTTTTCCCGGAAGTTGGTCCCCGGTTTCATCGCCGATACGCATCTGCAATAAAACGCGTGATCTCGCTGAAAAAATTGTATCTCATTCGCCCAACTACGCTGTCGTAATTCTGTTTCATTCGGCTCAGAAACACAGCCGAACACTTCGAAATTCGCAACCTTCGAATATCTGAATCTTAGAAGATTTCGAAATCGTATACAAAGTCACGAATACGTACCTTGATGGATATAGCAAGACTGTTAGTAACACCAATAACTTCAATACTCCAGGCCACATTGCGGCAGCCTGTAATGCAAAATTAAACGAATTATTACAAAATGGTTTATAAACTCAACGCGAATGAACGAAGACCGGCGAAGATCGACGAAGATCAACGAGAATCGACGAAGATTAACAAAAATCAACGAAGATCAATGCAAAATTAAACGAATTATAATAAAATGGTTCATGAGAATAAAATAAATCGGTAAAGAGATGCATTTCGTGTACGTAATGTGCTCGAATTCTGAGATCTCGTTGTCCGACATCGCGCGGACCTGCACTACTTGCCAAGCATCTGACCACAGGCTGACCTACTCTACTGTGGAACATAACCGACCACAAAATTAAATTTTCTACGTTTTATCGATTAATTATTTCCGCGACGTCCGAACGCGCGTCGAATTAAAAATCCCCAGAGGGGACCGTTCGTAATGACATTAAACGCGAAACACGAATTCGGAGGAATTAATTCTCTGATAACCATCGAGGATAATCTCGAAGATTCGAGAAAACAAAATAAACGAATAAAATGATATCGAAGCGAGGAACGATAATATGGTTCTTTATCGTTCAAAGGGTTAAATGAAAATTGCGCTTCTAATGAACGCGCGAACGATTGCTAATTGGATAGCCGGATTCGATTTCTTTGATTCCGTGTAAATTAGAACGCGCGTTCGATTACCAGTGATCGATCGGCGCCGCGATTCGTCCAACACAATTACCTCGATTGATAATTAACCGATGCAAGAGGCATTCAAGAGAGGATAAACCTTTCGAGCGCCTGTGTTAAAGTGTCTCCCTCGATACAACACCAAACAAAACAACGAAATATATCCAATTAAGATACGGCGAAACTGTCGCGCGAGACGCTTCTTCGACGATTAAAAAAATTATGGCGGATATACTATTAAACCGAACATACCACGTGACCGATAGAAGCGTCAATTTTGACGAATAACCTATACATTTAATGTAACGCTTTAAAACAATAAGCTTAACCGAAGCTATAGTTTGTAGGACCCTCGGCAAACATCGATATAATTGTAAATTTCTTCGATGGATTATTAGTACGAATATATAATGATAATTTTACACATTGCATATTATAATTTATTATGCGCGATATAATTAATTGTTGCCACATTATAAAATCCCTAGCTGAGGCATAGGCCTCTGAGCAATTAGCCCATTTGCACGACGCCAACAGGAATACCGTTCATAAATGAAGCGCGCTTTTGATTTCAATTTACATGATAAAAATATCGTACGTACATACGTATCGAAATGCATACGTTAATTGGTAAATGTACATTTGAATCGACGAACGGATAAATAGAACGTGCGATCGAACGGCGCGATACCGTATGTTCCATTTAATTACTGGAGATGTTAAAAGAGACAACAGGATGCGAAAGGCAAATGATTGTCGCGAACGGATAATCGTACGAATTAGGTCAGCATCGTTTTCTATACGTACGCTCTGTGTATACATATACGGACGCGTGTATACGCGACGAGAAACGTGTTTTTCTTCGTTGTTTCTCGTGAACGCTTAAATTCCTTTATCAAACAAATCCTGGATATACGAAGGCGTTTTTAAGTAATTGCTTTTTCCCTACCGCACGTAAACGCGTCCATCTGCCGTTAATTTTAATCAAGCAAAGTACGATGAGAGTTCGATCATGCAGTTCGATGGTAAAACAGACCGTTTCCCCGTGAAGCTGTCAAAAAGGCGCGATGGAAAAAGAGAATCACGAACAGCCATCTGTTTCGTTCGCATGAAAATCCTGATGTCCTGTTTGCACATTATTTCGCGCCCGTCGTAATATCCTTCGATCAGCGTACATTATCCTCGAACGAAAAGGTAGTAAATGAATTAATCGCGATTTACGACGGTGGTGAAAATGTAAGCCGACGTTTTGCAACAACTAGGTAACCAACATTCGTGTCGAACTGACGGGATCCATAGCTGTGTTACGCACGATCCCCACCACCAAGCTCCATCTCATTTCGCTATTCTATCCTCTGCATCCCCGTTTTTCTTTAACGTTCGATCTGTTGATTTCCAGCCGGACATTTCGCTCGTTCCGTGTACAGACTCCGATCTCGACGATTTTACTATCGATTATCGTCCGATTCTAGCCTAGACCCTGCTCTTACCTCGAACGGAAGCTACTCGAAATGTTCACTTTTCTCGATGGTCTAAGAGAAACCCAGTTTACATCGGTAAGTTGGTTAAGCGGAAAGGATAGCGAGAAGCTCACCTAAAGAAAGGAATTGAAATTTTCGATGCTAACTAGGTACTTCGCTGATGTAAACCTGATCCGACAGCATCGAATTCACGCGTTCGAGTATCGGTTATTTGAATCGCGACTAAAATGCAATTCGATCTCGAACGTGTACGATGTTTCGAGGATTTGATACGTGGGTGGTGGCTCAACCACCGACGTACGTTAACTACTCGATGCCATTTGAAACAGTTGTTCAACGTCGATTAAGGGAAGCGATCGGAAAATAAAAATAACAAGTTTCGTTACCTGGAGAAGCTAATAATCCTAGGCGATGAGGGTTCCGTGATGTAGTGATACTGGCATGGCGCTCTCCGGTACGACACTGGAACTGTACTCGACTCGTAAAGTGTCCTACCTCGGAAGGTTCGTCTCCTGGACTGCCACCGTTCAGAAAGTCACATACACTCACACCTACTACCTGGTTGCTGGCACGCTATTGATCCTGGCCCAGACACCCGCCGACCCACGCAGACGCTTAGCGTTGCCGCGTCGCTTTAGCAACATGACGTCATTCCACTTCCCGAACCCTATACCATACGACGACGAACCACTCCGTGCATCGGCGTCCTTTTCTTCCCTCTTTTCGTACAGGTTACCACTACTGGCGCCACTAACATTTGCTTAAAAGCAAATCGTACATTCAGATGCAATGTAGGCTTCTTTCGGATAAGCACCATAGTAAGAGTAACCCCTCCACCACCACCACCAGTCGCTTCCCCTTTTATGGGATTATGTATCTAAATTTCGAATTTTCAAATTTCTAAGTCTACGAACTTACAAATTTACGAATTGTCTACGTTTCCATTTGCAAATGCTCCAAGTCCCAAATTCCTAAATTCACGAATTCGAAAATTTATGAACTAAGAATAAAAAAATACTAGGATCCTCTTCTTTACGTTGCCACTTACTATACAGGATTTTTAGCGCGCTCACCAAGATTAACGTATTTATTATCTCTTTGCTTGCAAGTACATTTATATGTATATATTACAATTTTCTCGTGGTACAAATGTAGTCAAGGCCGACGTACCATGTCGCAAACAATATTCACTACATACGTACTTGACCTTTTGTAGCAATTTTCTATTCGCAATTAAATCGTCTGTACTCTATCGAATTTGGATTGCGTTTTCAATCAACCGAGTTATCAGTTTTTCAATTGCGATAAAAGTTTAATTTTCTTGTCTATTACATAGACAAGGTAACTATAATTTTTTAATGAACACTCTCACTTTCACTGCTAATAAATTCACATGCACGGTTTCCCTCTACGATATAAGTACAGCACATAAAATGAACAACACATTTGTTATATTTTAAATTGTTTTCGTTATTATTAAGACATAAATACATCTTACATTTTACATGTATCATATATAAAATATTTATGGGCGCTAATAACACTATACATGATGTAATCTGACAAAACATAAATCTATTCAACCGAAGGAAAGTATGATTTCCTTACCAGTTTGCGTTCATAGAAGTATCATTAATATACAAGAAAACTATAAAAAAAAAGGGATGAAATAAGTTACATATAATTCTTTAACCCTACCCTGGATTCAGCTGTCGGATAATTCATCGAGACTTTGGTGCTTTCTCGTTGTTGAATGGTTTTCGGAGATATTAACGGCCGCAATAAAAACTCTTCTAACGTTTTCTGAAAATAAAATACATCATGTGTCAATTGAAGAACATAAAACATAACCTTTCGTATAATCTTAACGTAACTTACATCTGTCTCAATTCGTTGTTGTCGTTTCAGTTTTTCTATTAAAGACAATATCTGCTCATATTCGACTGCATTCTCTTCCCGTAATTTTTCTTGGAGTTCGTATATCTGTAACAAAAACAAGGCGAATTACTTAATATATAGTAATAAAATTATTACTTTTAAGTAAAAATAATAATAATTTCATGACGAAAATAAAAAGCAAATAAAAAGATTAATTTACAAAGCATTATAAAAGAATTCCAGCATAAACAAAGTTTGATACTAAAGTATATTAAGGTCTACAATAAAAGTAAAGGTATTGTTTTCATACCACATCTGCAAAGAAACCGTATTTGTGAGGGAGCGTTATTTCCTGTTCTGCTGAATACTTCAGGATAGGTATTATTGATAAATATTTCCCCAAAGATGTCAATGCCAGAACTTTTAAACATCTAACAGCTATAGAATTGTCTCTGGTTGTAATAGATAACATTTCCATTGCCTCCTCAGGTGCATTATGTTTAATTGCCAAATATGATACAATCCCAGTTGCTCTGGCTGATGGAATCCTGATCTTACAATGTGCTCTCCACTCATTTATAGCATACTGTGCTGATTCTGAGGTGTTCTATTAATATAATCACAATTGTAACTAATGCACTGATCACCGTGTTATTACTTCAATAATACAAATAATTATTACCTGCTTCAAACATGCTGCATACAGTAAAATATTATTGCTTGTAATAAATTCCACACCCTTCAAATTTTTTACTGTTTCATATATGTCTCTCATTTCGTCATACATGTTATGTTTGTACAGTAAACACAATAAAGTTCTAACTGCTGAATGATAACTAAAAGTTTCGGCTAATTCAGGATTCTTGAAAGTAGCCATTGCAATCTTTGGTTCATTCAAATAATAAAACATTCTCATTATCACTGAACCAAAGACATATGAACCAAACTGGTGATCAGTCTTAAACTTATTAAATTTCAATAACATATCTATTATTAATTGCATGTCTTCTTCAGTTGGCTGTGCTAAATGTATCATTGCTTTCAGATCTTCTGTAAAAACTATCCCATTTTCATTTTGACAAACTTCTTTCATTTTAGCACGAAAGGTATCTTCTATCGACATGAATTGATTACGATATATAAATCTTGTGTTTTCGTAAGCTGATATACCCAAATCTCGTTCCATATACATGAACCGAACACCAACTATAAATCAAAAAGTATAAATTAACTAATGCAATCATATATTTTTTCAATATCATTAATCATTACTTATATCAATATTCACGATCGTTCTTTACATATAATTTATAAACAATCCAAGATTTCTGTTGAAAAATATTACTTAATTTTCGTTCATAGCATTGTACGTAAATATATTCATATATAAGTTTAGATACTATCACCGTAATTACAGTATTAGTATAACAAATAATATCATGTATTATAATGAATATATGAGGTATAATTTTATTTCAGGTTAAGAATATTACATACCATTTATAAAATTAGGTTTGGAGAATACAGGTTTTACCAAACCAAGATTTAGTTTAACGAGTCCTCTTAAAGCAATTGCCATGATTTTACAATTAAATTAATGTCGTTGTTAATACAAATTATCTATCTTCAATTGCAACAATGCGGCAGAAAACCTACGCTCCTTCCGCCCTGAACGTAAAAGAACTTATAGTCTACAGTAGTTGCAAACGAAAATTCCGGCACGTGACTTCCTGATTACTGTACGACGCTGATAAATATAATTACTATATAAAATTAAATCAATACTGTCCTATTATGTTTTACAACTTCCTAATTTGTTTAAAAAATTAATCTGTCTTATCACATTTATTTAAGAAATTATACTTAAATTGGTTAAGCTAAAAGGTATTTCTGCAACTTCAGAAAATCGATTGCAGAACTTTGAAAATTTGTAACTCTTAGATTTACAAACTTTTTCATTTTTAAGCTTTGGCAATTTGAAATTTAGGAAAGTTTTATCTAGAAGATATTCTTGTTGTACCAACATCAAAACATGTCTCAGAATAAACACAATAGCTGATACTACAGTCTTAATACATTATATTACACCCCAGCAGTCCTTTTTCCTGATTTCTTACAGAAATATTGAAACTTTAAGACTGTAGGACCTTACAACTTTGAAATTTTGAATTTTCATCCTACAACATATTTTGCATCATGCTCATAAAGTCTTTAAATAAAATAAATGTACACGGATTCCTAGATACATATATACTTTATTATAATTATGATGTAAATTTTACATAATATTTTAAATACTCGTTTTGTAATTACAATAAATCTTTGTTACGAGTTATTTTTATAAAACATTTTAAATTACATGACACATTATTCATATATTACGCTTATTTACTATGTTATACATTGCTTTTGGACTTAGAATTTACTTTCATTTGCTCTTTATATTTTACATTAATTACAGTTTCCCTTACCATCCTATGAGCTATTTAACACTATTATATGTAACAGTAGTAATTTCTACCAATAAATTAAGAACTAAATTAAATATTATTAATTATTTTAACGTGTTTTCTGATTTATGCAATCGTTTCTCACTTTTTTTTTTCACTTGATACTTATTCGAAAGAACCACGTTACGTAAAGTAGAATGAAGGAATCTCTTGTTAATACATTCTTTTGGTTTTATCCATCCGCTGGGACCCATTATTTCAGCCCTTTTTGCTCCAAGCTTTGCTTCTTCTAATAATGCTTCGACTGCAAGTCTAAATATTTTAATATTTTGATTAACAATAAGACAATGTTATAAGTAATTTTAACATACCACATTGCTGTATGCTATTATAAATTTTTGACTATTTACAAGCATTTGTAAAATAAGGATACAATAAACTCACCTATTTAAAGTTTCATCATCCATTATATTCGTAATTATATTATCTAAATTTTTGTAACAATCATATCTTTGGTAAAGGAAATTAGAAACAAATAATAAATACAGGTATATACGTACTGTTATTATCCACTAATATTAATATTACTTACGAAATAAAAGAAAAATAATTAGCAATAACTTAGATGTTACATACATACATTCATTCTGATAGAAACCATAAATATGTAACGCATCGAGGTTAACTTGACGTCATAAGCTCATGCGTCTGCTCTTGCGTACTTTTGCGCGTGAACTTTATGATTTTAATTCCTTCTTTTTGCTTTCAATCAAAAGTTAAACAATTATTTATATTAACATTAAATACAGATCTTAAGTTATACATGTATATGTATTTGAACATTTAAATAGATAAAGAATTGAAATACTTGTATTTGGAGTATTTGCAGAAGTGTAAATATCATAGCGATATTATTTATATTTAAAGTTATTGTGTACAACTTTTTAAAATGAAATTATTTATTTTAAAAATGATTTTGTTGGCAGTTTCAAAAAGACTTTATTTTAGGTTAATGATGGGAGATTCAGAGTTGATAGCATTGAAGAATACAAGAGAAGAACTTCTTATGAGGGCCTGTGATTTACTTGAAAAGTTAAAAATGCAGGAGACTGGTTATAAGGATTTTGTTGTAATAGAGTTGTATCACAGTTTGAATTGTATTCTAACATCAAACTATGAAAAAATGTAATATTTTTATGATCTTTACTTTTTTCATAGGGAACCAGATACTACAAAGAAAGATAACATAAAAACAAAAATAGAGCAAAATGAACATAGAGCTTGTGAAATTTCTCAAAAAGTTTCTGGTTTAACATTTGAAAATATAGATAGAAGTTGGTTAAAGGATAACCTTTATAAATATACAGCTGTAATAGCAACAAACTGCTTAAAATTTCATGTTGCATTATTAGTAACATTACAGGTTTGCATATATACAGTTATGTACACAGTAAACAAATGCAAAATAATGAAGTCTCTGTCATTTTTTAATTATATTTCAGGGAGAAAAGGAATTTGAAATTTGTGGCATAACATGTGATTATACTGGTATTAATAAATGTTATACATTAGAAATTAATCCATGGATTGAAAGTATATCTGAGTTGAAGAATTTTTCGTTTCTAACATCTGGTATCTTATAAGTCTATATTTATTGAGAGTAATTAAATAAAAACTTAATATTACATACTTTAAATTTTAGTAATGGTACACTACAGTGAACAAAGTACACTCAGAAATATGGTAATAAATAATTTGAAAGATGCAAATTACATAAGTCATGAACCATGTATGCATAATAATGGTGGAATTTTGATACGTGTACATTCACCTGAAAATGTTGAACTGAAGTATTTAAAGATTCAGTGGTCAATATTATTTGTAGAAGAAGTCTGGAAAATAGAACATTATTTTATTATAAATGCTCTAGAAGCAGGTAACAAATATAACCACAGAACATGAGTTGTTAAATCATACAAAGTTAATGTAATATCAACAACTTTTAGGTCACAGCTTTGCTAAAGAAAATGTGGAGTTACTAAGAGCATTTTGTAAACCAAAACATACAAAACAAAATCTTATCAATCTATGGGAAAAATTATGTTCTGCTATAGATTTATATGAAGGTAGAACCGAAAATCGAATGAGTATTGCTTCTAAATAATCTGTATAAATGTACATTTCTTGTCATAAGCATTATAATAAATATGTTTTGGATATGTTTATAGTATTTTACTTAGTACCATATATTTACCCGTAGAAATACAACGAATTTTAATGATTAGACAAACATTGTTACACAAAATACTAATGTATGTGCATACAGTAATATTTATTAATCTGTTAACACAAAACATTTGTGTTTACAATACGAAATGTTATCGCGTTTCATAATATCGTAGGTTAAGTTTAGAATAATATAATTAATCGAATTATACCCCTGCATGATATTATTCCTCTAAAATATTAATATTAAATGATATTTTGTGGCATTTACAAATTTCATAATCTACTATTTCACCAATAACTATATGTATCCAGTTAAGAAACTGCAAACTACAACTCCCCAGTGGCGCAATTGGTTAGCGCACGGTACTTATAAGACAGTAATCGAGTGAGCAATGCCGGGGTTGTGAGTTCGAGCCTCACCTGGGGAAGTTTTTTTTTCCACCCTCACATTTCAAGAATATTTAAACGTTTCGATACTTATACAGATTGAAGCATATATTCCAAAAAATTGGCGAAATTGTGGACAATCGATGAATATATTATACACATTAGAAATTATACTATATAATTACATTACATTTCAAGGCAACTTAATTTCTTTTTTATCAACAGAATATAGATATATGCTTTATAACTGTATATTAATATAATACAAGAATTGTTTATAATTGTTGTTGTTTTTTGTAAAAATTTTATTTAAATGCATACATTATCTACAAACTATTAGTTAAATATAAATAAAATAGGTTAGACTTTAGATTCTGCTATTGTATTTTTGTTTGCATCAGACTCTGCGGATGCTTTCCTTCGATTTCTCCATGCTTCAAGATAAGTTTTTGGATGTATTGGAAAGAACCCAGCAATTCCTAATAATCGTACTAGTGGTTTTGATACTTCTGCCCCAGTTCCCAGCCAATATTGTATACGCTCTAAATTCAAAGCAGCTACTCTTTCATTATATTGGTTTGGAAGGGGATCATAACTACCCAGTTGTTCTATCGGAGGCCTATGTTGCCCATGTTTTAGCTAAAAATAAATTTAATTATATTTAATTACTGATAAACTGCAATGTTGTCGGAAATTTATATATTCAACTCAACACGTTGTAATATCCTACAATGAAATATGTATGCTTGTTATGTATATTTCATATTAAGAATGTACATATTATTTTTAAATATATATACATATATATATATATATATATGTATCCTTTAATGAATAAGATACTAGAACAAATAATTCGTTATAGGATATATTATTGCACAGCGAAAATAGCTAGTAAATTGATAAAAAAATATTCATAAAGACTTACACCCATAACAACAATGTGGTAAAATGGTCTATTAGCACATCCGTAACGAACAAATCGTATACATTTAGAATGGTAGCTATTAATACCAGTTCCAGACGCTGGATGCAGTGGTAATCGTGGCATTTTTTAAATCTCTTAAAATTAATACAAACAATTATTTTTCTTTCGTAGATATCAAATATTTTACGCTAAACTGAAAATGCTGAAACGACTGAAATAATGATAACCATCTGAATTACACTATGATTAATTACCTTTATATAAGCAACTAAAATTAAAATATCGCATCTATTCTATTATTTTTTTATTCCACATTTATAAATTATGACATAAATAATTTAACTCGGATAGACTGGAAACTCCTATCACAAATTACATTACCATTTGCGCCATCTATCGGAAACCTGCGCTGACTTTGGTTCCGTCTCGTTGCCACGAGATTAATGACACGAATGTTATCTTTACTAAATTAATTACACAGATATAATCAAACTTTTTCTTGTGAAATTTACATTGTGTATTTGATTATTTATTCACGTGTAGAACTAATTCTTATTAAAATTTCCCGCCATATCAGTGCAGAGCGGGTATGTTCCCTTCTTGTCCCGAATTTACTTTGTTTCGCAAAGTTGTCTACTTAGTCGTATTCAGTTTCCTTTTATTTCAAGGTATTTCAAGTTTAAAAAATCTTACGTCGACACGGTCGTAAATATATACAGTGAAACAGAATTTAGAAATATAGTTTGTTCTAATTATTAAGAACACCTTATATAATTGAATACGTTGATCGGCGCATGTGCAGTATATGCATTTTGATGGTCGGTTTCAGTTTTCGCCGCGTGTCGCTCGAGTTCAAATCGTAGTTCTCGTGTTCGCACAATGTTCGTTGTCAGTTTGACACGCAGGGCCGTCCTGTGTACATCGGTGGTGTATAATGTGACCGGTTTTCTTTCATGTGACTAAAATTTCATCTCACGATGAACTAAATTTGACTGTAATTATATCATTATACAAAGAATTTCAATTGATAGAACCAACTACTTTACTTATATGTAATCATCGATCGTTACTATAGACGGCATCGTGTGCATGTAAATAAAAAGAAAAAAAAAAACAAGTGAAAATAGAGACTTCGAAACCATTTTGTAGTGATTAATCAATATTAACGTTATTCTTCGACGTTGTCGGAATGAGTAGGTTCGTTTCTTGTTGTTGCTGCTGTTATTTTGTCTTCGGCGTTAACTTCGAGGTAGAGTGATTTTGGATCCGAACCTGATAATCTGCACATTTTCTCACAAACGGAGTCTTCGACATTAAAATCATGGGCGATACACCGAAAGTGGAGTTTGCTCTCGGTAGCGAAGTGTCGGTGGGACACTTCTTTAAAAGCAGTTTCGCGCGTTCTTTCGTAACCAACTGTCGCGATTCGAAATCATTCGATTTCGAACTTCTTGATACAACCATCGCCGAGGAAGTGGAATCGAATGGCAACAATAACTTTTTTTCGCTGGTGAATTTCGAGGATAGAATAAGGATCACGGACAGTAATGTTCCCGATAAGGACGCATCAAAGCTTTGGAAAATGAACGAGGTAAATGGCAGATAAAGTATCTATTTGTAATATCCATTTTTGAAAATTATCCCAGTCAGTGAATCATTGTCGTATTACTTTTACTTTAAAATGTACATTTTATTCCCGAAGTAATAATACTGATATTTATTTTTTCGGTTTTCTAGGTGATTCAACCGGCTACGGACATCAACGAATTAGGGAAACTACGAAAGGTAAGTTCGCTTACCGACTAATCCTTCATTTACACAATTCCATAAACTATCCTGGTGCCACACGTGAATGCAATTAAATTGCTAATATGCATTTAAAAATGAACAAAATTTCGCGCCTTAGCCCTTTTGGTACACGTTTCTTGTGCATTCATGCTAATATATCATCCAGCGATAAAAATCTGATTATTCTTGTTTCAAATTAGATTAAATCATATTTGAAGTTGAAACAAGAGTAACTATGTGTTCGTGTAAATCTAACCTAATCTCGATTTTATAAAATAGATAACGATAAAATGTAGTCAAACCCGACGCAACTTGACTTTGGTAAAAAATGTTGTTCTTCGAGTCTGATTATTCTTAACTGCAACTACGTTAAATTACATTGAAAATTTGAATAGAAATACGTAAATTTATAGCGTGTGTATTTCTCCTTCGAACAATGGTGACGACTGAGATTCGCGCATGCGCGGAATATTTCTATCGTATTGCCGCCGCAAATTGGTAGCACCGTGCGATCACGTTTTTGTAACCCCGTCGAGTGATTTCTTTTTTCTTCGTCGCTGCGCAGATGTTTTCGCGAAACAATTCGAAAATCGTCGATTGTTCGATGCCTTCACAGAGGTCGACCCTGCTGGAAACGATACAGCGATATCGCTGAAAATAACCGGCAGTAGATGTTTCGCGACCAAATAACAGTCGGGTCAGTTCAGTTATTTTGACGCATCTGTTTGTACCGTTGTCCGAATTTTCCGAGAATCGTTGCCCCAAATGTACGTTTATTATCGTCGTTCCGGGTGGAGTTACGTAATTCCACGATATTAAAAGCCACGTTGCACCGATTCATCGAACACCTCGACTATTCGAAGCGAGTCACGTACATTTATTACTTTGTTCGTTTTCCGTTGGTGCAACCGGGACTTTCGTCCGGTACGGTGTCTCCGCTTTTGGTAATACAAGTAGCTTTCGAAAATTTTGGAATTCAGAAACTGTAGAATCGGGTACACGCCGTCGCTCGAAGTAACTTGCTCGCGTATTTCCGGTTCAACGGTGTTTATATACATACGTATTTGGTCATATAATATATAATAGAAATTTGTTTTTCTTTTATTTTCCTTCGACGAAAGTGAATATCGCGTGCTTCCGGTGACTCACGCGCCGTTCAATGCGTCCATCGAAATACAGCTCGTTAACTCTGTATTCCGAACACGTTATGACATGTGAGATTGCTATACAACCGGAAACAAAGCATTTTGTCCAAACGGAGTATAAACATTACACTTACTGCAGTTTAGTCTGTGCTTCTTCTTCGAATATCTATACGGAACGATACCTCTTAAAAATATTTAAACAAAATTGCAATAAATCGATTAATGATATTGTTCTCTAGTCGGAGTGCAATTATTATTACTGTTATTTAATTAGAATTTAATTATTAATATTTTTCTTCAATCAGAGTGTAATTATTATTATGTTCTTTCAACAGAATTTAATTATTAATATTTCTCTTTAATTAGAGTATGATTAGCAATGTTGTTTTTTAAGTAAAATTTAATTATTACTATATTTTTCTTTAGTCAGAGTAAGATTATTGATATTTCTCTTTAATCAGAGTGTAATTATCAATATTTTTTTTTTCATCAGAATTTAATTGAACAAAATATAATCATTAATATCGTTCTTCAGTCAGAATATGAGTAACATATATGTATTTCAATATGTAGGTCAATTTGAATAGTAACAAAATGGAAACAAGGAAAATTTGAATTACAACAGAATATCAATGATACGGATTAAAATGGAATAGCAGCAGAATCGAAACGATTAAACTGAAATCGCAACGGGTTAGCGTGTGAGAGAAAAAGCGAGCATGATGCCGGTGATTTCGATGCGTGGACATTCGCGAACTCGTCGAAGTTACCAGAAAATATAGAGTCGTGAAACTTTTGTGTCCGCTGCGACAACACGTTTCGGTTGTGGCAACCGTTGTGTTTGTCGGGTGGGTTTTATTGAGCGGAAGTTGGCTCGGGCCCCTTCCGTAATTATCAGCCGTGATACACCTACCACCATCGTTGCACTCGGCTTTTGTGCGTTTGGTGAACGCGTGTGTTCTCTTCCCTCGCGTGACATCACCGTGTCGGCCAGGATGTAGGTGCACACACACACACACATATACGCGCGCATACGTGTACGAGTGCATATCCTGGCCAAAAATCACTCTTCCATTTCCTTTCCCGTGGAATCCCCCTTTTCGACAGGTGCACGGAACGGTTTTTTTTTCGCCGGAAGTCGTCGGTCCGTTTTCGAAAGCGCGATTCAAATCGTCTTCAGAAAACTTTCTGATTTCGCTCGCGAACGACAACGGAGCGGTCTCGTTCGTAACACCTTAGAATTTGGGGTTCTAGGGATTCGTAGCATTTTAGATTTGGGGTTCTAGGGATTCGTAGTATTGTAGATTTGGGGTTCTAGGGATTCGTAGCATTTTAGATTTGGGGTTCTAGGGATTCGTAGTATTGTAGATTTGGGGTTCTAGGGATTCGTAGTATTGTAGATTTGGGGTTCTAGGGATTCGTAGTATTGTAGATTTGGGGTTCTAGGGACTCGTAGTGTTATAGATTTGGGGTTCTAGGGATTCGTAGTATTATAGATTTGGGGTTCTAGGGATTCGTAGTATTGTAGATTCGGGGTTCTAGGGACTCGTAGTATTGTAGATTTGGGGTTTTAGGGATTCGTAGCATTTTAGATTCGAGGTTGTAGGGATTCGTAGCATTTTAGATTCGGGGTTCTAGGGACTCGTAGTATTATAGACTTTGGGTTCTAGGGATTCGTAGTATTGTAGATTTGGGGTTTTAGGGATTCGTAGCATTTTAGATTCGAGGTTCTAGGGATTCATACCATTTTAGATTCGAGGTTCTAGGGATTCATACCATTTTAGATTCGGGGTTCTATGGATTCGTAGCAGCTTAGATCTAGAATTCTAG
Organism: Coelioxys conoideus; assembly: GCA_947623535.1. Taxonomy (NCBI): domain Eukaryota; kingdom Metazoa; phylum Arthropoda; class Insecta; order Hymenoptera; family Megachilidae; genus Coelioxys; species Coelioxys conoideus. The sequence continues at coordinate 4,155,350 of OX392450.1, forward strand.
GGTTTTTGTAGCAACTTTGATTTAGGATCCAAGGGGTTCATAACACTTTACTATTTAGGATCCTAGACTTTCGTAACACATTACATTCAGGAACCTCGCATATCACATTCGGTATCCAATATTTTTGTGATACTGCAAATTTTCGAAGGAGTCTACAGTTTTATTCGCAACGATAAACAGCGGCGAACAATTTTTCTTCACGACAGTGGTCCAACGAGAAAGTTAATCCTTTACTCTCAAAAGCATATTTGTTATCGCCAAGTAGTATCTCGAAAACTTTCCAACTGAGAACTTTAATAAATTCCTCTTAAATTATGATTTTCTACTATTAATCGACACTGTTGACCATTTCAACAGTAACAGCTCTAAAACTTTTTAATTGAAAATTTCGATACATTCTTTTCAAGTAATTATCTCTCTATTATTAATCGCCACTATTAGCTGTTTCGTTGTGTTCATACATCGTACGTACAACATTGTAGATTTTGTTGCTATTACAAATTGCTGTATCGAACAGAGTGGCGGGCTTGCGCGCAAAGGGTTAAACGATCCCGAGGGTATCGAACAGGTCGATATCGAGCGATCGATACGTTCTAAATACTCGATAAAGCCAGAGGGAACCCGGTGGCAACGACATCGTAGCCGTGCATGCACCGGAAACGCTTTGATTGATGGTTTGTTCATTAACGAGCGGTGTGGATGGACGATGGCGGCGGGAAAGGCTACCTAGTTGTCCACGGCTCTGGAATAATGATCATCCTGAAAGGACGAGTCGCGACAAATTATCGTGTACGACGAATTATGTGTACCCTCCGCGTCGTTTTATGGCTTTTTCTCTGTGCGTGTTCCTCGTCTCGTTCTAAAACGCCGTAGAAATCGCCACGTTTCACGTGCCTCGACTATCACGCACGGATCCTCCATCTTTATCGTCCTTGTTCCTGTCGAGAAATCCCCTTCGTCCAGATTACCCGGAATCCGGCAACCCGTTTCGTCCTCAACTTGTTATTCTATTGTTATCCTGCTAATTGTACTGTACCGTTATTCTGCTTTTTCGCTATTTCGATCTTTCGTTCTTGTTCGGTAATTCTTCGTTTTTGCTCTTATTTGGTAATACTTTGTTTCTTTTTCTTTTTTTTTCTTGTTTATTTGGTAACTTCTCGTTATTGCGTTTGTTTGGTAATACTTCGTTTCTTTTTGTTTGGTAATTCCTCGTTTTTTGTGTTTATTAGCAATACTTTGTTTTTGCATTTGTTTAGCCATACTTCGTTTGTTTTTGTTTTTTTTTTTGGTAATACTTTGGTTTTGTTTTTACTTAGTCATACTTCGTTTTTTTTTTTTTGTTTATTTGGTAATACTTGGTTTTTATATTTATTAGTAATGCCTTGTTTATGTATTCATTTAGTAATACTTCGTTTTTGCATTCATTAGTGATACTTCGTTTTTGTGTTCATTTAGTAATACTTTTTTTATATGCGTATAATACACTGTTCGAGTATTTCGTAGTTAGTATCATAATATCTGTGATCAGGTACAATCCACCAATATATTCTTCGACCAAACGAAAATGGTGCACTGGAACTACTTAATTATTCCATTTAATTTTTGTTATTCTTTGCAATTACTCATACATGATACATGCATATACATACATTTATACTATGTATAAATACATAGGGATACATATATGTATGTACATGCACATACATATGTACATACAGATATATACAGGATAAATTTACATACATACAGAACCATATAGGATGCATATATGTACATGTACATTCATACACATGCATACAGGATACATATACATACATACAGGGTAAATACACATACTTACAGATACACACAAATACATAGAAATTCAGTGTAATCCAGTATCGATACTTTTGGCACATGATTCTATCAACCCACCGAGTATTATTTCGAAATTATACCTGACCGAGTCAACTCCGAAACAATCGAGAGCCTCAATAAAAGTCTAAACACAACCGAGCATTCGGTCGAAACACGATCGTGGAGAATAAAAGAAATTGCCAAATCCTCTAGCTACGTAGAAACAATGCGATGTCAGCGTACGAGAAGGTAAAATTTTCATTTTACAACCGGTGCTCTGTGCCCTTCCCAACCAACCGAGAGACTACCATGAAGAGCGTGGGAATATGACCTCTGAATTCACCTCGTTCTTGCGCTCTCGAATCTAAAACGCGCGCCTTCGAATATCTAATCTTCTCTTCCTTTCTGGTTATCCGCCGGTGAAAACCTAATGATAATCCTTATCGATGATAAATACATTGTATGTATATTCTACCTGTGCCTTTGTGATTCGCTTGGATCACAACCTTGAACACGTTTGCTTAACCCTTTTCACTCGAAGGTACTTCTACCGGTAGAGCAGAGCAGGAACTCTAAAATTTTTTAGTCGAAAAGTTTGATGAACTCTTTCGAAGTTATTATCTTTCTATTATTTATTGTCTTTATCGGATGTTTCATTATGTTTGTACATCATATGGTGCAACATTGTCGATTTAGTTAAAAAAACACTTATTCCAAATTGCTGTATTGAGCGAAATGGGGAGGGTGAGACACATTCGGAGATTTTCGGGTTTTGGAGTTTTGAAGAATGTACCAAGTTATGGTACAGTTAGATTTGTTGATTTGTTGAGTCCTGAAATTTGTATGTTTCTGGAGGTTCAGATATTGAGGAGACTTAAAAAAATGCTTAATTCTCGAATTTCGGAATTTTCAAATTCTTCAATTCTCGAATCACAAAATCCCTAATTCCCAAATCCCTAAATTGCTAAAAACTGATCATTTCTAAATTTTCAGAATTCCTAATTCTTAAATTCCTTAAATACCCAAAATCCCCAAACCCCTTAGTTGCCAAAATCTCCAATTCTCAAATCACAAAATTGCCAAAAATTGATCATTTTTAAATTCCCAAAATCCTCAATTACCAAGTTCCTAAATTACCAAAATCGATCATTTTTAAATGCCCAAAATCCACAATTCCCAAATCCCAAAAGACCTAACTTTTAGATTCCCAAATCCCAAAATTGCCAAAAATTGATCATTTTTAAATTCCCAAAATCCTCAATTACCAAGTTCCTAAATTACCAAAATCGATCATTTTTAAATGCCCAAAATCCACAATTCCCAAATCCCAAAAGACCTAACTTTTAGATTCCCAAATCCCAAAATTGCCAAAAATTGATCATTTTTAAATTATCAAAATCCTCAATTACCAAAATCCTCAATTACCAAATTCTTCAATTACCAAATTCCTAAATTCCCAAAATCCTCAATTACCAAGTTCCTAAATTACCAAAATCCTCAATTACCAAGTTCCTAAATTACCAAAATCCTCAATTACCAAGTTCCTAAATTCCCAAAATCCTCAATTACCAAATTCCTAAATTCCCAAAATCCTTAATTACCAAATTCCTAAATTACCAAAATCGATCATTTTTAAATGCCCAAAATCCACAATTCCCAAATCCCAAAAGACCTAACTTTTAGATTCCCAAATCCCCAAATTGCCAAAAATTGATCATTTTTAAATTCCCAAAATCCTCAATTACCAAAATCCTCAATTACCAAATTCCTAAATTCCCAAAATCCTCAATTACCAAGTTCCTAAATTACCAAAATCGATCATTTTTAAATGCCCAAAATCCACAATTCCCAAATCCCAAAATACCTAAATTTCAGATTCCCAAAATTCCCAAATCCCTAAATTGTCAAAATCTGCAATCTCGAAATCTGAAATCGAAAAATCATCATCGCTATCTTCTATAATTTATCCTCGGTATTTGCCAGCATTCTTCCCCAGTATACACAATCGTCAGGAATCGTTCAACGATCAAAACGGCATACAACGAGGAACTATCGAGCAGAAAATAGAGCGAACTAGCCGGGTATCATAAATTTGGCGAGCTTACCCGTGCAAATCACAGGTATTACCGACAATAACGTGCATACCACGCAGGTATACCGACGTCCCGTTAGGTCAACCAACGTAAATGATCTCCCGAGCGAATTTTATTGTCACCCATGCAATTAACACTAAAACTACCGAAGGGGTCAAACGACGCTTCTTCAAGCTTCCTACTTCAAACGACAAAATTATTTAAGCCGGTCTTCTTGACATTTATTCTGATTGTCATCCAGATGAACAATCTATAAGAATCTATAATTCATTTATGCTTCATCGTTTGTTCATTTATTTTTCAACTTTATTTTTAACATCAAAATAATTGTGCGTTATACGTCGGTTGTTTTAGTGTTAAGTATTAAAATGGTTGACATTTTACCTCCGTTCGCCTTTCGGAAAAGGTGCAACCGCATTCGTTGACGAAGCATTGTTTCCGATACGGGGGATCAGATCGATAACCGATCGATCGATCGATAAAAGCGTTAATTGGTCATTTGCTTCGGAACGGGCCACCCTGTATAAATTGTGAAAGGTAACGTGGGCCGAGCCTTGTATCATAATGCCGCGATGGCGAAAGGTAGACGGGTTAGAAATTAGTATCACGACTGCTGCGAAATTCCAGCCACCTTTTTTCTCTCCGCTTTTTCGTTTAAGGCGATCGTTCGACCGAGAATCGAACAATCGAACCTGAAACCTTGAATTTTCCTGCCTTTGTCTACGATTTTATACTTTGAGAACCGATTCGATTCTCTTCATTTTTTTTATTAATTATTAAGCACACGCGATGATGTTTCTTTATCTATTTTTAACAACGGATTTACGGAAATGACCATTTAATTTTCACACAAAAATTACCAAAATGGTCAAATGAACCATTCACAGATTTTCTATTTCAAATTACAATACTTGTTGTTAGGGTAATTTTTCATTTATTTTTTAAATTCATTTTCAACTTGGGAATTAAATCGAGAGATTTATGCATTGAGATTGAAAATCTCAATTTTTAAAAAACAATTTTTAAAAATGATTGAAAATCTCAATTTAAAAATCGAGAGTAATCGTGCATTATACATGGATAGTTTTAGGTGAACAATTTCATATTGTTTGTACATAGACTAGTTTTAAATTTGCCAAACAAAATTGTGGAAATATAACAAATTCTCAGAAACACCGTTCAGCGAATGCTACACAATCGTGCATTTTCATTTTTAAAAAAAAAGACGGAATGTAATAGTAAAAGTGAGTTACACCTGTGCACCGAAGCAAGTAATAGCAATGCAATTCTGTTTCTCCGGTAGACTATACATCGTACGGTATATTTGTTTAGTTTCAATAGTTTCGGGCGTGTATACAACTTTTCATTGTATACAACAACACCCTAGTACATGATCGCTATTGTTCACTACACAGTTAATCCTTGGGTAGAAGTATAATCTTTATGTATATAATCCTTGGGTACACTCGTTAAATTCATTGTAAAGCAACTTCAAAATACCACACCAATTAATACCTTTGTGGAAGAAGGTGCATGGTATATACCTGCCGGAACAGTATTGTGTCTTATTCACAAAAGAAGCATCTATGTGCATACTTATTTACGCGAAATAAATTTTCATTTAGCTGTCGTATATATTCATTAAGTCTGTTAATGATGTGGCTGTTAGATTTATGCTGATCAATTCATTTGGAAGGTGTAATTAGAGGGTTCAAATAGTTGTTTGTGCAAGGATGGCTTGATCTTTATTAGACTTTTGCATTCTAACGTATTCTAATGTCCAAGTTTCCGAATTCTTTAGTACTATAACTTTCAAGTTTCTAATTTCTCAAGTGCCCAAATTCTAAAATCTCCAAATTCTCAAACCTCAAATATCCCCAACGCCAATTTCTTAGGGTCCCCAAATTCTCAAACACCCAACTTCTTAGGTCTCCATATTCTCAATCCCCAAATTTTCAAATCCCCAAAATTCTCAAATCCCTAAATTCTCAAGTCCCCAAATTCTCAAACCCCCAACTTCACAGGGTCCCCAAATGCTCAAGTCCCCAAATTCTCAAATCTCCAAATTCTCAAACCTCAAATATCTCAAATCCCAATTTCTCAGGGTCCCCAAATTCTCAAACACCCAACTTCTTAGGTCTCCCCATTCTCAATCCCCAAATTCTCAAATCCCCGAAATTCTCAAATCCCTAAATTCTCAAACCCCCAATTCTCAAATACCAAATTCCCATACTCCCAACTTCTCAGGGTCCCCAAACTCTCAAGTCCCCAATTTTTCAAGTCATCAAATTCTCAAGTCCCCAAATTCTCAAATCCCCAAATTCTCAAATCCCCAAATTCTAAAATCTCCAAAATCTCAAACCTCAAATATCCCCAACGCCAATTTCTTAGGGTCCCCAACTTCTTAAGTCTCCATATTCTCAATCCCCAAATGTTCAAATCCCCAAAATTCTCAAATCCCCAACTTCTTAGGTCTCCACATTCACGATCCCCAAATTCTCAAATCCCCAAAATTCTCAAATCCCTAAATTCTCAAACCCCCAATTCTCATGCCCTCAACTTCTTAGATCCCCACATTCTCAATCCCCAAAATTCTCTAAATCCCCAAAATTCCCAAATCCCCAAAATTCTCAAATCCCCAAAATCGCACATTCTCCGTCCCAAAATCACTAAACCGACCAAAAAACACTAAATCCAGTACGTACTCCGATCGCGTCGATGATCCCCGTTCCCTAGCGTTGAACCAATTTCCACTAGATTCACCGGGATGAATACGCGGTATCAATAGCGCTCGATGAAACGTTTCGGAGCCCATTCCCGTTTACGTAACACGTTAATCAGTCAGATTCGAGCCAGCGAGCCTGTTCCCTCGCTAAAACTCTAAACTGATCGACTCCGTTTACGCGTGCTCGATTCCACGCGATATTCTTGCCGATCGGATTCTTCCAGATCCGATATTCAATATTAAGATCGCCGGACCGTGGAGGTCCGTATCCACGTATGATATTACATACAGTTCGCAGATCACGGGTCTGCCACTCGTACCAGTTCGAATCGAGTTAATGGCGATCTCATCCTCGTGAGATCGGACAAAGTAACAACCTCGAATTTTACAGTTACTCCGTGTTACAACTCGACGTGCCACCAGTTCGCACCGTTTCATAGTTATTTCTACGATTCGTTTCTTCGCGCGAGTTTATCGGCTTTGGTGTTCGGCTTCGTCGAATCGATCGATGCTTTTTATCCTTATCGATACAGTTACTCGTCTCCAGTTTTTTTTTTTGTTTGCAGTTTACATGTCACGCTTTTTGTCGGCGATTGCTCGTTAATCGAGGAGCTATCGATACTGTGAATAATTTCCACGCTGATTTAACCCCTAGTCTGGGGATCCGTTTGACGGGTGCGTCGGTAGACTGAAATGTTTAATCGATCTTATAGAAATTATTTTATACTATTAATTAATTTCCTACCATTCATCAAATCGCTTCTTCATTTGTTTGCCAGTAGGAACCAGGCACTAGTAGCTGTGATATTAAATCATTGCACTAGGCATGATTTTTGTTGTTGGTAAATGGTGTCTCGAAAACTTTCTGAATGAAACTTTCTGTTTAATCAATCTCATGGAAATTATTCTTTTGTACTATTAATTGCCACTGTTGCCCACTTCACTGTGTTCAAGCATCACATGCATAACAATATAAATTTACTCGAACAATATTTATTGAATAGTTGGGATGTTCCTACGATTCTTTTATTTGAGTCTTTAGGACCCAGAATCTGAATTCCTCGGATCTGATGTGGCCAATACGGTCTCATAATGCAGACAATGTACCGTGTACCTATTCACGAATTTTCATGAAATAAGTGTATCATTCACGAATTATCACGAAACCAATGTATCATGCACGACCGCTGTATCCTTTGTGAAATTTCGTGAAATCTTTCAGAAATTTTCGTGAGAAACGGCCTGTGTTTCACGATAATTCGGTGACGAACGATTGCGACAATATCGCTAAGATATTGAGCCATAACGCGACGGTTATGGCGTCGGTTCAAGAGGCAGCTGTTCCATCTCGATCTCGGTTCGAGCATCGCGATCCAAATTTAATCTAAATTGCGCAAGCCCATCGGAAGACGATCTCTGTCACTATTTTTCAGCGCGTGGGTCATCGACACGTGACCCACGTGCCACAACCATCGGGGGACCACGGTCGAATCCGATGATCCGTGGAAAGAAATTCATGGAACACGAGGTGCTATGAAACGCGAACGCGCGAAATACGAGAGCCCCGAAGAAATGGAACGTGGAATGTCGGGGACGTGGTGGAAGACTTCAAGGCCGAGCTAGAGACAGAATTAGATTCCACGGGCTCTTTTCGGATTTTTCCGAATTACTAATTCTTCGAACGAGACGATACAACGGTTTTACACGACCAATTTACACGTGTTTATCTTATTTCTGTTTCATTGTTTCTCAATAATGATTTAAAAAATCGAATTTAGCTGAGGGGAATACTGTACGTTTTCTGCATCAGGGGAGTGTATCGACATCATCACATCCGAGATTCTGAGACTGTTTTATAGTCGATGACCAGGATATTAACACGTTGACTAGCCACGTGGGAGCAATTGAAAATTGCATTAGGTAGCATGTTCATTTTTAGCAAATCTTATCAAATATTTTCACGATACTTTGTTATATTAGGTTGTCCCATAAGTTCCTTCCTTTTTCGATGTAAAATATTTTACAAGTAAGCGACAATAATTTTAAAAAGAAGAAATAACGAGGTTTCCTGAGAGACTACAGAAGATGATGGAGCAGAACAACTCACATTTAATACAACAAATTAACCTTAAACAATAAATATTGTGTAGTGATTTAGTATCACAAAAGGAAGAAATTTATGGGACAACCTAATATTTATTTTCCATAGTTCCAAGAAACTGATGCGAGTACCTTCAGGTAGAAGATTGAACAAATTTTTGATAATACAGCTGTGGAATCTGTGTAGAAATTTCAGTGGCAGCCATATATGAGTGACATGGCAGTCAATGTGTTAAACATAGTGTAGATTCATTTTCTTGTGAACGAGACGATACAATGAATTTACAGGACCAATGATCGACGTGGTTATTTTATATTTGTTTCATTATTGAGAAATAATCAGTTAAAAAAATTAATCTACCAGTGAGGAACACTGTACATTGTCTGCATTAGGAGACTGTATTGGCTTCATCATATCCGAGGTTCTGAGACTGTTTTATAGTCGATGGCAGGGATATTAAACATAGTGTAAGCTAAGGAGCGTACACTTAAAAAGAGGTTTTTAAGGGAACGAGACGATACATTGGTTTCATGAAAATTCGTGTAAAGTTCACGAAAATACAGAGTGTATCGAGAAAGCACTTAGAGCTTATGCGAACCTTATTCGCAAATAAGTGAACATTCATTTCTTTTATTTAACGTAATTATTCATTGGCATGCAATGAATATATTAGGACTCGTGTCCCATAAGTTTCTTCTCTTTTTAATATACTATATGAAATAGCACTTCGAAGAATACTTTGCAAATGATCAATAATTATAGCAAAAGTAAATAATGTTTCCTGAGAGATGCAAGAGATTCCATGACTGAAAGCGGTAGCTTATGGGACAGCGTATAATGCTGGTATAAAAGTTATTTCTGCGCTATTTAGTATTTTATGCAATGAAACAAAAATAAGTCCACGCGTTACATCTTTTCTGTCCAAACACCCACTCTTTGGTTTTTGGGTGCAAATTTATGAGCGTGCTACATAGTCAGTTTGAAATTCGAAACTAATCGGACGAATTTTCCTGCATAATTCATTCTGAGCTGTTCAGTTTTTGATGCAGTGGCACAAAAATAAATCCACACGTTGCATCTTTTTTCTCCGAAGCTGTCTCCGGGTATTCGGTTGAAATTTATGGGCGCTACGCAATCATTTTGAAATTCGAAACGAATCGGATGAATGTCCATGCATAATTTCGGGATTTTCAATTTTGAAGTGGCATAAAAATAGATCCACTTGTTGCATCTTTTCTGTTTAAACTCACACGCTGGTTCTTTGGGTGCAAAATGATAATGTCACGTAGCCATTTTGATATACCAAACGAATCGGACGAATTTTCCTGCATAATCCCTTCTTAGCCGTTTAGGTTTCGATGCAGTGGTATGAAAATAAATCCAGGTATTACGTCTTTTCTCTACAGACTTACATTCTGGATCTTTGGGTACAAAATGACAATGTTACATAGCCATTTTGAAATTCCAAACGAATCAGATGAATTTCTTCGCATCATTTGTACTGAGCTCTTAAGTTTTTATAGTAGTCCACCTTTTTTGCTTTGACCACATCTTTCATCTTTTCTTTCCAAAGTTACCTTCTAGCTTTTGGGTACAAAATGAATGTTACGTGGTCATTTTGAAATTTTCTCTCCAAAACTACCTTCTGGTTTTTGGGTACATATTTATGAGTTGCACATAGTCAGTTTGAAGTTCGAATTTAATTAAATGAATTTGTATGTACAATTTATTTTGAACCCTTCTATTTTTTATGCAGTACCACAAATGTAACTCCAGATGTTTCATCTTTCTTCTCCAAGTCTATCCCTTGGCTTTTGGGTGCAAAACACCAGTGTTGCATAGCCATTTTGTAATTCCAAATGAACCAAACGAATTTCTCTACATAATTCCTTCTGAGCCCCTCAATTTTTATACATTAACATAAAGATAGATCCACATCTTTCATCCACATTTGTTCCACATCATCCACATTTCCTCTCCAAATCTACCTTCTAGCATTTGGGTACAAATTTATGAATTTTACACAGTCAATTTAAAATCCGAAACTAGTTAAATGAATTTGTCTGCACAATTCATTGTGGGCCTCTTCAGTTTCTGATGCAGTGGCACAAAGGTCCACATCATCCATATTTTCTCTCCAAATCTACATTCTAGCATTTAGGTGCAAATTTATGAATTTTACACAGTCAATTTAAAATTCGAAACTAGTTAAATGAATTTGTCTGCACAATACATTTTGAGTCTCTTCAGTTTCTGATGCAGTGGCACAAGTTCCACATCATCCACATTTCCTCTCCAAATCTACCTTCTAGCATTTAGGTACAAATGTATGAGTTTTACACGGTCAATTTAAAATTCGAAACTAGTTAAATGAATTTGTCTGCACAATACATTTTGAGTCTCTTCAGTTTCTGATGCAGTGGCACAAGTTCCACATCATCCACATTTCCTCTCCAAATCTACCTTCTAGCATTTAGGTACAAATGTATGAGTTTTACAGAGTCAATTTCAAATTCGAAACTAGTTAAATGAATTTGTCTGCACAATACATTTTGAGTCTCTTCAGTTTCTGATGCAGTGACACAAAGGTCCACATCATCCACATTTTCACTCCAAATCAACCTTCTAGCATTTGGGTGCATAGTAGCAGCGTTTCATAACCATCTTGAAACTCGAAACGGCCCAGACGACGTCCGCATAATTGTCGAATCGATTACGGCTCTCGAATCGGCGTTTCACCCTCGTAAATGAGAGAGGTTTGCCCGAGGTGGAAACTTTTAAGGCCTCTCGGTTCTATCGCGTTCAATCGAAGCGTGGAGCCTAGCTCGAAACACGGCCGTTGTTTCGTTTTCCTTTTCCTTTTTTTTTCCTGTTACCGGCTAGCATCGCTAGAAACCATCGACGATGCATCGAGGAAAGTTTTGCCGGCTGCAATTTCCTTCGCGACCCGGCCAGACGAGCATATTTTCTGCACCACTGATTCCCACCACCCCGTTCGCCGTTTCTTTCGCGTTTCGCGATCCTCTTCCGTTCCGCCGAAAGAAAACGACGCTAAAAAGCCTCGTCGAATTTCCGTTCGTACTCCGTCTTAGTATTTCGCGTACGATTCTCTGCCCGTTCCCGATATTTTATTCGCCTCGGTTTCGTTCCCTTCCATTTTCTCCTCTCTCTACCTCGAACATTCTTACACTTTGCATTCTCTATAAATACTCGAACGCTGCTGAGAATTTCACCTTTTTCTTCCTTCGATCATTTAATGCCGGGCAAATTGAAAAGAGCGTAAAACTGCGCGGTTAATACTCTTGCATCGAATGTGCTCATGTTATGTGAACCCCTGATAACGCACCAGGTGCGTCCGCTTTAAGATGTACACACCGTGTGCGTCCTCCAACAATTAAACGAATATGAATAAAAATATATCGCATTTTCTTCATTGAACAAATATGAATAAAAATATGTCGCATTTTATTCATTGAACAAATACGAATAAAAACATATCGCATTTTTTTCATTGAACAAATATGAATCAAAATATATTGCATTTCCTTTATTCAATAAATATGAGGCAAAATATGTTGCATTTTTTTCATTCAGCAAATATGAATAAAAAATGAACGACCGTAGCATTTTATATATTATATCATTCATATAATATATAAATATGTATTATACATTTTTTTTATGTATTATAATATAAATATATGCTATATATTTTTTTATATAGATATATTGTATATATTTAAATACGACATAAATTATATACAAATATGTAGAATATATAATATATATTTCATATAAGCTCGTGATATATTACATATATGAGACACTTATGTTATGCGTTACATATAATATGTATTATATGTATTGTTTGTACAAACCGACAATTTGTTGCAAATACAACGTACAATATAACGCATAACCGTATCAGTATAGTAACGATCGTGGAAAATATGAATAAACAGAATGGTATCGGTTGCTGAGTGAAATTGAACGTCGATATTGTTTTACCTCGTGGCAAATCGTTCATCAACTTTCTTTTAATAACTGCCGGCCGATCGGTTGGTTGTACGCCGTTGATTATCTGATTAGCGGGAACAAACGAGTAGCTCGTTAATTACCCACCGAAGATCGTACTAGACCGCGAAACAGATAAGAGCACTTGCACGGTGTCACCGAATGATCACTTCCCACGGTTTACATCCGCAATTTTTATTCGCCATTGTTCAATCGATCCCGACTATTTTCGCACTATTAAATGTATAATATCGTTGCTACGTTTCCATTAATTGCGACGTTCGTTAACCTCTTCGAGAATAAATTATTTATCGTCTCATATTTGGTCAATGAAGAAATTGCAATATATTTCTGTTCATATTTGTTTAATGAAAAAAATGCGATATATATTTATTCATATTTGCTCAATGAAGAAAATGCAATATATTTTTATTCATATTTGCTCAATGAGAAAAATGCAATATATATTTATTCACATTTATCGAATAAAGTAAATGCAATATAATTTTATTCATATTTGTTCAATAAAGTAAATGCAATATATTTTTATTCATGTTTGTTCAATAAGAAAAATGCAATATATATTTATTCACATTTATTGACTAAAGTAAATGCAATATAATTTTACTCATATTTGTTCAATAAAGTAAATGCAATATATTTTTATTCATGTTTGTTCAATAAGAAAAATGCAATATATATTTATTCATATTTGTTGAATAAAGTAAATGCAATATAATTTTATTCATATTTGTTCAATGAAGAAAATGAAATATAATTGTATACATATTTGTTCAATAAACAGAAAGAAACGATAATTTGATAATAACAATGATAATAATCAAAATTAATGACATTTAATAATAACAATATTTAATAACATTTAATAACAGCAATGATGATAATAAGAATTAGTAACATTTAATAATAGCGATGATAGTAATAACAATACTAACATCGAATAAAGGATGAAGAAACCCATCGACGATTGTGTTCAATGGAACAATCGAATCTCCAGAACGATGTTCGAATTAAGCCTCTCACTATTCGTGCGATGCATTCAACATCGAGTTGCATTCATCGAACATCGAAATAGCGCATCAATATAATACTCGCGTAAAATGTAATTTCCGCGCACAATAAGATGTAGCGACACAACGAGCATCGAATACCAATTAATGAATCACGAATCGTTCTGTTCCTCCGATGCGTTCAACATTTTAGCTAATACACTCTCCACTTTCGTTTCTTTTTTTCCTCCGAACCAGCGTAACTGTTTCTCTTGCGCAACTCTTTTTTTCTAAGTTAAATTACCACGTACTTCTATTATTATTTTCGTGGAGCTAAAGAATTTAGAAATTTAGGTACTATTTTTATACGAAGAGATATTGTAGTGATACGAGGGGATGAGAATTAAGGATTATGAAATTTTTGGGGAATAGGGAGTTCGTAATATAAGGGTTTTATCATGTAGGGATCCGGGGGTGTAGAGATTTGGGGGGATAGGAATTTTGGGATGTAAAGATTTGGGAGTGTTTAGATTTCGGGGTATAGGAATTTGGGGGTGTAGGGATTTGGGGGTGTAGAAATTCGGGGGTATTGGGATTTGGAAATATAAAATATTGGGTACCTTGGAATTGGGGGGTGTAGGGATTTGGGGGTATTGAAATTTGTGGTTTTGGGAATTCGGGGGTGCAGGAATTTGGGAAATTAGGGAATTGGGGGGTGCAGAGATTTGGGGATGTAGAGATTTGGGGGTATTGAAATTTGTGGTTTTGGGAATTCGGGGGTGCAGGAATTTGGGAAATTAGGGAATTGGGGGGTGCAGAGATTTGGGGATGTAGAGATTTGGGAGTATAGAAATTTGGAATTATAGAGATTTGGGGTTTTGGGAATTCGGGAACTTTGGAATTGGGTAGTGTAGGGATTTGGAAACTTTGAAATTTGGAAATATAAAAATTTGTGAATTTAGGAATTCAGATATCTTCAAGGTATTTTCACTGTTCCTCGTATTGTCCGCTTAAAACATGCTAATGCCTGTAAGCTTCCGGTTCAAGCGTTTCAAATTATTCGTAGCCATTCAAAATAATCTCTCATCGTTCAGAGAAGCCGCTTATACTTTCCGACTGTAATTACGTAGCACGGTAACACACATTTCCACCGAACGGTTAATTATCCCCTTCGAACGTAAATTCCCGGTGCTCATGATCTTTTTACGTCTTCCTCTTTATCAGCCATTATCCCGATTAACGCTTATGCATCGAGCGTTATTTGTTTCAATAATCAAAAGGCTGACATTTTTCTACCATTTTTATTTAATTTTTTTTCTACCATTACTATTTTTATTACCAATAAAGCGCGCCTAATATGTTCACAATATTTTGTTTCGTTTAATATTCATAAGTCTAAGTAATTAATACGTTCATTAATTAATACTCTTTTTCAATTAATTTTAATAGCGTTTATTAATTCATTTTAATACTGTTTCCAATTAGATAAATTGACAAATTCTTACTGAATAAACCAACCAAATATGTTCGCAATATTTTTTCTTCATTATTCATAAGTTCAAGTAATTAATACGCTCATTAATCAATAGTCTTTTTCAATTAATTTTAAAGCGTTTATTAATTCATTTTAATACTGTTTCCAATTAGATAAATTGACAAATTCTTACTGAATAAACCAACCAAATATGTTCGCAATATTTTTTCTTCATTATTCATAAGTTCAAGTAATTAATACGCTCATTAATCAATACTCTTTTTCAATTAATTTTAATAGCGTTTATTAATTCATTTTAATACTGTTTCCAATTAGATAAATTGACAAATTCTTACTGAATAAACCAACCAAATATGTTCGCAATATTTTTTCTTCATTATTCATAAGTTCAAGTAATTAATAATTAATATTGATTAATAATACGCTTATTAATCAATAGTGTTTCTCAATAAATTTTAATAGCGTTTCCAATTAGGTAAACGAACATATTCTTACAAAACAAATAATCGATCTCTGGGGGAATTTAAGCGTCACCCATATACGGGTGACACGGCAGTCAAAGTGTTAAAAAGAGCGTCCGCTCGGAATACGGCCGGTGGCGTCGAGCGGAAACGGAAAGAGAGCATAGCGAGGGCAGCAGGAAAAGAGAGGAGGAACAAAAAAAAAAAAAAAAAGAAGAAGAAGGAATAATTTCAGTATTCCAACAAGAAGAGGCGATCTTTCTAGCGAAACATCGTCTGCGAGTTAGACGGTCTTCGCCGATGCTGGACCTTTCTCTCTCTGTTCGTTTGACTGGAATGCACCAAAAATAAATTCGGCAGCGCAGTGCCATTTTGGAATCGCCCCTTAATGCATTTGTCTACCCCTTCCTCTCCTATCTTTGCTCCTCTTCATTCTGTCACGCATCCTCTATGTCGTATCGTGTTTCTCATTCTTCTGGCACGTTCAACATGCGCGAGTTTGTACTTGGCGCCGAATTTCTTCGGTCATCAATGAAACCGACCCCACGACCGAATCGTCCACGCTTTTTACACGTTTTCTGTCTGGTTAATTGTTTCGTTTACTCGTTCCACCTATCGGACTATCGTTACCATTTTTCTGACCCTTTGCGACTCGACACTAAAATTACCAAAAAGAACAAATTTCCAAAGACCGTTTTACAAATTATAAATAATAATTTTACTATTATAGATATATAACATATATAGATTATATACATTTTCTGTCTTAAATATATATTATATATATGTATATTTAAAATAGAAAAAATATAATATTAAGACAGATAAATTATACATTAAAAATATAATATATTTATATTGCACATTGATATATATTATAATATCATAATGTTACTCGAAGCGCGTTCAATATGTCCTATTAAAAAGCAATTTACGCGACGCCCTTAACATTAGAAGTACCGGCATTAAATGCGTGCTTACTTCAAAGCTGAAAATAGAGTAGAAAAATAAATAAATAAATATTGCTGCATCACCTAACATATACAACAATTCATTAGCTCAGTAAAACATGACAGACATTTTGCAAAATGGCGGCAATAAAATTTTGTAATAAAAAATGCCAAACCCGAAACCAGTCATTTTGACTGGTTGGTAGTTCTAGCGTTAATAGTTTCTGGGATATATACGTAAGTCCCCAGATCGCGGATATCCCGACACCGGCATTTTCCCCAGGGAAGTCTCGCGTGCCCTCGCATCGCTAAAAATAATTGCATCGCGGCACGACGGAACGTTCCGGAGGATAGATACCGTGCAGGTATTGATTATTTTATAAACGCCCGGCGGGATCGAGGTCATTAGCGGGGTTAAATGATCGTGGAAAAAAAAAGAGTAATAAAGAGTAGCGCGGCTCTATGTTCCCGAGTCGTTGTCCCGCGATACGCACGCGGGCGAAACGCGGAGAATTTACGCGTCGGACGCTAATGAACGGATTTCAAGGCTGATCGCGAACGCGATAAATTATCTTTTAATGCACGAATCGATGGTGTGGCACGGCCGGCGATTAATTCGACGATAGCGAACGTTGTTTCCCGTCGGGGGGAGAGAAATGACGAAGAAGAGGAAGGAAGATCGGGCTTCGTCGTCGCGGGTTTTGAATTACGGCTCATTAGAAAGTGCTGTACGACCGTCGGTTGTTTAATTATCCCGAACGTGCCTTTGACCCGGACTGTCGGCCACCATTCTTATGGGTTTCGACGAAGAAAGTAACACTTTCTTCGACGCACCGTTCTTCTAATTAGTGCAGCGAGCTGGCGCGAAACGCAACGCGGTGCGTCGCTGATGCGAGGGAGGCAAATCGCGACGCACCAGGTGCGTCATTTCGTGGGACAACCCGAGACACACCGGGGGCTTCGTTGATTACATGGACATTTGGATAAGACACACGTGGACACAACACATTAGTATATATAGAATGTAGTAAAAGGTACAATTATATGCGGTATAAAATTTTGACGCACCTGGTGAGTCCTTTCGTGGGACAGAGAGACGCACCGGGTGCGTCGTCAATCACCTCAACATTGGCACACGCAAGACGCATCACTATATAGCATCAATTATAAACTTAAAAATGCACACAATGCAATTATGTTTGTTACATAATTTGAAGCTACTGATGCGTCCTTTCCATGGGACAGTACATGGAATAATAAATCTGATGGTATATAAGATACGACCACGTTTGGCATATAATATGACGCACCGGTTGCGTCAATATTTGAACAGGACAAGATACACTGTGAGTCACACGGTGTGCCATTATAGCATGGACTATAAAATTGGCAATATACAACCTATGATTATGCTCGGTACATAGTTTGACGCACCTAATGCGTCCTTTGGTGAGACAGTACCAGACGCACCTGCTGCGTCGTCGATTAAATCAACATTGAGACACGCTCTATGCGTCATCTTCGCATGAAGTATAAATCTGATGGTATATAAGGTACGACCACGTTTGGCATATAATATGACGCACCGGTTGCGTCAATATTTGAACAGGACAAGATACACTGTGAGTCACACGGTGTGCCATTATAGCATGGACTATAAAATTGACAATATACAACCTATGATTATGCTCGGTACATAGTTTGACGCACCTAATGCGTCCTTTGGTGAGACAGTACCAGACGCACCTGCTGCGTCGATACTTGAACCAGAGAAGGTGCGTCCACTATAAACTCGCCACGTAACAGAGAATCGCGAAAAGGATTCGCAGTGGAAGCGGCTTCTATAAGAAACGCGTGTGTGCATACATGTCGGCAGGTACAACTAGCGAGAGCACATCGTGTGACGACGGCGATTGCAAGAAAATCATTCCCGTTTTTCTTTCTTTTTCTCTTCTTGTTTCACCTTGCGGTACGGTGAAACGGTACAGTGATGCAAGGATCGGACGTTTTAACCGGCGTCGTGGCCGTCTTCGCTGACCTCGAAGGGTTTCTTGCAGAAACGAGGCCCACATAAGGGAATTTCTGCGTCGGCCTGAAATGTTTTTTTTTTTTTTTTTTCTTTTTACCGCGGGGACCGAAGCGGATGGGGTTCCGCATGGTCGCTCAGCTTGAACCGTCCACCGGCTGAATACTATCATGACGTCACTGGATACGGTCACTGCCTGAATTATTCAGTATTTCTTCGTTTCTACTCGTACACGCTGGCTGGCTCTTTGTGCTAATAGCCCCCCTCGCCATAATCGTACAACGTTTCGTCCGTCGTGACCGTACGGTGATTTTTACCTCGATGGGTCAAATGGTTGTTTCGTTCTCCGTTGTTCTTCTTGTTTCGCGGGTCCCAATAATCATACAGTAAATAGTACAATGAATAGTACAATAAGTATACAACAAATAGTACAATAAGTGACACAATAAATAATATAACAAATATACAATAAATGATACAATAAACAGTACAATAAATAATACTATAAATGTACAACAAACAGTACAATATGTGTACAATAATTTCTGCAGGTTGCAAACGAGATAGTTTACTGCACAGAGTAATTAGACGAAGTAGAATTTACAGGGAGCGAAAAATTAGATCCGTGATCCTTTAACCTCGCAACAATGGATGCTCAATCAGGTGTCTTTGCGAATGCTATGTTTGCAGCGTTCAACTAACATTTCATAGTATTCATACATTTCCCACAAAACAACGACGTAAACCGTTACACGGAACAAAGGTTAAAATAGCTCTAGTATGTTTTTAGAATTCGTACGCGTTATCAGAGACAGATTTTCAGCCGGTCATTTTAACGATCCGTACGATGAACGCATGATTCTTTCAACATCTGCCTGCGTCGTTATCAGGCATGGCCCATCGCCGGATATCTCGCAACTCGTACCGTATTTTTCCCGCCATTGTATGGAAATGTCAGAAATCTGTTGTTCCTCCCGAAGAAAACATTGGACGAACGGGAACCATGATCGAAAGGTTCCCCGTTCTATCCTTACCATCCGAACGGGTCCATTATCGATTCCAAATATCCCTCGAAGTACACAGGTATATCGAATGATGATGATATTTCTAATTGAAAGGGACACAGACTGTACGGTATACGAAATATTTGAAAAATAATGTATACGCGTTACCCTCGGTAGTCTATGTCCTTTTCAGTCGACAGTATTAGGGTGTCCCATATGTTTCCTGTTCTCCTGACAGAAACAAATGCACAACATTTACTGTTGAACGTTGATTCGTTGAGTTAAATATGAACAATTCTGGTCTAACATCCTCTTCCGTCCTTCAGAAAACATCGTTACTTACTGTTTCTAAAATTATTGGGGCTTCGTTGCAAACTATTCATCGAAGTGGGTTTTTATTTCATATGAAGAAAGGAAGAAACTTATGGGACAACCTGATATATCCTCGTCCGAACACTTTGGTGAACCTGTGTAGCTCGTTGTCTAATTGTTCGACGGATAATGACACGGATTCGTGATCGGAATAATTCGTGATCGATGCCGGTTTTCTGCCCCTTTGTGAACCTTTCATTAGAATTCAATCGGCACGCGTAACGGTGCGTTTAACTATAGCGATCCTCTATCTTCGACACTCTGGAGGAAAAACTGGAAACGTTGAAACATCACCAATTAATCGCAACGACGATTCAACGGAAACTATAAATAAGGGTGTACTGTACGAAACGTTTTACCATCGGAAAAGCAATTCTCGTATGATAAACAAGTTCGCTGACGTGCGCCCGTGTTCATTCCACCGTGTGAAAATCTCCTACGCAAGGTGAAACGCGTGAGCCGCTTCTTTTCCTCTGTTGAAATAATTATCGCGTCCAGGAAAGTCGTTTGTGAACGCGTTTTCTTCGGCGGAGAACAGCGTGAATTTTCATCGACGGTCATATTAATCGATCATTTTTATCGTTTCAGCAATGCCAATCGTTGATAGAGGAGAACCGAAGACTGCAGAACGCCTTGACGACCAATCACATACCGCACGTACAAGTAATCGACAGTGTTTTCCTTCAGACCCAGGTCGAAACGTTGCAGTGGCAGCTGAAACAGGTTTGTATTTAACCGTGAACAACGATCGTTTAACATACTCGACTTGCAAGGGGAGACTGGTAATATGTCCTCGACCAGATTACCTTATTCCGACGCTTTGATCCTTTTTTTTCTCGCACGACCCTGAAAAATATTTAAATCGTGTCCTTAATGGTACGCCGGCGTTACGACTCGTTTTTACGACCACGATGAACAGAAATTTTTCTGCGATGATGTTTTTATCATCGAGAACCATTTTTCTTGAGTGGTACAGATATCACGGTTTCCGTGAATTTCTGATCGCTTATGAGCTCGAGAGGGCATTAGCGTATGATGATTTCTAGCAGAAAGTATTTCTAACCATTGTGAAACTGTTTGAATTGTGCATGCTCCATTGCTCTAGCACCCACCATTCTAACGTCCATTACGTTAGCGCCTATTGTTTTAGCAATCGTTGCCATAGCACCCATTGCTGTACCACTCAACGCCTGTAGCACCTACGGCCCTAACAGCCGTTGCTCTACCACTCGACACTATAGTTCTGATTGCTATAGAATTTATTGCTGTGACGAACGTTTCTCTGTTACTCGAACACCCCTTCTGTTTCGATAATGTTGCTCTATGTCCTCTGTAATTATTGTTACTCTAACACCCTTTGGTGGATGTACTCGTAGCCAGATAACTAATGATACTTCTGAAAACATTGTTATTAATATAATAATGAATATATCGATTAATTATGAAAGCAGTGTAAGTCCATCTACTTATTATTAATATTTAATATTTCTGACAATATTATAATTAATATTTCACATGTTGACCGCCACACTGCTAGATAGTATTTTTATGATTAAAAGATCTTACCAAATATGTTAGAAATATTTTGTTATATTTATTATTCATAGATTCAAGTAATTAATGCAAATGTTTCCAATTGGGTAAATGGACAAATTCTTCCTAAATAGATGATTGTTTTGCATGGAAATTTAGGTATCACACATATGTGGATGACGCGACAGTCAAAGTGTTAATATATCTGAAAATATCATTATCAATATTTAATACTTTTGCAAATATTATTATTAGAATCTAATTTGTTCGTAAAATTTGCAGATAGAAGCGAACAGACAAATGTATCGTTCGCTGATGGAGCAGGTGGTGCGTTTCCTGGATCGTGCCCGTAAGAGCTTGGATATTCTTCACGAGAAGAGTAATCACAAGGACAAGAATTCGTCGGGGCGTGTGCCACGTAGCCGTAGCGTTCACGCGGTGCACGCTGATGCCTCGCCTAATCGCGGTGCCTCGGCATCCTCCACGTCCTCGTCGGACTCGTCCCGTTTCACCAGGGCGAAATCCGTAACACAGATCTCGCCGTGTACCACGGGTTATCGGGAGTTCACGTGGTCGATGCTACGCAGAAACGACCCAGCTCATTGCACACCACCCCGTAATAAATCTCAGGATCTCAATAACACTAACGAGGGTGTGGTTTATCGAAGGCCGAAACAGCCGGAGCTTGACCCGAATGATATACCACCCGAGAAATTGTCTCAGGAAGCATTTAGGTAAGCGTTGTTAACTTCGTGCTGCTTATTGTACCGTAAAATATACAAGAATGATAATTACACGATCGATTTTTGCAGGCTAATGAGAACCGTTCAATCGTTGCTGTCGATGAAAGAGCCCGACCTTGTCAGGATTTCGAGCATGGTCAATAACGAGTCTTCGCCCTCGCCCGTAGATCGTCATCGTCATAACAACCACCACAACGACGTGTCTCTGACCTTGCAGAACAACAACTTCGCGAACTCGACGAGTATACAGGAAGCTAACGATTACAATAGACACTCGGTTTGCGAGCGTGGAAACGAATCGAGTAGCACCGATAACGACAGCAGGACATGTTTCATGAAATCATCATCGAACGGCGTCGAGGTCGATCGGAATCTGCAGAATCTTCTTCCTGGCGTGAGGATGTCCATCGACGCCACCTCTCTCAACTCGGGAAGCAGCAAAACCACCGAGGAAGAGGACGGACTTCCGCACAATACTTCGTTTAACGTTTCACTGCCTGAGCACGATGGTATCTTTATGTGTACACCGTCCTCGACGCCAATCAGGCGTTCTAGGAAAGTGGAGAAGAAGGAGAAAGAGAAGTGTTCAAAATCAAAACCGGCTGCGAGCGTGAGCAGCGTCGAGGATGAAAGTGGATTCTCATCTATGAGTTCTTTCCAAGAAATTGGCTTACCCGGTGCACTGCCAATCTCTCCCATCAGAGGTTGCCACACGGAAGTAGGTTTACCTGAAGTGCCATTGGAAAAAGCGAGGCATCGCAGATGGTCTTCCACTCCGGTTGAGATTCGGGCTCTTTTTAAGCAGAGAAATAGTTTCACCACTTCTCAGACTACCACGGAATCCTTAAGTGTTTGGGTCTGAGTTATTCTGTTAATCGTGTAAGATGTTTCTGAATAATAGTAATTCTGTTGTATTTGATATATCGAAATTTAAGAAAGGGAAAATGAATGGATCAGATGCTGAATGCATATATTAGAGTAGGGTAATTGTTTGTAAATATGTTTTTCAAAATATTACCTATATGTTTCGCATTTTATTTGCTTGTTTTGTCGAGACAATTTAATTTTCCAGAAAGTATGGGAGGAATGATTTGCATAATGTATGCTTTATTTAAAAAATACAGTTTGCCTTGTATTCTTCTGACTAAGTTTGCGAACAGTTCGATGTAATAATATAGAACATGAATTTGTTCAGAGCTTTATTAGGAAATTAATACTTATGCTAGTGTAGTTAGTACTTTACATGCGTTAGATAAAATAAGTATGTATTTCTTGTTAGTTAAGTGCAGCAAATTTTGCAGAAATTGTATTAAGTATCGCAGTACCACAAATCAGTACCAAAACTACAATAGAATTTTATCTGTATTACAAAGAAATATATTGTAATTATCTTAGGCTTACATAAGCAGATAAAATTCATATTGTTATATTCATTTTGGTATTCGAAACTGTGTTCAACTTGTACTTAGAAGTATTAACATGCCAGAATTAATTTATGCAAATTGTAACCCATTTACCTTCCTTGAATTTGTATATAAAAAATAACATAAATGTTCAGCATTCAAAGAATAAGAAACGACGAAACCGTTATTTCCTATAATTAAATCACTATGAATCATATTCACACTGTTTCAGTAACTTTATTTTAACCTTTATTCACCGTACACTTTAACACGCGTTGATTGAACCTTTACTGTATGAATATGATTCATAACATTTTCAGGTATCGTCCATTCGTAAGTTATTATCGATGTCCGTAGCGATGTTTTAGGTTACAAAATCTTCACACAATTCCTGACATTTCCATAACAACAATTCGACAGTACTAAATCATTTTTTAATTCTAAAGCGAAGCCAACTGGTCGTGTCTGACCGGTGAACCTTTGACCATAACCAATATATAAGAATAAGGACGAGCAAGTAAATTATTGTAAAAACAATGAAAAATTGAAAAGATTCTACGAAAGAAATTTCATGGTTAAAGATTTGCGGGTAACCGGTAATGATGGAACGACGAGGATTGGATGGGGGCAACGGTGCGCGCGCATCGCGATAAGACCCGCGTAGACGGCACTCGTTATCAGTACGGTAGGCGTCGTTCACTTGTTCGCGAGTCGGTCCAGAGGATAGCCAGGAGATCGCGCCACCAGGCGATCCACTTTTAGATTGATTTTCAAGAGCACCGTGCACGGGGTAGCGCTCCGCGTTTATTTTAACGTGGCCAGAGTGTTCGAACGGGCCGCGACCGTCTCGGGTGATAGTAGAAACAGCGTGACGAGGTGAGAGGTTCGGGTGCGGGCGCCTTTTCTCTCTGCCGGTCTGGAAGAACCATTTAATTTGTGTCCCACGGGAGGCACATAGTTCTCGTTGTTATTTGACTCGTTGTTATCCGTGTGTGCTGTTTCTGCTCCGCGTATACGCTCGTGTGTAGTTCGCGTGCCACACGTACGAAAGTCTATCTATATCAGCCTGCTCGTTCTTTCGTACGGTGTTCTCCGTGTACGAACCAAGTGTGTGTGCGTGTGTACCTTAGAACGTGCGGCTTCGTGGCGCAGTGCGTGAAATGAGTGACAAGGATCGTTCTTCTCCCACCCTAGTTGAAAACAGTCTCAAGTCGTTACTGGATCAACCGAATATATTTCCACTGATTGGTAAGTGTTAAAAACCGATTCTGTTTTAATTAATAGATTTTAAGAATATCGGATAGATCGTTCTCGATGCGGGTCCGACATCTCCCCTCCCCTCACACGATCGCCTCGTTAGAACGCACATTTTGTTCTTTTCTTCGAAATTCGCGCAAATACTACTTCAGCGCTGACTAGCGGCGATCGAACGAATACAAAATGCGGCGTTCTATCATTCACAATTGACGTTGAACGCGTTGCTCGATATTTTCTTTGAACATGGAAGTCTTTTCGCTGTGACATTTAAATTTTTTCGGGAACTGTTTACGTTGATCTCCGTTCCTTCCGTTCTCCTCTATTGTTTACGCGAGGCGCGCGTAACAGAGCAAGAGACATTGAAATTGGCGAAACAATGCTGACAAAATGAACTGTAGAACGAAAAAAATGAATGTAATAGAAGAATACATTTATGTTCATTGGTTGCGCCGGCGCTCGGTTCTCGGTCTCTCGATTAACCTCGTTTGGACCCCGTGGTACACCACGTGATGTTACCAACCTAACCTAACTTTCACTTGCTCAACCTGCATCTACGTAAGTATATACTCGGTTCGGGTTCAGCTCAATATGAGTGCCTCGCGAATCAGTATGCTAACCTTTTCGATTTGACCATGGATTGAACTTTATTAATGTCACGTGACACTAATAAAGATTTCAGAGAGAATTAGTTATTCTAACGCGTCAAAATATCATTAGCGCTGCCGTTATCGATAATATCGAAACATTATCGATAATGCGATACATCGATGACATCGACATATTGTTAACTTTATCATTCAAATTTGATTAACCTTATTTGAAGTTAAATTACATTATATTTGAAGTTTATGCATGAACAAATAATTCTGAATAATAAATTACCTTATGAAATTAGGTTAAACTTGAAATTTAAGCAAAAATAAATAGACTCGTAATTTCAGAAAGATTAATCATTTTTTTTCGCGGTATATCGTTTCGACCTTTTGTAAATATTCGATACCGATGTCGATATTCTTTTCCGTAACACGTGTTGACTTTTTGTTAATCGTTTTACAAGATGACAAAGCGAAGGAGAGATAGAAGAGAAGGGAGAGCGAAATAAAATGTTCGTTGCGTAGTATTTATTTAGTCTGCTGTTCAACCATGGTATCTTGACTGACGTTCATGGTTTTGCGTCAGCTTCTTAAGTGGAATTACATCGTGCTTCGATAATTGTTCGATTACTATACTGTCAACAATAAACGATTCGGACATTATTTTCTTGAAATTAATTTATTAACATCGAAATATATTAACTCGACTCTCTTATTCAGCTGCGTTAACTCGTCGAACAAAGTTCGATGTTCAACTTCAGGTAATTGCGTTCTACGTATTTCCAGCGCTCGTTCCAATTTGTCTATCGGTAATAAACAAAAAGGAAATCACGTTCCGTGTTGTGATCGACGTAGGAAATAAACGATACAGCTAAAAGAAAGAGAAACTGTTAGCGTCTCGTTGCTGCTAATTATTATTTTAATGACGCGTTATATTAATAATTCGAAACGTAGCTCTGGTAAATTAAGGACAGTTCCCTGACTCAACGTAATGGCTTACTTCCCATTCAACTTTGCGACCAGTTTCATGCGTCGTACTCTACGAAATAGGTTTCATTGTAAGGTGACATTAAATGACTACGAATAACTGTGCCATCGATAACAGTTTGTACTAGTATTTTGTCTCTGTAGAATTCAATGAACTCGGCGGCATTACCTTTACGCGGCATTTTGAAATTGGCGGCACTTTCGAAACGAGATACAGTAGGTGTTCCGCATAAAAGTGTAATCTACCCATAAAGCATTTAGCTTTAAATGTATAATCTATTGTTTATTTTGAAACGGTATTATTTTGATCGTAGATACCATGTCGAGTGAATGGGCAGATTATCGAATAAGTAACTATACCGAAAGTTGAGATCCGTTGTCGTTATCAGTTGTTTTCTTGTACTCGTGTTTCGCGTTCCTTCACGAAATCGTTTTACATCCGTTTTCGAATACGCGGACCGATCATATTTCCACTTCTTCATTTATGCGGCGAATTCTTTTTAATAACAGTGCATATAATGATCGAAATATCGTTTAACAACATCCGTGAGCGACTGTAATTTGTATCAGTCGCAGGTAGTTTTTCTTTGACCGATGACCGTAGTTGGCGTTTGTGTGTGAAAAGGGTTAACTGTTTTTAATGTTAACGTCAACTGTTATCGTGCATGCGTGTTCGGTTTATCTTCGAGGCGTTTTGTAGGAGTTCGATAACGATCGGATACTTCTGTCGCTTGTGTATCTTAACGTTAGTTATTCGCTGTATTTATCAGATAATTTTATACCTTTTAATTATGCTACTGTTATAATAAATACGGTAAAATTGAAAAGGAATATACTATTTTAATACATTGATTGGCACAATGGCAATAGCTGCAGATACCGTTAATGTACACGATGTTAAAAGATTCTTATTAAACTATATTTAAGCGTACGAATTTTATACTACTATTAGAATATTTAAAAAATTACAAATCCACCGTACCCCCGCTACTGTATTCCCATTCAATTTCAATCGATAACAGCGTACTGTACATTTCAATTAAATTTAATATGAACGCCGGGGTCATTGAATAACACCCGATTCAACATTGACACTGAGATAACACATTACGTGTCACGAATCCGCTCAAGCAAACCGTATAAACGTTTGTCAGCGAGGGAATTACAAGTGAATTGAAAATGTATGAGTATCTGGAAACGTGGAGAAGCAGCCGCGGTCAACGTGGCGTTAACTGAACGTAATCACGTGCGTTTTTCCACCGCGTGTAACACACCTATCTTCGTCTATATTTTTCTACCTCTATAATTAATCAACGATACGTTCGAAACGCGCGCACGTTCAGTATTTCGGTGGCTGAATATTCCGAAAAGTATTCATTAATCAGGCCACGCTGCGCTTAGCTTGTTGCTTTCTGTCAGAAATATTTTTAGTGACGTTGAGATGTGCCTGTTCGAATTCCTCTGCCTAACATTGTACTAAGATATTTCTATAATACAACTTGGCGAATGTATTATCGTACTTTACCGTACTATATATTAACGTATAAATAGCGATGGTCACGCGAATGTTGAATGGTATAATAAATTCGATTCTTTATCAATGGAATTCAAGTTTTTCTCAAATTCACTAGATTAGTTGGCAGAACAGAATCGCAGCGTGTCAGTATTCCCTAATGGAATAGACAACTCTGTGAGTTGAAAATTTTACGTTGGTCGTTTAAGTATGATCAATGCACGTTAGGTGATAGTCAAGGTTGTATAGCGTTGCGTTGTATTTTCACGTGTTCTATCTCGACGCGTTGAATTTTCACGTGTTCGATTTTCACATGTTGTATTTCGGCGCTTTGTATTTCGATCTGCTATATTTTGCGTTGTATCGCCACGCACTGCATTACCGCACGTTGTATTGTGGCGTGATGTATCACCGCGCGCTGTATTATCTCGCATTATATTACCGAGCGCTGTAGTATTTCACGCTGTATTAACTAGCGCTACATTACAACGCATTATATTGCCACCCGTTGTATTACCTCGCGCTATATTACCACGCATTATATCGCCACGCGTTGTTTTATCTCAATCTGTGTTACCTCGCATTATATCGCCACGCGTTGTTTTATCTCAAGCTGTGTTACCTCGCATTATATCGCCACGCGTTGTTTTCTCTCACGCTGTGTTACCACGCGTTGTATTATCTCGGGCTGTATCACCTCGTGTTATATCGCCCCTCACCATATATATCTCGCACAGTACCCTCTCGCGATCGCATCCTGATAAATAGTGACAAATTTTTAAAGCGATTCACAGCCACAAGTTCCAGGCGACGTGCAATTTGACGAACGAGTATCTCGTACGTTGTCATATATCGTAACTCTAACACGGCCCTCTGTTATCGTTCAGAAAAGGCTAGTTAACTCGGCCTGTCTAGTTAAAAGGTCA
Source organism: Coelioxys conoideus (assembly GCA_947623535.1). Classification (NCBI taxonomy): domain Eukaryota; kingdom Metazoa; phylum Arthropoda; class Insecta; order Hymenoptera; family Megachilidae; genus Coelioxys; species Coelioxys conoideus. The sequence continues at coordinate 4,184,392 of OX392450.1, forward strand.
ACGAATGATTAAAAGGCGGTGAGGGTAATTTCGCGATAAGCCAGTTACGACGAGCCAGAAGGGACTTGGGTCGTTGTGTAGGGAGTCCTCGACACACACATTCACACACACACACACGATATGTATCCCCACTTTTCGAGAAACGTCGAATTCGAAAACGGTGTACAACGTGGCCGACCTATGGTCTTTCTTCTTCTCTTTTTCTCTTTTCTTTTTCGTGAGCGGACGAGGCCGCTCGCCTCTGGCCTGGCGTGGCCTCCAAGCGAGTATACCGCTGTCGCTGGCATCTTGCCAAAGCTTATGCCAGGTTTCAACATACCGGTCTACATGGATATTTTCGGGTTTGCGGCGAAACGACAGCCTCTAGCTCTGTGTATGTGTTTCCAAGCGTTTTACCGTGTCGCTGAAATAATACAAAACAGAAACATCAATCGTGATAAAAGAGAGTACCGAACGTACGCTCCGACAGGGTGGAAGTATATCCCGCATAGAACTTTAGCCTAATTGCGTTAACGCTGTCGAGACAGACGATGCACCTTGCTCGTACTGCGCCGTCGTACGAACGGCACGACGCAACGTGTGCGTCCTATAGTAGCGTGAACGACGACGCACACGATGCGTCAGGCTCTTCGTACTGTTCTACTATTACACGTGACCATGATGCATCCTATATGTTCTTTATTAGTCGTTATACACAGTAACAATGTACTGTACCTGTCATCGAAAGCTGTAAATTACTACAATAAATTCTCGACCACTCATTTTCATCGCAACAATCATTCTATCGCTTGCGTATCTATGAAGTCCGACAATAATATCTTCAGTTTGTAGCGAGGTAAAAAGAATCGGTTTCTACTTCCTGCCGTTGATTACCATCATCGAGATATGGTAATAGTCAGAACGGAGTCACGGCGAAGCTTATCTGGTCATAAGTTGCTCACTCGTTATTGTACCGCCTTAAATAATTTACGGCCACCGAGTTAGGTGAAGGCACGTGGTCGTTTCTCAAGCCATGTTCGCCGTGTTTACGGTACCGCAGAAGGAGCTGTACGATAAGATAGCGTGGCGGCGATTTACGGTGAGAATGGTTAGAAGTCGACGAGTAGAAATCAGTCTAACATGAAACGATGCCTGCGTAGATCGGTCTGGTAACTTATACGAGGGTTAAACATTTATACGAATGTTGAAACATTCGTCTTCTCTTTCACTCTGAGCGCTTCGCGATAAATTGCCACGCATTATATCGCCATGTATTAAATCGTCAAGTAGGTAATCGTGGTAATGTCACATATTAATTCCTACGCATTAATGTCTCATTGTGTCAATATTTCTACGCGACAATATTGCCACGCGCTATATTGCCACATGCCAGTATCGCCACATGTTACATTGCCATGTGTGGTGCAGTCACATATGAAATCGCTACGCGTTAAAATTTCCGCGCATCAATATCGCCACGTATTATATCGCTACTCATTAATATCTCTACGTGTCAATATCGCCGTGCGTTACATTGCCACGCTTTAAATTACCATGCATGGTACTGTCATACATTACATCACCACATGTCAATATCGCCACGCATTATTGTCTCTACACGTCAACATTTCCTCGCGTTACATTACCATGCGCGGTACTGTCATACATTAGATCACCACACGTCAATGTTGCCTCGCGCTATACCGCCACTCATCCTATCTACGCATCGTATTTCCACGAGACATATCGCATCATTCACGTCGCTACTGATTCATATCTCGGGCTGGTATAACACGTTCGACTTATTAACATACAGAAACTTTTCCGCTTTTCTTGTTCTTCACAGTTTTTCCTCGTACCGTGTCACGCTGTTTAAATAGGCAGTCAAGTTAATGTAATTGGACGAATCGTACAAGTGTGCGGTGACACGAAGCCTGTACGTCGTGTTGTCTGAAAATATGGCTTCCGCGTGAAGGTTGTTGCATATGCGACATAAAACCAAGGGACGCGCAAGTTTTTTTCACCCATTCCTGTCCTGTTATCCTCTTCACGAATTTTTCTTTTTTTTAAACCGTCCACTCTCCTTCGCTTCTTACGTTTGGCGGATCCTGAAAGTCCTCATATCAACTGCGAACGTTGGGATAAGTATATATGTACGCTGGTCAACCGAGCAATGCTGAGGAAATGGTATTACCTTAACAAGATGTATGTCTGTTGACTCAATACACGTTCCGCGTTATCTGAGCTGAGAGATAGACTCGTATATTCTGCAAATCTGTGAATGTTTGTCCAAGTTTTCGATGTCGATAGTCATCGTGCTGGTAATCAGTCTATCAGTTGTTTTCGACTTATTCTCCATAATTTCACTGCAGTTGTTGTTTTTCCAGATTTACAAAATTGGAAGCTGAAACTGTGCAATAATAGAAATTTACAAACTTTGAAATTTTCAAATTCAAAAGAAATAAATACTTCGAAGGTATGTTTAAAACGAGTACCACGACTGTGCTGATACGTTTAACGGATCACCGGTGATAAATACTACAATAATTACCAAGAGTACGTGTAATTTGTCAAATTGGCTGGTGTGGCGATGAATGACGGTCTCTCTCTGTGTGGTCCAAATGCAATATCGCATGATCCTACTCGTTAGAGTACGTGAATCTAGTTTGTTTGTGGTTGGTCACGCTCCTGCTTTGTCTGATATTCTGTTGGTTAAACGACGGCTGTCTATCCATAGAGTAGCCTAGGTGAAATAGTCGCGCGTTTACGACTACACGTGTGCGTATACCGAGGCATCATTAGCGAGACTATCATTAGCCAACAAGGCCGTGAACAGGGCCGTCATCGTCGAGACACGTACCCCGATTTATAATGCTTCCTCTTCTAACCCTTTGACCGATAGTGTTCGAGGTCGACCATCTTCTATTTTTTTCTTCGTGTACGCGTGCTCTTACATAATTACGTTCTGCATAATTCATGAATGAATGATATATATGATTTATAAATAAATGTATGTTACGAGTAAACAGCGCTATTTGTAAATGAGCATATTAAAATACTGATATGGACCTGCAAAAAAGAAGAAACTTGAATAAAGAAACAAATTGTGAAACATAATAGACTACATCAAATGTTAAGTATAAAAGTGAAAATACAATATATGTATACTCCATCAGTTAATACAGATATGTGAACTAATAAAAATGAATGGTACTTCAAATTGTATGCAATGTACTTAGTATGTCTCACTCCAAATAGTTCATAGAAGAATGAATGTACAACAATTTGATATTCGATATCAAAAGATGTATTCGCAAAATGATACATTTCACTAAAGCATCTAAAGTACATATGTATAAGTAAACAGTCAAAATCAATTTAGTAAAGACATACAAAAACGTGTACAGATAGTTGACTCTCGATTACACACAATTTTTTCTTCGCGATGATCTTGTTGATGAGCTGCAAAAAAAGGGGAGCTGTTAAAATCTTAGAAAATTATAATTTCATTGCTTAGCGTTAAAATATTGGCTGTCGTAGAGAATTATTAAATTTAATTAATCAGAATAATCTGTATTATATGTATCTGGTTCTAAGATTCTTGAGCACCTTCTGCAACGTGTATGTACAAATCACTACATTTGTAACTCGCAGTGTGGCAACCATACGATGTACTCTGTAAGATCTTGCAGAAGGTGTTTGAATTGGAAAATGCGTTTAAATGGACGTTCTACATCTATGTTTACCAGTTGCATCCGTAACCTTTTCCGCGGTTCAATCTTTGTCAACAAAGCCCGTAGAATGTACATATAGCTTGTAGATCATTCGTGTATTTCCTCGGATTTCTCGGTGGTTGAAGAACCCTCGCTCTCAGGAGCGTCTTTTCCTAAAAGGCTGCTACTTCTGTTGTTGGATTGTTTGGTCAGCGTTTTCAACTCCGACGTATCGATTTCCTTCACGATCTCATCAGCTTTTTTGCTCCTTCGTTTTTCATCGCGAATATTGTACGCTTTTCTCCTCGATTTCGTTCGCCTTCGTGGTTTACGCCTGCGGGATTTACGCCTTTTCCTGCGTCCCTTGCATGGTATCTCCGGGCTCATGTCGAACGGAAGTCCGTTGAATAGTTCTTGATTGTACGTGAAACATCCACTGAAAATCGGAAATTTTTGTTCACTTCTACCATTATAAATTGCTATTAATCAGTGTATTAATTACACGTTGTATCACAGTTTAATGAGCTGTACAGCGTTGGATTATTGACACGTTGTAATACCCATACGGGATATTATTCAAGCATTGAACCACTCATACATTGCAATAGCCATGCTGTATACTACTCGAACGTTACAGTATTTACGCGTTGTATTATTCTCGAAACATCACAGTTGCGTTGTGTTACAGGTATTTTAATAGGATTTAGAAATACCCTTTCAATCGTTGAAGAATTCCATAATTAACACCACGTTTCAAAGCGAGTTGGACTTGTCTGTTAACGTTCTGTAACGGAAGATTATACTCCTGAGCGATATAATTGCTGATTTCTCGTTGAGTCGATCCTTGAACAGCCTGTAGACTCCGTATAGCATCCACGACCTGAGCCTCGATTTTCTGTGTCTTTTTGTTCACCATTCTGCAGGTCGTTTCTAAATATCATAACGAGTATTAATCAGCTGTTAGATCTGTGTCATTTCAAGATAAAATTGTATACTCACGTGTATGATCATCTTTCGAAAACTGGAACTCGCTAATTTAATGTTTATTAACGTTCTTCACGGCGTGCCGACAATTTCTCTCTTCAACGTTCAACGACGACGTTAAGATGCATCGATTTGATAATGGAAAAAAGGACCGCGCGCGATGCCAACGTAAATTCCGTGTAATTTAGGTACTTGTTAGGACGGTATCAAAATCTCATCTCTGAAATGGCATTAAACAACGGGGTATCCAGGAAACGATCGTCTCGTTATAAATATACGTGCGAAGATAGTGTCGCATTATTTTGAACTCTGTTTTATTTGGCATATTTTATGGGCTATAGTATATTCATAGTTATACAGTCTTTTCTATCTTACTGTTTTATTATTGTAGTGTTTCACTATTTTGCTATCTTTCTATTTTAACGGCCTACCATTTATGATCCAAATTCCATCATTTTTCCATTCCCTGTGAAGATACGCATTGGCATAAACATAAGTTGCCTACTGACCGTCATCGCGGACTCCGTGTTTCAATTTTTAACCTCTTAAAATCCGGCAAAAGGAGAATTCGTTCTATTTCTTGACGGTTTCGCGTGTCTGATGCGTCTTCGTTGGTCCTGGTAGGTGTTGGTCTACCAAGCAGAAATAAAACGGCACCGAATAGCGCCAGAAGAACACGGCAGACCTTTAAACAGTGACGTCACCGAAGCTGTTTTCTCATGCCTTCGTAAATATAGTACTCTTCCGCCTGTTTGACTTGCAAATTAAGAGTACAATTAGAGAAGCACCGATAAAAAAGTACAAAAAAGTTTGTCATTCGAATTATCAACGCGACTTGACGCGGTGAAAACCAACTGAGATTGGTTACGGTAGTTTCGCGATGCTCGAACGATTTCCAAAATATCATATTAACATTAATAAAAAAAACTACGAGTAGTTTTGGACAATTTTTTGCAATGATATAGGCACAAAGTTATTACCGAGAAAGCGTTATTTCTTTTTTAATAGAGGAATCGTGCAATTGTTACAACTCGTAATTTCTTTGCCATTTTCTCACGACACGTTAGTTTGGTTTAGTTATTTCATATCGCCGTTTTATGAACGTAAGCGTATAAATAAAACGACGCAACAACAATAATTCCCGTGTTTAACAAATTATATTCCGCATTGCAAATTATACGATATTAGTTGATAATCTCCACCGGGTAATATACGACTAATCTACTACTAAATTAAATATTTCACGAGCTTCAAGGCTGTCGGGACTTTTCTTCTTACTTGCTACAAGGCCGCCATCATTGCCGCTCAAATCGTCTGGAAAGAAATGAAAAATGAATGGTGCTAGCGTTTCCCTGATTTGTCGCGTTAATTCTATGTATATACAGATAACATAGTGTGGTGTACAATACGAGTTAATCGGGAATCAATTTTAATGACATTACCGTGAAATAATTGTACCTTGGGCATACTTTGAAAAGAAAGAAAAAGACAATGTACTAAAAAAATACTGTGCAAGATCGAAGCGTGGATACTTTGTTATTCAATGTATGTAAATTCAGCGTTGTAAATAAATATTTCCTCTCGCTAGGAACAAGTGCCGATCGAGAAAAAGTCAAGAATCATTTTATAGGTTATTAGACGAAATTGGACGTGTAGGCCATTACTTATATGACTATAATCGCATTATTAATTCGACTCGTGAATCGATTGATTCAATATTCTGGAACTATCATTATCGTCGATAATCGAACGTTCTTGAGCATGACGTTCACGTCGCGCATTACGTCTTGATAGACGTGAAATTACCTGCAGTTTAATCAGATTTTTATTTCTCAATTGGTTACTTACAGTCATGATGGAAATCTTACCTCTCTCTTGTAGTCATTCAATTATTAAATACTATTGAGGTTTTAATCGACAAATTAATTACTGTTTTAATGAATTTACGACCGCTAGCGAGACAGTTCGAAAAATTTATTCGCCTTCTATTAACGATTCATGATCGAGGAATCGATCGAATTAACTCTCGAATGGAATCGACGATCCTCGCGGTACATATCGTTCGTGTAATCGCAGCGATGGCGAATGTTATTAGTCTTATCTGCAAAATGTAATGCGCAACGTTTAAAAGGTTTTATTTAACTATGTAATAAATTTCGATAAGAAGAATCACGTTATAACGTTGCCGAGATCTCCTGCAGAGAGCAGCACGAACAGACTTCTGACTCTACTGGCATCTGGCACGGGTTCATGGAATTTCGCCGCGTCATAGAATGCTTACCATAGATACGACTTAATAATCGACAGAGTGGAAATTCAAGGTATTTTCCATTACCTTTTGCTGAAAATCATAACTCTTCTAACAAACATTTGTGAAACTATCACGTAGAAATTAGCATTTTTGCTTAAACGATTCTCGATTATGGATAGCCATTGCTCATTAGTAAAATTCTTTACTGATTTATTTTATCTAGACTTTTCAAGAATATTCTCAAAACACGCAAGTATTTTATTTATTTGTTTGAATATTCGCGTAGGTTTTCTATTGGTTATCTTGATCGATAATCTCGAAATCGTCGAAACTGAATTATCGATATAAACGATGCGCAGCGCCACTCTATCGAGTGCGCGCGCACCCGGCGTCACTTTTGCCCGCCATTTCGCCAGGAGGACTTTTCGAATTAGTTGCTGCTGTCGCAATTGTGAGTTTTTCTAAGAAATAGTGTGTGATTTTTCAAGAAAATGTGAGCAGAGTTCGAATTCGAGACTCGAGACGATGCAGATGCTTTTCTTCGTTCGAAGTCATCGCCTGTAAGTCAAAAATCATGTTCTGTTTAATGACGCCACAAATACTTTCGAACTGCGCCTGTCGTTAAGAATATATTCTATATGCCGCTTATAGCAACGATAAGTTATGAACTCGGGGGTTTTAAATAACAGTAATGATAAAGTAAATTTTCGTGGGAAGCGGGAAGAGAAAGGGAAAAGAACAAACATTTGGCTTAGAGCCATACAATTTTTTCATTTGTGCATACATTTACGATATAACACATAACGCGGGAAAAGGTGCGAAATTTTAGGCTCAAGGGTCATTTGTAAAGTTCTCGTATAGCATAATTATACAATTGATTTTGTTTGGCCGTAATGACTAAAGATTATTCTTAATTATTCTAATAAATTACGTTATTATATTCTTGACGAATATTAATGTTTAGGGAACTTGCGATAAAGCGGGAATAAATCGATAGGATTTTCGCAATTGCGCCGCCATTTTGAATGACGCGGCCATTACGTTAAATTAGAACGTAATAAGAGTCCATGAAGTACTCGATAATCGACACTAACGTTATCTATTCGTAGCTATATGTGGCATAATAGGATTATAAATCAGATATCATATTTAAAGACGCACATGAGTGCGTTATTAGTCGATTACATCGAGTACAGTATATCGACTGGAAATCTTGTGTGGATGAATCACACGGTTTTCTGTAATTATAAATATATCGCAATTTTTTGTATAAGTAAATATTGAAAATGCAACAGAGCAAAGAATTTAGAAATTGGAAAATTTGAAACCCGATTGTAGTAGATTCGATAAACGTTATTCGTTCGTACCGTGGTATTTAACTGTAATAGAAAAATGCCTTGTGAATGCGGCAAGGACGTCGGATGCGCATTATAATGCTACCTGACACACGTGATACTTTCCCACGTGATTAGTCACGGTCCTATGGTGCACATAAAAAGAATCAAGTGGAATGGAAACGATCGTATTTTCTATAATTCAGCGATAACAACACTCGGGGTGCTAATGAATCGATCTTTGCTCTTTGCAAGTACACGATTTTCCGAGATCGTCGTATTGTTGGATTATTTTTAACATGAATTTTAATCTCGGACGGGTTCCGAATATAGCTTTTATTTCGCTTCGAACTGTTATATAAAGCTTCTGAAACAATTACGGGAATCGTTTATTTCGAGTCCTAAGAATTTCTGGAGAATTCGTATTTTAGGCTACGGTTATATATTTCAGACTACGTGTTATGTATTTAAAAATTCCTAATTTTATAGATTTCAGAATTTTTTAAAGCATCATAAAGTATTGTAAACTAACAAATTTCACAGATTTCTGAATTCTTGAAAGGACCACAAATTATTGTAAAATTACAAATTTGAGACGTTTAAAAATTCCTAAAAGGAGTACAATTTATTGTGAAATTACAAATTTAATAGCTAGTAAGTTTGAAAATTTGTGGATCCCCAAATTCAAGAATTTCTATCATGAACAATAATTTCACTTTTTATTATCTCGAAAGTGTTTTATTGCAAAAAGCTTTGTTTGATGTGTTTTAATCGCAATTTGAGCGGGGAAATTCTAGTATAAAAATTATTTCGCCTTGTTTCTTCAGTTATTTGTCGGACACGCAGAGCGGAGCTCAATTAAATTGATCTTGGTAGTGTAGCATTTTATTATGGCATTGTAAAGGAACAATTGTTTTCTCACGTGTCTGAAAAACTGATTGCCAGTGATGTCACGTCCGGAGAACGACCTTCGTTGTTCGGTACATCCGCTACCTAGTTATTTTGCATAGATTCAGACAAATCAGGAAAGCATTACTCGAACTGAGAGCTACTTTTGATATCGTTGTACCTGTAATTGGTTCAGAAGCTGATCCTCGAGCTCGAGGGATGTTTTTCCTAATTAATTGCCAGAAAGTTACTAAGTTTCTCCGATTAGATTTCAATTTGTTAGACTTAAATTTTCTATGAATTTAATTTCTCAATGATCACAATTTTTTATTATTTCAATTTTCTGGAATTTAATTGTCTGTGATTATAATTTTTCAGTGATCACAATTTTTTATTATTTTAATTTTCTGGAAAATAATTTTCTGTGATTTTAATCTTTCAGTGATCTCAATTTTTTATTATTTCAATTTTCTAGAATTTAATTGTCTGTGATTTTAATTTTTGAGTGATCTCAATTCCTTATTATTTCAATTTTCTGGAATTCGATTTTCTGTAATTATAATTTTTCTATGATTTGAGTTTCCTGTAATTTTAATCTTCTGGTAATTTTGTTTTTCAATGATTTCAATTTTTCCAGAATTTAATTTGCTATAATTTCAATTTTTCTACGATCTTAATTTTGTACAATAATCAAGCCTCTCCATCGCGATTGCAAAGAGATACAATCAATCACTAGTACAGTAGACAATAGTATTGATCATTAACCGATTTAATTACGTATATTTCACACACACCATACAGACGGTCAACGACATTTTAAACGTTCCAAAAAGAAAACCGAGCAATTCTCTGTTCCACGTAAAACCAAAAACTCGGTATAAACGAAATACATATACAATCCGTCTCTCTCTTGTTTCTCTTTGTATCCCGTGTATCGAACGGTGCTGGTACTCCACGTGTCGGATTCGCGTGTTCTGCCACGTGAGCCAGCTTCGCAGTGGGCGGAAACGGTGTCGGAGAGGGTGGTGCTTTGATTGGGGGTTGGAAGCCAGGGAATTATTAAGTGCGAAAAGCGTGAATAAACGCTGATGTACATAGTCTGTCGCGGGATGATTCGATAGCCCTTTAACGCTTTGCACCCGAAAGCATTTTTATTGTTGGCGGATAGCAACCTTAAAATTTTCCGCTTAAAATGTTCGATAAATAATTTATCGATGCTGTTAGGAGCAGTCTGGGAATTTTAGAAAAGTTATTCTATTTTTATAGAGTACCTCGATGTCTCTACCTAAAAAGTAAAATATTCGAAATTGCGTTGTTTTTGTTATTCGTTTTGTCAGAGTAATAAACATCGAAGAATCTCGCAAGATCTTTACGGATTTATGGAGGGTGAATGTAATAATTAATAACAATAATTTCAAGGTGTTTTCACTTGGTTCGGCAGAAAAGTGTAGGAAGAGAGATTAGTCCTGTAACGTGAGCGTATCGCAGGGTCAAATCGATCATTAATTAACGGAGTTTATGGCTGAACGTGCAGGTACACATGTGTATACATAATAGTACAGGGATGCGATTGACGAATAGAGACAGTGCCGTGGTAATCGATCGTATAGAGAACGAGGGTTATTTTATATTTTGACGACGGCGAACACGTGTGAAATTACACGTTTTCCTGATTCTGCGAATTTTTTTGGGAATCCTTTGGGATGTGGTAATTTTTTGGAATTTCATGGGACTTTTAGGGATTTGGAATTTTTTCACAATTTTAGGGGTTTGGGATTTTGGAATTGTTAGGAAACATTGGAGATTTGGAACTTTTGAATTTTATGAGACTTTTGGGTGTTTGATACTTTGGAATTTTTTGAGAATTTTAGGGATTTGGAATTTTAGAATTTTTAGGGAATTTTGGGGATTTGGAACTTTGGAATTTTATGGGACTATTGGGGAAATGATACTTTTGATTTTTTATAGTATTTCAGGGATTTGAAATTTTAGAATTTTGGGGATTTGGGATTTTGGAATTTTGTGGCTCTTTTGGGGATTTGATATTTTGGAATTTTTTTAGAATTTTAGGGATTTGGAATTTTAGAATTTTTAGGGAATTTTGGGGATTTGGAACTTTGGAATTTTATGGGACTATTAGGGAAATGATACTTTTGATTTTTTATAGTATTTCAGGGATTTGGGATTTTGGAATTTTGTGGCTCTTTTGGGGATTTGATATTTTGGAATTTTTTTAGAATTTTAGGGATTTGGAATTTTAGAATTTTTAGGGAATTTTGGGGATTTGGAACTTTGGAATTTTATGGTACTATTGGGGAAATGATACTTTTGATTTTTTATAGTATTTCAGGGATTTGAAATTATAGAATTTTGGGGATTTGGGATTTTGGAATTTTGTGGCTCTTTTGGGGATTTGATATTTTGGAATTTTTTGAGAATTTTAGGGATTTGGGATTTTGGAATTTTATGGGACTTTAGGGGTTTGCAACTTCGGAAATTTTAGGTTTTGTGACTTTGGAGCTTTAGAATCTTGGGATCATGAAATCTCTTGGTACCTTAGAGTTCTGGACTCTGAGAATTTCAAGATTTAGGATGTTAAAACTGTAGAATTTCATAAATTTCTTACCTTGGGATTTTCGAATTTTGATCATTGGTAGTTGGAAGACTTAACACCTTTGAGTTATGGAATTTTATAAATTTAAGATTTTGGGACCTCAAAATACTGTACTTCAGAAATTTCGGACTTTAGGACCTTGAGATCGTCGAATTTCGTAAAGTTTAGAATTTCAGATTTTCACAATTTTAGATCATAAAAAAATTTCACAACAATAAAATTTTAGAATTCCTCAAATTCCTGAATTTTCAAATCCCAAGATCCCCAAATTCCCCCAAGCATCCTCATCTTCCTAAAAATTCTCAAATCTTCAGATTTCAAAATTTTCGAAACTCTGCCAGCCGAAATTACCTAAATCCTCGAACTGCTCCCACGATGTCTGGTTACGTAATTAATAGAAGAAGACATGGAAAATTTGTGTGGATCGTTCAGTGTAGCGTGTCGAAATCGTCGAAGGGGTTTATTATATCCCGTAACATCCTTCATCACACGATTTCGCCAGTCAATCGCAGGCAAGTCGAGACATTGATGAACGTCCCGTGCACCCTCTGTATTTTCTGCTCGACCGATCTCCATATTTAAACCGAACGCAAAATAATACCCTCTGTACACACATGCACACGGTTCAAAAGAGAAATCTTTCTTTCTCTCTCTCTCTCTCTCTCTCTCTCTCTCTCTCTCTCTCTCTCTCTCTCTCTCTCTCTCTCTCTCTCTCTCTCTCTCTCTCTCTCTCTCTCACACACACTCTCTATTAAGCCACGTTCGCAACGTCGTTCGATCTGTGTATATAGACAGAGAAGGGGTTTGTTTTCGTTCTCTTCTGTTCGTTTTCTTTCCGTCGAGACGATGCGAACAGATGAAGCAGATGCCTGACATTCGACAGATAAAACTCCTCTCCTATTCGTCGATTAAAATATAAATTGATCACGTGTTACTGGATACAATGTTTTCACCCTCCAATGACTCAACTTTTTACCATTTGCCTATTCGCTGTCTCGAGATGCCACCATTCTTTCGCTTTATTATTCTTCTAATTCGTTTTTTGCTTTGAATAATTTTGACCTAGGAATTTTTTAATGTACGAGTTTCCGAAGTTCAGATTTTTTTATGTACAAATTTTCGAAGTTCAGATTTTCAACTCCCAATTTCTGAAATTTCAAATTTTTCAAATCCCAATTTTTTAAATTTTCAAGCTCTCAAATTCCAAATTTTCAACTCCCAATTTTTGAAATTTCTAAATTTTCAAATCTCAATTTTTGAAATTTTCAAGCTCTCAAATTCCAAATTTTCAACTTCCAATTTTTGAAATTTCTAAATTTTCAAATCCCAATTTTTGAAATTTCTAAATTTTCAAATCCCAATTTTTGAAATTTTCAAGCTCTGACACTCCAAATTTTCAACTCCCAATTTCTGAAAATTCCAAATTCTCGAACCCCAATTTCTGAAGTCTCTAAATATCAAATTCCCAAATTTTCAAATTCTCAAATCCCTAAATTTCATAACTCGTTGAGTCTCTAAATTCTGAACAATCCAAATACACCAGTTTCAGCTCCAAATCTGAAATATCGAAATAACTTAGTCTCCAACATCTGCTAACATAATTCCAATAATGAAGAATCCGAATGATCGAATGAACCTACGAATATACAATATAATGGAATTAATCATAAATTCTTGATTAGTTTTGATGAATCGCCCGAAAATATCTTATTATTTCCGAATAATAGTGTCGTTCGTAACCAGACCTTACAATTTGATCCTTTATTATTATACATGTATATCGTACGGTTGTCTTTGTTTGTGAAACTGTTGTGTAATCGATTCGCTCCCCGTCGGCGTTGAGGACAATCGAACATCCTATTAAATGCAGCCGTCACCTTCTCGATTCGGAGTATCAATTAGTCAATGATTAATTTTCGAGCACATTATTCAACGGTAACAGGTGCCACCGCTAATTAAATTTTTACCCGAGAAGCTACTACTGCCGATGCTCTTACGAGCCAAGAAAATTCGCTTTCTTTCAAGAAATATCGCCAAATTACAAAATGGAACAATCCTCAAATTACAATACGGGAAAATCTCTAAATTACAAAATGAAGAAATCTCCGAAATACAAACTAGCAAAATCCCCAAATTGCAAAACGGAACAATCCTCGAATTTCAAAATGGAAAAATCTTCAAATTACGAAATCGAAAAATCTTCAAATTACAAAATCGAAAAATCCCCAAGTTACAAAATGGGAAAATTCCCAAATTGCAAAATTGAACAATCCCCAATTTACAAAATGGAAAAATCGTCAAATTACAAAATGGAGAAATCCCCAAATTACAAAATGGAGATATCCCCAAATCACAATATGGAACAATCCCCAAATTACAAAATGGAAAAATCACCAAATTACAAAACGGGAAAATCTTTAAATTACAAAATGAAGAAATGTCCGAAATGCAAACCGGCAAAATACCCAAATTGTAAAATGGCAAATTTCGCAAATTACAAAATGAAAAAATCTCCAAATCACAAAACGGAACAATCCTCAAATTTCAAAATGGAAAAATCTTCAAATTACAAGGTGGGAAAATCTTCAAATTACGAAATCGAAAAATCTTCAAATTACAAAATCGAAAAATCCCCAAGTTACAAAATGGGAAAATTCCCAAATTGCAAAATTGAACAATCCCCAATTTACAAAATGGAAAAATCGTCAAATTACAAAATGGAGAAATCCCCAAATTACAAAATGGAGATATCCCCAAATCACAATATGGAACAATCTCCAAATTACAAAATGGAAAAATCACCAAATTACAAAACGGGAAAATCTTTAAATTACAAAATGAAGAAATGTCCGATATGCAAACCGGCAAAATACCCAAATTGTAAAATGGCAAATTTCGCAAATTACAAAATGAAAAAATCTCCAAATCACAAAACGGGGAACAATCCTCAAATTTCAAAATGGAAAAATCTTCAAATTACAAAATGGAAAAATTTCCAAATCACGAAATGGAGAAATTCTCAAATCGACAAATGGAAAAGTCTTCAAATCAAAGGATGAAAAAATCTTCAAATCACAAAATGAAAAAAATTCCGAAATTTCCGAATTGGCCGAGTAAAAGCAATCGTAGAGACGGCGAAAAGAGAAGCACGTTGACCCGAATTGACCCGACCTGGGGCAACGCGGCTCGTTCGACGACGACTCGTCGTATATCGAAACGATCTGACGCACGGGTCATTGATACCGGGTCCGATTTATGCGTGCTTTTACAGAAAACATCGTGTGTGGCCACGTTACGCACTCGTCGTCGTCTAGTTTCCCTCCTTTCGTCCTCGTTAAGCAACGAATGGGCATTCGATACTACATTTGCGTCTCGTTTACCCCGATTAATCTTGCATGAACCTTCAATCAATAAAACATCGTCGATTTAGCAGTCAACGCGACTGTTAAATCTCCTTAGGATCTCTCCACAATTTTTCTACTATCACTTCGTAATATCCTCAAGAATCCCCTACAATCGTTTTAGGTTGTTTCCGTGGTTTCTCCACGATCTTCCTGGAATTTGATTAATATCCCTCTATGATCTTCTCATGATGTTCCTAGAATCTTCCTAGAATCGCAGCAGGGCCTTCTGTTGTTCTTAGGATCTTTCGAGGATTTCGCTAGATTTCTTCTTAGAATTGCCTTAGAATCTCCTCGGATTCTTCGCAACAATTGTCCAGTGTCATTCTAGGATCTGTTTGGAACGTTCGTAGGATCTCCCTAAAATCCCTCTACGACTCTCGCCGTTGTCCCTAGAATCTACCTGCAATCTCCTTACGATCTTCCTAGAATTTTTCTAGAATCCCCTTAGATTGCCCTCGATAACTATTTATTGTTTTCCTAGAACCTGTTCAAAGCTTTCATAGTATCTCCTTAGAATCCTCCTACGATCTTACCCCTGGATCTATCTAGAATCTCCTTATGATCTATCCGAATCCCCAGATTCTGCAGTCAGAATCTCAGAATTCGCAGAGTTACCAGATGATCCTTTCGGATACGAACTGTAATACGCCACGTCGATGAAAAGCGACGAGAAAGGTAACTAGGAAGTTTCGAAATAACCAGCCGGGTTTCCTTTGGCGCATCGTTGTAGCGTGGAGCATGGTGAAACAGGGTGAAATAAAGTGGAACGCGGATTTAGATGTAGCAGGTGGTGGAAGGGTGGGGTGTCGTTTAAAGGTACACGTGACCGAGGAACGTGCCTTCTGGTGCACGTGGACCTGAACACATCCTCCCCCGGTCGTCCGCATCCGTTTCTCTCTCGTTGAGCTGCGTGCTTTCAACCCTCTGTTGCTCGAGGCGGAAAAGGAGAGGAACGGAACTCGTTCCTCTCAGTCATCCTCGAGCCTCTTCGGGCTGTACGCGTCGCGCGACATCTTTCACCGGACAACTCGATACACTTCCGTTTGTGTTCGTTCGTTCAACAATTTTTCTACGAGCTTTCGTAATTATTACGTGTTCCGTCGCAAGAAAACAAAGGCTCTTCTTTCTTGATCACGCCGGTTCCCATTTTTTACGTCCTTCGAGTTCGTTCACTCTCTGTGCTCGTTCATTTTTGAGTTCGTTTATCGTCCGAGTTCTTTCAGTTTCGGGTTCGACCATTCTCCGAGTACCTCTATGCTCCGAGTTCGTTTAGTTTCGAGTTCATTCAGTCTCTAGTTCCTTCATTCTCCGAGTTCGTTCAGTCTTCAGCTCCTTCATTCTTCGAGTTCTTTCATTCTCCGAGTTCCATTTTTTCGGAGTTAGTTGATTCTTGAGGTTTTCCAGCCTCGAAATCGTTCACTTTCGAGTTTGTTCAGTCTCGAGTTCCTTCATTCTCCGGGTTCGCTTATTCTCGAGTTCTTTCACTTTCGAGTTCATTCAGTCTCCGAGTTCATTCACTGTCGAGTTCGTTCAGTCTCCAGTTCCTTCATTCTTCGAGTTCCTTTACTTTCCGAGTTCGTTCATTCTCGAGTTCGTTCATTTCCGAGTTCGTTCATTCCCGAGTTCGTTCATTCTCGAGTTCGTTTATTTCCGAGTTCATTCATTCTCGATTTCGTTCGTTCTCGAGGGCTTTCATTCTCGATTTACATCGTACATTTTCGAGTGCACGATTGAAATCTGGTGTTAAAATGTGTGCTCGACTTAATGCTAGATTTACAATCGTTTAATCACCATTTAAACTTGCATCGGAACAATAAATAAATAAATTGGGAGGATACGTAAATCTAGTGTTAAAATCTCGCGGTAACATGATCCAAGGTGCAGTTTGATCGCGTTCGAGGTCCGAACAAAACCAATCACGTATTCGGTGTAGAGAGGAAGCGAAAATTAAAAAGAGAAAGGTCGAAATCAGCGAAAGGTGAAAAGTGCGAGGAAACTGATCGATCCTGGCCCGAATGGAGAGCAAAGAAGGAGATGGAATGGCGAATGTGGACGTCGCAGCATCATGGCAGCAATATTACACCTGGTGCGGACCGTACACCCATCCGCACTCTAATTCGCATCCTCATCCGCAGCCACAACCGCCCGTTCATCCTCAGCACCCGAATCATTTTAATCACTATCAGCATCACTCGTTGCCGGCATCCACGGTGAACTCGTCCGCACACTATTCGACGCCTTAGCAGTATCATCTGCAGCCACAACCCGTTCAGACGTCGTCCTTGCATCAGCAACAACAGTTCCACCCTGTTAGAGGACAGATCCCGTCCAGAACGGCCATCCCTTACGAACGACCAGGTATTTTTCAAAACTAATTCACTTTTGGTGAATGTAATACAACGATTTGAGTATACACATACCAATTTGTGAGTTCCACCGGTATGATAATGTATAAAGCTATAAATTTTGTAAAGCGGTAACGCCGAGATCTCGGTACTCGATACATCGAGGCCTCTGTGATTTGAAAACAAAGTATATAAAAAATAATCCAAATCTCAAATTATTTTGGGATGGGGAATTTTGGGATTGGGAGATTGGAGGATTATAGAATTTGGAATTTGGAGAATTTGGAGAATTTGGGATTTGGAAATTAAGGATTTTTCGGGGATTTTGGGATTGGAAAGTTGGAAGATTTAGGGACTTGAAAATTGGACGATTTTGGAATTCTGAAATTTGAAGAATTTGGGGTTTGAAAGTTTGGGGATTTTTGGATTGGAAAATTGGAGGAATTTCGAAGTTGGGGGAATTTGGGATTTGGAAATTAGGGAATTTTGGGGGATTTTGGGATTGGAAAGTTGGAGGATTTAGGGACTTGAAAATTGGACGATTTTGGAATTTTTAAATTGAGGAAATTTGGGATTGGAAAATTGGAGGATTTTGGGATTCGATGAGTTATAATTCAACGTGTAGTAATTCAATGCGTTGTAATTCGACGCATACTAATTCGATGCGCTGTAATTCGACGTGTAGTAATTCAATGCGTTGTAATTCGACATATAGTAATTCGATGCATTGTAATTCAATGTGTCGTAATTCGATGCGTTTTAATTCGACGTATAGTAATTCACTGCATTGTAATTCGACTTATAGTAATTCGATGCGTTGTAATTCGACGTATAGTAATTCGATGCGTTGTAATTCGACATATAGTAATTCGATGTGTTTTAATTCGACGTATAGTAATTCGATGCATTGTAATTCGACGTATAGTAATTCGATGCGTTGTAATTCGACATATAGTAATTCGATGGGTTGTAATTCAATGTGTCGTAATTCGATGCGTTTTAATTCGACGTATAGTAATTCACTGCATTGTAATTCGACGTATAGTAATTCGATGCGTTGGAATTCGACATATAGTAATTCGATGGGTTGTAATTCAATGTGTCGTAATTCGATGCGTTATGATTCGACGCGCTGTGATTTAATGCGTCGTAATTCGTCGCGTTTCAATTCGACACAGCGTTGTTTCAAACATCGCGATTAAACAACTAATATCGCGTTGTAATTCGTTGTCGCTGCTAGCATCATAATTCGAAATATCTCAACAATATACTGATCAATCATAGTACGTTATTTCTCTGGTATTGCAGTATTAAACACGCGTTATCGTCGCACGACTTCCGACGACAAAAGATCAGACGCCTAAACGCGGTGCACGTTGTTTTTTCCGCCGTTACATTAATTAATTAAACCGCGGCCAATCTTGTCCTTGGTTCCTGGGTACCTATTATCCGAAATCCTGTTCGCAACCCTGGAGAATTCAACGGTGAATTATGTAAGCGGCCATGGCACGCGACGTCAATCACCAAATGGTTAGATCTTAGAATTAATATCGTTGGACGATTTAGTTGCTTCTCCTCGATACATCATCATGATTATAATACCCGGGAGGATCGCGTTTCTTTCGAATAAATTTCGGCCTGTTGTTCTAACACGAACCAGTCGATCGATCGAAGATAGAATTAGTATAACGTATCTCTCGATGCTACGAATTCGATCTAAAAGAATCCTGAGATCACGCAGTCGATCATTATGACGGTTTACAGAAAAAAGCGAAAGGAGATTCGATGTGTCTCTCGGAAGCTTTGATCTCGATCCTCGTCGATCGTTTAATTAAAAAAGGAAGGATTTTGCAATTTGAGGATACGAGAATTTGGGGTTTTTTGGAACGTAGGAATTTGGCAATGTGGAGATTTGGGGGATGTATAGATTTGGGGATGTTGGGATTTGCGAATATGGGAATTTCGGGGCATAGAGTTTTGTGAAGTAAGAATTTGGGGCTTTAGGAATTGGGAAGTTTAGGGATTTGGGGATGTAGAGATTTGGGAATTTGAGAACTTAGGAATGCGGGAGTTTAGGGATTTGGGGATGTAGAGATTTGGGAATTTTGGAATTTGGGAACTTAGGAATGCGGGAGTTTAGGGATTTGGGGATGTGGAGATTTGGGAATTTGGGAATTTGGGAACTTAGGAATGCGGGAGTTTAGGGATTTGGGGATGTGGAGATTTGGGAAATTGGAAATTTGGGAATTTATGTAATTGGGGGTGTAGGGGTTTGGGAATATAGATATTTGTGAATTTTGAAATTTGTGAATTTTGGGAATTGTGAAATTTTGAAATTTCGTGAATTTGGGAATTTTGAAATTTTCCTTCATATGTAGTAACGTGAATTAAAAAGGTGGGACACTTCGAATGTGTACAAAGAGTTAAAAAGAACGTTGCAGGATGAAAAGAACAGCATCGACGGCCGTCGGCAAACGAGCTGACTACACGATAATCATTGTAATCGGATGCAATCTCGTAGAAAATGATGATCGTAACCGATAATGAGCCGCTTCCTCTCGCGTCGGTAGGAGCGAAGGAGCACGCAACGTGTATCTTCGAGGAAACTCGATCGTTCCCGATCTATTGAATCACACGAGATACAGGACAAGGCAAGGATAGTGTATTTTCGATGAGAAACAGATCGGTGGGGATTTTAAAATATAGGAATTTCGGGATCGCGGGTATTTGGAAATGTTGGGGTTTGGGACTTTCAGGAATATTGGGTACGTAGGAATTTGGGAATATAGGGATTTGGGAATGTAGGGATTTGGGGATGTAGAGATTCAGGAATATGGGAATTTCAGAATGTGGGAATTCGAGAATATTGTGATTTGGGTGGTGTATGAATTTGGGAATGTGAAAATTTGATGATGTGTGTATTCGGAAATGTGGAGATTTGGGAGTGCATGAATTGGGAATGTGGGAATTCGGGTATATTGAGATTCGGGGTGTGTAGAGATTTTGGAAACGCGAGAATTCGGAAATATAGAGAATTGGGGGTGTAGGGATTTGGGAATGCAAGAATTCGGGAATATATGGAATTGGGGGTGTATGGGTTTGGGAATGTGAGAATTCGGAAATATAGAGAATTGGGGGTGTGCGGATTTGGGAATGCGAGAATCCGGGAATATAGGGAATTGGGGGTGTGTGGGTTTGGGAATGTGAGAATTCGGAAATATAGGGAATTGAGGGTGTACGGATTTGGGAATGTGAGAATCCGGGAATATAGGGAATTGGGGCGTATGGATTTGGGGATATGTAAATTCGGGGATGTAGAAATTTGGGGACGCAGGGATTTGGAAACTTAGGAATTTCTTAACTTAAAAATTTGTAAATTTAAGGAATTATAAACCTAGAAAGAAATTCGAGTGTTCAGGGATTCGTGAACATAGAAATTGTACTTTTTAGGAATTCGATAACTCCTGTAATCGGGAACCAGTTGATTCTCGCTGAACCCTCGAATCCACTATCTCCGTTCTATCTAGTGAATTCTCGGCTGAAAACGTATCGAGTTCCACGGGAGGAATTCTAGAAAGATTCGGAGGAACCGTCGAGGCGTCTGTGAGACGGCTGTAAAGTAAAACGGGATTCGCATGGAAGATTGTTTTGCGTAAGCGCGCAATCTATGGAACGACGACGCTTACGTGTCGCGAGCGAAAGAAAAATGTCGTCGACGAAACGGACGAAAGGCAAATTCACCCTCTCCCTGAAAGATCGTCACGAAGGGATGAACAAGTAGTCTCGACGCAACGCGTCGTTCAAACGGACGCTGAATTATTCATGGAGAATCTGTTGCTTTTATTCGAACGGATCCGTTGTTCTCCAAATTTATCGGGTCAGCTATTTCGTACGGGACAGTGTTCCATTTTAAACGAAACAAACTATTATCGGCCCATTATGCAATTTTAATAGATGGTAAGTCCATGCTTTCATCGCACTTTACACCGTTTGTGAATCTACTCGTTGCAGATTTGGGACTGTGAGAATTCGGGAATATAGGGATTTGGGAATGTGAGAATTCGGAAATATAGGGATTTATGAGTGTAGGGATTTGGGAATGTGAGAATCCCCAAAATATAGGGTATTGAGGGTGTAGGGATTTGGGAACTTAGGAATTTGGGAATTTGGAATTTTGGGAATTTGGAATTTTGGGAATTTGGAATTTTGGGAATTTGGAATTTTGGGAATTTGGAATTTTGGGAATTTGGAATTTTGGGAATTTGGAATTTTTGAATTTTGGAAATTTGAAATTTTGGAGTTTGGAAATTTTGGAGATTGGAAATTTGGGAAATTGGGAATTTGGGAATTTGAGAAATTGGGAATTTGGGAATTTGAGAATTTGGGAATTTGGGAATTTGGGAATTTGGGAATTTGGGAATTTGGAATTTTGGGAATTTGGGAATTTGGAATTTGAGAGTTCAGGGATTTGGGGATGTAGAAACTTGGGGACGTAGGGGTTTGGAAACTTAGTAGACCCTTAGTAAACCCTAAAAACTTAGGGTTTGGAAATCTACTTAGATTCATAAGTAGCAATGTTAAATTTATCTTTATTTTCTTATTCGTGCATCTATTAGCTTGTTCGGATAGTAATTTCGTTTTTTTTTTTTTTTTTAAGAAAATGAGAAATGATTATCATCGGATACTTTTTTCTTGCTTGAACAGCATTTTTGAAAAAGTAAAATATTCTGAAAATGTTGTTTTTTATTTTCTATATTTGATAGGGTACCAACCATAAACTACTAAAGTCAATCGAATTTTTTCGTAATCAAGTCTTTTAAGAAAAAAGGAAATCACTTTCCGAACAAGTCAATAATAATAAACAACATTTATAAGATGACATTTAATCTTTATTATCAAAGGTTTAGTGCGGTTCGTTATTATATCAATAATTCTTACAATAATTGTTTTTGAAGATTGTTTCAATTCGAAACAATTCATTTAAGATCATTTAAGATCATTTAATTTCGGGTAATTCTATAAATACACCTAATTATGGTGGTGAGGGTAATCAATTTACTCATTTAATCAAGTTATATTTCGAATTTATACAAACATTTCGATTATATTAATTATGCTTTTATTACCATTTCATTTACATATTATTTACAGGATTACTCGATTAATCGATACATCGATTTTCCGTTTTAATTATAAACGCTATAACTTAAATATTTAACAGTGACAACCAAAACTCCGGTTATATTCGTCATTTTTTTCTGAACCATCAGATTTTTCAACCTTCCATCGATTCGAGTTAAACTTTCGTCCGCGGAGTTTTCTAGATAAATATATCGGGAAAGGAGAACATGGTCGCCTCGAGTTGGTTCGTTTTACGGAATTGAGATTTTATAAATTCAGAGAATGTATTGTACGAGATTCCGAATAATCCGAAAACAGAGTCGACCGTGCACGGATCGTTACCGAATCGTTTTTCGTTAGTTCGTGTTGCATCCAGTTATTTTTCTCTGATGGAAATACGCGAAAATACCGTCGTTGGAATAAATAGCGACGTCCATCACGCGGAATGACGGTACACGAAAAGTGTATCTAATCGTTCGCTGTTTTGCGCGAATTCGTTTATACTTTTATAGAGGTGCTTTATTCGGAACGCTGGCTGGACCGTGCGATCAAATCTTTTACGATATCTTGGATAAGCGAATACCGGTGCGATACAGTTCGTATAAACGTGGAGACACGCAGTGTGTAAGTACATAGATCGAACAAGTGAATTTTGGGGGTCGCCATTTGGGGATCGAGGATTTAGGAAATTCGAGGATCTTTGTGGGTTTGGGTAATTCGTGGATTTCGAGATTTGAAAATTGGGAGATTTTGGGATCTGGAAGTTGGGGGATATTGGGATTGGAAAATTGGAGGATTTTGGGATTTGGAAGTTGGAGGAATTTAGGATTTGGAAATTGGGGAATTTGGGATTTGGAAGTTGGGGGATATTGGGATTGGAAAATTGGAGGATTTTGGGATTTGGAAGTTGGAGGAATTTAGGATTTGGAAATTGGGGAATTTGGGATTTGGAAGTTGGGGGATATTGGGATTGGAAAATTGGAGGTTTTTGGAATTTGGAAGTTGGGGAATTTGGGGGATTGGAAAGTTGGAGGATTTTGGAATTTGGAAGTTGGGGGAATTTGGGATTTGGAAATTGGGGAATTTGAGATTTGGAAGTTGGGGGAATTTGGGATTTGGAAATTGGGGAATTTGGGATTTGGAAGTTGGGGATATTGGGATTGGAAAATTGGAGGATTTTGGAATTTGGAAGTTGGGGGAATTTGGGATTTGGAAATTGGGGAATTTGGGATTTGGAAGTTGGGGGATATTGGGATTGGAAAATTGGAGGATTTTGGGATTTGGAAGTTGGGGGAATTTAGGATTTGGAAATTGGGGAATTTGGGATTTGGAAGTTGGGGGATATTGGGATTGGAAAATTGGAGGATTTTGGAATTTGGAAGTTGGGGAATTTGGGGGATTGGAAAGTTGGAGGATTTAGGGACTTGGAAATTGGACGATTTTGGAATTTTTAAATTGAGGGAATTTGGGATTTGGAAGTTGGTGGATTTTGGGATTTGGAAATTGGGGGAATTTGAAATTTTAGAATAGGGACATTTAGGTTTTGAGGATTGGATGATTTCGGTGTTTGTAAATGAGGGGATTTTGGGATGTAGGGACTTGGGAATTTAGAGATTTGGGAACGTAGGAATTTGTGAATTTAGGGACTTCAGAATGTGGAAATTTGAGAATTTTGAAACTTGGCAACTTCGAAATTTCGAAACATAGGGATTCGGTAATACAAAGAATTGAGTATATACCAATTTTGTAAAGTGGTGATTCCGAGATATCGGTCCTCGATACATCGAGGTTCCTGTGATTTGAAAACAAAGTATGTTAGAAATTCAATTATCTCAGCATTAATTGATTTAATATTTTTAGGAATACCAACATTTGTTCCTGTCTATTTCCATTAATAACTATTCCATCGTTCGAATGATGCCCTCAGAAGGTTGATATCGATAAAAATTATATCGACCTTCCGACTGCTATACGATTATCACTATTTCCATAATCTCGGCTTTCACGATTTTTATCCTCGATGCACGCAGAAAACGACAAAGAAGACGGATTATATAGGATTAACGTTTAACCGTGAACACGTTTAATGGTATCAATTGACGTCAACACCATTACCCATCGTTAAACGCGCAACAAAGCCACTGAAAAATGGAGACAGGATGTCGGCCGGGGCCTTGAGCGCGCAAGAAAAAAAAAAAAAACGGAAAATTCCCATAGCACCGGAAGCTCGATTCTTTTGACTTCCTATCGTCGCTGGTTCAGGAATTTCCGAACTTGGAAATTTGCGAATATGGCAATTCGATGACGTTGGGATTTAGGCATGTTGAGATTTGGGATTTTTGGGAATTTAGGGACGCGGGGATTCGGGAATGTTGAGATTTGGGAATTTGGGGGACATTGGGATTGGGGAGTTTAGACATTTTTGGGACTGAGAGATATGGTGACGTAGGGATTTGGGTATTTAGGAATTTTGGGGATGTAGGGATTTGGGGATGTAGAGATTTGGGAATTTATGGATTTGGGGGACTTAGAGATATGGTGACGTAGGGATTTGGGGACGTAGGGATTTGGGGATGTAGAGATTTGGGAATTTATGGATTTGGGGGACTTAGAGATATGGTGACGTAGGGATTTGGGGACGTAGAGATTTGGGGACGTAGGGATTTTGGGAATGTAGAGATTTGGGGATGTAAGAATTTGGGAATGTAGGGATTTGGGGATGTAGAGATTTGGGGATATAGAAGTTTGGGAATTTAGGTATCTTGAAACTTGGAAATTTGGGAATTTAGGTATCTTGAAACTTGGAAATTTGGGAATTTATATATTATGGAACCTACGAATTTGTGAATTACTTATTTTGAAATTTGGGGATTTGGCAAATCAGGAAGTAGAGAATTAAGGAATCGGGGAACATCGAAATTTGGATATATGTAGAGCTCTCCTCTTTTGATTTCGTATTCGTATCACGGTACAGACTAGTGTTTTTTGTACCTGTTAATTAATCCTGGTGTTATTTTATTCCGAAAGAAGGCGCGCACCGCGATGGAAAAATCCTCTCGGATCTTATTGTCGTTCGTAATCGATCGTGAAGAGGATCCTGGCTGTTTGCATCGCTCAAGGACGCGTTCCGTCTCGTTGCCGAGGATAATGCGGCGTTTCAGGATAAAAGCGACCTGTCGCTGTTTATTTCTAAGCGCACCATCGTGTAGGATGCCACGATGTCGACGAATAATCGATTTCCTCCGAATTTTGCTCATACAAATTCTCAAACCCAAAATTCTCAAATCTCCAAATTCTCAAACCCCAAATTCCCAAATCCCCAAATTCTCAATTTTCTCAAATTCTCACACCCCAAATTCTCAATTTTCCCAAATTCACAAACCACAAATTCTCAAATTTCCAAATTCACAAACCTCAAATTCACAAACCCCAAATTCTCAAACCCCAAATTCTCAAACCCCAAATTCTCAAGCCCCAAATTCTCAAGCCCCAAATTCTCAAGCCCCAAATTCTCAAGCCCCAAATTCTCAAGCCCCAAATTCTTCAAACCCCAAATTCTCAAATTCCAAATTTTCAAACCCAAAAATCTCAACTCCCAAATCCTCAGCTATCAACGTCTCAGATTTCCCAACTTCACAAATTTGCAAAGCGATTAATAATAATTACACACACACACACCATACAACAAACCTGATTCACCAGTACCCAAAATTTGAGATTTCCCAAATTAACCACCTTCGAAACCCAAATAATTCTCAAATCGTACCATCCGTTCAACCAAAATATTTGAGGTCTGTAACGGCACAGAATGCTTCACTTCGGAAATAACAGTATGTTTGGAATAGTTTGAGACGAATTAGCGGATCTAATCGTGCAGTGTGCATGAAACTCGATCGGGCGTTCTTCATAAATATGTAACAACGTAAGAGGCATGAACGTCGAGCATGGTATTCCGGATTAAAGGTCGTCGTTCGAGGAAAATCGTGGATCCACACCACAGAGAAGCTGCATCCGCGTGCATCTGCTTGCATCTGCACATGCGAGCCGTGTCGGAGCGTGTGGGCCGAGCTGATCTTCCGGCGGATTTTGCTCGATGACTCACCGATCTACCTTTCCAGAAATCCTTCGTTATCCCAACGATAACTCGCTAAATTCCCGAAATATCGCGCCTTCGGAACCTGAACCCGATTAACGAATCAATTGATCGCGCGTATGGGGACCGCGTAGGAATTTGGTAATGTGGAGATTTGGGAATTTAGGGATTTGGGGATGTAGAGATTTGGGAATTTAGGGATTTTGGGATCTAGAGATTTGGGAACTTAGGAATTTGGGGATTTGGGAATTTGGAAATTTTTGAATTTTGGAATTTGGGAATTTTGGAATTTTGGAATTTGAGAATTTTGGGAATTGATGAACTTAGGAATTTGAGAGTTTAGGGATTTGGGAACTTATGGATCTAAAATTGAACATACAAGAAATGCGAGAAATCGATGATACAAAAATAAAAAAAGAAACATGCAAATGTATAAACTGCTAAATCACATCCCATTCCAAAGATCATCATAAAGTACTTTCTCACTTTATCATAACATAGTTTTTTCCAGGATAAAGCATCGTTATCGCACGAATACATAGACAACGAACGCTATTGTCGCTTCGTATCTCGATGACGATAATAATGATAATAATAAGAATCGAACGAGTTGAATCAATGATAGAGCAGTACGAATCGCGTGCAACGACGAAACAAAGCCTAATGAAAGTAGAGGAGATGCTAACAAAAGCTAAGAGCGAACGTAGAATAAGGTTCTCTCGAACCCGAAGCCTCCCACTTGCGTATTATGCGAGAAGATACCCTATCTCCCGCGGGACGAACATTTTCCCGTCTCTTTCTGTCTTTATTCGAAGGCACAGATTGATCTCTGACCCCGGCTTGTGGGTCTGAGGCCCACTGATCCTCCCCGCTACATCGTCTCGGGGCCCACGCACCTTATGAACATGTCCCTGTACGCTTTTGCTCTCTTTCTCGCCACGAACGTCTCTTTCATCTCGTTCGATATTTTTTTTTATCGTTGTCTATCATCGTCGGCACGCTTTTGTTTTTTAAATTAATTAGCGCGGGAAGATGGAGGATTTTAGCTTTCTGTGGGTCACAGCGAGTTGTAATATTGTTAATTGACACGGTCACCCGTTTTGTTGGTCGTGTGTTGTATTACTCTCTCGATGTATCATCCTCGCGTTGTGTCACATGTGTGTTGTATCGATTATACATTATAGTATTTACGCGTTGAATTATGTATGTGTTGCATTGATTATACATTATAGTATCTATGCCTTGTATTACACACTCGGTGTATTAGACACGTGTTATATTAACCTCGCGTTATATCGCCTACATGTTGTATTATTCACGCGTTATATCATTCACACGGCGTATTACCAACGCAGTGCACCGCTCACGCGTTGTACTAGCCACGCGTTGCATTACCCTCGCGTTATATTGCCAATGCGTTGCATTACCTGCGCGTTGTACTACTCTTGCACAGATTTTCTTAAGCGTGGTAATACTCACGCATTGCATTTCTTACGTAGTGCATTTCTTCCGCGTTATTTGACTCTCGCGTTATATCGCCGCACGCTTTATATCACCCACGCGTTATATTACATACGCGTTGTACTACCTACATATTGTACCGTTAATGCGTTGCGTTAGCGAAGTGTAGGATCACCCTCGCGTTACATCACCTACGCGTTGTATTACCCTCGCTTTATATCATCTACGCGTTGTATTACCCTCGTTTTAAAGCAGTTACGCGTTGTAGTTCTCACGTGTCGTATTATTCACACGTTGTACCACCTATGCGTTACGTTACCCTCGCTTTATATCACCTACGCGTTGTATTACCCTCGCTTTAAAGCACTTACGCGTTGTAGTTCTCACGTGTCGTATTATTCACGCGTTGTGCCACTCACGCGTTATATTAACCACGCGTTGTATTACCCTCGCGTTATATCACCTACGCGTCCTATCACCACGTATTCAACAATTGTACTATCTAGAAATTCAGTAGTGCACAATATCCGCTTTGAACGGACCGCTTACAAAATTCATGATCAATATTCATTATTACATCGCAACTGTAATCAAACATTTATAAAACGAGCGATTAATTATCAGTCGCAACATAAGTTTCTTCTACAAGAGTAGAACATAAAATTAATAACATATATCGAGACTATACGCAGTTTGTTCGACTTTGTAGGCCTTAAACGAGCACGTTTTCATCCTCTTTATCTATCTCTGTCTCTCTGTCTCTCTCTCTCCCTCTCTCTCACCTCCTGCAACCTCGATAATTTTCAACTAGATTACTTTTACTATAATCACGAATGATTTTCGCATTGTCTGCCTCTCTATCTCTATTTCTCTTTCATCTTCGCACATGACGTTCACTGTACTTGTATCGTTTTCAGGTGATCCTATGATAACATCCTCACTGAAGGGTAAGTGACAAACGACAGCTCATACCTTTTTCTCTCTCTCTCTCTCTCTCTCTCTCTCTCTCTCTCTCTCTCTCTCTCTCTCTCTCTCTCTCTCTCTCTCTCTCTCTCTCTTTCTTTCTTTACTTGTCTTTTTCTTTGTTTTGCATCTATGCCCCGACCCTTCCCACAAGAACGTTCGCATAAACGAGCGATCATCGTTTTTCCTGAATCTTCATCTACCTTTCTAGTACGAGGACGACCGTGGGACGTGGTCTCTCATTCGCATGCGTTCTTTTCTTTGCTTTCCCATTCACCCGCTTTACTCTCTTTCACGCGAGCGCGCCTACAAATCAGAAGAGGACGTCGAGATGTTCTAACGCGATCGACAAATTTATGATCGATTTTTCATCATTTTTCTGTTCGTTTGCCGAATAGATAATTCGACCGAACCTAGTCGCGTTAGAACGATATCGATTTGATTCTTGATCGATTTGATTATTGATCGATTTGATTCTTGATCGATTACAGAAAAACGAGTAGTCTCATTAGTTGATCATAGAACAATTCGACAATTAGGTATAGTTTAGACGTTCGTGTCGTTATCGACGAATACGATTATCGATTTTTATTATTAACCGACGCGATCTTTACGTGGTTGAATATGTTTCGTAGAGTTCGTACTTTAGTTCATTAAACGTGTGATAGAACGAACAATCGAGAACAAATGAGTTTAATTCGCAACCGAAACGAATGATTGATTTTTGTAAGAGCTTATGTTTGCATATGTAATTCGCTGATACTTCGTTCGACTGCTTGTACTCATCAAACAAAGAACGACGCATTAACCCTTGTCTGAATTAACACGTGTGCCAGTGTGTTTTTGGATGGTTTGCCGCATAATCGAATCATTTAATCAATTTTTACGCCATAACAATTATTTTAGCCACTTTTTAAACCTTTGCGCTCGAGAGGCGACTCGAATTCGCCATTTAATTTAATTTTAAATAAATATCTTTCAACTAAATTCATATCATTGTTTAATGATCGTTTATGTCTAAATTGAAAATGAATAAATAATAGATGATACGTAAAACAGTTTATAGAAAAATTTTTTATTTCGACGAATATTAACATTTATTTTGATATAAAATTTTTAATAATTTCCTAGAATCAATAATAAATTCCGACAATAATAAAACAATAAGATAATGATAAAATCTAGTGCTAATAATAAAAAAATAATAGTTCCATAAAATTTCATCACACTTTTCAATCAGGAAAATTTGCATTTGCTATTAGCTAATGTTAAAAATGCTTTCGAGCGCAGAGGGTTAAAAAATTCGAACTTGTGAGATCTATCCTGACACGTGTATTCGATTGCGCTCGAATCTATCGATTTTCAGTTGATAGAAAATCCAAGAAGATTCACTCAAGAATCGTTTATTCGATATTTTATTATTTTCAGTATCGCGTAATAATATCGACACGGCCGGATTCAATAAGATCGAGGTTCTCGCGGTGGCGGATGAAAAATGGGATTGGCTGGACAAAAGCTGTTTAATATGTACATTAATTCATCGCGTTTCATCGTCAATAATTTATAAGACCCGAAGCTATTAATTACGCATCTTGTACGCGATCGCAACTATGCCGAGAAGCTGCGACGATCGTTTACGCGCTATTATATTATATATATATGAACCTATAAATAGCGATAAAATACTTCGCGATACTGACACCGCCATTTTTCGATCATCCATGTAACCCTGGTTTTCAACTTGTACCATTTATCTTGACATGTGCGATGTCGGTATTCCGGGAAATTGGGAGAAGGTTGGGTTTCTGCGAGTTTGATGCGGTGCAAGATTGGGATTTTGGGGAGAAGAAAATTTGGAATGATAGAAGTTTGGGATGTTGGAAGGTTTGGGCTTTAGGAGATTATGGGTGGTGGGAGTTCGGGATTTTTACACCTGGGAATGCGAGGATTGGGGGATGTAAGAATTCGAGGACGTAGAGATGTGGGGATGTTGAGATTTGGGGACGTAGATATTTTGGGGATACTGAGATTTGCGGCATAGAATTTGGGGATGTAGGAATTTGAGAATATAGAGATTCGGGGGCGTAGAAATTTTGGGATATTGAGATTTAGGGTCGTAGAGATTTGGGGACGCAGATATTTTGAGGATATTGAGATTTGGGGTCGTAGAGATTTGGGGATATTGAGATTTGGGAATGTAGGGATTTGGGAACGTTGAGATTTGGGGATGTAGGGATTTGGGGATATTGAGATTTGGGGACGTAGCAATTTGCAAATGTAGAGATTTGCGGGAGTAGAAATTTGGAGTAGATATTTTGGAGATATTGAGATTTTGGTTCGTAGAGATTTAGGGACGCAGAGATTTGGGGGCGTAGAGATTTTGGGGTCATTAGCGATTTAGGGGCGTAGCAATTTTGGGGGCATAAAAACATGGGACGCGAGGATTTGGGGATGTTGAGATTTCAGGATGCAGGAATTCCGGGACTTAGAGCAAACTTCAGAGTTTGCAAATCCCCGAATTTGGAAATCCATGACTTTGGTAACTTCCGAGTTAGCAAACCCCAGAACAGGCCGAACTGTAAACCATCGAAATCCTAGTGTTTCGCGTAAACGCGAAAAACCTGGAGGAAGTCAGGTAGACGATCGTCCTTGCATAATCCAGGAAGAGACCGAACATAACGAAGGAAGAATCGATGTAACCATCATCGGAGGACGAAGGTAATCCTATCCCGTCGCGTATCGTTAATTTCTGAAGTATTAGAGAATTTTTGTGGAAGTGAGCGAGCGAGTCGTCATAGAGGAAGAAGGAGAGTCGAGGCCGGTGTCCAGGTTTCGTCTCGTTCCCCCTTCGAGACCAGATTATGGTCTGACTGCGAAATCTGAGACCAAACGTCGACCGCATGGGATTATCCTTCCATAACGTCAGCCAGGCTAGGCCATAACACGGCATTGCCACATCTTGCCAGATAAAATGTAAGAACGGTGATGTTGTCGATGAAACGAGAAGAGATCGACGCCGTAGAAATAAGTATAGCGATCGCTAGGAGGACGTTTTAACGCGTAATCCATGCCATTCGATATGTGTACAACGAACTGGCATCGATTGCCTTCGTTTATGTCTTTGTGGATTATGTCCGGGGAAAATTCATCCGCGGGGGACTCTGTGCACGATTTGCATCGTTGCGAGATGCTTTGCTCGTGTTTCGCGCGAGTTTGATCGAACTCGAGGTTTTTGGGGACGATGGGTTATCTGGTTTCGGGATTTCTGGGGTTTTCGCGTTTTGGCTGGATAGCGGGGCTTTTGAGATTGGGAACTTTCGAATCTTTGAATTTTTTAGTATATTGGGATTGCGGATCTTAGGATTATAAGGGATTTAGAAATTTTTTTAATTTTTGGACTTTGGGGTTTTGGAATAACGAGATTGGGGATTTTGGAGTTTTGGATGTTTCGTGATTTTGGGATCAGGGGCTTCAGGATTTAGGGGTTTTGGTATTTTGAGATTGCGGACTTCAGAATTTTTTAATTTTGAAATGTTGGGTCTTTGGAACTTTAGGATTTAGGGATTTTGACATTTCGAGATTGGGGACTTTGGAGTTTTGGAATTTTTGTGATTTTGGAACTGGGAATTGCAGGGTTATAAGGGATTTCGGAATTTTTTAATTTTTTGATCCTGGGGTTTTGGAATTTCGAGATCGGGTATTTTGGAATTTTTGGATTTTGGTATTTCGAGATTGTGGATTTCAGAATTTTTTAATTTTGAAATGTTGGGTCTTTGGAACTTTAGGATTTAGGGATTTTGACATTTCGAGATTGGGGACTTTGGAGTTTTAGAATTTTTGTGATTTTGGAACTGGGAATTGCAGGGTTATAAGGGATTTCGGAATTTTTTAATTTTTTGATCCTGGGGTTTTGGAATTTCGAGATCGGGTATTTTGGAATTTTTGGATTTTGGTATTTCGAGATTGTAGATTTCAGAATTTTTTAATTTTGGAATGTTGGGTCTTTGGAACTTTAGGATTTAGGGATTTTGACATTTCGAGATTGGGGACTTTGGAGTTTTAGAATTTTTGTGATTTTGGAATTGGGAATTGCAGGGTTATAAGGCATTTCGGAATTTTTTAATTTTTTGATTCTGAGGTTTTGGAATTTCGAGATCGGGTATTTTGGAATTTTTTGAATGTTGGAACTTTGGGACTTTGTGATGTTAGAATTTCAAGATTGGGCTTTAGAATTTGTAGGATTTTAGGGTTTTGTTACTTTGGACTTTAGAAACATAGATTTTAGAATTTTGGGAAATCTAGGATCTTGAGATTTTAGAATTTACATTGAATTTGGGATTTTAGATTTATAGAACTTCTGGATTTTGTACTTCCTGTTTTAAATACTTCGACTTTCGTCACACTGAAATTACAAGCTTGTAGGTTCTCGAAACTCGTCAATTCAAATAATTGTTCAATTCCGAAATTTTTTAATTTTGATACCTCGCGAGTTCATCATTTTCAAGACATTACGGTTCAGCTAATACCATACCTCCAAAATCATATTTTATGAACATTTAAAATTTCCCAATTCAAATTTCTCACGAGTTCCGTCTTCGAGTTACAGTTCTTCCATTTCCCTAGACTTTCTCCGGGTCTCTCATTTCCCACTAGTTCTTACAAAACTCCCAATATCACTTACCAAATCTCGTAAAAAATCGATCGCGGATTAAATTCTTCGGTCGATATACCAAGCGCCAAACACGGGACTCGCGCTCGCGAACAATTATCTCGTTTAGAAACGTTGAGCATAGATAATTGCGACGTCTCTCGTCGTATTATCGTTCGTACTTAATCAAAATAACGGAGAAAATCCCGAGGCGATGTTGTCCCAAGAAATCAGCTGCCTCGACCCGCATTCTTGTTGTACACGCGCAACAACGCTGAAACAGTCCCGATGAAACGATCAAGTTTAACGGAGAACGAGAATATCTGCTTCTATCGATACGTTGTTATTATTGTCGAGCGTAATTACACGTTCACGTTAACGAGCCGCCCTGTCGTAACGACGATAGGAAAACCATTTAAATAACAGGGTGCGAGGAGCCTGGAAAGATGCGTGAACAGTGAAAACCGCTCGTTAAATTTCTATGATGTATTGTGCACGAGTATTCAACGCGTTAATCCGCCTTATTATTCCCTAGTTATATTTCTCCTCGATCGCACGCACGCGCCGTGCCGATTTGGAGCGACTATGCTCGCTTTTATTCGATTTATCCAATTTTGTACGGTGTGGGTGGCTTTTTTTTTTTAGAATTTTGGACATCTGTTGGGGTCAGGGAGGTTGGGTTTGGTATTTAGAGATTTTTGGATTTGGAGGGGTTAAGGTTTGGGGATAGCTGGGATTTCGGGGCATTAGGGACTTGGGGATGTAGGAATTTGGGGGTGTAGGAATTTGGGAGTGCAGGAATTTGGGGGTGTTGAGATTTGGTGATGTAGAAATTTGAGAATGTATGAATTTGGGGGTTTTGAGGTTTGGGGGTGTTGAGATTTGGGGACGTAAAAATTTGGGAATGTAGGGATATAGGGATGCAGAGATTTGGGGACGTAGAAATTTGGGAATGTAGGGATTTCGGGATGTCGAGATTTAGAGGTGCTGAGATTTGGGGGAGTAGAGATTTGGTGATGTAGAAATTTGAGAATGTATGGATTTGGGGGTTCTGAGGTTTGGGGGTGTTGAGATTTGGGGACGTAAAAATTTGGGAATGTAGGGATATAGGGATGAAGAGATTTGGGGACGTAGAAATTTGGGAATGTAGGGATTTCGGGATGTCGAGATTTAGAGGTGCTGAGATTTGGGGGAGTAGAGATTTGGGAGCGTAGAGTTTTTGGGCACATTGAGATTTGGGAATGTAGGGGTTTGTCGATGTAGGAATTTGGGAATATAGGGATTTGTGGATGTAGGAATTTGGGGACGTATTAATTTCGGAGACATAGAAGTTTGTGCATACAGAGATTCGAGAATTGAAAGAATTCAGGGCGGCAAGAATTTGAGAACATCGAATTTTGGAAAATTCAAAATTTGCCCCTTAAAAAATTTGAAGATACTAATAATAATCACAACTTCTCTGTAATAACCCATAAAGCATCTAAAAACCTCCTCTCCACATGCTAATCAACTGAAATAAAAAGAACCGTATTGTACGAAAAATCGTACACGTTGACTAATCGAATGGTTGTCAATTATCTATAATAATATTTTGTTAAAATCGTTGATTTTCGAGGAAACGTGGAAAAGAGCGAGATTTTCTTAGTTAGATTACCGGAATAGCCCGTTAACGAACGTTTCGGCAAACGGTGCAACGCGAAAGACGAACAGATACGAATGATGGATTCGCGAAACGTTTCTACCCGGAAGATGCTGACTCATCTTGAAGAGAATTTCCGATTTCACGCTCGGCTGGAATACCGGATCGGAAGAACGTGTAAGTGGTGTGGATTTTGAATTTGTCGGACAAACAGTAGAGAATGAAGCACCGGAGAAAGTGCAACGAATACATGTTCCTTGGAGGAACAGAATAATCAATTATTATTATAATTAATAAGTGATTATTACGGTAATAATAATCACATTACGGTACATTATGCTATTCAAGCATTATGTTACTCATGCGTCGAATTTTCCACACTCCGAATTCTCGACTTGTTAAAGTACCCTCGCGTTATATCACCGACGCGTTACATTACCAATTCGCTATATTACTCGCCCGTTGTATTTCTTACCCGTTGTTTTACTCATGCGTTGAATTACACACATGTCGAATTATCCTCGCGTTATATCACCCACCTGTTATACTATTCACGCGTTGAATTAACCCTCGCGTTATATCACCAACCTGTTATACTATTCACGCATTATGTTACTCATGCGTCGAATTTTCCACACTCTGGATTCGCCATTTGTTAAAGTACCCTCGCGTTATATCACCGACGCGTTACATTACCAACTCGCTATATTACTCGCGCGTTGTATTTCTTACCCGTTGTTTTACTCATGCGTTGAATTACACACATGTCGAATTATCCTCGCGTTATATCACCCACCTGTTATACTATTCACGCGTTGAATTAACCCTCGCGTTATATCACTAACCTGTTATACTATTCACGCATTATGTTACTCATGCGTCGAATTTTCCACACTCTGGATTCGCCATTTGTTAAAGTACCCTCGCGTTATATCACCGACGCGTTACATTACCAACTCGCTATATTACTCGCCCGTTGTATTTCTTACCCGTTGTTTTACTCGTGCGTTGAATTACACACATGTCGAATTATCCTCGCGTTGTATCACCCACCTGTTATACTATTTACGCGTTGTATTCCTCACTCGTTGAATGAACCCTCGCGTTATATCACCAACCTGTTATACTATTCACGCATTATATTACTCATGCGTCGAATTTTCCACACTCCGAATTCTCGATTTGTTAAAGTACCCTCGCGTTATATCACCGACGCGTTATATTACTCGCGCGTTGTATTTCTTACCCGTAGTACATCTCTCTTCTTATATCAACCACGTGGTGTATTAACCTCGCATTATATCACTCACACGTTGTATCAATATCACCTTTCACGTTATATCATTCTACTGTGCACAATTTCAACGGTATATAATATCCGCTTTAAACGAGCCTCTCTCAAAATTCAATATATGAATATTGATACAGCGTCGTAATTTTTCCGAAGCTTGTATGAAATGGTCGATTAAGCGTTAATCGATGACAGCATTCGGTGCAACGAACGTAGAATGGAAATGTTGCGAATTGACCGATTTCTTATTTTTGTTGGTCGCGTTCGAAAGGTCAAGAGACCGAGTGCTTCGTTAACGAAGATCGCGTCGCTGGAGAGGCGAAACAATCAATTAATTTTTCCACGTAATCGCGGTCACACCAGTAATGGCCAGCCTCGTTACGCACTCTCGAGGTAAACTCGTTAGCGTTCGACTCGGAGAGGCTTATAATTATAATCAATCAACGTTGCACTGGCTCGAGGAGAGAAAAATCCCCCTCCCGGACGGCCGGGGGATGAATAAATTTATTATGTAATCGGGTTGAAAATATTATTGTTGTTGTCCGATTACGCAACCGCGGTACCGTTCGATTCCCGAGAAATGGTAATTCAGCCAGCGACGATATATCTCGTTTCGTATCGCCGACACTCTCCGTCGATTTTGTAATTTCGACATTGGGGACCTCAGAATTTTTCAATTATGGGACTTTGAGATTTTGGGAATTTAGGGATTTGGGAATTTTGGGATTACAAGATTGGGGACCTCGGAATTTTAGAATTTTTGGATTTTGCGACTTTGGGATTGTATCAATTCGGGAATATAGGGTGTTATGAATTTAGAGATTTGGGACTTTAGGGATTTGGGAATTTTGGGATTTGAGAATTTTGGCATCTGAGACTTTGGGATTTCGGAATTTTGGGATTTGGGATTTTTGGGATTACAAGATTGGGGACCTCGGAATTTTAGAATTTTTGGATTTTGCGACTTTGGGATTGTATCAATTCGGGAATATAGGGTGTTATGAATTTAGAGATTTGGGACTTTAGGGATTTGGGAATTTTGGGATTTGAGAATTTTGGCATCTGAGACTTTGGGATTTCGGAATTTTGGGATTTGGGATTTTTGGGATTACAAGATTGGGGACCTCGGAATTTTAGAATTTTTAGATTTTGCGACTTTGGGATTGTATCAATTCGGGAATATAGGGAGTTATGAATTTAGAGATTTGGGAATTTGGGTATTTGGGAATTTAGGAATTTAGGGATTTGGGGATTTGGGAAATTTCTATTATGTGAAGTTTGGGAATAATGAAATTTGCAATTTGAAGATTCTGGTAGTTGATGATTTCTGAAATTTAAAATATTTTGGTATTTAGAAATTTGATGCTTTGCAAATTTCTTAGATTTTAAAATTAGATATTCTGCAATTTGGACGTTCTGGAAATTCAGAGTTTGAAAATTTGAATTTTCGGAGAATTACGAATTTGATTCTCATAATATACAATTTCCTAGATTCAAAAATGTGAATTTCTGCAATTTGGCGACTCTAGAACACGATAATACGAAAACTCGAGTATTCAGGGATTTCGATCTACGGAAATGTCTAATTTCCAACACTCGAAAACATAGAAACTTGCACATCGAAGACACTGAGAGTTAAGAGATTTTAGAATACGATTTCACGGCTATTCAGCACCTTCGTACCATCAAAACCACGAAATTTATAGATTCGAAAGTTAGAAATTGTGAATATACGGGAAACGTCGTAGCTCGGGTATTTATGAATTTGCTATTAGAAGTTTTAGAAATTCGGATGCTCGTAAATATCGAGTTCTGAAACCTGCAACTCCACCTTCGTCGATGGTGTCTTTTCCTCGTCAACGAGTATTTATTCAACAAAATCCATCCAGTTGCGCTCGACGTTTGATCGTTCCCGTTTCGTCGACGTTTTATTAGCCTAACTAACGATAGCACGTGCGCGTTTCGTTGTTCTTTAATTGTCAGGTGGCGGTAAAGCACACAGACGTTCCCTCTCGCGATTCGTTTATGTAGCAGTTTCGCGACAACATCTGCTCGTCACCTGTGAAATTATCGGGACGACGCTTCTGTTTAATGAAAGTAACTCCATTCAAGTAGATTATTATGCCCGGATAAAAATCAATTCCTTAATGCTTCTTCATTCTTCTGAAACTTTTCCACATATTACAGTCTTTTGTCTCGAATCGAACTTCGCAAAATTGTGTCTCTCAAACGAATCGGTTTCTTATAGAAATTTTTACAACGGAATTAGAACAAATTGTTTTATCTTAAAAATCGCGTGTGTTAGAATGAATCATCAAGAACGAAATTCTATTTTTAGAGTATATATCGGTTGTTCCACTTTCAGGCAGGCATAAATTACTTTCTCCTTTGTCTGCACAGATATTTTCGGACTCTATCAACGGAACTCCGTGTTTCTTCAAGGTACATCGTTATCTCCCGAAAACAAACTTACCTTATCCTATGATGTGGCAGTTTCTGTTCGCGTTTTTGACACCGCGAGTGTAGATTCAATCGGATTCACTCTGACCTCTACGATTCACGAATTTACTTTTTAGATCATTCGTGAGAGGTTTACGGAATTTTATTGATACTTGATTTGGATCATTTTCCTGAGACTTCAAGCTTTACATTGATGTAATATATGTACACTTTGTTAATACTTTTCTGTCATGAAGTTACATCCGATCTTTCTATTCGTCGAAATTGGTCATTGTCTTCTTCAATAAATAATAAATTGTTTTATATTAAAATCATCTACGAAACCCTTATGTAGTAATTTTCCTGAGATTTCAAGCTTTACATTGATGTAATATATGTACACTTTGCTAATACTTTTCTGTCATGAAGTTACATCCGATCGTTCTACTCATCTAAATTGGTCATTGTCTTCTTCAATAAATAATAAATTGTTTTATATTAAAGTCATCTACGAATCCCTTATATAGTAATTTTCCTGAGATTTCAAGCTTTACATTGATGTAATATATGTACACTTTGTTAATACTTTTCTGTCATGAAGTTACATCCGATCTTTCTATTCGTCGAAATTGGTCATTGTCTTCTTCAATAAATAATAAATTGTTTTATATTAAAATCATCTACGAATCCCTTATATAGTAATTTTCCTGAGACTTCAAGCTTTACATTGATGTAATATATGTACACTTTCCTAATACTTTTCTGTCATGAAGTTACATTCGATTTTTTTACTCATCTAAATCCGACAATGTCTTCTTCAATCGATTACAAATTATTTTATATTAAAGTCACGTACGAAACCTGCATATAGTAATTTTCTTGAGACTTTAAGCTGCAAACGGACGTACAGTATGTTCCATTTCGCGATATTTCTCAGCGAAGAAATCTTGTCCAGCTGGCTAAGGATATTCGCCAGGACCGAGTCTGTGGTCGAAGATTGGGCCACGTGACGTAAAAACGACAACTTTCGGCAACTCACTTTCTCCTCCTAGTGAAATGTGTCCCTGTGTTCCCCCACCGTGATCCCCATCTCCCGGACCCGGTCGACCGTGTCTTTTTTCTGACGTTTTTCTCGTTCGAAAGGGCCATTCCCAGATTTTCGTTAAGTTGGCCATCAGTACGCTCGAAATGGGACCGCTTTCTTCCGGACACCCGTTAGACGAGTTCTACGCTCTCTTTCTCTTCTTCTTCTTCTTCCTCTTTTTTTTTGCGCACGTTAGACACTTTCTGACGGATACCTGTACCGCTGACCTCCAAATTTTTCATTCAAATCTTTTATCCCTCGTCGGAGAACGCGCTGACAAATTGGACCGCCATGATTTGTCGTCCGATTAACAGATATTTCTTTCACACCTACGTGTCTATTATATTACTGTTCAAATTGATCATTCAATGGGTTAAAATGATGGATTATGTATATCATTTCAAAGTGTATTTTAAGTGTATCTTAGAGACTCGCGGGTCTAGGGACTCGGGGAAACAGGTACTCGGAGAATTAGGTATTCGGCGATGCAGGTATTCGGGGATTTAGGTACGCGGGGATATCTAGGTACTCGGAGAATTAGGTATTCGGGGAATCAGGTACTCGGGGAATTAGGTATTCGGAGAATAAGATATTCGGTGATGCAGGTATTCGGGGATTTAGGTACGCGGGGATATCTAGGTACTCGGAGAATTAGGTATTCGGGGAATCAGGTACTCGATTATGCAGGTATTCGGGGATTTAGGTACTCGGGAAGTTAGGTATTCGAGGAATTAGGTACTCAGGGAATTAGGTATTTGGTGATGCAGATCGGAGATATCTAGGTACTCGTGAAATTAGGTATTCGGTGATGCAGGTACTGGGGGATATAGCTACTCGGGGATCTAAGGACTGGGGGATATAGAGTCTCCGGGATCTAGGTACTAGGGGCATCTAGTGACTTGGGGACTTGGAAGCTGGCAGATCTAGAAACTCGATTACCTAGGAATATATCTTACGAGCTTTTCATTCGCGCATACCACATAAGAAGTAATTGTCTCGAAAGTAACAAGTATTAAATTATAATTAATGCAACCATATGAACACTTTATTGACTCGTTGTATGTAACAATGTATAAAAGTATCCAGGTGCACGTAGTTTGCAGCAAAATTGACCTTCGGTTCTTGGATCGAACGAGTATCGTGAGTACGACAATAGTGGGGTAAAAATTGGTCCAGTTTACGGTAGATCCGCAGATGATTATGAAATATCGTGATCGCGCGGTTGGTAAATCAGTGGAAGAACATCGGCCGTTCTTTCTCCTCGCTCGTGATACAGGGAGTGAAAGGAAGCTACAGGATCAACAGGTTGTCTCGATTCCCATTTCGCGTAGCATCGTTAGATTGTAGCAACAGTTTAACCTTTAGCCGGGAAACGAAAGCGTCTTTGCCTCGCATCGAGATCTCCGGCCTCGTTCGATATAAACGGAGACACCTTGTTAACATCTCCTACATTATTATTACGTTGCATCGCTTTTCGCTACGGCATATTTCATCGATCGTTCTCTCGTACGCTCTTGTAACTGATACGTTATGTGGATTATTCAATATCGAGAAGGTTTAATTACGAATACAAAATTTTATCGGTTTTTCGCAGGAAATTTATTTGCTGTCGACACCAGAACTACCAACCAGTCAGAATGACTGGTTTCGGGTTTGGCATTTTTTGTTACAAAATTTTATTGCTATCCTTTTGTCAAAATGTCTGCCATGTTTTATCGAGCTAATGAATGGTTATATATGTCAGGTGATGCTGCAATATTTAGTTATTTATTTTCTACTTTATTTTCAGTTTTGAAGTAAGCATGAATGTAATGCCGGTACTTCTTGTGTTAAATCTTCGATGATCGTTGCACGGTTGGCTCGATTTACGGAAAATCGTGCTAGATTTATGGAGAAACTGTGATTGTAGACCCAAGACACGGACATTTAGCGGTTTAATTGTCTAGGGACTTTGTTGTATGCGAATTTGGAGTATAGGGATCTTTTGGTACAGGTTTTCGGGATACAGAGATTCAAGAACTAGAGTTTGGAGCATAGGGATATAGGGTTTCGGGGTTTGCAAATTTTACGATCTTGTGATTTGGGTTGTGACACTTTTACAGTCTAGGGACTTGTAGGTCTAGGGATCTGGAAAATCCGGAATGTCGAGTATTTTAAAACTTGAGAATCTAGGAATTTGACGATGTAGAGATTTGGAGATGTGGAAATTTGAGGATCTACAAATCCGGAGTCTAGGAACTTACTGATCTAGGAATCTGATGATCCAGACACTCGAAGGTTTGAGAACTTTGGAGTCTAGTAATTTGTCGATCTAGTAATGTCGAGATTTGAGAACTTCTGGATCTATAAATGGAACTTGCCAGTCTAGGAAGATTCTGACGGTGGAAAATTTTCAACGATCGCGGCACCGATTATTCACATGACACGTAGCGTGTTAATTAGCGCAATTAAATCGCGCGAGCGGCCGGCTCAGGTTCGATGATGGCACGAGATTATGGTTACGTTAAGGATTTCGTAGACGTCACATGCAGACACGTAGACAGCAAATTTTGCAGCGCATTAATCGTTATCATAAACGAAGGCAAGCGCGATGGAAAATGGTGCAGGGTAATGTATATGGAGGAAGAAGATTAGGATGAGGATGAGGATGAAGATGAAAATGAGCATGAGGAGCAGGAAAAGGAAGATGATGCGGATGAAGTGGACGAAGGTGGAGATGAGTAGAAAAGTGAGGAGGAGGAAGAAGATAAGGATGAAGAGGGTGAAGAAGATAATGTTGAGGAGCATGATGAGGATGAGCAATAGAGTGAGAAGGGAGAAGATGATGGGGGGAAGGAAGAAAATAAAGATGGGGAGAAGTATGTGGTGGAGGAAGAAGATGAAGATGAGAATGAGGAAGAGGAAGAAGATGTGGATGTGGAAGAGGATTAGGATAACGAAGAGAAAGAACATAAGGATGAAGAAGAGAAAGAAGATGAAGTTGACGAAGAGAAAGAAGACAAAGATGAAGAAGAGAAAGAAGATGAAGTTGACGAAGAGAAAGAAGACAAAGATGAAGAAGAGAAAGAAGATGAAGTTGACGAAGAGAAAGAAGACAAAGATGAAGAAGAGAAAGAAGACAAAGATGAAGAAGAGAAAGAAGATGACAAGGGATAAGGATAAGTCAGAGAACGATCCGGTGCAGCAAGAGGAAGCGTGTTCGTGGTAGTTAAAGGAAGAAAAGTAGAGAAAGAAGGACGAAGAAGGAGGAGAAAGGAATCCTTTCGTGACCCGCACGTAGTCGCTGGCTCCTTGTGGTTTCCGCGTTCACACAACAGGCATCGCGTTTTACGGTACCGGACCGGTTCACGGTGATTCAGAGCTTTATGCTTGTTCCACCAGAATTAACGTCGGTGTCTTCCCTCCTCCGTTGCTTTTTTTCCCTTTCTCCTCGGAACGAGCCCGAGAGAAAGGTCGCCGACGCGAATGAAAACGAAACGGGAACTCTTCCAAGAAATCGTACAACCAACTACCTACACCGAATAAACTGCCTTCCTGTATCGCACAAATCCGCTATTTCGATTCGATTCGTCGGACGCTTTTATTAATTCGATGCTGGGGAAACTTTTAATTGGCCCGCGCGATCGGACGTTTCTTACTCGGTCAGAATATTTGGGAATCTTTCAATTTCTACGCTTCTTTCGCGGTTTCTTGGATTGAAACTTTGGGATTTTACAGTTCTTCGGTTTTCGAAGGGTTTTCGATTGTTGAGCATTTCGCGATTTCAGATATGAGGATTAAAGGGGATGTTGGGATCTAGCGTTTGTTAGGTCTGCAGTTATTCGAATTTAGAAATTTCATGCTGTAGGAATTCTTGCATCCAGAACATTTGGGATCTACGAATTCAGTATTTGACAAATTAACATCCAAGAACTCGGTGAACTGAGAACTTGGTGATCTAGGGAGACGGGAAACTGAGAACTCGGGGAGCTAGGTACTTCGGGATCTAGGTACGCTGGGATTAAGGTACTCAGGGATCTAGGTACCGGGGACCTAGGTACTTGGGGATATAGGTACTCGGTTATCTAGAGATTTGGGGTCTAGGAATTCGGGAAACTGAGAAC
Organism: Coelioxys conoideus; assembly: GCA_947623535.1. Lineage (NCBI taxonomy): Eukaryota > Metazoa > Arthropoda > Insecta > Hymenoptera > Megachilidae > Coelioxys > Coelioxys conoideus. The sequence goes on from OX392450.1 coordinate 4,228,746, forward strand.
TCGGAGATCTAGGGAGTCGGGAAACTGAGAACTCGGGGTTCTAGGGATTCGGGAAACTGAGAACTCGGGGAGCTAGGTACTTCGGGATCTAGGTACGCTGGGATTTAGGTACTCGGGGATCTAGGTACTCGGGGATCTAGGTACTCGGGGACCTAGGTACTTGGGGATATAGGTACTCGGTTATCTAGAGATTTGGGGTCTAGGAATTCGGGAAACTGAGAACTCGGGGATCTGGGGACTCGAAGATGTTGGTACTCGGTGATGTAGGAACCCGGGGGACTAAGAACTCGAGGAAATAGGGATTCGGGAATGTATCGTCTCGGCAACCTAGAGACTCCGTTATTTACTAACTCGCAAGATCCAAAGATTCAGGTATCTAGAATCCAGGGATTTAGAAACTCGAGGACCCAGTGACACAGCTACGCGTAGATCTATAAATCCAGAAACTAATAACTTAGAACCGTTGGTACATGAAACTTACGAATCCAACGACTCGGAAACCGGCGATACAAGATCCAAAGATACACATATGCTCGCATGTGTGGATCCTAAGAATGTTGATGCACGATCGTACGGAATAGGTGTTAAAAGCTTCGGGGCACATTAGAATCTTTCACAAGGAACAGCTAGGAAACTCTCTCCGTCCCCCACTCGTGGCAACACAAACTGTTCTTGTCCCCTCCCGTCCCCCGGTCCCCACCCCATTCTCAGCTCGTTTCGCGTCGCAGTATTTCGCCACTTTCGATTTTACGCGGCGAGCACGGTCGTTCCGTTACCGTTAATTTCATGGATCGGTCACGATCGAATCACGCACCAGGAAGTGGGTCGATCCGACGTAGAAAACGGGGACGTGCCGTGTGTGCCACGGTCCTCCGTTCCAATTTCCCTTTTTTTTTTTCTTTCTTTCTTTCTATCGCTCTAATCGCCGTCGTCTCGTTCGATGCGCGAATCGAGCCATCGAAACGGAAAGTCGTTCTATCGAGTTTCTTCCGGGCGTGTTTTTTTTTTTTTTTTTTTCTTTAATGGCGGATAGAAAGTCACGCGCTTAATCGCCGAGTCAAGGTTACACGTTTTACCCCCCGTTGTAACGCGAATGATACACGAACCGAACTAGGTTAGATTCGGGTACAGATACGCGGGATAATGGACCGTTAACACGGTTCTCGTCTTTCGTCGATCGTTAAGGACGCTTATGACTTGGCTAGATTATCGAGAGTCGCGTATGAAACAATTTGTTTATTGTTCGTCGATCCTTGTACGCATTTTGGTGTCGCCTGGGTACACGGTTTTTAACGAAGAATCGAGATTTTGAGCGATTGAGGAGGTCGTGCAATGATGAAGCTAAATTTTAAGATATCTGGGAGGTCGTGCAATGATGAAGCTAGATTTTAAGAAATCCGAGAGGTCGCGCAATTATGGATCAAGATTCGAAGAAATTTCAGCGGTCATGCAATGATGAATCGAGATTGTAAGACATTCGAGAGGTTGCACAATGATGAAGCTAGATTTTGAGAAATTTGGGAGGTCGTACAATGATGAAGCTAGATTTTAAGAAATCTGAGAGGTCGCGCAATTATGGATCGAGATTCGAAGAAATTTGAGAGGTCGTGCAATGATAAGTCGAGATTGTAAGACATTTGAAAAGTTATGCATTGATGTAAGTAGATTTTGAGAAATTTAGGAGGTCGTGCAATGATGAAGCTAGATTTGAAGAAATTTGAGAGGTCGTGCAATGATGAGTCGCGATTTGAAGAAATTTGGGAGGTCGTGCAATGGTAAGTCGAGATTTTACAAAATTGAACAGGTCCTTCGAAATTGAGGAGGTCGTGCAACGAAGAGTGGAGATTCTAAAAAATTAAGGAAATCGAAAAGTTGAGATATTACGAAATTGAAGAGATCAAAGGGTGGAGATTTTGCAAAACGAAGGAGGTCAAAGAGTGGAGAAGAGTCGGAAGCATGATCGACGAAGAATTGACCTTACTTGGGCAAAATTAATCCGAAGACCTAAAAATCGACCAATCCAGAAAAAAACAGCGGACCGAATGAGACGTAGCGATAGCGTAAGAAGCTACCAGGGGTTTCACCGTCTCCAACGTTGGAAGCCTTTTCGCACCTCTAAAAATCGAAGCCAATTGCTCGTTATTCACCTCTTCGTGGTCGATTACTCGACCACGAACGCCAAAGGTTACGGAAAAATTACGAAAACACGCGGTAACGGCTCTCTCACCCATCATTCAAATAACTGACTCTGTATTTCCCCTAGGTTTCGATTTTATCTGGGTCAGCGTTTTTTACTTGGGGGTGTAAGGATTAGGGGGCATTAAATCGAAGATTATTCTTTTCGTCAAGAATCTTTTTGTCAAGGACCTTTTCTTCAAGGATCGTCTCGTCGGATCCAAAAACATCCAGCCCGGATCCGAAGTCTGAAACGGACCTTGAAGGGCCACAATCTCAGCCCGAAGGTTCGGAAACGAACTCGAAGAGTCAGAAACTCAGTCCGAATAGTCTGAAACAAGGTCGAGGATCCAGAATCTGAACTCGAAGACTTGGAAACCAGTTCTAAGAGTGTCGGAAGCGAGCTGAATGTTAGTCGGAAACGAAGTGGAATACGCGGAAACGGGGTCCAAGATTGTCGGAAACGAGCTTGAGGAGCGAGAACACTACTCGAAACATAGGAAGCGGAATGTTTCGTCGGGCTCGTCGAATCGGCGAACGATAGTAGGGGTCGTCTAAGTGGGGTGTGGAGGCGGGTAGAAGCGGATGTTCGGCGTTCGCGAAAGAGCCCGGTCCGTCGGCTCGCGACGGCGGAGAGGGCAGATACGTGCACGCGCGAGAGAAACGATTGAGAGCGAGTAGGGGTCTCCGGTAAAGAAGGGGGGAGATCCGAACGAGGCGGAGTAGGAGTCGAAAAGAGAAGAGAGAGAGAGAGAGGGAGAGAGAGGCATACGTTCTGTAGCGGAGACTTCAGTGTTTTTCCGGACGCCGCGGGTTCGAGGCACGCCACCGTTTTTCCCTATTTTCCCCTCTATTTTCTCTCGGTTCTACCTGTCCGTTGCTCTCCCTCCCCGTCCCGTTTCGCGGTCCTCACGGCGTCGTCTCTCCCGTTCGGGAACCCGTTGTCCAGGATCGTTTGATCCCCCACCGACAAGGAAGGCGGCGGTAGCAGCCAATCGCGGCGCCGCTTCCGGCTACGGCGACGGCCCAATGGGCGAACACCGTCCGCGGATCGACGCCGACGATCTCGCTGATTTTGACAGTCGACACACGACCACCGCGGCATCGTGCTGCTCCTCTCCAACGCGCTCCTCGGACGGGTTGCACATCGCCGTTTAACGTCCGCGGATACCGGGATTCGACGTGCCGTTCACCAGCCATCGGGACTCGACGCGCGCTTCTGCCTACTCCCGCGGATAACGGGACTCGACAGTGCGACGTCCGCTTCTGGACATACCGCGGATAACGGGACTCGTCGATCAACGACCACGTCGGTGTCATCCCGTGGATAACCGGACTTGGCGGTCGATACCCGCGGATAACGGGGCTCGGTGATCGGCATCCGTGGATAACGGGACCCTGCGTTCTACATTCGCTTCTGCCTCATCCCGCGGATACCGGGTCTCGGAATTCGACGTCCGCGGATAACGGGACTCGTTCAACGTCTACGTTTAACTCGTCCGCAGCGGATACCGGGACTCGACGTTCGACGCCCGCGTTTGTTTTGTCCCGCGGATACCGTGACTCGCCGTTCGACGTCCGCATCCGCTTCATTCAGCGGATACAGGGACCCGACGTTCGCTGTCTGCCTGATCCCGCGGATACCGTGACTCGTAAGACCGGTGAACGTCGAGGGAGAGTTCGAAATTCGCGGTGGTGTTCATCGAAGTTACCTCTTCCGGGGTTCTCTCGTTCGTCGAGTTTCTTCCGGAGTATACGGTCTTCCGGTTCCCGTATTTCCGCGACGTGGTGATTCGCGCTGTGTCAGATGAGACTCGGAAACAGTGGCAGGAATCGGTTCTCGGTGGTGATGATCGGTCTCGTTTGAGCACGGACAAACAAAGAGAGAGAAAGAGAGAAAGACAGGAGAGAGGAAAGTGAAAGTTGTTCGGAGAGAAGTCGAAGGAAGGATCGAAAGAGCGGCGAGGAGTGTTAGATGCTGGTGTGAGAGAAACCGATGAGCTGCGCTATGGAGTATCAGCAATTGGCGCCACCGCCGGTACCCAGCGTGTTGCACCAGGCGCACCATCATCAGCAACAACCGCAGCACCAGCAACCGGTGCAACCGCCCCATCCCCATATTGTGGTCGCGCCGGCGCACCAACAACAACCCCAACAACCACCGCCCCCACAGTTACCGCCCACCTCGCACGGACACCAGGTGCACGCGCCTCTTCCGCCTATACACGACGACAGCACGAGCTCGCGCTGGACGCAGTACCAGCATCTATGGAGACAGCATCATGTCTACGTGAATGGTACGAATTGTTCGGAGATGTATAATTTCAGATCTCGATTTTGACCGATCAGCGTACGATAGACTGATCGTTCGCACAATTTTAGTTCACGCGATGATAGTGTCAGGGATGGGAGTTGTTTGTCCATGATTTTACCCTGATTCTTTACTTACGTAGTTTTGCTACATTGCGTCTCTTATGTTGTCTCGATTTTATTGCGGTTTTGTCACTGTCTGGTTTTGCTAATTAGCACTTGTAAGCGACGTGTCGACTTTGCCACACTTTTTCCTTATGTTTCGATCGTTTTAGGATCTATATTTTTGACGAGGTTACATTTTCGGGTCTGCTTCTCCCAAATTTCTTTCCTTGGATCGTCCCTGCGACTCGAGGTTTCTAATTTTTCAAATTCGTATGATCCGAAATTTCAATATCTCAACATTTCTACGTCACGAAGTTCCTTAGTCCCAAAATCCCTGTAATTCAAAATGTCGATAGTTCAAAATTTCTAATTTCCAAAATCTTTATATCCCAAGCTGTTTCTTCAAGCTTTCTCTATATTGATGCAAGTTTTGTCGCCCTTGAATTCAAGGTTTCTCCTTGGTCCCAGGGCTCTCCCCTTGGTCCCAGGTCTCACCCATTGATCGAAGCTCTCTCCACATTGGTGCAATCCCTTTCACCCTTCAATGCAAGCTGTCCCCTTGGTCCCAGGTCTCTCCCCTTGATTCAGTCTTTCTCCATCTTGAATCCAAGCTGTCCCCTTGATCCCAGATATCCCTCCGTCTGCAGATCTCGAGAAGGTACACCCGCAAAAAGTCCCGATCGTGAAACCAGGAAAAGGGAGAAGAGTGTAGCCGTGTCACGGAAGCGTCCGCTATTCGAATCGATCGTCGTTGTCGTCAACGACGTCCTTGGTCCCGCGTTAAAAAGAACGGTCGGTTTATTCTTTTGTTTTCTAATTGCTCGTCCGCTCCGTCGTTAGCACGCACGATCGAAATTACGATCGCGTTTGTAGAAGACCGGTTTGCGCATAAGGATGGGAAAACCGCGCCGCATAGTCGGCGTCCGAGCTCACGATCGTTCGCCTAAGCGGACACGTGACGGGGCCTCGGCTCCGTTTTTGTTCACGGGAAGAAACGAGATTTGTTTGTACGTTTGCAAAATGCCCACATTTCACGATGTTTGCGTCACTGACACACATAATATCGGGACGCATGAATATTGATATACACGTTAACTATCATGGCGCTTTACCGGTTATCGGTGAGCCTCGCTCAACGCGATCGTACGATCGACGGTATAGTGGGGATCCTTGTTTATAATACATAATAGAGTATTCGTTGTTCATCCACCTATTGCTTTGCTAATTAACCGCTTTTCCTGGTTGATATTCACATAGGATGTTTACCTATTTTCGGTATCAGCTGTCCGTCTGCTTTTATTGGAAATATTCCCTGTTCATCTATTTTCATTCGAGATATTAAGTATTGATTTGTTTTCATTAGAAATATTAAATATTCAACTATTTTAACTAGAAGTACCAGATGATTATCTGTTTCAACTACAAATATTAGCTGCTTAGCTATTTTAATTACAAATATTAGTTACTTGTTTTAATTAGATATGTTAGAGCTAGTTACCCATTTTAATTAAAAATATTAGGTGTGTGCCTATTTTAACTAGAAATACTACGTATTTATCTAATTTAACTAAAGAACATTAGCTATTTAGTTATTTTAACTAGAAACATTAGCTAGATTATATTATTCACCTAGAAATTGTGGAGATCCAAGGATATATCCTACTCGTAATATTAGCGATCTAGCAGGTATACGAGTCTGGGATTATTACTGATAAATTGATATAGGTCCCTAGATATTAATGATCCTCCAGATGTACATGTGTTAGATACCCACGATTATTCAGAATCTGAAAATGCTGGAAATTTTGGAACAATTTACACGTAGGAACATTAAGGATCTCATAACACTAGTTAATGGGATCAGTTTAATGATATAGTGATCTTTAGGGATTCAGAGACATGCCTGTCCCCAGATCACCCATTGCCGACGTAACATCTGAAAGTACAAGAATCTCGGAATTTCAGAATACGTACACATATTCATGCGACACTCACACACGCTTTTATAACGTAGATTACCCCTATCCGTGTAAACTGTAATTATCATTTGTCAACGATACCTGGTTCATTAAATCGTCGAACGCTTATCGAAGCATCGGGACGATGCGATATATGGAGGGAAATTTGCCGGTCGAAAGAGTTCTATTAGAAAGCGGGCGGAGAGGAGGATAAAACGCGAGAGCAGAGTGGGAACGACGGCCCACCTGTTGCTTGCATCAGGTTGCCCACATTTTATCCGTAATTATCGCGGCGTCATCTGACTATCTTAGCTTAGATCATAACCGAACGTGACTTTCTCCGTTACATTATTCCGTTTACACGTTTTCAGCGGGACTTGTTATTTCACCGAATTATTCAATACCTCGTCGGTCGACGAATCGATCGCGACGTTTATGCGAATTCGACTCACAATCTTCACTCGAATGGAAAGTGCTCTTTATGGAAGCATCGAATTTTTTATTCGTTTTCAATCGAGTAGGCTTTTGGAAGTGTGGGACCTGGGGAATGTCGGAAATGGAGAATGTAGGAATCGGGGAATGTGGAAATTGAAGATTGCGGGAATCGGAGAATGTAGGAATTGGGAAATGCGTGAATCGGAGTATGTGGGACTCTGGGAAGGTGGGAATTGGGGAATATGAGAATGGGACAATGTGGGAACTGGAGAATATGGAAATTGGGGAATATGAGATTTTGGGTGTATGTGAATTGGGGAACGTGAGATTTCGGGAATCCTAGGATAGTGGAATGTTTGAATTGGGGAACGTGAGATATTGGTAATCTGAGAATTTGGGAATGTGGGAATCGGGAAGCGTAGAAATTGGGGAACGCGGGATTTTGGGAATGTGAGAGATTGTGAAAATGAAAATTCGGCAATGTGGGAATTGATGAATGTGAGATTTTTGGAATGTGGAAACTGGGGAATCGGCGATCGTGGGAAGTAGGTAATTAGCGAATGTAAGAATTCGAGAATTCGGAAATATGCAAAAACTCACACATTCAACTAGTCTAAGCTCGCCGTCAAAACTCGAAAAGTTCGACGATAAAAATCTCGAAAATAATGAAAACACGAGGATTTCTATAATGTACCAAATCCTTCAAAATGCAACAACCCAGTGTCAACCGAAACACAAAATCTCCGTCCAAATGCCCGGAATCTTTTACCATCCTCTTAAAATGCCCTGCTCCTCAGGCATTTTCTCGTAGCCGACGATAAATCATAAAAATCGATAAGAAGAGTTCGCATACCGCGGGAAACGATGCTACAATAATTCATTTTTAATCGACTCGTTTCGGCCTCGAAAGCGGGTATTCAAATTGAACGTATCGTCGATTTTACACCGCGATATAGGTTATCAGTTAGCCGCGGTTGTTTCGCTCTAGCTTTCACGTTATTTATGCTTTTATTTTTGTACCACGACGAGAAAGTTATTTATTGGCTACGTCAGGCCGAGTTAACGGGTTCGAGCATCGAGCGTGAATGAATCATACGCGTTCGTGCGCGAACGTGCGAATTCACCTATGCACGTATGCACATAATCCTACTTGCGACGGAAATCGACTCAAGGCTGTTAACATTTGCATCCTCCCACGTTTTGCACTTGCTAGTCTGTCTTCTTTTTCCGTTCGTTACAACTCGACGAAAATACTCGGGAAAAGAAACGTTGCGAGAACGTTTATCTCGTTTCGAACAGCGGGTCGTTATTTTTCTGGAATCTAGGGAAAATTGCGATGGGAAATTGGGTCCTCGTTTTCCGGTTCCTACTGGCTGGAAACACGCGATGCCACGATTAATTTCGAGCTCTATTAAACGCGAACGGGCGAGAACGCGTCGGCTTCACGAAGCTGTTAACGCGTTAAAAATAACGCCGCTCTGAAAGTTCTTCGAATGATCTTGAAACGATCGCCGGTTTCTAGCATTGTTGTTCTTATTTCCTGCTTTCTTATCGAATTTACAAACTGGACGAATCGGGACGTATCTGAGTATCTGCGCGATCCAGAACTCGATCGTGTGGCAGAGGGACACAGTGATTCGTTCGTATCTCGTTATCTGTCGCTCGCACGACAAAAATAGTTATCACGAAGTTTATAGCTTAAGATGTCCTCTACAAAAAAGATTTAACGAGTTTGTTCGTGGGAGCGATGGTTTTCACGCGAGATGGCTCGCAAGCGCTCGACCGTCGCGTTTTCGGACTAACGATAGTCGAAAAATTGAAGGCTGTCCAACGCGGAAACGTATGCTCCTACGGAAAAAGCTGATAGAACATTTTTTGTAGGAAATTTCCTAAGCTACACATTCGGTGATAAACATTTTTGTCGTCGAACCGATAGATAACGAGATATACGCTTTCGTGCGTCGACTGACCGTGAAATATGTAATAGTGGTCAGCCTGTTGTGAAATTGAATTATTTAATATTCCTTTTCTTATTTCTTTAATATTTTTCTCAACTTTCGCTGCGTTTAAACATCACGCGAATAACACACGTGATATGTAATAATATAATTTGTTTAAAATTGTTGATCTAAATCAAATGACGAATACGAGTCGCAAAGGGTTAAAATTTCCTTCGAAAACAAAGTACCTTGCATTAAATCTTGCCAGAAATTATTACTATGACCACGTTTATCCCCGGACGACAACGTCGTTCGAAGACGTCTCTAGTAATTAGTCAGAAAATGTTGTTGCGTAATTAACGAGGGTATATCAATGAAAATGGAAAAGAAAACGAGCGTATTTCGGGCAATGACACGATCACGTGTCCGGATTCGTCATTGTTCGTTGAGAACGTCAAAGTGCAGGACGGGCTGGTCTCTGCCCATCCCTGGGCATTGTGCCCTTCAAAGCGTTTTCATCCCATTGTGTACGACGACAATTCGACGCGCACAAGCGAGCGCAGTTGCAATCAGCTTACGAGGTCGTTTAGCGTTTAGAACGGGCCCGTGTCGGCCATGTTGCATCGATGAAAACGTTCAAGTTCCTTAAAAACACCGCACCTCTATGTTTTCGACGATCGACTTGTTATCTAGGCCGCCCACTCGAAGTTCGTGATACGAGCACTTTGGAATTTTTGGGTTTGAGGTTTTCAGGATGTGAGGATTTAGGCATTTGGGGATATGAGGATTTGGCGATTTTGGGATTTGGGGATTTGGGGATTTGAAGATTTGGAGACTTTGGGGACGTGAAAATCAGGGAATGTGGGAATTGGGAAGTGTGGGAATCAAGGAATGTCGAAATGGGGGGATGTGGGAGTGGGAGAATGTCGAATTTGGGGAATGTGGGAATCGGAAAATGTGGAAATTGGAAATGTAGGAACTGAAAACGTGGGAATCGGAAAATGTGGGAGTTGGAAAATGGGAAAATTGGAAAATATGGAACTTGGGAAAAGTGGGAATCGGAAAATGTTGTAATTCGGGAATGTGAAAATTTGAAAGTGTTGCACTATAGATCATTAATAATTTTGACAATTTCGTGATTTAAAAATTTCGTAATCCATGAATTTTGAAATGTGGAAATTCTCGGTAAATTAAGAAAAAAAATTCGAAACAATGCATTTATTAAAAAATTGGAAATTTTCACAAATCGAATAAGCGGGTTTCTCCAAAATTTCTCTAAAACGTGTAAACATGTTTATGGAGGAAAAACAAAGAGTAACGATCAGGTGTGATGTTAACTAATACAATAGTTGCACGTCGACAGAAATTACTATCAAGAATGCTAACAGTTTCGTGACGCAAAGTGGAGGACGACCTGTGACCTCGATTCATGAACAGATATCGTGCGAGTTCAAATCATGAATGGTTCAATAGACATTTTCTGAATCAGACAAATCGATGGCGTATCGATTGGCGGAAATATTCTTCGCCATGGGTTTATTTTCGCTCCGTTCTCGAATTAGATGTTTAAACATTTCTTTTTTTTCTCTTTCCACGTCTGTCGTGACCTACATTCCAAATTCCTCTTCGCGATTTGTCGTCCATGTTCTACGCGCAATTATTATGACTGTTATATCATTTTGTAACTTTTATTCATTTCTTGGACGTCTTCATACAGCGTTTCGAAGAATAATAGGGCATTTTATAAATCGTCGGATTGTCACTCTTTTTGAAATTTCTAACCCTAAAAATTTCCGCGATTCACAATTGTTAAACGGGTAAATTCTCGAACTATCGTGTTCAAGAATTCTATAATTTTTGAATCACATTTTCAAATGCACAAATTCTCAAATTTAAACATTCCCAAGTTCCATAACTCAAAAAGTTACGAATTCTCACATTTCTAAGTTCCCACATTATCTAATCCGCACATTCCCCGATTCCATCATTCCCAAATTCCCACATTCCCCGATTTCTACACTCGCCAATTACCGCGTTCCTCAATTTCTACACTCGCCAATTCCCGCATTCCCCAATTTCTACACTCGCTAATTCCTACATTCACTAATTTGTGCATTCCTAAAATCCCATATCCCCAAATTCCTAATTTCCCATTTCTCAAAATTAAAGAACTTAAAAAACCAGGCGTTCTGGAATCGCCAATTTCCAAATTCCCAAATTTCGTGGTTCCACGTAACTTCCACAAATTTCCCGACGCTTAAACCCCTGTATCGGAAAACCCCCAAATTTCCGAAATCCCCGAAACTCTCGGATTCTTCAACGATTTCGAAAATCCTCGTCCCCTCTGTGACTTTCTCTCTGGCAATACGCTGGCTCGCCAGTCGCGTAATTTTCATTTTTAAACCGATTACACGATCGGATTAAAACGGAGGAACGGATGTTCGTGGTGTGTCACGGCGAGTTAACGTTTTGCAGAAGACCGTGGCACATTGGCCGTCACCTGACCTTCTCGAAGGCCGTGCTCTAATCCCTGGCCTAAACGAAGCCTCAAGAAATCGTCGTGTCTCTCGATGCCTGGCACACGACGTATATACTCGCGTGGTCGTACGTTCGGGTGCACGTGTCGAGGGTGGGTCAGTTTAACTCTTTGAGGCACAGAATTTCTGAAAATAAAATAGACCCATGTTGCACAGAAATTTTATCGATTCTTGAATTAACCCCTTGCACTATAATAACGAGTTACACTCGTGACGCACTTGAACTTCAAATATGATAAACTTCGTTTATATTTTTAACACGGTTGAATGTTTAATTTAACAACAGTTTATTACAAAGAGATAGGACACCTTGTTACAAATTTATTCTAAAGAAATGCAACAATTTGTTGCAAGTTTGTCACAAATTAATTACAAAGGGATACAACAATTTATTACAAGTTCATACACAAACCTTTCGCTAATTTTAGTTGAAAAATTTAACATAACAAAGTATAAAAAATTGTTGCGAATGTATTAAAACTTGTCGAATAAACCAGGCTAGGATACTATGAAAATTGTCTATAAAATTGATGGAAAACAAAATTACTTCCTGAAAGAAATTGTAACTGTTTTAGGGTGGCACTCGAGGTGTTAAATCATAGGGAATACGAGGCATTTTATAGATAGTTAGCGACAACGATTATCAAAGACCCGTAAAACTTTTCATTTCTCGCTTTAACAAACTTCCAGCCGGTACAACGCGTTTCCGTGCTATTTTACAACCTTTTCGCGATAACGATTAAAGCACCTCGCCAGAACGTGAATATTCGCGATGCACGTTTTTTAATTATTCGCGTTTTGTTTTTTACGTTCAATTACGCTGGATTATCGAGCTTCGCTGTATAACTAACGTGTCCATGTATGTATGTCCGTGTGCCGCGTTATTGACAATCGCGATACGAAGTATGTTGGTACACGTGCATGGCCATGCAACATCACAGGCCAGTAATTATTGCGGAAAGAAGGGGGGAAAAACTGAAGGAAATGAGCGACAACCGCGCTACGTGGATTAATACTAGTTTTACTGAAACGTTCAGTAGCTGCGATCGGAGTTCGATTATTCGGCTTAAGTTGTTGGGAGAAGGGGAAATTGTGGATTGTGGGGATATTGGGACTTGGAAATTCGGGTGTTTGGGGATTCGAGAGTTTGAGAAGATGGAAAATTGGAGATTTAGGGATTTGGGGGGCTGGGAACTTGGGAATTTGGGGATTTGGGGAGCTTGGGATTCGGGATTTTAGAATTTGGGAATTTGAAGATTTGGGGAGCTTGGGATTCCGGATTTTAGAATTTGGGAATTTTGGGATTTGGGGAGCCTGGGATTCGGGATTTTAGAATTTGGGGATTTGTGTATTAAGGAATTTGAGAATTTGGTGATTTGGGGATTTGGGGAGCGGGGAATTCGATATTTGAGAATTTGGGCAATTGCGTATTTGGGGAGTTTGAAATTTCGGAGTTTGGAGATTTGGGGAACTTGGGATTGGGATTTTAAAATTTGGGAATTTGAGGATTTGGGGATCTTGGAATTCGGTATTTGAGAATTTTGGGAGCTTGAAATTTGAGGTTTTAGAATTTGGGGAGCTTGGAATTTAGGAATTTGCGAACTTGGGTAAATCATTCAAGTTCACAGTTGCATCGAAAGTACACCAATTCGTACAGTGTACTTACATGAGTATACCAGCAGTACACCTACATACACATGCATCTACATGCATCAGTTAACTCGTACTTCGATTCAAGATCACGCGAAGTTTTTAAAAAGCCAGACCTAGAAAAAAAATATATAAATAGCAAAAATTCGCGCGGAGAAAGTGGCCTCGCCGATCTATATTTTGATTGGTATAGTATTCCCGCAGTGTCTCGAACAGAAATAGGATGAAGAGGGCCGGCATATGTATGTATGTATAAAGAGCGTTGCAGCACGCGTGCATCCACGTGCTCGAGCGTCGAGCAAAGCAGATCCGCGAAATTGGATTTTGTTCGAGCGCATCGATCGTCGGGAAATGATTACTCAGGAGATTCTACGCGGCTCTTTCTCTATTTTTTTTATCGCGAATGTTATTCCGATACTCGACCAACTTCTAGATCAACACTTTGTTTGCTTACTTAAACAACAAACATGCAGTTGAAAATACAGCGGACTCTCGTCGGGGCTGCAACTACTATTCACAAAATCGTCGAATATTTAACACCGAAACTATCGAAATGGTTAAATGGTCATTTTACGTATTTAATAGTTTAAATTATAATATTTGAGATGTTTTTTTTTTTTTTTTTTTTGAGATCTATGACGATTTTCATCGTGACGAAGATTTAGTATGTGTTAATGAGAATTCGTATGTAATTCGTATTACATTGTTTATTCATTTGTTTTTTGTTTTAACTTTTATTGTATTTCTTTTTACTTCGAACGGTAAATGTCTCACACTCTCTGTTTTATGTTGGCAAAAATTACATTGTTGTTTAGTAGGTATCATCTTTGGTTATGAATTTTTATAGTCTTTTTTTATTGTTTTTTTTTTTTATGTAAAGTATAGTCTCTATTTTATTTGAGCAAAAAGTACATTGTTGTTTATGTACCACCTTTGACTATGATTTTTAAAGGATTTTTAAAAGAATATGATTTTTATTTTTTTATATAAAGTATAGTCTCTATTTTATTTGAGCAAAAAGTACATTGTTGTTTATGTACCACCTCTGACTATGATTTTTAAAGGATTTTTAAAAGAATATGATTTTTATTTTTTTATGTAATGTATGGTCTCTATTTTATTTGAGCAAAAAGTACATTGTTGTTTATGCACCACCTCTGACTATGATTTTCAAAAGATTTTATTTTTATTGTATTTATTTTATTTAGATTGCTGTATGATCCACATCTTCTATTTTATGTTAGCAAAAATTAAATTGTTGTTTATGGATCATTCTTGGCTATGATATATAAAAAAATTTCTTTATTGTATTTATTTTATTTTTATATACTTTTACGTAACTTTTTATTATTTTTAATAAAATATTGTGGCTTTTGTTGTACTTTACTCTAAGAGCAACGTCGACATAGTGATTCTTTGATTCTCTATTTTTGCACTTTGTGTTCGCAAAACGCACGGATTTTCGTGATTCCGCGAGAATGAATGAACCAACGAAACTCGCGAAGATGGTAAATAAAAAACGAGGATGCATCTTTCGTGGTAATCTTACCTCAGATAGCGAAATTCAGCGACATACGGGAGATAACGAGCGCTGAACTTTGCGTTTCGATGTTTGCCGAGTTTCGTATTCGGTGACCTAACGCGTTGACATTTTTTTTTTTTTTCAAACACGATAAATTCGCGTCGAACGATCGCGATTATTTAATTTCTCTCGGCGATTTCAGGTCGAACCGAAATTAAACGGATCTTTCTCTTTCTTTTCAGGTAAGCAGCATACATAATGAAATAACCCAGTCTAGTTTACATGTAGAATACCTCCGGTGTGCTCGTATGTAAGTAGAACTTTGTATCCTTTCACCAGATTACAGAATTCCCGAAGTATTTTCTGAATTTTCCTGTTATTACGATTTTTTCGGCGGATTTCGATCCGTTCAGTTTTCGCAAACTTTCGGATTGTTTGATTTACCAGATCATTTCTGCAATTTTCTGTATTTTCTAAATTCTCGAATCTTTCCGGGTGTACATATTTTTTGGGGACTCTGAATTAATGAATATATTGGAGTAAGAGCTATTATTGCAACTGGTAATCTCAATGATAAAGGAATTTGAGCTGTTTTGGTAAAGGGAAAAATTATTATCATAAGTAGAGAGAATCATGAGAATCACACATTTATTTGGTAGACTCATATGAGTCATTATGAGTCCAGTAAATAAATTCATGAGTGTAACAAATACATTTATGAATCTACTAAATACATTTATGATTCTATTAAATAAATTTATAAGTCTACTAAATAAATTCATGAGGCCATTAAATAAATTGTTGACACTATTAAATAAATTCGTGAGCCATTTAAATAAATTTTCAAGTCCGCTAAATAAATTCATGAGTCCACTAACAAAATTGTTGGGTATACTAAATAAATTGTTGAGACTACTAAATAAATTCATGAGTCCTCTAAATAAATTGTTGAGACTACTAAATAAATTCGTGAGCCATTTAAATAAATTTGCGAGTCCGCTAAATAAATTCATGAGTCAACTAAATAAATTTCTGACTCTACTAAATAAGTTTTCGAGTCCACTAAATAAATTTATGTGTGTACCAAATAAATTGTTGAAACTATTCAATAAATTTATGAGTCCACTAAATAAATGTATGAGTGTACCAAATAAATGAACAATCGTTTGAAAGCTTTGAATGTTTGTGAGCGACGAATATAAAGGATGTCCTGTTGCAATCTGCAGAAACGAGAGATAGAAGGGACGAAAGCGACCGAAAAGAAAACGTGCAGTTAGTCCGACGCGCGTTAGACGGCCGGCGTTAAGGTTGATAGAAATACAGCGACACAAATAGGCAGTTAGTGTTATCGAACGACCCGACTGCACGATAACGTCGGCCTCCTCGTGAACCACGCCGATAAACTTTTCGCTGGTTCACGCCGCTATCGGGAACTAAGATTTTTATTTTTGAAATGAAAAAATTTCACCGCGGAAGGCACATTTCGAAGGTTGAAAACGCGACTGTTTTGGAATCCGGGAAATTTGGACATTTCGGGGGTTTCGGGATTTGGGGATTCGGGGATTTTGGGGTTTCAGAATTTCGGGATTTGAAAGTTCGAGAATTTTTAAATTTGGGGAATCAGACATTTCGGTGTTTGTAAATTCGAGAGTTTTGGAATTTGGGGAATCAGAAATTTCGAGGTTTGTAAATTCGAGAGTTTTGGAATTTGGAGAATCAGAATTTTGGGGGTTTGGAAATTTGTAAGTTTTTGAATATAGGGCGTTGGAAATCTGGGGATTTTAGATCTTGAGATGATGCAAATTTTGGGGGTTTGAAAATTTGAGAGTGATAGGATTCGACGATTTCAGAATTTCGGGATTTGGAAATTTGCGAGTTTTAGATTTTGGGGGTTTGGAAATTCGAGAGTTTTGGAATTTGGGGAATCAGAAATCTGGGGATTTTAGATCTTGAGATGATGGAAATTTTGGGGGTTTGAGAATTTCGGGATTTGGAAATTTGCGAGTTTTAGATTTTGGGGGTTTGGAAATTCGAGAGTTTTGGAATTTGGGGAATCAGAAATCTGGGGATTTTAGATCGTAGGGTGATGGAAAATTTGGGGGTTTGAAAATTTGGGAGTGTTAGTAATCTCGCGACTTCAGAATTTGGGGATTTGGAAATTTGCGCGTTTTAGAATTTGGGGTGTTGAAAAATTGGGGGGTTTTAGAATTTCAACAATTTGAAATTTGGGGATTTTAGACCTTAGGGAGGTGGAAATTTGAGGGTTGTAGAATTTAGGGATTTGGAAATTTGGGGGTTTGAAAATTTGGGAAGATAAAAATTTGGGAGTTTTAGAATTTGAGGGTTCGACAAGTTGAGAGTTTTACAATTTTGTGCTTTGAGAATTTTAGAGTTTTCATCGCGTAACAAAATGCGATAATTGTCAACCTTTTCATTGACCCTTTTCACTACACCCTTTCAGTGGACCACTAACTTCGAGCTTCCACACAATTAATCAGATCTACAATTTAATCTTAAATTTATCAATTACACCTTCAATTCGATCTTGAATTAATTAAT
The DNA here is from genome assembly GCA_947623535.1 of Coelioxys conoideus. Lineage (NCBI taxonomy): Eukaryota > Metazoa > Arthropoda > Insecta > Hymenoptera > Megachilidae > Coelioxys > Coelioxys conoideus. Next base: position 4,245,937 of record OX392450.1, read on the forward strand.
TATACCTTCAATTCGATCTTGAATTAATTAATTATACCTTAAATTCGACCCTGAATTCAACTCGATCTTCAATTAACCAACTATATTTTTGATCTCTACTTTTATATTCTAAAATTACCTCGACAATTTCCTAAACGCAACTAAACACACAACTCTCGCAGACTTTTCGAATCTGAAAACAAAAGCTGATGAAAGCTTCTTGCAGTCAAGGATAAAAGTTCGAATAAAAAGTACAAGAGGCTCCGCAGATAAATCTGTATCAGAAGGAGAATGTCCCGATTAAAAAAAAAAAAAAAAAAAAAAAAACACCTCGAAACACGTTTCAAATTTATTGCTTTCACTTCCTGTTCATCGTTTCTGGAAATTTTTGCATCCGTCGAACGCGAAAACGGAAAATACGATGGTTTCGGTGTCGTTTTGTATTCGTGGCCCGTGTGTCGTGACCTTGACGAAAGGTTACGATGAATTAATGTCAAGGTCGCGATGATTACATAATCGTCGTAACCCCTTCAGCGTTGCAACGTCGGTGATAAGCTCATTTTTCTCTCTGTTTTCATCTCCTTCTCGCAGCGGGATTATCGGTTCTGGCTAATCGCGCTTACGTTTGCGGAGTTTACTATAATTACATCGATCGTTCGATGAAATAGCACGCGTTCTTTCATTCTTGCGAATTTTTCTTTTTTCTTCTGCGACGTTCTCGCTGTGTTTCTTTCTTCGAAAACGAACGCCGGGCACATCGTTATCGTTTTTTTTTTTTTTTTTTTTGGATTTCGGGAGGGACGATTAGGTATATTCGTTTGCGACGATTTCGCGGTTTGAGGACTGAGAAATTTAGGGATCTCGCGATTTGTGGTTTGGGAATTTTTGTATTTTGGGATTTAGGTATTTTGGAGTCATAGAGTGTTGGAATTTTGGGAATAGAGGATTTAGGAACTTTGTAATTTGGGGTTCAGGAATTTTTGTATTTTTAATTTTAATTTTTAGGAATTTAGGAATTTAAGAATTTAAGGAATAGCTGAACTTAGTAAGTTAGGAATTTGGGAATTTGGAAATTTGGAGATTCAGGAAATTGCAAATTTGGAGAAATTTGAGAATTTGAGGTTTGGGAATTATGGTACTTTTTAATTTTATAATTCAGAAATTCTGCTCATTTGGGATACGGTAATTTTAAAATTCAATGATTCGAGAATTTAAATATCTAGAAATTTACTATCATTTTTATTCCAACCTGAACTAAAAAAACGACATGACTTGTTATAGCCTCAAAGATCTCATTTTGTAAATAACGTACTACAAATGTCCAAATAGAATCAACAAGAATTTCCAAATTATATCCAGAAATCCAACCAAAAATAATCACTACTGTTACATAAAAATATAACATATGTTATAAATGTAATGTATGTATGTTACACACACAACATATGTATATAAAATACACAATACATAATATCGCTATAAAATGTTGTTTACGAACATGAAATAATAACAGTACACAGAAAAACAGTAATGAGAGCAGCAACTAGATGCGTTGCAGCCTCGACGGTTCATAGTAAGTGTATTAGGAGCAAATATAGCCCGTAATAGGGAATTTTGTAGATAAAAGTGGTGCGTCGATCGCGAATGCAGAACAACGTGCACATTAGTCTTGGCCGTGTTTTAACGAGCAGCCAACTGGGACCGGAGATACACAGTTTCTTTCCTTTCGTCGCGAGGAAAGTGAAATTGCCCGGGGACGTTGCACTCAGAATTTACTTTTACACGTAACTCTTCGTTACGGTATCCTTGGGAAACCGCTAGCTTCGCTCTTGCATTTTCCAATCGGGTACTTTATGCCCGAGAAAATTCATAACCAATTTTCGTTCTTACACTTTCGTTTACAGGCACTGTTTCTGTGTCTTCAAAATTGTCCAAGTTTCCAATTTAAGAATTTTTTCACTTTCGAAGCATCTGGTGTGAGAATTTGAGAAAAGTTCTCAAATTTCACAGTTTTCAAATTTTCAAATTTCCAAAGTTTGCAAATCACGAAGACTCGAAATCCAAAATTCCCGAAATCCTATATTTCCGAAACCCATCATTTCTGAAGCCCTAAAATTCCGAAATTCAAATATCCCGAAATCCTACTCTCCCGAAATCTTACTCTCCCGAAAGCCTACTCACCCGAAACTCCAAAATCCCGAAATCCTACTTTCCCGAAATTCTAAAATCCCCAAATCCTAATTTCCGGAATTCTACATCCCGAAATTCAAATATCCCGAAATTTTACTTTCCCGAAATTCTAAAATCCCCAAATCATAGTATCCGAAATTTTAAATCCCCATTTCCCAAAATTCTACAGTCCCAAAACCCGAAATACCCGGTATTCCAAAATTCTGAAATCCCAATTTCCTAAATTCCCGAAACTCAAAAGTGCCGTAAACCAAAACACCCCAAATCCCAAACTGTTCAAATGCAAAATTCCCGAAATCCTGAAATACCAAAATTCCGAATGCGAAATTCGTTTAAAACTCCCTAAATTCTAATGACACCGTGTACAACGGTATTTAAACCTCGAAGACGGGCGATGTAGGGGTCGGTACGACCCAGACGAAAACGATTACACGGTGATCGAGTCGAATCACGATATCGTCGTTGGTTGCTTGTATCTTATATAATCGGGTGTCGCGAGAAAGCGAGCGAGGATTTTTGCGATCTCGGTTCACTTTCCAGACGGTGTTCCCGATCCAGCGGAAGCGAATACAAAAACAAGATCGAATACAAAACAACGCAAAGTGAACGCGCGCAAATAAAAAAAAAAGAAACGGGAGAAAAATAATATGCACGAGAAGCGTCAGAAAAATCGCACATAGGAAAACTTCCTGTAACGTAAGAAACGTCGGCAACCGGTTCTGTGCACTGGCGGATATTAAAAGGTCTGCACGCGCAGCCGATCATTATGAAGGTTTACAGAAAAAAGCGAGAGGAGACTCGCGATGACTCTCGGAAGCTTTGATCTCGAGCTTCGTCGATCGCTTAATTAAAAAAGGAAGGATTTTGCAATGTGAGGATACGAGTATTTAGAGATTTGGGAGTTTAAGAATTTTGGGGGATGTAAAGATTTTGGGAGGTTAGGATTTGTGAATATGGGAATTTAGGGACATATTTTTGAGTTTTGTGAAGTAAGAATTTCGGGCTTCAGGAATTTGTGAATTTACAATTTTGGGGGTTTAGGTATTTGGTGTGTAGGGATTTGAGAATTTTGGAATTCGGGAGTTTAGGGATTTGGGAATTTGGAAACTTCGGAATTTTTGATTTTGGGAACTTAGGCATTTAGGAGTTTAGGGATTTGGGGATTTAGAGATTTGGGAATTTGGAAATTTGGAAATTTTAAAATTTGGGAGTTTTCGGATTTGGGGATGTGGAGATTTGGGAATTTGGGAACTTCGGAACTTTTGAATTTGAGAACTTAGGCATTTAGGAGTTTAGGGACTTGGGGATTTAGAGATTTGGGAACTTGGAAATTTGGAAATTTTAGAATTTGGCAGTTTACGGATTTGGGGATGTAGAGATTTGGGAATTTTGGAATTTGGAAATTTGCGAATTTGGGAAGTTAGGGATTTGGGGATGTAGAAATATGGGAATTTGCAAATTTCGGAATTTGGGAATTTGGGAGTTTAGGTATTTGGAGATGTATAGATTTGGGAATATAGGTATGTGGGAATTTTGAAATTTGGGAATTTTAGCATTTGGAAAGTTTTGAATTTGCGGATGTAGAGATTTGGACACTTGTAATTGCGGAATGTAGAGATTTGGGAATTTTGAAATTTCTGAACTTAGGAATTTGATGACACGAATCAGCGTAGAATCTGGAGATTTCACGGTTCGCGTGTTGGATAGTTTGCAAGGTTGAGGATAAACGATGATACGTCGTTCCCGGTAGATCAGTTGCACTCGAGTGTACATGCAGACGGATGAGATGTGCCAAGACATCGCCATGCAGGACTGACATTTGGATGGCCTCCTTTCTCCGGCTGGCACGTGGGTTCGTACTTTTCGGCGTGCAGCGAGAAAGTTGTTAGATATACCGAACGCTTCTAAATCGAGTGGTCAAACGTTTTCGTTTCGTTAATGGCCGCGAACAATCTATCATAGTGTCAGAATATTATTTCCTGCTTCAGAACATTTCATTCGGTTGTGTCTTCTCGGTTATCCGATTTGAACTCGTCAAATTTCTTTCCCTTTGATTAATCTACGAAGCTACCCTTTCATTAATCTACGAAGTATATCAAGAAATGATTTACCATCGAATGTATTGCAATAGTACAGGGTGTGTAATATATTATTAACCCATCACCTGCCAAGTGTTCACTTTCATTTTACCGCGTGAGTTGTATATTCACATGTCACACATTTCTACAGATTAGTCGTCGTCGAAGCAGAATAATTTTGAAAAATGTAATGCGACTGCTCGAATACACGTTTTATTTGATATAATCCTATCACAAGTAAAAAAAAAGATATACATTGTATATAAAATGGGTTAATGCGTTACAAGTAGCAAACAAATGGAGAAATATATTCAACCAGTCTATTTATCTGAATTATATACACAATCTTATTTGTTATTCATACGACTTATAAGAAAAATACAACAAGAATGGGTGCTCGACGTAAGAGCAGCAAGGGTTAAATTTTTATCAAACTACCCCCGTTCAAGGCCATCAGTTTCTTTCTATAAAAATGAAGTATCAAATTTAGAACGTTGTTTGAGATTGTCTGGTGATGAACTGAAGGATCGATAGTTTTATCTAAAATTAAAGTTAATACACGGTACATCATCTGTTACGTTATTTCTTTCTATTTTCTCATATTTTCCCTTTCGTAATCGAATCGATCGTTGGACGGGTAATCGATGATCAGATGGAATTGGTGTACGTTCGATGTTCGGCCGAAAAACGTCGTAAAGGAATGAGGCAAGAAATCGGCGGAAAAATGACGAACGAAGTAAAGAGATCGAAGAACGAGACTCCGTGGAAGAAATAATAGGCGCGTCTTCATTATCTCCGCCGGCCTCGTCCAATTAAAACTGTCCAGCGAAGAGTGAAGCGTATCAATTAAAGTCGGTCTGTCTGGGCAAGTAAAAGAAAGTGGCAATAATTGTCAATTATCGCCGTAGTAAATTATATATCCGATTGAACGCGGGGCCGGATAACGGGACGAGTATCGTCGTCACGGGAATGCACGGTAATTATCGATAAGTTCTCTACCACCGTACTCGCGATTATAATTCTCGAGAACACGATGATAATTCACGTGAATTCCCCGAAATGATGCGCTAGTCGCGAGTTCCTCCTTTCTCTTTCGAAACCGTCACGGATGCACGGAACAACGGGATTCGCCTCTATCGCGATACAGTGATACAATCGTCGTGCGTGTGGAAATCGCTAGGTATATGGGATATGAGCTAGGGATACGAGAGTTCTGCGACAGGGGAGTCTAGGAACATATGTGAGAATCTAGAGATATGGGAGTTCAGGGATAAGGGAGTCTTGGAATATGAAATTCTAGGAATACATGGTAATCTAGACATATGGGAGTATTAGATTCTAGGGATATCAAGATTTGGGATTGTCGAAATTTAGGGATATAGGCATTGGGGGCGTCGGAATCTAGGGATATCGAGATTAGAGAGTGTTGGAGTTTAGTGATATCAAGATTTGGAAATGTCGTGGTCTAAAGGCGTCGAAATTCTCAAATCTCCAAATTCTCGAATCCCCAAATCTTCAAATTCCCAATTTTCCTGCTCCCAAATTCTGAAATCTCCAAATCTTCAAATTCCCAATTTTCCTGTTCCCAAATTCTAAAATCCCCAAATCTCAAAATTCCTAACTTCCCTGCTTACAAATTCTGAAATCCCCAAATCACCAAATTCCCAACTTTCCTGCTCCACAAATTCTGAAATACCCAAATCTATACATTCCGAATTCCAAGCTCCCCAAATCCACAATTCCCCAAAATTCTCAAATACCGAATTCCAAGCTTCCCAAATCCACAATTCCCCAAATTCTCAAATACCGAATTCCAAGCTCCCCCAAATCCCCAAATTCTCAAATTCCCATATCCACAAATCCCCAAATTCTAATATACTGAATTCCAAGCAACCTGGGAGTGTCTGTGTCTCGGGATATCATGCTTTGGGAGTGTCGGAGTTTAGGAACCTCGAAATCTAGGGATATCGAGTTCTGGATATCAGTATCCAGGGATATCGGAGTCTAGGGACATTCAAGCCTGGGTATATCAGTATCTAGTGACATTTCGATCGAGAAATATCGTTATATACATTATTTAAAGCCTATCGAATAAACAAAGGTAGAATATTACGAAAATTCTCTATAACATTTATCGAAAATAATATTACTTCCCAAAAGTGATTGTAACTGTTTTGGGGTGGCACTCAAGGCGTTAAACCCATACGCGTAAAATCGAACTTCCTCGACGAACGTAAATTTCGGCGTCGTTAAAATCACGAATTTAGAAAGCCGCTCCGACGTATAATGTTCTTGTAAGTATGCGTCAACGAACGAAGAAAAGAACGAAATTGAAACTGGATCCTGAGATGCAGGAAGCGTTTTTACACGGCTCGTTTTGCTCCACCGATAAATCAATGTTCGTTTACTCTTGTTCGGCGATACGAGAAACACACATTCTGCGAAATATTCTCCTATGTCGCCGACTTATCTCGGTGGATCGCGTGTTCCGATTATGAACACGTTCGCGGGCACTCGAGAGAACGATTTGCTCGAACCGGGCAAACTTTGTACGAGGAAAACGACCGACGTATATTTACGCGAGGCAACTTTTTAACGGAACCCGATCTTATTCGTTGACTCGTTGTATTTTGTGAAAGCGCGGTGAAATTCCGTGATTCGATGCGGAATCGCGAAGACGTTTATCGACGTCGAGAAAATTAATTTGTCCGATAACGAATTTCTCGGAAATTGTGTCCGATAGGGAGTTCAGTGTTTTTTTAACCAGTTAACTGCGGAATTTAGTTTCGGAAATAAAACTCAAATCGATTATTACAAGCAATCAATGACGTATATATGCGACGAACACAGGACAAATGTTCCCGTTATAAATTATACGAAAGAAGCAAAGAAAAATGAGGAAAAATTACACTTTTATCCCATGAACAATTAATAATTTATTAATGTTAACAGCGTCGAAATGAAGTTTTGGACTGACGTGTATACACGTCGAACGCACTTCACTGGTTAAGGGTACAGGAAGAATGGAAGCAATAACGATCAGGTGAATTTTTTGTGTATCGGAAATCGTTAACGTAGGGAAATATGAACGCGTAATATTTATAACGTTTAATCTCATGGGGCAAGTCGCATCTTGATTGCTATCGGATAAAAATACCGGTATTCGAGTCTAATCAAAAACTAGATTCCGCGAGTAGGGTCGTAAATCAAGTCGGTTTATTTCTCGATTAACTAGTGACATTCACGACACTAGGAGCTGTCACCGACGTTCGATATTCGAGCATTTTAATTTGGGAATGTTCGTGTTTACAATTATTTTTTTTTTTATAAGTTCTATAACTCCGTATTCACTTGTTTTCCAATTTCTGAATCGTTGAACTTGTATATTTTTAAGTCCTCTGTTTTTTAGATTTTTAGATGTTAAAATTTTTGATTTTATAAATTTCGAAGGTTCCGAATTTCTGAATCTGCAGGTTTCTTGTTTTTTAAATTATCGGAATACCAAATCGGGAAATCTCTACATTTTGAAATTTCGGAATGGTCGTTGTTTTCCAAATTCGCAAATTTTCAAACTTCAAAGTTTCTAAGTTATGAAAATTCCAAACTTCATATTGCGCTACTCTCCAAATCCACAGATTCCAAAATCGCCAAATTTTCACGTGTCTATATTTTCAAATTTCCAACTTTCCTACTCTCCAAATTCCGAAATCCCCAACTTTGAAAATTCCTTAAATTCAAAATTCCCACATTACTAAATTTCAAAATTTCCAACTTTCCTACACTTCAAATCCCCAAATCTCCAAATTCCCAACTTTCCTGCTCCCCAAATCCTGAAATCCCCAAATCTATAAATTCCGAATTCCAAGCTTCCCAAATCCACAATTCCCCAAATTCTCAAATACCGAATTCCAATCTCCCCAAATCCCCAAGTTCTCAAATTCTCAAATTCCCAAATTCTAAAATACTGAATTCCAAGCTCCCCAAGACCCCAGACTCCCAGATTCTAAAATACCAAATTCGAAACTACTCAGATCCCCAAATCCCCAAATTTGTCAAATATCCAAACTCTCAAATCTCCAAATTCCCAACTTTTCTGCTCCCCAAATTCTGAAATCCCCAAATCTATAAATTCCGAATTGCAAGCTTCCCAAATCCCCAAGTCCCCAAATTCCTAACTTTCCAGTTCCCAAATTCTGAAATCCCCAACTCTCCAAATTCCTTAATTTCTACGTTCCCACGTTTCTAAATTTCCGAATTTCACCTACTCTCCGAATCCCCAGTTTCTTAAATTTCCAAATCTCCAATTTAGTCCGAGACGTTCGCGATTCCATACCAGAACGACATTCGTCGATCGCATATGTTTCCCAGCTCGCAAACATACACGTTCGAACTAGGAAGTTGTCGCGTCACGCAACTTTCACTTTCACCGAAATAACGAGGACGCGCACACGACAATTCTCCGCGAGTATGGTCATATCATTTTTATACCAACATAAATATACCCAAGTGCCGTACACGCATGCTCGTTTCGTGTTCCTTCATCGTACACACATGCTCGTTTCGTGTTCTTTCATCGCACACACATGCTCGTTTCGTGTTCTTTCATCGTACACACACACACGCTTGTTTCGTGTTCCTTCTATTTACGCACACACACACACACACGTGCACACGATTCCGTGGTACCCCTTTCTCTTTTCGGTGCCCTTTTTCTCTCTCCTCCTCCCACCCTGGCCCGTTTTTCTTCGCCTCTTTCGAAAGGAGAAATTCGACCGCGACCCGAATAACTTGCTCACGAAACGCGCTCGGTTCCCTCGAAAAATTACTATACACATAGTAGTTAATCGTATGGTCGCTCGTTTCGCGGTTCGGATAATGAGCCGCATTAACGTCACCGACCGTCAATTAATGCTTTGATAGAGTCTGTTCGATGATCGGTCGATCGTACGGATGTTGAAAAAAAATTCGAGGATTTCGTGCGATTCTCTGGAATGGAAGTTTTTAGAGATTCGCGAACGTGGGAAAAGTTGAAGTACGAGAATTCGAGCGTTCGTCGATTTTAGGAAGAAGGGTATTCGGGGATTTTGGAATTGACTAATTATGTGATGTTAAAAAATGGAGAGATCGGTGGCGGGATGATACGGTCACATAGGAATTTTTGAGATTCGAGAAATTGGAAATTACAGAATTCGGTGATTTGGAATTTAGGGATTTAGGAAATTTAGGAATTTAGAGAGTCAGGAAATTCGAAATTTAGGAATTTTGTAATCTGGAATTTTAGATTTTAGGAATTTAGAAATTTAGGGTTTAGGAATTTTGGAATTTTCGGACTTTAGATAATTCTGGAAATTGGGAGTTAACGATTTAGGACCTTAGGAAACAGGAGTTTAGAAATTCAGGAATTCAGGAATTCTTCCGGTAATTGTCGAAATCACTGAAACCGGTGACTCTCGTCGGAATTGTTGAAATAATCGGTAGAAATCTTGAAAATCGCGAATTCTCGCAGCCATTCAATAAATCGGACATTCGGTAACTCGATCACTTGGAATTCTACGATCCTGGAATCGTGGAATTTCGGAATTCCAACGGTCGAATGTCGAAATATCGAAAGACGTCCGATAATGCTCGATCCATTACCGCGTGCGTGTTACGGATTCTTAACGAGGAGATTCCTGATCCCGCTGGAATTCCCGTTCTCGTGGTATTCCAAGTGTATCATCGCAGGAGGTAAAAATCTCTACGTAAAACGGAATGTCAGGCATCCGTGGACGTATCGGCGAAGGAAAAGAGACGAGTTCGGTGGTAATCGGTGGCCAACACTCGCAGAAAAGACGACGACGTCTATTGCGACGCTCATTGACTCGAATCAAGTTGACCTAGTGAGGCACCCACTAGGTTGTTTAATCTAAAATTAATTCCTGACAGCTGCTGACCGGCCACACGCTCGTCCGATGCTTCTTCTTATTCCTCTGTCGTCTTTTATTATTCTTATGTCGTGTCAAGGCCGCATTCCAGTTTCGTTCGAACTTTCCGCGAGATACGCCTCGAAAATGGCCGCGAACAATCATTTCTTCGACGAAACACCACCAACCAGGTACGAACATCCATCTTTCCGATGCTCATCGATCTCTATCACCGATATTACAAACGCGGGAACAAAATTTTCCGCGAAAATCCTCGCGATTGACCTCGTTTTTCGACACCGGTTACTGCATCGATCTTGCATCGGACTTTCATTTTTCAAGTTGACTCATAGAAATACTATATTGTCTTCAATGTTATATTTGAACATATATAGCTGTGTATTATACATAACGCTTGCAAGTGAACATGACATAACGTCGAAAGAACATTTCAAAGAAATATTAAAAAGAGGGTAATGCAATATAGGTCCTGACTTCATTAAAAGTTTGCTCTTACGTTGAATTTTATGTACGATGTAATATACAGCTACATATGTGCACATATAATTAATAGAAAATATTGTCGTTTTTGTTTCTCCATTCCAAGTGCACTAACAATTTTCTCCCTCACTGTGATACATATATGTATGTATACATATACATATATACATATGTGTATACATATACCTATTGTATACGTATATTGTATACATATGTGGTCCCTCACATGTGATACCAGTATACATATGTTCATATATTTCGAAGGATGTATAAAATCGAAAGGAGAAGATATCCGAAAGGAAGAAGAGAAAAGTGACTCTCGATACTTCGACAGGACAATCGATCTCGATGTATCGGGTATTTCGATACACGTATCGTGTATTATGCGTTTTTCGTTCGCGAGGTTCGCGCAGCAATAATTCCATCGGGAGAGCGAAACACAGCGTCGCAGTTATTTACGGTTACACTGGTAATAACGTAACGACGCGATGATGCGAGTATTTTTGCTACGAACAGATTAGTATGCCGTTCAACGTGGTCGTGGTTGTAATCCTCTTCTACGTGTACCAGTAGCGAACCGTGTGTTCGAGTGTTTACAGACGCTTTAGAGCGTCGCGCGTTAAATACGGTCTGTTTAATGTCGGCACCGTCGGCGAAAGTTGACGGAATCATCATTTTAACGGGTTATTCGTCTCGAGCATCGTCAATGATTCCATCGATTGCGTAAAAGCAACTTTTCTTTTGTCTTCGTCGAATTTTTGGTTCTGAATTTTTCATTGAACATAAGTTCTTTCGAGGAAAGGTGCTAGGATTATAGTCTGATGCAGTTATTGCGAATAGGATCATTCGATGGACTTTGTACGATTTTGTACAAGTTTTCTACGATTTTGCACGATTTCAGACGATCTGAAACGATGTTCCATGGTTTCCTATGACCTCCAACGATTTTTATCGATTTTATACGACACAGATTGATTTTTATGGATTTCCTAGGACTTCGAATGATGCTTATGAATTTTGTATGACAGAGAATGATTTTTAACCATTTTATACGACAGAGATCCATTTTTAAGGGTTTTCTATGATTCCGATTGATTTTTAAGGATTTTATATCCCAGGGATTGATTTTCAAGGGTTCCCTAGGACTTCGAATGATTTCTCACGATTTTATACGGCTTCGAATGATTTTCCACGATCGAAAACCACTGACAACGAGCATCGACGATTCTTACCGAGTGAAAACGATCATCCACGAGTCTCAATGATTGACGATCGTCGTCGACGATTCTTACCGAGTGAAAACGATCATCCAGGAGTCTCAATGATTGACGATCGTCGTCGACGATTATTACCGACGTTCAACGATCGTTAACGATATTTGACGATTGTTAACGATGTTCAACGATTATTAACGATGTTCAACGATTATCACCGATATTCAACGATCCACAATGATCCTCGAAGGTTGTGAACGATGTGCAATGATTGTCAACGATGTTTAACGATTGACAACAATGTTCAACGATTATCAACAATGTTCAATGATTTTCAACGATGTTCAACAATTGTCAACGATGTTTAACGATTGTCAATGATGTTCAACGATGATCAACGATGATCAGCGATGTTCAACGATTATCAAGGATCCACAGTGATCCTCGAAGATCGTCAACGATCGTGAACGATCGATAGGGATTCTCAACGTCTGTCAAAGATCGACGATTGTTATAAACGATCGGCAATAATGATCAGCAACGATGATTGACAACAATGATCACCAACGATGATCAACAACGATGAACTCATCGGCAAGAGGCGGATATTCGTTTTATCGTGTAGCAAGAAGCCACAGGTTGTTGTTTCGGTGATCGGGGGTGTTCGCGCGAAAGAGAGAGAGTGGGGCGGGGGAGAGGGTGGGAGAGGGAGAGAGGAAGGAGAACGAAAGCAAAACAGAGAAGGAAAGGTGGGAGAAAAGGCAAAGAACCGTCGGGCACTTCCGCAATCTAAGGCGATCTTAGGCGTTTCCAGTCGCGTGACCGATCTTTTCCCCTCGTCTGGCCAGACAACTTGTTCTTTCCGTATTCACTCAGTTACGTCACTGGTTCACTTTTGCAACGAGCCGATCAATTTCGTCGTGAAAGTTCCCCGACCGCTTTCGCACCGTTTCCTTTGACATCGCCGACGAACACATGTCTTTCTTTCCGCGGAACTCTTCCATATATTTCGTTGCTTTCGACTCGATCGTTATTCCCACGAGGACCTCGGTTTCCGATCGATTTATCCGACACCGATATTTCGACGCTCTCGAGCGATATTTTATTTCAATTTTCTCTCGCGATATTCACTTTTCTGACGCTGGAAAGTGCTGAACTTTTATTCGTTCTTTTGTTGCAGTCGAGCACAAGTTCAGTTGTACTAGATATATTTATGAAAGGTTTACGTAGATGATTTCTTGATACTTTAAGATGTATATCGATGAGTTGGAAGTGTTATTTTATGACAATTTTCTGTCATGAATTTTTAAATGTTCAAATTTTGCACTCTTTTATTCTCTGAATCAATGGACAGTCGAATCACCAGATTCATGCGCACGAATTTCTAATTCTCTTACACTTCGAATACCCAAATTCCTAAACTTGTATATCTGCAAATTTTGCACTTCCCTGCTCTCCAAATCTCCAACTTTCCAAATTTGTTAATTTTCCAATTTCTCAACTTCCCAAATTCCTAAATTTCTAAATCTCCAACTTTTCTACTCTCCAGACTCCCAGATTCTTAAATCTTCAAATTTCCAAATTTTGAACTTCCCAACTCACCGAATCCACACATTCCCAAATCTCCAAGTATCCAAATGTCTAAATTTTCCAGTTTCCCAACTCTCCAAATCCCGGATCTTCAAATCCCCAAATCTCCAAATTACAAAATTTCCACGTTTCCAAATATCTGAATTTCTATGTTCCTTATTTTCCAAATATTCATCTTCCCAAATTTCCGATTTCCCAAATTTCAAAATCTCCTCCATATCCCCAAATCTCCAAATTTCAAATTTGTCTACCCTTCAAATCCGCTGCTCTCCCAAATATCTAAATTTCCAAATTTTGCACTTCCCTACTCCCTAAATCCCCAAATCCCCAAATCCCCAAATTCCTAAATTTCCAAATATCAAACTTCTCTCCCCTTCAAATCCCCAGCTCTCGAAATCTCTGTACTCCCAAATATCTAAATTTCCAAATTTCGCACTTCCCTACTCCCCAAATCCCCAAATGCCCAAATCCCCGAATTCCCTCATCACAATTTCTCGTTCGAAGATCGTCGAATCGATACGCAATGAACGAGCTCCGTCACGAAACAAAATCGATCAACGATCGAACAATCGATCCGCGGAACAAAAGCGGAGACGAAGTCAGTCTCGTAGAGAATCGAACAGCGGCGATATCCCGATTGGTTGACAACGGATTTCGAAAGGCAACGCGTGTCCTTCGATGCTCTCGTCCTTGGCAATGGAACGTAGCCACGCTCTCGGATCCACGTAATAGCGGCAGTCCTTTTAGTTGATCCTTAATCGCTACATTCTATGCAACTTCGATCATCCGCACAATTATTCCGCGACTTTCAACCCTTACGTAACACCCGCGGAAAAAAACATTTGCATGTGCCTGATAGTTCGTTTCGCAAGGATGCGCCACGCTGCGCGATATCCTTGAAACCACTCCTGAATGCCGATCAAATTGGACACAAATTGGTCGACGAACGAAATGCTTCCTTGTTAGACACCTTGGTGTTTGTTCGTGTCCCTCGTTCTTTTATTTATCCTTGTATCCTTGTGTTTGATCGCGGGGTCCTTGTAGGGACTATAAAATTAACGAGGGATTGACTCCATTTAAGGGAGAACCTCCATGTAGAAAGCCGAAATTAACCCAAGGATCGAAGAATGTAGAAATTTTCAAATTGCAAATTGCGGATCCAAGAATTTGGAAATATATCGATTTTTAAATTTAGAAGTATGTCGATTCGGACATTCGACAATGTAGGGACTTAAAAAGTTGAAAGCTAAAACATTCAATCATTTTCGTATCTAGGAAAGTTGCAGATTTAAGGATTGTAAAATTTAAAGATTTATAAATTTATAAATATAAATCGAACGATTTATCGTTTCTCTGAGTCCACATAAGTGTACACAGTTAATGAGTCTACATCGATAACACGGTTCAATGACCATAGTGATGTCCTTTTTGTTCCAGGTAAGTCATCAATTTATTTCATCAGAGGACACCGTGGCGATGGTTGAAGCTTTTATTACTTCTGGGTAATGTTGGCAAAAATGATACTTTTACTAATATCATCGAAAATTTCGTCAAATTTCTACGCTTAAATTATGCTACCTAAATAAGTACTCGTAAGAAACTATGTATAATAATAATCGATAAAAGAAACGATTCAATATCCATGCAATACGATATTAATTGTTTCCGCGAAAATATACACCGTCCACGTGCTTCTGAATATATTTACGAATATAGTAGTAGCATACTACCGTGTTATGTACTATAATATAATATGTATAGCAGGATATAACGGCGGAAGTCCGAGACACGGTGTTCCGTTAACGATAACTCGCTTCTGGAGACGTTTTATCGTGTTTGTCGAAGCAATTACACGGATCGATAGTAGAAAGAGAAAGTTCAGAGGGGAGCAAGAAATCGGTAAGGAAAAAAAATCTAATCGTGTATCGTTCTCGCAGTTATATAGCGAGCTCGAAAATTATCGATGCGTTTTGCTCCTCGCGTTTTAAGAATATCCTTATGCGAATGTTTGATTGAACGAAGATGTAAGGGGCAGAGTCGAAATCTTTTTAGGGTTCAAAAAAATTGTCGCTTATTTGGACATTCGATATTGTGGAAATTTAGAAACATTAAAATTTGGGAAATTTGAGAAATGCGAAAATATATTGAAGAATTGGGAAATGCGCAAATTTGGATATTTAAAAATATTAAAAGTGGAAAGCATGAGAATACGGAAATTTAGAAATTAGCAAATTTTTTAATGTAAAATTGGAAAATATTATGATAGAATTAGGGAATGTAAAAATATGGAAATGTAGCTATTGGAGAAAGTACAAATATGGAAATATATAAATGGAAAAATATTAAAATTTAGAAATGTAAAAACATGGAAATTTAGGAATTTGAAAAAATTGAAACTGGGGAATAAAAAATGTATTAAATATCACAATTGGAAAACATAGAAATATATAAATTTAGAACCTGGAAAACGTAGACATCTAAAAATACAACTGACAAAAATGAAAATTCGAAAGTCCAGAAATTCCAGAAACCACGAAGTCCGTCGTTGTAAAATCTGTATAAAATTCGGTATATTTCAAGAACTCAGTTAATCTTTAATTTCGAAAATGTAAAAAATACAAAATTTCAAATTTCGCGAGCATCCCATGCGTGAAACGCTACAAGTTAGAAATTCAGGATGAACGAGCGCCAGTTAAATGGACACACGTGGAAGACCGTATTCACGATTTAACAGATCGTTTCACAGACGAATACGTAATTTCCTCGGCGATTATGAAGCTGTCGCGTCAAACGTTTCCAGCCGAGTGTGTCGCTTGTGCGCTCGTTGAAATCACTTCCGGTTCAACAGGTCCTCTTAATCGAGTTTCTTTTCAGATGCCTTTCCTCGAACGAATTCGCACCACGAATTTCTAAATAATTTTCTATACCCCAAACTCTTACAGCCCTAAATTTCTATCTCTCCAAACTTCTACATCCCCAAATTCCCTATCTCCCCAAATTCGTACAGCCCCAAATTTCTATCTCTCCAAACTCCTACACCCCCAAATTCCCTATCTCCCCAAACTCTTACAGCCCCAAATTTCTATGTCTCCAAACTCGTGTATCCCCCGAACTCCTATATCCCCAAATTCCCTATCTCCCCAAATCCGCTTTACCCGTTTTACTATACCTCGGTACTACATCGGTATTGGATCATAAATTGTATCTCGTTTAATTAAACTTGTGCCGCATAATTACCATTATCGCGTGTGTGGCTACACGTGTCCGCTTTCACTGTACCAACGCGTTAACTTTGGGTTGATTGAACTGCGAAGCACGTTTCCTTGAAAAAACAAATTTCAAGGAAAAATTGCATTCTCGATTTGTATCTGTCGAAGATGCAAAATGTACAATTTCGTATTTGCAATTATTTGAATATTACTTAAGCTTCCAGTTATGAAATTCTGCATTTATCAAATTAATGAATCCCATGCACATTTATAAATTCATAAAACTGCACATATTTATATTTGCAAATTTCTGAATTAAAAAATCCTGAAATCTATAAGTCTTTATATTTCCAAATTTTCTAATCCTCAAATCCCCAAATCTGCAAACCTTTAAATTTCCAACTCCCCAATTCCACATCCCCAAATCTCCAGATTCCCAACTCTAAAAATTTTTATATTACCAAATCCCCAAATCTCCAAATATTTATATTTCCAAATTTCCAAATTTCTATATTATCGAATCCCAACATTTCCAAATCTTAAAATTTGCAAATCCCCAAATCCCCAAATCTTAAAATTTGCAAATCCCCAAATCCCCAAATCTTTGTATTATCAAATCCCGAAACTTGAAAAATCGCAAGAGTCTCAAGTCACGATACACGTAATTCGAGCAATTCGGTTTCGAGACGGAAAATGGCGGTCCTAATTGCTCCGAAGAAAAACCAAGAGAATCACGCGGTTCTTCTGATACCACGGTCGCAGTTTCCTCGTCGTCGTCGTCGGAATTAAAGAGAATATTACGAGCAATAACGGTTTTTCTTCGAAGCAAGAACGACACAATACCGAGACAGTACGCGGTAGAAGCCGGGGAGACGTGGCTTGGCCTGGCAGCAAGTGAAAGTTGCTCAAACCACTTTCCCCTCGGGCAAACCGAGCGAGCGAGCAAGCGAGTTACCGACTTCCGGGCTGGCGATCCCGCCGCAAAATGCCAGAGATCCATCGCCCTGGATCGATCGATCCGTTCCACGTTAATTCTTCGTTTCGAGTCCCATCGTTCCACCAATTCAATCTGTCCTACACCAACTGTATTCTTTTTTATTTTTTATCTTATTTTTTTCTTATTTCTCCTTATTTTTTCTCAATTTGTTCTTATTTTGCCTTATTTTTCCTTATTTTTCATCTGTTGTATTTCATTTTTCCTTGCTTTTTATCTTATTTCCTTTTTTACTTTTTATCTGTTTTATCTTATTTATTCTAACTTTTTATTTTATTTTTTCTTGCTGTTTATTTTATTTTTTATCTTATTTACCTATTCGTATCTCAGTTCGATACATTGAATAGGTACACCCAATGAATGCATGCTCTCTCCCCAAAATCCCAACATTCCCAAATCTCTACAGCCCCAAATTTCTATCTCCCCAAACTTCCGTATCCCCCGAACTCATATATCCCCAAATTCCTTACACAGTTATCGTCTCGAAAGGCTGTAATTATCGGTCTCGAATGGGCATATCAATCGTCACGAATCGCGCAGCCAGATGATAAATACGCCCAGAGAGATTTCATTCTACCGGAGCTTTTTATTTGGTGCCGGGCAAGATCCTGGCGCGCGCTCGCTTTCTTCGCTTCCTGATAAAGCTGAAACGCGCGAGCGTTTTACGCGTTACGCGGATAGGTTTCACGCACGCAACAACGAAATCGTTTCCGTGTGAAGGTGGGAAGAGAGACAGAGAGAAAGAGAGAGAGAGACGGTGTTCGATAGAGAAAACAGAAATGGAAAGAGGAAAGAGAAGAAAGGTCGCGCACGATTCTCTCTTCCTGCCTCACCAACCTGGCTCTATCTAGCTTCCTTCTTTCTTTCTTTCTTTCATTCTTTCTTCCTTTCTTTCGTTCTTTCGCCTACTACTCCACCTCCCACTGATTCTCCTACTCTCACCGTGGCTAACCAACGATTTTAATGAACCATGTGCTTCCCCACCATCGGACACGTGGATTTCTCTTTCATCCGCAATCTGATTTCTTCGCCAACGCTGTTCGCGAACCGAATATACCATTTCTGTTCACCGTGTCAATTCTCTACACTCTCTTCTTCAACTATTTTTCTTCCCTTATATATATATTTTTTTTAATCTATTCCCCCCTTTGTTCTTCGACTTTTGTAGGATTCATTTGTTATTCGGGGGACATGGGAAGTCTTGTGTTGGTAGTCCAGAAATTTTCAAAATGTTTCCATGTTTGAAATTTACATTTCTCCATGCTTGAAATTTTCCTTTTTCCACGATCTCGAATGTTTCCATACTCAAATTTGTATTTAATCAATATATATTTTTGGACGATATTTATATGTACAGTATGCATGTACGTTTGACTAATTATACATTCAGTATATATACACATTAGCTGTTCATACATACTGTATGTATACATAATTGGCTATTTATATATACAGTATATGTACACAGTTATTATAATAACATAATAAACTATTCACTTATCATAACTTAACTGACTAACTCAAGTAAATAAACTTGCTAAATTGTATATACATACTGTATGTATAAATAGCCACATCCTATCTTTCTAGACCTCCTAACTCCCTAGATCTGTATTCCTCGGTCCACAGACTCTAAAATCCTCATGTTAGTTTCGAGTCTTTATACGAAGGTCCCCAAATGGAAAATAAACTAATTGGTGCAATCATTCGATTTGCATCCTCATTTTCCCCACATTCTACAGTCCTTACATTAGACCCTACCTCTTATCCATAGGTCCACAAATGGAAAATGAACTAGTCTGTGTATCTATTCGTGCATCCTCATTCTCCCCAGATCCTAAAGACCTTGTATCGCGCTAAAAAATCCTTGTATTACACTCAGAAATCCTTATATTGCAGTAAAAAATCCTTGTATTACACTCAGAAATCCTTATATTGCAGTAAAAAATTCTTGTATTACACTCAAGTCCTTATATGGTACCAAAGTCTTCGTATTACACCCCAGTCCACATCCGAAAGTCCCGAAACCGAAAACAAACAAGTCGTTGCAGCTATCCGACCTGCATCTCCACTTTCCCCTAGATAAACCAAGCAACCGTCGGCTTTGTGTATGCAAAATAGTCATTTAGTGATCTTTCGAGCTTTCTCCGAGTACCAATAAACGTTAACCAGCGTTCACGCGTCGAGCGGGCAGCGTTCGAAAAGGTCAGAACGAGATGATTGTTCGTCGTCGTAACGGACACAATAAATATAGTTTCCATATTTTCTCCGAGATACCCGCGTATCCGGAATCAAGATCGAAACACGACCGCGATCGTTATCCGACGGTGATCCCCGTGAAAAAAAAAAAAAAAACGTGGCCGATAATACGATCGAAGGAACGAACGCGTCGTTGGAAACGGGTGTATTCGAGTTTCTCTCGATGTCCCGTGGAAAATATGGAAGGGAGAACGACGGGGAAAGGGAAGGAGAAAGAATTTGGTAAGGAACGAAAACTTTCCCTTGCGACGCACACTTCTACACGCGTGTAGAAGGGGACACGCATTTCCTGATACACCGAAACGGGAACAAATAGCGGTACGAACGAAACGCACGGCGTTGATTTTGTTTTCGTGTACACAGAAACGATGATTTTCATTGAAATTCGGTAATTGTGGTTAGGGAAAATTTTGGAAATCGGTGATTTTCGGGCGTTGATAGAGCGAAGATGGAGATTATTAAAAATTTAGCAACTCAGAGAGGGGAATTATTGAAAGGGGATGGTTGAAGCAGTCGACAATTAAAAATTTAGGGATTCGAAGATCGATTTCAGAAAGGGGAAATATTTGCATCTGTTGAGAGAAGATGACAATGAGTACAAATTTGGGGATGTGTATACATGTGGAGATTTTTGACAATGTAAGTGTTCGAATTTGATGGTGGAAGTTGAAAAATGGTGCTTTTGAAAATTAGAAACTTGTGAATCGGGTGGATGAAGCCATCGATAATTGCAAAATTTTTGAATTTTAAGCTTGAAACTTTTGGAAATTAGACATTTTTGAACCTGGAGAGTGGAACAATCGATAATTGGAAATTTAGGAATTTGAGAAATGTGACTTTTGAAAATTAGAAATTTGTGAATTTTAATTTTGAGTTTTTTGGAACTTCGAAATTGTTGAATTTGCAGAGTGGAGCTATCGATAACTAGAAATTAAAAAATTTGATAGAAGATTTTCGATTTGGATATCGAAGAACTTGAGAATATAGGGATTTGGGGATTTGGAAATTTGAAAGTTGAGGAGATTTGAGAACTTGGACACCTAGGGAATTTCGATAGTAGAGAATTTGAAAGTTCAGTGATTTGAGTATTAGAGAATCTCGAAATTCGAATATTTCAGACTCGTGACGGACGGAAGAAACGCTGTGACAATCACTGAACGGATTTTAGAACGTCGATTGACTGTTGGACGTTAAAAGTGACAAGAGTCTCGCGACTAACGGGCTGAAACGCAACCAGCGACGTACACGTCCTTGGCCGCTCCTCTGATAGCCTCCGGACCTCCTGGGAATCGTTTCCTGTCGCTTCGATGCACACGAGCGTGCAACCAACGACATCCACCGTTCTCCCTCGGGAACCTTGTTATGTACACTCGCGCATTCGCGCCTATTCGCATGAAAATATTCGCTCGATCGGATTGCCGGACCATCGTTTCGACGTACAACCGCAGAACGATACCGATATGTCCTCGGTCGTTTCGACTTTTCACATTCTCTGCAATCTTATGTGTACGCTGCGCATACGAATGCGTTGTATTTTTGGACCTCGGTTGATGGAAATTTGGGGATTTCCAGTTTGCGCGTTTGCTCGCTCGACGATTTTTGTGAATGGAAACTCGCGATTTTAGGATATGGGAATTGGAGACTCGACGATTTGGATGCTTGGAAGATCGCAGATTCGAACATTGGAGAATTTGGAGAGTTAAGGATTTGGTGACTCGAAAGTTTGGGAGATTGGGGATTTAGATATTTGAGAATTTGGGGACCTAGGGATTTGGGGATTTGGAAGTTTGGAAGATTGTAAATTTGGATATTGCAGAGATTGGGAATCTAGGGATTCGGGATTTGGAAATTTGGACATTGGAGAACTTGGGAACCTAGGGATTTGGAAATTTGACAGTTGAGGAGATTTGAGAACTAGGGAACCTAGGGATTTGGGGTGTTGGAAGTTTGGAAGATTGCAGATTTGGACATTAGAGATCTTGGGAATCTAGGGATTTGGGAATTTGCAGATTTGGAAGTTTGGAAGATTGCAGATTTGGACATTAGAGATCTTGGGAATCTAGGGATTTGGGAATTTGGAGATTTGGAAGTTTGGAAGATTGTGGCTTTGGACATTGGAGAACTTGGGAATCTAGGGGTTTGGGGATTTGGAAATTTGGTTATTGGAGAACTTGGGAACCTAGGGATTTGGGAATTTCGATAATGGAGAATTTGGAAATTCAGAGGTTCCAGAAATTCTAACAAATAATTATGCGAAGGTAGTTCAAGGCTCGAACATCGACGGCACGAAACGAGGAAAACACACACACTTTCGTCGAACAAATGCGCGGGAAAAGCTGGCGCTCGAATTTACGTAATCGCGACGCAAAAGTCGAAGGAAACAAGGATCTGGTGAATTCACGTACTGCCGGAAGTCGGCTGCGACCGCGTGCGTTCCTTAAAATGCTTTCTCTTTTCGATCACGCTCCAATTAGTGCGCTCTTCTCTAATTACAGGCACGGCCTTTAATGATTACACACGAGAACGGGGAAACGATTCCTATTTTTACGTGTCGATGTTACGTGTCTTTCGACCGGAAATGCGCGAAAGAAAAGAAATCGAGATGGATAGCACAGGAACGTCGTTCCACTTTTATCCGAACTGTGTCGTTCGGTAATCGTAACCAGAACAGAAGACTTCTTCAAAGTCATCGTATATTCTTCAACGAATTTGGAAAAATCGAAGACAACGGTAAATGAAAATACTGAAAACTATCGTGACTGAACGATGGTGTTAACATGTTTGAGGTAGCATCGAATTGATAATAATATCTATTATGTTACCTATATAATGATAATAAGTGATAATTATTGTATATCAATAATCACAGATAACAATTATAATCTATTGACTATTGCCTATTAATAATCGTAGGTGACTATTATTTTCTATTGATTATTATCTATCAATTATAATAGGTCATAATTTATGTATATTAATAATGATAGGTACTAATCAGGATCTATTGATTATTGCCTATTAATAATCATAGGTGAATATTATTTTCTATTGATTATTATCTATCAATGATAATAGGCGATAATTTATATACATATATTAATAATAATAGGTATTAATTATGATTGTGTTAATTATTGCCAATGTAATATTATTAATCATTAATAGTTATTACCTCTCATTATTATTACCTAATTATTACCTATTAACAATTAATAATTGTTGTTACCCAGTCATTACCTATTAACAATGAATAATTATTATTATCTAGTTATCACCTATTGACAATGATAGGCAATAATAATAGGTAAATTATTATATTTGATAACTACCGCCTATTAATAATAACAGATAATAATGAAATTTCATAATCGAATAATACACGATAATCATCGAACGACGTAATCGAGTAATCGTTCAATTTTTGAGTGCAAGTAAACTTCGCTATCTAAAGTATCTAGCTTATTTTCACACGTGGCATCAGCCGATGCATAACCGAGTAATTGATTATCCTTTTAATGGCGAACTTTCAGAGAAGCATAAACGGAAACTCGGAGAAATATTACTAGAAATAATGAGGCTGCCGTCGTACTTATTTGCGGGGATATTTGAAATGCAAACGAAACGAAACGAGCACAATTTCTTCAGGTCTGCACACGTACACCGTTATCGCTCGGACTATTACCGCAACAGCCACGTAAAAACACAGGAATTTCATATTTTTATGTATAGATACGCGTGCATGGTGCTATCTCTACGTTTTAGCGACCTTATTGCCGATATCGTTCGCTAGTTTTCCAACTTATGTGTGCAGTTAACGCAAAAGTTCACTTTTCCTACTCTTCGTCGCTCCAGAAATACTAACTCAAACAGTTGGTTCATCTCGTCGATGAAAAATTAATTTGACCGAGATATCTATTAAATTTTAACCGCGGCCGAGTTCGTCGGTCCTTGAAGATTCTCGAGGATACAATTTTCAAGAAAAGAGAAGAAAATATATTCGACCTTGGACGCTCGACAAGCATTAATAGATATCTAGGTTAATAATTAGCGATGGCTACGATTAATCGATGGAAATGCAAATGACAATTGTTCAGTGTACGTACGCTGGAAGATGGGGACACGTTTCGGGATCTGGGGAATCTAGGAATTCCACGGTGATTCAGAAAATACGCGGATCCAGAGAAGCCGCGTATCTCGGAGCGCAGAAATATTTAGAAAATCTGGGGACACGTAGGAACGCGTAGAAATTGAAAGAATTTAGGGTATCTAGGGATCTAGAAAGTTGTACGCGAGAAACGAAATCTGATAGTGAACTATCGTGTATGTTTAATAATTAAAGCGTGGATACAACGCGAATTTATTATATTATTGTGGATAATAAAAATGAAGGTGAATCGAAGCTTGAAAAAAAAAAAGTGAACGTTGCGATAGTGTTGGTACTCGCGTGCATTCTAATTCAAAGAGTTAAATCGACGTTTTTATAGAGGTTCGACCACAAAACGTGCCATTTGTTCGTTGAGGTAGCTTAAAGGTGTATGTACAGGTGCGCCACAAGGACGTAGGAGACCGGCAATTAAGGTAATATGTATCTGCATGCTGAATTGACACGTTCCTCGTAGCAATTTCTTCGAATGAAGAGCACAAAAACAATCGTGAAATTCGTGAAGTTCGTATTTTAGCGGGATCGATGTTGTTCGCGAACAATCATAGGGAATTCGCGATTCGGGACTCGAAGATTTAGGGATTTGGTGACTTGGAGATTTGGAAATACAGGAATTTCGAGATTTTCTGATTCAGGGATTTTTAAATTTGGAAATTTGGGGAATTATGAATTTGAAGATTTAGGGATTTGTAAATTTAAGAATTCGGTGATTTTGGAATTTGGAGAGTTAGGGATTTGTAAGTGTAAGAATTCGGTGATTTGGGGATTCGAAGATTTAGGGATTTGGTGACTTGAAGATTTGGAAATACAGGAATTTCGAGATTTAGAGATTTTCTGATTCAGGGATATTAAAATTTGGAAATTTGGGGAATTATGAATTTGAAGATTTAGGGATTTGTAAATTTAAGAATTCGGTGATTTGGGAATTTGGAGAGTTAGGGATTCGTAAGTGTAAGAATTCGGTGATTTGGGGATTCGAAGATTTAGGGATTTGGTGACTTGGAGATTTGGAAATACAGGAATTTCGAGATTTAGAGATTTTCTGATTCAGGGATTTTAAAATTTGGAAATTTGGGGAATTATGAATTTGAAGATTTAGGGATTTGTAAATTTAAGAATTCGGTGATTTTGGAATTTGGAGTGTTAGGGATTTGTAAGTGTAAGAATTCGGTGATTTGGGGATTCGAAGATTTAGGGATTTGGTGACTTGGAGATTTGGAAATACAGGAATTTCGAGATTTAGAGATTCGATGGTTTGGGGATTTTGAAATTTAGAAATTTGGAAAATTATGAATTTGGAGATTTCGTGATTTGCAAATTTAAGAATTCGGTGATTTGGGAATTTGGAGATTTAAGGATTTGTAAATTTAAGAATTCGGTAATTTGGGAATTTGGAGAGTTAGGGATTTGGAAGTGTAAGCAATTCAGTGATTTTGGGATTTGGGGAACTAGGAATTCGGAGTAAGTCTGGATTTGGAAATATAGGAATTTGGGGAATTAGAATTTAGGAGATTTAGGAATTTCGGGATGCGTAGATTTATCAATTTTGAAATTTAGAAATTTGTCAATTTAGTCATTCGGCAATTTAAGAACTTAAAAATTTACAAACTGGACAATTCAACGATTTTTACACTCAGGAATTCGCGTACTTCGAAATTTTTAAACTTGTGTCAAAATGCAAGTATTTGGAAATGTGTAAACTTGTTAAGTTGCCGATTAACAAAGTTCGAAAATTCGAGCACCCGGGAACTTGAAATTTCCAAAATTTGGAATTTCGTGAATGAAAAAAATTCGGGCAATTTACAATTTACGGAAAATTCATCGAATACTTAAAACAACGTCGAATCGTTCGCGGAAAATTCGCTCGAGAGCCGCGAGCACCATTTTGAATTCACCTCGGTGAAATTTACGTTTGACAGGCAATAATTCAGGAAACGGAATAAAATATCCATTACGGTCGCACGCAGTTGCGTTTACGTGTAAGGTGTGTATTGTGCGGTCGCGGAAAACCCAGGCCAGATTCCGCGGATAAACCCGGTGAAAGGGAATTGAAAATACTTTTATTAACGGGCCACGACGATTTCCGCTCTTTCAGCGACTATCTTCGTTACATATCAATCACTCAGCGCGATCCCTTCCCGCTAATTAATTTCGTGCTAATTATTCGACGCCTTATAGCCACTTTCATCGTCTTCGCTCAATCGTTACGTTAATATCTGCTACACAACAATGTTCCTGTTACACTTTGACGATCACGATCGAAAGCGCGAATCAATTTCTCGTATGTCTTCAACTAGCTAGTATTTAGAAAAAAATTACATACCAATACTAGCTGGTATTTATTAAAAAAAAATATTTTCACAGGCCGGACGAGATGTTAAAATAAATACTTCTTTCTAATTGATTACATTATAAATTAATGAAATAAATTATTGACTTGTTAAATAGAACAATTATTTATTGAATTTATTGAATGTAATAAATTTAACAAATTTAATTAATTAAGCAAATAATTATTCTATTTTAGTAAAATACCCTGTGTATCCACATGTGTCCCTGTATGTACCTGGTATATTCCTGTATGTTCCTGTATATTCCAGTATTTATGAAACACGTTACGTACATCAGAATCTGTGTTTTTGTGCGAGTAATGAGTGTCTTTAAGTCGTCGAAATAATTAAAGTGCTTGAACACAGTAGATGGGCGTTTAAGGAGATACAGGCAGTATGTTGCCAGACACGTTCTTAAATAAGGGAAGTAGTTAAGGAAACAGTTGGAGCAAACATTACGTTATATTATTTCAAATGGACAGAATGATATAATAAGGTTATACGGATACGATATAATTACATCGATAAGTTCGTGTGCTTATACTGTAAACACGTGGTACAAACAATTTAATTATTATTTTATTACTTACTAATGTACACGTAACGTAATACGTAATTTACACTAATTTCATCGTTTTTAAAATTCAATAATTTAATTATATAATATAATTTATAATTTATAATTCATCATTTGATTTTTATTATTATTAAATTGATATAAATAAACGTATTACGTTACACGTATGTTAATAAAGAATAAAATAAATAATAAAAATACTAAATTACGTTAGTAAAGCATGAATGTAACGATTATTAAATTAATTGTATCGTGTGTACACGGTGCGAAAAGTACGTAAAGAATCATAAACGAAACTAGAGAGTAACTTTCTACTTAAAATCGTGCACGCGGCAGATGGAAGACAAAGAGTAGGAAACGAAGTGTACGAACAGTGAATATCGTGAATGAAATATTAAAAAATGTACAACAATAGAGTGTAGCATTGTCGGCCGCGAATCGCGTTCGTTTCGAGATGGTTTCCTGTGGCCTTGGTACACCGATACTCGGCTATTTCGGACGATAGATCGAACACGAAGTGAAACTGAAATCCGTGATCAAGGCCTAGCTCGTGATCGAGTTTTATAAATTCAACCCCGATCAGTGAGCATTCAGCAACTGATTCCTCACGCTGAATAACCACGCGCGGAACCATGAGACAATCGCTATCCTTAGAGTATGTACCGCACTATACAATTATACTATCAACTATCATTGCAATTCTTTTCACTTCCCAATTTTTATGTTGACAAGTTCGATATTGTGTGTTCCTGCATTTACATTCATACACAAATATCTACATTCTTAAACTTTTATGTTTCGAATTTCCTATAGCGCTGAATCTCCGTGCTCTCAAAATCCTGTACGTACAAATTTCCTATGTTGCCAATTTTCTAGATCAACAAATCTCTACACCCCGAAATTTTCTTGTCGTCGAACTCCTATGTTTCCAACTTCCTGCGTTCCCGAATTCCTATATTTCCAAATCCCCATATCCCCAAATTCATATATTCCGAAATTCCCATTGCCACAAACTCCTATATCCCCAAACTCTTATATCCCAATATCCATATATTCCCAAATCCCCATTGACCCGAGCTCCTATATTCTCAAATCCATATATCCTCAAATTCCCATTGCCCCAAGCTCCTATATCCCCGAGTTCCCATTGCTGGTCGCTCCTATATCCCCAAATTCCCATTGTCCCAAGCTCCTATATCCCCAAATCCACATATTCCCAAATTCCCATTGCCTCAAGCTCCTGTATCCCCAAGTCCATATATCCCCGAATTCCTACATCTTCAAATCTATATATTCCCAAGTCCCTACATCCCCCAATCCCCATACTCCGAACTCCTATATCCCTAAATCCTTACATTCCCAAATTTCTACATCCCCAGAATCTTGCACCCCAAAAATTTCTAACTCCCCAAACAGCTATACCCCAAATTTCTGCATCTCCAAATTTCAGTACCCCTCTAGTACCTCAAATTCTCTGAGTAGCGAAACTCCTTATATCCACAAACCGCTATATCCTCAACCACCCATGTTCCCAAATCCCCATATCACCAAAAGTGCAAATCCCCTGAACCACACAAATGCCGAAACTATCGTCAATGTATTAATTACTTACATAGATTTCGCTGCCACACAGGCGATGTTTCCATTCGTTTTCATCGAATAACGCGAAAATAAAACGAACTCGCGACCCCGTCGAAAAGAATCTGTGACTTATGAACCATAATTCTGTCCGCGCTGTCGGTGTTTCTATAATTTACACGTGCGGTAAACCGCCGTCATTTGTTTAGACAGAAACGATTCGTAAACCGTGCTGCCTCAAAAATCTATTAACATCATCGCCTCTCGATAATTGCATCCTGTCCTCGCGACTTTACGATCCGTACACCGTCGTTTACGATTTCTGCGGCTTGCTTTGGACTCTCCGGTTGTTATTGAATGTTTGTTCATAAATTTGTCCAATAATCTTGTCATCGTCATAATTTCATCATTGATAAATCGAACGTATCGTACCATACGTTACGAGCGTACGTTTCCCGTGCATCGTTTATGTTCTCCGATGCATCGACACCTCGAACAGAAGTTGTTTCATCGTTTTCAATCCGAAACAATATACAATAGATACGGTATCATTAATTCAGCGGCGTCATCGTCGCGTAAAGGCACGCGGCGCAACGTCAAAGTGAATTCTCTCGTCAGATTTTCCAACGTCTCGAACGTCGGGACAACAACGACGAATCGTTTCAATTTTTCTGCACCTCCTCCCGGGAGTAACTTTATGACTCACCGCGTACTTGAGTCAGGTAAAACGTGTTCGCGTGTTGTCGATTACGTAAACGAGTGTCTTGCGCGGGAGAGGAGGAGGTGGAGGATGATGAAGAGGGGCCGGAGGTGGAGGAGGAGTAGAAGAAGGCGGGACGAGGGAATCGGGATGACGACGCGGGCAGGAGAGGAGAAAACAGGGAACATAGTAATTAGAGGCACGCTGTCGGTGTACAACGAAGGAACAGAGCTAAGAACTGGTTCTACCGTTAACGGAAATCGTCCCAAGTCCGATTTCGAACCAGCCACTTCTGTTAACGCGCGGACCCTTTACGGTACTTCCGCTTTCGTTACGCGACAATTATGAAACTCGGTCAATTCGATTCCTGCATTCCGTTTTACTTCTAATCTCTTGGACTCGCCGCGTGACGATGCCATGCGTCGCAGTGTCAATCGTTGGCGATGCAACGCGCGGCAATATAACGCGTAGCGATGAGAATAACGTGATATAAGGGGACACATCATGTGGTTAATGGGACGCGATACGACGCGTTGTAATACTACCCGTAGCGATATAACGCGAGGTAATATAACTCGTGGCAGGACAGCGCATCGTGATGTAATATGTGGCGATATAACATGTAGAAATCTAACGCATATCAATCTAATGAGTGGCAATAAAACACGTGGTAATTCAACGCGTAATAATACCAAGCGCGGCAATATAACACGAGGTCATCCAACTCCCGACGATGCAGCACGTAGTAATTTAATTTGCGGCGATATAACGCGGGGTTGTCTAATTGGTCGCGATACGACGCGTTGTAATACTACCGGTAGCAATATAACGCGAGGTAACCTTATTACGCAGCGATAGAACATATGGTAATGCAACGCGTTCTCAATACGACATGTGTTAATACCACGCATGGCGATCCTACGTATGGCGATGTATCACGTGGAAATCCAACGCCTGGCAATATAACGCGTGGTAACCTTATTACGTGGCGATAGAAAATGTGGCAATACAACGCATGTTAACGCCACGCACGGCGATCTAACAAGCACCAATATCACGCGTGTTAATATCACGCAATGCAATACAATGTATAATAATCTGTCTCGTCCCGAGCAAAAAAGAACCGATGATTTAAAAAATTGTCGAAGACACGAGCGATCGAGTAGAAAATATTCCTGGTTTTTAACACTGTTTTCTCATCGAAAACACGAGCTACAAGTTTTATCCGAGTCACCATTACACCGTATCGTTTTTCCGCTTCGTTTCCTTTCAGATTTCATCGTGTTCATCGTCGCTGTTCTTCCTCTTTGCTCTCGTTCCCTCTTTTCATCCCATTCACCGGGTCCCTGTCTGTGGTGTTCTAGTCGCCACGCCGAGCCACGCCACGCAACGCGAGATTAGTTCCGCGGAGCTGGCGACGACGAGTAGCCTTGAACCAAATTACGAGCTGTCGTTGTTTAGTTGTTTAGCTGGCGTGCACGTAGCCTAGTGTGGTTATTAGTAGCGATGGGACCGAATATTGCCAAGATTCTGTACAAAAATCGATATCGATCTTTTAATCGCCTTATCGATCGATGATTGACACCTAATCCACATTCCTAATTCGGTATATCGACGCACGTTACTACATGTATGTGTCACAGCTTTATCGTAATCGTTCATTCTAGGCAATAGATCATCATAATAGGTAACTGCCGATCCGATAATTAGCCGTGCGTACAATTACCTGTGTGATAGTTATCTGTTTAGTAATTACTTGTTCGATAACTGATAGAGAATATACTAAAAGTTCTCAAAGTGGAAGAACTGTGCTGCTTTCACGCATCACACACGTACATATATACATGCATACCTACAATCATGCGTTTATACGTATGTACATACAGTCGTGCATACATGCGAGTATACATATGTCATACATATGTGCATACATACATGCACATGTACATACATGCGTTTATACGTACGTACATACAGTCGTGCATACATACATATGAGTTCATATCGATACCATACCGATTCATATGTATGTATGTACATGCACAGTATTTCACTTTAATTGAAAATTATGTTAGTATCGATATAAACTGTTAGAATACAACTCAGCACAGATGGAAACGATACGCGATTACAGAAACGACGCGATTAATGCCTCAACAAAATCACTTCTTCTGCGTACATATTTTACGCTGAAACAATCCGAAAGTATATACCCATTAAAATGTCTTTAAATAACTATTATGCATCGCAACGCGGATTCAATTGAAGGCACTTTATCCGTTCGCGGTTCGCGTCGCGAAATTCAGGAAACTCGACGTTGGCTTCGCGAACGACTCACGGATAACGATAATGATGAGGCCTAAGCTGCTCACGGTAATCACGGGCAATAATTCAACGAAGAATGGCAGCCAAGTGTATGAATATTAAAATTACGTTCGTTGAAATCTATCAGGAGTACGACAGCGACCTCGCCTAGCCGCCGTACCATGATAATAACCATCGAATGCGGTTTCAGCCCGTTGAAACAATAATAATAAAAAGAAAAAAAAAAAAACAAAATGAAAGGAGAACAAACGAAACACAGTTGCCGTCCGTAAATTCCATTTTTTCCGCTTCACGAGCTGTAATTGCGCTGACGAGATCAACCGTTTCGTGATAGGTCATCTCTTTGTACTCTTAATACGGTCGTGCAATTAAGGAGAATCGCGCGCGTGCTGACCACGTGCGTTCCTCACACAAAGAGGGACTCATGTGGACAGAAATTTTTGGCATTCGTTTCGATATAAGAATTAAGATAACGCGAAACTGTGTATGATTGATAAGCGGCGTGACTCTTCTAATAGTTTCAGTCGAGCGTTTAGGAGAACAAAGAAGGCCGAAACGAGTTTGTCCGAGATTCCAGCGTTTTCTAAAACGGATATTTCGTTCTAACCGCTTCGTGGTTCAAAAATATCCCGGTCCGACAGAGGACCACATTGAAAAGCGACATAACACTTTATACCTCGGCAAAGATACTCGTCAAATACAACAAGCGCGTTATTCCCTAGGAGCATTGAAAGTTTCGTGCGTTAACAACGCTCATTATTTCACTGAAATGGTCGTTTCTTTTCGAGGTGTCTCGTTTGGGATATCGTAGTGAATTGCTACATTACGAAAATCGAAATTCTGTGTCCCGAATCTTACGATTTCGAGGTACTGTTTCCCGAAGTTCGTAAATTTGTTAATTATTGAATCTCAAATTCTGTATAACTAGATTCATAAGATTCTATATCAATGTAAAATTTTAAATTCGAAATTTACATTTTTCTAAATGTTTCGAAGCATAAATTTACAAGAGTTTTCATCCCCAAATCTATATATTCCCAAGTTCCTACATCCTCAAATTTTTATATTCCCAAATTCCCATTGCCCCAAACTCCTATATCCCCAAATTCCTACATCCCCAAACTCCTATATCCCCACATTCCTATATCCCCAAATTCCCATATCCCTAAATCTATATATTCCCAAGTTTTTATATCCCCAAATTCCTACATCCCCAAATTTTTATATTCCGAAATTCCCATTGCCCCAAACTCCTATATCCCCAAATTCCTACATCGCCAAACTCCTATATCCCCACATTCCTATATCCCCAAATTCCCATATCCCTAAATCTATATATTCCCAAGTTTTTATATCCCCAAATTCCTACATCCCCAAATTTTTATATTCCGAAATTCCCATTGCCCCAAACTCCTATATCCCCAAATTCCTACATCCCCAAACTTCTATATCCCCACATTCCTATATCCCCAAATTCCCATATCCCCAAATCTATATATTCCCAAGTTCCTACATCCCCACGATTTTATATCCCCAAATTCCTACATCCCCAAATTTCTATATTCTGAAATTCCCATTGCCCCAAACTGCTATATCCCCAAATTCCTACATCCCCAAATCCATATATTCGCAAATTCCTATTTCCCCAAACTTCAGCATCCACCAGTGCCCATGTCTCGAACTCCAATCTCCCCAAATCCCTACATTTCCAAATCTCCATATTCCCAAACTCTTACGTCCCGAAATTCCTATGTCCCCAAACCACCACTCCAAAAGTGTGAATCCCCTGAACCACAGTACTGGCGGAACCACCGTCTATATTAATTACAAGAATTTCGCTGCCACTCGCGCAACGTTCCTATTCGTTTTCATTAAAAAACGCGAAAATAAAACGAACTTGGGACACCGGCAAAAGACAACGAGCCGAAAATACACCGGCAAATACAACGAGCACATTATAACCGTGGATCGTTGAAACTTTCGTGCGTTAATGACGCTCATTATTCCGCCGAAATAGTCGTTTCTTTTCAACGAGAAGTCTCTTTTCGACTATCGTACGCGAACCTTGGAATACGACGATGACACACTTCCTTTGCACCTTTTTTTCTTTCTTTATCCCGCACGATGTCGGAAGCCGGCCTTTCCTTGGCCATCAAAAAATTACCTCGTGGAAGAAAAGAAAAAGATGCTCGCTGGACGGCCTTGGAAAGATGCTCCTCCAAAAATAGTTGGCCGAACTCGTCTTCTCCTTGTTCTTCTGCTCGTTTAGCCACGTTCCTTCCGCGTTTTTTTTCCTCTCGATGATCGCGCGAATCTTTCGCGAGAGGACCTCGTGATTCTCCTAGAAATTCCCCCAGGAAGAAAAATTATATTCCCATATTTCCCAATTGCGAAGATATTCGAAAGAACATACTGTTAACCACAAACTCTATCATAAAATCACCACCGGGTTGGATATGTTCTATTTCAGTTCAATTTACAATTCAGTTTAGTTCAGATTTTACATTCAGTCAAATCACAGTTCAGCTCAGATTTTAGATTTTAAACAGCAATCCTTGACCTTGCAAATTATACTTGGACTCGAGCTCCAAATTGAAACGTATTAAAAATCCGATTTAGATCACGATCCGATTTGCATCACGAGTCAGAGTATGATAATGTATGACAAATGGTTCAATCTGACTAGGTGTGTTGCTCCATTGACCCAGAACATAAAAGCGTCAACTATCGGTACCAGCGATTACCTATACCTTTCAATGTTTTTTGTAGCATCGTAGATTGTAGGGTAGAGAAAAATGCTGGGTACGCGTGTGTAACATATGAATACGATTAATGTTACAGGAAAACAAGGTAAAGATGGACCGGAAGAGAAGAAGGACGCCGATGGAGAGTTGTGGGGCAACGTGGAAGCGCAGGCCGCCTTCCTCGGCCCTAATCTCTGGGACAAAACTCTGCCCTATGATGCTGACCTGAAGGTATTGAATCATGTATGTATAAAACGCGATACGGTAAGCTCACAACCTAAACGTGGCTGAACGCGGATCACAAAATACGCGTGGATCCCCAGGATGATAGTTGACGAGTGTAATATTTCGTTGCGATTTCTTTTCCTTTCACTTTTTGGTTCATCATCTAGTTATAGAACTTGCTGTATACGTGTAATTCAGTTTTACGAGACACTACAACGGTTTAGTTTTAGTCGAGGAGTAAGATTTTTGCGTAGTGTTTTGCTACTTCAATGGTCGTTTGTCTGGTTTCTTTCGTTTTCAGATTCACTAGTTTCTGAATCCCACATTCCTAAATCTCATGTTCTTTTCCTTGTTCCTGAATCCTATGTTCCTGAATCTCGAACTTCAAAATCACCAAACTCCCAGATCAAACCCTGAAATCTTCGAATACATACATCTAAAAACTCTTAAATCCTCGAATCCCTGAATTCTAGATCTCCAAACTTTCAAAACCCCGAATCCTCGAATCTTTAGATTTTTAAATCTCGAAATCTTCAAACTTCCAAGTTTCCAAATCCCCAAATCCTCAAATCCATGAATTTTCAACTTCCCAAAACCTCAAATCGCCAGATCATCAAATCCATGAATTTACAATACCCAAAGTCACAAACCCCCGAATCCTCAAATTCTCGAATCCCCAAAGTCTCAAGGTCCCTAAATCCCCAAATCCGAAAATCCTGAAACCCCCAAATCCGAAAATCCTGAAACCCCCAAATCCGAAAATCCTGAAACCCCCAAATCCGAAAATTCTCGAATCCCCAAAGTCTCAAGGTCCCTAAATCCCCAAATCCGAAAATCCTGAAACCCCCAAATCCGAAAATTCTGAAACCCCCAAATCCTCGAACCTCCAGACTCTTAAATCTAAAAAACCTACAAGTTCCCAAATGCGACACTCCAAATCCTCAGAACCTCCAGATTCCGAGATTCCAAAAATTCTCAAACTCCCTATTTCTCAACTACCGAAATTACCGAATTCCCGCCTATCATTAATTTCCCAAATTTCCAACCTTACCAACCTTTTTTTTTCGGAAACTCCCAGATTGCCAAATATCCTGATTCCGTTGTCTGATTGCAGTACGTGGATCTGGACGAGTTTCTGTCCGAGAACGGCATTCCTGTGGACGGTGTGGCTGGCGGTGGACAGGGTACGATGCAGAGTGGACAACTGCACAAGATGAACAACACCGAAACACCAGGGCACCAAGGGCCTGCTGGTCTTCATTTAGAACCGGTCACCAAACGCGAGAGATCACCCTCGCCGAGCGAGTGTTGCTCGCCCGACACCATGAACCCACCCTCGCCTGCGGATTCCAGTAAGTCGAACCTTTTTACCCGTTTTTTACCCACCTTTTCACCCAATATCACCCTTCTCCACCACTTTTCTACCTCTTGTCACCCTTGTTCACCCCTTTTCTATACCTTCTCCATCACTTATCACCCTTTATATCCCTTATTAATAATCCCCTTTCTACTCCTTATTAACACTTTGAGTGCCATGTCATCCACGTACGGGGGACGTATGAATTCGTACATAAATTTAGTTGAAACATTTAACACGACAAAATAAAAAGAATTTTGGTTAATACAGTAAAGCTTATCGAATAAATAAAGGTTGAATATTATGAAAATTGTCTATCAAATTTATCGAAAATAAAATTACTTCTTAAAAGAAAGTGAAACTGTTTTAGGGTGGCACACAAGGTATTAATCACATTTCTATGCCTTATTAATCTCAGTTCCATCTATCTTATTAACTAGGCAGTTAAGTTATGTTCCTGTCCCTCATTAACCCACCTTCTACCCCTTATTAAACTCCTTTTTGAGTCGACCTATCTTCTCCTCCACCCCCTTTTTCTTTCCCAAAAAAACATATGCCGAACGCAGTCGCGTGTGAGACTAATTTTACATCGATATGCTTTACCTATTCGACGATGTACTGGAAAAGATTTTGCAGATCGACCAGTCGTATTTACATTTTCTAGCGGTGCACGAGCGGCACCAACATCGTACGCGCGTCGATGTTAAAAATTCTTAAGGACCGATATCTATTCTTGAACGGTTAAAAATAAAGAATAGCGTCAAACGGGAGATGTATTTACGGAAAACGAAAGCTCGAAAAGTATGAATGTCCGGACGACAGGAAGATCGGTGTGTTTAGAATTATGATTGAATGTCAATTTATTCGGATCCCACATGATCGATATTCATTTAGGGTTCATTGTAACACGATTTGTCTGTTGCAGCGCTGTCGATGGCCTCATCGGGGCGAGATTTCGATCCGCGCACCCGGGCGTTCTCCGACGAGGAACTGAAACCACAACCGATGATCAAGAAATCACGGAAGCAGGTCAGTTGATTCTCCTGCATGTCGATCTCTCGCCGTGCATCGGATTGCCCGGCAGAATTCGAAATTACCGTACGAGTATCGATGTCGGTGTGTGAATGTTTAGCGGAAAGAAGGAACGAGAGAAAGAAATAGAGAAACGGTAATGGCACCGTTCTGTTTCCCCTCCGAGCTAATTTCTCGATGTGTTTTTTTTCTCTGTGGTCCATTGCTGGCTACAGTTCGTTCCGGATGACCTGAAGGATGACAAATACTGGGCGCGTCGTAGGAAGAACAACATGGCAGCGAAACGATCGCGGGACGCACGCCGCATGAAGGAAAACCAGATCGCTCTCAGGGCCGGCTTCCTCGAGAAAGAAGTAAATCTTCCCACGCTTATAAAATTAATCGACTCACGCTTTAACACGATCCTAAACCCCTTTCTTTTCGATCCCGGTGTCGATCCTGTTACAGCTAACGAACACCCTCGACGGCCATTTTCATCACGTCCGACATGAACATTTTCATCCTCGATGACGTTACGATGA
Source organism: Coelioxys conoideus (assembly GCA_947623535.1). Taxonomy (NCBI): domain Eukaryota; kingdom Metazoa; phylum Arthropoda; class Insecta; order Hymenoptera; family Megachilidae; genus Coelioxys; species Coelioxys conoideus. Next base: position 4,283,405 of record OX392450.1, read on the forward strand.
GAATCTTCCGACGGTATCATCGTTTAGAAACGAGAATTTAATTTAAGAGAATTAATTTAACCCTTTGCACCCGAAAGCATTTTTATTGATGGTAAATGGCAACTGTAAAACTTTAGTTTTAAGGGTGCGATGAATTTTTTTGGACATTATTTTTTATTATTAATCGATAATATTGTCTGTTTCACATATTGTAAAATGTCCAAGTATGTACATTCTAAATTGTCTAACTTTGTCCTAAAATTCTAAAATGTCCAACTTTGTACTTAAATTCTGAATGTCCAACTTTGTCCACAAATTCTAAAATGTCCAACTTTGTACTTAAATTCTGAATGTCCAACTTTGTCCACAAATTCTAAAATGTCCAACTTTGTACTTAAATTCTGAATGTCCAATTTTATAAATTCAAAAATGTACAAAATTATAAATTCTAAAATGTCCAACTTTGTAAATACTGAATTTTCGCAGGTTCATCGAACATGTAGCCGATTTTTCGTTCTCGCTTTTCCTAAAAATTAACCTAACACCACTTTCGCGATCACGCATCTGCGCCCTGACAGTTTGTTAAAACGTGTTCTCGATACCGTCGCGTTCGCGATACGTCCGAGATGCCAGAAATCTTCGTGGCACTAATTGCGTCCGTTTTTTCCACAGAACATGGGCCTTCGACAGGAACTGGACCGGTTAAAGAACGAGAACATGCTGTTACGCGACAAGCTGAGCAAATACACGGACGTCTAACAGTGCGCCGGGCAAGCAACAACTCGTCGTGGTATTAAAAAAGATGCAGACACGAGCGTTTGTTGTGCCAGCTCCTCCCACACTTCATAGTCGCAGAGCACTTAGGTTTTCGCCAGTCCGGAAGAAAAGAAAGGAAACAGATGAAGAAGAAAAAAAAACACCGAGAAAAAAGAGAGTGACGGAAGAGGAATGGAAGGAAAGCGCGGCGCCGAATCGCGAGGATCATCCTCCGTTAATTGAACAGCCAGATTCTTTTTTTTTTCCTCGGAACATCCCCGCGAAAAATGTTATCCTCCGTCCGTCGTTCTTCTTCTTTCTTCTTCGTCGCGCCACCGACGTAACGTTGATCCAACAATTTGACCCTCCTGCCTGCATCCTTTTCCCGCCCATCTTCTCTCCGGAAAAGAAAAAGTGTACATAGTTATATGTATAGTTAGATTATATATGTATACATGCATACATACACGAGCGCGTGTATCTCTGTCTGTAAGTGTGAGTTTGTAAGGGCGCGCGCACCTGCGCGACCGCATGCACACGTGTATGTACAGAAGTACGCGTAATAAAGAGGTGTAACCGGTCGGGTATATCGTTCGCTGCTACGCATTATTTTAGAATATATGTATACACGTATATACACACACGTAATACGTATATATCTATATACATAGTCAGTCAGGCATACACGTATACACGCGGAACCGCGAACGTAGACGTTTCGTGTGCGTTGCCAGGAACGAGCGTGGTACCAATTGTTTCGCGCGAGACAACACATTTTCTCAGCGTCTTGCAACGAAACCGTTTATTGAACTATCAGTCTGAACAGGTGCACGGAACGCCGAAATGTCTGACATTGATGTTCACTCGAAAGTGTTACGTTCGAGTGTCAGTGTACAATTGACTGCTGCAAGAAAGAACGATCCTTTTAAACGATATTTTTGTTTATTTTATAAATAAACATGAATATTAGACAGAAATTTTCATAGGGTTTTATATGTAAGGGTTAAATAAAAAGAGCGAGTTCAGTTTGATTCCCGATGTATCGTTTTTTGGACATATTATCTTTCACACTGATAGCGCAATTGTGGTCGCGTTCGAAGAAACGTGGGAAAAATTGAAACGAGAGTCTATCGTTGCGAAGTGCGTTTAGGATAAACGAACGAGAATGTAGAACAAAAACAAGAGAAATCTATAGCTTCGAATTACGGGCGCAGTGCGACTAATTACGAAGCATCAACTTACGATATATCGGGTTACAACGCGTCGAATTCATTTGGATGCTCGTTTTTACTTAAACCGAAGAATAATCATTCGTTCGCATATTCTGAACGCACCGTAGACAATTCTTCCATGATTTTCCCGTTTCCAAGATGGAATATATCAAGTAGTCAATTAGATAACCGTAGCGAACTCCGTCTCGAGCGTACCATACGTGTCTGGCACTCGCACAGTCGTCTCGTGAACCGGGCTGGAGCTGATTAGAGTAATAAGCGAATAATGTACGAATATGTAAGCACAGACAGGTTGAAAAAATATGGCCGCGAGCTCTCCTGAAGCGGCCGCCTAGCTACGCGCTAGTTTCTCGAGCTTCTAATTTGGTTATTGTACAACGCGAACTCCATATCTGATCATGGATGAACTTTTGGTCTAACGTTTTTTTTCTCTTGTTGCGTCCTCTGCCTCTCTCTCTCTCTCTCTCTCTCTTCCGCCAGTCTAATCATTAAACGTTCATTAGGAATCTCCAAGAGATTCCTGGACAATGTTGCGATTCAACAAATACAGTAACTGCTAACTTTTCAAGTATTTGGTCTAATATTCCTTGTTGGTCTCGGTTAATTTGAGAGGTAGATACCGCGGACCTATACTTTGATTAAGTATGATTTTTATCTCTTTACAAAGAATGGAAAAGTTTGTATCGATGTAGTTTTGTTTCTAAAGTTTCATGCTTGACGACTGAACAAAGTTCTTGTACATTACATGTTCAGCGATATCACTGTAACGTATTACATTTTGTTCGTTGAATGAGAATCAACCAAATTGAATACGAGTGAGAAACTGGAGGAAGTCGAGGGAGATGAGAAGGTCGAAATCGACGAATTATCGAAGAACGAAATTACAAGCGAAAGATACTTGGGAGAACGACGCTTTTCTGCGCACCGACTAGGACCCTAGTTCTCTAAGAAATGTTAATTACCGTAGCGTATCCCACAAGTGGTGATGGTACACAAGTGATTCTAGTTGTTTTTATCGTAAGGTAGATCATGTGCTTCTTTTTTTCATACATAATGTTTTATCTTTCTTTTATCGTTCGTTCAATTTACGCTTGAAGCAAGCGAAGTGCGGAGAAAGCGTCGCGACGCGTCCCTTTATTATCGATTCGTCGCGCTTCAATGGTCGATGGCACGTCCGACAATGAATTTTTATCAACTTTTTTTTGTAAATACTTTAAGGGAGACCCGTACTAATAATTAGTTGCCCTCGCCGACTCAACGTATCATCGCATTGATCATTGTAATTCGTAGAGCGATTTTAAAAAGATCGTGATATAGAGGTTCAGTTGATGAAAAAGAAAAAATACATTTTATCAGAAGGAGAAGCAAACGATACTGTCAGCTCTGTTGTTAATCGACGCCACGGCAAGAAATGATCACACGATCACTTTGCAAGAATTGTGCACCAAGAGGGGGCTGGTACTTAGGGTGTGTTTAGACCAAGTGAACGAACGCTCGTTTTTCCACCACTCCGGTGAAATTCGAATGTATACGAAAGAAATGCTTTCCTTAAATTGGGGAAAAACGAGTTCTCGCATGGATGAGGAAGTGGCATGTACTTATGTGCAATTACGAATAGCCAGTTTCACAATTTGAAAATGATTAAATTAATAAATTTCCAAGTTCTTCCATTTTTGAATCTTTCAATTTCTAAATCCCTAATTTCTGAAGGGACTAAATCCCTAAATTTCCAAATTGTTTAGGTCTTAAATTTGTAATTTCAAATCTGCTTGGATCTTCGACGCCTCATATGCCTGTTACTGAGTCTAAACACATCCTTAAACGAAAACGAATATACAAATATTCTCTGTTCATGGCTGTTTCCTCTTGTCACACGAATTCGAACGAGAAAGAGAATTAATGAATAATAACGAGCGAAACTCACTCGTGCGCCTTTCATGGATAATACGCGCGATTAATATTTTACATACTGTTGATGCGTTTAATAAGCGATTCTGCTCGTTGCAACGCTCAATGACAATAATCGAGTATAATTATATATACATATATGTTTTTTAGCACTTTTTGCGGCTTAAAAACGACATTAAGAGTATGTTCCCGGTAGAAAATGAAGTCTTTTACGATACGCTTGTTATCGATTGTTTACACAATTGATTATTGTTTTATCATTTCGATCAGTTCCCTGATCCCCCTCCCCTGACATTACGAATTCTCGAAGAGCTTATTAAATATTATATTATATGTCATATATAGATATATGATACGTTATGTCATACACATATGTATACACGTACATGTGTATCTGTAGGTGTACGCAAAGAAATTAATTTTTATAGAAGGCCTTGTCAATGACAGATTCGCTTTTAACAATTTTTATACGAACGTCGTTTTAGTTGAAGTATCGTCTCGTTAAAAATAATTGAAGCTTCGCGTTTTATTCATATAGAACGTGGCTGTAGATTTTTTCCCCTAATTTTTTTGTGATCATGCGTCGAAACTCTGTCAACGCTTTGAGTACCATGTTATCCATATCACGATAAGCATATAAAATTTTACATCGGTAGATCTACCACTTATTTTAACATTATCTTATACTGTAAATTATGAATTTATAGATTGATTTTGTTAGCTGTATAAAGGTTGTCTAAAAGAATACGGCTAAATATCATGAAAACTACTTAACTGAGTGTGTTGAAAATATAATTGCCAATTGAAAAGGATCTTTTGTATAATATTAAAACGGTACTCAAAGCATAAACGCATTGACTGCCACGTTGTCCGTTTATTGATCCTACTTGAGTTTCTATAGATCCTTTTACACGTCTAATTAAAAACGTTCGTGTTGTTAACGTTACAAACGTTCGTTGAAAAACAGAAACGTTTCCCTGACGAAATATTCAACAGCCTCGGCGTGGTGGTCAACGTGTAAAGAACAAATATGTATATGTACTTTATGATTGTAAATTTTAATCCATGTAATTAATCTCACGTCGACATTATGGAAATCGTTTTACGCATTGTTATCGTATACATATATTTTCTTTTTTTTTCTTCAAGATTTTACGTATGTTGTATAATTTGAAGTTTTCCTTTTTTTATTAGTTAGATAGTATTAAGCGAACGGATCTCGCGTCGCCAGTAAAATGATAGAAATTGATTTTCTTCCGTGTCACTTTTGTGATTTGATTGTCAACGAAGCGACTTGAGAATTCGTTCGAACAACCGTACTACCCCTTTGATTGATCACAAAATGAAAGACGAAGAAAGTCACTGTTATTGTAATGTACGTAATCAAAAATCAAACATGTCTGTCGACGCATCCTCGTTGTTAGCTCCATTTTTGAACTGTTACCCTTGCTACGGCTGCTCGATTCGTTGAAATTTTGTACCTTTAACTGTTTTTAATACTTTCATATAAAATATAATGAAATTATTCTCAATATGCACCGTTTTGTTTCTTTAACATTGTGTTATTAAGTTTATTATGTGGATTCGTGTAATGCATCGGTATCGAATGTTGTTATAAATAAGATCTTTGTAAAGATACCCAAATATAGTTGAAGCGAATACTGTAGCAAGGGTTAAATACAGCTTATCGCGAGGAACACGCGTGAGAAACGTGACAAAGCAAGGCGATTGACAAAGAGAACACGGTGCAACAAACATCATGCAACATCGACGATCTGTATTCATTATACAACGCGGTGATTGCCACAACTAGAAATACTCGACGTTTAATTTGGTCCGTTTATAATATAGATTACTAAAAATGTTACCACTCCCGGCCAATTAATTTTCTGTAATGCAACGGCAATGTAATGTACTGTTATTTGAATGGTACACAACATTTATTTCTTAACTATTTAAGTAAGTAATTTTGTGGCAGTCAATGTGTTAATTAATTTATATGCGACATGACGACATTAAAGATCTACTGTGTCAAATACATTTTATAGAGACTTCAAACTATTAAAACATACTATATATTGATGATATTTAAATATTCTCGATATTTATTGGCAATACATGTTGACAGTATATATTGATAATCAAACATGGATAATATATATTGATAATTTGAGATCTCTTCTAAATGCGTCGTGTCCGAAATCTGACGAACAAATATGTTTCTCCATACACACTCGTATACACCCCCAGGGGCGTATAAACATTTTTTGGTAAACGAATAGAATAAGATAAACTTGACCGATGTCATAAGTAATTTTGCCTATACACAACGTCAAATTGGACAAATTAGAATACCACTAACTCTAATTTATTAATTTATAAATAACTGTAATCACGATGATTCGATTTTTATGCAAGGTATGCTAAATTGTCAGTGGTGTTCTAACTTGTTTGTACATATACACATGCGATATGTGGAAATAAATGAACACCTAGGAAAATATGAACGACAGTGGATCATTTCTCTCTGTCACGCATATGTGATTGATTTCGGTGATGTTTATCCTATGAGTCTTTTATATCTCTGTTGTAACAATAGTGTACCATAGAGAATATTGCGAAAGCCGATATTTCTTTTTCTTTTTCTGTAATTATATTCGATCGCAACGCTGACGGTCGTGCGTGAGAACCGAAAACACCGATTCACGTTTCTCGAGTATTTTGTAAGTACCTCTAGTACAAGTTGCTGATCAATTAAACACGTAGCTTACTATGCGGCCGGTTTTCGGAACGCGGCACAGTTAAAAACGAAACGCTGTAACGTCGAACGAGAAGCGGAATAGCATGTTTTCAAAAAAAGAAAAAAAAAAAAACAAGAACACGCATGTACACGCGCACGAGCGTGCACACACGCCGTTCGTGGATATAGTAAACAATTGTAAAGAAAATTGTAGAAAAAAGAGAAGAAAAGAAAGAAATCTAGAGAAAACACACACGGTAGACGCAATCGACAGCTTTGCTCCGAAATTAGAATTTAACTACGAATGACGAAACGAGGAAAGGTTTGAAAAGAGTATGAGGAAAAAACACAGACAGATAAGTGGATAATTGTGGAAAGAGTTAAAACGATGAGACACGCCATCCGATCCATTTGAAACGAAAACAGTACACGTGAGAATTAAATACGACCACCAAAACGTCAAAATGTATCACATTTCGAGAAATATATGTATTTGTTATTGTTTTCACTGAATTATATTGTTATACCTCGACCCCCTTCACTGTTCATTATATTGAAAAAATTATATTAAAAAGCGATTTGGGTTATTGGAAATTTAGGAATTTAGAAATTTAAGAACGTATTTTAACGTTTGGGGATTTGGGAATTAAAAGTTTGTAAATTTTCTTTTAGTTATATGGTAAGGAATACTTTGTTAGCGCTGTTCTCATTTGTTCAAGAAAACTAACTGGTTGTGTAGCGTATTAATTATATGGGAATTTAATTTTTGTTACAGATCAAGTAAACGCTCTCACTTTGCAACAAACAGGAGTTATTATTTGGATAACAGGGAATCAGGACAGGATTTGAAGAAAATAATGTCATAATATGTTAACGATAATTGTATATATTTGCGAATTGAAATTGTAAAAAGCGACCTAGATACTGAGAGAAAATTAAATTCTATTGTTAATGAATGTATACCATATATTTATAAGTTAAATTTGTAAAATATTGCCTTTATTGTAAGAACATTATGTTATTTTATATTATCATGTTATGTACATATGTACATTCTTATATTATTGCAATATTTATAATTTGTACACACGAAAAAATGCCTTAATAAATATTGAATGAAAGGAAAAATCTGTCTCTTTATTTAAAAACCTTTACAAATAATATATATTACATCTGTAATTATAAAGAGCATAACTAGCTTCAGGAGAAATTAACATAAGAAGTAGCATGTAAATTCCCTTAAACGCGCTTAAATTCGGTTCTGGAATCTCCGCCTGATAGTAGGTTAATACAGCGCGCAAAGAGGTGGCTCCGTGCCACTTACTCCTGTTATATTTTTCGGCTACCAGGAGCACATGAGTATCAGGAAAGTATAATATCCGAGGAGGTGGCACGTTCCATCTGCGCAGAAGTATGCGCAGTAAAAAAAGCGGGAAATTGATATCTGCGCAGAAATCTGCGCAGTGTGACCAGCGTAGAACTATGCGCAGTGTGACCGGCGCAGAAGAATGCGCAGTAGGCGATAAAGCAGCAACGTTCAGACTACGTTGTTTAATGGTTTTTAATAATGATTAAACTATTAATATTTAATAATTATTAGTTTTTCATTGTTGTTGTTCCCGACTGTATATTGATGATAATTACCTACGAATTGCACGGTGATGGTAATGATTTACCGACTGCTGCACCGACAAGGATAACTAGTTACCGACTGATCCACCCACGATGATAACTCGTTACCGACTGCACGGTGTAGGTAATGATTTACCGACTGCTGGACCAAGGATGCTAACTTATCAAATGTTGCGAAATGCACTCAATTATAATAGTCTGAATCTATGAATTCACTTTAAAAAGACAGTAATAATTCGAATAAGAAAACAACACTTTTCACAAACGAATATTGTATAATTGCGATATCGAAATAAATAAAAAACATATTAAAACTATGAATATAAATTTTATGTATATTTATAATTTCATGTCAAATTTTCTGAGAGTATTATGTGAAAATGTACATTGAAGGCACCAGTTCCTTCTATAGCAATACAGGCGAGAAACTGTCGAGAGTATTTCGAGCGAATAAATATCGTGACAGAGCAGCTGTCGGAGACCGAAACTCAACTCTCGGAGAATGATGGTATGGGAACTTCATTCAAATCGATACTTTGTAATAACGCCATCAGAGAGCTGCTCTCGGAATAGTACTACTTTCAGATGCTGACATCTGTAAAACAGATTTATTTCATTGTTGGATTTAACATTAACAGAAATTAATTATACTTAACAATTGAAAAATGCTTCCAAAATACACCATGTTATCTATGTGTACCACTTTCTATAATGTTTTTATTAAAAAATATATATTAAAATGTGGGTATGTCAAATGCCTTGTGTAAATATCACACAGAGCAAAACATTAACTACTTTTACATCATGTTTATTTCTCTTCTTCATTTCAACTGCTTAGATTATTGAAGAAACTCCTGCAAAATATTTCTGGTATGTCTATTGTAACTTATAGCTGCTGTAAAGGAAAATTAAAGAAGAAAAAATACAGGAAAAATTAATGAGCAAATGCTCAAATATATTTTATTAAGGACAATAAATTTATAGAGAATGTTTAAGCGATACTGCTAGCATTGGATGCAATCCTGGGCCACAAATCCGCACATTCTTTAGCAACAGGTCCTGTAATAGCTGATCCTTTCATTTCACCTTTATTATTCACGATAACACCTGCATTGTCTTCAAAGTATATAAAAACACCGTCCTTCCTTCGAAATGGTTTCCGTTGCCGTATTACAACCGCAGGCATAACTAGACAGAAAATGTATCATTTTCATTTATAAATGGTAATATGTTGCTGACACTATTAATAAATCATGATATGCTAAAACAAATCTATAAAATCTATGCAATAATTATACAGACTAAGAACACATGCATAGAAATATATATGTAGCTTCACAATATTGTTAAACTAGTGATATGAATTGAAAGTATATATGACTATATTTACCCTTTTTCCTAAGTTCTGGTTTTCCCTTTTTAACAGTAGCAACAATCATATCACCTGATCCAGCTGCTGGCAAACGATTTAGTCTGCCTTTAATTCCTTGAACTGCGATGACATATAAGTTTTTGGCACCTAAAAAATAAAATCATTACTATGTAACAAAGAATCTGTGCTATTATATTTTAAGTGTCAAATGAGCTTTGATTTAAGTGTCAAATGAGCTGAGTTATTTTTACGCACATGTGAAATCATCTAAAATTACAACTAAAACAGTATATATATTAACTATATCTTTTAACATAGGTTAGAAGCATAGGTTTTAACATAGGTTAAAAGATAAGGTTAATATATTATGAATTTCAGTACAGTAAATTATGTCAGATATTTCTATAAATATGATTAAGGTTATTAATAAGACATGAATGACTTTTAAATGAGTTATTGAAATGACAACCATCAACCATGTGATAATCTCAACCATAACACGATTTACATTTAAGGTTATGCATCATCTTGTTTTTCAAATACTCACCAGTATTATCAGCACAATTTATAACTGCACCTACTGGTAAACCCAGTGATATCCTAAATTTTGCTCCCGCTGAACCACCACGTCCTTAAAGAAGAATAATATTATGTTAATTGTTACTACCGATGGACATGTCTTACACGGTATTTGTTTCCAACACTATCATCGATTTTCCGTTTTTATCGTTATTAATTAAAAAACTCTTTCTGCAGCTGTCCACCGCAAACATTTGTTCAATGTTCGCGCATATCATTTTGAACTCATAATTTAGTTTTAGACGGATTTATATAGATTCTTCTTCACCTTCAAAAACAACTTACCTCTCTTCGACATCTTGCTGTGTTCAAAAGAGCAAGAGAATGCTGTTTACCGCGCACTACCTCTCGCGCAGAATCGTGTTCATCGTTTCCGGCGCGGAAACTCACATATATTTTGTTCAACGGAAAACCATACTTGTCATATTACAAGTTTTTATCGTTCTGCGCATATTAACTATGATTGGCACCCGTTTTGCACCCAACAGCAATGCGCTTGTGCGTTTATAAAATTTCTGACAGCAAGCGTATATACGCAGTGAGTCAGATTTGTAAACTTCCAAGTCCCCAATTTTTAATTTTCAACTTCTTAAATTCTCAAATTCCGAACTTCAAAGTTTACAAATGTTCAAATCTTAAAGTTGTAAATTCTTCAAATTTTCGTATTTTTAACATTATGCCTATGACCCGCCAAAAAGAGAGTTGTGCATCACCAGGTAGTGGGGAGTCTACTGAAATTAGTTACGTTGCGCGCATCAGGTACGATCTCTTATGAAACAGGATACAACGTTTAAAATAAATTTTTTAAAAACTCCATTATGTACAATTGTAACTTAAGTAAAATTAAATATGTAATTTAATAAGAATATAATTTACCAACTTTGATTTTTGTTAAATAATCCAATACAGTTTTTAATTTATACATGTACCACACATTTGTTCTCCAAATATTTTTATATTATATATTCTGTTAACGCTTATTATTGAATATTGTACATGTTTATTTTCATGCATGAATCTTAATAATTCTCGTCTAATTTTTGATATGAAAGAAAAGAATTAAACTGAAAATTCGCTTCACGATCTAACACTCGTTTGTTCTGTCATTTAACGAAGTTCGAAAAAGGACGAAAGAATTAAATTTTCACTGTTGTTAGTATCACGATTACTTAAATAAAATGCCATCGGCTCTGTTAGGAGATTCTATTACTCTAGGATTCGAAGGTACGTGATAATTTACTTTGAAAATTATTATAAATTCCATGTACAGCGTGTACGAAACTTAACCTTCTTCCATATTATTTCTTTGTTTCTTTCTTAATATAATAATATGTAATAATACAATTTTTTAGAGGTACCTCTCATGTGAAAAAATAGTGTGTCGTTTTTTTTCTGTTAATTTTTCTCAGAGACACTTACACAGTGATATATATATTGATTAAACATATTAAGATATATTTTATTTTCCTTATTTAGCTCAAGATCCATGGCCTCAACAAATTACCTTATATCAGCCATATGATGTTGAACAGATATTATTACCTGACAGTGCAAATTGTTTAGCTGTTCAAGCTTTTCTTAGAATGTGCAAAATCGAGTTCCAATTAGAAACAAGAAGCAATGCTGAATATATGTCTCCTTCTGGACATGTACCATTTATAAAATGTGGAGCATTTATAATATCTGAATTTGACAATATTGTGTCATTTATAGGAAATAAAGGCATAAGTTTATCTGAACACTTGTCTCCAACATGTAAAGCAGATATGAGAGCTTACATGTCATTGGTAGACAATGTATTTTTTAATGCTGAATTATATATCTGTTGGGTCGATGAAGCAACTTTAAATGAAGTTACTAAACCAAGGCATGGTAGTGTGTACCCTTGGCCTTTAAATCACTTCTTAAATTGGCAAAAAAGAAAAGAGGTTATTAAAAAACTAAATGTACTTGGTTGGTATAATAAAACCATAGAAGAAGTATGTAATGATGTCAACAATTGTTGTACAATATTATCAGAGAGACTGGAGGGTAGTGACTATTTTTCTGGAGAAGCGTAAGTATAAATTGTTATTTATTGAAATTTTACGTTATCATTCAAAGTGAAATCTAATGTTTCCTTTAAATTTTGAAGACCAACCGAACTAGATGCTCTTGTATATGGTCATATACACGTCCTTACCAATTCCCATCTTCCTAGTACTGTACAAAAGATTGCTACAACTGTACTACAGTTTCCTAAACTTCTTAAACATGCATCAAGAATTAGTCAGACCTTGAATCTTGGTACAACTGAATCTTTCCATGACTTTGAGGTTGTTGAATGTCCCTCCAAGGATACATTGTGTAATTCCACTGAATCCTTCGAAGCATTGCCACCACTTTCAGAAGATTCTTTTGAACTATAGTTTTCTTTAATATTCATTGTATTCTTATTGTGATTTTAATACATGAAATATATTCATTTTTTCAACTTCATATAGTTGATTACTTTATCGTGTAATTATATTTAGGACACCTAATGAATTGGATGCCCTAGTGTTTGGACATATTTTCACAATAATCACAACACCTCTACCTGGTAATACACTGGCAAGGATTGTCAAAAGTTATCCGCTGCTTATACATCTCTGTGAACGTATTGAGACTAGGTATTTCAAACGTTCGGAAGATTAGGACAAATTACACTCGGATTTCGGATATGTTGAAATCAGATATTGTGATTGCACTGATGTTAAGTTCCTGTGTTATGCATGTAAACTGGACGTAGATAAAAGTAGACACATAAAGACGAAAATGTGTACTATTGTTTGAATATTAGTTATTATTTTTAACTGATGAATTTTATGAAAATCTATTTTTAATGATTTACAATGGTACAGAACGTGTGTACCAATTATTCTGCACATTACAAATGTGCAAAATGTAAGGCACATTCAACAAATCCGAAGTCCGAGTTTGGGAGGATAGTGAATGTAATAGAAGTTAAGTAGGTATCAATATAGTTAACTTGTTGTAACTGTTGAATATACAAATTATATTAATGTTGAATATGAAGTATAGTTGAATGTATTATTTATAATACATAATACTGCACGTGACATTTTTCAGCATTTTTTCTCCTCAAACGATAGGGGTCAAATAAAGTAACAAAATGTTGGAGGCGAGAATTAAGTAATGCGACTTTGGAGATTTCCAAATGTATATTCTCCGAAAACGGCAGGAATGCGTAACTGATGAAAGGTATTCCTTAATTAGATATCTTATAGAAAGATTTCGAAAAATATTATGTGATTTTTGTTCATTTCTTCAAGGATAATTACTCTCAGCGTACCTGTTTATCAGCATTTTCTTTCTGACTAAATCCTTCAGAAGCATTATGTACAATAATTAGCTATTCTGATGTCAAATGGCGTTAATAGCTATATGGCGTAAATCTACAAGTATTTATTTTTGTCTTTATGTGTTGTACATAGTTATAAATCATTAATTTATCTTTCTAATTTTATTTTAGTTGAAATTCTTTACTAACTACATAAACACGCTAATTTATATTTTTCTGTATAAAATATGTATATCATTTTTAAGGTGCATTAATTTTTAATGCACATTAGTATCATGTAAAGTTTTATATAATGTGAGCATGTTTTACTATTTTCCTAGTCAGTTTTACGTAAAACTTTTTACAATGTGAAATTGTAATGGACTTTTATAAACTGTATGTAAAAGAAATATAAATTATTTGAAAAACGATATTTATATAACAATTTTATTTTCTGAAAAACTGAATATGAAATAGATATTTAATGCTGATACATGTTATATTATTATAAATTGCACTTTAACAATTACAGTACTACGTCTGTTACATATTTCTTGTCTCCAGCGTTTAGTTACAATAGACAATATGTTAAATGTTAAATTTTGATTTAAATTTGTATGCTTTATTAGACTGTAAACTTATTCTGATTTCTCTATAAATTAAAGTGATTTTTACGGTTTATATTTTTAAGTATAAGATTGTCATTAAATAATGTATTCATCCTATTATAATAATTCAAATCTGAACATATTTATCGTTAAATGATAAATAAAAAATGGATAATATAAACTCTTGTTTCATATATAACAAGCATGTACTTTTCTCATGTAGTCTCCCTATTGTTACTTTTATTTTCAATAGTAATCTTTCAATAACAAATACTATGTCTATGAAAGTTACTATTACAATACATACAGGGAATACAATTTTATAATTCTAAACAAAAATAGCGTATAATTCATTATTCGTTAAAACTTAGAAATTATTGCGTGAAAAAAGAAAAATACACGTAGTTCTTTGTAGTGGCAAAATTAAATCATTGAATTCATTAGTTTTCACGCAGTGCATTCGTACAAACTTAAAATAATTAACTTCGGGTAGTCTCGTTTCACAAATTAATGTCACAGATTTCTTTAAATACGGATCTTGTTAACATTTTACAAGGAACATAATCCAGTACAAAAAATTGAATATTTTTACATTTTCATTTTAACAATAAAATTGATTTTTACACATCTGTAAATTCGTGACGTGAACCATGCATAGGTACGATCCTGAAATATAGCGAAAGATCATAAGATTTTGTCTCATTTTAATATAAATCTCTGCTTATGAAGAATTACAATGAATGTAGCAGGGTATAATAATACAGTTGTCACACTCACGTTTATACAGATACGTACATATCAATATACATTCGTAATTAAGAAACTGTGAATACATATATATGCACTGAACAATTTGAGATCTCCATTGATTTATACTGATAGTGCTCAACCAAAAATTTTAACACCTATAATCTTACTGCATTGATTGAAAGTAATTAGACTGAGATCGTGATTATCTATATTAACAAATCTTGAAGACTGTATCTATTTGGGAGATTCTTTAGGTATCCATACCTATATGTATAGTAAAAAACATTTAACAATTATTAGCAAAATGACAATTATGTAATTAATAACAATATTTTCCAAGTTTGAAGTTTGTAATAAATATAAAAAAAATTGATTTACTTGTGCGGATCTCTTTACCAGAACATAAGTGGTGAAATAAAAACATCTGATTACAACTGATACAAAAAATATTTTTGTACTAAAGGTACGAGTTTAATTATTCTACTATTTTTCCTTTTCCATTTCTATTAATAGATATGATTTTTGCTATGAAGATACTATGAATAGGAGTAAAAACTGGCGCGAAGGAAATTCAATTATAATTGGAAGTTTTCGTTCTGTTCACTTTTCATCTATGATTATTCTATGAGTATATTTTGTTTGTTTTTAATAGACTTTAATATTTTGGGGGACAAATAGTTGTATTAGCTATTGCAATAATTTCATTTCGTGTTTCTTAGCTTATATTATAATTAGATAAATGTATTAAGTATGTTGCATATTTTTGTATGTAACAGATATTATGATCAGTTGTACAATCAAACTGTACTCAATTATATAATGGTTTTAAACAATAAGTTCAAATTGGGTATTGTGTACACCTTTGATTCTTTATGTTGTTTGTATTTTGATATACAAACTAAAAAACGTTACATGAAACTAAACGGAAGTCGAATATTGTTGACGATGTAGTACTTATGCAGAAATAGATCTTAATGAAAACGTGATTCAGGAACCTCTCAATGTAATATTATGCATAAATATATATGTACTCTATATTACGTTATATTCATATTTTGCAACTAATATTAATTCTATGCGAATTGAGAGATACCTGAATCATATAATTTCTTTTTGTTAGGAAAATTCAACAATAAACGTATGAACTAGTTTTTGAACAATTTGGATTAAGGTATTTGTAATAATTACTTGCGCAACACATAGCCCTCGTAATTATTAACATTATATCTTGATTGGTCTGTATATAATTCATAAAGTCGTATATTTTCATTACTTATTATTTTAATTAATTGGTACCTGCCCAAAATTTGATACGAATTATAGTATCTACTATTTTGCGATATTTTCTTTTTTAACAATGTTTAAACATTGATTCTAAAATAATGCTTTTGACATTAATCTTGTAATAAAATCATTTTAACACGAATACAGAAAAAAATATGATAAAATATGTTACACATCTGATAATTATGTTAATTTTGTTTTAAGTTTTGTAAAAATTATACTAGAATAATAATTTAATACTTGCTAGAAATAATTATGTTTTGATTTTTAATCAGTTTCAGATTTTTTTTACTGAATGTACTAATAATAAAATATTGCAATTTGTATACATTTTTGGCGTGTATTTTGCACGCTTCGTGTTAATATCTTACATTTATGTATTTAATGTAAGATATACATACACGTACATACCTACACAGGTTAGTACTTTGATTATGTTAATTTTGTGCTCACTAAATTAATCTGGTGGTAGAAAACTGAAAAGCCGGAACTGTTCTCTAATACGTGGTCTAACATCCCCTCCCTGTAACATTACAGTAATTCCATTTCAGTTAGGCGTGTAAAATTACCAAATATAAACCAAGTCGAATATAAATACTCACCCAATTTACTAAGTTTTCTAAGAAAGGTAACAATTTCATTAATTCGTTATCTGAACGATCAGCGAACCAGCTTTCTATAGGAATACCATTTTCTAACTGTAAAATAAAAATCTAGTCAAAATAAGGATAATTTACCATTCTATTTTTAATTAGAATTTTTTATGTCAAACCTGCACAACCAATCAGTGAGCAAGCATCCACAACCCAAAAAGCATCAGTTGTGCAGATCTGCTCGAAGATTTACTTACCTGGTATCCAAATGCTTGTGGACTATTATCAATAATAACAGTTTTCGATAAATCTCTACCCAATATAGATAGATCCTTGATATAATTTCCATTAACACAAACACAGTGTTCTCGGAACAGACGGTATTTAATCAATTTTCGTGTCGGATCTAACAAATTCATTAATTTGTTCGCGTACACCCGTTTACTTGCAGTAAAAAGGATTACCTCGTACAGTGATGAGACGTGTTCTAAAAATTCACGAAAATACGGTCGTGTTCTTACAAACACTGTGTATGTTACATCTTGAAAGACAACTGGAAAACGAAATGCTGCATCCGAAAGTTCTTGTAGACTACAGTGAACTAATGTTTCATCCTGTATAATAATATACTTTTTTATAGTTATTTGTATATTCGATGGGGTTCGATTTTTATAGAAGTTTTACTCCATCTTTTAAGTAAAATTTCTTCGCTTATTATTTGATGAACATAATAGAAATAATACATACCAAATCTAACACGAGACTAAATTCTGGACTGCTGCGTGTTTTAAGTGGAAGAGCAGGACATCTGGCTCTCATTGCTGGAGTCAACGGCGGTAAATGCTTGATGAAAACATAAGGATCAAACGGTTCCCAATCTTCTTGAACATGTGTAACCATATTTTCCATATCACAACTTTCTACTATTTCTTCGCTTCCAACTTCCATGTATTCGACGTCATGATAATCGCTCTCGATATCATCAGAATCATACTTTTCCGTAACATTTCCATTTGTGTCAGATGAATGATGATTATGACTTAAACTGTACATGGTTGTTGTACTGTATTTTGTATTAACAAAGCCCGACTCATACTTTGATGATGGACTGTCAACAGAATATTGAATTTTTGATAAATTACTGTTGCTGGCATTGTTATTGCTAAATGCATATTTTCCATTTGGAAAATACTTTTCTGATGGATAAGAACGAGTTCCATACATGGATGTAGAATGCATTATATTATAACATTCTTCAGTTATTTCTGTTTGTGTACAAGTAGCAGAATAGTATAATGAACCAGTGTCTGGAAGAAATAAAATTTACATTTATGAGTGTGATTTGACAACAGAAATTAATATAAACTAAACATTTTTGTAATTTACCAATATTTTTATCTTCATCATCCTCCAATGCATATGAAAGGTCTGAATTTGATCCTACAGGTGCTGGAGACATTAGATTTAATAATGGTGATACACTTGAGCTTGAAGATTTGAAATCATTTATATTAGATATAGAGGAGTAACATGAATCTGTATTTAGCACAGAGGAATATAGAGTTAAGGTAGTTGTATTCCAATTTTCTTTTGATTCTTCAGAAACCTTAGATACTGTTGCACATTTTGATGGCTAAAAAATGCAAAATCGTATAGTTTTAATTGTTTAACATAAATTGACTTACGATTGTTAGTAACTTACAATAACTGCATCTTTCACACTAGTTCGATGTAATGGAGTTGAAGTAACCATTGATCTTTTTATGCATTTTCTTCTACGAGGTCCTCTCTCACGTCTACTAGGTGTAGACTTCGCAAAACGTAAAACATTTTCTTTACAAGCCTACGAAGATAATAATTGTTTTTAACAAAACTGAATTGGAGTCCTTATATTGCCAACCAAATGGCTTCAATTGTAGTTCTAAGAAATCTAATTTTACAACATCCTTGTGAGTTAGTCAGTCACTTGTTAATCGATGATTAGTTAGAAATTATCTCTTTTTTAGAAATAGTGAAGTTTGCTTTAATAAATGACCTGCAAAGATCATTTATAATAAGCTAATGATAAATAATATATTTTGAAATATCATAAATGAACAGCAATGTCTTGAATGTCAATGAGGAAAAAATCTAATATGTATAAGAAACATAAGGTCAAAATATAAATAAAAATTAATGCCTACCTCTTTTAAAAAATGAGTACATCTACGCCTCCATCGTGTTAGCCTACCACATTTATTTGGTATATCAATACGATGATTATTATTGCTAGCAGATGGAAGTTTCCGGAAACTACTAATTTGAAGCCGCTGATTGGATATTTTGGTTCTAGATGCGGTGTTTATATTTAAACGACCACGCAGTCTTCTACCAACATGTTCGCTTCGTAACCACATTTCAAAGAAATATCTAAATGGCCTGAAACAATGTTTAATCATAAACTATATTATACAGTATAGGACTTGTTAAATATGTCTGAAATATCATATTAATGCTATGATATTATTATATACTTTATGTGCTTTCAACTCACAAAACTACTTTTAATAACAATCTATCTTTAACTAACCAGTTTATAATTTATTATAATTCCTCTATATTTTTTCTGTTAGGTAATTATATAAGATACATATTGTCAAACATCTACTTAAAACATAAATTTTATTTTAATCATCAAATAACTATACTGATATTTAATAACTCTTTCGTTAATAAAACGGCGAATAATGCCGACATTATATATTTTTCTGTTTTATCTACATAAACATTTTATTTCTTTCATTTATTAATATCATTAGAAAATATTAAATTACAATTAAGGTAATAAATATTTCAATAAATAAAAGTGCTGTTAAGAAGTGATATTTGTAAAGTGGGGAGGAATAAGCTCATACATCGATTCAAAATTTAAGCAATTAAAAATGTTCGATTATTGACATTTTATCAGATCTTAGAAATTGCGCGGGAAAGAAATTCGATCGTATCGTAAAAAGGGGCGTTCCTGATCTACGGTTCCTTCTGTATATATTACTAACATTCGACCGTACAGTTACAGTAAGCGACACACACACGCAAACACGTATACGTATACACGCTCAGAAGTATATATCGATTTATATGCGGTACAATATTCTGTTACGTTTTTCAATATTTTCACACAAACAAGGTATGGTACATATACCACGCAAAAGAAATTGGCATAAAATCAAATAAAAGGCAATTTAAAAGATGAACCACTGTTAATGCCCATCTTGTCTCACGGTTGTATATATCGAGTACAAATCGATCGAAAGTTTGAAAGTGCAATGTTGCGCCGCGGTAGCGGCGGCACCCAACAATTGTAACGCCTGAAAATTCGCGCGAAAACTATCCTCTACAAATAAGCACATTACTTATGTTTTAAATGATGCTACCGCTTACCATATCTCTTAATTAACAGGCACACTCGTTAAACACAGAAATACATTGGTATGCTGTGATCACACGCGTTTCATTCAAATCCGTCGTTCGCGTTCACTTTTCATCCCCCCGAAACTAAACAATCATGGCTACGGCGTCACTCGAAAATACAACACGAATCAAATCCAACACTTTGGTGTCCTTAAATTTCAGATTAATCGAACGATAAAAAAATCGGGAAATTTAATTGTTAATCGATGAAAAATAACAATATAAAACTATATCTATAACATATTTCTTATTTGCACTTCAACAATTTCTAGAAGTTTTCCGGTTACGCACGCGACACCTAGGTTACAAAGATACCACGGATCTAGGAATATAGGAAAAGAAGTGGGGGACCTAATGCAGATTCTCAAATATGATTGGTTCCATTTATGCGCATGTCCATACCGCGAATTATGAAAAACTAAAAATGATAGATTCATGTAAATTTCGAAGTTAATTCTAAATAAGTGATGTTTATTTTTCATGCAAACAAGTTGAAACTTTTACAGATCCTTCAACATTTTAATTTAGAAGTTTAGATATTTAAAAAGTTTTAAGTATTCAAATATTTAGGCATTCAAATTTATAGAGTTTTGCATTTAGAATTTCCAAGTTTGGAACTGTACCAAGTAACAGTCAACCCAAACTGGACTTTAGTTTTCCTCGTCTTCTAATTGTTTCTCCTCTGAGAGATATGTTTTGTCATTATATTCCTAGGTCCATATAAGTACTTTTCGTAACACTATTAAGAACGTTGTCTATCACAAGAAATCGAATCAAGTAGTAGCATTCATTTGTTTCAGTTGATTTAGTCTTATAATTATGCAGTCCATAAATTTACATCATAAAATTGTAAGGTATAAATAGAAGTATTAAATATTGATAACCGTTGTAATCAATACATTTTGTTTGAACATTATTATTAAACATTCATATTTTAGAATATTAAAATCAGCACTATAATAAAATTATATAAACAATATAGTGCAGATATAACATTTAAGATTGTTACAGTACTTATGTACCTTGTAGAAAACAATAATAAATAAATCGTATAAAGTAGATTGATGTTTTCATTTATGTTTGTGACCTATTTAGAAACCCAATGTATAACAAATTTGTGCTGTATCATAAAAGCATGAAAAATTGCGACATCTAGAAACCTATAAAGGCACAATTTCTATACAAAAATAGCAATAAATATTTCAGACTTTTATTGAATTACCGTTTAGCTATTTACATCATTATATCATAATGTTTCGGTATATCATTGTAAGAATAGCGAATAATAATTTTACGTTATTTATAAAATCGTACTGCATATCTTAATCACGGTTATTTCATTATTTACAGTATTAGAAAAGCCAACTTGTACATTGATCTATGTACAATAGCATGGCGTGCATATAATTTGTAGCTATTAATTAGTTTGCGCTTATGAAATATATTTAGTACAATTTTTATATATACTTGCTTCGACTTCCTAAAACTACATCCTTTATGTGCCGTTTCACTTAAACATGAAAGACCACATTACTTTTGCGTTTGCTCGTTTTGCATAATAATGCTAACTCAACAAAAAAATTGTATCTAGATTTTATTATATATAAATATTATATACTATATATATATGTATATAACAGTTTTCTATTATTCCAAGTTGTTCTAAACTAAAAAATTCTTGACCATTATTATACAAACACAAACATCCGAATGAACTAAAGTACTTGAAATTTCCAATAAATAATTAAATCACTGTACATATTCCTCACGCGATCATTCGTTTACTAATTCAAATGATCAATCTATTAAAGAATATTGCATTCAAATGAAGATGTTTATGTCATGAAAATAAAGACGATTGATGCGTTTACTTTTGTTATATAACTGGATAATAAACTTTTTGGTTTTGATGCAAGTTAAAAAGTTTCAAAAGTACTTCACCTCAGAATTTTCGCCTTACACGTGTACGGAGAAGTAAAAATTTTGCGATATTTATTGCACACGTCGCTGTAGTTACAAGAAGTCTACTACTTAGCAATGTAGCAAACATCATTAGTTCGAGTTAGAAGTAAAGAGTGCAATGGTCAAACACCATTTGACGTTGTGGAACTATGAAGCGGCGGCTTTAATAGATCATGGTATTGTAGCAGAGCTTCTCGCAAAGATCTTGATACTTGACCCGATGCCGTAGCAATTGTACATTCCACTAAACAGGGATACAGTCCGATCAGTTGTTCCCATACAGATCTTTCAACTAAAAAATACAATACAAATTCTATCGTTTTCTATACAAATATCAAATAAAAATAATAACATGTATCAATCACACATAAAACAAAAAAACATACACCATTGAAACAATAGTTACCTTTATTAGGAGGTGCTTTTTTTAGGGAAACCACTAGTGTAGCAACAGCTTTCAGAACAAATGAAATTTCAGATAATCTGTACCTAGAAAATGTTTCTATAATAAGTACTTAAAAATGAATACCTTCATTACATCGTATGTTAATTTCAACACTATTAAATCATTTTAAATATCATTAAAAAAAATTCAATGAAAAACAAAACTATTACCTAGGTAACGGACATTTTCCACTTCTTCTTTCGTTTTCAATATATCGACGTAGAACTTCTTGAAATCTATGAAGTAAAGCCGTGACCGCCAAACGTCCTGCAACACCACCTTCGTCATTTTCAGGATTTTTGGATGTATCATGTTCTGAATCATTATTCAGTCCATCTAGGAGAGAAAATTGAAGCAGCGTTTCAAAACAAGTTTTCGCAAACTCTTCTCTCAACTTAGTTTCACCGCTACTTTCTGTAACAAAACGCAAAAGATGGAATACAATATTACACGTAAATCCACTTTTATGTGAAGTTCGAAAAACAAAGAAAGGTAGTTCACCAATATTTGTCGTAGTTGCTGAATGTATAGAGCCTTTATTTAGAAGCATAACTACTCGTAAAATAAATTGATGAGGTATATGTTGAGAATGCGGTAACACTTCATCTCGTAAAAGTTCCATCACTTGACAATCTACAGCTTCATCTGCTTGAATTTCTTCAACTCCTCGTTCAACGTTCAATACGCTGTAATTAACAAATCATCAATACACTATTTTTAATGAATACAGATTTGTTAATGATTACAAATTAAAACAATTTCAAGAATTACCTCTTTGGAAATAAGAAGTCATCTAACGTACTAGCTAGTTCTGACCACATACTTTGGAACTGTTCCGGATATTTCCTTGCTAAAGGCAAACCAGTATGTAATACAGCAAGCAGACTAGTAACAGCTAATTTCCAAGTTGTCGGCGATGGACAAGCATATTTCATCGATAAAGGTACGTGTAAGGCTTCTATAATATGCTTTAAAACTTGCCCATCTATGACTGCCATTTCATGTGCAGTTTTTTGGTACAATGTTACAACCATTGATAAAGCTTTTTCTCCGAACGGAACATAATTCATAGTTACCCAATCAGTCTACGTAAATAATAAATGGTAAGTAAATTACGAAACAGCCTGATCATCAAATGTTTATAGTGAATAGATACGCACGGATACACCCCGAACTTGAGAAATATGTTTTGTTGGTATTTTACCATAAGTGGGTGCTTCACAAGCCAATTTTGAGAAAGTCAGAAGCTGAAGAAATATTAGTACGATCATAGTTCGCAGATTGTCAGGTCCATTTAATGCTTCCTGTTTAAAATAAAATAAACTTGATATTGAATCAAGAAAAGTAATGCAGATTATAAACTGAATAGTATACTTTTTGCAAAAGTTCCATGGAGTGAAGTACACCATCTTGTAAATGAGTAAGGACGACATCCGGCATTGTAGGCAAGATGTATGGTGTCGACTCACCATGTACTGGAACTGCAACTGCATTTTTTAATACAATGCAAAGCTTCTGTAAATCCGGACCAGTAAATCTGTAATAAGCATGGAAAAATATTTTAAATGTTAATATACATGGTGCAAATTGACATTACATTTCTGTTTCCAAAATGAGAACTTGAGTATTTGTAAAAAATAATATGCATACTTGTTCCTGATGTGTTGAAAAACAGCTGGAAATATATGAACTAACGCTGTTAAAAATGCTTGCGATGGTACATAAGGTTCCGTTTCACTTTCCTGAGGTGGCGTTGTACTTTCCATTCCTATATTAAGCCATACACGCCATGCGACAATCCATAATGCTTCAGAATCGTTCGACTGAACAACTTCATTATTGTCACTTCCTTTTTGAAGGTATAAAATTTCTTGAAATGATTTTAAAGCTGCCAATGACACCTATCAATTTTATATGATATGAAAACATGTTTGGTATTTTTTTAAAGAAAATATACATTATCTGAATTCATACCTCATTGTTCTTACTAAGCGCCGAATTTTCTATGAATTCTAACAAGAGAGACCATGCTCTAGGGAAATCGCCCAACATTTGCAATAGTTGCCGCTTTGTGTTAAACACTCTCCCAACCCCACTTAATGTTAATACCTGAAATTTAATCAACTTACAACATCTATTTTATTATTTTTATTAATGTGATTATCTGCTCTATTACCTGTGTTTCTGCCCACTGCTTCTGTGCAGTGTTTCTACTGTGATGAATAAGTATATTTCCACTAGTATCAACTTTTTCACTACTAGCAGAGTTAGATAAACTTCTTACTTTGTCCAATAATGGAAAAAGAACCTGCCACAGTACAGCTTGCCAAGTTGGTTGGTGCAATAAACTACCATGAGCAGATATTGTAGAAAATAAGGTTTGACTAGCTGATTTACGCACTGCAGGTCGGGGATCCACGCATAAGTCACCTTTAAAACATAAATAAAACTTTATCATGAACAATATACTATTGGTGTTACAATTATTAACCTGTCAATGATTTAAGAATCATTCCCGTAATTTTAAAAATATCATTTAAGAACGTATATTACCTAATCTTGCATATAGGCACATCCAAAGTTTATCAAACGGTGGCATATTTGTTGTTCCGGGGAAGTCCGGAAACACAGACGATGAATCTCCTTTGAGAGAAACACAGAGTTTCTCTTGATTTTGATAAAAATAGTCACTTATGTTCCACTGCAAAAATAATTCGTCAATATAGGTATATTAAATTTACTATTATTCCAGGAAATAGATCTTACTGATGTGTGATAAAATTATGAATCTAAGATAATGAAGTTTGTATACGATAGAAATGTATTATTCATTAACGCGTAATAAATTGTATTTGCCTGATGTTCTTGATTTTAATTTTGTTCATTCAAGATATTTTGGCGTCAACTTTAATAACTTTAGGAGCTTCTACGATCTTCTATAACATATGCACATCTTTTAATCATGACTTTCTGCTCTGCTATGTGTATTCCAAAGGTAATTCCGAAGCCTGTAATCGAAAGTTTTACCCAAAGTCACCGAATTCGCGTAATGCATAAATTTCCAAACTCCTCTAACTTTACTTTAAGAAAAAAAAAATATGTGTAATATTGATATTAAGAGTGAAACGAACTTTGAACCGAGTAAATTTTTGTCGTATCGAGTATTTTCTTACCATTAATCCTACAGCTGTTAATGAAATATTTAATTCTTGCGTTTGCGAACCAAATTTAGCAGCTGTGTCGACGCAAAGTGGAAGACATCTCCAAGGCATCACTGGCAGAAAATCAGTTACTACCAATTGCAAACACTGAAAAGCTATTCTAACTAAAGCTTCTCTGCAAAATATATAAATACAGACATGAAGTAAAGTTTATATTATTTAATCTAAATTACATTATTAATAATAGTACATACCCGTGATGATCAGATACTGCTCCAATGATACCAAGTACCAAAGGCCAACCATGATATAATGTCTCTCCCGCTCCATGTAAAACTTGTAAAACGCATTCAAGTTGTCGTTGTCTTACATCTCCGTGACGTACTGATGACAATTCTGATAATGGTCCTAAAAGTAAAGTCTGCAACTTCTATAAAAGAAAAGGAAATTACATTTCTAACACTCAATTCATAAAGTGCATTTTTAATTGCAAAATTATAGCGATATTTAATAAATATACTTGATTATCACGCAAAGGCTGAGGATATTTATGCTGCAGTGCCATTTTGACAAGGTATGTTATAGCTTCCACCCCCCATTCTCTCATACGAATGTGCGGATGCTGACAAACTTCTAGTAAATGATTTGTTAGCGGTCTCCAAAGAACTTCTACCCGTGGTAAATTTACCAAACCAGTTTCTAAGAGCTTAGCCACGGCAAACAAAGATGGTTCCTAATACAAAAGGAAATTAAATTTTTATACGATAATTTTAATTTCTATAAAGGGAAATATAAAACGTACACTTACTCTATTAGAGTAAGCCAATTCCATAGCTTCATGGCTTAGTTTGCAAAGTGCATCTATCAGGTGATGTAAAGCAACATCATCTAGATGTTGACTACTTTCAAAGAGTCTACTAAGCATGGCGCTCAGTACAGGTAAATCTGCCATAACAGCATTTGTAAGTACTGCATTTGGATCAGCAGCAGTTCTCCCAGCTTTTAGAGACCCTCCTGTTGAAGGTTTCAAACCAAGTATCCAGACAAGATGTTGTAACGTCGTAAGTACCAAGTGCCATGCACTACCCAGTATACTTCCATGACAATGAGCGAGCGATAGCAATGCCCGCATGCATTGTAAATTCTTTGCTGTTAACATGACTGGACCTTGGTGTGCGCCTAATAACATAACACGTAGTTAAGCAGAATATAATTAATTTATCGTGAAAATGCTTTAAACTCTACAAACGTACCAACTGGTAGAGATGCAGTTGGTAATGGAGTTCCAACTGCTACTACTTGTTGTCTGTAATCTGGTTCACCGATAGTTACATTATATTGAGTGGATTCTTGTTGTCTTGCGGTCGGTATTCCTTGGGGAGCATTGTACAACACAGTCAAAGCATAATGAGGAGGTAATGATGCTTTACATATCGCAGTAATGAATGCATCCCGTGGGGCTTGCAACTCCAATTGCCCGCACAAAGATGCAAAAGTTTGAATTGCTTTCAATACATTTTCTGTTGCAGATTCATCAGTGCTACAATAAAAAAATTTAATACTATGTTCCACAAAAATAATAAAATAATCGATACATTCCTTACCTAGCATCTATGAGGGGACTTAATGCTGCTAACAAACCACACCAACTGGAATTAATAAGTTGAGTATGAAGCTTTCGTTCAGATTCACTTGGCTTATACGATTGATTTCCAGTTGCAGTTTCGTTAGATCCATTTATAGCAAGAGCTATAGAACGTATTATATCTAACAAACAAGCGTAAGCTATACTTATTCCATAACCAATGGGTATTTGAGGTGGTTCAACCTTATCGAGCATGTCCAAACTAAAAATAAAACAAATTATTAGTGATTGTACGTCACAAAAATATGCCGTGGGAAATAAACATGAACATACTAAGTAGACTTAGCTTGACCGCTTGTAAACGTCGCTACAACCGGTAACCATATACCACGCGAATAAAAACCAGGTTGAGGTGAAACACCAGGTCCTATAGGCATTCCAGTGAATAATGGAGAGGTTGTACTTGGGGGTACCGTTGTGCCTGTCGCTGTATTAGATACGCGTTAATATTGTAACGAGACATATGTTATCATAGTTAATAGACTAAACCTTACCCATATTAGTTTGATTCATCATTTGAGGGTTAACAAAAAGACTATGTACATAGGCGCCTAAACTATTCACAATATCTTGAAAGATATTAGTTGCATGAGGTTTTAAATCATAACATTCACAAAAGTTTGTAAGGAGATCAGCTTGTACTGTCATTTTATGTAAAACCTCCAGTGCTAAAGCTCTTTGCCAAGTTGGTTTATCAGGATCCAAGAATTTGACAATTAAAGACAAAAATATTTCACATTCAGTTACCTAAAAACATAGAAGTATTTTGACTTAATTGTGTTATGCACATTAATACTGGCTTACAATTTATTTCTATTATCTGTGTTAAACCAATACGGTTATAAAAAATTCTTATAAATCATCTTAAAAAATATTCTTACCAAAAGAGAATGATACTTCTGGATTAAAACTGAAACAACCCGAAGAAGCCTCATACTAATAGGAAAATAGGGTTTATCTAAAGGTGTAGCTTGTTGTAGAGATGCTGGGACAGAATTGCGGTATTTGATATTAGGTGAAAATAACTTAATCACAAGAGCACAAACTCGTTCTTTTAGCAAAAAACTAAATTCTGGGTGCTGAAAGAAATATAACAATGAAAACTCATAACTCATTTTTCAACTTACAAATACATCTAGTACCAAATACCTTAAAAAATACGGACGAAAAATTTGTTAGGACAGACTCTAACAATTCTAATCCAAATGTACGTGTCATCTCAGTAATACCAATTAACCAATAGGGTTGATCCGCATTTACTAATTGTACTAAATCCTAAAAAATTCACACTCAACAATTCAATGTTATTTAACAATTTAATGATTCATTTAGATAAATTTACTTGGAACATTAAGTATGCATCAGCAGCACATGGTCCTAAACCTTTAGGTGCCTGATTAGTGGGAATTTTTAATTCCTCTAAATTTATTTCATCAAAATCTTCATTGTCAGGACTTTGGTCATCTTCTGCAACAACACGCTCAAATACTAATGACACCAACTGTCGTACTGTAGCTCCTGCTGTGTTAATAGTTGTGGAGTCTTTTGTGAAATGTAAACGAAAACAGAGTACTAAATTCTGAAATTTAAACATTATTTTTCATTAATTTCAAAGTGCACTTGAGGATATTTATAATAAAATAAACAAAAAATTAGTACCCTTGCAAGTGTTTCACCATGTACAACAGTATTGCTAGTGAGTAAGAGTGTTACAGTCTGCAAAACTTTAACTTCTTCTGTTCCTGATTCCATCAGCATCCATAATGTGTCCGTAATATAACGAGCACCTTTCTGATCAACTGCTTGTTGTGTAATTAGTCTTTGCATCATACTTAAACAAAACTAAAATAAACAGTATAAAAGTTGAAGATAAATAATATAAAATATGCTATGTCAAATAATAACAATTATTATTATTTCATATGTACCTTAATAATTTTTATATCTTTACTCTCACAGCCTTGTACTAAAGGATATAAGATTTGATTAACAATATAATAAATAGGAGCACCTGAAGTATTTGAAGCTGTTCTTATTTTTGCAATTCCTTCTTCACATGACTGTAACAATAAGATTCTATGAATATTATACAATATGAACATATATAAAAACTTCATTTCTTACTGTTAGAGTAACGTTTTTAATACCAAACATTATTTTAAATAAAAAATAATCAAAGAAAGGATACCTAAGGTTTATAAACTAACCTAACTTCTACTTTTAAAATTATATAATAGTAAACATCTAATTACAAAAAAGAATAACAATAACAACGTACTTCTTTAATTTGAGGGTATTTCTTCTTCGTTTCGGAAGCAAGAACTTTCAAGTCAGCTTGCAATGATTCCAAAAATTTGGAACTATTTTCCGAGTTGATTCCGACAGCTACATTCGCCATCATATCACAATTTTCTTTTACGCAATATTACCATAAAAATTTATTTCATCGTCAATTATAACTTGTTTTTTAAAAAACGCATACTGCCATAAGAAAGTTCGTATCTAACTGGATAGTAGGTGAGTTGGCACATCCCATGCCGATTATCAGAAATGACAACGGACAGGTGACAATCTATCAAGTTTTGTTCTCAAACATTTTAACTTACGTCATTTTTATAATTATTCTTGCAATAAACATTTATAGATATCAAAATTATTTTGCTTTAAGTTTATTAAAAATCGTGTTTGTCTACGATTATCAGTTACTTGCATTTTAATTATAACACATTCATGTAAATAATAAACCGTGACATGCAATAGCGCTACCTTGTATATCGAAATCGTGTGTTAAAATATCAAACTTGAAACATTTTGTAGACTAGAGTGGTTCAATGCCTGTAGTGGAACTACAGATAACAGTCCAATGGTACATTCGGGTACATACAATTTATTCCACGAGAGATAGTGCTAACACATATAGATTTAAAATTACAGATTTTTTTCGGTTGTTTATATATTTGTAATAATTACATACATGTTATTTAATTATATATAAATAAAATTCTAACACATGAAGGTTTCCGATAGAAATCGCTACGCGGCGTTGAGCAATCGTATCTCCATTTTCTACTGATATTACTTTCATTGCCTCCTATATCCTTAGCGTTTCGAGTCGTTTCTTGAACGCATGTTTCTTCAGTGAAGAGAATTAAATTTCATTCTGAGATATTTGTAGAATTGTAAGAAAAAGTGCCACAAGAAACAATTTAAAAATCTCAAAGGAACGAAGTTCGTTACAAACTTACGTAGAAAATACATAATAAACCTGATCTGACAAACGTGACTAAATTACCCAGAATGACGGCTCTTACGGCTAGCGGTGATGGACGAGGTGCTCATACACAGGCTTATAAAGATAAAAGCAAACCTACCGATATTCGAACTAGTAACATTAATGCTGCGAAAGGTAAATAGGTCATCAACATTTGAATGATTCATTTTCACTGATTTAACTTTCAGTATTGATGATAGTAATCTTACCTTATATAGTCATGTCTGGCACATCATAATTCAACACTTTTGTATTAACTTAGGTTTACTTAGAATTTGTATTAAAATGCATATACAGTATAACGAATACAAGTTTTCAGCTAAAGAATATTTATTAATTTTTCAGCTGTCAGTGATGCAATTCGTACTAGTTTGGGACCTAGGGGAATGGATAAAATGGTAAAATTATATCATTTATATCTATTTGTGTTAGATTATTGTACATAATAATATTTGTTATTATATATTTAGATTCAAGCTGCTAATGGTGAAGTTACAATTACAAATGATGGTGCTACAATATTAAAGGAAATGAATGTTATACATCCTGCAGCAAAAATGGTAATCCATATAATGTTTCAATAAATTTAAGTATCAAAATTTATCAAAGTTCATTTGAAATTTTATATTATTAATTAACATTTTGATATTTTCAGTTAGTTGAATTATCACGAGCTCAAGATATTGAAGCTGGGGATGGTACCACCAGTGTTGTTGTAATAGCTGGCTCTCTTTTAGAAGCAACAGAACGTTTGTTACAGAAAGGAATACATCCTACTATAATCAGTGATGCATTTCAGAAGGCTGCATCTGAAGCTGTGCATATATTAACAAATATGTCTATTCCTGTTGACTTAAGAGATAAACAATCACTGATTAGGGCTGCAGCAACTTCACTTAACTCAAAGGTATATATTTGACATATTCCATCTACATATTTTATATATTAATTATTTTTGAATAGTGAACTTTCTATACATGGTAATGAAAGGAAATGAATGATGAATTATATAAAGTGTACAATTTTTCTTATTTCAGGTTGTTTTTCAACAATCAAGTCTTTTGGCACCATTAGCTGTAAATGCAGTACTAAAGATCACTGAAGAAGGAAAGGAGAGTTCTGTTGACTTGAATGTAAGAAAATATATATTACAAGTTTGCATAAATTGTATCGTTCTTTATTGTAATTATGTGATTATATTTACAGAATATAAAAGTAATAAAAAAGCTGGGTGGCACTGTTGAAGATACTGAACTTATAGAAGGATTAGTATTTACACAGAAATCTTGTAATTTCAATGGACCAAAACGTGTTGAAAAAGCAAAGATTGGTTTAATTCAGTTCTGTATTTCTCCACCTAAAACGGATGTAAGTAATTTGAAACGAGCATTGCCGTTTTTATTTCTTATATAAATTGAAAATGTTTACTATTCCAGATGGATCATAATGTAATTGTTTCTGATTATTCTGCAATGGATCGTATTTTGAAAGAAGAAAGAACATATATATTAAACATTGTGAAACAAATTAAAAAAGCTGGTTGTAATGTACTTCTAGTACAAAAATCGATTCTTCGTGATGCTGTCAGTAATTTAGCTATACATCTTTTGGACAAAATTAAAGTTATGGTGATTAAAGACATTGAACGCGAAGATATTTCATTTGTTTGTAAAACATTGGGTTGCAGACCCATAGCATCATTGGATCATTTTGTTGCTGAAAATCTCGTAAATGCAGAAATGTGTGAAGAGGTGCAAACTGGAAATTCTAAATTTGTTCAAGTTAGTATATTTATTGTTATATACAAATTTTGTTTTACATTTTAACTTGAATTTATACTTGTATTGCAGATTACGAAAATTCAAAATCCTGGACCGACAGTAACAATTCTTGTGCGTGGCAGCAACAAATTGGTTTTGGAAGAAGCAGAACGCTCGCTGCACGATGCGTTGTGTGTAGTTCGTTGTTTAGTAAAACAGAAAGCTCTGATTGCTGGAGGAGGAGCCCCTGAGATTGAGCTCGCATTAAAACTCGCACCGTATGCTCAGACATTAGGTGGTATTGATGCGTATTGTATTAAAGGGTTTGCAAATGCGTTTGAGGTTTGTTATTCTTTTGAAGTAATATATTTTTTGTTATATTTCAATTTCTGCATTTCCTAAAATTGTATTTATAAATGTTTTAGATAATTCCATCGACATTGGCAGAAAATGCAGGATTGAATCCTATTGCAACTGTAACGGAACTCCGGAACCGACACTCTAAAGGAGAACATACTGCAGGAATTAATGTGCGAAAAGGAACAATTACCAACATTTTGGAGGAAAATGTAATTCAACCATTACTCGTTTCTACAAGTGCTATTACACTTGCCACAGAAACTGTTCGCAGTATATTAAAGATTGATGACATCATTAATACCAACCAGTAATTGCAATGAATAGAAGTTCTGCGCTTAAATCTCTGTCAATTTTTTGCTGATCACGTGATGTCAAATACAGTTTTGAGTTCAATTAGCTTTCCATATTTTTACAATTTACTAAACTAATAAAATCAAGTAATTTATCGTTTAAAATTCCTTTTATTATATTCCTAATAAAATTAACTTGCTTTTATAAAAGGAAATCTGTTTTCATTCCCTTATCAATTCTTTCCATATTATAAGAAACCAATAAATTTTATATAAAAAAAAAAATAAAACTCGTGATTATAAAAAATTATTTATTTATTTTCAAAATCATTACTAATGTTGTAATTTAAATAGTTTCAATGTTTTCTAGTTACAGATTTACGTAAAATAAAATATAAAACTTACAACACTGAAAAATCTAAAATACATTAAATATAAAAATTAATTTAAGTATATTTTTACAGAGAACATAAAACTAAGTTTTAATGTGTTGTATAAAAAACAGATACACATTTTAGTTTTTAAATTATGTTTATAATTTTTTATAGCTGAAATATAATTTTGTATTCATTCTACATATAAAAGGCTATATTATTTTTGTGTATGTACATTAAATATCATTGTGTCTCGTGTTTAAAAAAGTTTGATCATCATCCGGCCTTCAAAATGAATTAAATATCTCTAAAATATTTGCTCAGTATTTGCACTTGTGATGTACTAGCGTATTAAAAACAAATAAATAGAATAAAATATTGATTTAATTTCACTATTTAAATGCAAATTCCGATTTTTTGTATATTACCTAAAATTATTTCATTTAAAGGGTGGACAAAGATCTAATAAGATATACAAAGTCTTAAAACAATAATAATCTGTATCCCTACTAATGAGTGAAAAAAATGTTTTCACAATTGGTGCTTCAAATTAAAAAAGAAAGCTATTTGTCACTAAAAAAAAAATTGTGATATAGTAGCGAGATGCAGTTAAGTAAGAGTGAGGCCAAACCTTTGTGCTATCTCTGGTGAATGGGAAGTTGCCACTGCAAGTAGAAGTGGTATATCTGCTGCGTCAAGATCGAGGGCATTTGTTAAATTTGCAATACTAGCATCACATACTTCTGTTGCTAGAAGTACTTCAGCCAATGCTTCACTTTTTAACCACATTTCTCTTAGTTTTGCTTCAAGTATGCCTATGCACTACAGCAAAATGAACAAAAATGCAGTGCATTTAAATTTGTGCATGTGTTACAAGTATTACTAAATAGTGAAAGTTAAACAATTTTTTACTTGTGAAGCAGAACGATATTTTCGCCATAAGTAGACGAAGCCTTCCAACATGTTGGACACAAGTCTCGACATACCAACTGGTAAAGGTGCAGTATGTGAAGGCATGTTATTAGATATAATCCCAACATGCCACGTATCTAAATCCGCTAAGATACAAAGCGATTCTGCAACTGGTTGATCAATGGTCGGAAAACGGGCACTTGCAAGGCATTCCTCGCGTATACAATACCACCATTCTTTTTCTATTTCAATTTCTTCATTATTCCTTTCTTGTTTGGCGACTTTCTTTTTTCTCCTCTTTTTCCTTTTTGGCAGGCCTTGTAAAACTAAACCCCATGTGTAAGAAGTGTCGATATTATTTCCTCCATGAATATCTTGACTTTTTATTTTATTCTGTAAAAGCGTCTTCGTAAATCCGGTATCTGTACGCGAATCAGTCTTCTTTATCTTTCTCGACCTATAACACAGATTTTACGTTCCTAACTAATTTTACAATATCGAAAGAAACTAGTTAAACAAGCTTTTAATAAACATTATGTTGCATTTATGAAACCAACCGTGGCATAGGTAATTCAACAACGCTGCTAGCTTCCATTAAGGCCTCTAAACTATTTGATCTAGATATTCCAACGTTTCCGTCACTGACAGTGTTACCGCAGGTACGCAACACTTCAGTTGCATTGGTTGGTGTTTCTAGAACTTGCTTGTAACTGTCGTAATTTTGAGTAGGCACAAAACTTTGGCCATTGCACTTTCGACAAAATCCAAAAGATCCTGATGGCACGCCTGGTGGTGACTGGATGCTTTTGGAAGACTCAGGAAAGTTTCTTTGAATGATTTTTCTCAACACGCCTTCTGGCAATTGTGCAGACGTGCTTGGTACTCTCGTAAACATGTATGAACATTGACAGTTATACCCAAGTCGTGGTCGTGATAACGTTTTCAACGATTTCTCTTCATCCCCAAGCATAAAGAAAACATGCGAATTTTTCATTTCATTCATTGTGCCTGGACCAGTGTCATACTCTGTCCTAGCAGAATATAATTTTAACGTATTCACATACGGGTCATCGAACTCTTGTAAAGCATCTATCTTAGAATTCGTGAATACTTCATCAGTGCCACCGTCCTCTACCTTTTTCTCAAAGTTTCGCAACGGAAAATCAAAACAGTATTGTGTATCAGTCTTAGGTACGTCAGCAACTTGCGATGCAATCTCACTCACAACTATTTTAACTTTGCTCGACGTACAAGTTTTCTCGTCGACAGGAACCTTTTCGTTTCCGTTATTATCCCAAAAAAATTCTTTCGTGAAGAGCTTCGTATCTCTTTCAGACTTCAATGGTTTTAGCATGAACGAATCAAGATTCGTCTCCACCGTGGTGCTGCGTTTAAGAGAGCTAACAGAACCTTCTGCGCCTAATCTTTCAATATTGTATTGAGAGTAACAGCGCTGCATCGTGGCACTATCATTTTCCACATCATACGAACGATCTACAGGAACTTTTTTCCTCGTAGATGCACGTGGTATACGCCGAGACGTTGAAGTTTCTCGATCATTACACACTACTTTTGGACTAAATAAATGCGGACGTTTTATTCTTGCTTGTTCTAAAATGTTTGCAGCTTCTTGGATATCATCTTCGACAACGCAACAGTATTCTTTTCGCTTTTGCACGATTCCACTACGAATAAAATATGATAAAAAAGATAGAACAGAATTAATTAGATCAACTTTTTGAGGATCTCCGGCGACTACTGTGTGCGCTATTCTAATGGGGTTACTTAATGCCCCATACAGGTCACCTAATTGAGCCCACAACGGATTACAAGGATACCAAGTACCTAACTTTTCCATCTAAAAATAATCATATAGGTTTTATCAACATAATCAAGTTAGAGAAGATGCAAAAAACAGGAAAAGCATATAATTACCAATTGTCGTTCTTGAACAGGCAGTGTAGTATATATCCAACCAAGATGATATGTTAAAACAGCAGTCACAACTGTACTTAAAAAACTAAGACATACAGATGTTGAATTGAACTCCAATTTTATAAAATGTTATATTATATTTATATACTTACAAGTTAGTCGATTTTGTGTCAATATCTTCGAGTAACTGACACATTTGTTGCAAACTATAATGCAATGTACTCATTTTGTGTTCTATCCTCACTGAATTAAGTAATACATCATGCCACAGT
Source organism: Coelioxys conoideus (assembly GCA_947623535.1). NCBI lineage: Eukaryota > Metazoa > Arthropoda > Insecta > Hymenoptera > Megachilidae > Coelioxys > Coelioxys conoideus. The sequence goes on from OX392450.1 coordinate 4,319,997, forward strand.
AAAGGTGTACATGAACTTCGGTTCGTATCAATGTTTGTAAGTAATCGCAGTAAGGAGAAGATCAGTTGAAAAGAAGATCTATAAAGCCGTTCGGGAAGTTGCATTCCTTTATTCTGAATGTTAACGTTATTCGGTTCGATACAAAAATATCGTAAACGATCTAACATTCCTTCTAACAAAGCCATATGCTCTAAAAGGCAAGCTTCTATCTTTCTGTAACATAAAGTAACTAACATGACATATACCGTCAAAATGAATGAGTAAATTTATTTTTAATCTGAAACTAAATCCAAACCTTTCATGACCTTCAACCAATCGCACTAACATCGTTAATCCCAGTCTAGTCTTATGACGTTTAGTAGGAGTTTCTTTATTCTCATTCCCAGGTTCATTCCAATACTGCATTCCAAAAGCATCATCGGAGTCCGTTCGTGCTAAAGACGTGGAGACTGCTCGCAACCACCTTCGGCGCAAACTGGAAAGGCTACCGATTCCCGAAGATCCATTGCTCTCCAGTGATTGCGAACCTGAATTAGCATCGTTTAATAGTTACCAGGTAACTAGTTAGTTACAACAGTAACTTTAATTTGATGTAAACTTACTACCCGTCGTTGGCGGTATGTCTATGTCCCATCCGCTCCCAGTACTGGAACAAGTAGAATTTTTCCTAGGTTCAGCGTTTGATTCAGACCCTGATAAGTTGCCGGAGCTTGGTCTAGACACTAGAAGGGTAATATTAAGAGTGATTAAGAAAACAGAGTTGTTATGCGTAATCACGGCTGGCGCGATGCGCGTTCAAAGTTTTATACGGAAAAATTTTATCATAAACTTTGTTAGACTTTATGTGTATTGTGAACTCTATCTGGACCCTAGAAGCACGGTACACGAAGTACCCCCTTCTTTAAAACTTTCCAAGTTTATATATATTCATGTTAGACCTGTTCAAACATCTTTTATCAGTTCATTATATTGAACGATACTTTTTTGCTTATTTTTATCATAAAATTGTTGTTACTAAACCGTTTCAACGGTTCTGCTTACAGAGGGTTCGCAGACTGGAATTGGAATCCAAATTTACGGAACGACCTAATCCTTCATCCGATACTCTCTCACTGGAACACAGTAATCACGCAATAATTCAGATATCGCAACGACAAATCAATCGCAACAGGGTATCAATAATGGACGAACCAATTTACCTTTGCTTGCACGTGTTGTGTTCTGTAGCGGGGAAAACTTTCGTGCACATGATACACGGCGGTGAATTCATCGAGTGAATCTTAAAGTCAAACAAAAGAATTTTAATTTAGTCTGTTTTAGTCTATAGTGTGTTTAAATGTATTTCACCTTAAATGAAGATCCTCTGTAAGTCATCGCCACGGTACCGAATACCATTTCACTTAATAAACTTACATCATCCTCGGCCGTTTTTTGCCGCTGAAAATTGATTACCATACATCTTTTAGTAAAACTTAGTTCTTTATTGATTAAGAAAAGAATTAGATTCTCTAATGATGACCTGTTACCTCAAAATTGCGGGTGTTCGAATAATTAACCGAGTCGCTGGTATTAGTTTTGATATCAAATGCAGTGGCTTTATTTTTGCACCATCGTTTTTCCAGCGGGAGGGAATCAAACAGTAACTTCCTTCCGCGCCATTCGCATTCTCGGAATAACAAGATCCGAACTTGACCCGTTCCAAGACATAAGGCGGAATTTCTGCAAATTATTATATACTTTAAAATATTAATGCATCATTCTTGTGGCATACAATATATTTAATTGTAATAATTATCAATAATATTACATGTTTTTATAATAATATAATTCATATTACAATTCATGAAGTAATGTCTCAATTTAAAAAATTTCTAATATTATGCTGCAACAATATATTTCTCTTTTCTTACATAATTTTCTAGTCTATATAAGTATTAATTATAAATGTCACAATAATCTTGTGACTCTTATTAGAAACTATGATCAGATCACGTAAATCTTTTTGAGATTCGAATAAATTTTATATTTTAAATTGTAAATCATTTAAGGAGTAATTTCTTTTCAATATATGCTTTGACCCTGATATATCACCGCGTGACATACCTACATATGTATAAAAAAGTAATTTTTTGCGTATTCGAAATAATTAAAATTCAAGATGTGATAAATCAATCTATTCGCATAAAAATATCTAGAAATCTGAAAAGATTTAGAACAGATATACCCGTAGTCTGAACATAGAGGTCAATTTTATGGTTCGATGCATAAAGCCAAGTCACGAGTGTGTTAGTAACGACCCAAGATTATGACTCCCGCCAACGAGTTATATACACTATTTTACGTATGATCAAGACTCTCGAAGAACGAGTTTTCGTTCGTTCAGCGCAGGTTGGCTCTGGCTAGTTCTACAAAATTTGTAACCAAAAGTAGTGCGCATGCACCCTTACGACGAGTGCAATTTCGAATGTATATACCTAGTGATCTTTTATTTCTTACTTGGACTAAAAAACGTATGGGTAAAAGTACTCCCTACTACTTGCCTTTATCTTTGGGGAATTACATATATAAACTTGAAATTCTCAAATTTCTAAATAGCCAAATCTACAAACTTTCAAATTTTCAAATTTTCAAACTTTTAAATTTTTAAATTTTTAAATTTGAAAATTTCATCTATACCTCTATTTTACCTAAAGAAACCTACGATGCTGGCCAATGCTTACTTTCGATATTATTTGCTATTTTCGCTATTCACATTATTATTGTCCACTACGTATATAAGACGATAGTGTGGCAACACTGGTGGGAGATCTTTGAGCCGATTTGAACTGCGCGAGAAAGGTCCGTTCTACCGTAGAAAAATGAGTATAATGTAAAATAGGTTAAGATACGGTAAATGGATATAAATTGAATATTTACAACATTTTTTCTTCGTGCAATGTTTCTTTAAAAGACAAATCGATCTTCTAACAATAGAAAGACTGATTGCATAGGTAATTGTTAGAAGAGCGCCGAAACATCGATAATCGATAGGTTCTGTCAGCAATAGATATCGAAGCAATAAATAAGATTAACAAATATAGAACGATGATACTATTAAAAAACTTGAGTAAGCAAGCTGAATGGAAATAAATGAGCGTATGCCTGAAAATAAAAGGGTAGTCTTACCTATCATCCTGTTCCGTTCCAATATTTGACGCTACAACTGTTTGAACGTTATTTTTGAAACTCTTCCTCGAAGGGAACAGCTTATCAAGCAAAGGCATCATAAACTAATGACAGCTCGTAACTACCGCATTGCTTGCTAACTTTGTTTCGTTTTCGGTCTATCATGTCACAAGGAACTGCACCATACATGTTCGCGAGTATCAGTCAACTGTAAATAAAGTCACGTGTGGAGGAGTCATATGATTGCCCGAGATTATCGTGTCTCTCGTTCGGCCAACATCGAATGGAATGTTTTCTCTCTTCTTTTCTTTCTTTGTCCGCGCGATTCGTTGTTTTACTGTTCGACGAATAGAGAACCGGTTCGATGGAATGTCAATGAATTTTTAAAAAATGACAGGAAATAAAGGAAAATATGTACGAGATTCGTTAGACGTAGCCAGTTTATTGACTGTGCACGATGAATGTTGTCCAAGTTACTAAAAGCACCGCGAGAGTGCGCAACGATCAGGTTGCAACTATCGCGTATCGTTCCTGACGCGATTTCAAATTTGAAAACGTGCTTCTTAAAATTCAGAATTAAATATTCCCAGTAATTACTAATGAAGAAACTGAAGATGTAAGGTACAACAAATTAATTTATTCCATGAATGAATTCAAAGATATGAGCAATATTCAACATTTTTCTAGATTTACGTTTATAATATCAATTATTCGAATAAATATCGATATATCGATCTGGTATAACGATCATAATGGGGAATAGTTAAGTATCGCATATAAGGTCCAATTCTTTTGCTTCTTCATCATTAGGATCCCGACGTACAGGAACATCGGTATCTACATTTTTACGCATTTTATTAGCTAAGATAAGACGGTGAATATATTCTGTGTGTTTGATATCTTCTGAAGTATCGAATGCTTTCTTAATATATGTTTTATTTGATACCGGCAGGTACACCGGAAATTCGACGTTGAACGTTATAATCAAGTTTCCTTTTTCTTTCGGATTTTCCGGTAGCGGTAGTCCTTCATTGGGTACGTACTTCCGATATTCTGGTCTATTTCGTACACGGTTAAAGAATAAATCAATCCATCAGTAAATAAAAGATATAACAACTGCTATTTATGTTGAAGCGTATAGTGGATCATCGTTCAAAATTGAAAATGTGTCAGCCATTTTGTCAAGAGAAGTATAATGATGAGCGTCGATTATATGAATAATGGAGTCTCGCTATATCAACGAAACAAGGTTGCAGGTGCGAAAAGAATTATGCAAAGGGATGTACATATATGTGGAACTGCTTCCGTACAGACATCGAAATTTCCAAAACTGTATACATAAAATTACTCAGAATGTTGACCTTGATGAAATATGTTAAGATCGGTAGAATTAAGATTAATGTGGAGGAGTAGAAACAGAATGATCAAAGTATGTATCAACAGCTAATCTGATCAACAATATTTATTTTCAGCAGCCATTGCGAATGAGGTAACGCGATGTTTTGTCAAGTGGACGAGGAAGAAACTAAAGGATGGACAAGGTGACTAATGTGATAGGGAGACATACGTGATGACAGACGTTATCGGTATTCGAAGGGTTCTGTCGTCGAGGGTGTTGACGGTGACCACTGTTCCGGTCAGTGCCTCTCGCAGAAAGATATCGACCGTCATGTGCAAGTCAGAGCCCTCTCTTCGGAAGGTCTCGTGAGGCCGGTCCTCCGTGATGAAGATTACATCCGCTACGCTGACGTGCTTTCGACTGAGTAAAGACATTATGCGAACAACTACTACGATTAACCCATTTCTGTCCGGTACGAGATGTACGATGCATTTTAAACGCATCTTTCGCGAAATTTTAATCGATACGCAAACGGAAAGGCTGTTAGCAACTTCTGCGAAAAAGGAAATAGGCGGCAATCGCGTGAAATCTCGTTCGAATCTCTTTTTCATTTCGATGCAACATAGTAGAATATATTTTTGTATATCCATAATTATACATATATACATAGAATATCATATTCGAAATTATAGTAGTTTTCGAATATCTCTATAGACAAACATTGTACAAATCGGACAGAAATGCTTGAAAATTAACCCTTCTTTGGATTACGGGGGCTGCAGACGGTCTGCGACTCTAAATCAGTTTCTGAGTCTTTATGTAACTGAATGTTAGATCCATAGATCCATATAAGTACCTCTATATTCCTGTGTCTCTAGATCACTACACAGCTATATCTTTATATCCTTAGTAGTACTTAAATAAAGTAATGCTACTAATAGACTATCCGAATAAGGGTTAATGATACTTCAATATTTTCCTCTTTTAAATGATGACCGAAAATGATGTAACAATTTACCAGGAATCTTCGTAGGTCCTTGATCACCTTCTTCCGGGAAAATTATCCTTGTTCCTGTTGGCATACCTGGTTTAATAGGTATCGTTAAAATCTTCTCTTTTGTCATCGTCACTGATTTATCATCCCCTACCAAAACTAATCTTTGTATTTTCATCTTTTTAATGCCTCCAAGAAGAACCTGCGCGTATCGACGAAACAGTCGGTTTAATCGTCGTACAAGAATGAAGGTAATCATAATCGGAAAATAGGGATCGATCAAATTAATTTAACTGGGTGATACCAAGTAAAAATAAGTAAGTACAAGGTTTGCTGTAACGATCCCCGATGTTATCGACGGTGATTAACACCGAGAAAGAGAAACTATAAATAAAGTAAAACGTCGATATGATACCTCCAGTAGGGTTAGATACAAGGTTTTTATCAGAGGCTCTTCCTTGCGCTTTAAACCCCGCCCCTCGGGAAATTCGAGCATGAACGGCCGTTGTGTTAGTACATGGAGCAGATCAGCATAAGGACTCTCCGTTCCGAAGAATTCCCTAAAGGAATAATGGAAATGGTACAGGTGTAGATAAATCGGATCTTAAATATTCTAACGGTAAGCATTTAAATGGCTGTTAAGTTTAATCGGATAAGACGATTTTAAGCTTATGTTTTAAATCGATTATCTATATCATAGAAGCTGAAGGAAACATATAAATTGATGATCATAATTGTTCAGAGGAATACCTGTACGTTCTCAGTGGTTCACCATGATAAATGTACGGTTGGATAAATCCTTCAACACCAGGCACGCCATTTTTTAGGCCTTCTTCACCGAATTGATCGTATATTGCTCGTTTAAGAGGATCCGAGAGCACATCGTACGCTTCTGCTACCAACGAGAATATGGTCCACAAACTTTCATCCTTTGCTCGTATAGGATTGCATCGTATAGCCAAACGTCGATATCTAAAATCATTACATCGAAAGAATCGACTCAACAATTCGTTTCAATATTAACAGCGATCGAACATTACCAATTCTCGAAGAAATTTCCGAGATATCTAAAATCTAAAGATTTGCAGTTTCTAAACTCCTGTAATTTAAAAGAAACCACCACTCACGCTGCTTTTATCTCTAAATCGTCGCAATTCTTTTTCAACGATAATACTCCATAATAATCTATACCGCCTGGACACGGACAAGGCTCTGAACACGACATGACTTTCGTTTTTCAAACGAAAATCGTGTCCGATGCAGATACTTTGAAAACGTACGGTTTATAGGATAAAAATTGGAAGACTCTTGCAGGATTTCATAATTATCGATCGTCTGTTATCCTTGTGATATGCGGCTAATATCATGGAAGTAAAGGAGAAGCTGCTGACGAGAAATAAAAGAAAGAACATCGACGCATCGTTTCACGACGATTCTTCAAGTGTTTTCAACAACTAACGCGCCCCTCTCGACAACCAAGTACTATATACGATCGTGTGTTAGCATTTGCAATTATTAAACGTCTCCCGTGCCCGACATTTATTGTTGAGAACAGAAGGAACATTTAATTGCTGCTCATTGGTCGATCGTTCGAAACGATAGTTTGCCATGGACGCATCCGAAATGATTTTAAATCTCGTTCATAAAGGTAAATGCACAGAATATTGACTTTTTATTTGTTATTGTTGCTGAAATTTTTGATAATTCGTAAAAATACATATTGTTACGTAATTCACAGTACGACGATATTTCGACCTATTAAACGATGTAATCGTTAGAAAAATTTCGATTTTTGAAATATTGTAGATATTCTTTACAATAAATATTATTTTTTGTAGCCGCGATCAAGACGGAAGATAACGAGAAGGATTCGAGCGGTTGCGAACTTCCGTCTCATCACGAAGATGACAAGTCTCCGTTGAAAGTTATTAAACGTTCGACTTCCCGCGAAAAATCTGCGGAAAATTACAAAAAGGAAGAACCTAAAGAAGCAACGTTCAAGGTTTCGTTGGTGACAACCGATCAGGATTTGGTAAGTGATAAGGAGAACGTGTCAAGGAAGAAGATTCGAGTGGAGGCAAGGCAGATTTGCAGTAATCGAGAAAAAGGCGAGGACGAGAAAATCTTCGTACTGCAGCAACTCGGTCGATCGCAGACACGTCCAGAAGGATTCCCGGCATTTCTGTGCATTGATGGCAGGATTGCTGATTCAAACGGAGTTAAACGGAAAATCCCGAGACCGGCGAACGCCTTTATGCTCTTCGCCAACGAGTGGCGCAAGAAGTTGGCCGCTGAGAATCCTCGGGAGTCCAATAAGGATATCAGCGTTAGGTTAATGTCTTTTTTCTTTTAAACAGAAACTAACATTCCCATTAATCTTACTATTTTATTCAAAAAAGTCTGAAACTTTTAAGTTTGGAATATATTTTTATAATTTTAAATTTGTTCATACGGGTATATTGGTATAGCATTATATTACCCTCTTGCATATTATCATGATATAATCATAATGTGTTCTTTGTACTAATTTTGTTCGTTTTATGCGCAGATTGGGTATACTTTGGAAGAACATGGCAAAGGAGGTGAAGGAAAAATACTTTGCGCTGGCCCGGGAAGTGGACGCGGAGCACAAGAGGAAGTATCCCGGTATGCTCTATGCCTATAGGCTCTCTTCAAACCGATATGACCTCGTTTTCACGTTTGTAGCGGCTCGTCGAAGTTTACCGATGCGACTGAACGTTCGTGGCAAGCGTTCGGTAGGTACACGATAGCCTGTTGTATCCTCGTAAACAGAAAAGGGGATAGCCCGATAGACATAGCCACGACACGAATTATATCAATCGTTTTAACACTTACTATCTTTCTATATCACTTATCGAATACAAATTAAAACTTTCAACGGTGTCATGCACCGTTCAGTAACTTTATAATCAGCCTCTGCGCTCACCTAACTGTCCACGAACGTGTTCATGCATTCTTACATTAATTCAAATATGACGCGTATTTTTTATTTACTTGCAATCGTAATGTTTGGATTTTAGGAATAGATAGCAGATACTTATCACTTTGTGCTCGAAGGTATTTTCGCCGGTAGCAGATAACTCTGAAACTTTTTGGATGGAAAGTTTGATGAATTCTTTCCAAATTATTATTATTCTATTATTAATTACCGCTATTAACTGTTTCATTATGTTTGTATATCGTATATGCAACGCTATGTATTTAGTTAACAAAAGATATTTATTCCAAGTTGCAAAGTGATGGGTCACCTTTGGAGTGCAAAGGGTTATGCAAATGCATGATTTTTGAGGAAACATAGGATATATCATAGATGCGTTTACAATTTCCGTACAGTCAACTTTTAAAGAAGTTTCATAGTACAGCGTGTTGGTGATATAAGCATCCGAAGAGGGTAGACAGTTGAAGAAAGTCGCTGACGATGATCGATACCAAGAAGTCCGAAGATTTTGCATTGGGTACGCGGTGGTTGTAACCCGTGAAGGACATTTAGTCGCGTGAATGCTCAGCTACGCGGGATATGTGAGGAATAATCGCACTTGTCGGTGGGTGTAGGTAGTAGGTAGTAGGTAGGTAGGTAGGAGCGCGGTCGTGTATCGGGCAGGTTCCTAGAGTCGCGTCGCAATCAATACCTCCGGTCTCTACTGTTCCCTCCCGCGCGTTCCCCGTCACTCACCCGAGAATATTTCTCCGCTTGCCACCCTGTACCCTGTACCTCGACCCGCAAAACTCGTATCGCTCTGCCCGTTCCACCCGCAAATCGACGAGCTATAATCGCATTTTAACTTCCCCTTCTCCGCGATCGCTCGTCGAACCCTTCCATTGGCTAATCGCAGAATTCAGGACGAACGGACAAAAAAAAAACGCGAAAAGCACAGGGATTAAATCATTTACGAGGCAAAGGATTAAGAGGTTACACCACCCTGCTAACCTGCGAATAATACGTAACTTCGTCCCTTTTTTGTTCGCGAAAACAAGAGACTATCTTTCGTATCTTTTATATTTTTAACACTGATAGACATGTTCTTATCATTTATGGTTCAGGATCACGGCATGAACCTGTTTCTTATATTATAATCACAATTGTCCAGTTTTCTCTTATCTCGTACATTCATATGATTATCTTAAATTGATCGAGTACTTCTCCCTCTTGATGTCCCTTCAATTGCTAATGCTTTAAACTAGAAATGTGTAAACGTAATTGGTCCTCCATTTAATCAGGTTTCTGGGCTCCGATGTATCTTGTTTCGATTAAACGAATTGAGGGACGTTAGACCGCTGTCGTAGGTTGGGAACATCGCGCGTGTTCAAGTATTATAATTGTTGTAATTAATGGCGATTAATCCATGAATACCGTAGATGAACCGATACACCGAGCGCAAATAGTAATTTCATATTAGACGGATCGATCGTTCGAGCTAATATCTATTCCGCTCTTAACATAATCGCATTCGCTCTCCTATTATCGTGTTTCCAGGAACGTAATTAAGGGATAACTTTATTAAGATGATCGTGTCACAACAGTCAAATGCAAAAAGGATGGCAGTATTAGTAAAGATTTATATATTTCTGTCCGTCATCCAAGTTTTTTAACGTTGTGTATTAAAAACAATTATTTGCAAAGAACTGCATCGAGTTTATCGAATTCATTTGACAAAATTTTGAAGCTTCCAGTAATTCACAAAACACAATACTGCAACATTAACCGACAAAGTTAGGATCCGAAGTTTGAAATGGAAAGTGAAAGCAGAGATGAATAACGCTACGGAACACAGATGACAGAGGGGAAGTGCAATTAGGAGTATCAAAGGAACAACGGTGCAATTGAAAATAATTACATCATTCAAACGTTGACCTTGTCAACCAACGATATAACGATATTCAGTGACTGAATTCACCTTTGGCGTTTGTTTCGAGTGCATCAAGGCTTCCAGCATGGACTACATGCGCGAACTGTTTCTGAATGAAAGCGTGCCAACGTGAAATCGAATATAAAATACAACTTTAAACGAAGAACTGTTAGCCGTTATATTTATGAAAGCGGAACAAGAAATTTCGGGCAAACAGTTTTTACGATTCACCAAGGAAGTTTTCTCGGCTGCGTTATTTTTATTATCAGATAAAAAGCAGATTAGAAGCACCGCGTACACCAAGTAATCTTTATCAGGGAAAATGACAATGCGGGGAAAGAAGGATCGGTAGTTCACTTCAAGCTGTTGCGTGTCGAAAACTATTTTACAAATTAGGAAACTCAAAATTGAGTTTATTTCGAGATTACAATTTTCAAGTTTCCGAATTTTAGAGTTCACGAATTTCGAGGTTGAAGAATTCGAAGAACTTGGGAGTTTAGGACGTTGGTAATATAGAAATACGAGAATTGAAAAATTTTGAAAATATGAAAATATGGAAATACAAGATTGAAAATTTTTCAGGTACGCATACATGATCTCCGAAGATCGAAGGGTGTGTTGCAACGAGGTGTACAATAGCGCAGGAATATTGGGAAAGGACAAACGATGAGGCGTTCCGGGTAAACGTTTCAGCGACGGCGACATCCAGCTGGAAGCTAAAAGTTTGGAAGGGGTGCAAAGATCCGGGCTAAATTCCCCACTAAACGGTAGCCGCGCAATCGACGGCGGGTTTGGTCGGCTGGAGCAAGCCGAGTGGTCAATTAAGATCTCCGGAAAGTGTCGATATGCCCTGCGCGAGCGTTCTCGAACGCGCGGAACGGATTCGCGTGCATCTGCGCGACTGCATCGCACGCGTGACGAGGAAAAGAGGGGTGACGCACGGTCGCGCCAAGGGAAGCCGTCAAAATGTCGAGGCTGGTGCATCCAGCAGGCACGTCGAGCCGAAGATACGCGGGGGAGGAGTCTCTCCCTCTATTTCTCTGCTCTCTGTAACGATCGCCGGTCATCGATCCGCTATCGCATCAACGCGATGCTCGAGGAAACCAGCCACATCGACGCGCTTCGCGTCTGCGAACGTTACGCGGTTTCTACTCCACGAAGTAGCCTGTTTTATACGTTGGATCATAGTTACAACCCTTTTAATTCTATACACTATCGCATATACTCGTCCAAGTACTTGTACTCGACCAATTACCTTAATTCGTTAAGTCGTTAAGTATGAAATTTGAGGAACATAAAAACAATTCATCCGTTTGGAGAAATAAATATCATTCATTTTTAATGGAAGTACACACTTTTGCTACTTGTAGATCTCCAATTGAACAATTTTCACTAGTTGTCCAAATTTTGGGGGTCGTGGTACCAATCTGATAAAGACGATGATGGAAAGTTTTCAACTTGTATTCTCGTAGTAATATCGCGAACAAAGATGATTCTTTTAAAGTAACGCGATACGGTAATGATATTTGGCGCTAAATGCGAGATAATAAATATCGGAATTTCCTTTGCGATATTTGTCAAGTTTCATGCATAACGATCCAACCTTGACACGGTACGCTATAGTACATTTATACATATGGAAACTTAACTTGTAGTTTGATGGTACTTTGTAGTACTACTTGCATTAATTGTTATATAGTTAAGTTGATGCAAAGGACTTAGTTATAATTTTTCGCAGATAATTTTTCGAATTACGGTCAGAATTTTTGGAGCATCGAGGTATTAAATCTCCAAGTTACCAAATCCTCACTCCGAATTGTCAAGTATCAAAACTAAAAAAAAATTGTGAATCTTCGTAGATCGCGACTCTGGTCACCTGCGGCCACGACCTCCACCGTGAGCCGTCGATCAGCCCATCATCGGTCTAATCAACGCGGTCTATCAAATATAACATAGCGTCAGGATCAGCGTCGGTTGAGCAGAACCGCCGGCGTTCAACTCGAAGGGAGATCCTCCGAAGAGGATCAAGAAAAGGAAGCAACGACGAATCGATAGGCGACAAAGGGGTTCTTTTATACACTTGGCGCAGCCGAGACGGAGAGCCGGAGAACTCTCGCTTCCTCGTGGCTCGCTAAAGGGTGGGGAATCCCACCCTCCCGGTCGGAAACCCTCCCTTCGTACCACCGTCGGATTCGTCGATGACGAAACGCACGTAAATTCGCGGAGGTTCGTGCACGGTGCTGCCGCTTGGCGAAATCAGTGCGACCCAAGTGCACCGCGAGGCAGGAACGCGGGTCTCCCGTGCGCGGCCTGTCGTTCCCGCTTGCGGCACGCGCCTCTCATCCAGACGGGCATCAGATAGCGGGAGACGCTCGGCGTAAATAGGTCGCTGGATGCGCGCACCAGGTGCTCGAGTAAATAGCCGACCCGCCGTAACGTAGAGTGGAGCGTGTTTGGGCCGACGAGCGGATGTGACAATACCCTCCGGCTCGATGATTCTGCGAGTGAACGAGTCGTGAACAACGAGCGAGGAATTAAATAATCCCTAAACGCAGCATACGACATTGTGATCCAGCGTAGAGAGAGCGACGGGTGTACGTTCCGACTCGTCCAGAACGTATACACGGACTGTCGATCGAGATCGACACAGGTTACTCGGCGTACACGAGATAATGTGAACCGAAACGTTCGACGGATAATCGCACACGGAAGAAGCTAAAGTTTGTCGGAGGACAGAGGCAAACAGTTGGTATCGATTGCTGAGCGTTTTCGCGATGCGTGGCGGCCGAACGGATTAGAAGAGAAAAAAAAACGAGAGCGGCAGGTGTTGAAAGAGGAGAAAAAGCTTCGAGCATCGATCTTGCGCCCGGTGCAGTTACCATGACGCGGCGGCTCGTCCGACACGTCGAACCGTATCCACTTGGGGATCGTCGGCTTGCGGGTGGAGATCGACGGATCTACAGTTAGTAGGCTGTTTCCGGGTCTCGGATTAACGGTTCACGATGACGAGCACGAGGACAACGTCTGCGGGGATGACGCGGACGATGGGTCTTCACGACGGAATGCAGGAGGCCGATCGAACGCCACCCGATACAACACCCTCCTGTTACGTGGTGCTCCCGCGTAAACTCGCCCCTGTGACGTGCACGACGATACAGTAGCGAGAGGGTACGAGGATAACCGCGAAATTGAAGGGGCCAATTTGATTGATCGGGACAAGGACAGAAAGTTTGTATTTTGCGCGCGAACGTGACCCCGATAAAACGCTACGGAGAAGTCGTTACACGCGATAACGGAGCCGAGCTCTTAGCGAGCAAAGATGGACTGCTGTAACTACGTCGAGGCTTACACGGGAGGGGGACACTTTTATCAACAGCAACACTATTTCTGCTACGATAACGCGAATACCGAGTACGCCGGATACGAAACGCCTCCGATTTCGAACGCGATCGAAACTACCGCGCGTTACAACGGGACAATACCACCTGCCTATCCCACAGGTACATATCCGGGGTACCACCTCGTTATCCTGTCGCAACTTTTCTACTGAGATCATCGTTTCTTTGTGTATGCTTGCATTTATCCCGGTGAAAAAATAGCGTTCCTTTTATTCGAATTCTGTGGACGAATGAAACTAGAAGATACGATCAAAAATTTCTTAAAATATGTTCCGGTTGTATACCTAAACACAAAATTTATACATTCGCTTCGCATTTTGTGATATCGATACAAGATAAATAACTAAAGTAGAAAACCCGGGTACCTGGTTGTTCGCGCGAAAGTTAAACTTTCTACTTAATTTTCCGATAAACTTGCGTCATGTAATGCGCGTAGTATGTTCATTAACAAACGTCTAGACATATCGTTATATCTTTGTTGAAAAAAAAAAGATATCCGGGTATTCGTTTATAACTATTAATTTTATTTTTAGATTACGAAATCGTTTGTTTAAGTAAACTGTTGAATGAATACCGTTAGCATTTTATTCGGGGAATATTACTTTTCTCTTAATGTACGCACGTTTGGAATTTTGTCGTGTCAATTAACGAGGTAGATGAATCGGAAATTGGTGGCTGTTATCTCTCTTTGCGTCGCTTGCTTCTAAAATGCATGGAAGATAAGAGTGTGAGCTCGTGAAATGCGTTGTGAAAATTTCGATTAAGAAATACGGACGATTATCGAGAATTGGGGATAATTTCGATGTGCTATAAGGTGCTTCTATTAAAATATTAGATATCATTTATCGAGATGTAAAATGATTGTTTATGATAGTTTGTGTTTCGTTCCTCAGTTATTCATTGTTTTATTTTATTTTCAATGTATCATCGAACATTTTAGGTTCTAGAATGAATGGTTGAAATTCGCAGTTATTTTTGCACCAACGTCTCGATCGAACTAGTCACAACTATGATGTTATCCTATCACAGTTGAACCACTTACCTCATAGTGTGCGATAAGTGGTACAAATCAAATTTGTCGCTTATTTTTCATGCAATACATGCATCATAATTCTAATGCATGTTGTTCCATATCTTATGCAATGTGTTAGCATTTGTAAACGTAATTTGTTATCTGTATTTACAGAAGCTACATATTCGCAATTTATCTGCGCTGTTCTATAGTCTGTCAGTTAGAAATTCGATCATTATAAATCACTCTTTCTGTCTGATTTCGACTATTAAATCTTTCGATAAATTCAATTACTAACGCTGCACGATCGTGATCGTATCTGTGATCATTCCGACCCTCGTGATAATAACGGCAGTTTTTATATAAAAGATAAACACGTCGTTTAATGTTAAAACAAATCGAACTTTGTTAAATAATTTGAAAGAGTTGTAGGTAAAAGGAACAGTTCGGATGTATCACATTATGTATCGGTTCTACGAAAAAAAAACAGTTATTTTGCAATTTATAGCTTAGGAAATTCTCCACGAAAAGGAGGAAAAGTCGTCAACAAGGTGGAAAACTCGTGACCATTATATACAAAAGCTTTCACTCGCACGAAAAAATTTACAAATCGTTTTGTATAAGGAATTTCATAAACTATAAATTCTACGTTAATAAGTTTCCTCGTAAAACCGATAAACAATGAAATATTCGCAACGAGATGTTTTCCTCATTTTCGACTCCTCGAGACTTTCGATCGTTGAACGTGTGTTTAACACTAAAACTACCGACATACAATGTACAATTAGTATGATGTTAAAAATGAAGTTGAAAAAAAAAAATGAACAAACGACGAAACGTAACTAAATACACTTATAGATTCTTTATCTTGATTACATTTAGCATAAATGTCAAGAAGACCAGCACAACAAATTTTGTCATTCGAAGTAAGAAATTTTTAGAAGCGTCATTTAACCCCTTTTGGTAGTTTTAGTGTTAAAACTATGAATACAGGATCATATAAAAATGCAATTTGCTAAGTATTACGACGGAAACTTTTTCCTCGAATAAAAGGTTCACCTGTTCTGCAGATTACGTGTACAACCCGAAAGAGGCGAGGCTGCGGAAGGCGATGCGCGAACAGAACCGCGAGCTGTCCAGACGATCGATCTTACAGAGTGCGATCGCCAGAGCCGGTGGAATCTCTGGTCCAGTGACCTCCGCCGGTTTCCTGGATCATCAGCACCGTTTCGGATGCGTGTCCACGTCCGGTCTGCCGATTAATTCGCCGGTGGAGTCCGATCGAGTGCCGGAGCCGTGGTTCCAGTCGAACTCGCGACCGAAACCCATTCACTCGCCCCGAATGAACGATTGGTATGGCAACGTCGGCGATCCGATCGAGAGACTGCAAGTTATGGGTGCCATGCACCACCGTGGACCCGATAAATGCAAAGACGCGATGAGAAATCAAGCTGTGGCCGCGGAATGCGGTGCCGCGTTCTCCAACAACGCGTATGCCGTCGATTTCAGCGACGTTAATCGTGAACGAGGGATACGTCGTCAGGAAAATATACCGGACTACGGAGAATTCGCTGACGGACAGAAATGGCACCCTTATCAGGTGGGTGCTCCGGAGAAGACGAGTGTAACGATGATGGTCAATCGGATGAACATGCAGGGGGCAAGAAATTCGAACATTTGGAATTTTTGTATTCGTGTATCCGAGAGTTGCCAGATTTTCCGATCTCCGACATCGATAACCCGTCGAAATTCTTAAATTTCCAGATCCCCCATTCCCAAATTCCCGAATTTCGACTCTCCGTGAATGTTCAATAACTGTTCCACTCGCCACTGATTAATTCATTTGGCGTTCGAAGATAATGATTGATTGACGTTATCCGATACAATTTCAGAACGGTGGAGGTGGCCATCCGCATCCTAGAACGCCTCATCCCTCCCAAATGGGCGGTATCATTCATCCGAACGTACAGAACTTAAGTTCCCACGAACACGGATCGTGGAATCAGTTCTGTCACGGTGTTATACCACGTGAGTGTTTTAATTGAATATCGTGGCGTTTAAACGAGGAGACTGCGAATTAACAACGACGATTCTAATTTTGCAGATGGCCCGCCTATGCCTAGAAACATTGGAGTCCGTGGACCACGGCACACCGTGTTGCTACGAGACCGCCTACCTGCTAGACACTGCGAATTTCCTGAGGAAACGTCACGATTAACTTATAATACCAATAAACTTAACGTAGAGAGCATACGAGCATCTTACTCGCCTCCTGAGCACCAGGTCTCTTGTTATTTCGTCTTACATACAGTAAACATGTTACTCCACAACCGGAAAATTTGGTTATTCATCGATCGAGTGTTTATTATTTTCTCCAATTTTTAGTTGATTATCTTGTCAGAGTGATGTAGAAATAAATATATCGTTGGTTAGCGCAACTGCGTGTCTTAATAGATGCTGATATGTAATCTTATTTATCAGATGCCAAGACTGCTCGAATCGTCGGCTGATTCTGTTATGGACTCCCCGTCCACATCGAGAATCCGTCGCGAGGATGAAGGACCTAGGTGGGAGCAAAACCCCATCAACAATGGAATGTCCATGAACAACCTGGCATCCGCTACGGTAGGCCATTTCGCTATGCCATTCCAAATTTGGAAATTTAACAACCGATCGTGCAATCTCGCTTCTAAATTTCTATATTCTCGTATTCCACAATTCTTAATTCGTCGAATCTCCAAATTTCCGAATCATTGGGTCCTCAAATCTCACGATTACTAAATTATTAAATTCCCAGATTTCGTGAACATTTCCTAAATTCTGTTACGGTGTCAGGAATCCGGTGCGTCCCGCGAGAAGGAGCGCGAGTCTCGAAGATCCGCCGAGCGTTTCGAGCCGAAGAAGAAGACTGTAAGCAAGCAACCGTTGCCCGGTTTCCATCAGGCGTTCGGCTCCACGGAGATCGGAAGGTTTTCCCGTTCGGAGTTCTTCGTGAACATGGTGGGCGAGAGCGGCGGCAACGTGGAGGTAGCGGACACGGAAAGTAGCAACGTAAGTACAGATCGTATGTCGGAGGTAAACGGAGCTGGAGTGACCGTCGCGTCGCGTGACACGTCTGCGATCGCCACAACCGCAACGACGACTGCGAGGACCTTCGACGCCGAAGACAGCGAAGATACCAGCTTGGACGGTTCGAGCAACGAGCTCGTCGCTACGACCTCGATTGGCATGTACTGCGGACAACCAAGCACCCCCCGTTGGCACAGCCCTCACGTGGGTGCCATAGGTAGCGAAATTTAAACGGATCGTTGATCCTTCCGGGGACTAAAGCGTTTCAGACTTTGGAGCATTTACTTCTGCCGTAAGTCACGAACGGCGTCCCGTCGGTTTAATCTTCTTATCCAACTGCCAACTCCTCAGCGGTGCATTTTTGTGCGGGCTCGACCTACCCGTGTTAGGTTGTTGTCACTTCTGTCTTTCCTAATTTCATACATATTTGCGCTTATGAAATGTTACAACTTCCGAGCGTGAACGAGTGCGAGGAATGTGTTGCACTCTGTGCAACGTCGGCCAGTAAGAATCGTATCGATCTTCTTCTCTTTTATCGTGCAGATTGTCAGAGAGAGGAAGGCCGACAGTGAAACATATTTCCTCTCTTTCCACCGACTGCTTCAAGTTCTCGACATTGAATGCTTACTATAGAAGTATGTGCTCGAAGTTTAAGGCTGCTAAGATTTGGGAAGGTTGTTAAGCGGTGTTCAAAGCCTCTCGATGCTTTAATACAGGTAACTTCGCCGAGGATCAAAAGACATACCGATAGTATCTTGTGCCAATCAACCTGTATTTTAACTTTGAGACGCGGTTCAGAACCTTGATACAGTTTACAACCTTCCCTACCAGTTATTGTAATTCGAGGACACTTACGTAGAGTAAATTTTTATTATCGAAGACTGTTATAGAGTTTTGATTTTGTAGAAATGAATAGTCGGCGAAAGGGATTAATGATGCGATTACGGACGCAGACTTCGTCCACTTGTCTTTAGGACTAAATTATTTCCTCCGATACAAAATGATCAGATAAAGTTTTGTACTTGACGAGAGCGTCGCCGCGCTTGCCAACGTCGAACATCCGATTAGTCATAGTTAATGAATGTCCGTTTCAATGTATTTTCTGGCCACGGTGACTCTCTCTCAAATCTTTGTACAAAAATTATTTCACGGACTTTGAACGATCGGAGGCTGCGAATGGCGTACGAAACGTCGAGATTGTGCCTTCAATACGACCGTGAAGATACCAAAGTTCTTCGAAATTTTTGGTCGAATTAAAAAAAAAAAAACAGAAATCAAAACAGCACGATAGTCGCGGGTCTCGTACGTCAAACGTCAGGTCGAGCAATCCACATGAGTCACATTCTTGACAAAGTGTTTAAAGTAGCTTAAAAAAGAATAATTGTGTAAATATTTACAAAAGAACGAACAGTAAAAATTTGTCGATAGGGGAGATAGGGGTAAGATGACCATACTAATAAAATAACAGAAAATAACTGTGACCTACATAATAAGTGTAACATATTCTTACATATATAAAGCTACTTTATCGTGTAAAATTATGCGCACGGGCGACGTACAGAACTAAATCGGTCTGTGTTACCAACAGAAACAAAAATAATGCTAATCATCTTAGCCCGACCTTCCCCAATGCTCATCCGTCGGTATATTTTCTGTCGTGCAGAATATATTCAATAATGTGTGGGTTGCTCGTACTTGTTCGAAAAATATAATCAAAATGTGTCGATAATCGTATTTAATCGACACCTTCCAACATGTTGTTAAATGTCGTCGATGATACACGAAGCTGGTGTACCGACGATGAATTATATGAATATATTAAATATATATTTAAAGACGTATATATATATATATATATACATACTATATATATATATTGTACTTATATGTATAATGAAGGAACGAAAACGCGCGACGAAGAGGTACATAAGTTATTTAGTAGATTATTTAGGCGACACGTATTGCCGCGCGGAGAAACGTATAAATAAAAGTGGACATAGCAAATTGCGATCGTAGAAAGTCGAGAAACCTGAGAACACTTTTGCTCTTACGATATGTTTGTTGAAGGGTTGATGCATGGACTTTTATTTCGCATTCAGAACTCGTTTACCTATTGAAACGTGTAGAATCTTTCGAAAATATCGTTACTCAATGTATCCGAACGTCGGATCTATAAATTTAAGACGAGTAAAATTCGTAGCTTCGGGGGATTATCGAAGGAGAAATAACGAACGAATTGTGACACGTGTTGGTTCATCAAAGTAGTATTTGGATCTTTTATATATCCATTTTAACGTACGTTTAATAATCTATTTACAGAAACTTTGGGACCTTTTAAAATAGTGACAAATGTTTTTTGGAATTGCCGGATTAACGTGCTGACGGTAGGCATTTTAAGAGTTACGTGATAATTTAAGGGATTCGACGAATTCTGTTCGAAATTCGCAGCGTTGGTAATTTTCATTCGAGTTACTCAGGATAAAACATAGACACTTCGAGAAAGGTTCTTCGAGTTTTGTATAAACGATACAAAATTTTAATCAACGAGTGTTTTACGAGCGTCAAGAGTTTTCAGAGACTCTTCTTTTTTCTATCATGTTCCGTTTGATCGAGTTCTGAATCCTGTGCAGGCACCAGTGACTTTTATCGAGCGATATATCGGTACATCGACTTGACATAATTCGTGCCAGCTACCCTGTACCTATTATGGGACCAAATTATGAAAGAAAAGCTTTTATTTCGCGTTCACCGTCGCGCTTACGTCCCACGTATTATCGAGTTTGAAAAGAACTTGCAGTAACTATTTGCTAAATGCTCACGTTAGGGGATCTGAAACCGTTGTATAGCCACGTATTGTAATTCCATGCACCGAAATTCCGCGAGACATGTCTTCACACATTGGCCACCACAATGTATGGCCGATTCAAACAATATATCGATCCTGCGTTCGTGGCAATATAACGAAAGTCTAGCGTCGAGACTACAAAGTCCAGCGATTTTGATGCTGATTTAGCGAACGGTTATTGTATCCTCGGACTGTCCGCACGTTTGTTCGTAACAAGAATTTATGTTAGAATTTGAAATGTTCCATCTAACATGATCCGAGTTACCAAAAGTAACAAATTTATAATTTAAACGAATATCACAGATTTGACAAAATGTACTATTCATTTGATTGTAAACGTTTGGCTCCTGTACATCGATCATTACTTAAATTCTAATTCGTGCAACAGACAGCGAAGAGTAAGATTCTATTTTTTGCCGGAATCGTATTTATAGAATTTTTTAAATATTGTTGGAAATTATTCCGGAGATTGGCCATAGTTTTGTCTAAATTCTGTGGTCTAAGAGGGAATCGAAGTTTACTACGGTTATATTAGGAACGGTTCGAGCTTTTTTATCTCCTAAACGAACGAACGTCCGGGAAGTGTGAAATGATGTAAATGCTGTGATTTGTTTTAACATTAAACGATGTAGTTATAGTATGTAACAGGCGTGAAAATGTCGAATATCGTCGCGACGTCACGAAAGACGAGTTGTGATAGGAACTGCATAAGAAATCTTAGGACGATTCGTTGCTTTAACTTTTGGATTGTTGATTAGAGCACAAATACACCTTGTCGTGGTCCATGTTTTATATCTTAGCTGCGTCGTCCATATATCGTGTGTCACGAGAGACAATGATCATCGATACAACAACGATTGGTCAGCGCTAGGAATTTAATTCGTTGAATGACACGAAAGTCGAAAATGGAAAGAAATTCTAAATTGTATTCGTGGCGAAAATAATTTCTTAGCACAAGAGTTCTGTACGTTTCGTTGCGACCAAAACAAAGCGACATCGCATAATTGTTTGCTCGCGTTTCGTTTACGCGAAATGGACCAAAACGGAAGTGGAAATGTTTCCTCGATAATCCAAAACTGAAAGCAACAAACGACGCATTCCGTTGAATTGTAACCAAGCCAGTTTCGTCTCGTAAAACTCGAATCCTATAAGGAGATTTTTAGCGATGCGTTAATTACTTGAAATTTTAATAATTTTGTTACTTTATCGATCTGTCTCGTTGGCGATGCGGATTGTAACATAGGAATTAACCACGTCTCTAACGATTAAGCGTAAGAAAAAAAAATGCCATAATCTATGTTTCATTATCGGCGACGATATTAAGTGTAGAGCTATAGTCGTAAAAGTGTGAATCAAAATCGATAAACGAGAACAGAGGTGAAAGGTACAGTGTCGTACAACGGCGAAACTTATAACGCATTGATAACACGTAATCGTCTTTCTGTCTAATTATTAGCAATCTATTCACTCTAATCGTTAGTAAACGCGTTAAGGAAGCGAATGTGTATAGAAACGAGAAACGATTACGAACCATTGTACATCTTTTAATCCTACAAGTGCCAATATTGGTGAGAAAAAAAAGTCCTTAACAAAGGCTCGTGTTATTGTATCGAATTCCATCAGATCTCTATTTCGCGACAGCCTTAACTCTATTAATTTACGATGGATTCGTTAATTGCAACACAATTTACGTTCTAAGATGTACAGTAGCGAGTTGCGTGGCTCTCTGTAAGAAAAATGGCGGTGTTGGAGAAGACTCTTACACTCGTTATGTTTCCCGTTGGTAAATGTTCGAAGTTGAAACTACAGGAATTTGGGGATTTTAGAATTAAAAAAATTGAGAAATTTAGAATATTTCCATACTTTGTAACTGGAAATTTTCTGAGAAATACGGCGAGTGGCAGGATATTTTTTGCTTTGCACCTTTTCCAAATTGCCTACAAGCGTACATTTATATCTAAATTGTTTACCCGTTAAATCAGACAGGAAGGGAACACTGTTGTTCTTTCAACGAAAGAAGAGGAAGTTAATAGAGTTAACGCGGGCCGAATTTAAAGATCGAACATGTTTTCATCCTTGCGTCGTGTACTTTTAAATATTGATACAGTAGAACTTCTACAGCAGTGTGGCGACCAAATTATTAATTATAATTGTATTAATTAATTATAATCGTAACGTTTTACAATGATCTATACAGTAGCGAATAGTGCTATATTATTTTGATTTGTTTCACTCATCCTAGAAATGAATCCGTAGTTAACGATTATTGTTAAATTCGTATCGTTTAACACACGGGGGTTCTACTGTATTATTGAGCTTAAATTCACGTTTAAAATAACCCTCGGACGATCAATATTTATTGGCATACCGCGTTTCTTACGTTCAGCATTTATTAGAAGTACATACTTATTCGAAAGAAAGCTTACTATTTATATTTACCGTCAATCTTTTTTCGATAATAATCGTATCATCTGTTATTAACGTAATTACCGTAGATTAATCCCTCGCGCATTCAACGATACTGTCACTGTATATTGATCGTCCGAGGCCGCCGTAATGCGAACACGTTATCAGTTTGATGGAGCGAAAGCATTGAACGACACTCGATGAGAACAAAAGAGAAAGAAAAACCCAAAAAAAAAAAAAAAAAAATAAATAAAAGAAACGAAAATAAAGCGATGTCTATACGACAGTAAAGACAGAGAGAAAACGAGAGAGATAAAATCGAAGTTTCGGCTTATTTTCTTCAGTTACACCCGAAGACCTACCTCTCCACACCAGTTATCTTTCCCTTCTCACCGAGATCCTGCGGAATCCTTGGAGCCTCGACCGCCATTCACAGGATCGCGGAAAACGGTGAAATTCTTTCAAGAATCATCCCTGACGATTGCTGCTGGTTCGCTGCTCGATCTAGTTGCGGAGTTTCCAGGATTTCGGATAACGTTGTGGTAAGAAACAACCAGACACTTCCGCTTCTTGGATGACATCCTTCCGACCCTGAAATTCAAATTATACGTAGAATTTTCATGAACTTTATGATTATATGCTTTGAATATAGTAGGATTCTACAACCATACGATGAAGAACTATGCTGCAAAATTGACATTGAAGTTTAAATATTTCATTATCGCAGCTAGTGGTAGTAGAGAGGATAAAAAGTTCTAAAGAAACTATGGTTGCGAGATAGTCCTCTTGGAAAACAACAAACTTGGTTGAAATTTATTGCTGATTTTATAAACTTGGTTTCAATGAAATTTTTCATCCCCTCTGCCAGTGTTATATGATAATAAAAAGTTTGTCATCGAATTACGATGTTAAGATTACTTTTATACAAATTTTTGTTCACGAAGTAGACTCTTGTTATATCGCTATATCTACAACTTGTTGCGTTACATTGTCTAGCATTGTACAGTTACACGTTGATTAACCATTCATGGTATCACCATGCGTGGTAATTTCTCGCACTGAAATTACACGCGTTGCATTGTCGAATATTAAATCGCCACCTACTGTTTCGTCTGGCATATTAATCTAACCGCGTTGCATTATATCGCAACTCGTCCATCATTATATCACGATGTAACATGATATAATAATGATATTACATAAGTTCCGAAATTTCCTACAATTCACTCGGTGGCAATATAGCGAGAGTCTACTGCGACGAGCTTATTACTCGACACATTCCGTAGCACAAGAATACTACTTTTCGAAAACATTTGTAGAATTGCACAACATTTTTGGATTGCTCCCGTCACTCGGAAGAAAAAGAATGGTTCTGTCAGAAGAACGTGCTGAACCATCCGTCGGAAGTAATGCGCTCAAGAGACAATCACGAGTCCTTTTCAAACGAACAAAACGACGGAAAGTATATAGTGATCGGTGCATCGAGCAATAGTAATCGAAATGATATTCCTGGCGGTTTGTATAACGATGATCCTGACGAAGAACCTTGCAAACAACCGGCTGTAAAAGTCGAACAGGACGATTCATCGAAATCACCGAAGCATGATGGAGATATGCGATAAACGAAATTACGTAAAAGTTGCCTTTAAACATATCTTAAGCAATCTTAATTATCCTCGAGTACAGAGATTACGGGAACAGATGAATGATCGCAAAACTATTGCCGATAATACGTGTAAGATCCCTAAGATAGTAGATAAGTTATTCTTATAATTATATTAATTTCTTGATACATTTATTCTAAGTCCTTCGATAGATCATATTATTGTAACATTCTTTTCATATTATACATTTTGCTGTATTTTTACAAGATACTATTACGTTAATTGTAACATGTACATGCTTCCAGTTCAGTTAAAGAATACACGATTTGGTACGTTCAAATTATGACTTATTCATGCAGCAATGTCCTTTTCAGATTTATCAATAATCTCTTAAGTGTTACCTCGTAATAAACGATTAAAAACAAACAATTTTTGTTTCTCAAAATGATGGGAAATGTTCGATCGAAGAGAAGAATGTTGTAAGTTCCGTGCTTGATGACCTATCGTCCGAGAATACAAGACGAACGATGTCGAACCTGACCGACCGTCAATAAATGGAATTAATCGCTTCCGTTTCTGTGTAAGGGTCGAACCGGTAGAATACAATTTGTAAATAAAGGAACAAAGGTAGGTACGACGGTGGTGGTTTATCACAGCGATTGTAATTGTGGATGTTTATTGTAGACGAGCGAGTAGAAGGCGGCATTCTTCAAACGTGATAAAGGAACATCATCGTGGACCTCCCAATCCGTCAGGTGAGCTACCTAACCGACAGGTAGTGACAGGAATCCGTATCGTAAACGAGTCGTGCAACCGGTGAACGTTGCATCGGTTTTTCGAGGTAAAGGTCCTCGTTTTATTGCCCTCGCCACCGTTGATGCATCCGGGTCGTAGAATCGCAACAGCGCCTTGCAACGTATCGATGACTACCTCTTCTTTTAATTAGCCGGCTCCCATAAATCCATAAAAGTAGTATAAATAGAAATTGGTAGTATCTAACCGCGTCATGTATCATATTTCAGGAAACGAAAGTCGCTACCTTGAAAGGAACTTGTGCCGTTGAGACTTGGAAGAAACTTAGATTAAAACTTGAGAAGAAACTTGGAAACAAAGTCGAACGCATTCGTGGAACAGCAAGAGCTGGAAGAATCTTTTTTAATCGAGCTTACAATGAATACTAATTGTCTCATAAATAGTTGAGGATAAGAGTTAACGATCCAATTTATTGCGTTTAGATTAATTACTAATCCGAGAATGGTTCCTCCTGGTACAGAATCACTTATTTGAACGGGACTACATCCACGCGTAATGTATGTAGATAATTTGCTCGCTTCGTTTGTGAAACGGTCCCTAGGTTTCGCTAATAATCGAACTGCACAGAGAACTGTTGAACAAATTACGAATCGACGTGGACGTTTTACGGTTTCGTTTAACAACGATCACAGTCCGTTACACGCCCGTAGCTGCGCATCGGCGATATCGCGACTTTTCCCTTCACAAAATTACTAGCACAAATATCTTTCAGGGCTGAATGGTTACTTTACCGGTCAAAAGCGCGCGTGATGGCAAACAAGAAACGGTCCTGGTCAAATATCTACTCGCGATACATCGGCCAGTCGGACGTAACTTGCTGTTGATTTTTGTCATTTGACTCGAAATGGTCAGTCTGTCTGTCTAGCTGTCTGTTCGTCGAACGGTTAACTGTTTCGTCTGCAACGATAGTTGTCTGACGTTCGGAACAACCTCGAGTTAGAGTAACCTTGGGAACGTTACCGAGCGTATTGAGTAGGCTGCAAAAATTGTATCAACGATAAGCGCATAGATTAGTCCTCCGACGCGATAACGGGTAAATAATGAACTGAACAGGCGTTAAACGACGAAGAAAATAAATGTTGATAACGACAAGTGAAAATAATTTGAGGATCCTCCAAGGGACATTTAATAACATTTCGCTAGTGACGAGAGAACTTGTACTTCAAAAGGTAGAAAAATGATTTCAACCATCGAATATTTTATTTATAGTGCATGCATGATTGCACAGGATCCTTCCATTATTTTTACCGGTACGAAAAACAGAATCGTTTGTAAATTTACCAGTTCGTACAGCTGGTACCTCCGTGTATATCTCCGGGAGGCTGTAGATCTTCCAAAGCGCACAACATCGGAGGACACTCGCGTCCGCGATCGGTAAATAAATCCGACGTGTCCGGTGCGACATGCACGACGAACGCCCGTCACCCGACGCAAACTCCCGTTCGTCGACGAGCTTTATTTTCGATCGCGATCCGCGTGCGACCGGTAGTCCCTACTGGCCGCGCTTCCGTCGAAAAAACCGCGAACTGCCGTTCGAGCGACGGCAATCCATGGCCAGGCGAGCAAACAAATGTCGAACGCGAATAAAGAGAGGAAATAGAGAAAAAAAAGCGTGAACGTGGAGCCGCAAGCTCGAGGAGATACCAAGCGAAGACGATCGACGACTGTCGCGTGGGCGGACTGACGGACCTCGTGCTTTCCAGAGGATCGACCAACCGACGTGGAATCGTAAAATGGTAGCGTGCATGGATTGGCCGGTGAAGCAGCGAAAAGGCGGCGACCGATGTCCTCCGTCGAGGAAAAAACCGTTCGACCGCCAGTGGAGTAAGTCCGGAGGAGCTCGTAGTCTCGTGACCAATCGTATAGGCCCGTTTCGAGGCCTCCTGGCCGCCATCTTGCCCCCGGAGTTTCCTAATTTACAGTTTAATTAGCGTCCGAGGAACAGGAGAACCGTGGACGGGCATCGATTGGACGGTTCACCGAGGGTACCATCGGTCGAACAGAGGAGAAGAAACGTCGTCGAACAGAGACGACGATATGTCAGCAGTCAGTCTTCGGCCTCGTCTTCGCCGACTAGTGTGAAATATCGCGCCCAAGTGTTACGAGCACGACCACGCGGCTACGGAATCGGTTGGTCCTCGCGAACGGATAATACTCCCCGTCCCTTTTCACTTTTCTCGGCATCCTTGAGAATCGGTAATTCCTCATCGAACTGTATCAAGCGGAAGTTCTTTTCTCTCGGGTAAGTGCAAAAGTGCCGACGGTTTCGCCCGATAAACATCCGAGCCGCAACGACCGCCTTCAGTGTCTCTTATTTGTTCCTTATGCGTAGGTACGCTAGCGGACAGAATCGTAAGACACCTCGAAAATTACAGGGATAAGGACTTAGGGTGGTTGTATCGCGATAGTCGGGCTCGAATGTTACGACATTGGTCAATTTGACAAATGAGGTAACCCCGGTGAATAATTTTTAATGTAAAATTAACTTTTGCGCGTGTTAAATACTATTTTAAATGCTGTTAATTCTTCTGTAATAACGCCACTATGTACCTACATTCAAAGTTTGAATATTCATGATGAAGGGGATTTGTGATACAACCATCTTAATATCACACTCGTTTTAAACAGCGTCACGTATCGGTAAAAATGATAAAATGTGTGAACTCGAGGAATATTACAAGGTTCTAACTTAAGCAAATAATGTAACCTTACTCGGACAAAATAGTAAAGTACTATCATTTAAAATAGCGATATGGTAGTGACCGAACTTAAAATTGGAGTTGTT
Source organism: Coelioxys conoideus (assembly GCA_947623535.1). Taxonomy (NCBI): domain Eukaryota; kingdom Metazoa; phylum Arthropoda; class Insecta; order Hymenoptera; family Megachilidae; genus Coelioxys; species Coelioxys conoideus. The sequence goes on from OX392450.1 coordinate 4,348,295, forward strand.
AAGAGGATCTCAAGGTACGCCTACGCTAACTTCCTGACAAGTAATATCGACCAAAATGTGTTCTTCTTCTAGGATTTCGAACAGTCGAGGCAGGAGATCTAGTGCAACATCTTCCGAGTCGCGAAACTCGGAAGGAAAAACCGTGAAGGTCGAAGAGGAAGGAAAATGCAGCCGGCACCAGCCACTCCTGGTTCTCCAGCTAGATCATCCTGTTGCGAAAGGGAACGCGAGAGAGAACACGAAGAACGCGAAAGGGATCGCAGCAACAGAATTGGCAGACCAAATCGTGGAACACCCGAAGAAGATCGCGAAGAACAGAACGAAGACAGGATGGTGGTTTCCGGACAGAATCTGGCTGGCATGACGGTCAGCGGGAATCAAGGATTACCCCTTTCCTTGTCGCTGGAGGATAGAGATCTTTGGACCAAGTTCCAGTGTCTCACCAATGAAATGATTGTTACTAAAAATGGAAGGTGAGAGCGATGAAAATATCGACTTTTCGACATTTGGAAATTCGAGGATCCGAGAACGTAGAAATCCGAATGATTGAGCACTCGGTTATTCGAATGTTCGGAGATTTTGAAATTTACCAATAGCAGAAAGCCGAATATAACATTGATCTAATCGTCGCAGTTGATTCGTTCGTGAAATGGCCACGGAAAGATTGCTATTTACTAATTATTTACTAACGCAGAATGTTCATCCGGATGAATCATCTAAATTCTCGTAACGTTTTGCAACAATCCTTTTTTTTCATTCTGTACGCTCGTTTTTTTTTCTTATCCTCTGTGCGGTGTATATGAACTATTATTTTTACCTTCTACCTCGTTCGCACCCACGCTCTAATTAATACATTTTTACGCGCGGCGCAGAGCCATCTTTACTTGGGATCTTTCTACGAGATGATTCTTCAACGCTTCTTGAACGCAAAACCCGTGCTGTTGCTATTTTCAACGTGCAAATAACGCGCAATCATCGTTGATGCTTAGTAGATTAATTATTCCTTGTCAGTTGATAATTACTGAATGACTGTTTGACCATTGCATCACCATTTTTTGACATTCATAATAAGAGTCTATAGTACAACAGTTATGTCTAATAAATTATAGTTAGTAATCACTACAAACAATTGATCACTTCAAATTATTGCGTGGTAATTCTTCAGTGTGCATTATAATACTTTTCGAATATATTAGACATCAAATGTTCTGATCCTACAACGTTATATGTCCACACAAATCTTACCCATGCAATCTATTTAAGATTGTAACAAATAAATAAATTATGTTGTATAATTTAACAGTAATACTAGTGTTCGAACATAAAATAACCACTAATCTGATACACGGTTTATAACCCATAAAAATTGAATAGTTAAGTTATTAGTAACAACGTAACGCTTGTCGTAAACTGACAGAATACGAAGGAAAAAGAGTGAAAAAGCAAAAAAACGGCGAAGGTTGTCGCGAGCCGGCGCGGCGGATCAAAAGATATTCGTTAGATTGTATCCTGGCCGGCTACTTTTTACGATTCGTATATTATTAAAAAGGATTACAGTTTGTCGACCGCGTTCTTCATGAGCAGGCAAACTGTCCGCAGGTTACAGCTCAACCGAAGAACGTTTTACGCAGGATTTCGTGAGCATCGTAAAATTTTATTACCGCCGGCTCGATTCTTTCTGTTGTTCGCCGCCTTCGGTGTTACTTTCATTAGTGTTTATACAATTTCCGTTCCTTCTGGGCCGCGAGTTTCGTTATCATTTTACAGAATTATCATCTGGTAGCCGGTGCCATCGAATGTTCAATTTAGATCGAGATAACGCAACGCATTCTCGCAGAAACACACTCACTCTTTTCTCTTTCTTTTTATTTCCAGACGAATGTTTCCTGTTGTTAAAGTTGTTGCACGGGGACTAGAGCCGAAAGCCATGTACACTCTTCTGCTGGAATTCGTTCAGGTTGATCCGCACAGGTAATCCAGTGTTATATCTTGCTTGTATCAATGTGTTATTCTCGCATCTTTTTCGTGCATGAAGCAACTGATTAAGCACGATACTAAACTGATTAGAACATTATTTTGCGTACAACGTCGAACTGACACAACTGAATTTATGTAACAATCATGACCTCCGACGATCAATATATGACATATTTACTTATCAATCGATCAATTACACAAAAGTAAAGTGCTACTTATTTTTTCCGTTTACTGTTTGGCTCAAATATTGTGATCCTAATGACTCATGTATTGTCAACAGTTAAATCCTGCAATACATAAACTACTTAAAAAATGCATATAGTGGTCATTTAAAGATTCCTGATAATTGATAGGTGGAAGTATGTGAACGGAGAATGGGTACCTGGTGGAAAAGCAGAAGTGGCTCCACCGAATCCGATTTACATCCACCCGGAGAGTCCAAATTTTGGTTCCCATTGGATGAAGGAGGCTGTGTCGTTTGCGAAGGTGAAGCTGACGAACAAATCGAACGGGAACGGGCAGATAATGTTGAATTCGTTGCACAAATACGAGCCCCGCGTTCATCTGGTTCGTGTAGACGCTGTGGAACAAAGAACGGTATAAATATCGTGTTACCATTGTGCGAAAAGAGAGACGGAGATGTTTTCATTTATGAATCTGTGCTCCAGGTGCTCACTTACCGTTATCCCGAAACGCAATTCATAGCAGTGACGGCTTACCAAAACGAAGAAGTGACAAACCTGAAGATAAAATACAATCCCTTCGCTAAAGCGTTCCTCGATGCTAAAGAGAGGCCCACTGATCCACAGACTTATCCGCAATGTGAGTCAATTTTTCTTTCGTTCGGTACATCGCTAACAGAGATATTCGAATGAAATATATGACGAATTTACAGACACTGGGGCTTGGTTTTTGCCGCAACCTACCATGGGATACGAATACAATACCGCCATCGCGGCTGCACAAAATCAGGCATCGGTGACGGTCAATAATCATCTCTCTAATCCCTGCACCGTTTCCTCGGCTGGCCACAGGAATACCTGTAGGTCGACGCCATACACTCTCAGACACAAGTACATCCAAGATGGTAAGTCCTCGGATCTGTTATTTATTCTCTATCGTAGCGTTGTTCCACAGCTTTTAATCTACGAAGTTCATAGAAGAGAATTAACATAAAATTCCCCTTGAAATGCAAGGGTTTTGTAGGTTTAAAAAGAAAATAGCGAATAATAGTGGCAATCTACGTAATGATTATTAGATAACGTTTGCCTAACACTGTTGCACTTTACAGCATACGTAGCAACGCCAGGGTGGTCGCCACGGAGTCCAGAGTCCTTGCAAAACTTGAATCCAGCCTGTTTACCTGCCGCACAAGAATGGCCCACTTCTCCTTCGCCGTCGCCAACCTCGTCGTCGCACTCGGTGTTCAGCAGAGGCGTCGTTGGTACCGCGTCACCCACTACCGCTACAGGGTGCACGTTATATGTACCCTCCAATCTGTCCTCGGTTCCTCAAGAGCACGGTCATTGCACCGACACCTCCGCTTGGATCCATCCGACTGCTCTCTCGGAACAGCAGCAGCAGCAGCAACAATCCTACTTGAATCTGAATCTGCATTTGCATCATCAGATGTCGTCGTACGCGTCGATTCCACACACTGGATTTCACCATTCGTTGCATCCAAACGGCACGGATGCGGTCCCTCCTGTCGACGAATACGTCGTCCACGAGTATCACGCTTCGCCCGTTCAATCGACGACGCCTGACCGTCATCCCCAACATCATCACTCGCAGATGCTGCACCTGCAACCGATCCAACAAACCGGGACGGTGTCCCCCGTTAGCGTCGAATACGACGCTCCCCCCAAGGATCATCATATATCTGTTAATTATTCGGATCAGAATGCGGACACAATGAACGATGTGCAGTCCGATGAAAACAGGAGATATCTGACAACGGTCATTGACAGACATCATCGACAAGACTCGGATATCGCGGCTAACGACCATCAAACCACCGCTTGGACACCTCTAACACCTCCACCTGCTCCACAAACTACAGCGATTTGATCGAAGTACGTTATACAATTGGTTTCGTTAACGAAATAGAAATACTGTTTGATTTTTATACATATTATCCCGATAGTCGAGCGAATACTAGGGATATGTGGGTAGCCCAGTTTATAGGGTATCGGTGATTTAGATTGGATACAGAAAGGGTCGGGAACTTTGGAAATTCGAGGATGTGTAACTTTGGAAGTTTATATTTCTGATATGAAGTACACGTATGAGGTGATCCAAAGTGAGATAAATAGTTCGTATTCGCATATCCCTAGAAGATTGCACATTAATTTGTCGCGGTACCCGCTTGAGTGCAATACAAACAGTAATACGTTGATGACTTGAAATACTTTGTAAATTGCAAACATGAAAAATGAATGTGAGGGTACAAGCGCAAAAAGGAAGGAGGTTTTATTTAGCGCTTGATTTATAAAAAATTTAATATCGATTTCTGCGAAATAAATCCGTCCCACGATCGTGTCTTAATATTTTTAGATGATATGTATTGAGGATAATTATTGAAATAAAATATGCTAAACGTGCACTTATCGTTTCACCTTCCTCAAAGTTAAAAGAAGTATGTACAAAGAACTGTTGCATCCATTTGCTCATAGATGTACAATAATTTATACATAGGCAGACGCTCATACGTACTCAGCTCCTTTTACATGGGAAGCAGTAAAAGCACTTTCACATTTTGCTCGTAAACTTTCTAAAAGTTTATATACAAACATAAACTTGTAACTGTACATGAACAGTAAATAATTTAATTTGATCGTAGTGTCAATTTACAATAACAAACAATTTTAATAAATTAATAATTTGTATAATTACAAAATAGTACACTAAAAATATATTTATCAAAATGTTATTTTTCATTTCAGGAGGTATCCAGATCCTATCCAATTCCTTTACATATAGTATCATTTTTCTGTTAGAGTCCTGTTTATTGATACAAACTGAAGATATGCTAATTATACACAAGATTATACATTAACCGAACCAATGATTGCCCATACAATCTCTTGTCCATTCGGTTTGACACACCCAACACCAATGATAACCACATCCTGCTCTAGTGCAAACCATGTGCATACATCCACCTTAAACATAATATTTTTATACATATTAAGACAAAAACTTGCTAATTACTGAACACATTTAATATAATACAGTACCATCTCTTTCTGTTGGGGTTCTACATTTCGGACACGGTTTCGTTGAAATTCGTATGGTTTTCTTACTAGCCTCGTCCCATTTTGCCTAAATAAGATATAATTGAGTAAATTTTTGAATCACTACAAACGACAAATTTGATCTACTTACATCTTTGGCTCTTTCAGGATCGACAGAATATCCAGATTTTTGTGTTCCATTCAAAGACTCAGATGGCTGCAATTCACATTCCCCTAGATGAAATCCTTGTAAACATCTCCTACAAAAAACGTACTGAATCCAAAAATATATATTTAGTATTTAGAACATTCTTCTTCATTTTGAAAAATGTTTTATGTATATGATTACCCCACAACCGCCAATACATTGAATTCTTCTGCATTCGTCGCTAATGTCATCATCTGGAGATGATGGTATAATACCCATACCACAATCTGGTCTTGGACACAAAAGTCCGCCAGCACGTAAAACATATTCTTCTGTACTAAATCTTTGATATTGTTCATACTGTATGAAACAAACATGTTGTTAATATTTAAGCAATTTTCAAAATTTATATGTTTATCATCAAATACCTGTTCCGGAGTTAGGAGGTGAAAATGATGAACTTCTGGAATAAAAGAATCCGGGCATCCTGCTGGACATGGTAGAGTATAATATCCTTTAGTTTCATCAAACTGAAATTGACGTTCCCTTAAACGAACTGAACAGTAATCTTTGAAGCAGTCAAGACAAGTTACATGGCCTGCCTCGCATGGAAAAACTAACACCATATCTCTATTAAAATAATCTTGTATGAAAATCTTTTTATTACATACTGTGTGTAATATTCCTAACATATTCATTACCTAACATCTGTACATGCAAGACAAGGTATCTTCCTTAAATTTGGTTTGATAAGATAAAGGGGAACTGCTTCATCTTCTTCCCCTAAACTAACGTGTTTTGCGCATTTAAAATAGAAACGTGCATACAGAACTTGAGATTCTATATCATCAGAAATCACTGTAGGTGCAGTACAAAAATCATTTTCACAGTGAACAGTTATTCTTTGTGGTTGTAATACATCTAGCCAGCTTTGAGGATCTCTATCTACAGTAACTGCTCCACTGTTGCAAGTTGCACATTTTACACGCAATTTTCCCACTGTAACGGCTCTGCATGGCGTTGAACAATACACAAAAAAATGTGCTCTATTCTCTTTTTGCTCTACAAATATAATAAAATTTGTATGAGATTACAGGTATCTTTAGTACTACACGAACTATGGTCAATAAATATTCACTTTAACCATTTGTTTTTATCCTTTAAATGGCTAGGATTATTCTACCTTCCAAGGATGAATTTTCTTGCGTATCTGATTCATCGAAAGGTAAGTCTGTGAGAGTTTCATTCATTGGCTTCCCACCACTATCATTCAATTCAGATAATTCTGATGATTCGTCAATGGTAGTTGTTGTGTCTCGACTTTTATTAAGTCTTTGGGACTGAGTTCGAATTGCATGTAAAATACTTTGTTGGCCCAAATCACATTCCTAAAGTAAGTAAGGTTATTATATTTAAGCAGTTTCATACTTTAAAAATATTCATTGACAACAGAATTAACTTATGGTATAAATTAGCTTACCTCTATTATTGTTGAATTATGGAGTTCTTTACCTGCAAATATTATTTTTATATCTTCAGGTGATATTCCCATTTGTGATGCTACTATTCTTTTTACGTTTTTTATATCCCATTTTGGATCTAAATCGACGGCAATGGTGCGTCCCGTATTTGTTTTCACGTATATACTCAGTAAATTTGTTACTTTCCGTTTACTAAACCAAATTAATTGTAACATTGTCAAAAACACGTTTCGTATGAAGTCAAACAAGAAACTCATACCAATTACTTAGAACGTCCTTTATTTTTATGATCCCCGAAGCAAGTAATAGACAGAATGTTGATTCAATGCATAAGCTAAAAATAAAACAATATTTAAATAACTACAATGAAAATTTTAACACAAGCAATTATAAATATTTATTTAATTTAATACCGAATTATCTTTATCAAAAGATCCAACAATTTCAAGTGCGGCGCATAAATACAATATATCACATTGCAATTAATTATAACCTCTTTCGTAGTAACGTTTGAAATTATGCGCATATAACGCATAACAAAGAAAATGGCGCTGCATAAGATTGAAGCCTGCTACTTATTCACTCCCACTTTGTGAATATTCAAATTCAGAAATATAAAAATTTAGAAATTGGTATATTTCCAAACTTAGAAATTCGAAGATTTGGAGATCTAATCTTTTAAAAACTGAAAATTGTAAATCAGAAGTTCAGGATTTAAAAATTATCAACTTTACACATTCGATATCCCAACATCGAAAGCAAATAATGGTAAGGTTCCTTTATTGTATGCGAAAAAAAAAACGTTGCCACAAAATGTTCAATATTCAACAATATTGAATATTCAATAATATTGAATATTTTGTGATAAATAAAAACGTCACATTTCATAAATTAACATTTAAATGGCATTTAAATATGCTCCCATTTATTTTTTTCTTTATTATATCGTACTGTGGATAACAATTCCACCCTTCTAATCGTAGGCTTATTTTCCGCGGTTATTCTTCGCCTTTTAGTGACCTTTTCGTCATTCCTTACTCTCTTCAACGTCGATGACCTAGATGTCGTGGCAGTTTCATCTAACGATATTTCATTAGAAATACTATTTTCTTTCATATTTAATCGTGATGCGAATTAACGAATCTCATTAGTACTTACTTTGTAATTCCGAATCTAATACATCTGTCGCTATAATCATCGGATGCTTAGACTTGAATTCAAAACTGTGAAGAGAGCTTTCATTTCCCGGTTCATTTGAATCCCTTCGTATATCATTTGGTTGGATTCTTAATCGACTAGAATACTGTTTCTCCTTTTCTTTTTCAGTTCTACATTTCTGAAGATACTGATTCAATGTCATTCGTGGTGCCCCTCTACTGTTCCATCGAAATTCCTCGTTCTCTTGCCCAGGAAATTGATATTCCTCGTATGTTCGAACCCATTTTCCTTTAGATTTATCACAGTGTCCACGCACTACTTCCACGTCCTTACGTAACCGTAATGGAAAATCTCCGGACCAATTTTTCTCTTCTTCGTTCGTAACTGTATTAAGGGGTAACACCACTGTAAATTTTTCAAAAAATTGTTTTTTTTTTATCGGCTTAAAAGATGCTTTAAACCTTGTAGAATATGGGGTAAAAATGTTATTATCTCAAAGAAATTTTTTTCTTGAAATTTTTAAGCTTTTCTCCAAGCGCGTCGGACCGCTACGAAACAACTACCAGCATTTAATAAATCCCTGCTGGAAACGCACAAGCGAATGTCTTACCTGTTGATTTTTAACTTATCTAATACGTAACGAATGTCATTAGAAGGTGTTTATGTTTAATTAGAAGCATTTCCAAACAAAACTATGTTAGTGACAACGTATTTTTAAGGGTCATCGAAGGCAATTACCTGCCGCTATTTTGCTTTCGCTCGGTTTATGATAGGGATGGACTGTGTCAGGTATAAATCCGTGCGAGCGCTGGAAATCCAAATTAACAACATCTGAGTATGAAGAATGGCAAAAAAAACACGTTGATGAATGTCAAGCGAACCATGAAGGCTCATCTGGTAATATGAAGGTAGATGCTGTCGTCGAAATGTATGTACGGCCTCAAATATGCATATTATATCGGTGACGGAGATAGTAAAACATTTAAAGGTATAATGGATATAAAAGAAAAGTGAAAGGCCTCGGAGTAAAAGGTAAATTAACTTCCAAATTAATTGACAAATTAACAATTTATTATGGTTTGGCAATACGACGGAATCTGAATTCCGTACAAAATATGAAAAATGAAATCTGGGCGACGTTGTACCACAAATTATCAACAGATGAAAATCAGCAACATGAAAAATACTCAGAGTCTTGGTGTGACTGGAAAAAAGCGCAAGCAGCGGATTCCTTACACAATTTCTATCATAAGCCGCCACTACCTACAGAAATTTTTGAAGCGATCATACCAATTTATGAGGAGCTGAGCCGAGATGACTTGCTAAACCGTTGCTTGGGAGCTTACACGCAAAATAGCAATGAAAGTTTTAATGCTACCGTCTGGAACTTGGCTCCAAAATTTTATTCAAGTGGCAAAATAGTGTTGAATATAGCGACTGATATTACGGTCGGAAATTTTAATGATGGTCTTACCAGCATATTACAAATTATGAAAGTTTTGGAGATGGAAATTGGTTTGCAATCTTACAATTTTTGTATTGAAGCCGATGCAAAGCGGATCGCGTACACCGAGCTGTCTTTGATAGATGCGGCAAAAGAGGCACGCTCAAACTCGAAATCTTCGAGAAAACAAAACGAGGAGGAATATTTGAACATTGAAGGGCAGTTTTATGGTCTTGGAATTGCAGATTAAGATCGTTACCTAAACGTTTGTCTTTTAAATTATAATTAGTAAGTAAATCATGAAAATTTATTGAATATTTTATTCATAGACGATTTTTATTATATCAGACATTGTTACTTACCTTTTTTAGTCTCACCGCGCTTTCGCTTATAATTGGAAGAGGAAGCATAATTCTTTTCTAAGAACTGGTCCCACAATATGTCACTTGACGTCGTTGGCACCTTCACATCGATCAACCATTTCTTAGATTTATCAATGCTTACGTGTTTTTTGTTTTTCCTCATGTTCCTGTTCCCTGTATACGTTTTAACATTATCTCTTCCTGAAATTCAGTTTTCATTAAAACATCATTTATAGATGCATTAAAGCATGTACTTCTTTTGTTAATTTCTGGTGAAAATATAAATGATCACATGTAGCATTTGTGCAAAAAATTATATTAAGTACTTAGAAATAATGGTTCTTCTTCTTCATCAGGGTCATCCAATGTTACAATAAGAGATGGCAGTTCCTTTAAAGGCAACGTGTCCTTCTTTTCCTCAAAGGCGATCTTTCTAGGACTTTCTATCTGCCATTGATTAGATCGGAAAATCGGCGATTCCAAGCGATCGTCGATAAAGTGTGGTACATCTCGAACGTGTTCGGGTGATTTTAGGTCCATAAACAAAACATTATTGTCGGAATCGGAAATAGGTCGCTTGCCAGAATCATGCAATAAGGTCTCATCATAAACAGTTTGTTCTGATTCTGTTTCCCAATCACTATCCGGATCCTTCTTAGACTTCCGTTTTGTTTTCCTCGTTTGTTTCGTTTTCCTCGTCTTTTTCTTCGTTCCTGTAATACTGCTTATTACATCTTTACTTACTGATTTCGCACTAGACGAGAAGTTTATGTCGACAGTGGATATACTTATACTGCTCAATCTCTTAGGCTCAGTTTCGACTGGTGTACTACAATAATTCCAATTCCTTTTTTGTTTCAGTTTGTTCTGAGATATATCAAATGAAGAAGACATTTTGATATCTTCGCGATTTGATCTAATGATTCATGCGTATGTATTATTGATGGCGAGAGATAACTCCGATATTATCCGGAAATATCGGATATTTCAAGGGCCCGTAAATCATATGCAAACTTGTATCACGTTCGCTATTAATAGAACCGTCGAGTTCCCAATATTCGCTTCGGTTTTATGGTCTAACCATTTCGTGTTCTTCAAAAATGCTTAATACACGAGATCTATGTTTTTTAAGATTAAAATTATTAAAAGTACTATAAAAATAAAAATTATTATTAAATTTCTAAATCGATTCATAAATTGTTCACCTTCTATATATTCAATTCTACGTATTTATCCGTTCCATGCTGTTCGACGTTCAGAACCGATACTAATATAAATTGACAGAATGTCTTTGAGATTTGAACGTAAACATACGTACGACACAGAAGTTGTTATTGGTTCAAAATTTAAATTTTTTTTCTAAAATGTTCTCTTCCGTCTATAAACGTTAGTAGTCTGATCAGAATTGTGTACCGTGTATATAGGAATAATAGTTTAAAAAATTAGTATTTGCCTACTCCTTAAGGTACACTATTGGTAATAGCCAAACAAGAATGCGTAGGTTGAGCATAAATTCTAAAATGACGCATTTTGAGGAAAACTAGTCACTATCCATTCGCGTTGATTCTTCGAAGGTTAATCAATACATCGAATTACGTCGATCATCTTTCGAGAAAAAAAGGTTGAATGTAAAAATACTACTTCCATATAAACGGTGTTTCTTTTTTGTTGGCTTCTCATTTTGCGTTAAATTTATAATTTTTATATCGTTGTTACAAATTTACAATGTCTATTATGCATTATTATTTTCGCGCAAGTAGTCTGTTGTTTATTAATTGTTAATAGATGTTTTTATTATTTACAGAGTTAATTTTTCATAAATACATTTTATTATTTTCAAATTCTAGGATGTCGGGGGGTTGCTGGGATCAGCGCCCCGTTGATACGGCACTGGTATCTAAAGGTGGCCACTACCCGAGATGCTCAGCACTCAGTCCACGCTGGATTCCCGCGCTGTTTGGTTCGCGTCGTACCGTTCGTGAAAATTTTAAATTTGACAAGTTCTATCGCGGTTTACAAATCCAATCTTGTTTCTTTCTCCGCTATTATAATTTGAATTAAAATATTTCGTTCGATTTCGATGAAATAATTCGTAAATCGTGTCTGAAGCTAGAACTTACCAAGGTTAGGGAGAACAAATCAAAAGGACAAACGCGATTAAGGAAACACGATGCCAGCGGATGCGGAACTCAGTAATCTGCTTAGCAGGAGGCAAAGGATCAACGAAGAGCTGGAAGAGGGGAAAGAAGTGAAAAAGCAGTATAAATTCGTGAACGTTTACACCGAATTTCACGAGCTGTCTCGTCGGGAGATCAAGCAATACGAGCAGACCTTCAACAGGTGAGTACTTTATCCTTTTTTTCCTTCACGACTTGTATACCCGTGTATCGTACCGGCAAAAGAGGAAAAATGATGTTGCTCACTGTCGTTTTACCTGAATATCATTGAATCGATATTTTGAATGAGTTTTCTTATATCCTTGATACGATTTCAAAAGTATTTGTTTGTGTAGAAAAATTTGAACGCGATTGATTCGTGCGACCGTAGTTCTTAAGCCGAGTCTGCATACGACGCAAATTTTTGTTTGCGCTAACAAATGTAATTAACGTGAACGTATGCATAAATTTTCGTTGCGTTCAGCGCTCATAAATCCTTACATGGAACGGGCGTGAATTTACCATGAAAATTCTTACGTCGAATTTCATATTCTGTGCACGATGTAAATTTTTTCCTGTTTAGGTACGGCTTCAGGTTGTGGATTACATGTGAACATAATTCATTTTGGTTTTAAGGTGAATAGTTTATGAATAAAACGTATTGCATGTTTTTTTATTACTTCAAACATATACATACGTCATATTTGACAGTCATTAAAATTGTCAAATGATTTTGTTCAACAATCTTTTATTTCGCGTTGTGGGTATCAATGGTAAACGATTACTTGATAATAATTTATTAAGTTAGGACTAAAACATGTCGATTGTTTGTAATTATTGTCAGTCCGAGGAAAACGTTTGTCGTTGCTACCAACTAGAAATTGTGAGATAAAGCGTACAAGGAAATCGAAAGTGAATCACAACTCCGGTCGCACTCTGCGGTTTTGCTTTTTGTTTACGTTTACTCGCCCGAGTTTACATTACTACCTACAGACAGATCGTGTTGCTTTGGTCAGATCGTTTCTATACGTACAAGTATAGAACGAAATGGAATAACGTTATGGGTCAGTTGAAATCTACCAGGTTGAAAGAAACCCTGTCCTGCATTTGCTACAGTTATCAATAAATATCGAAATATTATCGATGATTCGATACATCGACGTACTCTATAATCCCTGCACTAGATCGTAACGATAGTAATTTTATTACTCCAATCTAATTATTTTTATTTGAAATTAGATTACAAAGATTACATTTGAAAATTGTATTTGAAGTTTAAATAAAAATAAGTACATTCGAATGATATATCTTAAAATTATTATTCGTTCTCGAGATCGAAATATCTAATCGAAACTTTCGATCGGTCGATTAATCAATTTTTCATTTCTCGAATCTTTTTCCTGTGTCATTATAGATTTATCTAAAAGTAATTGTGAGATTCTTTACAAAAGGATCAAGATTTTATCCAGAAAAAGGTGTTCGATTTCTGTTGTCAGTAAAGCGCAGGCGTGTTTGTCCGATTGTCAAAATTGATAATTCTCGATAACTGTTTTGCTTTCAAAATGCGCTGACAGTTTCGTTTAATCAAGTGAATCTAATAATCGAAAGTGGTACTGCGTCGATATCTGTACCGCTGCGGTTATTTTTATATGGTATATTGGCTCCGAATGTTGAGAGTACGCTCGCGTTTTACCTTGTTCGAACGAAACAAGGGAAAAACGAATGAAAATGGAAAAGTCACGCGCCAGTCGTTACGAAACCGCAGATGGCAGAATTCGTGACGTAGTTATTTCGTAGCACGAAGAAAAGACTCGAGGGAAGAGAGCAAGTCGTGTTGCGGAGCCAGCACACACGACCTCGAGGTTTGTCCTCCGTCTCTCTTGTTCTTCTTGCAGGTATTTCGGAGCGAACCGGACAGCAGGTTTGACAAGGCAGAACCAGGGTGGACGGCCGAGCGAGAGCAGTTCGTGTATACACCGTGAAAAAGTTGTGTCGCATAATATACCATCTAAACGTATAATTTAAAGTTTACTATTCTAATTTGCATCGATCATTATCCGTAATACGTAACCGTACACACAGTACATTTATCTTGGATAAATAAATGTCTCTTTTTTCCCAATTCGCGTAAAAAAAATTACGAATACTTTTTCGCGTGTCAATGTTCTGATAACCGAATAAAAACTTATCGCGTTACACCGACCATAAATACGTATCGTTTTTCTGCCATGTTATATATAGATACAGGTTCGCTGACATTTGATAGTTTAGTCAGTGGATGCGGCCACGTAGGTTGTAGCTATCTGTTGACCATTTCCGGTCTTGCTAACCGCTTTCAAATTTTTTGGTATTAATGATAGAACATGTATACAACACCTCTTATAAGTTCAATTACATCGATACTTCTGTAGAACTTAATCTCCCGGTTTCTCGATAACCAAGCTAGAACTAAAGAAACAGTAAATACGTATTGTTTTCTAAAATCATATAGTATAATATGTTGACGAGTCTGTTTGAACGAGTATTCTACCAACAAAAATTGTACTGGAAAAAAAGGATTAAGATATAACCGGTACGCCACTTAAAGAATGATTTCTGCTCAACTGCTATTCATGTATTGATCAACGCTTTCCATATGTACTTTGGGTGACATGTAACGATTGGTGTAATACACACTATCTAAAATTGCAAGCTCAGAAATCTTATCGTGAAATTCGCGCTAGTAAAACGACCTTTTACTTTTACTTGGTTGTACAAAGAAATCACCTGGTTTCAGTTCGAACGTGATCAGAGTTAGACTTTTCACTGGCGTCAGGGAAGGATTTTTAAACGTTTTCTATCCCTTTTATCTTTTTCTTCCTTTCACGGCAGTTAGGGGGAGAAAATCGTGACCTATTCCGGCATGATTCGCGTGTTGCAACAAATTCTTCCCACGTGTAAAATATTATTCGTTCTATGGTCACGCGTGGCTCACGCTATCATTGCGTATTAGCTCGATGAAATAATAATGCAACGATATGCAGGGATAGATCACTTCCGCCTCGACATCATTCAAATTTCTTGTACATGGTTGACTCGTGTCCAGGTTGATGAACATCGTTACTGCGTCATTGTTCGACGTAAAATACTAATAATTAGTAGTATGGAAACAATCGTTAATCGGTAGCGTTAAATTTCGGTTTGTAAAGTTTATGGGTTTAGTAGATGCTTGCACTCTGTTATACAGAATTATAATTTTTGCAGTTTCAAGTTTCAGAGTCTCAAATTTTAGTTTTATGCTCTGGAAGAAAAATTCTTAGAGTTCCGCAGTTCAGAGTTCCATTCTCTCGAGTTCCAATTTTTAGAGTTCCATATTCCGAAATATAAATTTTTCCAGTTTCGAGTTCTAAATCACTGAACTTCGAGTTTTAGAATTCCACGTCATCGAGTTTCAGGTTTTAGAGTCCCGAATTTCAAACTTTGGAGTTCCATGTCTATGAGTTCCAACATCTAGAGTTCCCAGTGTTTCGAGTTCCGGATATTAGAGTGCTGTCTTCCAGAGTTCCAAATTTTGAAATTCCTTAACTGTGAGGTCCAACAATTAGATTTTCCAGTTTTCGAGTTCTGTCTGTTACAGTTCCGTTTTCCAGAGTTCCGAGTTCTGGAGTTCTAAATTTTGGAATCCCATAACCGTGGGTTCCAATTTTTTGAGCTCCAACGATCAGAGTTCCCAGCTTTCGAGTTCCGTTTCCCGGAGTTGCAGATTCTGGAGTTTCAAACTTTGGAATTCCACATCTGTGATTTCCAATTTTCCGAGTTCCGTTTCCTGGAGTTCCCATTGTTAGAGTTCCGCGCTTTCAGGTTTCAACTTTGTGAGTTCCAAGTTTCGAATTTCTAATATTCAGAGTTCCTTGTCGTAGATTTCCAATTTTCAATATTCCTTATCTCGCAGTTCCAACCTTTGGAGTTCCCGTTTCTAGAATTCCATCTTATAGAGTTCCTAGATTCACTTTCAAGTTCCAAAGTTTCCACCTGCGATGCTCCGAATTGAAATAAATGTGCGTGTAGTCCAGTTTTCGTGTGACGTGTCGGTTTCCTAATTTCCCGTGCGACAGCGTTATTCGCACGATACCGGAAGTGATCAGCACCGTGTCCCGGTGTGTTCGTTTCATGACTAACCACCTCAAAGTATACGTAACACTTTGATTCACACGCGCGTGTACTCGATGCATGATTCACGAAGCAAATTGTCAGGTTGCCCTCCTCGTCGCTGTGCACGTTCAGTTCCCTCGATAAAACGTTGAAACGGAATGCATGATTGAATTAGGCTCGTTAAACAAAGTGGACGTTCAGACTCGTTTCGGAAACGTCAATGAAAATCGTCAAACGGTTTTGATTTCACGTTCGTCTCGATCATAACATATGCTAGGTCACGCATATCGAATCGTGATGCCGGTGATCGCGTAATATCGTTCATTTAAGGGGAAATGGTTAAACGCTTACGATCGCAGGGATTTTCGCAGAATTGAGTGCGAGAGAACGTTGGAAGAGGAGGTGTACACGCGATGGGAAAAAGGCGCGAACCGAGCGTGACCGGTGAATAAAAGCGAAAAAAGTCGACTATACGCTTCTATTGTGCACGATTCATAATATGCTGGCTAACTTCCTGTATTCGAGCTGTACTTGATTTTCGCTGATTCGCGAGACACCACGAAACTGCGACCGTAGTAATTATCGACGAGATTCGATGATCTCTGCCTGAAAATCCTCGATGGTAATATTCTATGGTAATATCGGGTTCAATATTTTTATTGTATCAAGGTTTTTTTTTTTTTTTAATTTCTGATAGCGTAGGTTTGATAGTTTCGATTCTTCAGATTTTTTTATTTTTAAATCTCCAGATCTCAAATTATTAAATTATTAAATTCCTAAATTACCAAATTTACAAATTCTTAAATTCCCATACTTACAGATTCTCGAGCCGCCAAATTCACAAATACTCAAATTTAAAAATTTATAATTCCCAAAATTCCAAATTTACAAATCCCCAAATTTTCAACTTTACAATTCCCTAAGACTCGAACTTGCAATTCCCTAAATCCCCTAATTTTCAGCTCCACAATTCCCCAAATCCCCTAATTTTCAGCTCCACAATTCCCTAAATCCCAAACTTGCAAATCCCCAAATTTTCAGCTCTACAATTCCTTACATCCCAAACTTGCAAATCCCCTAATTTTCAGCTCCACAATTCCCTAACTCCCAAACTTTTGCAAATCCCCAAATTTTCAGCTCTACAATTCCCTAAATCCCAAACTTTTGCAAATCCCCAAATTTTCAGCTCTACAATTCCCTAAATCCCAAACTTGCAAATCCCCAAATTTTCAGCTCTACAATTCCCTAAATCCCAAACTTGCAAATCCCCAAATTTTCAGCTCTACAATTCCCTAAATTCCAAACTTGCAAATCCCCAAATTTTCAGCTCTACAATTCCCTAAATTCCAAACTTGAAAATCCCCAAATTTTCAGCTCAACAATTCCCTAAATTCCAAACTTGCAAATCCCCAAATTTTCAGCTCAACAATTCCTTACATCCCAAACTTGCAAATCCCCAAATTTTCAGCTCTACAATTCCCTAAATCCCAAACTTTTGCAAATCCCCAAATTTTCAGCTCTACAATTCCCTAAATCCCAAACTTGCAAATCCCCAAATTTTCAGCTCTACAATTCCCTAAATCCCAAACTTGCAAATCCCCAAATTTTCAGCTCTACAATTCCCTAAATCCCAAACTTGCAAATCCCCAAATTTTCAGCTCTACAATTTCCTAAATCCCAAACTAGCAAATCCCCAAATTTTCAGCTCTACAATTCACCAAATTATCCGCGGCTTGCCCGAAATCCCTCGAATTCCCCACATTCTTGAAACCGTCGATTTCACGAATTTCTTCATTTACAAAATTACCACGAAAGCGAAAAGCTTCGGTTTCCAACTCGCGCGACGAGCAATTTTTTGTAACTCGATCGACGAGTATTCAAATTGACGTCGCTTAATTAGACGGCGTATTTATGCGATTCACTTTCGCGCGGAATGCACGATCGATCTGAATACCGCGAACTCGAATTCGGTGTCCTCGGAAGAAAAATAGGTTTCGCCGCTTTGTCGTACTTGTCGCAATGAGCATCGAGCGGACCGTTACCTCAAAACTATTCACAAAGATCACGCGTTCCGAATACATAAACGATGTTAGAATTTATTCGAGAACGTTGCTCGAAGACATCGTGAAGATATTTCATATCGATCAGTTATGGCCGACGTGCTGTCGGCGCATCGCGTTGACCGTGCACTCGATTTTTCTTCTTTTTTAACAGCCACATGAAAGCAATTAAAAATTGCATTAATTAGTATTTTCATATTGAACAAACCTTACCAAATATATTCACGATAGTTTGTTATATTTGTCATTCACAGTTCCAAGTAACTAATGCGAGAGTCTACAGTTAGAAAAGTGATCAAATTTTGAATACTATAGCTATTAAATATGTATAGAAATTTTAGTGTCACTCACATATGGGTGTAGTGGCAGTCAAAGTGTTAATTAAGGGGGGACCTCGATGTAGAAAGCCAAAATTAAACCGATTTTCAATAATTTTCTTTAACGATAAGGAGCGAGTAAATATTTTGACTATTTAAGCAATTCTTCGACTTCATTTTGGAATTTCATTGTTGAAATAAAATACAAAATGACGAAGGTGCAGCCTGTTGTGCTAGAAGTATCATGACTTTTTTCACACCATCTATATAGATTATTCATCGATACGTTTTAGAAATTAATAACGTAATCAAATATTCCGTATTAATTAATTGATCGACGGAGACAGACGCTCTATATTAATTATTCGGTGCGATTGAACATTCATCGATTCGTAAAAATAATTTCTCAATTATGACTTTAATATTCCGAATCCGATCAAAGAACGAAAATTAATTACATTTCTGTGACAAGCAATTTTATGTTTCCCGAAAAACATTTCCCATCGAAAGTGCATTTGAAAATAATACGATATATCCAATCACTGTTACTTTTATACTTTATACATGATTTTAATTGTCTTATATGTAATTTTCTCTACGATCTTTCACGGAAAAGAGAAACGCTTTACTCGATGAATTTTCAGCATTCGTTGAACGGATCGTCCCGCAATCAGGCTGCATAATAAAAGATGAACGCCACGCTCCGCAAACTTCATTGAAACTAAATTACACAGGTTCTATGCCGAGTTGTACAAACACGAAAAACGTGCAGGATGATGCGGCACAGATAGCGCACTATTGTAACGAACGTACTTGATAAGTGTTTACGATTATCATTGAACTCCTAGAAACGAATGGAAAGCTTGGAACGGATGGCTCTGGTAAAAATCACTAGATATACATTACGCTTTCATTTCGCTTCATCGAAGACGGTTCAGATAAATTCGAAGAAGCTTACTTCGATCGTATTAAGAAGTAAGCGTTGTTTGAAGGTCGAGGTTACGCGTTTATAAAGCGTGGTCAACGCTGATCAATAAAAGCGGGAGGGAACTATATCGTATCACCCCACGCATATAGTGTGACGAATATGATAACGGACATTCATTTCATAGCTAATTTAAACATTCAATTGATAAGCTTATCTACATACATTTTGCTCCGGTGTGTGACTCAGTGGTTCGCATCATTTTTTATTTCCACTGCACAGGCTTGTCAATATGGTGGTTTAAGAGTATGTATAGAGAGTTAGAAATTAGGGGTTCAGGAATATAGGGATGTATAACTTTGATAGTTTGGATGGGGGATGTGCAACTTCGACAGAGATTTAGAAAATATAAAAGTTGGAGGTACAGGAAGTTTGGAGGGCGTAAATTGGGGAGTGGAGGAATTTCGGGGTAGTAAAATTGGGAGTAGAGAAATTTAGAAATATAGAAATTGGGGGGTGGAGGAATTTCGGGGTAGTGAAATTGGGGAGTAGAGAAATATAGAAAAATAGAAATTGGGGAGTAGAGAAATTTGGGGGTAATCAAATTGGGGAGTAGAAACATTTGAGGGTAGTGAAATTGGGGAGTAGAGAAATTTGGGGGCACTGAAATTGGGGAGTAGGGAAATTTAGAAAAATAGTAATTGGGGAGTAGAGAAATTTAGAAAAATAGAAATTGGGGTGTAGAGAAATTTAGAAATATAGAAATTGGGGAGTAGAGAAATTTGGGGGTAATCAAATTGGGGAGTAGAAACATTTGAGGGTAGTGAAATTGGGGAGTAGAGAAATTTGGGGGCACTGAAATTGGGGAGTAGGGAAATTTAGAAAAATAGTAATTGGGGAGTAGAGAAATTTAGAAAAATATAAATTGGGGTGTAGAGAAATTTAGAAAAATAGAAATTGGGGAGTAGAGTAATTTCGGAAAATAGAAATTGGCGAGTAGGAAAATTTGGAAGTACCCTAATTGAATAATACGGAAATGTAAGAGCACCAAATTAAAAATAATGAAAAATTCGAAAATACCAAAACTCGATAAAATTCGAAACCACGGAATGCAGAAAGTTAATCTAGAAATTTGTTGCGCACGGAATCCGCTATCATATGCACTTATTTTCATTGAACATAAATTAAAACGGCCATCCGTATAATTACAGAATGAACAATGAGATGTGGATATACCGAGCATAATTATTCGAATAACAATGAGTTGGAAATTTCGATTCGAACGTAACACAGTTTCGAAGAACCGGCAAAGTGTTACCTGAGACTCTTTAGTGTCCGAATCGGTTATTTAATAAAGTATTACATACTTATGTCAGAGTATCATCCTATTGAGATCATACTAAGTCTTCGATCGCTTGAAGTGATCGATTGTTATCCGAACCGACGTAACCTTGCTTCGATGATTCGATTAATTGATAACTGCATTCGAGAGATGCAACATACTTAACACTGAACCTATCAAAGCGATAAAAATGGCCATTTAACAAATTTTTAATTTTAACCTACAAAGTATGTTAACACCGGAAGGTTCGGAACATTTATTTTTCAACTTCATTTTTAATTTCAAAATAAACATTATACGCCGAAAGGTCTGGTGGTAATTGCTAATGGATATTCGAGTTTTAAAATTAACGATTAAGTGAAAGGAAAATTTTTCTCGGTGAGAGGTTACAACATCGGGATAAAATAGAGCCGATAACGCTTCTGACCTTTAGTCTGCACTTGACCTTTCAATCTTTCTCTGTTGCTGGCACATCATTCACCTTCGTTCCGTCGAGAACAACGGAAATGCTTCATCGGTTATATCGATTCGGACCACATTTCGTGCGGCTTAATATGAATGAAAAATTGGGATAACAGCAATTGCAGTCACCTCGGTGCATTTGGAGCGATAATGTTCATCGCGATAAGAATCTTGGAGATATGCGAGAATCTGGAGAGCCTCGATAACGCGAACGCTTGGTAAATGTAGAAATTACTAAATATGGAAAGGAAATGTAGAAAGTTGGAGATCAAAAATTTGGATTATATCGTAATTTGGAAACGTGGATTTTGATGCGTAACGATTTTAAAATATAGAGCCTCGATAACAAAAATTGTGGCAAATATAAAAACTAAAAATTATAGAAAGATGGGAATGAAAAAAAAAATCAAAATTGGTAAACACAGAAAGGGAACGCAGACTCGGATACATGAACATTTAAAACACCGAAGTTATTAATAAACATCGAACTTTTTTTATTGGATACTATCGAACAAGGATCCGGGACATAATGATCGATTTAATAAATCTATACCGTCCTTACAAATTCGATCAAAAATTCCGGCAATATTTGAAATGTTTGGTAGAAAAAAGAAAAAACGAGCAGTCGAATCGGCGATGACGTCTTTTCGAATACAAAAGAAGAATCTTGAACCGCATCGATCTCGTGTAGAATGGTTGAAGGGTAAAAGGAACATATCAGCAAAGTACCAGCAGCTACCTTGACCCAGTTCCCTCTGGATAGTCTTGGAAAATGCTGGTGGACGAATCACGCGGCAACTCGGCTAATAATGCAAGAATTGATTTTACGATAACAATACCTGGTTGCCTGGTATTCGACGTCGAGTAACCTGGCCTGATTACCGTCCATTCACGACGTGATCGCGCGGCAAACTTTTATCGTAACGATAAGAAGGCGCGATCACGTCCGCGGGGTATTAATTTGCGATTCTAATCACCTTCGTTTAATAGGGCCACGAAAATAGCTATAAAACGCACCGACCTATTTTCCAAGTTTGTCTCGTTCGTCGAATCGCTGCGGGAATGCAACGTGCATACATTCTAATCGCGATTATACCGGAGAAAATTCGTTAAACGTAGTAACGAGTCGGTACGTGTCGTGTATCCGTCGCGAGGCGACAGCGGCAGGACGTTGGGTGATCTCGAAACGGCGAGAATTATCGCGCGAGTTCGATCGATCGAACATCGAGCGTCCGAGCGTCAACGAGATATGTACCGGGTTAACGTAATGATCGCTTGGAAAGTAACCTTATCCGTCCGACGAACGCGAACGAATACAATTTGGCCGATTCTAATCGCGTTGGTCGTTACTTTTTTTAATTAACGTGTAACGCGAACGATGTGTATATCGATAGCGGGCGAACGTGAGAACGATTCGACAACACGCGGCGTGTACCGATTTCGAAAGTGGCGGTGAATGTCAACGGCGTTAGTCGCGGCGTGTCCGCGAACCGGAAGCTCGAGAAATCGACTTTCCGTGTAAACGATCCCGATAGCCGGATCGCTTTCCAGTGAATTACGACGCGTTCTGTTGATTCAACGGAGCGCATCGTTCGATAACATCGAATCTCGCGATTCACCTCGATCGAATTGCCTTCGAGAATCTTTCTCTCGAACGGTTAACCGCGGGAATCGCGCGTGTATTCACGGATTCTTTGGTCCTTCGACTGTTTCTCGGTTCGAAAAGTCGGCCATCTTCCAACACGGAGATTCCTAGCGATCGACCCACTGGGTCGCGAACCAACTTCGGAACATTGGGATTTTTTGCGCGCGACTCAAATATGCGATAAAAGTTACTTGCAGCGCGGTAGAAAATTGTTTCGGTGAAATTTACGAATAAAATCTGCACGATCTTTTGCAGATTCGACGATGGACACGATGGATATCTGGATTTATCGGAGCTGAAACGCATGATGGAAGTGTTGGGGGCACCGCAAACGCATCTTGGTTTGAAGGCGATGATACAAGAAGTGGACGAGGATGGCGATGGACGCATTTCCTTCCGCGAGGTTAGCGATTTCACGCGTTGATTGTCGTTCATTTTCGATACAAACTATATTCATAATTATACCCCGTTCCTCCTTTCTCTATACAAAATATGTAATTGGCTGTACGAATAACAGGAAACAATGTGCTTTACGTAACATCCTCGTTTTACCGGAAATCGATGAGTCGACTAATTGCAAATGCTCACGATCATCGAAGAAAGTCTGAATGCGTACTTGTAGTTATTTTTTCCTATATTTTTGGTTGACTCTTTTGTCGGCACCGAATGTGTTTAAGATGAAACTCTCGTCTCGTTTCGCTTTCTACGTAGAAATTGTTTTATTTTCGCCCGTTGAGCATGGAGTTTAATGCATGCCTACACGTGCTATATACCCTCTCATAAAAATAGTCCGCCCCATGGGGTGTTTGACGCGTGCAACTTTTCCATGATGTTCCATCTCCGTGTGCGACCGTGAAATTTCTGGGTATCGGCGGTGTTCTGTTTTAGTTAAGTACGCCGTTAAACATCCACTTGGACTATTTTTGTTCTAACCCACTGAAGTAACTAGCTAAACCCGCGGACACTGTGGCGATATAGCGCGCGGTGGTCTAATGCGTGACGCTCTGATACATGGCAATCTAACGCAAACAATTTTTCAAGTTTTTAATACAAAAATCGCAAAATTTGTCACTTGAAAATTCGATATTTGAATACTCGAGACTTGAAAATTTGAAAATTCGATATTTGAATACTCGAAACTAGAAAATTGAAAATTCAAACCTTGAAAATTGGAAATATTAAAATTCGAAACTTGAATAAAAATATCAAAACGTGATTAGTCTAGTCTTAGATTAAATCAAGTTTCAGGGTGCGTAACGTTAAGTTCGCGATTAAGGAAGAAATCGCGGCGGAAAGATTGCATTGTGCATTCATTACATCGGGACCAGATAAATTGCAAATGCAAGGGCACGAGTGCGTACGAATGAAAGTCCTCGGACTGGATGGAAATGCACGAGTGGACATTCCTACGTGACTTTTCGTGGTTCGCGAACAAAGCGTTCGACCTGCATATAAGTGCGATCGGTTGTCTGTTTCATAGATCACCGTGATTCATCGCATCGCTGTAAACTCAACACGCTGTTCACCTTCCTTATTACTCATCCCCCACCGTACATCATCATTGTACACATTTATATATTCATACACCCTATACGCGGTGTACAACGTCGTTCTTCTCGCGTTTCTTTATCAGCTAGCATAACGTTACATATAAATTGAAATAAAAATTTTATACGCTTGCGACACGCGATGTCTAAACTTTTACAAAGACTCAGAAATGATGTGCTCAAAGCTACGTCCGGGAGGTCGGCGATACACTGCATTTAGACTTTCGACTCGTTGTTCCTTGTGTGTTCCTTATCTTTATTTATTATTTGCTACAACATGACTTCGTTTAACTTCGGTCTCGCTGTAACTTTCCAAAAACTGTATCCAATCATTATTTCGAGAGTCCTCGACGATCATACAACGCATCATGTAACAGAAATGTTTTCACAGTTTCGTTGTATTTCTTATCTCCGGTATACATCCGATATACCGACTTATCAGCTTTCCAACTTTACTCAAGCGCGAATAGAGAACTGCTGTGCGATTACGGGGCCGGATAAAATTGTTTCGTAAGAACAAATCGAACCGTCCGATCTTTATCTCTGTACACGTACGGTTTATGACCTGTTACAGTTTCTGTTGATCTATCGCAAAGCACGTGCCGGTGAATTGGAACAGGATTCCGGATTGGGCCAGCTGGCTCGTCTTACAGAAGTCGACGTTGACGAAGTGGGAGTCACGGGAGCCAAACACTTTTTCGAAGCCAAGGTATTACTCTTCTTTATTAGAAACGACATTCGACTGTATCATTTTGTCACCAATTCGTGTCAAACTTTTCACCTTTCGAACGAATCTTCGCAGATCGAGCAGCTACGAAAAACGAGTAAATTCGAGGACGAAATTCGCATGGAACAGGAGGAACGAAAGCGAGAAGAGGAGGAAAGAGCGGCAAGACGAGCGCAATTCAGACAAAAAGCTGCTCTGTTTGGCAATTGAAAGGAAAGTGTCCGGCTACAACTGCGCCTTGCTGGAATTACTAAACGATTGCCTCAATCCGATTCACTTGTTTCATAATGCGATTTGTCGATCGGGAATGTCTTAGCAGATCGGCTTAGTCGAGTATTGCATCATTAGGGAGCGCTGATTCGTGACAAGAAAGACGAACTATTGTTTCTAAGCTTTTATCGAATGTAATCTTTTAGATGAGTTGTTTTTTTATACGCATTTTGAGTACCGTGAACAGTAACGATGTTAGTTTTAGGATCGAGATTTTGCAAGTTTCAGTTTCGGTAAACGAGTTGTGAAACCTGTTTACCTATACGCGAAATCCATTTTATACAGGAAAAATGTAATGCTAATTAATTGTGTAAAAACGTAATCGTTTCAATTTTATCGGCAGACTCAGTTACGCTTTTCGTTACCTTTCGAAAACGTAATTGGTTATTTAGAAAGAGTTTTTATGCAAAATTTTTTTTTAGTTTTATAGGATTTAGATTATTTTACATTCGTATAACGAATAAATAGAATATGTTTTAATGAACGCACGACTGATATTCTAAATATAATATGTAAATGTGTGTATATTAATTTATCTGCTAATTTCTATTTTAAATGTAAAGATTGTCGCACTATTAAGACAAATGAAACATTTTGCAACTTGTTCTTGATCAAAAGATTTTGACAGAAATTTTTTACGATCCGTTTTCTAAAGGATAAATATCATTCAATACACTTTTCATTGGTGTCTTTTTCAGAATGTTTCGTTTTATATTAACTTAAAATAGATAGACATTAATCTGCATAGGAACTTAAAGCAAGCTACGATTATTTTTATAAAATTTTAATGAATATGTTGCGAATTGTGTATATAAAATGAAAGGGACAATAGATGTGCCTTAGGTAAGCCTGTAAAATTAGATTGTAAATAAACACTTTTGTTCCGGCAATTTTTGACACGTTTAATTGAGTAATGAAACTATTATTACAATAGTGTACTTTATATTGTGATAAAACTTGCAATATGTTGATGTTATACTTACATATTGCAAATTGATGTGAAATAAAAGAAGTTGATTATTGCAAGTAATTTTATCAATCCATATTTGAATATTGCAAAATATTTACTTAATGAAAACAGAATTCAAAAGTAGCGCTCAATCCTAAGTCTTACATGATTCTTCCATTCCTACCAATACATAAGAAAGAAAATAATGTGTCACATACTGTACCAACCTTACTTTTTTTATTACTTAAACTTTCAAAAACAAAGAATCATTCAAATGATTTTTTTTTTGTTATATACTATATTGACATTGGGCTAATTCTGAATGTGAAACTGGAGAAAAGGAAAAATTTTCTTAACATAACCTTGCTCACTTCTGAAACAGTATTTTCAAGTAAACATTGTGATTGATAAAGTGGAGTTATATTTTGCCTGGAATTTTTAAACAGTAAGATAACTTTATACAGTCTTATCATGTACTTTGAGCATACATAGTTAGTTATTTACGTGGCTTATCAATGTCTGTTACTTATCATGATTTAAATCTGTATAATTCTAATTTGTTCATTTCAGTTTGATAACAATTGAAAGACCACTTCTGAAGTAATAACTTCTATCGAAAATGGCTTCAAATCAGGTAAAACAAATTACATAAAATTACTTTTTTGTATTTTATAAAATTGATATATTTGCTGCTATTTAGTAACAAATTTATTATTTTATTTTTTACAGGTAGAAAAAATTGTCAATTTATATAAGACTTTAGCCAAAAATCCATCCCTGAGTGGCGCAAAAATTATTGAAGCCAGTAATAATCGAGTCTCAATTTTAAGTGCATGGTCACAAAGGAATTTAGAAAGAAAAACAAATCAGAAATTTTTTCAAACTCATATTTTGAATTCGGAACTACAAGTACAGTCTGAAAGTTTTCCTGTTGATGTTACCACAGAGTATGTATTTTAAATATATTTTAATAGATATCTTTATGTATATAGAATATATATTTTAAGAAAATATTTTTTTTATAGACTTTTATCTGCTTCTACTGTAGATGAACAGCGTAGGGCTGTTTTAAGGCAAGCTACAATTGAGAATTCTACGAAACAATTCATTGAAATCTGGGATAAACAGAAACTTGTTAAGAATTATGATCTTGCTGCTTTGGATGTACATGGAGATGTGTATACAGATTGTAATTATAGATTTAGAGCTACATGCATTGAAAGTGTAAATAACGGTTTAAAAAAATCAATTTTCATTTGCAGCTGAGTTTGCTTCCTTTGAGTGGTCTTCAGACAAAACAAAACTATTGTATATTGCTGAAAAGAAACCTCCAAAATCAGAACCATTTTATAAACAAAAGCCTCTTGACAAAAACGACAAGGATAAAAAAGAAGAAGATGAAGTAACAGTGGTATGATTTCTTCCTTGTTATAACAGAAGTATATTTCAATAACTTTAAATTGAAATTAATAAATTATTTCATGCAGGGAAATGAATACATTTACAAGCCTCATTGGGGAGAAAAATTAGTAGGTAAACATCGTTCCGTTGTCGCAGTTCTTGACACAAATGCGGACACAATCTCAGCCCTCTCAGGTGTACCAGATGAACTTTCACCTGCTCAAGTAATATGGACAGAAGACGGTGAAGGAATAGTTGGTGTAGCATGGAAACATGAACCAAGATATTTAGGTCTTGTTTCTTGTACCAATAGGCTTTCTTGGATATTTTTGTTAAAAGATGGAGTGTACAGTAAGAAAAATTCTTTGCAAAATTGATTTTATATAAGAGTTATACACGTACTTGTTATTACTGTAACAGCAAATATATACAATTATTTACATTTTGTAGAAAATCTTTCTAGCGACGGATGTGCTGTACATTGTCCAAGATTTAGTCCTGATAAAAAGAATTTAATTTGGTTAGAAAGAGAAGCTGGTGGTCCACATCATAATGCCCATAGACTTATGTGTCTTAAATTTGATTCTGAAAAGACTAAGGTATTGTCTCAGTATTTCATACAATGTTGATTTTAAACAAGTTGATATTACTTTTTAATATTTAGGTTGATGTACTTGTTGATATTGTACATACAAGCGTATCAATTAAAAATGCTAAAGAGTTCTATGGTTTGTATGGTCGCTTACCACGCCGATGTTGGAGTAGTGATTCACGATATGTATTTTTGAGTACACCTCAACAGTATAATATACATTCGTACATCGTCGATACAAGTAAATACTTAAATAGACATATTTACTTTTATTATTATGATCATTCGTAACCAATGCATTATTTTTAGAGACAAAAGCTGTCACTGAAATTGAGAATGATAAAAGTAGTCTTAGCATTTTGGATGTTGAAGGTGATGTTATTGCATTTTGGGAAACATCTATTATGGAACCTTCTATTCTTACAATAGGAAAGTTTAATTCGAAATCCATTAATAATGGCATTATCAAAAGAAATAAAGTTTCAACAATTACGCCTATCCCTGGTTCTGAAAACTTAATGTATGAATCATCTGAATATGATTATGATAATGATGATGAAATTAGTAAGTAATACTTTAACGGTTTGAGAAATGCAAAATTGTATTTTTTATAAAATGTACTCTTAACTTTTTAACTTTTTTAGGGCATTTTAATTTCATTTATTTTGGACCGAAAAGTGCGGAGAATAAATCTGTACCATTTATAATTGTTCCACACGGTGGGCCTCATTCCAATTATGCGAATGTATTTATACTCGATTATGCTTTATTTGTACTATCAGGTAAACATTTAGTTAATTTATGTGAATTTATCACAGCACATAATATTTATAAAGATTCTTAATTTAAGGCATAGCCGTGGTACAAGTTAACTATCGTGGATCTACGGGAATGGGTTCAAAGAACGTTGAATATCTTCAAGGAAAAGTTGGAAATACTGATGTGAAAGATTGCGTAACTGCTACAAAAGAGGCTTTAAGAAAATATCCGTGGTTAAGTCCAAACAAAATAGGAATTAATGGGGGTTCACATGGTGGATTTTTAGTAACTCATTTAAGTGCTCAGTATCCAGTAAGTTTGAAAAATAGCATCGTGCTTCCATTACTTTTTTATTAGTTATTTAAGCTTTAAATTTATACGATAAACGTACTTTATAGGATTTATACAAAGCTGTTGTTGCAAGGAATCCAGTAATAGACATTGCCGCCATGTTCACTATATCCGATATCCCAGACTGGTAAAACATTATTATATTTTTAAAACATTCGTATTTCTGTCGAGTTATTTTCATTATATTACAGTCGCAATGCTCTGAGTAAGGAAGAGAAAATTAAATACCATCATGATATGTAAGCTTAATTATAGTTCAGATGCAATTAAAAAGCAAAAGATAACTAACACAGAATATAACACATAAATACAATGTATATAGTATTTATTTCAAGATATTAACGACGTGACGACTTTAATTTCAGGTGTGCTGCTGCAATCAAACAGCCTTTCGACGAAAGTGTGCCAATTTCGGAATCGGATCAAGTTGAGATGCTCGTAAAGATGTTTAAATGTTCTCCAATTATTCATGTTAATAAAGTTAAAGCTCCAACTTTATTATGTATCGGGTCAAATGATTTACGCGTACCTCCATCACAAGGAAAACTATGGTATCAACGTCTTAAAGCAAAAAACGTGAAGACGAAGTAAGTAGAAATTTTTAAAATAACAGCTACATTTTTTAAAGTTATTCACGAATTATTGTCAATATGATTATTATTATAGGATGCTACTTTACGAAGATAATCATTCTTTGGTATTAACAGCAAATGAAATTGACAATCTTATCAATGCTTGTTTATGGTTGCATGAACATGTTTCCGGGGAAACAACCGGAGATTCAGATTCATAGTAACAAAACCAAATACGGTAAATACTATGATAATTTTTAATAATTTTATTACGAAAAAAGTAGTGTTTATAGTGTCAGCATGTATACGTATGTAACAAATAAATTTTCAAAGTATTCACATATCCGCAGTATTGTATATTGTATTTTATGTGTATATAAAATTCGGTATAAATATGCTATATGTATGTACATATATCATTGTGACTTGTCAATATAGAGTACCAGTACTATACGATACTCTAATTGCAATACCCTTTCTAACGAGTTGCGATTAATTAACGAAAAATAAAAACAATCTTGTATAAACATTAAACTCATTAAATACTGCATTTTTTGAATATTAAAAAAAAGCTTATAAACTATAAACAAAACGTTGTCCTACGATAAAGTTTCGACGTTGAGTAGTTAATCAATTTCGGTTTTAAACATTGCTCTATACTTAATATATAAGAGATTTCATTCTCACTTGTACTTTAATATAATTTTATCAGATTGTATGTATCTTTAAGCAGCATATAAAAATGTTTAGTATTACAAATAGTATTGTATATGATATTCAAAAGATTGATATAAAATACGAAAAAAAGGACATAAAAAACAATTAGTTACTTTTTTTGTGTACTTGACTGTCTAACTATATCTCGTTCATTCAAAAAGGCACTCATTCATACCATATATCTGAAAACTGCATTGCATACAGCAATATCTAATTAAAACATTAGATAAAGTGCTGTTAATATTTGTAAGTTACATACAGTAACATACACACGGTACATCCTGATAATTACGATCTAACGGGATTACTTTGTTCTGGAAATAAAGAATCATAACTAGGTGGCAGATCTTTGTTACTAACTGAGGAAGGTACAGCAACTTCTAATATAGGTGCTGTGGTAACTGTGGGATTTACAGTTCTTTCGCCTTCGTGCGGCAATGTTCCTCCAGGTTGAGTAGGTAACCTTCCTGTACTGAGATCGGTAGAATCCACAAACCAGTATAATTTCTGTGATCTCTTACAAATCCATAGACACATAACAAATATGATAAAACATAAAATTACTGTAGTTACAGCACCTATTGTGACTTTTGTACCAGTGCCGGTGCTCATAATTTCGTTGGGACTATTTGGACAATTATCTTCATCTCCACGAAGATAACAAACACCTGGCACACAGTTATAAATTCCGTCGCAAAAATATTCGTTTAACAAACAGCCACCACGGAA
The DNA here is from genome assembly GCA_947623535.1 of Coelioxys conoideus. Classification (NCBI taxonomy): domain Eukaryota; kingdom Metazoa; phylum Arthropoda; class Insecta; order Hymenoptera; family Megachilidae; genus Coelioxys; species Coelioxys conoideus. The sequence continues at coordinate 4,379,753 of OX392450.1, forward strand.
TATTGGTGTATATTCTTTTAAATCCACCTTGCTGCAATCTATACATAAGATTATATTATAATTACAATTTATCATATAAATTAGAAAGGAATAGTTAAGATTAAAAAAAATTACTTTTAAATGAAGTATAAGCAATACTAAGAGTCAGGCGCTCTCCTTCTTGTAACTTCTCATTTGAAACAAATATTTCTGTTTCTAATTCAGCTCCAGACTTATAACTACTGGGATCAAATTCCGCATAAGTTCTTATCACTCCTGGGGGTGATTCCAACGAATACATATTGTTTTCAGGTTCAGGAACTACATAATATTTTACTTTATTGCGATCGAGTGAACCACAAAATTTTTCTGTTTTATGATGATCTTTCCTTATAAACTAAAACATTATTTTTAAAACATTTTATGATATAATGTTAATATTAAACTTTTTGATGATTCATCATTTAATACTTGGAAACTAGTATTAATTAGGTATCATTACACAATGAAATTATATTTGATAAGAGCCACAGAATAAAATGTCAATGATTACCAACCTGTACATAATCTAAACACTGTGTTCCATTTCGCCTGAAAGACATTTTCTGAATAACTCCAAACAAACCATCTCCTTTAGCTGTTTGAATGACGAATTTACAATGAATATTTTTGCGGCCATCGACCCATGGATTAAACATGTGTTTCGAAGCTACTATTATCGTAGAGTCCTTAATTTCTGTAGTGTGTGTTTTACTAAAAATGTGACAGAACTTCTCCGAGTCCAAAGAATCTAAAAGAAGAGGTTATGAAATTAAATATCTTTCAAAAGACATCACAAAATAAAACACAATGATCGAATGTTTTTTAAAGAAACTCACATTCCTCGTAATGTTTATGATGAGCACATAAACTATAATTCACACAATTGTTCGCAAGAAACATTAAACATAAGAAATACAAAATATCTTGTTGAGACATTTTTACACCAACTGTCAAAAAGCCATAAAGAACAGGATCAATGTCGCTCTCAATTTCTGCACGACTACGATGTATGAGTAATTTCACAAAGATTTTACGTAAAAGATATAAGAGTGGAAAAATTATTACGATCGTTGAAGCAATCGTTTAGGATCGATTCACCATCTTCGCGGATACGTCATCCTTTCGTGTACCAAAACAAAACGAACGTGTTCAAGAGAGATCGAATCACGCAACATCGAGAAATTCGAGATCTCTGACTCAACGATTCTCGTTTCAAATGAAAATACGTACGCTACGATAAAAGTATTAATCTTTACGTAAATGTTTATCAAGAAATCGTGATTATTTTCGGTATAAAATGAAAGTGATCGAACTTAATTATGGGGATGTGGAAGTTTGTAAAACGGCGGTAAAGACGATTGAAATATTCAATGAATCCTGCGTAAGTGATCTTATTGTTTCCGTTCAAAATTGACCGCTTCACTTTGCGCGACTTCAATCTGAATTACTTTGGGCGCATAGGAAGATTTAAAAAATAATTAAGAACTGCGTTGTCAGCATTTTAACGATATTAAATCGTTCGTTTGCAGAAGGATCAAGTGTATCAAGCCCAAAGAGATCCAACTACGAATCCTTTGGACCATGTCTTTCATTTACGCTGTTACACTTGGATTTTAGCCCCTGAAGAGAAATTGTTATGCGAAATACGTTATCGCCCGTTTGTCGTGTCTCCTAATAATATTGATTATTTTATGATCAGCGATACTGGTGGATCGTGTACGAAGATTATTACCCGTGGATCTTGTATCGGTATTTATTACAGGTATTTCAGTCGTACGTCAAACTATAAGTAATATTCCGTTTAACGTGTTAACAGGTCCCAATGTGGTTTGTTCAATGACAAAAATGATGATGGGTTGCACGCAAGAGAATGTCGAGGTGAAGAGACGAGTCAAATTGATTAACAAATCTAAAGTAACGGCGATATTTATGATCGACAATGACGAAAAGTATGAGGTGTTTAAATTAAATCCGAGATACGACGTCATTCCGCCATTTTCTTACAAATATATTACGATTATATTCGCGCCACCGAAGAATGGAAAATACAGTTATTATTTAGAAATTCTAATTCTGCATCAAGTAAATAAACGATTTTAGAAATATACTGCTGAAAGCAATTAATTATATTACATATTAATGTAATATTAAATATGATAATATTACTACAATGTTAATATTATCGAATAACCGAACTTTTATTTTTTCATCGACGGCAATATAACGAGCGTCCGGTGTACATTAATTTCAAACATGTATGTTTGCATTGTATATTAATATTTTGCTTTAACAATTAGGAACCGATTACTATAGAGTTGCACGGAAGTAGCGATTCATTTTTTGCCGGAAAGGATGACACGAATTGTTTCAGTTATTCCTGGAAGGAGAATAATGGATTTAAGGGATATATGAGAGACACTGTTCACTCATTAGGAGAATTGCCACTTATATCTTTATCCAAACATTATTTTAATTTTGGTCAGACAGATGTAGACATTGAAAATATTATTCAAAGAGTTCCTCAGGCAGTTTGCCTTACTAATCATAGCCACACGAACGTGTTGGTTTCTTGGGAAAAAGGTAATTTCTATCAAACTGCAGGCTATCTGATAGCGAAATTGTATATTAATCTAGTTTTATCGCAGATATCGATGGGATTTTTAATGTAACACCGTCCGAGATGCGCGTTCGCGCCTACCAGTCAGCTCTGTTTGAAGTTACGTTCAATCCAAACGTACAGAATAATCTTTTCGGGAGAGAACTCCTCGCTTCCATCTTTCTCGAACAACAACAGCAATGGACTTTTCCAATTGTCATGGCGATTAGAGCAATAGGTACAACATTTAATTGATGAATCAGCGAAACAAATTTTTTTAATAAAAAATTTCGTTTCATTAAACGTGAGTTTGCAGGTCACTCCTTTCCAATTTCATCATGTGGATGGATTCCGCAGTACGACCTACCTCAAACGGTGATAATGCCACCTTGTGTGCCAACATATCCGGTTTATACAACATTTTTAATGAAAAAATGTGGACACTTGCCATTGATGTTTCAATTCGTCCCACCTCCAGCTAGCCACTACATCGTAAAGCCAATGCTTGGTGTAATTCACGAGTAAAATATTACTTTATTGCGTTCATGTATCACTGCTTGTATTGGCAGTATACACTAATAGCCGTTTGTCTGTAGAAATTACCAGATAATCGTCGTCGAAATGGTACCAGAGCAAAAGAACGAACAGATTTACATAGAACGATGGACGATATATTTTAACGGGAATACGAAAAACGAAAGTTACATAGACTTCAAGGGATACGCGGAATATGCCGATGTTATATTTTGCAATAATAACATATTAACTTTCCCACCGGTGATGCCACATTGTCAGCAATTTGCACAGCTTGGAATGCGAAATATAACTCGGCATAAAATTAGGTGATTCATCCAACATAGAATAAATATTTCGTAATCAACTGGTATCATCTATTGTGTTGATACTGTTGAATTAACAAATGACGTTTATTTATATGTAGATACCGATATTATCAGTTGCCACCTCAATTCAAAATAGAAAATGAAACCGGAGAAATCGATTCCAACGATACATCATTTCAAGAATGTTCTTTCTCTCCAACCGAACCGAACATTAACTACGATTTTGATATACAATGTGTTTTACTTGTTGTTGAAAATGATGCCATCATAGGGTCGAAAAGTTGCGTATCTTTACGCGTTCGGGGAAGAAGCGAATTGGGTTTTTTGAAGGTGAAATCTAAGTTATGCTAATTTTAATTTGATTGTTACAACATAAATTCGAGGAAATTTTCAGCGATGTTTTTAATATTTCAGGCAATTCCGGACGTGTTAAATTTCAATGAGATGGAATACAATAGCAAAAGAACTATGTCTTTCAAACTTGTTAATTCTAGTTCAGTGAATATTTACTACAAATTTACGTGTACTCATCGCGGTTGGCCAGTTGGTGATATCGAAAAAGATGTTGAGATATATCCAGTATCGGAAACGGCTTTTTCAGGATCTCGTAATAAAATCATGATTTCTATTACACCTCGTACAGCAGGCTATTATGAATTTGCTATTGAATATGTGCCAAGAATCAATTTTCAATCGGACAAAACAGTACCCGAGTTAAGTCCAAGGAAAATCTGCGAGGTGAACTGTATGTGCATATTACCATCAATAAAGGTGCAGTTAAAATCTTTCAAGTCATGAACAAATATTTTGGAATTACAAAGAATCTGATAACAACAGTCTTACGTAGGTGAAAAATGTATGTGCTTTTGGATACAAGCAAATATATTCAATGAACATCAGCAAGCCGTTCTTGTGGAAGGCATTACAAATAAATAAGTACAATTATGTCCAAATTGTGTTGTAATTGTTAATTACGTTTCTTATACAATTATTTATATTTTTCAGAATGAACAAAGTGTTGGAAACTATGAGACCAGGAGACAGAAGGCATATTATGGCAGAACATTTTCCAATGATCCTAAATAATGGAGCCATCTTACTGAAATACATTATTGTAAATTCTACGAGATTCCCCGTTTCGATTTCTCTTAAGAGAGTGAAGCGGTGTTCGTGTAAACCCTATGTAAAGAAAGTTGGACTTTCGTTACAACGTACAGAAATCGACTGTCCACATAAGAATCTTTGCAAATTGCATCCAACAACAAAGACATTGGAAGTACGAGTTTTGCTTTAGAACAGCCAATGTGAAAAATATATCATTAAATTAAGAAATTAATCCAGAAATGGATACTGTATAGCCGTATCAGGAATTGGTAATCAACGTGAAACTGCGTTATACGTTTATTGGAAAATCACTCGTATGTTGGGACATAGATATTGGACACAATCGTCACATGATTCTGGACATAGTGATTGATTGCTTGACTGAATCAGATTCACAAGACTTCTTTTTGAGCGACCGATACATTACGTTTGGAAAAATCTATTTTGGCAATAGGGAGCCAACTTATAAAGTATAATTTAAATTAATCGTATTAATTGCATTTGATATTAATGCGAAGATATTTCCAGGCATGCTGGATACATAACGTTACAAAAAATAGTTTGCCGTATTCTGTAAACATGGATAATATTCGAAAAATAAATGAAACTTACCACTGTGAAGTATTTTCTTGCTTGACTTCTGGTGGTATTATAGAAGCTGTAAGTGCTGTACCTATTTTCATAAAATTTCAGCCAAGGATGTTCGGAGAATATAAGGTAAAACATAACTCTGTTCTTTTTTTAAATTAAGGCTTCTACTTATGTTTGCTACATTTTGCAGGTAACAATTCCAATAACTATGGGTAACAAAACATCGGATTTAATAATAAAAGGATCAGCATCTCATGAGTTCAGATTTACTGACATTGGTAGATTAATACCAGTACACTGTGCTTGCAAAACTGAAGCGTTCCCTGCATATTTTAGCATCGATTGTATTGACTTGTGGTCCATACCCATGCACAATTATGTCACTAAAATGCTGTTAGTTTATAACAATTTAGATAACGGCGCATTAGCATATGAGTGGCAATGGTACTCTCACGTTCTTTGCTTGATAATAGAGCATTAATTTATTACCGTATATTTCCAAATTTCGTTAATTGGTAAATATTTCCAGTCAGAATGTACTAGACACCATTTCTATAGTAGTACGCCCACGTAAGGGAATAATGCAACCACACGCAATACAAAGTTTTGTAGTTACAATCGATATTAAAGGACGTTTTGGTAGAATTGATGTTAACGTACCTTGTGAATTCCTGAACGCTAGTGAAAGAGGAGAATATTGCAGAAGCGTCATTAGACATAATATTCTAAGGAAGGAATTGGAGGGACAATTTACCATTACCGAAAAAGGCACTTACGTACCAGTGAGTAACCAATTATCTTTTCATCTTGTAGTAAAGAAACAAAGACGTTTCCTAAATCACGTTTCTGATTCTTGCAGAAACCATGGTTAAAAGTGTTAGACAAGCCAGAACCATACCGCAAAGCACTATGTGTACGATGTACCGTAGTTCCTACAGAAGATGAACACTTAAGACTAAGTTTAATGGACGAATTAAAAGCACCTCCATCAAGTACAATTCACTTCGATGACCGGCAAGACTACAATATTACAACGAATGAGAAAGAACTTTTTATCGCTACGTTTATTTTGGAGGGTTTGTTGTGGTAAGTTTATATTGTTTCGATGAATTAAATCATACGTATCTTATAGAGATATTCATTATAATAAGGTATTTACATTGTTTTTTGAAGGGATATTGTTAACAGTAAAAGATTTAAAAAAATGATCGAGGAAAGTTTAGTTCCTAAACGGAATTTATATTACTCGCAATTTATGATGGATTTGGCAGAGCGCAAAAGATTAATACGAAGATCTTATGTATCGCCTCCGTTAACACTTATTAGTAAAATAATGGAAAAAGTATAAAGAAGACAGAACAATAACTTTTATTTCTTAGGTTATTTATGAAGCGACCGTTAAGTTACTGATGGATATGTTTCAGATGTTATTTTCGGCAGTACATGATGAATTCTCGTTGCAGACCTCGCATTTAATCCCCAATGAAGATGTAAGACATAAAAATTATTTTAAAATGTTGCCTAAAGAAAAACGTGTAGATCTCGAACAAGAGAAAGGTATTTATTCACTGCATTTTATAGATTCCACTGATTTTCATATTGTAACGAGTGCTTCTCGCTTAAATAATTTTTTGTCAGATTCCATTATTATCGATAATGATGATGAAGACGACCAGGAGCCTGATCATTTGAGGACAGGATTTAGAGTGTCCTTCATAGATTAAAATAAAAATGAATTTTATGCACGAATGTAGTACAGCATAGAAATATTAATTAGTTTCTTTATTGTATGGATCAGGAATACGTTTGAATACAGCTAGAAATTTATCTCCTTTATTTCTGGTCACTTTTTGGCCTTCTTCTGTGCTTTCATACAATTTTTCCACAACAGGGTCTTTATCCTTCAAAAACAAACGATTTAAAATGAAGAGGTAGTGTAATTTGATCAAATAAATGATCTAATTTAATTAATTCTGAAAGTAAAGTTCCTTTTTACAGTAAATAATTTTCGCAACTTACCACTTCATCTTTGGGCAGTTCATCAAATAATGGATGTTCTTGAAAGTGCCTCACTATCCATTCATGTAAATCTTTAACATCTGTCACTGTATACACAATGGCCTTTAAATAATATTTACTATTAAGTATCAATATAGATAACAAAAATAAGTATCCAAATCAAATTTCATAGAAAATATTACCCCTTCTGCTAACACATAAGCATATTCTGCCAGGAGTGTTTTGTTGACTATTCTCCATTTATGTTTGGATTTCTTAAAATGTGGATCAGGGTATAAGAAGAATATTTTCTTTAACTGCAAAAATATAAAACAATCATTAATTAAAATGAATCCAAATTTTTATCATAAAAATAAAGCTATACCTTGTTGTACCTGGCCTTTGTGAAAATAATTTGGTAAATACTTCATTGCATTAGTCCTCAAACATGCAATATTTTGATATTCTCCAGGATTCTGTGACCTCAATGCAGCAATACGATCCATAACATAGTCAGAAACTTTTACTCTAATCTCCATACCAACGATCAAATTATCAGGAAACATGGGTGACAATGTAACTTTGGTAAAACATTTCATTAGTAATTCAACTAGTTATATATTTAAAGACAGAACCTGAATCCATACCGAGTAAGCCTCCATAACCACAACCAATATCTGCAAATTCAACACATTTTTGTGGAATGCTGCTCTCTTTTGACTCTTCTTTGTCAGTTGAAAAATAACGTGGAAATAATGCACTCCAGTCCATTAAATCAGGTTTTATGGGACTGAAATTTCATTTCAGCAAGATAAGAGAACTTCCATGCAATATTTTTAATTAATATAAAAATAATTTCATAAATAATTTTTGAATATATCAGAAAAATAATTACATACTACTCTATACAATGGTCCGCTATGGGATTTGTATGAGCACGTTGGCGATAATATTTTTTTTGTGGCAAAGCGAGTGTTTTTGACATGACGATCGTTGGTTAAAAACAAGTCCACATGGCAGGGAAACTTAACCTAATCTGACTGAAACCTAGTCAAACTGATTATATATATATATATTGAATTTAAAACACTTTTATTTATAATCAAAGAAGTCCCTTATCTAAAATTTCTATCTATTTATAATTCATTGTTAATAAAACTTTATAATACGTTTCTCGTTGTATTTGGCGCATATGTGCAAAAGATAGTCAGTACCATCTAGCGATATGAACACCGAACTAAAAGTGATGTATTAGCATAACATGAAAGCAGAGGAGGTATACCCAGGATCGAATTATAATTTCTGAGGCCCTAAGCATACAAATAAAAATAAATGTCTTCCTAAAAGAAACCTGTACGAGAATGACATTTGTTGTAAAAGGCACAATTTTTCAAGTTGTCTTAATTTTTTAATTGGGCCCCAAAAAACATACATTTTACATACGTATTGATAGAAACGGGCCTATACATAATCGAAATTATGATATGTTATTCGGAAGAAAGCTGCAGGTAGCAAGGGCGCAGAATGAATAAGGAGGTATCGAAACACAGTATCGATACTAGTCCGGAATAGGTGCCAGAATTGGTCTCCTGATAGCAGGATCACAGAAAGTAAGAGGAGGTATTAGACAAGGAAAGAGCACTGTGCGACAAAGACAGCCATAGTCCCGCCCACTTCAATATGGCGGCTCCCACCAAAAATAGACGTGGTAAAGAATAATCAAAATTTAGACTCTCACAAATAATTTATAGACTTTTATAATTCAATATTAAAATACGCGATTATACAAACATTTACGTATAAGTTTCATTAGGATTTTTCACGTATCTAATTAATTACGAATAATTTCGTTCGTTGGTTCTTTAGAAATATTCAACTCTGTAGTATGCTATTATGCACAAAAATTTACGGTCCCAAGTGATGGAATGTGTAGAACAATTGTTTATTAATGTGTTAGATTGACTTTGGTATAAATTTTATTTTTGAATTATTGTTTATTGCTTATTGAATGGACGATAGTTTTCTAATTTGACATGCAATTATTACTGCGTTATGTTTTATTTAAGTGCTACGTTTTCAGTATTATTTGGTGCACTTTTAAACTCCCATTAGATTGTTTGAATATTTGTTAATAACTTTCAGCCATTTTTGTTCGTAATTTTTCGGTATTTTATCAATTATAAATAATTTTCTGAACGTGTCTCGTATGCAAATAATACGCAAATAGTTCGAACGACCGCCAATAGATGGCGTTAGTGTTGATTTTTAAAACAATCGAACACAATTCGCTAGATTTGGAGTAAAGGTATCAGGAGTACAAAATGTGTTAGGAGGTGTATCGTCGACAACCAAATTCGGCGGGAAAATAGTGGATTTTCTGTATCGTCAATATCAAGCAAAATAACATGTTCCTTGAATAAGTAAGTAAACAAATAATTCATTTTAATCAATTTTATTGCGTACATGTTACGTTATACATTTATTCTATTAGACTTGATTGTTTGATTTTCATTTTTTAATTCATCCGTTTATGCTATTGCTAGATTCATGCTACTGTCACATATATTGTATAGCATAATTGCATTTTGTATCATAAATAGTGAAAAAAGTTTCAATACATGTTTTATATGATCTGCTACAGAGATGGCAGAAATGGAATAAAATTCGTCATTAATTATTTGTGGGTCGATCGTTGTGCGTGACAAAGTTGAAACTCGATATCAAGTAAACGGGAGAGAGCGCGTTAGAACGATAAAACTAGTTCAACGTTTTTGACATATAATCTTTCTTTTGTTTTCAATTTTGTGACGGTTGTATAGAATTTTCTCTGATATTACGTTTCTAAAGTTAAATTGGAAAAGTTGAACAGCGATAACAAGTAATAGTATCGAATATTGCGTGTAGGGCACTGGCCATGGCGCACGTGCATGAGAAATCAGCTGTGCAAAATGGCGGAGCGCCACCTAGTTGGTGACGCTCGGTGAATCGAACGATAGACAGCGAGATTACTTTTTTATATCACGATTTCGTGGTGTAATCAGTTGAATTTTTCATGTTGTGTAATTAACACGATGCGATCCGTACTCAAAGAAAAAATGGTGCTATTAATTCGCTATCGCGCGGTTCTTGCATTCGAGTAACGTGGTTGGTGATCTTGAAAGGATCTCTCTCAGGTGAGGTTAGAATCTGTTCGACAGAAAGCCTTCTACTATTGTACAATTGAAATTTGCCTCGCAGAAATTATATCTTTTTAGGAAGTAACACGATATACAAGGAATTAGTATCTTAACTAATCTTTATTTAAAACCAAGCGAGTAAATATATATACATTTTTAAAGTGGTTTTTTATAAAAACAACAAGTTCTGTATTTCTTTTGTTGTGAGTCTTTTGTGTTTCGATAATATTACTTATATATTACTTTTTTGTACTTTATTTGCAGTGGACGAGAATGTATTTTAATACATACAAATAATAGACTTTATTTAAATTGTCATTGTACGTTCATGTTTTACATGTAATTGTCTTTTGATTTTAGGTGGAGGAACTGTGATTTTATCATACATGACGACAACGGATATCCGGAGTAATCGATCTTCTGTTTGATTGGTGAGTTTTTTAAATTGATCATATGTGTTGTGTGATAAATAATATTTAGTATAATATACTCTAACGCAGCGTTACACGATATTATTACATTTTTCTAACTATAGTGGTTACGACGCGTACTTCGTACATAATAAATTAACCTGTAAAATTTTAGTCAAATAATTTGCCGCCATTAGATTAGTTAATTTTTTCGATAAATTAATAATCTAATAATTAATTACATAAGCTTCTAGATTGGAACCTGATAAAATCATTTCGTCGATACTATACAAACGATTGTCCTTTTTTTTTTTGCAATGTTTTATTACTTTAAGCTAAATTGCTTAATTTTAGAAGGCCTAACAAATTCATCGTGAATAAAGTTTTGAAAATCAATTGTTTTTATGAAATTTCTGAAAAAAATACTTTCGAAAAGAATTTCATCATTCTAGGGTTAATTCATATCGCAACATGTCGAAACTTGCACTTTCGCAATTTCCTAAAGAGCTATAAGCATGATAACTTATTTATGCTATAAGTTGTTTCATTTATCAGAAATGCAGATTAATTATACATATGCTGTTAAGACACATTGTACGGGAAAAAGTAATTGTGGTACGCGAGTATGAAAATTGAAAGTTGTTCGCGTTCCTTTCTGAAAACATCAACCCCCCATAATTAATCATCGAAAACGTAAGATCAAGAGCAGGCACGCCAAAGAATATTCGTTATTCGGTTAAAGTTTGAAGGTGTTCGATATGTAACACGCTCGAATAGCGTAGTTAAGATTCGTGTTTGTAGTTGGGAATACACTGATCAGTTGGTAAACATAAACGAATGTAGTCCTTTCGTTTAGTAACGTGTAAAACTATCTATCGATGGAAACGGTGGACGTTAAAGTTGTCATCGTAAATACGTGCAACGAGTTAGTGCCAAATAACTTGTTAAGTGTTTATAATTTTACGTGTCATTAAACAATATGAACTCATGGCTGCCAGATCCACGGATGTGGTTGACATTCGATTCGGATTCAAACTGGGTAAATAAATTATCCAAGATGTTTTTAACGCGCAAAATAACGCATTAAATGTCCCGTACACCATTGCGTGCCGCGTCGCAACAGTTACGCGACAGACTAACCAAAATGGCCAATATTTGACCATCCTTGCACAGAAATTAGAATTAGCGTAACTTTTCAAAATTGTGAACATTATTCGCGATACGTGAAGTACTGTATTTATTATGCTATTATTCTATTGTACTACAGTTCCTATTATTCCTATATACTATTACTATATTGTTATCTCGGTATACAGCTATGATATTACACTACTGTACTACCCTTTCACTATTTTACTCATTCTACAATCCTTTTTTACGATGTCAGATATGACGAATTAAAATTGTCGTTTTAACATCGAAACATTGGATCAGTAGTGAGTGGGTATCTGTCTAGAGAACAGTGTTTTTAATTTAGGAAACGGTTGATTCACAAAACCGCCAAGAATGCGAAATACGAGTTGGCACCAGATCCCGTAGTACGTAAAGTACTCGATTCATCTGCTGTTATCTGAAAAGACTTGTCCTACTTATTTATATTTGTGTGTTTGCGACCGAGAACGATACGAATCGTCTATGTGACCGAGTTTCTTTCCAATTCAGTGAGAACCCGTAATCTCGTTTCTTTTACCGTCGTTTACGTTCTTCGTGTTCCCGAAGAAATTGCTCGTCTCGGATCTTAAATCTAATCGACGGATATCGAGCAGAAGTTCAACGCTTGTAGATCGATTTTTAAAGAGGATGAGCCGAGAAGTCGAGCGTAAATTGAAAAAGAAACCAACCATTGTAGTTTATCGATTCGTTACGATACTGATAGATACTGGATAGATAATACTGCGAATACTAAATTTACTGTCTATTAAAAGTATCTGTTATTCAGAACATTAACGGAAATACCAAATACCAAGTATTAAATATTACACATTATTATGTATTAGATACCAAACATTAAGCACTACAATTAGATACTAAACGTCAGAATTACATTTCAGGTATCCAGTATTAAACATTGTACACTGAGTGTACTGGGAACGTTGTGATTTAGGGAGATTACAGATTTGGGGATGTTGGCACTAGTCGAAGTCTAGAGATATCGGGAGATCTGGATATACAAATTCAGGGGTACCGTAGATTTATGCATACTGGTGATTCAGGGATAACGCAGTTCCAGTGATATGAGAGATCTAGGGGTATTAAATACGTGGTGGTTCTGGAAATATTGAGCGATAAGGACGTAGAGTTCGAATTAGATAATATGTACGTGTTATTATAATCGTATGCAGATTTCGATATTGCATTATCGATTATGTTAGCGAGAGTACAACATTCGCTTTATGTAGCGAACACGTGTATCTCGAGGAGGACGCAAGAAACGGGATTTCCCTCGAATTTAGCCCCGGTAAAGAAGCGTTAACGATGACGCGTTACTCTCGCCAGAACATCCCACTTACATACTTAGAGCCGAGTTACCGTTAATGAACGGCCGAGTTATCGGGTCGATTGTGTACCGTGTACAAGAAGAAGAGAGCCCCTTCCAATTTTAGACGACCGTATAAAATCGCGATCTCGTCCCACTCGTCGTTTTCACCAGCAGCCAGAGCACGATAGGAGGAGGATGATCCGTCCACGTGGATCGCCCACATGCGTCAGGTATCGTGGTCGCAGTTAATTGTTCTCGTCAGTCCGCGAAGGATGTTTGCGAGGTCGAGTTCGCTCCTCGAAAAGATTAGTTTTCTTTCGCTATGTTTCGTATAACCTGTGGCGGCGAGTGGCAAGCGATGCTCGCGTCGTGACGCTCGATTCAACGAAACGCGATCAGGACATCGTTCGCGGGTTACTCTTTCGACGGATGTCAGTGAAGTTGATTGTCATCGATCGATTTTTTTGTTGCGGATTACGCTTCGTGTGTGAATGTTGATAAATAATTCAGTGCGTGTGCCGTCGCGTGTTCGTTTAGGGCGAAGGTGCAGCTGCGACGTGTTCTCGATGGAATTTTTTTTTAAGGTTTCTTCGAGGATCGCGAAACGGAATATTCCTGAACGGCGTCGAACGATGATGGTATCGAGGATGCTATATCGTTCGTTGCGAACTGACCGGAAGCGTTAGTCATGGAAAAGTTGGTGCGGTGCCAACAAAGAAATTGCACGGTGACATTTTATTTTTGGAATCGGCGTCTCTCGCGATTCACTCGATTTATAGAGAATCGATTCGCCGATTGTGCATGCGGGTAAACGCGGCGATCGCATAATCGATACTAATCGAAAATTATCGGAACCAAGTCGCGTCGCGGCGATCGAGTTCGAAACGCTGTAAGTGCGCATAATTATCCTTGGGACTTCGTTTGGCTTGTTAGAAGACCATCGAGATGATCGTTGCTAATGCGTTTCCTTTATTTTATTTAACGAATGTGTTAAGTCGCCTTGGCTCGTAGCGCAATTTGTTACAGGAAATTGCGATTCACAGATACCGCGAGATAATAAAATTGATGGCCGTTTCTATTTGCAAACTAGGCAAGTATTTTATTGTGGGAATCGAACAGAATACTCGTGGAAAAGTCGATGCACGAATATAACATTTAAAACGTCCGTTTGAATATATTTTCCGATTTATAAAATTGCGAATATAAAATGTACAATCCTCGAGTAAAAAAATTGCAAACGCTGAATTCCCTACAGTTAGAATTATCTAATTTAAAGAATTGACAGTATCAAATTCTCTAGGAAATCCGTAATCTAGAAAATTGCAGGTAATCATAGATAGATTAGTAAATTAAATTGCTTTCCATTATTTTTATTGTTCGGACAAACTCTGCGAAGGTAATCGCAAGACGTATCGAAGATAAGATTTTATCGTTTGATAATATTGTCTAGTTGTAATTTTGTAGTTCTTTTTCTGCCAAGATACATTGTGCCATTTACGAAAAAGCGAAACAAACTACGAGGAAAAATTTGCTAGGTTGACTCAGCGTTACATAATTGATCGATTACCACTCGAGACAGGAGTGGAATAATTGTTCGATAATTACAAAATTGTCCGATAAAATGACTCGATTATCGAGACAATCGACGTTGCATTCATGGTTCACTCCTTCGCGGTAGAAGTTCACGGGATTGGTACTGTGCCTACTTGATCAGCTGATTTATTGATTTCCTCTCGAGCGCGTTCCCTTTGATGTCGTTCGATATCTTAATTCGTTCGAGCGATAAACGTTTATGATAAAAATCGCGCGATTTTTATCATTCCATTAAATCGATTGACAAAAGAAATTTTAAGGAGTTGCTGTTAGCTGACGATATCTCGATGGCCTATCGTCACGTTTTTTCTCTCTCTTTTTTTTTACCTAATCTAACTGAAATAGCCATGAGCGCATCGAGTGCCCGTCGTGGGGCTCGCGGGCACTGGCGCGAATTTCAAATCTGTTTGTGGATTCGGGATTCGAGAATTTCGGAAATTTGGAAATTTGGGAATTCAATTTTTAAATTAATTTATACTAATCCTCAAATTAATCATTTTCAAAGAGTTAATCTTTGAATTTAGGAAAATTTGAGAATTTATGAAGTTGACAATTTGGAAATCTGGAAATGTAGATATTTGAAAAATGGGAAATTCGAAAATTTAGAAATTTAGAAATCTAGAAATTCAGAAGTTTGGAAGTTTGGAAATGTAGAAATTTGAAAAATGGGAAATTCAAAAATTCCAAAATTTAGAAATTTGATAACTTAGAAACTTTTAAACTTTAACAATTTGACAAATTGGTAACTAATTAAAAAATTTGATAATTTTAAATTACGGAATCGAAAATACAGTAGTGCCCGTGATTATCTCGCTGTACTTATTGCGCGTTATATCGCGAACGATGAGTAATGAAAAAGTGGAAAATTGAGTCTTAATAATTATACAGTTGGGAAGCGTTATTTAAAAACGGAACAACAACATCGACGTAAACCGCTTCTTTATCTGGGATATCAGTTTGTAGCAAGTGTTTAACGGAAAGGCGGTTCCGCTTGAAAATTTCGCTAACGACCACAGGAGACCCCATTCGGTGAAAGTTTTACCGATAGAAAGTATCGATCGATATTTAACGTTCGTCGAAGGATAACCGAGGGATAATATGTCGCACCTTCGAGCGAAAACTAAATCATCGAGCTGCAAAAGTCCCAAGAGAATCTCTTCCCATGGAGAATATCGCAAGATTCAGTTCGCTACGTTGAAGGGTCATATAGAGCATCGTTTTCTCGAGGTAATAAAACCCACTGCAATAAATCGACAACAGTTTCGAATTTTCATTGAAGAGGAAACTTGTTACTCGTTAAATAACAGTCGATAATGTTTTTCAAGAATATTTACTTTATAATACGATCAAGTATTTTTGTCAATTTTCTGCTACTTGTAAAAATTACATTTCGATTATTATAACTATGTATAAAATTAGACTATAGCGAACGACATTACCGATATCGTCATATTACGATGATATGTTTCAAATAAAAAAAATGGCACAGAGAAATATAATACCATATTGTTTTATTAGTTCGTTCTAAAACTTGAAGCATTATTCGTTTTTTATAAATATTGGCTGGAAATGTCAGGTTAGTTCAGTGTGTTAGCCATAGTCATTAGAAAAGGATACAACAAATACATGATTTAACAAATAGCGAAAGTACATAGACCGATAAAAAGTAGTCATATGTGTCTATGTGTTTGGCTCCGTGCGTCGCCGACTCTCCGGACAAATTGTTATTAGTCCCTATATTGAAACAAATCAAGTTGTCTTTAGCTAACGGCACCAGTAATAAGGAAACCATAAGTTCGAATACATCAAACCTTATTAATCTCGGAAAGGCATTCGTTTACGTTGTTTGAAAAAGAGGTTTATTTATTAAATTGGCAACAAACAATGCTAAATTGTCTGAACCCACTCTGTGTCAACTATTGAATCGAATTTTACGTTTAGAAAACAAATTTACAACCGTCATGAGGAATGAATATGTACTTGTAATATGAACGTCGCCTGAGCTAGGTGAACAGATAGACAAATAGTCCCTTAACACGTTGAGTGCCACGCTAACAGGGTTGAAAATTTTATTATGTAGTATTTTGATGATTAATAAATCCTACGTAATATGTTCGCAATACATTGCTTCATTTATTATTCATAACTCCAAGTAATTACTACTAGTGTTTCCAATTAGATAAATGAATAAATTCTTATTTAATAGATGATTGATTCATATGGAAATTTAAGTGTCACCCATATGTGGATGACGTGGTGATCAAAGTGTTAAAGTGTCAACTACTGGTACCCTTACTACACTGTAAAAATTTTAATAGCATCAATTTGAATCGCCAGGTGATTTATTTCGTATAAAAATTGGTACTAAATTGAATTGCACCGTGTGTGAACACCGTGCGTCGCCGACCATACGGACGAGAGCTTGGTGCCTACAGTAACTAACATAGCGACGCAAATCGATAATTAGTACAACTAATCTATCGCTAAGCGATAGCCGATAAAGTTGAATTCTTCTTTCGTCACAGAGCAATGTATCAACATACCGAAAAGATCAAAAGCTATGTAGTTAAGAAAAATAGAACCTAAATGAAACCCAGCTGTTTCCTGTTACCGTAATTCGTCTCGATTGCCTCAATTAATCGAGCCTGTCTCATTTGGATCGGAATCAAAGGCGGCTTCCAAGAATTGACGAGAATTATCATTTTTGATCACAGTGTGATCACGTAAGTTGCGGATCGTCTTCGTCGATCCTCTTCTAACGCGATTCACCTAACCGCGATGACGACTATTTTCGTTTACCTTCGACGATGTGCCAATGCACTGGGTGCAACCGCGATTTATTCGTCTTCGTTCTCAGGGGGAGACAACGAAACTCGTGCATCGCTGCCAAAACACCCGTCATCGATGCTAACATCCTCTCCTTGAGATGGGATCGTGCCAAAAAGGAATTCACGGTCGGGGATCGAATTCGATTCGATTACATTCTTCCGAAAATGTTGTTGCTCGTACGTGAACGCGATATTGGGGCGGATATATTTTTCCGGAAAACGGGAAAGCTTATCTCCCAACAATCCGTACGGAAAATTCGTTGTTACGGAATTATCCAGTTTGGAAATTTAGGAATGTAAGAATATGGGAAATTTGAATGATCGAATTCACCAGTTTTCGAAATACGTAGTTTCGAAAGAATTTCGAAAGTTCATCATTTGGAAATTGAGAAATCGAGAAATTGAGAAAATTAGAAATTCGGAAATGTAGGAAATTAAAAAATTAGTAATTTGGAAATTTGGAGATTGGGAGATTGAGAAATTTGGAAAATTTGGAAATTGGGAAATTTGAATAATGGGAAATTTGCAAAAATTTGGAAATTTAGAAATTGAGAAAATTAGAAATTTGAAAATTTAGGAAATTAAAAAATTAGTAATTTGGAAATTGGAAAATTTGGTAATTTGAAAATCTAAAAATTGAGAAATTGGAAATTTAGGAAATTAAAAAATTAGAAATTTGGGAATTGTGAAAATTAGGAATTAACGAATTTAGTTTTCCATAATTGAAAAATACGAAGATACATAAATTATCCAATTTATAAGTATAATTACCCTCAGGAAATTAATCGTTGCTATCTAGGGTTACTAAATTAACCGCAGCACTATTATTGGCGCCGATGTGAATCATTAATGACGATTACTGTGCATATGCCTCGTCATCGCATAGCACTACGATGCCAAAAATGCTTTTACGCGATAATTGTACGTTCTTTTCTTCCACGCGTGCACAAGTACCTGATTCCTTAGATAATTCACATAGATATTTATTTTTAAAATGTCCCTTTTTCGTACGAACGATATCGATACATTCGACGCGTTCCAAATTGATCACTGTTTGCTATAACTGGCGCTCAGTCATTCTACACGTGGAATGACAATGATGCGATCATGTCCACATCTTCATTGAACTTTGACCTTTAACTTGATGTGCCATAAGTGTCATTTTGCGATACTTTTATGTCATTGAACGATATCGGACTTCCTACCTTCAGAAATTTGATACGGCTTGCTATAATTGGCAATCAGCCATTTTATGTTAAGAACGTCGATGAAACGTTTACGCAATCCATTTTATTAAGCTTCAAGCTTTAAGTCGATGTATCATAAGTGCCATTTTGCGATACTTTTAATGCATCAATCAGTATCAGACGTCCTGTCTACAGAAATTTGATACGGCTTGCTATAATTGGCAATCAGCCATTTTATGTTAAGAACCTCGATGAAACGTGTATGCAGTCCTTTCCGTTAAGCTTCAAGCCTTAAATCGATGTATCATAAGTGCCATTTTGCGATACTTTTATGTCATGAAATGGTATCAGACTTTGTGTTACGCAGTCACACTTTGTCTTACGAAATCGAACTTTCTCTTGCGAAAATCAGTTTGGCATAATTGACGTCCAAACATTTTGTATTAAGAATATTAGCGATGTAATTACACAACACTTTTCATTGATATTTGAGCTTCAAATTGATATATTGTAAACGCTATTTGACAATACTTTTATGTCATGAATTTGCGTGAGATTTTCATGCGTGTTTGGTTACACACGATTCGTGTAACGTTAAGACGGTATGCAAAAATTTCTTGTTTGTTAAAATATGATATCTCAACGTCACGAGTTATATTGTTTTATTTTTTTTTGATATCGTATCAATCATACAGACGGTCAGTTTCTTATCAGTTTCTTCATTATCAGCAAATCCACAAAGCAACGGTACTTGACAATACATTCCCTTAGCTAAAATTCGTTAAGCGTCACAGTTCGCGATCGAGCGCCATTCACGATGCAACGAATTGATAATCGCATTTTGTTACGATGTTTTTGAACGTTTTGTCACTGAAACTTTTACCACCGAATCGGATTACTTGACAGTGCGGTACAATTACTCTATCGATCAACAAGTTCATTTACACGAGTTTCGTTTTCTTCATGAGAATCGTAATCTTCTGTAAGATAACTTGTAGTCTTACCGAAATGAAATGTACACTGTACAGAAACGTTTCGAATGTATTATAATTTTCTTTGTTCGAAGCTAAAAAGAAGCACCGTGGTAAGAAATTGTTACGAAATATCTGCGATTGTACGACTTGTCGATAAGATAAAAATCGGTAATATTCTGTTTATGCCTGTACACGTGTACCCGACTCGAACAAGCGGGTGAAAATTGCGCGATTATTTTTATTACATCGTTCGTTGCATCGGAGATAACATCGGGATTGAAATTGCGAGAAATTCTCTCGGATACCTATATCGGAGGTGAACGTGTTTCGGGTCGGGTGTTAGGTTATTAATTATGATTTTCATCGAGAAACAGTGATAATTCCATTAAATTTGTGTCGTATACGACGAAAAGGGGCAACGATCCAATTGCTTGTGTAGAACGATCGTTCATACTAGACTCGACGAAGGTATTTACACTTGCGACGATTCGACGACACGAATAACGTTAAAGTCTATTTGCATGTGTCAAAAACTTGTTTTTGAAACTATGTCAGTCTACGCTTTACCGTCTTACCGTTTGGAGACGAAATATAATGTACTGTGAGATACCGTGAGTGCTTCACGCTAATTATGCACGTTAATTGGATAATTCGCGTTCGATATTTCAATTTAACTCGTTCCGAGAATCGCTTAAATTTGATTGGGAAACAGAATTTGATAGGTGCATTATAACTATTTGGACGTTGTCACGTTATAGTAAAATTACGTGGTATACAGTAGACTCTTGTTATATTGCCATAGACGAAGTTATAACCGCGAGGTATTTCTACAGTTAGTGATGCAATGTATGATAGCGTAGCGGTTGGTGATAAACCAATGGTCGTAGTTACGTGCAACAATGTTCACATAGGCGATATATCGTGCTGATATTAACTTGCGGCGATATAACGCATGAAGATACTAGCACGTGATAATTTACTTTCTGATGATACTAGCATGCGTGACAATTTACTTTCTGACCATATAACGCGTAGCAATATATCATGTAGCCATATAACGCGAGACAATATTAACGCGTGATAGCATTACTCCCTGCCGATATAACGCGTGACGATACTAATCCGTGGCGATATAACGCGTATGAAAATAACGTATGGCAATTTTGACGCGTGATAATTTGCTCCTTGGCGATATACTGTGAGTCGATACTAACGTGTGGTGATATAACGCGTTGCAATATAACATGTAGCGATATAACGCGAGTCTATATTAACGCGTGATAGCATTACTCCCTACCGATATAACGCGTGGCAATATAACACGTGGCGATATAACGCGTGGCTATTTATTAATGACGCGCGATAATTTACCGCGTGGCGATTTAACGGTTACGGTTTAGTACAGTACGACAGTGGTGACCAGAATGCGTATTTGCAAAAGGTTGTAACGCGTATGCGTAAAAGATGGCAATATAACGAGAGTTCGATGTGCATACGAACGATAATACTCGCATCGATGAACTTAATCACGCGGCTGACCCATGAAATAAACTAGAAGCGCCCCGATATCTTGTGATTTCTGGTTTTTCTGTTTGTTTCTCGAACGTTTTCCACAGATTACAACGAGAGGGTAATCGCCGTTCGCTCGCTCGCACAGTTTCCACGGTGTCGTTGCTTCAGGACGTAATATTTACATACACATCCGCTAGAATTCGTTGATAAGATCATCTGGAAACGGGTGAAATTACCAAGAGACCCAGATAAAACTCTGTAAATACGGAAAATTATCGTGGCAAGCGGTTGCCCCTGCTTTTAATTAGCTACCAGATACATTTAGAATGCTAACAAACAAACGATTCTTGCAACGGAGAGGAGTGTCTCGTTAATTCGCGTTCGGTGTTGGCGTGGAAAAGCATTTCGCATCGATTCGATTCATACTGTGTTCGTCGACGGTGTAAACTCGCGAACGTGCCAGTAATTACACTCTGCACGGTGCTTTTGTCTACTTGTGAATACATGTTTTTGGCATACGAATACGCAGCGCGAAATAAATAATCGGTTTAACAATTCACGGGAAGCTTGCAAATGTTTAGGCCATCAACCTTTAAGTACCATGGTTGCGTCCGATTTAGCTCTTTCGACGTTCCGTATTTTCTTCGAAAGTGGATCTTACATGTTACTCGAAAACGCGTTTACCATTTAGTACGAGGATTTTTCGATAATATAGCTGAAAACGATAACGCAGCGTTGCCTGATCGAATCGATTTTAATGTATGACTATATTAAAATGAAGTACTGTACGTATACCCTCGAAAAGTAAGAAATGATCTTTAGGTATCAACGATACAGTACGTATCGATCAAAAATAAATAATAGTATCAACATCGACGGTGGTCATTTCAAACATTCTCGATTTAAAAATAGCTGACGTAGCCATGGTAATTAAGGGTTATACGTGAAACTCGATATATGTTACTTTCGGATATTCGCGTGTCGTTTCGTCGCACCGTGTGTCGTCGGTTGTCGATATAATTTTGTATCGCAAACACGACGAGATTATTAATAAAGTTAACGTTCTCTCGCGAAAGGGATCGAATAGTTTTGTGGTAAGTTTTGACGGACAGATAGAAACGATTAAAAATATACTCGATGAGATGAACAGAACACAGTGCTGGTAATAGTGATTTCTGACGACTTAGCGCCATATAGCGTTGCCAGAATATGAGAGTATTTCCGGATGTTGACCCGGTTTCCATGGAATACTCGAGCGAGAGGAGTAGTTTACTGAGTTCTGATCAACGAGATGTAGGATCGTTGTCTTCGATCCCTCAGAGATTGAGTCGGGCTCACTACGGATCATTTTCATCGTGTCAACAGGTGTTACAGTCGATCTGGAACAAAAGTAAGCAGGTACAGACAACAAGAATCACAGTAAAATGAATTAAAAATCATTGAGATCGAATTAATTGTTAAAAATGAGTTAAAAATGATTGAAAACGAATTAAGAATTATTAAAAATGAATTAAAAATTATTAGAAATGTGGGATTGGCTCAGTGCGTAGCGTCGACGACTTGTAATGCGAGGGGCACGGGTTCGAGTCCCGGAGAGTCCGAAAATTTTTTCGTATTCCTACAAGAATGAATGAAAAATTATTAAAAATGAATTAAAAATGAATTAAAAATGAATTAAAAGTGATTAAAAATGAATTGTATGTCGGACACAAAAAAAATGAATTGAACACAATACGCGTCGGTTATCGAATTCGCGAATAAACGATTACGATCGAGGAAGATCGATCGTAACTCTGTATTTCGAATGAAACAACTTGTTTCTGGAACTCGAAACGGGTCACGTGTGCAAAAAGAACACCTACCGTGTTCTTTGTCGACATCGAACGAAACATTTTTACGACATGCACGAACATCTTCGTATATGTCACGTTCGACAAAAGCGAGTCCGTTAACGATCGTTTCGTAATCCCGATAGGAACTACAGGTGGATCCCGAAAACGCGACGAGACAGAGCAGCGCACTGTTACTTGATCGTTTGCCTGGTAAGTCGGTGCCAACATCTTTCCACGTGTTCTGAAAGACAAACGAGGAAGAGCAACAGTGTTTTCGTACACCGGATTATAGCGTTTCGACCGTTCATTTTACTTGACTTGACAGATTTAACGCTTCTAATTACACGTCGGATTCACGAGTCATTAACTTCCCTATCTTTGAATCGAAGGAAAATCGAACGAACAGCATGCGCGCAATTTTAATATCTTTTGCAATTGCGTGACTCAGCCGCGGTTCGGAACATATTTAGGAACCAACATGTATCGGCATCTCTTGCTATATCTTATTATTATTTTACTGCCGGTACGTTGAAATCCAGGAATATAGAAATTTGGCGGATTTGGGATATAGGGACCTAAGGTCACTGAGATCTACAGATATAGTTATTTAAAATTACTCGAATTTAGAGATACCCGGACTTGGGAATATTCGGATCTAGGGATATTTACACGCAGGGATACTAAAAACTAGGGATACGTGAGCATAAATATAGTCGAATGTATGGATACTAGAATGTATCGATATTAGAATCTGGGGATATTCGAGCATAGATATATTCTGATGTAGCGATACTCGGACTTGGGAATATTCGAATCTGGGAATATTAAGTCCCGAGGAACTTGGTGTGCATAGATATTCAAACTTAAGAAAATTGGTGTCTATGAATATTCGGATTTAAGGATATTAAAACCTAGAGTTATTCGAGCTTGATAGGGGACCTAGGGAAATGAAAATCCAGGGATACTCGAATGTAGGAATTTAAAAAAAGTACGTCCAAATATAATACACACGTACGAGTGTTTCGAGTTCATACAGCTATGTTATACTAAGCACTTTCATAATTAATCCCCAATTAACAATTATGGAGTACCGGTTTCATTTTTAATCAACGTAAAACCCTTGGTCCCCGATGGGAGTAATCCGCGTGATCGATACGTATTAAAATAGACAAAGAAATGATCTCGTGTCGTATCGATTTTCATTGTTTCGAAAAGCGGCGATCGGGTTATCAATTATTTCCATTGTCAAAATTTTCGTTCGACGTATCGCGAGACGATTCGAGACCTCGCGCACGGAGCTCGTTTTCCGATTAGGTTCGCTCATTTTGCAATTTATTTTTCAAAGCAACAGTGTGTTTGTCGCATCTTGATTACACGAAACGTTTCCGTGCAATTTATCGAGTTACGGCCGAGCCATATATTAAGAAGATTTACGATCGACCGATATATTTCTTGACAACGTTTTCTTTGTTGTTCCAACGAGTCTCGGAAACGCGCGTCGTTAACAAGCTGAAATTGTTGATGCGTTTCTGCAAATTATTGACACGACGCGCGCGTGTCATGCGCGACCATTTTTCCATTTTCTTCGATTTTTTTTTTCGTTGCACGCACAGTAGGTGTTCCCGTTATCGGAGCATGTTTTCTCAGCGATGTTACTCGTTTTTATTATCACCGGCAAACTATGCGCGGCTCGTACACAATTGATTAGTCGGCTGTGGGCTTTAATTGGTCCAAGTGCCGCGAGTAACGCAATGACGCGCTATGTTTCGCGGCTGACTCTAGGAAAATATTTTTCTAACAAAGCACACCTACCGTTCCGTCTCCAAATATTGTTCTGCAACATTTTTTAAGCGGCTTCCCTCACGCTGCGATCGCCTTACAATACCACACAATAATTGTTCAATTTTAAGCGGCGTTCATAAGACACCTAAGATAGATCACATAAGGCACGTGAGATAGATCATAAGGTACCTAAGATTAATCATAAGGTACCTCAGATTGATCATAAGGTACCTAAGCCAGATAATTTAATTTCTATTTGATGCTAGTCTCAATTACCAATAATTAAACTCGTTGATATTTTATTAATGCTTAAGTATTCATTAGATACTTTATTAACATTTACGGACGTGTAATAATCATTTATTTTTAAATTGAAACTGCAGTTAATAAAGTATGCTACGTAAACTGGCTTATACAATGATCCTCCATCTGGACAAAAGTTAACATACATTTTGATAAAAGCTCCTTGACACGTGATTTAAAATAAGAAACGTGTCGTTGGTTATTTTAACCCGTTTTGTGAATCTAGCGTTAAGTATCTATTAAATATTTTATTATTTTTATTAACCGTGAAAGACACGTTCTACGTGATTTGGACTTTGTTCTTCAAAAATTGAGTATCTTCGAAACGGTTTAGCGTAGTTTTACTACACAGAGGGAATAATGCTCGTGTATATTAGTCAGCGATCCAGTTATCAGCGATTTATCTTTCGTTTGCTCGGTACGAACGTAATGGAATAAAATTTACGACATAAGCTCGGTCAGTTTTTGCGAGTAAATCAATTCGCTGCTCCTTACGTCACTAGTCCTCGTCATCTTCGCGATCGTGACACGTTCCTGTCTCGAAATTGATATTTATACGGTTTCCTCTCGAGGGAACGCAATTGATCCTTGCATAATCGGGTCAATCTTGATCCGGGCCTATAAAACTTTTACTACGGTGCTCAAATTGAAATTAGACTCTCATATTTCTTATATAAATCCTCGTTGGTTAGAGAATAATATCTGAAAATCTTAAATTTGTCGATCGGAAACGAAACATGCTTTAAGATGAGGTTTAAATTTTCACGGGTTCGGGGATTAGTAAAAGGTGCGCGAAATTTAAAAAACGTTGGCGAGACGAAAGGCAGAATTGAATTTATATCGTTTGAAAATTAAATGTCCGCGGTATATAGTCGACGAAGTTCAAAGAATCGATGAGTGTTAAAAGATGTTTTTAGAAATTTAAAGAAATTTGAAACACAGAGACGCGAAGTAGGGCAGAATTAAATTTGAATTGTTTACAAATTTAATGTCTGCGGTATATAGTCGACGATGTTCAAAGAATCGTCGAGTTTTAAAAGATACAGGATCAAAATCGTGTCCACTAGAAAATTTGGTATTCACGCAAGATGTCGCGAAATTTAAAAAACGGACACCTCCGTTTTTTGACGAAAGGCGGAATCAAATTCGAATCGTTCGAAAACGTAATTTCTCTATTACGTAGTGCACGCTGTTGAAAAGATCGACGAGTTTTAAAAGATGCAGGATGAAATTTGTGTTCACTAGAAAATTTGGTGTTTACGCGAGATTGCGCGAAATTTGAGAAACGAAAACAAAACGAAATGGCGTATCGCGCAGTAAGAATTCGCGATCTGCTCGGTCGGATGAAAGCGTACGATTGTTACACGCGATTCCCCTGAACTGTGTACACCACTTTAAAGATCCCAGGTCGCATATATAAATGTCGCACGATGTTCCACGCGATGTTCTTAAGCGATCTGCTGACGACGCGGATCGCACGCGTTCCGAGTGAATCGCGTACGCGTGATCGTATCGGTTTCCGCGAAAAACCGGAACCCACGTTCCGGGGACGTTGTTGAAGCAGAGAAGAAACGATGACCACGAGAAATTTGGAAAAAATGCTCAGACTCACCGCTTTGTCCAGGGTCCGTCTATTTTTACGGTATACTCGATCGTACGAAAACAAAGATCGTTATTTTTCTCGTACGATTAAAAACTGTCGCGT
Organism: Coelioxys conoideus; assembly: GCA_947623535.1. Classification (NCBI taxonomy): domain Eukaryota; kingdom Metazoa; phylum Arthropoda; class Insecta; order Hymenoptera; family Megachilidae; genus Coelioxys; species Coelioxys conoideus. Next base: position 4,406,686 of record OX392450.1, read on the forward strand.
TTCCGTCGCTTCCTCGGTTTCGCACGTCCTCGATTTTGTTTTTCGATTTCCAGCGTCTGTGATTTCCTATATAACTGTCGCTAGCTTTTCTCTTATCAAACGGTAAACAGTTTTCTGTGCTTTCCGTTTATCTTTTGTTAACACGACGGAGATTAGATTTTTATTTAACTTCAATTTGAAATTCGTTCAACGGGACTGCACTTTGTCGGATAGATTTTATATAAAACATAGGTAGTTCCGATAAACAAGATAATTTGGCACTAAAATTACCAAAGGGGACAAATGACCGTTTTACAAAGTTTCTATTTCGAATGATAACATTTATTAAGATATTTTTGTTGAAATCTGTGTCGAGGCTCTTCGAGATAAAGAATTAATAAGTGTATTAACTTATGATTCATCGTTTCTGCGTCTATTTTTCAATTTCATTTTTAACTTCAAAGTAATCGTGCATTATACGTCGGTAGTTTTAGCGTCAGATATAATTTCGGTCAGATGTATTTGGACACTTTATTTGATAATTTCGTTTCCTGTTTGCTGCAAGATCCGGCCGCGTTTAATACACATTTTCAGATCCCGTTTCGTTAGTATCGTTTAAACTTTGTGTCGTAAAGGGATACGATCATTTAGGATTATTTTTAACCAAAGGAAATACCGAACATTTCTTCGGTATATATTTTATCGAATAAGCGTCGATATTTGGATCAGATAATCGTCTCGTGTCAGAAAATTGTCGGTGTTGTTATGGAACGTATCGACGATCGATCATTTTTTAGTTTAACAAGTTTCCAGCTTCACGTTCTCGTTCTCAACGTCATTTACGATCCCGCCGCAACGAGGTTCGCGAACGAGCGTTTGAACAATGATAAAAAAAAATCCAAAAGATCGACTGGGAAGCTTAACGTTTGATTGGTGGTTGCAGTTGGCTGTCTCGAACTTCTCGGTACTTCTCCGTCATAACGTTCCACATATTTATCTAGCAAAGACTCCTTTTCGAATCGCGTTGACGAAAGAATGCCATGCGGAAGGCCAAAGACGATCGTGTCAAGATCACGACCCATCATTTTCGCATCAGCATCGAGGAGGAGGAAGGCGACGAGAAGGAGGAAGCCGAAAATACGCCGAGAGACACCGACAAGAGGATCTCCATCACCATCGAGGCCGATTCCGGATTGGTAATAGGCCAAGACGAAAATGCGAACGCGGAGAACGACGTATACGATGGTAAAAATTCGGAGGAGCCTCAAAAACCGCCGGAAATTACGGAATTCGAGAAACTCGAGGAGAAACGCGTGCGGAGGACGCAGAGTCGCGAATCGAAGGCCTCCAGCGATTCCAGAGACTCGAAATGGTCCAACGATCCCGAAAATGTGATCAAAGGGAGCGTTATCGACGCGCAGGTTGCTTCAAAAAGCACGGACCATACAGAGAGATTCGAAATACTTTATTCCAGAAGACATTCGATGGGTCAGGAAAGGAATTCGATCAAAAGGCTGGATCGAAGTTCCATCTCCCGCTCCCTTCCATCGGCAAACTATTCGGATTTCACCCTGGAGGCACCCGGTGAAATACACGACCCCGAAATGATGGAATCGTCCGGGGAGACCCGATCGGTGGAAACACACGATCAAATAGCCGGTACAACGGAGATACATGAGAACATCGTATTAACTCGACCGAAGATGGCTCCTCCAACCGGGGTCTCGCCATTGTTGTTGAGAAGACGCTACAAAATCATGTCCACGTTTTCGAGGTCCTCCAGTCTGCACGGCAGCTTCTCGTCCCTGAAGAACGAGCTCTCCCTCGATCTTTCGGGCGATTCCCGGATAAAGACACCGAGAAGACAGACCCTGCCGCTGATCGGAAAACCGACGGCCGAGAAACCGGATGCCGGATGTCCGACCTACGAGACCATAATCACGGGAACCGACGTGAATCCCATCAGAAGATCCAGTATAGCAAGTGCCGCTATCTGCTCGAGTTTGGCGCCGAGTTTGGTCGGCGCTTATCCCGGTATCCCGAACTGTTTGCTACCCGGCGATAACCGGGAGAGGACGAACGGCGAATCGGCGAAAAACGAAGTGAACGAGGCCGGAAACGGTGGACGACGCATAAGGTTGCCGTTCCTTCGACTTCACATACCCACGCAGTCGAACGGCTGGGACGAGGACGCGTTCGACGATCATCGCTCTTATTATCATCACCACCATCATCATCATCATCATCACGTGTTCCCGCATTTTCACGTACCCACGATCACGTTCACCGCGCCGGCCACCGACGGCGAAACCGGCCGGAAGTTCAACTTTGGGATACGCAGGCAATCGCAGCCGGTTAGTCGTCCCTGATGAACTCGGGACGTTTCGTTTCATGATGTTCGAGTGATTTTGTTTGACGAGTGCCTAGTTCTACGCTGTCGTTTCTTCTTCTTCTTCTTTTTTTTTTTTGGAATAACCGAGTATGATACCGGCGATGTGATTGTGGCTCGGCTGGAATTAACCCTTTGCGCTTCAAGGTATTTTTTACTGCTGGCGAATAGCAACTGCAAAACTTTGCTTGAGATGTTTGGTGAATTATTTCAAAAATATTATTTCTTCATTTTTATTTTCTACCATCAATTGTTTCGTTGTGTTTATACATTATATGTGCAAAACTATGGATTTAGGAAAAAAAAATTAATTCCAAATTGCGGTATTAAACGAAATTGCGGGTATCAGTCATCTCTGGAGTGCAAAGGGTTAACATGTTGATGGAGATATACAGTCGAGTGCAACTTCGACTTTCGTTGGTTGAGAGGAAGATGTATTTTCCTGGAGGTTTCTTAGGATATTCCTGCATCTTTTGTGCATCTTACTCCCGCATTTTTTTCTGCATCTTTCTCCCATACTTTCTGTGCATCTTGCGCGTTCTTAAATTCTTTGTATATTCTATTTTTCAGATTTTTTTTCTAGTTCCTAAGTTTTCTCTTCACTTTTTTAAAGAGATCTCTCCAAGCTCTCTTCAGATTTTCTCAAGTACTCCCTAGAATCTCTCTAGATTCTCCTCTCTTCGAATTCATCTCCCTTTAAATTCACTATATTCTTAGCCAAAGAAGATCCCAGATTGCACTCGAATGTACGTCCATTGAAAATGTACGTTGCTTTCGATTAACACGATGGCTGCCATACTGGTCACCTTTTAATCACCCTTTACGCGGTGTAAATACGTTGACAGATATTAATATTACTAATAGTCCTTGATTTTAGAAATACCGAAGTTTACATTTTTTTAAACATTTTCATCTCGCGATCGCGAGATCCTCGCAGTGTTTTTGGTTTTTTAATTCCGTTCCACTCGGTTTCGTGTCTTCACGGACGGTTACCGAAGAGGCTTTTTCCCTAATTAATAACAGTTACGTACGGTTTTGTCGATCGGAACACGCATTTTGCGGCTAATTAAAATCGTGTCTCTGTCACGTACCTACTAGTAATCCGCGTGGCATGGAACTCGTTCGAAACGAAGTTTCTGCCATTCGAAGGTCTCGGTGCTCCATTAATATTGCAATTAGCTTTATCAAAGTGTGACGCACCGATATTGTTATCGGAATATAGGGCACGGCTTAAACGCGAAAGCCTCTGCAACAGTTTCAAGCTGGCTCGTTCCTTAATAGCCTCGAGAGGAGGTTCTATCGATTTTCGACGAGCCTATAGCTTCGTCAGAAATCAAACGATGCCAACGTATCGTCGAGCTTGCAATTTATTTATTGTTTATTTGTAACTGACCACTTTAACCTTTAACCCTTTCGCTCCCTTCGGTTTCACGGCGAAACCGCGTATATACGATAATTTTTTTCTGGTTCGTATTATCATTATTTATTCGTTTTTACGTTATATTAAGATAATTACGAAAATTCGCAAAACAAATGTAATTTTGGTAGTCAAAGGGTTAACGAGATGATCGTATTCGCGTTTTCCGCGTATCTCTTATCAAAATCCCGGTACCTTATCGGATGACGTCGGTACAATTAAATTTTAATGCCAGATCTTCGACTTGTTCAGCAAGAATTTTAGATATACGATTCGACGAGATAGCAACCGAGTCATTTTTTATCTTCGTAATATTTTCTCGAACTCCGACGCTACTATTTGTCGTGTCATTTCTCGGATCCCTTAGGCGCGCTCCTTATTTTATATTACAAATTTATGTTTATGTTGTATTAAAAAGAAGATAGCTATGCAAGGACGCGCCATTCAGACGAGGTGTTTCGTTTCGATGTCACCGATTTTCATTATTAAGCATTGAAATTCTACGCAAGTACGCTCTAACAATGTGAATGATTATTAATCATCTTGCCGAGAAATAATTCCGCTACCTATTAATCGAATCGAAAAGGTTTTTCTTACCTTGAAAATAATTCTGCTAAACTTGAAAATTTCTGCCGATTCCTTAACCCGTCAACCGATTCGCACGTTTGGTTTATTTCCTCCGAGGATTAACGCGTGAATCGTTGTTTAACTTTTGAACTCGCGTTAAACGCTATAATTGTTTCGCTATAGTTGTGCCGTGCTGCTCGAACGATCGAGCGCGGAACAGTTAACGATTTCGATCGAAACGCGAATATTTTCGCGAGGTAAAGGCTTTTGATTCTGTTTTTAACGATACGAGAGCAATAAAGCTCGAACGATTCGCATGGGATTAAGATTACGTTTAAACGAATGATACGCCAGTTGTGTCTCTACTTACGCAGCAAATTAATTCGTTTCGTTTGGAGACCATCAGCGCGACACGATTCAGTTGAAAATCGTCGTTCGTCGGATTAACCAGCACAAAAAAAAGAACATTTCTCCGTTTTCTTTTTCGCAGACCTTGCATCGGACTGACTCGATGGTATCGCTCTGCTACCGATCTCTTGCCACCTATATCACGGATGATAATCTTGCTGGTCTACAAAACTTCCTCGAGAACAAAAGAGTACAGGTCGATGATCGAGACGAGGTAACGTATCACTTTGGTATCGTGTACTATAACACGTTGTGTCGCAACGTAATTTTTCAAACGTTGCTGAATTTTTATTCGACCGAATTTTGTTCGATGAATTTTCATTTGGAATATTCGCGGAACCAACTCGCGTATAGCGTTCATTTGGTTTTCAGCAATTGATATAGTAATCGGCTCGTACTATAATCATTTTTCTAAGACTTCAATACTTAAATTGATATACCGCACGAGCTATTTTGAAATACTTTTATGTCATGAAACGATGTTAGACTCTATTCGTCTTGAGGTCGGTTGTTGTTCGCTTCGAGGTATTGATTAGCCACGTGGTATTGAGATTAATGATAAAACGCTTATACAGTTATTTTAGTGAAACTTCAAACTTTACATTGATATATCACAAGTGCTATTTCGAAATACGTTTATGTCATGGAATGGCGTCAGACTTTCTTTGTTTTGAAATCGGTCGTTGTTTGGTCCAAAGTATTAATTACCCACGTGGCGTTGATATCATTGATAAAACGCTTATACCGTTGTATTTCTGAGACTTCGAGCTTTAAATTAATGTATCACGAGTGCCATTTCGTGAAACTTTTATGTCACGAAATAGTGTTGCAGTTATCATTGCAACGTGCTGTATCGTTCCTTTTGAACGAAAACACATTCATATGATAAACCCTGTGAAATCATGGATATTTTAACCCATTCGAAGCTTGTTGCTATACATTGAACGTTAAGATATGTATCAACGATTGAAAATTAAGAAATACTCGTTTTACATAAACTTTAACCATGGCATGCCGCACATGGTACATAATTAACTTCGAATGGGTTGATTCTGTGATAATTCTGACGCGATGATCTGCTTTTTAGGTAGTTGATTTAATTATTTTTATGATAGAATGGTAGCACAGCCCTCATCCTTGCGGCGACTAAGGGGAAGATACACTTTGTGCGAGAACTTATCAATCATGGAGCAGACGTTAACGCAGAAGATGGGGTTTGTATTATGTTATATTAATCGTTACATTTAGCCTAACTTTTCACACCCCTGTCTTTTTTGTACCTTCATCGAGTTTGACAGATGTTAAATTCAATTTTAAAAAATTGACAATTTAGCATCATCCACCACACCCCATTTTAGAGTTAATATTTTTTTAATTTTGCCTTTTGTTCGAGTATGTAATCGATTGAATTTTCAGGACAACTGGTCAGCATTGCTTTGCGCTGCCAAGGAAGGTCACACCGACGTCTGCCTCGAGTTACTCGAGCACGGGGCCGATTTGGAACACAGAGACATGGTAATAACCGTTTTTAATTCTGGAGAATCTGTGCCAATGCTTGGACTCCAATCTTCCTGCACTTTGAATATTCTGTCTTGGTCAGAATAAATCAGAAATCAAGAATTTGAAATTTGTATTGATAATATAATACCAGAGGTACCAGTTGATGTTAAAGAATTTATTACACCTCTGTTGAAGTTTTAAAACTGCTTTATGCGTTCATTTTCTGAATATCTTTGCCCTTGTGTCACGTTCATTTTAAGCGGAACATTTGGGCACACTCCAAGCCTTTTTGACCTTTATTAACAGAAGAATTAAAAAGTCAGACAGGTTGGTAGATAAAAGGTTGACACGTTGGATAGATAGGATAGGATCAAGGCGATGCTTGAATTTCCAGTAGCCCCATTATTAGAAATACTTTTACTTACTTAACTGGAGATACTGATATTGGGTACTTGTATGAACAGAATGTTGCAAGCAATAAAATATTGTAAGATTGGTACTTTAGATTTGTTAAAAATAACAATCTTGCTGAATGGAAACTTGCAACAGGTTAAATGTGGCAATGAATGAAGTGTTAATGAAGCGTTTGATTATAGTAAGGAAAATATGCTTGATAAAATGTATAAAAAGGTGTGATCTATTTTTAGGGCGGATGGACAGCACTTATGTGGGCGACGTATAAAGGAAGGTCGCCGACGGTGACGATGTTGCTAGCAAGAGGAGCTGACGTCAATGCACATGGAAATTTTCATATATCTTCGTTATTGTGGGCTGCAGGCAGGGGTTACCCTGACATTGTTAAAGATCTTATTGCTCACGGTGCTAAGGTTAACGTTGGTGACAAGGTAGTTCAACCTTTGTATCTTAAGTATATACAATGTAGTTTTAAGAGGCAAATTTGTACAAGATATTTCTGCTTTTTAGTATGGCACTACGGCTCTGGTATGGGCATCGCGTAAAGGACACGTGGAGATTGTAGACACTCTATTGAAAGCTGGTGCTAACGTTGATACCGCTGGAATGGTAAGAGAGGAATTACCCAAGGGTTAAGTTTTAAATTTATGTGTTATCTTATTTACGATGAGTAAATGAAATTTTATAGTATTCGTGGACGGCGCTATTGGTGGCGACTCTTGGGAATCACGTGGACGTGGTTCTACTGCTTTTAGAGCACAAACCAAACGTGAATGCTCTCGATAAGGATGGTTGCACGGCCTTGGCAATAGCTTGTCGGGAAGGACATCATGAAATAGCAAATGCCCTCTTAAATGCAGGAGCTTACGTGAACATTCAGGATAGAGCTGGCGATACGAATTTGATTCATGCTGTGAAAGGTGGTCATAGAGGAGTAGTTGAATCTCTTCTGAAGAAATACGCCGACGTAGACATTGCTGGCAAGGTAAAGCAAATAAAGTTGGGGTAATCCTCCGATTATTATAGATAAAGTTCTGTCGCTGTAGAAACTTTCGTCAACAGAAACATAGGTTTTGGTGACAAATGTACAGAATAGTTTTGTATAACAAAAATGATTGCTTTAAAAGATATAAGATCCAGTTAATCGTCGTAATTTTATTGAAATATTCTAGGATAAGAAAACAGCAACTTATATTGCAGTTGAAAAAGGCAATATACCGATATTAAAACTGTTATTGAACGCCAACCCAGATTTGGAGATCGCGACTAAAGACGGTGATACACCGTTATTACGGGCAGTTAGGTCGCGAAATGCAGAAATAGTACAATTACTGCTAGACAAGAAGGCTAAAGTCTCAGCTACCGACAAAAAGGGTGACACTGTACTTCATATAGCTATGCGTGCACGATCGAAAGCTATCGTCGAGATATTGCTGAGGAATCCAAAAAACAGTCAACTTCTTTACCGTCCAAACAGGCAAGGTGAAACTCCGTACAATATCGACATCAATCATCCAAAGACTATTCTTGGACAAATATTTGGTGCACGTAAGTATATTTTAATTTGTAAAGGAATGTCCATTATGAAGGATATCATTCGAAGCTTGAAGATCGACGAAAATGGTTATATAAATTTTCACATACTTTTCAGGGCGTCTAAATACCAATGAAGATAATGAAAATATGCTTGGTTATGATTTATACAGTAGCGCATTAGCGGACATTCTTAGCGAACCATCACTGTCAACGCCTATAACTGTTGGCCTCTATGCAAAGTGGGGTTCTGGGAAATCCTTCTTGTTGAACAAATTAAGAGGTAATGATTGGAAAGCTGTCATTTGTTGTAATTATTTAAGCTTCTTATGTTTGTATACATTTATTCTTTCAGAGGAAATGAAGAATTTTGCTCGGCAATGGATAGATCCAGTATTTCAGTTTTCATTCTTGTTGTTTGTAGTAGTAACACATGTATCCTTGTTAGTGGGTACTACGATAGGCCTTGCCTTGCAATCGTGGATCGTTGGTCTTACCTGCGGCATAAGTCTTATCCTTATCACGTACATCTTTTTAATGCTTGTATGGTATGCCAACAAAAGGTAAGAATATTAATCGAAAAGATCTATGATATATCAAATTACAGTATTTAACAAGGTAATATTAAATCGTAGGTATGATTGGTACTGGCCGTACAACTTTACAGTAGCTTTAACTACAAAGTTGAATTCATTGAAGTTGTTGTTGCAAGTGATTTTCTGTCATCCCCCTGGTAGCAGAGTTCACGACGGTGTTACTGTCCAACCGATAAAGTTTTATTTCACTGATCAAACTCGTGTCGGTACAACTGCTGCCGGAGAGAATGCAGTAGTACAAATGGTCGGATCTCTTTACGATTCTATCGAAAATGACTTTGGTTCGTTGTCCACTAGATTGTACAGAGCGTTCAGACCAAAACCTGATAAATCAACCACAACGTGGAAATGGAGACACCTTTGTTGTTTACCCTACATAGTGATATTCGAATTTTGCTTTTGCAGTTTGCTCGTTGGTATCTCTGTACTTACAGTCTACCTCATCGATATTTCTAGTAGCGAGCCAACAATAGAGAAAGTTACTGCGCACATCATTATGATAACCGTTGCCTTAATACTAGCCGTTAGTATAATAGCAAACTTGTACACCTGGAGCCGAACGTTGCAAGCGCTTGTTTTCTCGCAAAGGCGTCATCTTCAACGTAGCATTTCTAAGTTAGAGACTCTTAAAAGTGAAGGCTTTATTCAAACGTTAAAAAGCGAAGTTAATTTGATGACCGAAATGGTCAAGTGTTTAGACAGCTTCATGGCTCAACAAAGCAGACTAGTAATAATTGTGGACGGTTTGGACAGCTGTGAACAGGACAAAGTGTTATTAGTTTTAGACGCAATACAGGCATTGTTCAGTGATAATGGTTATCCATTTGTTGTCATATTAGCAATTGATCCACATATTATTGCCAAGGCTGTGGAAGTCAATAGTAGAAGATTGTTCACCGAATCCAATATTGGAGGTCACGATTATTTACGCAATATGGTACACCTTCCATTTTATTTACAAAACAGCGGTTTAAGGAAAGTGAAAGTTGCTCAACAGACTGCTCAGCATAGTAGAAAAACCACGTGGACGGAAGCCGAAGAGAGCGTTAATTATACCGCCTCGAGTACAATGCATCATTCTGTTTCAAACAGAAGGCTCAGTTCGGAATCAGGTATAATGAACAGTAACGAAAAATTAAAACCACAAAGTAGAAAAGGAAGTAGAAAATTACGATTAAGCGAATCGATCGCGAGTAGTATCGGTAGCAATTTGAATCGACTGGGTGGAGCACAAGATCTTAATAAAATGCTCCTTACCGACGATTACTTCAGCGACGTGAATCCTCGCAGTATGAGAAGATTAATGAATGTTGTATACGTTACTGGGAGATTGTTAAAAGCATTCCAAATTGATTTTAACTGGTATCATTTAGCTATCTGGATTAACATCACCGAACAATGGCCGTTTAGAACATCCTGGCTAATACTACATTACGACATGTACGAAGACACATTGGACGATAACATGTCCTTAAAAAGTCTTTACGATAAGATACGACCTCAAATTCCAGTACTTAAGGAAGTCCAGCCTCTTTTGGATATGGACAGGGACGAACGCAAGTTAGATATTTTCCTAACGTTTCATCGATCTAGCTTACTCGTCAGCGATATGAAAGTATTCTTACCGTTCACGATTAATCTTGATCCGTATATAAAGAAAAAGATCAAAGAAGAACAACAGAGCATGGAAGAGGAAGTAGGATTTGGACAATATAAGCAGTATAGTCCTTGGACGGTGCATGGTAATGTCCATGAACAACTTAATAAAAGTGGATTAACAAATCGAAATATGAAGTTTGTTAGAACTCCGAGTTTACAAGGACCTGTGCCACCAGTACCATCTACACCATCCTGGTTTGTTCAACCATCATTGGATTGGCAGAGTTCTCCTTGGATGCAAATGCCTCCCATAGAACCTAAAATCAAGCCACTTTCTGCAACTACAACTTTACCGGTGCGTATAATTCTGAGCATGCTAGCATTTTCTTCTCCTATCTCGTTATTGTATGTCATGCCATTTTCTTTTCTCCTTTTAGTCCGAAATTTTGGAGACAAGGCTTTCATCTTTAACAGTGAGCGGTGTTTGTGATCTTATCGATAGGATTGAAAGTTTGAGCTCTAATCATGCACCTCAGTATAAACAAGTTATTCAAGAGAATAACATTAATGGAAGAGTTTTATTACATTGTGACTTACAGGAGTTAAAAAAAGTGAGTTTCGTTTTATTATTTTGAAACCGTAAATCTTACAATGCATATTAAACAATCATTCATTATATAGGTATTAAAAATGGCATTTGGAGATTGGGAACTGTTTCGTATGGTACTTGTATCGCTTAGAGAATTAGAACTTTCTTCCTTCAGTACACATGAGGAAGGTTCTCGAAGTGTGCGATTTACTGTAGGTTCAGAACAAATTCCGCGGAAAGGTATACGTATAAATTTGTTACATCTACCAGATTATTAGACTTCCTAGTATATTTTAATCACGCTATACGGTATTGTAGATCATGCTTTGCAAGGAACTTCGATACGTGTACCTGTTCATGCAGAAAAAGAAAAAGGAAATTCAAGAACCGATGGCACTTCGAGACGAGATCAAACGAAACAATCCATCATGGAAAAGCAAGTAAGTTTCTTTCAAATCTCTATTGAACGAATAACATGTAAGTGCTTATAATCGAACGATTAACTGATTAATAAAGTATTGTTCTTATTACGCTTACCTGTGATTTTAGTTTCAGGTAAGCTGAACCAAATTTACTTTTGTCTATTTAGATTTTAGCAGTAAAATATTTGAATGCAATATAAGGTATTTCCTACGACCAGAAACAAAGGTAAATTTATTTTTTAGGTAACATTGGAGGAACAAATGATATGTGGAGCATTGCAAACGTTAAATGAAGAAGCTTGTGAAGATGTGTTAGATGTACCATCTTCCACAGTAGCACCATCAGACTCACTCTCAGGTGAGCCCTCTTCCCTACCACTTTCACTGCCTCTGGTAATAGTTCAAGAACCACCGCAACCAGACCAAAAACGTGACATCGTAATTGAGTACAATACAAGCCTTTAATGAACATGTTAAAATCCAAGGCAGCTGTACCATTTAATTATGTGTCATGTGATCTACTACAAATCATCGCATTTGAAGATGATTCTATAATCTCATCATTAGCAGTTTCGACTTATTTCAGGGAAATCTGGTCATTGTGTTTAATGTTTTAATGTCTCTTAATATATATACATACGTCAATACGTAGGTACATTTGTAACAGTATTATTGATTATAGGTGTAGCCATATTAAAAAAAAACAGTCAATAAAAATTTGTTATATATGTATATATTTTAAGTACAATACACATCAGAGAGGTTGAAGGATTTCCTTCTGAATCTTGCCTCGGTTTTCTGAAAATGTGCCAATGCGTTACGATAGACTGGATTATTGTATAGATAAAAGGATATAAAATGAATGACATATGTTAAATAAAAGAAAATTGTCATCCTTGTAACAAACAACGTTATGGCGACAGTGACTTGAATGTGTGCGTTGTTATAATAAAAAAATATCATTTTCATGTAGTAGTTTAATATATTAATGGTATTACATGCGAACATTGTATGCCGTGTTGTATTTTTAAAACTATACAAAACATTCATACCCTTCTTGTACGTCTTTGAAATCATTTGAATGTTGTTATTTAATTGGTCATTGTATGAGTAGTTACAATTATCTAATACTTAAGAGTATTTTTTCATAATTAATATTTGTAAAACAGACTGTGATAACTACATGTTACTATCATCGAATGTTAAATGAATATATTTCTTTCTGGGATGTTTATGCTGATAGATCTTGTACATTTAGAAAGATAAGCTTTTACATTAAAGAGAAAAAGTTTTATATACCAGGGTGAAAAATACTACGATTATATTTTCATCTTTACTTATGTATTTTTCTTTTTGTACTATATGTACAATTATTCTAATTAGGTTATTACAAATTATATTATAAGAGCAAATGGCAATAAAACTTCATTGGAAATATGAAATGATATTATCTTTCTTAGACTAGATCTATAAGCTTCTCAACTGTTCATTTTATATCTTTATCCAAAAATAGAATTCATTAACATCACTGATGAATCGGAGACAAATTAATTGAAAAATAAAATTATTCTGATTATCAACCACAGTTCAGTTAAGAATCCTTTTTTATCGATTTCATTTTATATTCTTAACAATTAGAAGATGAAAATTCAAAATGAAAAGCGCGTAACATGGAGCTTTGTTTTAGGATCTGCCTCAGCGGCTCCTCAAGACACTGATTATGTGATTCTTCAACCTAATCCACTTCTGCATTGGGTACCAGTTACCGACGAGATCGAAACCTCAGATGATAGTTCGTTCGAGTCCACAGTTCATCTCCAGCGTACAAATTCACAACGTAGTATTACATCTCAACATAGTACTAGATCAGCCTGTTCATTTGGACGTAAAGACATAAGAAAAGGCGGAGGCACTTTGAACAGTAATAGACCAGCATCTCTCTTTGTATCTCCACCGCCTTCTCCTAGACCTGCCTTTAGATCTAAATCAACAGACGAAAATTACGTAGCAAATAATATACCCATGAAGTCTACTATTTCAACGCCTATGAAGAAACGACGTTCCGCGTCAACGTTAAACGAGGAGATAGCTCTTCCAGTTCCTGTTCCAAATTCCAGCCTGGAGAAATTAACAAAATTAAAAGACCGTTTAATGGGCACATTACCTGTGTCACCTGCGCCGGGAGAGAGCGAGGATGAATCTACGCCATTAGTTTCTGAATTATCAACTCCAACCCATTCGCAGTCTGATAGCGTATTCAAACACGATTGTAGCGAAGAGAATAGTAGTTCGATATCTTCAAATAAAAGCTTGCCACGAGACGGAGAAAGATCCGTTGACGTTGTTGATTATTCCGATACTGTTAGTTTGATGGTGAGGGAGTCGTCGCAGGTACGATTCTTATCGCGACAAGATGCTGAAGAATGGGACAATCCTGAGACACCTGTTTGATATCTTCTATTACACAATCGTCAGCTTGAATGATTCCCCTAAGCATGCCACGTAAATTATTTGTTCATTGTTTGTTGCGTGAAAGAATGATGGAAACGAAGATAATATTTATACATTCATGAACTTTGGAACGCAAAAGAATTTGATAAAACAGCAGAAACTACAACAAACAGTTCATAAATAATTGTTACACTCAATCATCTTGTATAATACTCTATGGCTAATATACATATGTGCTGCGTCAATGATAAAACGTTAAGTCACATATACTTAAACCAAGATTTGTGATATATTTTCGAAGGTAGATTCTATTATGCCGCAGTTGAAGATTCTACTTTGTAAATAATACCTAGATTATGTCGAATTTTTTAGATACAATGTTTACAAGTGTTCACACGTCACAAAGAATAAACTCTACTTTTAAATAATATCGAGGAAGAGCACACATTTTATGCAACGTGTGTGCACACATTGTAGAGTTTAAATTTTAGGAAGAATACATGTCCGATCTTAGCGATTTATTGACAAATAACATTCCTTTATAATTTTAGTCTATTTAACAATGTGAGTGTCAGTTCTTTATGAAATAGACTGGTACAGAAACAAAAAATATCTGTATTTTTTTAATTTTATTGTTAATGTTTTCATGATGCATGATTGATTTGTGTCTGTTGATGAATGTAGCTCATAATGCTGTGCTTTAAACAGATAAATTTTTAACGAACAAATGCTCATCATTTGTTTGATAGAGACCATTGTTGATTTCAAATGATGTGTATACTTGTTTTATCAGACAGATAAAACAATTAAACAAATATCACTGATTTAAAAGATATCTGGTACGAGAGATAACGTATTTTGTTTACAAATACTCGTATCAGTAAGATAAAATTCTTGTTACTGTCTTCAATATTATATATTAGTTTTAAAAAGGAAAGTAATAATTAGTTACCAATTTACAAGATCATTTGAAACAACATTATTGAAAATATTTTAATTGTAATTGTGTGAGTACTTGATTTTACTGCCGATTTTTTTATTAATTTAAAATGAACAGAAGTAATTTATATTGATATTTTTTTTTTAGCAAGTAAAATTTAAAAATGTTTATAATGGTATGAATTTTAGGTCTTAGACATTAAGTAGAAAAGGTCCTATCAATTTAATTTTGCTGTGAATGATTTATGCCTATTTTATAAAGTATGTAGAAGGATGGGAAAGTCAAAAGATCTACAGAATTTTAAAGTACTTTTTTATTATAAAGCAAAAATTATATATATATATATCTATATATATATATAACAGTGTGTATATATAATACTTTAGGACGGAATACATTAGGGTATTAGTTAATATTAGATTGTAAACACAGGTAATATATATATTAGGTTTTCAAATAATAGTGTTATATGTACTTTGCTTATTACTATTAAATATAATATATTTAAATACATAAAATGTCAAACTACTTTCGTAAATGCTCATATATGGAATACAATAAGTACTTTAACAGCCTTCTTTCTATATAATTCATCCTGGCAGCCCTTACTTTTACTTTTCATGATTTGTTAAACGTATTTTGTTCAGTTTTCTTTTAAATAAATTACAGATAACAAACTTAGTAATACAATAAACTATATCAGATCTACAAAGAAGTTCAGAGAATGTTTTAAAGTTACATAATGAACTTAAGAAACATATTTATTTTTTCTAAGACAATTCCTTAAGCTATATTTATTTTTACAATCATGTCTTCTTAGTTTATTGTATTACTTATGTCAAAAAAATAACTTTTATAAAATACTGATATGTCAATTACAAAACATCACAACTACAGAAACAGTAAAAATTACAAGGAATAAAACGTTTCAGTGATACAAAGCTGCTGCATAATACAGTAAAGCATGCAATATCATATAAATATAGATATGTTTATAAAAGTTTTCAGTTTTTCCATATCAAAGTGTATCACTGCTTCTTCCTAACTTTTCATTAAGATGAATGGGAATAATAGAATCATTTTTATGAGCTAATTGTACTATATCAATCATAATGTACATACTTCTGTGGTTAAAGATATTTTCAACAATAAAACGATTTTATAGTACTTAAAAACTTAATCAATAGGAATGAATGTAAACTTGAATAGCCTTTTTTAATGTATTATTAAAGGCACTATGGCAAGTAGGAAATACTATCTTAGAGATTTTATATACTTTCAATTACGAATTCTAAGTAATATGTGAAGTTTGTTCAATTATGCATAAATATACAATCAAGCACGTATTGGAAACATAATTCTATGTTCAAATTTTTGCAGAAGCACCACAGATCTTTTTACTTTGTATGTTCTTATCCACACTGACAAGGTGCAAAGACATTTCTCTCTCTGTAAAATTTAACTATTCTACTTAACAATAAATGCAGAACACAATTGAATAACATGGCAGAATAAAATAAAAAATGCATAAACATAAAAAAATATTTCTGCATAATTACCGAGTTCGAAGGAATGTTGTAATAAGATAAATGAGAAAAAATAGCACTCTCGAGTACGTATTACTTTTACAACGTTTAGGAGTACTTACGGCGTTAATACGTAATATTAAGTATACGATTTTATCAAAGTTGTTCCGAGTATATAATCTCGTCATAAAACTCACAGAATGAAATTACTTCATATTAAAAATATTAAAAATTTTAAATGTATATAAATGCTTCATTGGCCCCGTGAAAATGTAAAATAATTTTTCACTATACTGTATTGTTCGGTTTTTATTAGGCAATGCAATTTTGTAGGCACTTTAAATAGCTTACGGAAGACGTGATTTACTACATTCCTCGATACTTTTTAGAAGCATTATTCACCTTTTCCACATATATTGTTGTTTCATAAATAATTATTTTAAAGCTGAGTCGTGATTACTGTCTTCCTCGTAATTACAGTATGTTTTATTGGTGTTTGATCTATCGGTGTGGTTTGTGATGGATCAGCAACTAACCAAGGACTGATATCAGAAACTGCTGTACTGTCATCCTAAACACAAAAAATATATCACAAATCATTTATGTAATCCATCTTATGAAGTCGGTACAAAATTTTAGCTATCTTTAATATTAGAAAAATACATTACAGATGTGAATGATTAAGATGTGTACAAATTACACAAACTCAACAGAAGCATTGTTTACAAGTTACATGAACGCAACATAATTTATATTGCAATAGCTAACTAATAAGCATGAAGAATAAACCACACCTTATGAGTAAGAGTTGTAGTAGTTGTTTGTATTTCTTCAGTTTTCACAACTCTTGCTCCATTTTTTTCGGTATCTCCTTCAGTTTTCTTTTCAGTAGTAGATTGTACTTCTTTGAAGGGATTAAGCAACCCCAAAAACGGATTTGAATCTATAAACGGATTCGTGTTCGCTTTCTTCTCTTCATCAGTTTTTGTATCTTCTTCTACATTATCAGTAGAACTAGTAATAATTTCGTTGCTGCTATCATTAGTAAACGGATTGAATGGATTCTGAGACTGATTTGAAACTTTAGGATTTAGCTGTGTGGTCTTTTGTTCAATTTGTCCCCAACTGTCTAAAGAGAAATGCGTTACTGTCACATTATCCTCTGCAGATGGATTTGTCACCGTAGCTCCGCTTACAGAAAGTGTCAATTTATCTCCTCCCTACAGAGTGAACAATGCAAAAAAGCAAACAAATTACAACTAAAGCCTAGAAGCTCAAACGATAGAACAAATATTGATCATAGGGATACTTGAACATTACAGACCCTACGTCAAACGCAACACAACATTTTTAATATGTACACACGCAATGATAATGCAAAATAGTTTCATTAAATGATGTGTATATAACATGATAACAAAAGTGACGGAACATATTTCTACTTCAATGGACTGGAACCGAAAATTATTGAAATCGATTATTTAGCATTATTTTCTTACCACAGACACAATTGTTGCTGCATCAGTATGCTGATTATTTTTCGTAACAACTGTTGGTGCATCCGTGGAAGTAATTGAAACCAAATTAGAATTCTTGCCTTGCTCAAGAGACTTTGCTTTCAAGATATTGCATTTCAGAGATTCTGGAGGAATAGGTGTACGAGGGGGCAGTGATGAGGTACCACCAACTTGATTATTTGGCACCAATGACGTTTGATTAGTCATATTTTCAATGATTAAACTAGTCTTTACTGGTTCCGACTCTTTTTCAGTGGCGGCGACTGTCGTTTGGTTTCTAGGTTCCAAAGGCTGTTGATCTTTGGCAAGTGATTTTAACAAAGAATCCACCAAAGGGGAAGATGTAGCATGTACACTAGAATCTGAGGACTTTGTACTGCACTGACTCGATTGGCGCTGCAAAGGTTCTTCTTCGACTAAAAGTGACAATATTTTTATGATAATTACTGTATGAACATGTGAATAAAATAATATATTTACCAGCAGGCGGTGCAGGCTGTTGCGGCGGTGGTGGTGGTGGTGGTTGTTCAGTTTGTTGCCGTTGGCGTTCCCTCAAAACATGACTCTGTCGACGAGCGTATCTCTGACTTGGACGTCTCTCAAATTGCACAGTTCTACGAGCACGGTTTAACTGAGTCGTTTGAAATTCAGTCTTTCCGCTGTAACGAAAACGTGAACCCATCCGGAAGAAATTTTGACGTCCACTAGCACCTTTAACGGGAGCACGCAATCGAAAGAATGCATGATGTTCTACAGCACACTTCCATAAATGCTTACAAGCCTTTTCATTTACCAATCTGAATACAAACGTATGTTCTTGTTCTCCTCTACCTTCATCATCTTCTTCTACTACAACCAATGTTAATTTTTTCTTTTTAAAATCTAAACGACCAATCTTAGGCCAAAAGAATAAACCTATCTTTTGTGTTCCTTCAAAAACTAAGATTCCAGTTGGGGTTAATCCAAGCGAATATTCACATGCATCCTTTCCAAGAACAGTATGCATGTCAACACCGTACATGTCTAGCCATTTAGCTTTACTAAGATAAGTTGATTCAGCTTGTGCTGGACTTAGTCCAGAACACTTGGCATATTCTTCAAGTATTTCAAGTTCCATTTGCTCTGTTTGACCAGGAACGAATCTAAATTCAGATACTGTAGCTGCACTGTGAATGGAAGGATCATAATCTCCAAGTTCAGCTGAAAATATGTAATAACATAGTTAAATATTTATTATAAACTTGTGCCCGTTTTATATTATTTATTGTAAGTCTAAACTGCTTACATTGTAGAGCCAAAGCAGCTAACTGTACGGCAACCTGGTGGGGGCAGTGAAGTTTTCCATCCAAAACATCTTGTTTCAGTTGCAAAAAGAACTGATACCTTGTTAATTCTTCACGCAATGTATTAGGCTCCGATGAATAAAACTTTACCTTAAGACGTAAGGTATATGGTGGACCAACTATACAAAATTTCATTCATTCATTAACAAACAGTAAATTATAATTTATAGGAATATATAAACAAAATTTTATAAGCGTACTTTTTACTTGTTTTTTTATAGGCTTAGTTGGATCCAGCCAATGTTGAACATTATTACTGTCTGTATATTGCAAACCAAAATAATCTTTCTCTATTAAATCTAAGCTATAAAATACTTGTTCATACAAATCACTGGCTAATGCCTTTTTCTGCAATGTAAAAGCATTTAAAAGATAAGTGAATTTGTTTGCCATGTATAACTATGAATGGTAATACTTAAGGATTGATATTTGATAAAACTGTTGTACTTACTGACAGTTCAATAGGCAGATCCGTGCCATCAAGCAAAACAACTCTGCACTGAACAACATTTTTATTGCTCAGCAGTCGCTGATTTTTAATCTGGGATGACGTAGTTTGTCCACTGACACTACGACCCCGACGTCGTGATAAAAACCTTAACATTTTATTTGACATACGTTAAAAAACTTGCTGCTTTGTGACGTCTGGCCGACGTTGGGCCTTCGGCGTACACGCCATTCATTGAGATATAAAAAGGCCACCAAAACGCCTCGGAGCTACTCCACCTCCCAATGTAGTACCCGACATGACCACGAGACGCCGCAGAATTACTTCACTATCTTCGTCGTTACTTAGATGGCGTTATTTACAGTTCCTAATGTATCGGTATTATAACTACTATACCCTGCCATTTAAAATAATATTATTGTATATCTAAGTATGCATTTCTATTAATATTAACATAAATTTATTGAGTTTTGATTTGGCTACTATAAAATTAATTGCATTATTGACTACTTTCGGAAAGAAACAATCACATTGGTTTAAGGAATTTGAAATACTATTGAAACAATTAATCATTTCTTGTAATAATAAATAAGCTAATAAATAAATGTGTAACAAAATCAGTGAATTTATTATTATTCCTGACCTATTATCATAATTCTTAGTAGGTGTTCACAGACTGACTGTTTAAAATATTACGAAGGAAAGCAGGATTTTGACAGTAAACCTCCTTTTACGTTTTGTTAACCCGTTATCAGGAGGTATCATCGAACCTGTCGGTTGTTCCACCATGTTATGAATCTTTCGTGCCACCTCTTCGTACACCCTACTATCCTGATACTTCTGGGCTCCTGGTATCCTGATACCAGGAGTAGCTATCGGTTCCCGCCAATTCTCAGTTCGTTCACTGCGCACGCTTCAGCGCTGGTCACACTGCGCATAATTGTGCGACGGTCACACTGCGCACTGTTCTGCGCAGAGTACAGTTTCCCGCCTTTTTTCATCGCACATACTACTCGCAGATTGAACGTGCCACCTCCTCGCATATCATACTTTCCTGATACTCCTGTGCTCCTAGTAGCCGAAAAATATAACAGGAGTAGGTCGCCCGCAACCAGCGGTTTCGTGCCACCTCTTTACGAGATCTATTAACCCACTGTCAGACGGAGAATCCAGAACCGAATTTAGACGCGTTTAAAGCATTTTACACACTAATTCTTATGTTAATTTCTCGTGAAGCTAGTTATGTTCTTTATAATTACAGATGTAATATATGTTGCTTGAAAAGGTTTTTAAATAAAGAGTCGGACTATTCTTTTTGTTTAACAATTATTAAGACATTTTTTCGTGTGTACAAATTCTAAAAATTGCAATAATGTAACAATATACATACATACATATGTACATAACATGATAATATAAAATAATATAATGTTCCTGCAATAGAGGCAATATTTTACAAATTTAACTTATAAATATAAGGTGTACATTCATTAACAATAGAATTTAATTTTCTCTTAGCATCTAGGTCGCTTTTTACCATTTCAATTCGCAAATATATACTATTATCATTAATATATTATGACATTATTCTCTTCAAATCCTTTCCTGTTGCTCTGTTATCCAAATAATAACTTTGTATGTTGCAAAGTGAGAGCGAACGTTTACTTGATGTAACAAAAATTAAAGTCCCACATAATTAACATGCTACACAACCACTTAGTTTCCGTGATCAAATGAGTGCAGCGCTTACAAAGTATTCCTTACCATATAACTAAAAGCAAATTCCTTGAGCTCACGAATCGCGCATTTTGCAACATATGATAAGTTAGCATCATTGGTGCAGCAGCCGGTAAATCATTACCATCAGCGTGCAGTCGGTAAGTAGTTAACATCGTTGGTGCGGCAGCCGGTAAATCATTACCATCAGCGTGCAGTCGGTAAGTAGTTAGCAGTGTTGTTGCGGCAGTCGGTAAATCATTATCATCACCATGCAATTGGTAGGTAATTATCATCAATATACGGTCGCGAATAACAACTGTGAATAACTGATAATTATTAAATATTAATAGCTTAATCATTATTCAAAACCATTAAACACCATAGTCTGAACGTTGCTGCCTTATCCGCCTACTGCGCATTCTTGTGCGCTGGTCACACTGCGCATAGTTGTGCGCTGGTCACACTGCGCATAGTTGTGCGCTGGTCACACTGCGCATAGTTGTGCGCCGGTCACACTGCGCATAGTTCTGCGCCGATCACTTTTTCCCGCCTTTTCACAAGATTCCGTGCCACCTCCTATGGTATTCTACGGCCCTGCTACCAGGAGAGCATTTTGAGCCAATGTAATCATATACCTGACGATACGAAATTAAACATGGCGTCGATGATTCTTAGCTTCAGGAGACTATACGAATATTAATAATTAATCGAATAAATATTTAAATGAAAATTACGAAAAAATTGGGGACTGTAGTTTAAACCCTCCTCTTCCTCTTCCAATCCTAAAGTGTCATAAATTGTTACTGTATGCGATAAAATTAATAAAGGTCGAACGATGTGGTAGAATCTAGCATTGTGTCGCGTGAAAAAATGATTAATAATTAAATAATAACAATGAAAATTTGCACGAAAATAACGTTAAATGATTCTACGATAATCATTCTTTAAGAATAAATTGTAAAAGTTCAATTATTAATTGCGGTATACGCATAATTAATTATTGTTCCGATAGTCGTACAGTCTATAGAAATTGGCGGGAAAGTCATGATTTTGTCGGATACCTCCTCGCGTATTCTGCTATCCGGCTACCAGGAGTAATTTTCGGATTCACCGGTTTCCCCCACCATGCTACCTTACCTATCCATTGCAGAGAACACAGCATATTCGTGCCACCTCTTCGCACATTCTATTATCCTGTTACTTATGACGCCCTGATATCAAAGGAGTATAAGCAAAGTTGGTGGCACAAATTCTATGCTTTTGCATAAGCTCTTCGACTCTCCTGTTATCTTGCTAACATGGGAGCAATTTGAGCACATGTAATATATTTGACGATGTAAGATAGACGTTTTATGATGTGTTCCCCTTACGAAGAATATCGATTTCGGCGAATTAACGAAATAATAGGTAATAACAGCCCGTCACTTATGCATTATATCTGAGTATTATAAATATAGAAATCTAAATATCGATTTATAACCTTTTTGTTATCATATTTCCCTAATAGAACATCTACACTTTCGGCCCGACTCTTATTCATAGTACTTACGTTTCGTTGTTGTTTTCTTGAAGAATGATTAATAGAGTGTTAAATAAATTGTCGCAGCTTTTTTATTTGTTTTATACATTTATTGAAATTTCTTTTATGTGTACCAGTTACAATTAATGCGTACTATCTTTACTTAATTATTTCATTATTTTACAATGAAGTAAGTACATTCTATTATTATTCTACCTTTTTGTTCTATTTTCTGCTTTATTGTTCGTACTCTGGTATTCGTAATATTGAGGTTGTGGTTCATAGTCCCTTTTCTTGTCGTGCAACGTGAAATATATGTATTGCTCTCTTTACCTATAGCATAGACTAAACTATAATCATTGCTTACGTGAAATGTAAAACTCTCATCACTTCATGTCCTTTGTTCAGCTATTCTGTTTACATAAACGTAACGGCTAATGTGACCAGTTTGCGTTTCACCATTGATAGCTTCAGTTTGTAGTTTTTTAGATGTGTATTAGATGAAACCAAATGCACACTATTCAAGAGGGTTTTCTTACGGTTTAAATATATGAGAAAATTATGGCCAATATTAATCTTCAGATGGTAAATTTAAATATTTCGTATTCCTAATTTTCTGCCAATTATTCTATACTATGTATTAATATTTTGAATTAGGAGGAAGCAACAGAGCATGCTACAGAGTATCAACAAAATTATTACGAACTTCTCCCTGACTGGTTAGAATATAATCATAGTAATTATGAATTTATAAGACATCAAGTTGGATATGCACTTTTTGGATATTCAAAGATTGAAGAAAGTAACCAATCAACTGTTTGCAAAGCCTCAACTGTAGACAATTATCAGAGCACTGACATATTTGGTAGAATAATATATGATAAAAAATCATGTAAAATTATTGACAAAATATATCAACAAATAATCCAGCATGGGAGAAACATAGATAGCAATTATTATATTGGAATTATATATAACTTAATAGTATTACATCAAAAGACACAAATGAAAACAAAAGAGGCTGGCGACAAATTAAATACAGAAATGAATCAGATATGTGCAATACCAGTGTTTAAAGTTATGAAAGATACAGATAATGTATGGTACATCGATAATGAAGGCAGAATATATAAAGACTGGCAAGATTATCTGAAAAATAATATGTTACCGAAGTGTACTATGGTTTTACCCAAGAATGGGGTTTATCAATATAACCCACGCTATGAAGTAACTGAGTATTCTTCGCGTGTATGGGTCGAAATATTGGACTCACCTGCTTGCACAATTAAAAAATCAGTTCTTTCCGCTCTTGATGTTGCTGCCAACACATTATCTTTAAGTGCGGGCATTGGATTGGGTGTTGCTACATTTATGACACCAGTTGGTCCAGCATTATTGACTGCAGGTACAAGCTGCTTCCTGTTTCTTCTGAATTGGTTAAAGTTTAGCAGATTTTATAACAGCTGCTTCCTATTTTTAGGTCTTGTTGCTACTGGCATTAGTGGAACATGGAGTATTGCTAGAAGCTCACGAAAATTAGTAGATTTTGCAAAACATAAACAATCTATCAGTCCTCTGAATAAAAATGCATTTCCTGCATGGCTGGACGTGAGTAGTTCAGTATTAGGATTAGGAGCTAGCGGAGGAACTATGCTTTTATCCAAAGCCGCAAAAACTGTTGCACAAGGCAAGACTATAAGCAATGTTGCTAAAGTAGCACATGATTCAGTAGTAGTAAGTAATTTAACTGTTCGCGGAGTCGGTATAGTATACGATGGTTATTGTATAATCGACAAGTACAAAGAAGGGAAGAAAATTGATTTTGCTGATGTAAGCGTCTTTATTTCTCACGTGTTATTTTTCAGTAACACTGTGATCAATACTACACTAGCTAACGAACTTGTAGGAAGATGGCAGGGTGGTATTTTTGAAAAGTTCAAAAATGCTTTACGTTTCAATCGTTTAAAAGAGGAATTTAATAAGGTCATAAACTTTAACAGTTCAAAACAAAACAATTCAAAGGGTATCACGTATGTCCTTAGAAATGCTGTCAGCTCGGATGAGTTTCTGAATAGTTTGCGCAGAACGAACTGGAACCCGAAATTTCATGTAACATATGAGGGTGATAATGTTATTATAAATAACATGAAATTATTAGATCCTATGGTATTTATGAGACATTTGGTGACAGTTGGTGCGGTAGGACTAAATTTAATTCAGTCAGGTATATTGGATGATATAGGAGATACAAATGAGAATGTATTTATTAAACTAAAAGTCGTGCTTAAGCGTTTGTTACAAAAATTCTACTCGGACAAGGTAGAAACAGAAAAGTCTCTCTGTGTTGATAATTTTGATAACGTGTTAATCGAAATGAAAAATGTAACCAATGCAAAAGATATTCTAATCAAGATGTTCAAAGTTTCCAGGATCGTGTTAACTCGTTCTAACAGTCCAGAAGAATTTTTGCACGAAATGCTTTATTTCTTATGGACATACTGTAAATTAACTATAAAACAGCAAATTACGAACAATAGCTGCAATATCAGAAGTTCCATATGCGATTTATTATCTAAGATAGCAACATGTTTGTATGACTATGTTGATGCGATAGGTGATGATTTATTTACGGCTTTTTATACGTACATCTCGAGCAATGAAAGGGCGCAAATATCTGGTTAAACGATGTACATATTATCGAACATTTTCAAGTTAGGAAATACAAGAAACATCGTAGATTAGAAAAATAAATATTTTATGACGAATAACAATATGATTAAAATAACTTAAGCGTACTGTAAGGAAATCAAAAGGCTGTCTAAGATATATTTTATATTTGTAAATTGTATCGTAGATATTTATCTGCTCGCTAATTAGAAAATAAAAACGTTGCGTTGCACAGAAGTGAAGGCATTCATTTATTTTTCGTTTCTCCCAAATATTTTGGATACATCTCACACAAATATATACAGACGATACTGAGCACATTTACAATTTCTTTCTTTCTGAATCATTGGTCACGTTTATCGTTTATAAAGACACATCCACAAAGCTAGCGTTACACAACAGTCGTCGATTAAAGGAGCGTGAACGACGACCCATGAGTATCGTGGTGCGTTTTCTCGAAAATAAATTAGACCTAAACTAATTTACCCGAATAAATAAGAATAAAATCGCTCGGAGAGTATTGATTCATCGTTTGTCCTTTGGCAAACGACGATAATACTGACCCACCAATTAAAAACGTACGGTTTCGACCGAAATAATTTATTAACGAGTTATTTATAAATACGAAGTGAAATGCTATAAATACATAATATTAATGGTTTCAATTTTTATCTACAAAAATGTCGTCCATGAGTACTTAGGTACACGAGCAATCAAATTGTAATAATTCATTTAATATTTCGTCGTACGACAGGCATAACCAAGTGGTAGCTTGCGAAGCAACATTCGGATTACCAACCTTAACCTTTTATAGAGGGTAATTAACCCGTCGTGGGAGGCACAAAAAATACTAAACTCCCAAATTGTCAAATTTTCAAATTCCTCAATTTCCCAAATCCTTAAATTTCCAAATACCTACAATGCCAACTTACAAATTTCTACATTTGAAAATCTGAAGATGCAATCGGTCGATAATAGAAGCGATTGTAATACAAGGAGAGCCGATCAGCATGGTTATTACTTGGTGACGCCTGTCTTATGTGAATCATAACACTCGATATCTTATCGTCAATAATTTATAATAATTAATAATCAATATCACGTACACGGCTGTATAAACGCATTAATCGGCTCTCTCTCTCTCTCTCTCTCTCTCTCTCTCTTAAATGAGTACGTAGCTCGCTAGCTTTCTTAACAACGATTAATAATTAATTACAGCTTAATGAAGTTCACTCAAAACTGTTTCTGGTCTAACGTGACGATTATAATCGCATAATCGGGAAAATCGTTTCTCCGTGTGCGTTCGAAGAAAGAAAAATAAAATATTTCGTTCTGTCGGGACTGTTGCACCTCGTGCTTTATCAATTATGTACAAATATATCACGAACGTAGAAAAACACGATAATGAAAGGTGCAGAGAAAAAAAATAGAGAAGCTTCATCGAGATCGGAGCTTGATTATAACGCATGTGCGATTAGAAAAAAAGGGTAAACGCAGAATGTATACGTATATTTCATTCTCATCGCCGACCCTTACGTTTTAAAACTAATTCTCGTAACTTGGTCGTCGACATAATCGTTCTCTTGCTCGCAAAGATTTCGCCGATCGTTAAATATATTCCGTTTTGCCGCGATCGCTCTCGAGATACAATGACTGGAATGTACGAGTATGGTTCGAGAAGTTCGTCAAAAGGCGGATTCGGAAGCCCGTTGTAAGCTTCTCCCGATTGGCAATAAGTCAATAAACGGACGCGAATACGTATCACGTTTATAATCGTCAGTCTGTTGTCTTTTGTTACGCGGATTATCATGTTCGAGTACATCGCACTTGGGCAACATTCAGAATAAACGTCTCATACTCTTGTCGATGTCGGCTGAATACTGGAAAATCCGTTTTGAATACGGCAGCTT
This sequence comes from Coelioxys conoideus, assembly GCA_947623535.1. Classification (NCBI taxonomy): domain Eukaryota; kingdom Metazoa; phylum Arthropoda; class Insecta; order Hymenoptera; family Megachilidae; genus Coelioxys; species Coelioxys conoideus. Next base: position 4,434,139 of record OX392450.1, read on the forward strand.
CTTACGGATGTTTGTTGCGTGATATTCAAACAAATTTCGTAAACATTAAGTGTTTAACTCTTTCAATAATTTTAACATCGGTCAAATCTAATTGCGTGCAATTTAGGTTCTTTGCAGTTTAAAAAAAGTAGTTTAATTTGAGAGTGTCAAACACGTTTGTAGAGTGCCAGAAGTAGCCCTTCAGCTCAGGAGAGCTTAGGGAGAGCCTGGACACAACATGAAATCAAGTTTCAACGGATACAGTGAACAAAAAAAGAAAGAGAAGTCAATTGTTCCCCTAATTATCTTACAACTATGAGAACCCAGATAGCATAATTCTGAACGTCCCTCAAAATATCTAACATAACATTTTGAATGAATACAATATCTGACCAAGTGTATTTCTCGAACGACAATTTCTCAAGCTGTTTCAAAGAATACATTCACGGTGACAGGGTCAACGTTCGCAGTCGAATCTCTGTCAATAAATTCGCTATAAAACTAGAGTGTCTAACTCCAGCCATCGTTTCGTAGCATCGGATCACAATTGATTGCAACCTATCAATCCTTAAACGTGACACGTTTAACGCAAGGTCACTACGAACGACAATTTCTCAAGCTGTCTCAAAGAATACATTCACGATGAAAGGGTTGACGCTCGCATTCTCTGTCACAAATTCGCTATAAAACTAGAGTGTCTAACTCCTGTCGCCGCACAAACAAGACCGATCGCAACGATCTCGCAATTTATCAACCCTTAAACGTGTCACGCAAGATCACCGGTGCATCTCTGGCGATCGTTGGACCAGCTAAGCCAGGTAAGTTCTAGGATTCGACTTGGTGTTCCCCGAGTCGTCCTTGGTGGTACAGGACCACGCCTCCTCGGCCAGGCTGCCGTATCTCTGGACGCCCGGGAAGGGTGGTCCCGTACTTTGCGGCGAGTAATAGCCGCCCTTCAGCTGATAATAGTTGCCGGTCTGATATTGATACTGATCGCTGGTGAGAACGTTGCTGTAGCCCGAGTACGAGCTATACTGCGAAGGCGAGTACGACGACGGGTATCCTCGTTCGCTCAGGCTTCGGTAAGGCCCCGGGTGTTGGGGCCTACCCTCCTGTCAGACGGGCGTGCTGACGGCGGCGCTGGTTATGTAATCGATGTCCCCTATGCTCTTCACACGACGATGCCTCTTGTTTCCGGTGATGGGACGCGGCGGAAGCTGCGGGGGCGGCGGCGAGTTGCTCCGGGCGCTGCTCATGTACTGGCTGGCCAAACTTCCGGTGTCCGACGACGACGACGGTGACGCCTTCTCGCTCCTGGATCGTAGACCGAACGCCCGACTCAACGATCCCTGGGGAAACAGGATTAACCGAGTTAGTGCTTGTCGATACGCGTCTGACGGGATTTCGCGAATCTCCCTCGAGGTGATCCTAATAGCCACCTGAGATTGTATAGTTCGCGAAATCTAGTTTACTATTCTACGAGTTTCCGAGTGTCGGTGCTTCCCGGTGGTGGACCTTTGCGGAGGGTCAACCCTTTGCTCTCGAGAGAGGATTCACATTCGCCGTTTATGGTTGCGTGTTAAATCGGATAGAATTTAGTATCTTAGAATATTCGATGTATTGAACGACTGGGAAGGACGTCTGTGCGTTTCAACGATCGCTTCACGGAAAAATAACTGGGTGTGCAATATGTTGGTCCAATTGGCCCTTAATTATGATTACGGACCCAGGACTATTTCTGACAGAGCTAAGGTATTCTTTATTAGAATCTCAGTGACTCTCGACACAAAGATTGGTCATTGAAACAATGGCTGTGTAAGATAGGGCGTTTTAAAAAAAGACAGTATATTATGCGCTTAAAAAATTGATAGATTAAGTGTAATTCGATCACAACCGACACTCGGAAGCTTCGACTACTGGTAACCCGAATAGTAAGTGTCTCAGGATTCGATGAGAACTAAAAAGTGTGAGGTGAGCTAATTTTTCGGTCGGATGTGACGAAGCTAAGGATGCACGTGCAGCCATACAATGAAAAACTTCCGCATTCAAGATACACAAAGCATGATTTTATAAAACGAAAAAAAGGCTACGTCGGAAAGAAAAATAAGTTGCGAAAGATGAATCAAAAGTGAAATGAGAATTGGCTAAGGGGAATTTCAGAAGTCTCTTACTGTTAAAATTCGTAAAATATAAAATAAGATAGAAACTCGAAAGAAAGAAACAAACAAAAGTTTGTGTTGCAACGCGTAATACAGGGTAAATCAGCGAGAATTAAAGTAAAAATCATGGCACGCAAATAGATTATGGGCGCATACCTGTGAGCTCTTCCACGACAACTATTAAAGGACGAAACAAGGAAGATTAAGAACCCACGCCGTGAATTCCACATTGAAATCATCAGTTTATATTTACAATAATGGCTCGTTATAATTGTGTTAAGGTTTGCTAATAAAAAAAAAAAAATAAAAAAAAAAAACAACAACAAAAAAAATCGAGCGATTGCACTCCGATTTTTTTTTTCTTTCTCATTCTTTCGTTTCTTTTTATTTCTCTTAATGCAATTGTGCTCAACTACGATAATGTACCCTTGAAAATAGGACACTCTGATTAACATACATGAAAAGGAGAGACGCGGTAACTGATCTGTTGCTTCATCTATGTACAGTGTTTACAGTGTGGCGGCGATACAATCAGCCTTCGAACGAGAATTTCATTATTTAATTAGCAGTCGAGGATAAGTAGGATTCGCGACGTTTCACTCGTAATTCATCAAACTTCGTTTCATTCCTACTTTTTAAATGCGAGATTCTCAAAATTATCTATATTTAAACATTGACTGCCGCTGAGAGCGATTCTTGCGATTCTTATTAAAATTTAGAAAACGAACGTTTTAAGAGGAATTTTATTAAATGGAATAAATAGGATAAGTCCTCGGGTTAGCGCAATCGAAAGAAATTAACGAAATTATATAGATTCTTGTTATTATTCGTTCAATAGTAAAGAGTGATATCGATGGGATTTGAATCTGCGGCTATATTGGCGGTGTGCCGCCATTGCGGCGCATGCGCAAAGTCAGCGTCGCGCGAAATTTCAAAAAGGAGACTCTTTCAAATCCCTCCGTGGCAATTTTAAGAACGTGCCGCTACTTCATCTGACCGGAACGATTCTATGAAAACGAAACAAGGAACGTGCCATTTTGTCGTTCGATGAATTACGGCTCGAAAAACTCGAATTTTATCGTGTAAATTCGACTAAGTTAAGCTCATGTTTCCGATGCGAATATCGCGAGATAGAGTGTCGATTCGTAAGAGTTTCTACGGGATACACGCTGCGAATCGTTTACAAGTTTTACAAATAGACTATCAAGTACAGGGAGGGGATGTTTCATTGTGTTTCTACGATAACAGGCGAATGCCGTTCATTCTTTCCGTGAAAATTCCATTCAAGACTCCCGGCGAACGAATTTGTTTCTCGCGCTCGTCGTACAAACGACGAAAATTCGTGATTCTCGCCCGAAATATCGCGAGAAGAAGCCTCCGTTTGTTTCATTTTCGAGGTCCGTACGATCGAGATCGAGATCCATGAATATCGTCTGAATTTCAACGGAGTGTACTCACGAAATAAATTCACGAATTGCGCGAATAAACGTCGACGAACAACGAGACACTTTGCTAAAATTCAGACAATAGATCGTCACGAGGAGACATACGTTGTTTCACGACGCGAAACGATGTCTCCTCGATCCTGAAGAATGTTCTAAAGTATAGCCGTGAATATCTACGACGTTTCTATCGAGATTGAAACACGTAAGGTTCACATGGGTTGCTCGGACACTTTGGAAAAATATCAGTCACTTTTGAAGACGTTCGTAATTGAAGATCTTCTAGACTTGTCTACTTGCGATACGAATAAATGGAAAGAAATTTTTACGAAATTAACCCCGGAGATTCGAAAGGTTAGGTCGAGCTGTTAGGTCACCTCGAGGGAAAGTCATTTTTCACTTATCTACAGATGTTATTTTCACTTATCTGTGTATTCAATTTAATTATTCTCGTTAATGCAGTACATATTAAATTTGTAGAACGAACAGGTGTTAACGAACAAAAATGGCTACAATATCTTGATCGTTCTTCATAATTAAACACTATTTCTTAACGTATAAAGAGACCAAAGAAACGCGAGTATCTTTCGACCTCTCGGAGTTCCAGGGTTAACGAAACTTTATAATAATTAACCTCGTAATAATTAACGCGAAAGAAATTAATGTCGCAACAAAAGCAATCGATCGTTTTCCTTACGCGTTCATTTGAAGAACGTTCCCAAAGTTTCCGCGTGAATGCTTGCTAGTTTATAGATCTCTCGTGAAATGGAAAGAAAGCTGTTTCATTTGATATAATAATTAACAGTTGCTGGATTCAGCGAGGAAACTTTGAGGTGGTGCGTTTTGAACGAACGCAAACTGAATAGTTAAAAAAAAGAAGAGACCGTTTTATTTGACGACGATAGAGCGATTCATACACGCAATGCGAAAGAAAGGATAAACAAATACAGATATATAGATACATATACGTATATATAAATATATACATATATACCGAACCTTTTTCAAGTAAAGAAGGCTGCAGGTCTGCGACGATCCACAGGATGCAGGGACAATGATTAACGTTAGGTCGAGCTCATAGCTCACAGCTTTTAATCCTTATCGTGGTCAAATTCGATTATATTGCAAATACAGACACGCTTTTTACAAACGATATTAATTAAATATCGTTACTGTAAATTATTGTAATTTCTCCCTTTCCTGTTATTCATTTTTTATACTTGAACATTGAGCTTGTTTCGAGTTACATCATCAACTGGAATGTTTATACGTTCAAGTACTTGATTGTCCACATACCCAAACAGGAGGATGTTCAACGATTCAAATTTTAGTACCTACACTCAATGCATTTCAATATTTCAATATTTCAGTATTTCATATTGCAACATTTCAATATTTTATACCGCAATATTTTAATATTTAAACGACATTTCAATATATCGTGTCCCATCTGCACGGTAAAACCGTGCACTGTGTCGCTGAATCTGCAAAATTCGAATCGTTCTCGATAAGGATTAAACTCGATCAGGGCAATAATCGTAACGGGGAGTTCATTTTTTTTTTTTTTTTTATAGAATGCTGTTCGAGCGTCCTTACCTAAGCGATGCCATGCAATCGTGCCAATAAAAAAATTAATCGAAACAAAGAAGTCAATATGTACAACTAAAGTAACGAGAAATTAACATGACGGCACTTATGAAATGTGCGTAATCGAACAAATTTTTGGTTCAATGATTGCTCGAATTATTCTACTTTTTCGACGAGTGAAGCGTTCAACGTTGCACGTTTAATAAAATCGCGATGTAAGTCGAGCAATTATTGCAAATAATTTGTGAGGCGTGTTTATGCAACAATGATTGTCAACGATGACTTTCATCGAACTTTTATATTCGACAAATGTTATGAAAAAAATGAAAAAAATTTATCGAATCTTTGTATTCGACAAATGCTGACAAACGCGATTAAAGGTTGGTAATTTTTGCCACGAAAGTCACCTGTGACGCGAATAACAGTGACAATCACGATGATTTTCAAGGCAGACTGCTTCCTCTTTGATTTATGTCAACTTGACGAGATTCAGAGACACGAAGGTTCGGAACTTTTGTGTCGGCATTTTGTACAAGCGAATTTCTCATTCTTGCAGAGACACTGACCTGTCTCCAGTTCATTTAGCAATACCGAGTCAGCATTCTCTTTCGCTGTTACTACCAAACGTACGTGTTTCTTGCAAAACATGTAGGTCAAGGAGGTTCTTTCGAGGCGTCGAGACAATTTTATAACATAATTTAGTTAATTCAGATCTTGACAATTGAATAATTTAATTTAATTAATTTAGACCTTCGCAATTTAATAATTTAACCTAGCCAGTTAAGATCTGATGAACCCAATAATTTAATCGAGTCAGTTCAGTTCTGATGAATTTAATAATTTAATTTAGTTAATTAAGACTTTACTTATTTAGTCACATCGCTGTTTACAAAGTATTATTAGCTATGTAAAAAGTACCAGCGACTATCCATTTACAAAGCTATTTTAGAAGTATCTATTTACAAAGTACCATTTGCTGTTTAAAAAGTATCTGTCCCGCTTTCGAAACCAATTATGGAAAGGGGTGTAAAAGATCCAGAAGAAGTAATCTGCCAAGAACGGGCGAGGGTGCGTCGCACCAGCACGAGGAGGAGCAAAGTGAAAGATCGATAATAAAAATACCACCGAATTTCCGGTGCAGTGGTGAATGGACCAGAGGGTGTCTTTGAATCTATACGATACGTTACCCTGAGGCTGGATCTCCGTCTATCGACAGTTCCCGAGTGATTGGCGGTCATATGAAGGGCCGACAGGGAGCTCTGATGATGCTGAAGATGAAGGGCCCTGCTTCCACGACCGAGGCTACCGCCTGCGCTCACGGTGCTCATCGGACGACCCCCGGCTGTGCTGTTCCTCGGGACCACCTCCAGCTGACTTCTACACACACGCACACCACTCTACATGCACGCCTTTCTGCGTACACTCATCCTCACCGTTTATATCCACACACCTTGGTGACACCGCGGACACACACACGTTCGGCACGTTTTGCAGCGAACCTCTCTCCTATTTCGATTCGACTCGGTACCATTTGTTATACCACCGCTCTACTCTTTCCTAATTAGGCGACTAACATTTTGAGTGTCGTGTTTACTATTTCAGCCGATGATTACAAAAATGTGATCAGATGATTCAAATGAAATCTGATTAGACGATTTAAGTAAAGTTTCATTATATGATTCAACTAACATTTGATCACATGATTCAATTAAAATTTAATTACATGATTCAATTAAAAATTGATTACATCATTCAATTAAAATTTGATTACATGATTTAATTCAAATTTGATCATATAATGTGATTAAAACTTCATTGTTCACCAATTAAGACGATATGACATGTGACCTTTGTTAAATGCAAAATCTGATACAATATTTTTATTACAGCTATTTCTACGGCATATCTAGATATTTAGATTGTTAGCTAAACAAATTTGGTATGGCACTCAAAATGTTATGGAGGATGTGAAACTGAGTCTGTGCCTCGCGAGAGGGAGGGTGTGTTAATACACGAAGTCTGGGATGGTGTTTTCATAGTGAGATTGAGGAAATGTTTTAGTTTTGATGTATTAACTATATGAGGGGAAGAGATCACGAAAATTGTGGTTTGGTTCAATTTAATGAAATATACAAGGTGAGTCACAATGTGTCTATTTATAAGTCAATGGCCTAGTAACACGGTAGTATAATTCAATTATACACAAGCATAATTAATTATTCTATTATATCAGTATATTATACAGTATAATAGTTGTACTATTGAGTTATACTATTTTATGCTTGAAATGAATAAAGTCCCTTTTATCTTCTTGTAATGTAATATTTCCAAATCACGAGAATTATCCCTCTTTTTCATCTAGTTATATCAATGCATAGGTTCTAGTCATATAGAAAAAAAAGATACTTTATACAATTAAGTTCATATTTATATGTCTTCGCTCTTTCAACAAGTGCAAGAATGCACATTGAATATGCAAACATATATTTGTACATGTGAATCCCACCTTGTATGATCTCACCCTAATATCAGGGTCAAATTGTACGATTCGAAATGAAAATCTACAACACGAGAAAAGTACGAAAGTGATGCCCTGTGCAGGTGGGGGAGTTCGAAGTTGATATTGGCACACAAAATTGATCGTGATTCAGTTAACATCTTATCGAACAGTGGCTCGCTGCAAGTGCTCAACGATAGAACGAGATGTATCATAATAAATATCTAGTTACAACATAAATATACATACACAAGCATTTTGTGCACCATCGATATAGAAGAATGTATAATAATATGATTTACTGAACGCCACAGATGCTCAGGACTGATCGAACGGATCTACCCGGCATCGTTGGCTAAGTCAATCAGTTGGATTAAACACCGAACAATCAAAAAATGTAAATATCAAAGTTGGCAAATCAGAAAAAGATGAAAGGAATCATAATGCACGCTGGTGTGATCCGTGGTTAGATTACAATTTTTTTTTTTTTTTTTTTTTTTTTTTTTGGTGGAAAGAAACTGATATATCTTATGATCATACAAAATTATATAAAAAGATTCAACTCGAATTATATTCTCTCTCTTAGTGTAAATAATAGAACGTACAAAGATAAAGGTTTTATGAATTCATAGCGAGAGATTTTACGCGAATGTGAACGACCTGCTGTCGATGTCTGGTTAAATATAGATCACGGATTACACCAGAATTACTAATATTAACGTGTGCTGTACATAGCGCAGTGCAGTGCAGGCGGCAGCTGTGGGCTACGGCTCAGCTATGAGAGACATTACCGATGGATCCGCGATCGAGTGGACTGCAGACCCAGCGAATCGCTGCGGTGCCGAGTACAATGTTTCAATAATGATAGTAATAATGATAATTAATTCCATCGAGTATACTGCATGTTTGTATATGTACATTATGTCGAGATTGCACTCAGGGCCGGCTTAACAGTAAACATGACAACGGGCGAAACCATTTTTTGGCGAACCATCATCTTTTTTTTTCAGCGAAACTTCCTAAACGAATTGTGGTGGAAATGTTTCTAAGTTCACAAATTTTTAAACCCCGAAGTTTCTAAATTCTCGGGTTTCCAAATTCCTAAATTCGCAAATATTAAAATTGGTAGGTACTTGATCCTTTTCTAAGGTATCTCTTTCTCCCGGCACTGGTTTACAGAAATTTCGCTTTAAACATACAATGGCAATCGCGTACACAATTTTTATCGTTCGTATGATAGAAATATTTAAGGTCGTATCGATGCCCTAACGAATTGACACCCCGGGCAATTCGTTTCGCCCGTACATTTCGCCGGCTCTGACTGTACTGTACTGTATATACGTGTGTGTATTCCCGATATATCCAAGTATGGCGTGTGTATTACGGATGAGTACTTATATACTAAACCAACCGCGAGCAAACTCGACCGCATCGAAAACCAGTTCTCGTACGTCTCGCAATCGAGATTACTCGGGCCAGCATGCACAGTTACCTCTTTGCAGTCATTATCTATCTCACCATGAGTATCTGCATTGTTAAATCGGTTCGGTGCACGTATCCTGTATTGAATTAGCTAAGGTCTCTTATGATATGTACGATGTCCAATGTCAGTTTAAAACGAACCGATTCTATCTTCTGTTACTTGTTCGAATAAGGATGACAGAGAAAATGATACAGGAAGTACTGACTGCGAGTTTGGTGGATTCGATATCAATGAACATAGTGGTTTTTATGACCAAAGGAAGCGAAAGCATAGCTCGTTAAGTTAAAGAAGTCTTCCTCTATTCGAAGAAAATGCGAACGGTTCATCGTTTGATTTGTCTTTCGTCTTTCAAAAGCAGAATCGATGCCTTAATTCTAATCACGATTAAATTCTAAATTACCCTTTCTTTAATTCTTGATTATATACAGTTTCCCGATAATATAATGTTTCTATTAAAAGTGCTTCAACGGAAGCGAATATTTTGATCTTAATTAACGCTAATGCAAGTTACCTCTTTTTTTAAGCTCGCCCGATTGCTATGTACAGTCAATTAGATTATCTCCCGAATTTGAACGTCAACGAACATTTTTACGTTTCTCAATGATGGATCAAAAGTGGAAACCCTAAAAAATTGAGGCCTATCGAGTAATTTCGTACGATAACAATAATCCTATAAAGCTAAACACCGTTCACTGCAAATTCTTTCGTGGACTTGCCTGTATATCTACTAGTAACCATTGTAAAATTTCTGAAGACTAGAAGTAACGTTGTAAATAGTTATCGCGTCGTATTTTATGCGTACAAACACGGATGATATACACTTCTTTTTTTTTTTTACTTCGTGTAGATAATTGACAAGTATCTCAGCGATATATTCTCTAAAATAGCTTTTTCTATGGAACACCGTAGAAAACGATCCGTGAACTTCTCTATCGGTATGAAACAATTACTTTGTCGCTCGTATGCAAATTATATTCATCATCAAGCGATATTCCTTTAAAGTATACCGATAAGCCATAATATTAATTGTCAAATGTGTCTGTTCTGAGTCATCGAATCTACCTTAATATATATATTCGTTCCAGCCCGAAAGAGAGCATCGTTGACGAATTCACGAATGATAAGCTCACCGGAGAGCACGACGCAAGAACGAAGTTCAGATACTCTCTTTCGGGCGAGAACCGTTTAAATGAGAGCTCGAAGACGATGAATTGTGTTTTGCGACGTCGATCTCGTTTTTTGCTAACGAGGTACGACGTTTATGTCGATTAGTGAGCGTTGTCCAATGTGGCCTCTGGATGATAGTAGACTGAGTACCTTGCTGGAACGACGAGGGCTTCCAATTCGGCGGTCAGGTGTCGTCTGATCATGTGCTTAGCTGGTGGTATACCCAGGGCTGTGGCCATCGTGTCGCCGGTGAATGATGGTTCTAGCACCACGAGAGCACCATGCACGCCCGAATCTATTATGCAAATTAAATATTTCATTTATCTCTTCAACATGATTTGATCACAGAAAACTATTTCAAAATGCCACTCGTATATAACCCTTTATTAACACAGATGATATAAAATGTCAGAAAGCCTTACAGAAAACAATGACCACATTCGAAATCTATAAGTCTGACACGATTTCATGACATAAAAGTGTTACAAAACTGTACTTGCGGTATATCAATTTGAAGATAAAAGTCTAACGAAAATGACTGTGTGAAGGTTTTATAGATATTCTTAATATGGATTGCACGATTCTTCGTCGAATCGAAATCGACGAGTATTAATGTACTTTTCTGATGGTCCAGGAGTATATACCTTTCAAATTCTCTGCGTATTCGGTTAGATCAATGTTCCTAGCCCACCGAATAAACCTCTGATTCGTCCAAACCAACGGGTCCGTGTCGACCTGTTCACATTGATGTCTCCTCACCGCGAGTGCCTGCAAGGAAAGTTAAATGTTTATTGCGATACTGGTAGCGAAGTTAAAATAAAGCAACAGCTTAATAAAAATAATCAAGCTTGATAAAATTAAGCAGGAGGCAAGTATTTACCTGACGATCATAGTTGAGCATTCGCAACAGATGAATGCCATGCACGATGCTGGCCTGATGAAACTTTCTGGTCACACCTAACAACTTCTCCAGCTCTTTTTTGCTCAGATGATCGAGCATCCGTGCGTCCACCATATTGGTAGCGAAACTCTCGGAATACTGAGCGAGACCAAGGTCGGGCAACCATTCGGAACTGACCCATGTGTGACCCAGTTGCGCGATGCACGGATAACGTACGAGACTCGGGTGTCGATGTTCCTCGATGGCCAAACGCAATTTTTTCCTGTGAAGAGGGTGCGTCACGCCCAGACCAGCTTCCAATTCCGCGTCGCTCAGTTCCAGCAAGACCTAAAATCATTTTAAGACTTAGTGGTTTATGTCGCCACGGTTTTTATCGAAGTTAGCGATAGGCTCGCGAAGTGACTTACTTTTCCGGATTTAACATTTTCAGCGCATCGTGGTCCATATTGCGGCATACCAAGGGCAACCTCCAACCATGCCAGGACAGTCGGTGCTCTCCATCGTTCCATAGGCACGGATGCAGCTTCTCTCAATAAACGAAGTTTCTCGGCATAGCCTTCCTCGGTGAGTGGCGACCATGATCGATAAGGATCAAAACCGTCGGAGCCATCGTTGCTTCCGCTTCCTCCGCTCGAATTATTGGCTGCTTTTCGATGTCGCGAACGAGCGAACACTCTGAAAATCGACACGACGAGACTGTCTTTCAGCTAGGAAGATGCTGTACGTTACTGTAAAACCGTTTAGGTTGCAGATAAATCATTCGGTGTTTTAACTCAATTTAACTCGAACTATTACCGCTGCATAACCGATAAAATAATATAACTTCAGTATCATTTTTCAAATAGGTAGATGAGTTCTCTGTACGTCCACCGAGACTTCTCTTATCAAGTAGTATGAGATAGTAGTAAGTAATATGCGGTAATATAAAGATCTGACCTTGGGTGAAAGGGTTAGCATAGCTATCCCTTTCGTCCACAGATTGTCATCAAAGTGTAAGCATGTAGAATCACTTAAATTGTTATTCAATTAAGTCAGAGTTATAACTCGATGAGATAAGAACTATAGCTCGGTTAGTTGTGAGTTACACTTAGATTAGCTAAGAGTTATAGCTCGATCAGCTAAGAATTATAGCTCGATTAGATAAGAATAGTAAATCTTACCTAGAAATGGAGCCCCACGTGCCACCACGGGTCGCTGACGACCTCGAATGCGCAGCAGGTGCAGCAATAGGTGTGCTCTGTTTGTTTCTCCTCGGTTCGGACTCCAGAGGACTCGATAATTGTTCGACAGATCGCGACAACGACGAGTTGTCCATCGACCTGGAGAACGCGTTCAAGGGCGACAACGTAGGACTGCAATCCTTCGGTGTAGTCGCTGCTGAAAACAGAGAACAGTCGTTTCAGAAGTCACATCAAAATTAATTAAAGTTAAATGAAATGGAGGCGAGTAGCGACATTCTGTTCTCCTTTCGAGACCAAACAATACACTTCTGGTTTGTTCATTATCACGACATTCGATGCAACATAAAGAACATACAGCGTTTTTGGTTTGTTACGTACTGTGAGATTTGCAGATACGGTTTAGAATTTTTTTTGGGGGAGTTGGGATTTTGGGGATGTGGGAGTTCGGGCATGTGAGAGTTTGGGGATGTGGGATTTTGGAGATGTGGGAATTCGGGGATGTGAGAGTTCCGGGATGTGGGATTTTTGGAATGTGGGAGTTAGGGGATGTGGGGATTTTGGGGATGGGAAATATTTGGGATGTGGGGATTTTGGTGAAGTGCGATTTTGGGGTTGTGAAATTTTCGGAATATGGAGATTTTGGGGAGTTGAAATTTTGGGGAATTGGGATTTTGGAAATTTGAGATTTTGATGATGTGGGGATTTCAAAATTTGGAGATTAGGGGATGTAATATTTTGGGGAGTTTGAATTTTTGGAACTTACGTTTTTGGTGTTGTGGGAATTTAAGGATCTAGAGATTTGAAAATTTCACGGTTTACAAATTTATTAATGATACGTGAATTTGGGAATTGGGGTTATATATGGACTTACGACTCAGTAGCTTGTAGGTTCCGAGGATCTCAGCGAAATGGCATTTAGAAATTGCGGTAATTTCATTAAACCCCAGAAAATTAGGGGAACTACGGGAAGCGAAGAAACGCAAAATTTACTAAACGGTAAAATCCGGTAAATTCGAAAGGAACAACTTGTACAGTAAAGCGAACGGCACATGTACCGTCTTTCTAGTGCACACAAAGTCCCGGATATTGCTGAACGATTGACCGCAACACGTGCATGCGCATGCATCACCTTCAATATTAACTTTTAATATTAATTACCGTCTGCACGTAATTCCGCGGACTAGCAAGTTAATAACGAGCGACGACGTAATCAATTATCACTGTTTATCCTCTCGAAAGAGCTTCCCGCACACAAATATGCAAACACAACACGAATCAACAACGTTACAAAAATATCATATTCCATCGAGCTCTCGGAAAAATTCAAACACATTTCCACGGAAATATTCTTTCAATTTTTCTCGGAGCGAAAGATCGAAGCAATTTTCACGGATCAATAGCGAGACCTTTCGTTTGTCAAGAGAACAGGTAGAGAAGAGAAATAGAAACATAGCGACAGAAAAAGAAATATAGAGAAGGAGAGAGAGAAAGAGAAAAAAAAGAAGAAGCAGACACAGAGACGAGAAGAGAGAGAGAGAGAGAGAGAGAGAGAGAGAGAGAGAGAGAGAGAGAGAGAGAGAGAGAGAGAGAGAGAGAGAGAGAGAGAGAGAGAGAGAGAGAGAGAGAGAGAGAGAGAGAGAGAGAGAGAGAGAGAGAGAGAGAGAGAGAGAGAGAGAGAGAGAGAGAGAGAGAGAGAGAGAGAGAGAGAGAGAGAGAGAGAGAGAGAGAGAGAAGAGAAAGAAAAAAAGAGAACCAGAGAGAGTGCAGAAGAGCAAGAAAAAAAAGAGAAGCAGAGAGTGAAGAAAAGAAAGAAAAAAAGTAGAGCCAGAGAGAAAGAAAAAAAAACGGGGAGAGAGAGAGAGAGAGAGAGAGAGAGAGAGAGAGAGAAACACACACACAAAGATGCAGAGGAATCCTCTGGACGAAAGGACAATGAAGAAACGGTGAAGGAGACGACGATCAGCGATTTTATGTTTGGACACTTACACTGGTATATGTGGGATGGTGCAATTGAGGATACCACGGAGATGCTGTCCATGTCGAGACCGCTTCCCTCGACCGTAATTGTCGGTGTGCCTGCGCGGAAATATATCAAGTAAAAAAAAAAGTGTTTCTCGATACCGCAAGGATACGATGTTATAACCCTCGCATACGTTAGAAAAAACATTGAGACAAAGTCGAGTTTACAGTTTCTCCCGTCCCGATTTTTTTTTCTTTTTAATCGAACAATTTCGAAATCGATGGACGGGGGTCAATAGTTGGGATTCATGGTCCCCATTGGATACACCGGTTCGGACACAAACTCGCCGCAGGATTTTGGGGACATTAGTTGCACGCATCCGCTGTTCTTTATGTTGCACACGTTGTTGCGTCGATGGCTGGTTCTCGATATCTTGGGAATGCTCTCAACGTTGCTAATTTTCGGGTTATCGAGGGAAATTTCTATTGTTATATGTAAAATTGGTGTACGGGACACGGCAATTAAATAACCACACCGACACGAGAAATGTGATTTATTCAGAATAAAGTTGCAAGTCTTCAAGTTCAAAACTTTCTAATTCTCAAATCTTCAAATATTCTAATTCCAAATACTCAAATTTTCCAGTTTTTGACTTTCCAAATTACCCGATTCACCAATTTTCGAATTTACAAATTCCCCAATTCTCAAATTTTCAAACTCCCAAAATCCCAAGTTCCAACCCTTCTAAATCCCTAATTTCCTTAAACCCCCAAATTGCAAAATCTCCAAATTCCCAAGTTCCAACTCTTCTAAATCCCTGACTTCCTTAAACCCCCAAATTGCAAAATCTCCAAATTCCCAAGTTCCAACTCTTCTAAATCCTTGACTTTCTCAAACCCCCAAATTGCAAAATCTTCAAATTCCCAAATTTCCAAGTGCCAAATCTTCTAAATCCCTAACTTCCTCAAACGCCCAAATTGCAATATCTCCAAATTCCCAAATTTCCAAGGCCCTATCCTCCTAAGTCCCCATCTTAGCTCCCTTTAAATCTCCAAATACCCAAGTTCCCAAAATTCCCAGCACCTACCCTCCTAAACCCCGAAATCACCCAATCCCGGACTTTCTCAAAATCCCGAATTACCAACTTCCCATCTACCTCAAATCTTCAAATCTTCACGCACGAATATAACGTAGAAAGCTAACTCGCTAGATAAGGAATATGTGCAACACGAACTTTTCTTACCGTCCGTGGTCGAATCGGAGAGGTTTCCGCCGACGCTGGTCGCGCCACCGCTCTCCCGGTCGCTGGATCCGCGGACCCCGCTATCCGCGCTGCAGCTTCCTCGATCGCCGGCTTGTCCACCGGAAGATCCGGCCCCGGCCGGGTTCCCCACGTTCCCGACGCTCGCACCCAGCTCTGTGCTACCCAAAGCCGGCTGACAATTCATGTGGGGGATGATGCCGCATCCTCCGCCCCCGCTGCTGCTTCCGGCCCCTGGCGTCGCTGCCCCGTTCACGCTGCCCCTCGGGAACGACACCAACGACTCCTGGTCGCTCAAGCAGATACCGCCACCACCTCCTCTTTCCGCCAATTGACGCTGCAACTGCGCGAACACCTCCATTTTACTCTTCTTCTCTCCAGGAACGTTCTTTCGTGCCATCGTCTCTCGTTTAACGCACCCTTATTACAACGCAGACTACTTCTTGGCTACCCCTTTCGTTATGTGACTGGTTTTTACCGAAGTAAAATTGCGAGAATGTATCGTTGTTCAATCCGTTTGTTCCCAGAAAGTAAGATCGTGTAAAGGGAAATATCGTTGTTTAATTTCTGAACGAAAATAAAAATTGTAACGAACCGGGAACGTATCGTTGTTTCACCTATCTTTCCCCCAAAAATAAAGATTAAGGAAAATTTTTAAGAACGAGAAATATGTCTTCTTTTAAGCCGTTTGTTCTCAAAACTTAGAATCGCGAAAAGCGAAGAACATATTGCTGTTTAACCTTTTCTTCCCAAAGGAGAACATTGTAAAAAATGAAGAACATATAGCTGTTTATCCCATCTCTTCCCAAGAAAAAAAATTATGGACAACGAAAAACACGTCGCTATGTGACCCATTGCGTTCTAAAAATAAAAATTGTGACGAATGAGAACATGCCGCAATTTAAAATCCATTTCTTCAGAAGAATAAAAATTGTGGTCAACGAACATATCGCTCGATATCGTTTAATATATCCTTCTTACCGTGATCTAAATGAGTAAAGAGCTAACTAAATTCACCCGAACTAATGATAAACATTAAAACACTGTTAAAATACGCGAGAAAATATGTGAACAAACGAGGCGGTTAGGGCTGGCTGGAGGAGGGTGTTCAAAATATTGGGCCACGGATCGATATAATGTGATTACGAGCAGTTAGGTAAGAAGCATCTCTTGGCTCGTACATGCAATTACTCGGAGGGTGAGTCCGCTTTGAGCCCTCAAATTGTCCTCGACGGTGTGCATAAACGAGCCTCCTACAGTTAACGAGTTTAAAACCGATGGGTTCGAGAGGGCTACCTTAGAACGAGTTCTGATCACGCAACGCGCGAAATTTACGTGCCCTTCTACTTTTATCTAGTCCGTTTGCAAATGCAACCGATGTTGTCGCCGCTCGTTGTTCCGTTCATTGTTCCACGAACGAGATCGGTTAGGTGGAAATTTTGGGAGCTGCGAATTTCGAAATTTTTCATTTGGGGATGGAAGGATTTGGAAGTTTTAAGAATTTGAAGGTGGATTTCTGAAAGTTCGGAGATTTGGGGAACCGGGGACGTGGGCAGGTAAATGTTTCGAGTTTTGGGGAATTAGAGGGTGGGGTTTTGGAGATTTTGATAATTTGGAGGATTGGAGATGTGGGCAAGTGGGAATGTGGGGATTTCCATTTTGGAGATTTGGGGAATTTGGGGGTGGAGTTTTGGAGATTTGGGGATGTGAGGAATTTGGAATATGGGTAGTTGAGAATTTGGACATTTGGGGAATCTGGGGATTTGGAAAATTTGGAGGATTGGAGATGTGGGCAAGTGAGAATGTAGGGATTTGCAAATTTGGATATTTGGGGAATTTGGGGGTGGAGTTTTGGAGATTTGGGGATGTGAGGAATTTGGAATATGAGTAGTTGAGAATTTGAACATTTGGGGAATCTGGGGATTTGGAAAATTTGGAGGATTGGAGATGTGGGCAAGTGGGAATGTAGGGATTTGAAAATTTGGATACTTGGGGAATTTGGGGGTGGAGTTTTGGAAACTTGAAGATTTGAAGAATTCGCAATATGGGTAGTTGAGAATTTGGACATTTGGGGAATCTGGGGATTTGGAAAATTTGGAGGATTGGAGATGTGGGCAAGTGGGAATTTGAGATTTGTAAATGTGCGAATTTTTGAAACGTGCAAATAAAATTTTGGAAATTTAGACAACTTGTGTAATTGAAAATGTAGGCAATTTGGAAATTTATTTATTAGGAAACTTGAACATTCGTGCAACTTGCGAATGGAGTTTCGTAAATTTAGAAAATTTCACACATGGTCGTAACCTAACAAATTCATAGTCGTATAACCGAAAAAAACGCGAAAAATAAAAACATACGAAACCAGTGTCCGTACAAGTATCCACATACGCAACTGCATGACTCGTATAATTTTATTAAAGTACCAAGACGCGATCGGTCGAGGTAGAAATAGAAGGGTAGAAATAGAAGATGGTTATAAATCGCTTACCTCTTTTATGGTCGCGTGCGCGTGCGAAAGAGCGGCTTCTTTGTCAGCCAAACTAGCTGCCAGGCTGAGGCTTCGATCGGCTTCGTCCCTTGCCGCCCTTAAAAGACTCCAACGTTCCCTCTCCCTTTCCCGTTCCCGTTCCTCCGAAGGCATGCCGACTCCTTGTTGCTGAAGGCGTCCTAAGGTCGCCTCGTTCTCCCGCATCCGCTGTAATCAACGGTCAAAGAGACCCATATCCGGGCAGTAACTCCGCCCAAAACCATCACCTTTTTAACGATGCATGCGTATGTACAAACTGTAAAACGGCTTCGAGCGTACGAATATTGGCCTAGAAGCTTTTATTTCTCTCCAAATTTCTAAATTCTGACATTTGTAAGTTCCCAAGTTTGTAAATTCTAAAGTCTCGAATCCGGCAATTTGTAGCTTCTTAAAATTGCCACTTTTCTATTATACAATTTCGTAAGTTTGCAAATAACGAATTATCAAGTTTCTAAATGCCCAAATTCCTAAATTTTCTAAAATTCTTAAATTCTGAAACTCCCATAATCCCAAATTCCCATATCCCAAATCATAAATTCTAGAATCCCCAAATTCCCAATGCCCCAATACCCCAATTCTCAAATTCCCAAGTTCCAACTCTCCTAAATTCCCAAATATCCAAGTTCCCATCCCACTGCATCCCCCAATTCCCGAATCTCCAATCCCCCAATTCTCAAATTTCCAAATTCTCAAGTTCCGAAATTTGAAAGTTCCAACTCTCCCGAATCCCCAATTTTCTCAACCCCCCAAATCCTCGCTCTCCAACTATTCTAATTCCCCAGTCTCCAAATCCACGACCCTCAAATTTTGGAATTAAACGTACAACAGGAACCGTCATCGCCGACATCCACCGACAGTCCGTTCCACGTTCTCGCGACACAAAATAAACTCCCAACAACGTTTCACACTTGACATCCTCGCGCTCGAAAAGTTGGCATCCGCACGTTGCTTGACCGAGGCGAGTAACACGATACCGGTGCAACTGTTCGGTTATTTACAGGTGTCATGTACCCTAACCTATTAGCCAACAGGATATCAGCTACGGAGAACTTAATCCACTTATCTCTCCCTCGGGCGCAAGGAAGTTCACGCTACGTATAACAGGTGTTGCAGCCGGTTTATCGGCTAAACTTTGGGACAACCCGATTACTGCCACTCCAAAGGATCGGTCAGGTGTTACCTGTCGTCCGGTCAATATTTCCCACCGTGAAACAATCCACGCATCCCCGTTTTTCCACAGGATTTTTCGCCCCGGTCATCCGGAAAATCCTGTGCTCGCGCTCGTGAACGCCACAGAATTTTCAAGAATATTAATTCAATTAAATCGAGTGCCTTTTGATTCAATTGAACGGGACGTGGCTGTTCGTACATACAGTATGTGTACACCAGTGACTATTTATTCATACAGTATGTATACACGTTTATTTAGTTGACTTAGTTAGTTAAATGTTAAGTAAATCGTTCATGTGAGATCTTAATAATTGTCTACACATACTGTATGTATAAACAGCCACATCCTTAATGTAACATCCACCCACCTCGTATCCTAAGATCCATAATTATGATTCTATCTTATCCCCCCCCCCCCGTGTTCATATAGCGATGGATACGATTGAAATGTGCTCAAACAACTACCATTAGAAATTTCAAAATTCTAAGTCGCTCAAGGATGAATTAATATTCAACGCAACCGCCGTGTTCATATAGCGATGGATACGATTGAAATGTGCTCAAACAACTACCCTTCAAAACTGAAAAATTCTTTGTCGTCCAAGGATGAATTAATATTTAACGCAACCGCAGTGTTTTTCCGACTGACAAAAGTTTCTATACATGTAGAGAGTATGGAGGTTCGTCGTAAAAGATGATGCTTCGTCGTCGAAGTTTACAGAACCGCGTAACCGGTAGTGTGTTTCCAGTTGGCAAGAGACGGAACCGAGCAGATGTTAACTCGTCGGGACAAACGGAGGAAGAAAAAAAAAAGAAAACACACGCACACAAAGACGAACGTGGCTCTCGTGGAACGGTGACACGTCGAGGCTCGTTGATGATGAAGTGGATTACGCACGATGCGACAAGACGCGAAAGAGGATAAAGCGAGGAGAAAATTGAAGAACCTCTCCTCCGGGATGGAGAGAAGCTTCCGTGAGACCGGGGACAACGCGCATTTTCTTTCGCGTTTCGTTACGACAAGACACTGAAGCCTTCTCTCATTAGTAATTATCCCTTTCGCTTTGACGATGCGTATTTCAGACGGTAACAACTGCTCGACGTTAATCAACAAACTGATCGAATTCACATAATACACTCGTATTCGTCATTTATACGTTCTATTAAAACGTACAAAAAATATCAAAATGCCTTGTCAATTTTTTAATCAGTGATCTTTGACCTTGGTAATTTTATTTGGGCTCGAGCTTCAAATTGAAGAATATTCAAATTTCGAGTAAGACTTATATCTCACTATATGAGTAACATTTATGTCTCAGTTCTTTATGTCGATGAATAACATGCATTTCGACGTGAGCTTCCTAATAATTTTCTTAATTGAGAATAAGAAATCTAAGAACCTCGATTAAAATTTTCATACTCGACCGGAAATTTGGGTCCAATTATAATTAGCGTGGACAAGGCATCAAAATGTCATGTCAGTTTTTTAATTACTGATCTTTGACCTCGTTAACTATACTTGGACTCGAGCTACAAATTGAAACTCATATAAAATTCAAAGTAACACATGTCGTAACTGAACTTCAAGTGCGTCACGAGGCAGAGAAAGTATGACAAGGGTTAATGACTTATGTCTCGGTTGAAAATGAACCATAGAAATAAATAACAGACACGAAAATCATTTTATAGAAAGATTCTTCATCTCGACGGGGAACATGCATTTCGACGTGAGCTTCGTAATAATTTTCTTAATTCAGAATAAGAAATCTAAGAACCTCGATTAAATTTTTGATACTCGACCGACTTCCTACTCAACTATAATAGACAATACTTCCAATAGAAATAGGAAAATTGTAATATAAAATACTCGCGACATCTTCATCCTCTCCGCTCGTTTTAACCCTTCGCACTCGAAAGGTGAGCCACACTCACCAGATTGTTTAATACAGCAATTCGAAATAGACATTTTCTAACTACAGCTATAGTGTTGTGCATACGATGAACATAATAGTGGCAAGTAACAATGAGGAGATAATATCGAAAGCTTCATTAAACCTTTGGCCCAAAAAATTTTTGTTGAAAGAGTTACTATCTGCTACCAATGAAAATATCTTCGAGTGCAAAGGGTTAATATTGTAGCTACGAGTAGTTGGTTCGTAGTGACGCATCCGCCAGATTAATCCCGAAGCAAGGGGTTAATTGCCCCCCGAATAATACCGCGAACGGATTCGTAACAATAATTCTGCTGTTCCTGAGAGAAGCTGCAAAGTTTTGCAGACTTTATTCGGCACAAACGCGGTATCTCGGATCGAAGTTTATTCACTGCTGCAGGAAAAACATGATAACAAAGAGGAAGAAACAAAAGATTAGGAGGAAAGCCACTTAAGATATTTACCACGGAAATTGCGAGGATAGTCTCGGTTTGTCTTCCTTTTAGATCGAGACGCGGCTTTTGAGGAGAAACAAAGTAAGAAAGCTGATTAATAATGGCTCCTTATGGCAACGAACGTCCTTAATGTTCCTCGATATAATAGTATCGATGAATACGGACGAAAAACGGGTTTATTCGTGAGGAGGAAGAATATTTTCGTTAGGACACGACGATACAGTATCCGGTGCAAGGAGAAACGCAAACTTTAATATCCGGCTACGTTCTATATTACCGATCATAAATATGTTTTAAGCCGGAAGAACAGGGCGGTATTTCCGAAACAAACTGCGAAAGCTAGTAAAACTCGCCTACGGACCTGATAAATGTCGCTGAACGTACGTACGCTGTTGTTGCAGAGGAAATTAAGGGGATCTCAACTTTTCCGATATATTCTGATAAATTAACATTCGCTTACGGTGTTTTGTACTTTGTGCAGGTGGTGGTCATAAATTGAGAACTTTTGCGTGTTCGGTTGTGTATTGGAACGATCGATTCTGATGGGGGCTATATTTGGTAATTCTTGTCATTATAATCTTTCGACTTTCGAGTTTGAGAATCGATGATTTTTCTATTCCTGAATTTTCTAATTTGTGAGTGCGTAAGATAATACATTATAAGTTATTAAATGAGAAATCTTTAAATTAGCAGAAGTTTTCATAAGAAAATTTTCCAATTTCTAAATTCCCAAATTCTGATGTTTCCAAGTTTGCAAGCTCCTAAATTCTAAATTCTCGGATCTCAAATTTGTAAATCACTAAATTTGCTAGTTTCCAACTTTCCAAAATTCCAAATTTGTAAATCCCTAAATTTGCTAGTTTCCAACTTTCCAAAATTCCAAATTTTTAAATCCCTAAATTTGCTAGTTTCCAACTTTCCTAACTTCAAAAATTCCAAATTCTCAAATCTCAAATTTTTTTAATTTCCCAATTCCTAAATTATCAAGTTTCTAAATCCCGAAATTTCAAATCACAAATCTCTAAATTACCAAGTTTCCAATCCCTAAATTCCCACATCTTTAATTCTCCAATTTTACTAATCTCGATAGTTCCAGTTTCCAAATTTCCAACATCCTAAGTTCCCAAGTTTCCAAATCCACAAAAATCTCTATATCCCCAAATCCTAAAAATCTCTAAATTCTCAGGTTCCCAAATTTTCCAAATTCCAAGTTCCCAACCCCCCAAATTCCCAAGTTCCCAACCTCCTAAACTCTCAAATTCCTCCAGTCCCATAACCCCCAAATCCTCGAATTTCCAGCTCCCAAAATTCTCAGTTCCCAAATACACGGAAAACACGATTCAGCGTGCGTCCCCTAACGCAACGGTAAAACTCCCTCGATTTTATTCCGCCCGTCAACAAACAGTCGGAATTTCATCCAGTGATGGAAGCGTTTTACGTACGCGGCAAATGTCAATTAAAAACGTGGAAACAATATACGACCGATTTTTGCATTATTCGTGATCGCGTGGGAAAGGGGGGAAAAAAAAGAAATCGGCGCGCGTTGTTCATTTGACGGAATCGAAATGGCCGACAATGGCGTCGGGTCGGTGAAACGATAACGGTGTCCGGAAAATGAGAAATTCCAGCAAGTTTAATGAAAGTATTTAAACGGGCATAATTGCCGTCCCGAGTTCTAACTCGAGCTCCAACGTTGACGCTCGCCAGGAGAAAATTGAAACGCGTTTTCAACGCGATATTCGTTAAATAAATTTCTTCCATTTTACCCGGCGATGTTTTTGACGTGATTCGAGGTCCGCGGCAAACTAACCGAACGAACGAAACATTTTTTCGTAATTACGACCGCGGTGTCGTTCAAAGTGTAACGGACCGAGAGAATTAAATAAGGACCTTAATTGAAGGGGATAAATTGTAATATCCCAAAGCGATTTACTCGACCTTCTGCAGATTGTCAAAGATCAAATTAGAACGTGCAAATTACTCTCTCTCTCTCTCGGTGCTCCATGGAACATTGTCCAATAGAATAATTAAACAAATTGATTCTTGTTTTTCATTCGTTTCTTGATTCTTATTTTTTATTTGTTCCTCGATTCTTATTTTTCATTTGTTGCAAGATTCTTGGTGCTCGTTTGTTATTTTTCATCTGTCGATCGAACATCGACAAGAAAATCTCCATTTCGATACGAATTTGTTCGATTTCACAATCGCTTCAATTCAATTTCATTTAACCCCTTCACATTCCACGCAGTATCATTTAAATACTCGAAAGGCGACTTACACTCACTATTTTATTTAACACAACCGTATGGAATAGTTATTAATAATAGAGGAAGAATAACTTCAAAAGATTTCATGAGACTTTTCAACCAACAAATTTTAGAGTTGCTATCTGCTGCCACTAGAAATACCTTCGAGTGTAAAGGGTTAAGCCTTTCGCATTACCACTTGCCTTATGATTTATTAGTCAGAGGAAGTAGCTAATAACAGTTACAATATTAAAACAGATAAGGAAAATAATGTCGTGTAAACATTGTATTCGGTAGTCCTTGAGTATGCAAACTGTAATTGAACTTGAACTAGTTAAATATAACGAAAAATTCGTGAGCATCAAAATATGGCAAGGGGTTGTGCGGGTTTGCAGAGGACTCAAATCTAAATTCTTATGTACAATTTATCCCTCAAGGTTTGATGTTACGTTAAGGTTAGACGTTACGAATGACAAAATTCTGTTACATTTAATTAAATCTCTACTCTACGAAGCGGAAGAGTGGAGATAACGAACACCGTCAGCACCATAATTTCAAAGATATGTTTTTACAAAGGTGGTACTCGCGCGAAAATCGCTGTCAAGTCATAACTGAAATTATCGCAACAATCTTACGTCTCGCAATTTTCATAAACATACAGGTCTTACGTTAAGCAAACGTTCTGACAAAAATAAAGATTCTATGTTTGACAAACATTTTGATAAACACGAAGGTTCCACGTTTCAAAAATATATGGGCAAAAATGAAGGTTTTATGTTTCGCAAAAATTTTGATAGACAAAAGTGTCTTACGTTTGGCAAATATTTTTATGAACATGAAGGTTCTATGTTTGACAAACATTTTTATAAATACGAAGGTTTTAAAGTTTGGCGAAAATTGTAATGAAAATAAAGGTTCTACGTTTGGCAAACATTTTGATGAACATAAAGGTTTCACGTTCCGCATTTTGACAAACATAAAGGTTTCACGATTGACAAACATTTTGATGAACATAAAGGTTCAGCTTTAAGCATTTGGACAAACATAAAGGTTTTCGTATGGCGAATATGTTGACGAACAGAAAGTTTGTCGAGATGTGCTGACGGTGTCGTTTATTTCCACGACAGAAGGAACTCAGAAGCCTTAATTCGTAGATCTACCTGTTCGTAGTTTCTGATAAAGTCTCGCAGTTCTCTTTCTTTGTCCTCGAGGGTGCCGTAAAGTGCCTTCATCTGATTAAGAAGATCGAACTTCTCAGCCTTCAACCTCTTGCGATCGGCCTTTAGTGCTTGGAGAGCTTCTTTGGCGTGTTGCAGTTCCATTTCGAGAGCAACAAATCGTGCCTCTTCCTCGAGGGCTGCATCCTCCGAGCCAACCTCTCCTCGTGCCGCTCCGGTGAATAACAATCTTCTCAATCTCGCTACTTCGGCCACTAGACGTTCGTTTTCGAGTCGTAGCCTTCTCGTGCTGGCCAACTCCACGGATCCTGTGCTGCCTCCTCCGCCATGAATGTTTGATAACCTCGACGCTACCAGCGGATCACCGATTCCTGCAGGAAATACAACCAACGGTTACTTTGGTACTTAGCTTCGGGATACGAGTAAATAACGACAGTGCTATTCGGTGTAAACTTGGTACATTTCGGGAGATCTTCGAAGAACCGTACAAAATTCAGGGAGAGCTCGAGGATGACTCAGGAGGAAACTCGGAGAGATGAAAATCGTAAGAAAAATATTGGAGGTCTTTTATATGATTGATTCTCGCTTCGTTTTATCGGTTAATGAAACTTCAAATTTTTCGTCAGCTGTTTAACTCAACGAAAGTTAAGTTAAACTTAAGTTAAGTTATTAAGTAGTTAAGTTAACTTAACGAAAAACTGCACTGTGTCGTTCTGAACGTTGTGTCACACGTTTCAAACTTCGTCCACGATTCTTCGTCGGATTTCTGGACGCAAAGGGAAGGAAACGCGGGTCTATCCGGACTTCGGGTCCGTTTAATCCCGAGGAATCGCGGAAACGTGGTCGTTCGTGGAACAATCAGGAAACGTGAACGTACGGTAGGAAAGTTGAAAGGGAAGGGTTTCCATAATTAAATGCCGGGTTACCCACCCAGAGAATTAGCCGGCGAGGAGGGTCTGCTGCCCGGGGCTGGTCCAGGTGGTTCATTGTCCTCGTCGGGTCTGACCTCGCCGTCCACGAGATCCTTGTCGCTGTCCTTCTCGTGGTCGTTCATCTCCTTGCTGGATCGAAGTGAATCGCGATTCGTCGATATCCGCAATCGCTCGACGCTGGATCGATCGTTGCCGCCGCGATTGAAGAAGCCACGGTTGCTGGATCCTCGATCCGGGCTGGCGCTTCCGGATCGGGAATCCACGCTTCCGCCGGAACCACCCAGCCGTGTCTTCTCCAGGGCCGGCGCATAAGGTCGACGGGCTTTCTCGCTCGGGCTACGACTCGGTGAACCATTCCGTTTCTCTGCGTCCAAACAATCTTTCGTTACGCTCGTTTATACGATATCCGGTGAACGCGTTTCGCTTTTTATTATTTACGTTCATTTGTTTAGTAATTTACACCCGGTTCGGGTACGAAACTGGGTTAGTTCTAGGTTTGCTCAAATTATCTGCGGTTTAGTTCTGGTTATATCTAGTTTATCTCGTGTTATTTCTAGTTTTGTTCAAATTATCTCTAGTTTATTTCTGATTAAGTCTAGTTTATTTCATGTTATTTCTAGTTTTATTCAAGTTATCTCCAGTTTAGAACGTGCGAATAAAAACTGCACTCTGCACGTGAAAATTGCAACGCGCAAGTAAAAATTACAACTTAAAAATAAAAACAGCAACCTTCAAGTAAAAACAGCAACGCGAAACTAAAAATTGCAACGTTCGAACAGAAACAGCAGCGTGCGTCACGATCCAACTATTTAATATCCGACCGCTTTCTACGATCGCAGAAAAGATCCAAGCGACAACGACACCTCCCATTATCCGCGAAACACGAAGAACAACAATACGCGTTCGTAGCACCCTCCGAAGCAATGGATCTCATTGATATTCTAATTATTCATCCCGCATATCCGCGCGGCTCGTTCGACGAGATCGATAAACCCCCATGACGCACACGGGGAAAACAAATAGCGAGCGTGTACCTATGGGGCTGGCACGTCGATCGATAGGGCTGGTTCTGTCCTTCCTGTCGACGGGACTGGTTCTTTTCTCGATGGGACTAGCCGATTTATCGCTGGCCGTGCTCCTCTTCTCCACGGGGCTGTTTCCGGCGCTCGGTCTCTTTCCGTCTTCTTGCTGTTGCTGAAGCTCGTTGCCGCTCTCTTGTCCCGGGCTCGTCGGGTTTCCGGTGGCGTTGTTGTTGCTGTTACCGGCCACGTTGCTGGCGTTGTTGTTGTTCAACACGGCCGGCAACGCGCCCCGAACATCCCTTAATTCGCCACGTAACACGGCACACTCGCCCCTAGCTCGTTCCAGCTCCCCGTCGAGACGGGCGCCGGTCGCTGCGTTCTCCTCCACCATCACGCGAAATTTTGCCTGCAAAAACCGAACAATGGACGTTAGACGACGCGAAAACCGTTCTCTCGTGCCGCCAACGGGGGAAAAAAAAACGAAAGGGTCGGCGTTAATCCGCCGCTAACGAACGGGGATGAACGACCCTTCGCGATTCTTTAACCCTTTCGCGAACCGGCTGGTCATTTTGCAGCGAGACCACGTTTTCTCAAACAGCCTGCTCGAAAACTATCGCGAAGGTTGTACAATTTTTTATCCTCCGATTCAAGGTCGAATTTGTTGCCGTGTCTTCGCGAGAGGACCAAATGTCTCGGAGGAACCGATGATTTCACACATGGACTAATATAGAAATAATATACATATGAATTATTCACATGTGAATAAATTATATAATTTATATATTTATACATATAATAGTTCAAACATAATGCATATGCTTTTATAGATACATATAATAATATATGTATAAATATATGAATAAATTATGTATTCATTCTGAATTCATAATTCGTATAATTTATATATTCATATAGTATATAATAATATATAATATAGTATATAATAACATTCACCCGTATCACTCCTACGTCCAGCATGGCGATACATCGCATTTCTCTTGGATCATAAAAGATCATTATAAATAATTAGTTATAATATCACTGTGATATTCGATATATTGTATAATTAAGAAAAAATAAGTGGATTGAATATATATTTTTTCTTTATTTAAAAATGTATTTGTTACCCACACTAAGACCCATATCTTCATCTATTTTGTAAATTAAGCAGCTAATAGATAAAAGAAATTGACAAGTGCAGAACCTACTTATTGGTATTGTTTAACTCCATTGTGGCCCTACGGTAAGTTCCCTAGTTTGCTGTTGGGTACCATCTCCCTAAGGTTGCGAGGTGTCGAAAGTTCCGTGAGAGAAAGGTCCGACAAACGGGTCGTGAACGAAACTTATTAAGAGCGATCCTGTGGAACGTTAATCGAAACTTTTCCGAAGGAAATAACGGACGCAACCCGTTATTTGACCGGCGAACTCCGGTCTCCCGGAGCGTAAAAAAGATGGAAGAGACCCAAGGAGACGAAAGGTGAGGTGAAAGTATTGAAAGTTGCACGAAGTTTCCGGGGCCGGTTCATAATAGCGGCCGGCAGGAACTACGTTATAACACCGACATTTTGTTATTTTTTTTTTCGCGAAACTTACGGCCAGCTAATACGGGACAAGGTAAAAACGAACAAACACCGCCCCCGTTAACGGAGATA
Organism: Coelioxys conoideus; assembly: GCA_947623535.1. Classification (NCBI taxonomy): domain Eukaryota; kingdom Metazoa; phylum Arthropoda; class Insecta; order Hymenoptera; family Megachilidae; genus Coelioxys; species Coelioxys conoideus. The sequence continues at coordinate 4,462,869 of OX392450.1, forward strand.
AAAAGTTTGCTTCGACGCGAACCCTGCAATATTAATAAGCCTACACCGTGACCCGGGGAACACGAATCTCATTGTACACGGCGTTCATTGTGCGGGTTGTTTCGAAAGCTCTTTGCGCCGCGATATTGACTCTGTGCCTGGTTACCCCCGACATCGAAATCCTGGTTGTGTTTCCGGAACACGATACCGAGGACTTTTTGGATGTCTGACACGAATTTATGTTGCTTTCCATAGACACGGTACTTACGTATTTCTATGCACGCTGACTTCGGATTATTAATTTGTCTGTAGGGCTGATCTCGATAGGTACTCACGCGATTTCATGAATTAAAAGTATCGCCAAATACCATTTACGATACATTGGTTTAAAGCTCATGGACTAAGGAAAATAACTGTGCAAACGCACCCGTCAATATTCTCGTAAATAATGGCTGAATATCGATTGTATCGATCAATGTCCAATTTGGACGAATACAGTCCGACATAGATCTGTTTCATCTTAATTTTCATGAATTAAAAGTATCGCCAAATACCACTTATCATACATTGATTTAAAGCTTATGGAGTAAGGAATATAATTGTATAAAAGCACCATGTATATTCTTCCAACGAAATGATCGAATATGGATTGTATCGCTCAATGTCCAATTTGTACGAATACGCTCCGAAGTTGATCCGTCCCATGATACGGTTCAGTGACAAAAAAGTATCATAAAATGTCACTCACGCTGTATCAGTTTAAAGTTTAAGCCATAAAGGAAACGGCAACCGGAAGGTTTTATCGATATATCCGCTGGAGAATGTCTGTCGGGTGCAACAGACAATGTACGATTCCAAGGTAAGCGAAATCCAGTTTCTGGTTCACGCCACTTGCTATTTCGTGACATAAATGTGTAACGAAATGGCGGTTACGATGCATCAATTTACGGGTTAATGTTTAACGAAAATGGCCACACGATACCAGGGATATTCCGCGAACGGTTTTGCAACGTGTCGAACTATATTAAAGAGTCGAAAGATACTAAACTCGCGGAGCAACGAGGTCGAGTTTCTGGATCAAACCAATTCCCTGGAATTATCGTGGAAACTCTCGAACGTAATAATGGATGGGTCTCTCCTGTTCCGGCCAACACAGCAGCCTGTTCATTGAGATAGGTCAATGATTACGGAATGTAGCTACTGCGGTTAGGTACGAATATCGAGCTACTCGTAATACCGCCTAAAAGGCATGTATCGAACCGAAATCAATAAGGTCATGCATGATACTTGACCTTCGCTCGAGTATCGAGGGTGAGAGATGATCGATTTGTTCTTTGTTCTACGACCACGGTTAAACTTATTAACTCTCGAATACCGGGTCACCGGTATATCGACCATTTTAATTTCAGTTTTCGCCTGCCCTCGATTTCGTTATTCGTATTTTAATAAGTGCTCACATTTTATAATTCATATATTAATAAATATCCACATTTTATAGTTCATATATTAATATGTGTTCATATTTTAATAAAGGTTCATACGTGACAGTTCATATTGTAATAAGTGTTCAAATTCCGTTCAATCAACATTTCCGAACATTGAAACAAAGTTCGGTCGCGTTTCGATCACGTTTGTTGCATTTTTGCAACGAAGCAGCTTTGTTAATGAAATCCACAGGAAGAGCAACATTCGAGCAAAGAGTTCGAATAACTTTGATGCAGCGACGATTCGAGGGTTCCCATCGACTCGATATCGTCTCGTGAACTTTTTCACGGAGACAGAATCTAATAAAGGGTCGAACACTCGGCCGACAAAGTGAAAAGCGACGAATCTCGTTACGTGGCCAACGACGTTCGAACTTTGATCATAGTAATCCGCGGAGTGATAGATTGCGCTTTCGACGAGATAAGAAAAAGAAAAAAAAAAATAAACGAATGAGGAAGAGAGAGAGAGGGAGAGAGATTGGGTTGACGGACAACAGTGAGTCACTGTTGGCCAAGTTCCAGGGACACAAAAGGATAGTCCGCGAGGATAAAGGCGTCGCGAACTTGTTGCATTCCCACGGGCGCCTTCGGTTCACCCTTCATCGTATTCACGCCCTTCGCACGCTCGTGAATCGCCGGATCGTCGATAAATTTCTGGTCGATGGCGACATCTTGGCAGCCGATGTACTTTCGTACACTTTGATGAACATACTAACTCGGGTGCACAGGTTTTTGTCGACAGCTTTCCACGTTTTTCACAAATTTCTGAAAGACTTTGGACGTGGTAGTTCAACGCGTGGTAATTCGACGCTTGATAATTCGGCGCGTGGTAATTTGAAATTTGGTAATTCGACGCGTGGTAATTCGGAATTTGATAATTCGACGCGTGATAATTTAACGTGTGGTAGTTCGACGCACAGTAATTCGACAAGTGGTAATTCGACGAGTGATAATTCGACGCGTGGTAGTTCTACGCTTGATAATTCGATGCGTGGTAATTCGTCGAGTGATAATTCGACGCGTGGTAGTTCGTCGCTTGATAATTCGGCGCGTGGTAATTTGAAATTTGGTAATTCGACGCGTGGTAATTCGGAATTTGATAATTCGACGCGTGATAATTTAACGTGTGGTAGTTCGACGCACAGTAATTCGACAAGTGGTAATTCGACGAGTGATAATTCGACGCGTGGTAGTTCTACGCTTGATAATTCGATGCGTGGTAATTCGTCGAGTGATAATTCGACGCGTGGTAGTTCGTCGCTTGATAATTCGGCGCGTGGTAATTTGAAATTTGGTAATTCGACGCGTGGTAATTCGGAATTTGATAATTCGACGCGTGATAATTTAACGTGTGGTAGTTCGACGCACAGTAATTCGACAAGTGGTAATTCGACGAGTGATAATTCGACGCGTGGTAGTTCTACGCTTGATAATTCGATGCGTGGTAATTCGTCGAGTGATAATTCGACGCGTGGTAGTTCGTCGCTTGATAATTCGGCGCGTGGTAATTTGAAATTTGGTAATTCGACGCGTGGTAATTCGGAATTTGATAATTCGACGCGTGATAATTTAACGTGTGGTAGTTCGACGCACAGTAATTCGACAAGTGGTAATTCGACGAGTGATAATTCGACGCGTGGTAGTTCTACGCTTGATAATTCGATGCGTGGTAATTCGTCGAGTGATAATTCGACGCGTGGTAGTTCGTCGCGTGGTAATTGAACGCTCGATAACACAACACGTGGTACTTCAACACATGGTAGTCCAACGCTTGATAATACAATGCGTGGACATTCAATAGCAGGTAATATAACGCACGGTAATACAACGCATGGATATTCGATACGTAGAAATTCAAATACATGGTAATACAACGCGTGGATATTCAATACGTGGACATATAATACGCTATACTACACGCGTAAAAATCGTCTAATTCCGACGGGTGAAAATGCAATACATCGCGTGGCCATAGCATAACCTTTCATCGAATTTGCAATCAAACTTACGGTACTGCAATCAGAAATCTACGGTACTGGAAATAGTAAACTATTGTGCTGAAATCTGAAAGCTACTTTGCTGGAATACATTGGAGCCATGTAAAAGACCCGGTATAAATGGCGATATAACGCGAGTACAGTATCGAGCTAATCGCTGCAAGCAATATTGAAACAGTTCTATTGTACCGCGTAATTCCTGAATCCTCCGGAACATATTTAATCAAATTAAATTCGTAACGCCGGCCACTAGTGACCCTCCCCATGGAAGTAAACGCGTTAACCAAATAAACTGGCCGGCTTCAAACAATGTCCCGTTGGTAGGCCAAGAATAGCAGAGCAAACGTAGCTTAGTTTGCCTCAACTTCATCACAATGCTTCTGGATGCTTTATGTATTTAAGGAACGTCTCTACGTACTCGCGTGCATGTGTGTTTCTATACGCGGTACTCGTACGTGTCTCTATACACGGTATCCGTATATGTTTCTATCAGCGATATTCGCACGTGTCTCTATACACGACATTCATATGTGTTTCTATACACGATATCGGTGGATACATGTCTCTATACGCGATATCCGTACATACGTGTTTCTACACATGTCCACGCACATTTCTATAACCGACGTGTGTGCGTGTTTCTATATTCGATGTCCATGCGTGTTTCCGTATTCGATGTCCGCACGCATTTCTATATGCGACGTCTACGCGCGTTTCCGTATCCGACACCCGTGCGAGTTTCTACATATGGTGACCGTACGTGCGCGACCTGTAACACGCGAGCACGAAGCGTAGGAGTAAAAGCGGTTCGGTTGAGCATGTGGGTCAACGTTTGGAAGATTGCATCTCCAACGAAGAATAAAACCATCGGTGGCTTCTGGCGAACCGACGTGGTCGACGGTATCGACGTTATCGAGACGCACGATCGAACGGTTATCGAACCAGACGTTCTTTCCACGCTGATCAACGATAAACTTTTCGACGATGCAATTAAGGTCCCCGGATGAAACCGACGTCGTGATTCGAACGCGAGACGCTGAAAGATATTGCGGCTTCGATCGATGTCGTACATGTGACTGCGGCCATTTTTCGACACAGGAAATTGCTAAACTGCCAGATATCCTAATTACCGTGGTAACCGCATCGTCGTATTTTTTAACAGTTTCGTTAAGCTTTCGTAATTACCTGCTCCGAGTTGTCGATAAATCGATGGGGCGAACGGCGACGTACCGATATATCGATACATGTATTCACATATAAAGATGTACCGATACCCCGATACATGTAGTCACACCCGACGACGTACAGATATAACGAAGTACTTTGAGCGGCATCCATTCTGACGCGACTAAAAACGAGTCGGAGAAGAATATTTTTCTTTGCGATCTCCCGGTGACCGCATCTCCCGCGGCACTTGACATTCGCCCGGTAAAAATTTCCCTGGAAAAAAACTTGGTAAGAGAGGAAAAGGAAACGAACATCGTGGAAAGGGGGAACTTTATAAAAAGGTAGAAACGAGACTCGCGGAAACCGTTCCACATATTAATGCGGACGATGCAGTAATTATAATGTTCGCCGTTGCGTACGAGAAGAAGTCAGCCTCGAATCGACAACAAACGGCAGAAACACGGTACAAAGATAAGGGGACGAAGAAACCAGGGGTGGGGAGGGGGGGGGGCGGATACATACAAAGAGCATTGCCGGAGCCACTCGAATTTATGAAATTGCAATTTCAGTCTCGAGTTTCATCGCACCAGGGCAATTTATCTCCCCGGTAAGAAAACCTAATCCTTTTCCTTATTCCCGTGGATTTTCCTTCTGTCGGCCGTTCTACCGGCGTTCACCAATTTAATTAGCAAATGTTCCTTAAATCTCGGACGTCTCCGGGGAAATGGATAATAACATTTTATCTTGGAAAAATGTTGATGGAGCAAGGAATAAGTAGTCCTCGAAATTTTTTCTTTCAGGGAAATACGAGATTTAGGGAGCAGGGTGTTATAGTGCTACGCGTTGGATTTCCACGCGCTATATTGCCACGCGTTACATAGCCACGCTCTGATTCTCCACGCGGTATATTGCCACGCGTTGAATTTCTACACATTATATCGCTACGTGTTGGATTTGTACGCGATATATAGCCACGCGCTGATTTTTCTACGCGTTATATTGCCACGCGTTAATATTCCACGCGTTATATAACCACGCACTGATACTCCACGCGGTATATTGCCACACAAAGACTTCCTACGCGCTATATTACCACGCATTGACTCTTTACGTGTTGCATTTCCACGCGTTATATTGCCATGCGTTGATACTCCACGCGTTTGATTTTCACGCTTTGTACCCCCACGCACCAATTTTCTACGCGTTGCATTTCCACGTACTACGTCTCCACGTGTTATATTGCCACAGGCTTACTTTCTTCGCGTTATATTAGATTTCTACGTACCACATGGCTATTTATGAAATTTCAATAAATTACATCGACGTGAATCGAGTGTCCATATGTTGCATTTCCATGCGTTATATAACTGTTCAACCAATTTCCTCGCGTTATATTTCCGCGCGTTGAATGCTCACTAATTAAATTTCCGAATTATTAATAAAGTTTGTGTGGTACAAGAAGTTCGTAGATCGAATTGTCGTCTAAATACCTTGTACAAAATAATTAACGCGGCTGGTTTTGTATAAAATAATTTACGTACCGTTCACCGGTGTAGGTATACGGCTGTTTGGCGGTTATTAAATCGACACCGTTCTAGGGAATACGTTACAATCAACGATCCCAGCGGTCCGCGACTAGAATACGTTCAATTTTGAGTATAATCCATCAGGAACAGAGCCGCGCATACAAAGTACGGAAGAATTACGGTCATTCATAGCCGCGAGAGCTTACGGAATTAACAGCGACGCGACTGTGTGTGCCACGGAACAACAGGAAACGCGGACCACTGCTATTTAAATCATACGTCCCTTGTCGAGTTTTCTCATGTAGGTCAAGCTCGAATTACACACGGGAAAGTATCCCGGAGCTCGTTGCCCACCGTCTACAACGGCGTTATAAAGATTTCTACGTTTTCGGGAAGGCACGAGAACATATACGCAAATGTCCTACCAACAGAGTTTTCGAAACCGAGTATTACAAACTAAGGGTCGAGAGACGCGGTAATTTCGTGGTCGTCAATTTTGTTAATTGCTTAAATGCGAGATAAAACACCCGACGTTGATGTTGGACGACAGTTAGGTTATGTTAGGTCGAAGTTAGACGACCGTTAGGATAGGTCGAAGTTAGATGACAATTCGGTTAGGTCGAAGTTAGATGACAATTCGGTTAGGTCGAAGTTAGATGACAATTCGGTTAGGTCGAAGTTAGACGACAGTTAGGTTAGGTCGAAGTTAGACGACAGTTAGGTTAGATCGAAGGCAGACGATAGTTAGGCTAGGTCGAAGTTAGACGACAATTCGGTTAGGTCGAAGTTAGACGACAGTTAGGTTAGGTCGAAGTTAGACGACAGTTAGGTTAGATCGAAGGCAGACGATAGTTAGGCTAGGTCGAAGTTAGATGACAATTCGGTTAGGTCGAAGTTAGACGACAGTTAGGTTAGATCGAAGGCAGACGATAGTTAGGCTAGGTCGAAGTTAGACGACAATTCGGTTAGGTCGAAGTTAGACGACAATTAGGTTAGGTCGAAGTTAGACGACAGTTAGGTTAGATCGAAGGCAGACGATAGTTAGGCTAGGTCGAAGTTAGATGACAATTCGGTTAGGTCGAAGTTAGACGACAGTTAGGTTAGGTCGAAGTTAGCCGACAGTTAGGTTAGATCGAAGGCAGACGATAGTTAGGCTAGGTCGAAGTTAGATGACAATTCGGTTAGGTCGAAGTTAGACGACAGTTAGGTTAGATCGAAGGCAGACGATAGTTAGGCTAGGTCGAAGTTAGACGACAATTCGGTTAGGTCGAAGTTAGACGACAATTAGGTTAGGTCGAAGTTAGACGACAGTTAGGTTAGATCGAAGGCAGACGATAGTTAGGCTAGGTCGAAGTTAGATGACAATTCGGTTAGGTCGAAGTTAGACGACAGTTAGGTTAGGTCGAAGTTAGCCGACAGTTAGGTTAGATCGAAGGCAGACGATAGTTAGGCTAGGTCGAAGTTAGATGACAATTCGGTTAGGTCGAAGTTAGACGACAGTTAGGTTAGATCGAAGGCAGACGATAGTTAGGCTAGGTCGAAGTTAGACGACAATTCGGTTAGGTCGAAGTTAGACGACAATTAGGTTAGGTCGAAGTTAGACGACAGTTAGGTTAGATCGAAGGCAGACGATAGTTAGGCTAGGTCGAAGTTAGATGACAATTCGGTTAGGTCGAAGTTAGACGACAGTTAGGTTAGGTCGAAGTTAGACGACAGGTAGGTTAGATCGAAGGCAGACGATAGTTAGGCTAGGTCGAAGTTAGACGACAATTCGGTTAGGTCGAAGTTAGACGACAGTTAGGTCGGAATGAACTTAGGTAACATCAACGACGAATAATGATACGTAAGACGAGGGATACGGTGTTCCACCGAGAAAGCATGATCACAGTCGGGTTAATTATAGACACCGGCGCATAATTTTGAGCCGTGTTATGTTCATATTCGTCTGTCACGGTCAGAAAAGGTTAGGTGCACGCAGTACACCAGTGATACGGCGTGCCTCGCGAATTCGCAATTAAACGTTTTGCCTCGTAACTCGCTGCGAGGGAATCTTGTTACGCCTTTGCCCGAGACCGTGCCGTACGCTTTGATCTTCCCTCCTACGATTAACCCTTTGACTAACAAGTTATTACCACAATAACGCGTTCAGTACCTTCGCTTCAATTTTACCGTGTTCGCCAGAAACGTCTGCGTCGGCTGCTTCTACAGGAACCGGCACCATTTCCAAATTTCTGCGGCTACGTGTTGGATCTCTACGCGATATAACGCCACGCGTTGTATTACCATGAGTTGGATTTTCATGCGTTATATCTCGATATGCTGGTTTTCCACCCGTTATATTGCCATGTGTTCATTTTCTACGCGTTGGATTTCCATACGTTATATTTCCATATGCTGGAAAACCGTAGAGTTCCATTTCCATATGCTACGACCGATTAATATCGGGTATTCATTTTGTATCAAAAAACGAAGAAACTCACATCCTAATATTTGCCACGAGTCGTACAATTTTCCCTTATCGAACCCGCTACCAATATTCAACCAGAACGTACACGAATACCGGTCGAAAAAATACCAGCAGAAATACGGGAAGAGATACACGTCATCGTTCATGTTCATTTTTAACGCTCTCAAGTTTCGAGTGGACGTGACACCCATTTCGTCGACGAATTTCCACGACGTCAATACACTTACTACTTACTACTTAGTACTTACGCGTTTCATCGAAGAACCAGGTCTCGTGTTCGCTAAAATCATTTCGAAAATTGGATTTCGCGTAAAGTTTCGAGCCACGACACGATCGCGAGGTCGTCACCGGTGCTAATTAGCGTAATCGATTATCAAAACGCAATTAGAAGAGCGTAATCTCGGTTCGTTCCGGCGTTGGCTGTAGCGATTCGCGAGAACTCGTAACGTATAGCGCGTGTTCCTCTTTTTTCTCTCGCTTTTTCGCCGTGGCCTGATTCGGTTCGCTTCGCCGTTGGAAAAATAAAGGAATGTAAATTTAATTACCGGAGCACTCGGCACGTCGACGAGCACCGAGTAGATTCCGCGGCCACGACCCCATGACGTTTCACGAATTTTAATTTAAATTAATCTTGTCACAGTATTTTCTGCCTTCCGTTCGCTTTTTGCAAGATACGTACCGCGTTACAGCGTGTAACGTTATTATAACCGGCGCCCCTGGCGAACGACAAAAAGAGAAAAAGAATGTACGATAAAGCGATTCGGGTTAATTAACGCGACACGAGCGAATAAATTAACGCTTTTCGACGTGTTTCTCATATATTGTACTCGTAGCTGCTCGATCCTCTATCGCCGGCTATCATTCAACCTTTTGTGCGAATTGTTAATCATCCTTGACGCAGAAAATGGCTGTTGGAAGTATTCGAGCATCATTGAATATTGTGGTGTGTTGATTAATTATTTTTATCATACTGTAACTATTGCTTACTAAGTATTAACTTACTAAATGCTTACTAAAGCAAGTAAGTTACTACTAAATAACTTATTAACTTAATAAATACTAACTACTGTTACATTTACTAACACGATGAGCGTCAATTAACCCTTCGCACCACCTCATTTGTTTTACCTATCAGCTCCTTAATTTACAAAACATGAAATGGGTTTGCAATCAAATACATTGCAAAAATGCAGGATGCGTGACAAGTATATTTTTAATTAAATATAAGTCGCAAATAAATGAAATCATATATTCGACCAACCTATTTATGTGAATTATTTACAATCCAAGAGAAATGCAACGTGTTTGGCTCTAAATTGTATCCCCAAAAGAAACTTCTACTTACACAATCTTTTCTTCGATAATAAATTTATAATTACACGAGTAACTTTAGTGGAACTTGCCAACATTAAAAATGCTTTCGTCTGTGCGACGGGATAAATGTAACTAATATTCGACATATCAGGTACGGAGAATATTCAACGTATCCCAATAACGCCATATTTAATTCGGCTGGTTGCACGTTTGAATCGCAACAGGAACAAAAGGAGAACTCGAGCCGTGATCATAACGTTGCTCGTGTTTTTTTTGTTCGCAGGCGTGTATTCACGCGGGGAACGAGTATTATGCGTGCCGCAACACTACCGGTAATGGATTAACCCCCTACAGATAAGCCCGGTATACAAAACGCGTATCCAATGCGATTCTCTGTCGCGAGAAAGAAAATGTCATCCATCACCATCGCCTCGGATCGTGAACCGACAAACGAACGACGTCGACTTGTGTGTTCGATACAATCGGAAATGTTCAACGTAAGCCGATTCGACGAAGAAAGGGTGCTAAAGAGAGAAAAGGGAGGAGATCCTTTTCGGGAGAAGTCGTTGCCAGTTGCTGAGAACTTGGATGATCAGAGTGAATCTGATTTATTGGAGAATAATGTTTATTTGCAGCAAGAAACGATAGGTGGTAGGGTTAAATGAGGGAGGTGGATACTAGAGAGATAATGCAACGCGTGGTAAATATTCGAAGCGACGATACAACGCAAAGGATACAATCTGTAGGGATTTTGATGAGGGACAAATACAATGCGGAGTGATTTTGACGAGGGGCGAGAATGATGTGTATCGAGTTTGATGAGGGATGAGTATAATGTGTAGCGATTTTGATGGGAGACAAATACAACGCATAGTAATCTTGATAAGGGACAAATACAACACGTAGGTAGTTTGGTGAGGTACGAATACAATGAGTAGAAATTTTCACGAGGGACATGTATGACGCATGGTAAATTTGATGAGGTACGAATACAACGAGTAGAAATTTTCACGAGGGACATGTATGACGCATGGTAAAGTTGATGATGTACGAATACAACGCATAGTAATTTTGATAATGGACAAATACAACTCGTAGGAAGTTTGATAAAGGACAAATACAACGTGTAGGAATTTTGATAAGGGACACATACAACTCGTAGGAAGTTTGATAAAGGACAAATACAACGTGTAGGAATTTTGATAAGGGACACATACAACTCGTAGTAATTGCCATAAGAGATATAACGCACGGTAAATTTGATGAGGGATAGATACAGAGCGTGGTGATTTCAATGCGTGGTAAATATGTAAGTGGGTAGCAATTTCTACGCGTAACAGATACAACGAGAAGCGATGACAAATGTAAAGAATAGCGATTTCAATGCGTGGCAAATACTATACATATGTAGGAAAAATAACGCACACGAGCCTCAACGCAATGCAATTACATCGCATTATAATACATCACATATGAATTAATACATACATAACATAATATGTTATACAAAGATATGACAATACCATGTTATATTATATGCATATGTAAAATTACACACATGTTATATTATACATGAAAAATTATATACATTAAATTTATTTTAAATAAAACTAGATATCAATAAAATTGACTAACATTTAATCTCTAAATTTGTATTAATAATTATAATTAAACATAAAAAATTATATAAATTTAGCTCTTTTATTGTATATGTTATATTATACATGTTAACTTATATACATTTTACATGTTATACTATATGAATATGAAATAAAACGCGTAGCCAGAAAGTAAATCTCCGTATTACGACACGACACACGACCATACAACGAACGTTGATACAACTGCGCACAAAAAAATGCCCTCCTACTGTACAAAAACAAAATTCGTATAAAACAAATTGCAGTAGCGGAAAGACAGGGTCAAATACGCGAATATGCATATGTATTAATAATACGTGGAAGCATATACGAAGAAGAGTCTGCGGCGAACGAGAAAGGGATTCGTAGGGAAGAAAAGGGAAGAGGATCCAGCGGGAGACGTAGCATGGGTACCACTTAGCAGCTCGACAAACACACCATACGCCATGGTATCGTTGAAAAAAAAAGGCTGAAAAGAGGGTAAAACGAGAGGAGGAGACGTACGAGCGCCTCCTGATTTTGCATTTTTCATTTGCTCCCTGTTCCCTTTCGCTTCCAAGCGAATCGACGAGCATGAATCATCCGTGCGGAGATGCTGCCTCTAAACAACAATGTAAACAGCATTTTTCATGCTCGCGGATGAACGAGAGTCGCTTTTAAATACACGAGCTATTATAATACATGCGATACTCGTTGAACATGGAAATTTTCTTGGGAACTTTGCTGAATTTTAGTGGATTTTGGGGTGATTTTTTAAAGTACTCGGTTGAAATATGGGGTGTTCGAGAGATCGAATTGCGAATACGAGGGGAACGTGATTCGAGGGAAATGCAAATTTGGTGCAAGGTTAGAGAATTTTGTGGTGTTCGGTGATTTGGAAATTTTATGATTTGGGGATTTGTGAGTTTGGGAATTGAGGAAGTTGGTAATTTAGAGATTTAAATTGCGGGGGGGGGGGGGGTGATAATATAGAAATTTAGGAGATTGGTAAGTCAGGAGTTTGGAATTGTGGAAGTTTGGGGTTCTAGGGATTTTGGAATTTGAGAGTTTCAGGACATAAAAATTTGGGGTTCCACGAATTGGGAAATTTAAGGAATTTGGAGTTTCAAGAATTTGGAAATATAAGGAATTTGGGGTATTAAGATTTTGGAAATTTAGGATTCGGGTTATACGAATTTGGAGATTTAGATGTTTGGGGTTCAACGAATTTAGAAAATTACAAATTTGGAATTTTGGTAATTTGGTAATTTAGAAATTTGGAATCTTTATAACTCGGTAATATAGAAATTTGGAATTTTGGAAATTTGGTGATTTAGAAATTTGGAATCTTTATAACTCGGTAATATAGAAATTTGGAATCTTTATAACTCGGTAATATAGAAATTTGGAATGTTGGGAATTTGGAAATTTAGAAATTTGGAGTCTTTGGACTTCGGTAATATAGAAATTTGAGATTTCGGTAATTTAGAAATGTGGAATCTTTGAAATTCGGTAATATAGAAATTTGGAAATTTATGAATGCAGGGCACATCTTGAACGCGTTATTGATCATTCTGCAGCCGTAAGACGGAGAATGCGTATCGATGCACAATTTCTGTTGTCCTCATTCCTTGTCTGAACACATCGTTCTGTTAATTTTGCGAAAACGGCACGGCTATTGTACGAGCGTGATCGGAGTACAAAGGAATCCTTACTTTACGAGAGCGAGAATAAAGGATTTCAGGGAACAGGGCCGATGGTAAAGACTATGTTTCCTGAAACACCGATGTTTGACTATTTATTGACTCATACCACTACGCTACAATAAAAAATGAAAAATCCTCGAATTTTTTTCGCGATATCAAACAATTAACTACCTAATTATACGTCAATTAGTTTTCGCTGATCCTCATTAATTTTTTAGACCTTCACGAACGTTCCTTAATCGGAAAATTTGTACAGAACTTAGATATTCGTTTGATATTCCTCAAGTATTGAACTTTTATTACAAAATGAAGTTTTATTATCGATATTATATTGCATTTAGTATATGTACAATTATCTTCACTGATATTCTTCAATGTTATGGTAATAATATTTCTCATAACACTGATAACAATAAATAAATCTTGCAATACTAACAATAAAATGTTATAATATTCAGTGGTATAATTGATGTTATATCATATTCAATAACATTTATAAATTTTTACTAATCTTCATCGACATTCTTCCATTTTATACATAATAGTAGCATCCCTAATAACATTGAATGTTAACATAAAAATATAATAACGTTTAATAATATAATGAACACTATATTTAATAACATTATTAAATCCGTATTAAACTGCACCGTCAATCTTCAACATAAAAATTCGTACAAAGTCGTTTCACCGAGATTCGTTCTGTTCTTCTATTATAATGATATTATATGCATATAAAATGAAACAAAACGTTGGGAAATGAAATTTCCTTACCGACATTATATTATATTTAATTGCATCCGACGAATAACATATCGCGTATCCGATCATTCCAATAAAAACGAAAGAAATCAGCTGAACAAACGCTACTGTTTCTAATTAAACGAATCAATAAATAAATGATATTTGCGGGCCGCGTGCAATCACGAATTCGTAATTAAAACGTTTTCAAACGAAAATTGCGAATAAATGATCGGCGGCGGAGCCCGGTGTTCGACAAAGAAAATTTCAATACGCCTCGAACGTGATTCATCAACAGGAAACATTAAATTTTAATCATAAAACGTCCAAGCTTTTAATTACTTCTTTAATCGATCGCGATAATATCTTTTCGTTATTTAATTATTACTTTATTTTTCGTACCTCGATGCACGTTTCGCGATTTTCGTCGACGGTTTTCAACGAAAAATTAGATTTTTGTGCTCAGGGTGCTGCTCTGGGTGCTAATGTATTAACATATTACGGTTGTAAGTAGTACGTAATAATATTAACTTCTCATCCAATTATATGCAATTTTCTGGATCGAATCGGGCCAATTTTATCGATCATTTGGCCTCCTATTTTCGTTTGTGAACTAATTTTACCGTGGCAGCCGTTTCAGATTCTCATGCTTGAAATGTGTCGGTACTAGTTTAAATAAGTAATAACTATACGAAGGCAGAATATTCTGCACGAGGGTGTAACCTAATTATCGTACAAGACTAACTGAAATTTAAAATTTAAATTATCGTAGCCCTCCATTCTCGATTATGAACTATTTTTGCCATGACAGCCGGGCGTTTTGAATTTTGATGCTTGAAATGTCTGGGAAATTGTTTAAAATATAATAACTGTACGGTGGAGACATTCTCTGTATGCGAATGTTACATAATTATCTTTGAAAGTGATTCAAATTGTAAATTTAAATTATTGTAACCTTCTATTCTCGATTCTGAAGTATTTTTACAGTGGCCACCAGCTTTTCAAATTTTAATCTTTGAAATATATCGGAGCCAGTTTAATAAATAATAGCTGCACAAAGGAAGAGTTCGAATGTTACACAATTATTATCGTAAGTAGTTCAAACTGCATATATAAATTTTTTTTCTGGGACACGTGGTATGAACTCGGAAAATTTCCCAGTTCACATCGCAAGTTCGAGATCGTTCAAATTTACCAGTTATTTGTATTGTGTTATTTAATAAAAGTTTTAAAAAAAAATCGACTCACCTGTGCATCTGCGAGGATGCGTCGCATCAAAGCCAAGGTGGGGTGCGTTGTGAGGTCATCCTGAAGGGCAAGTGCTTCACCTTCTTTGTTCAAACGATTTAGGGTAGTTAGGGCTGAAACAGAAAAAAGGTGCAACAAACTCTTTAAATCCTATCACGATAAATCGCCGCAAGAAATTGCGTGTACCTTCACCATAAGCCCCGCAATGCAAACACGAAAGATTTTATACTTTTTCCACCACCAGTTACAAGCCAACAACCGCTGAATATAAAATACTCACATTTTAATTTTATGTATGAAAAAGTATATGAAATACTGACATTTCAATTTTATATATAAAAATATGATAAAGCACTAACATTTTAATTTTGTACATGAAAATATATAAAATATTGGCACTTTGGTTTCATGATGTATAAAAATATATAAAATACCAACATTTTAATTTTCTTTATTTCAATATTATATCTACGAATAGTTAGTTTCGACTGTCGACATATAAATTGCACAGAAATGTGTTGATACGATCAAACAGTATAATATTATCATCGACATCGACATATTTTTACAATAAAATCGGAATTTATATTATAATAATGTGGGATTGGCGGAAAAATCCTACAATAACATCGGAATTTGTATTATAACAAAATTGAAGTTTATATTCTAATAAAATTGAAATTTATATTCCAATAAAATCGAAATTTACATTATAATAAAATCGAAATGTATTTAATAATAAAATCCAACTGAGTGCAAAAGTCCCAAAACATCGCAACAGAGTGAAAAGAAACCTGTGGAAAAGAAATGAAAAAATATACAATTTCTATTTCGGGCGTATCCCTTTAAAAGACGATAAACGGGAAGACATTGTCTCTGGAAACAGCGACATGGCTGTCTCTTGACTCGTTCATCTGCGACGGGATAATTGAATTCTCAAAGTATGGTGCTCGTGACACGAAGGTGGAGAGCCAAAGGGTGGCAAACTGTTATCGACAAGTTCGCGAGGGAAGCTCGTTTCGGTCCTGGATCAGACTCGAGCACGCCATCCCTTAGCATCCTCATCGCGACATATCGTGTCGGACTTTCGAGTACGCCTATATCCACATAACCACGCCAACTTACCACCGGGATATCGTTCGACTGTTCCCGAATTTACCCGTTCTCCATCCTCTCCGGCTTTCCGCCCTTCAACCTTCGTTCATGTTCCCAAATTTACCCACTTTCCAAACAGAAATTCGCACAGGTAGCTCCTACGAGTAGATGGACCGAAAACGTTGAACACATATGTACATATGTGCACACATGCATTTTGTGAGCACACTCATACACTTGTATTTAATGAGGACACTTATACACTTGTATTTTGTGAACACATGTGTACAATTATACTTTGTGAACACATGTGTACAATTATACTTTGTGAACACACCTGTACATTGTATTTTGTGAGCACACTTGTTCAAGTGTATTTTGTGAACACATATGTACCAATTTTATTTTGTGAACACATATGTACCAATTTTATTTTATGAACACATATGTGCAATTGTATTTTGCGAACACATATGTACCAATTTTATTTTGTGAACACATGTGCAATTGTATTTTGTGAACACATATGTACAATTGTATTTTGTGAGCACACTTGTTCAATTGTATTTAGTGAGCACATTAACTAAGTAATCAAAGTAATCTAGAAAATCAAAATTTCCAGAGTCGTGTGACTCCAGCGAGAAAATCAAGTCTCGCCGAACGTTCTAGCTAATTGCATTTCGTTTCTTCGCGCCGCGAAACAAATAATTCACAAAGTAATTGCATTAAGCTGATCCAGCTCGCGCTTTCGGCCCGAGTGTAACATCCTTTCATCAAGAAGTTCGTTGCGCCAGTAATTAAGCGACGAGATAAGAAATTCGTTGAGCGTCCCGGTGCCGTGCCTCTAACGTTCTCGCTTAATTAATTTTCAAATTCGTGCAATTATGACGTGGTAGTAAGCAAACGGCCCTGGCAATTGCTTGGTTAACGAACTTTCGAATTTTCTTTACACCCGCCAAGAAATTCCCCGTTAACGAACAACGGGGAATTATTCGACGGATATCGGAACTTTCCTTCCGCTATAGTTTTCTGCCGGTTACTCGACTTATCGCGGTGTTTACGATAAACGGGTCGTCATCGAATTTCTCTCTTTTATTTGTACATAGTTTCAACTCTCGATTTTACGGGAAAGTTGTTTAAAAAGGAAGACGCAAACCGTTAAGCTGTTGACTACTTTAAATTATTGAATTATTAACTACTTTGTATTATTAAATTATTAGCTACTTTAAAGTACTGAATTATGAACAACTTTAAATTGCTGAACATTTCACTAATTTATATTATGAAATTATTAATTATTTTGAATTATTAACACGTTGACACAATGAGTCAGCTGATAATTTTACTACATAATATTTTTATAATTAATGAAATTATTTTGAAATTAATTATTTTATAATTATTGAAATTTTATAATTAATTTCACAATATTTTCTTTATCCATAGTTCATCGAGTCATTTTCGATTCACGAAGAAAATTTGTCTGGATTCTGCTAGAAACTACGTGATAAAATTATTTATAAAATGTATGCAACCTCTTTGATCATCATAGAATCATTTTCGATTCATGAACAAAATAAAAGTAGAAAAATAGAAATAAGAATAGATTCTTATAGAGATTTATAAAGTTTTTTGAAGCGATAAGGGTTAATAATAATCGTATCTGTAGGATCGTTTCACCGTGTATCCAGCGTGTCCCGTTACAGCGTTCGGCAAAAGTAGCAACGAGCAATCACCAAAAAAGCCCCATGTGCACCATGGTAATACCCGAAACCATTTGTTTCACTGGCAACACTCACCTTCCTCGAAGGGCTGCGCCCGTTTAGCGAACGCCCTCGAGAAAACGCCCCGTGGCTTCGAGGCCTCCATGCCGTTTTCAACGGCTGCGCTCATTTCTCTGAGTGGTCCTTCACGGAGCTTGTATCGTCAGCTTGGATAAAGGGACCATCTGAAATTTCACGTTACACTCTACATCTTTGTTTCGAAGGGTCGCGAACGTCCGCGATTCGACCGCTCTTCGTTCGCCGCTCGATCCTGCAATTTATCGCGAGGCGATTCGATGCCGCGTCCCGTTCTCCGCATAAATTGTTCGATTTTCTTTGCGAACTTTCGGGGAATTACAGAATTGTCATATTTTCGAATTTTTGAATTTACGGATTTCTGAATTTTCGAATTTCTGAATTGATGAATTTTCGAATTTTCAAATTTTTGAAGTTTCAGATTTTCGAACTTTTTAATTGTCCAATTTCTGAATTTTCATATTTTCGAATTATCGAATTTCTGAATTTTTAGATTTCGAATTTTTTAATTGTCAAATTTCTGAATTCTCGGAGATCGAATTTTTGAAGTGTCAAATTTCTGATTTTCCAGATTTCAAATTTTTGAATTCTGGAATTTCTGAATTTTCGGACATCGAATTTTTGAATGGTCGAATTTCTGAATTTTCAGATATCGAATTTTTGAATTGTCGAATTTCTGAATTTTCACATCTTAGAATATCTAATTTTTCGAATTTTTCAATTGTCATATTTCTCAACTTCAACATGCCAAAAAATGTTCAGTTTTTGATCTTGATTAGAATGTTCTTAAGAGTTCTACGATACAAGCTTTAAAGGAATTTCTGAATTTCTGAAAATCTTAAGATCCCTCAGATTGCAATATACTCGAATCTGCTAAATTGTGACAGGATCGGAGCTACATTTTCCGTGTCATTAAATTCCACCAGTTCCCTAACTCCTTCGAACCTTCTCAAATCTGTTAGATTGAGAAATTTGTAGAATAGCACTTCCTATAGATAGCATAGCAACAACGGATGCGGTTTTTCCGTTCACAGAAGACGTTCACATAGCGACACATGATTCGATACGGGAGCCGTACGAAACTGGGTCACCATGGTTCGATGTGGACAACTTTCAGCCGCGAGGATGTGGGTAAATGTAGGTTGGCCAGACACCGGATCGGCAGAAACCGATACGGATGTATCTTTGGATGCTTAGCAATTGATAGAGACGTTATTGGATCCTTGGAAGTCGATACCACACTAGGTCGAACAAACAATCACGGATCTACCTTCATAAGCGGCTACCCTGCTGTCTATGTATCATGTCTGTGTCTATATCTATGTATATGTCTATGTATAATGTCTATTCCTATGTCTACGACTATGTATATGTATAACGTCTATGTCTGTGTCTATATCTATGTATATGTATATGTATAATGCCTATTCCTATGTCTACGACTATGTATATGTATAACGTCCATGTCTGTGTCTATGTATAATGTCTATATTTATGTCCATGTCCTATGTCTATGTCTACGTAAATGTGTAGTATCCTCGGTAAGTGTGCCACAGTATTGGAAATTATCGATCTGGCTACTTTGTTCAAAGAATACGATTAGCCTACATTCGTCCGTGGTTATTGGCACGATATGGAGCAACGATGGTGAACCTACGACCCCCAAATCACACACTGATCGACGCGCAAGAAAATCCGAAGGCAGAGTATGTTTATATATCGGGTGCGGCAATATATGTGAACACATATATGAACGCATATGTGAACGTATATATGAACACGTATGTGCACACAAATATGAACATATATGTAAACACATACGTGAACACATATGTGACCACGTACATGAACACATATGTAAACACAAATATGAACACATGTGTGAACACATATATGAACACATTTGTTCGAGCTATTTACTGTTTCGTTGAAATGGTATGACCACTATACTTTCGACCATACTTTGACCATCAAACTTTCACATATGCAATTTCTAAACTCCCCAAATTCTAATCTCCCCTTCTAGACATTTCTCATCATGTAACATTTCTTCATTTTCCAAAATGACCGAGTGATCTCTTCATTCCCTTCCTACTTCGACATTCTAACGACAAAGTTCAACATCTATATCGACCGACCGTGGTTTTCATAAATGAAAGAGTAACGAATTTAAAAATGTAGAAAACAATACTTGCTGCCGAACAAAGCAACGTGTTCTTTCGATTTTGTATTCACCATTATATCGACAGGGTTTCAAGGTATATGGTACATTAGCTCAGGGACACACGGTGTGTCTCCCTCGTGGCTGGACTCGCCAAAGACCATAAATCAGCGCTAACTTCGCGCAGCTCGGCGTGGATTTATCGAGCGAGTCCTTTTCCCTGTGTAATGATAAATTATGACTTGATCGAATATCGAGTTCCTCCGTGGGGAACAACCTCGTGTGTACACAATACGATACGTGGGTGCACAGCGAGCACTGCACAATTTTTAGGGGATGATATTGCTGCTCATGGTGGTCGCTGGATGGTGCTCTGTAATGATATTACTTTACGAGCCGGCGATAAACAAGGGTTATCCGCGGTGTTGGCTTTTACGTGTCCGTGAAATAGCGTGCCACTATTCGCATTTCACTGTCATGTTCGGGTCGTTTAAATAGAACGGCAAGATTTTTGCATTAACGGGGCAGTATTACTTTGGAATAGGTGCGATAGAGAAGTGGGGGTGTGAGTATTTGGGGATATGAAAATTTGGGGATGTGAAAATTTAGGGATTTGAAAATTTAAGGATATGAAAATTTGGGATGCGTGAAAATTTGGGGATCTGAAAATTGAGGGTGTGAAATTTGGGGGGTTTGAAAATTTGAAGGTGTAAGAAATTGGGGATGTGAGAATTTGGGGTGTGTGAAAATTTGGGGATATGAAAATTTTGGGATGTAAAAATTTGGGGACATTAAAATTGGGGGGTGTGAGAGTTTTGGAATTTCAGAAATTAGGGACGTGACAATCTGCGGATCTTCGGAATAAACAAATTCATACATCCTCAAATTTCTACATTCCCAAATGTCTAAATTAACAAATCTCCAGTATCCCATATTCCAAATTTCCCTAATCTCTGAATCATCGAACACCCAACCGTTCGAATCTCCCTCGATTTCGTAACATCCCCAAATTCCATCGTGTCCGAACTTTCCCCGAACCTTCATTTCCCTATACCCGTGGCCACAAGCGCGACCCTAAATCCCCAGATCCGAAAACGACTGTACAATCGAGCCGACTCCTCGCAAAGAACCGACATACGTGTCTCCTACCATTATATTTCTCGTGTCGCGGAAAAAAAGCACGTTGACGAACCTTTCAATGGCTTTTCTTCGCGTCACACGAGCTTTTCATCTTTGTGCTTCCGTTTCCGGCTCGGCTAACCCAAAGGCCGCGCACCAAAGAGGAAATTAACAATGAAACGGAAAGGAACAGTAGAGAGAGATTCGGTCGAAACGGCGAATAGACAGGCTGCCGCGAACGCAACGCGATAATTAGCCAGGCTAATTAAGAAGAAAGGAAAAGAAACGAACGAGGCCAGAGCCACGGTTTACTCGTTTATTTTCCCGTTCGAATCGACCCGGTTTGATTAACTCGACACCTGTTCCCACACCCTGACACCCTCTGATCGCGGGAACCGCGATGATCAAAGGCGTTTTTCAATTAGAACGCCGGGACATTAATTATTTGACCGAAAATTACCGATACAGGCGTTGCTTATGTATCAAGGTGTTCTGTCTCTTCATTTTTTTATAACAAATAAAAGCGTTCCCCCTCGAGGAATATTTTTCAAGTAATCCCTTTTGCAAGCAGGTAATAATAATTTTGGAAGGAGAAAATAATGATATATTATTAGCGATTAATTAATGATGTATTCATAGTGCAACGAAACAATTTTAAATAATAAATATCGTGTATTGATTCCGTGTTAAAAATGGGAAAACTTATGGGACACTCTAATATTCACCCTTTGCATTTTTCTTTTTTGGAAGTGAATTTAGAAGGTTTTCTGCCGAAGTTTCTTTTAGAAATACAGATTTTAGATTCAATAATTTGTTTCTCAGATCCAAATGGTATTTGTATTTCACTTAGTAAAACCATCAAAATTTTTCAAAGACAAGTAATTTTCATGTGAAATCAGGTTTTTATCGTCGTTATTTATACATTCTTACCTTCTATTAAAATAGTCGTAAAAGTTCGCAAAAATCATTTTGGCAGTCAAAGAATTAATCAACGTCCCGAACGAATAAATTGTTGGATCATAATCGTTACAGGACACCTTGTATATGGGGACACCTTGTATGTGGGAATAAGCGAACAAGCGGGACGGCAGCGATGTAAAAACATGAGACAAAGAGAGACACATCGAGTATGTAAATCCGTCGCATCTTTCGCACATATCGTGTATGACACGATGGCTCGTGTGCACCGTGTTCGATTGTGCACTCGCGACGCTGATTGGTCGCTTCAAAGGCGTGAGAAACGAAGCAATTACGTCGTCGGGTTAGATTAAATCTGATACCACGTTCTGATTACATTGTTCGTTTCCCCGCAATGAAACTGACATTATCCCAGAACCACTGCTCGCGTATTAACGTTTTGCTTAATTAACCGACGCGATCGCGTTCGATCGTTTTCCGAACCGTATTGAACGAGTTGCGGCGCATTCATAGAATCATAAAGCTATTTGGGCTTATTTTTATCTATAGAAAATTTATTAATAATCAACAACTGCCTTCTGAAGATCTTTACAACGTGCAATTTATATTGTTAAACTTTTATTTAATTTAGCACGACTTTCGATAGCCAGCGCGTTTTATTATTTTATGAGTTAGGTGACAAAGGACTTCGTACTTTTTACCCTGAGGTCATATTGACCTCGCGATGAGCATCATTTGTTCACCCCCCAGCGGCACACCAACCCTCGCTACATACTATTTTCGGGAGAGAACATTATTTTTTCTCTTCTGTAGATTTTCAATAACTCTCAAAGAGTACACATCAATTTATATTTACCTTATTAAAGTCCATTGTCGACGGTATGCGGTATGTAGGTTTAGTTAGCAAATATTGATTACTAATTGGTGTATCGAATTGAACGGCGAGTGTGAACGATTGATACCGTATTATATATTAGTTAATTATAGACAAGACGGGTAAGGTGGTCATGTAATTATAGACAAGACATGTAACATATTAGTTACTTATAGACAAAACAGATGGCATATTAATTAATTTTGAACAAGACAGGTAACATATTAGTTAATTCTAGACAAGATAGACAACATATTATTTAATTCAGGACAAGACAGATAATACGTAAGTGAATTACGATGGGTGTATTCGAATGTTATAACATTCGCTGGCCCCGTTTCGTTCCAAGCTCGTGTAATTACGTTGGTATGTTTGTTAATGAACTCACAGTACCGTGATTCCCGAGTGCCAATACTTCTCTGTCTTACAAAAGACTGTTTTATACTCGTTGCATCGCGTGAATCTTTCTGTACTTTCGTTTTCGAAAAACGTAAAAATAAAAACAGAAATCATAAACACAAAATAGGTATTTGTACAACAGATTTCGAATCGGGTTGAGTACAATTTGAACGGGAACGCGATTTATCAGTTTAGAAACTGTTCCTATGTCTTGTAACTAGTGAAAGTAGGAAATATAGTTAAACAATGGTATCGATTGGAAAGTTGGTGCAAGGAAAATTTGTAGAAAAAAATTTGGTGATTTGGGGATTTGGAGATTGGGGAATTTGTGGAAAGGCAATTCCGAAATTTGGAATTTTATGGAAGGAAAATTTCTAGACTGGGAAATTCGTAGAAGTGCAATTTCGAAATTTGGGATTTTTGTGGAAATAAAGTTTCTAGACTGGGGAATTTGTAAAAGGGCAATTTTGAAATTTTTGATTTTATAGAAGGAAAATTTCTAGACTGGGGAATTTCTAAATTCGCGATTTTATGGAAGGAAAATTTCTAGACTGGGAAATTCGTAGAAGTGCAATTTCGAAATTTGGGATTTTTGTGGAAATATAGTTTCTAGACTGGGGAATTTGTAAAAGAGCAATTTTGAAATTTTTGATTTTATAGAAGGAAAATTTTTAGACTGGGGAATTTCGAAATTCGCGATTTTATGGAAGGAAAATTTCTAGACTGGGAAATTCGTAGAAGGGCAATTTCGAAATTTGGGATTTTTGTAGAAATAAAGTTTCTAGACTGGGGAATTTGTAAAAGGGCAATTTTGAAATTTTTGATTTTATAGAAGGAAAATTTCTAGACTGAGGAATTTGTAAAAGGGTAATTTCAAAATTTGCAATTTTATGGAGGGAAAATTTCTGGACTGGGGAATTCGTAGAAAGACTATTTAAAAATTTCGGATTTTGTGGAAGGATAATTTCAAGATTGGGGAATTTGTAGAAGGAAAATTTCGAGCCTCAAAAATTCTGTAAAAGGAAAATTTCGAGTCACAGAAAGTTGCAGATAAAAAAATTCTGTGTTCCGAAATGCAAAGAAAATTTCAAAATTCATCAACTAATAAAATGCAAATGACATTTTTAAAAAATTCGCGAAAGAAAAATTCCGACACTCGAAGTTGTATCTTGGAAAATACCCAAGACTCGAAAGTTAGAAGGAAAATTTTCAGAGTTCACAAATTTCCATAGCGAAACGAGAAATTCGGTCGAAGGTGTTCGCGGATGCCATTAGGTTACGATTAAACGGGGGGTGGTTCGTTCGGATAACGAGTTATCGGTGGATAACAAATTGGGGTGTCGGTGTAAAATTATCGGAAAATCAAGGCCGTATCTCCTTCGAAGGTTATCTTTTATTCAGCGGCTTGGTCGATAGCCGGGTTTTGCCTTCGGTGGCTCTCTTTTTTCCAGTGCATGCCTCAGCGACATAACCACGGTATAAATATTCATGAATTCACTGTTGTGTCATCCGCGTTCAGGTTGCTCTACTCTCACCTGTTAGACAAGATCCCGGCTAGTTTCTTTTCCCGTTTGCATCGCGAAACTTTCGCGCGCGATAATTGCTCGGATAGCGAGCAACAAAATTGTTGGTATTATTATAATTGTTGACGCTGCGACGCACATACAACTTTATACAAGGGGTCTCAAAAGTCGACGTCAAGCCGGCGATAAAAGAAAATCGAGAAAATCTACAGCCTGTGATTTGCACTCTTGTTACTACAAATCCTTACTGTTTTAGTCAGAGAGAAATTAAACTATCAAAATCACAAGCTATCGAGTCCAATAAACGAAGGAAAAATTGGTAAGTACGAAATTAACACGAACGAATCTCTTGATGAATGCCAGGGGTACATTATAATCATTTTTAAGTAAGAAAAATTTGTTCAATACTCGGTTTTATTGGATCGTTACAGAGTGTAGAATTTCTCGATTTTTCTTTGAAATGTCTATAATTTTTAAAATTTAAAACTTATATTTTTCTGATAACTATTATAACTTAGCCTGTTACCCGATTCCGGGTTGACGTCGACTTCTGGGACACCCTGTATCAGGATGATCAGAAAAATTCTCTGAAAAGATATAATTTTGATAGTGAAAGGTTTAATTGCCGCACCTCGTGTGCACACATTCGCAACGTATTTCGAAGAAGGAGATGATCGAGATACCGTTCGCGTTGTCGCCGGTCACGGATCGTCGATCCTTCCGGTCCGGCTTTCACCGTTAAGGCTCATCCTGAATGCTCTTTCGAGCGAGACAGATTGTTTGAACGCTTATTGTTCTCGCGCGACATAAATCAAGCAGGTTGATCGAGCACAGCATCGTGATCGTGAATTCCATTTTCGAGACACGGAACGTCTTTTATCGATTTCGATCGACCGTGTCTCGTCCTCGCCTCGTTTCGAATCTTATTATCGTCTCGGAGACTCTGTTTCGTTTTTTATTTTCATTTTTCTTACCGAAACACTGTATTCGGTAGATTAAGAGAAAGAGTTATGAAGGATACAAAAGATTTCATAAGATACGAGAAGATTTCGTGTTACAAAACTTTCTGAATGGAAAAACCTTTAATCCTGCAGAGCAAGTCAGTCAGGCTGTCGAAAATTTCTTCCCGTCGAAACCAACCACATTTTACAAGAAAGGAATTGATAAACTGGTTAACAAATTTACCGGATAACAGTCAACTGGTTAAAAAATTAGTATGGTTGACCAAACAAAATATAAATAACACCAAATACTATTTGGATTTGAGAAACAAATTAGTGAATATGTTGTTTCAAGGTGAAACCGATGGGAGCGAAAGGGTTAAATCGAATTTCGAAGCTTTGCATTCGAGAGTAGAATTATGTTTTCGCGTAGAATCATCCTTCTTTTTGCTCGTATCGCCAGTATACGTGTAGACACCCTATACTGTATATGTGAACGTTCGCTGTTAACACGAGCGCGTGTTACACGCTCGCACACGGACGAGCAAGTTTCGTGGAGCGCAATTAAGAAGCAATTTAGTGCAACTCCTCGCGAACGAGCACTCGCAACACACTATCAACACGATAAAGCTCCGTACGTCAGCTCGCAACCTAAACTATGTATCAAAGTTATCCTTATCCGTGAGCGAACAACGCGTTTCGTGCTTTCGGGACGATACGGTTACCAGATGCTGATGGTATTCTCTCAAAATTTTGTTCGTTGCATTTTTTTTTTTTTTCAAATTCTCGGATCTGTGAGTTTTAAAATTTCATAAACTCATATATTAAACTATTTAAATTCTCAAATTCTTACCTCGCTGATTTCTAAGATCGCCAAAATCTCACATGTCCAAACCCTCTCATCCAAAATTTTCACATACTCAAATTTTCACATGGTCAAACCCTCGCATCCCAAATTTTCACATACACCAAATTCTCACATGTCCAAGCCCTCCCATCAAAAATTTTCACATATTCAAATTTTCAAATGTCCAAACCCTCGCATCCCAAATTTTCACATACTCGAATTCTCACATGTTCATACTCTCCCATCCAAAATTTTCACATATTCAAATTTTCAAATGTCCAAACCCTCGCATCCCAAATTTTCACATACACCAAATTCTCACATGTCCATACTCTCCCATCCCAAAATTTCACGTAGTCAAATTCTCACATGTCCAAACCCTCGCATCCCAAATTTTCACATACTCGAATTCTCACATGTCCATACTCTCCCATCCCAAAATTTCACGTAGACAAATTCTCACATGTCCAAATCCTCGCATCCCAAATTTTCACATACTCAAATTCTCACATCCTTGATTTCTAAGGTCCCTAAATTCTCACACATGATTTTTCAGATCTCCAATTTATTACATCCATGATTTCTAACATTCCACAATGTCTATAATCCACAAACTCATACACCCTCAAACCCTCGTATCTCAAACTTTCACATGTCCAAGTTTCAAAAATTCTCCAAATACTCACATAGGACTGATCTCCCGAAATTCTCGCATCGCTAATTTCCAAAATTCCCGCATTCCGGAAACCTTTGCATTCCAAATTTTCGCTTTTCCGACTTCCCGAATTTTCCGAACCCCTACACATTCGATTCCTAAAATCATCCCAATATCGAAATCAGAAAATTCTTGCCTCTCGATCGACCGGTTTAATTCATTCTCCGTGAAAAAAAAAAAACGAGCGAGATAAATCTGACCCGTTTTCTGCGGAAGAGAAGGATTTACGCACCGTAATCGCTCCACGTGTTATTTTAATAATTGTCATACAAATTGTCAAGGACACCTCTCGATCCCGCTGAGGTCCGTTATAATTGTCAAAAAGAGAAAAGGACACGTCGCGCTAGAAATTCTGTGAAAATTGAACGATGGCCGGATAACGCGAGAGTCGCGTCGCGTTCTTGTCGCGGCATTGAAAACGAGCAAAAGTACCGCGGGCCATTTATGGCACGCTACCACTCTCGTCGCGTTCCCGTTTCGCTGTTCTTCTCACTCTCTCGCTCTCCAGACTTTGCTTAACTAAACGAAACTTATTTCAGCCGCAGTTTCGTCGTCGACGAACAATTATTCCACCCTGTATACACTATCGCAATTAATTCTTTCAAAGTTTTTATTCGTGGAATGCTATAAGATTCAGTTTCATGATGCTAATTCATTTAATTTTATGTTATTTCAAGTATTTGTAGTTATTGTGCGTTTAAAAATTTGTCAAGAATCGAGCATTCGATTTATTGGGAATTTGGAGAATCATTTTTGTTTCTTATATTAATCTTTGTTGTACTGAAATTTTTGCTGCAAGCGAACATGTTAACTTACGGATTCAATCAAGTTATTTAATGTTATAGTCATTTATATTTTATATTCCAGTTATTCTTCTGTAAGTTTGGAGTGCAAGTGTAAACTTGGAAAATATATATAGTTTATGTAGATTATATAATATACCTGTAATATATGTACATATACAATATAACACATATATCAGTTGTTTGTTACATACATATATACATGTATGTTGTACATACATATATGTATATGCATGTATGATGTTTATGATAATGATGATTATACGAAACTATACGTTACACATATATATATACGTATACATATATGCATATATGTATGTATGTATATTATGTGCATCTCAGTGGAAGAGACAGGAATTGCTCGAGTGCTGTCGAATGTTCGTCTAGCCGGAAGTTCCGATAATCGAGAATTCCAGGGTGTATTTGCATGCGCGTTGTATCGGCCAATAAATATTTATTAGAATTTACAGTCGCGTCTAGGGTGTCCCGCGAAAAAATCGATACCCTCCACATTTTCTGCGCCGCGCACGAATATTAGGGTAATCCGCACGAAACGATACGCGACCGTATGGAATGTCGCGTGTCACTGTTTCAACAGGAAGAACGCATGCGATGCGTACTTCCCTGTCACCTTGGCTACTCGGAAAATAAATGTTGGTTCATGACGAAACTGCATCGAAACCGTAGATAGAAATATCATATAAGTACACATATGAATGCATATGTAGTTCGAAACCTCCGACACATAATGCACAATTACTTCCAAGTTAAAGATGAAGTTGAAAAGTGCATAAACACAGGATGAAATATAAATGTTGGTTGACAAAGAAACTATGTTGACGAGGTTCATAGAAATATCATGTAAGTACACATATGAGTGCATATGTAGTTTGAAACCTCCGACACATAATGCACAATTACTTCCAAGTTAAAGATGAAGTTGAAAAGTGCATAAACACAGGATGAAATATAAATGTTGGTTGACGAAGAAACTATGTTGACGAGGTTCATAGAAATATCATGTAAGTACACATATGAGTGCATATGTAGTTTGAAACCTCTGACACATAATGCACAATTACTTCCAAGTTAAAAATGAAGTTGAAAAGTGCATAAACACAGGATGAAATATAAATGTTGGTTGACGAGGTTCATAGAAATATCATGTAAGTACACATATGAGTGCATATGTAGTTTGAAACCTCTGACACATAATGCACAATTACTTCCAAGTTAAAGATGAAGTTGAAAAGTGCATAAACACAGGATGAAATATAAATGTTGGTTGACGAAGAAATTATGTCGACGAGGTTCATAGAAATATCATATAAGTGCACATATGAATGCATATGTAGTTTGAAACCACCGACGTATAGTGCACAATTACTGCCAAGTTAAAAATGAAGTTGAAAAATGCATAAACACAGGATGAAACATAAATGTTGGTAGACGAAGGAACTATGTCGACGAGGTTCATAAAAATATCATATAAGTACACATATGAATGCATATGTAGTTTAAAACCGTCGACACATAATGCACAATTATTTCGAAGTTAAAAATGAATAACCAAACGAAGGAACAAATGTTGATGGATAACGAAACTGCATCGACGTGGTCGATAGAAATACATAGCATTGCAAATGCATATGTAGTTTAACGTACACATATGTATTAATACATATGTATTATAGTTTAAAACTACCCGTAGTTTGAAGTTAAAAACGAGGTTGAAAAATAAAAAAAAAAAAAGATGAAACATAAAGGAATACACCTATGGATTGCTTATCCCGATGACAATCGAAGATATCCAGAAGACCATCTTAACAAATGTTCTCGCATGAAGAAGAAAATTTGCGAAAGGAACATTTTGGTAGTTTCAGTGTTAAATTAAATTTGTGTTTGAAGAACGGGAATGGAATGGAGCTGGAGGAGGTAGAGAAGGAGGGAAAAATTCGCGAGAAGTCGAAAGAGTTCTGGCAGCCTTCTTTCGAGCAGAGAACTCATCGAGAACGCGAACGTTCCCACGCTGTGCGAATACGCCTTCGAGCGAGACTGTTCGTTCCGTTTCGTTTCGTTTCGTTCCTTCCAATCTACTCTTCCGCTTCCGTTCGTTCCTTAGTAATTATTCATTGAAACACGAGTGCCGATGCGGAAACACAATTTAAAAGCGCGACACTTTCCTCTTCGGATCCGCTCGAATGGGGGAGCGGATTAGGTTGTAAATCGTTTAGCCGACGACGAATCGAGATATCGCTCGGCGAGACAGTCGATTCGTGGATCACGTTTTCTGCCTCTCTGTTGTCGGAATCGCGAGCGAGCATTGCAATTTCCTTCGGTTTCAAGGAAAATTGGTGGCCGTTGATTGGCACGGGGTGGCGGATTTTGCGGGATGCTCGGATTTACGTTCTTCTGGGGAAATTTAAATCGGGCTGGGATATAGGGTGTGTGGAGGAAACGAACGTTCTTTTTTTAGCAAATGCGACGTAGGGAGAGATATGTAGATTTTTCATTTTTTCCGATTTGTAATTGTGATGATTTCCAATTTCCTCGATTCCAATTTCTGCTATCTTCACATTCTATTTTTAATTTGTTTCATTTTCATTTACCACAATTTTCAATTTGAACAATTTTCCATTTCCCCAGCCTTCACATTATACAATTTCAAATTTATCCTAATTTTCAATTTTCCCCAATCTTCAAATTTCCTAATTCTCAATTTTTCCCATCTTCACATTTGCTAACTTTAAATGTTCCCCAATCTTCAGATTTTCCCATTTTCAACTTTCCCAACCTACTGCATTTCCGAATTATCATTATCATTGTAATTATCATTGTCATTATCATTGTCATTATCATTGTCATTATCATTGTCATTATCATTGTCATTATCATTGTCATTATCATTATCATTATCGTTATAATTGTCATTATAATTGTCACTATCATTGTCATTATAATGGTCACTATCATTGTCACTATCATTGTCATTATCATTTTCATTATCATTTTCATTATCATTTTCATTATCATTTTCATTATCATTTTCATTATCATTTTCATTATCATTTTCATTATCATTTTCATTATCATTGTCATTACCATTATCATTATCTATATAATATAAATATAATATAATGCTCTAAACTATGATCCTTAAAAAAAAACCTGTCAAGACAGTGTACGTCTAATAATTTTTGAACCGAAGCAACATGAGACAACAAAAACAACCGCAACCTCGGTATACACCTAATACTTCGTGCGTTACGACAGTTTCCATAAAACAGGCAATAAACGGCAGCAGTAAAAGTGTTCTTCCGTAAACCCATAAAACGAGTCTCGCATAATGATAAAGACACTTAGCAACAGCTCGCCTATAAAATCGTCCGTGATAGCGATCGGTTTCGAGCCAAACAACGTGTCATGTATCCGTGAAAAAAAAAATAAAATCATCTCTCGCGTTAATCAATTTCTCTTTTTCCTCGGACAGGGAGAGATTATGATCGCGGCAATCAGAGTGTGGCGTTGTTTCGTTCGATGTCTCAATTAGGTTAACGCGTTCGATCCCGGTGAACAAATTTTGAAAAATATAGCTATTGAATTCGTATGAAAAGTATAAAAAAAAAATTGAATTTCAAATGAACTCGCGTATTAAATACAAAGTTTTTAGCGATAGGAAATAAATGAATAATAATAAAAACTTATGGTTTTTTCGTATAACTCGATTAATAAATTTATTACATAAAATATGGCACATTATAAACAATGAAATAGAAGTAATGATAATTATTATTATAAGCGTGTAATTATGGAAGGATAATAAATTATCGGCATGCGGTGAATTAGAATTTTGAAATGAGTGTATCATGTTGATATTATTAAACCTTTGCGCTCGAAAGCGTTTTTACTTGTTGTAAAACAGCAACTATAAAACTTTCAAGTTTGATGAATTTTTTGGAAACTATTTTAAACAATTTCTTTAACTTTCCTTAAATTTAATTATTTATTCGAGATTGTTGCATCGAGTCAAATGGAGAATGTGAGTCAAATCTCGGGTACAAAGGGTTAATAAAATCTATATACGGCTGTCAATCAAAGTGTTAATTTCGTCGGACTAAAAATCACGGACAGAAACGAGTCGAAAGGCGCAGACGCGAAATAGGGAGGACGTAAACGGAGAAAAATCGATCGTAATACATTTATCAATAGCGGTATACGTTTATAATTCCTAAGAGTCTGCGGCTCGAAAGTCGGTCAACGAGAAATAAAACGAACGCGATCCCATCTTCCTTCACCTACACGTGTATCCTCGCGTTCTCGCCCTTTTCTTTCTCTCCTTTCTCCTCTCACAGTCTCTCGCACCGTGAATCCGTTTCTTTCAATTCTTCCCTCGACCTTTTCATACGTTCCACGCTTTCGTTAACCCTTTGACGACGAAGCACTTCCGCGTTCAACACCGGTCTATACGCAGAATACTCTTTCAAATTTTTTTAATAACTACGCTCGCTGCTTTTATTTGCGCTTAAACTGGAGAAATTATTTCGAATCACGAGTGACACCGTTCCGTGACGTGAAAGTGTCTCGAAACCCCGCTCGCGATGTATCGATTTAAAGTTACAGGAAATAGCCGGGTTTCGACATTTTTCTTGGTACAGTATGACCGAGTAACAGTTATAGATAATGGTCCATTTCGGAGTACACAAGGTCTAATGTAATTTCGTGACAGAAAAGTATCACGAAATGACACTTGCGATAGGGCAATTTAAGGATTAAGACTTGTTCAGAATGCCTGTATAACTGCACCATCGATGTTCTTAAGAGAAAATGGCTGACACTTTACTAAACGACACGATGTCTGTTCACGTGTCTATATTTGACATTACTTGATGTAATTAATAACCATTCATTTTATATAGCAGATACTAGTGGGGCATTTATACAGCTTTTTCCTTCGGACTTCAAGCTTTAAATTGATGTACCACAAGCTCCATTGTGCGATACTTTTATGTCATGAAATTTTCATGTCGTAGATCGAACTTGAATTGCACTATGTTTGTCCTATAGTTGGACATTGGTTAATATAATCGATGATCGATCATTCTGCGTTGATAATCTCGAAGGTGCATTCATGTACATCATTTCATTAAGATTCAAGTTTTAAATTTATGTATTACAAGTGCCATTTCATAGCACTTTTATGTCATGAAATTTCGATGACGTAAATCGAACTTGAGTCAAACTTTTCTCGTCCTCTAGTTGAACACTGGTTAATGTAATTAGTGATCGATCATTTTGTGCCGAGAATCCCGAAGGTGCACTCATGCCGGTCTCTTCATTAATATTCAAGCTTTAAATTGATATATTACAAGTACCATTTCACGATACTTTTATGTCACGAAATCATGGTACAAACAGAAGCAACATCGTGCTTCGAAATCGGCAATAGCTCGAAAATGGACCCTGTGCATTGTCTCTTCGGCATCTCCGTTGTACCCAAGCGTTCTCCCTCGGTTTGTTCAACGAGAAATTCACTGCGCGAAACGATAGCACGGTAACCTACTCGATCCTCTGCGATGCGGCCGTTCGAACGGGGCCACAAGTGGATGCACGAACGGAAGCGAGTTAACGCTGGCGCGGAGGATATTTTTCATTTAATATTCCCTCTCCGCGACGATATCCGCTGCGAAATCCCCCGATTTTTTTTCGTGCCGGTAATTTCGGCTGCTCGCAAATTACTCCGGCGTCGCTACGGGATTACTGTCCGCATCGTTGCGACACGAAAACGAATTTCGCGCGGACGTTGGCGGTCGGAAAAATTGCTCTTCTCGCGGGAACGCTCGCTCCATTCTCGTTGCGAATTTTTATCGCGACTCCGTGTCGCTTATTTGTACGCTATTCGAGTTATGGCGATACGTCGGGACACGGTTTTCGCGTTTTTGTTCGGTTCTTTGAGAATTTTTTACTTGGTACTTTCGTCATGGAAGAGGATTTTTTGTGCTTGGTGGTTTAAAAATTTGATAAGTGATTATTATGGCCACTATAGGAGACTATAATAATCACTCTGTGTTTATTATACATGAATGGTACTACATATACAAGACTGTTATAGTTGCTATATGTTATTATTATAGTCACTATATGTGGTAGTTATAGTCCGTATAGATGACTATTGACAATTGATATTTACTGACTTGCAAATTTGGATGCCTGGAGAGATGGTCGCTTAGGATGTCGATAATTTTGGGATCTGATAAATTAGGGGTTTGATAATGCAGAGACATGGACATTTGGGAAAATGATAATGTTGGAATTTAATAATTTAGAAGTTCGGGGACGCAAACTGTTCGTTCGGGGATTTGGACATTTGGGAACTTGGGAACATGGAGATTTGGTCATTTTGGTATGTAGTAATTTAGAAATTTAGCAACGTGAAAATTTGGTCATTTTGGTATGTAGTAATTTAGAAATTTGGGGAACGTGAAAAGTTGGTCATTTGTGAATTTGGCAGTCTATGAGTTTGATAATTTGCTAACATAAGGATTTGATCACGTAGGAATCTAGTAACTTAGGAATTTGGTAATTTAGAAATCTACTTATGTAGGAATTTGGTAACTCGGAAGTTTAATAGTTTAGAAATCTGATAACTCACAAAGCTAGTAATACAGAAATTTGATAATTCACAAATTTGATAATACAAAAATTTGATAACTCACAAACTTGGTGATACACAAACTTGATAATTCACAAAACCATCGAACAAAAACTCCGCTAACGGCTCAATAACCTCGAAAAAAATTGGAACCACTAAAAAGCCAGAGAGCTTGAAAGAAAATCCCGAGTCGAAAGTGAGCGTGTAAGCAAAATTGAAAAGCCGCGAGGCGACACGTGGTCACGTATGCCCACGCGCGTTGCTCCCACACGCTCCTCCCCGCTTTACACCTGAAAGCTAACAAAAATGCCCTAATGGAAGCAGGTTCTAAAACCGTCCAGCTCAGAAATCCGGTTCTCTATCGTCGACGTACCATTTCACGGCAAAATGTTCAAACACGGACGCACGCATTCCTCGAACATCGAGAACCATTTAACTGGCATACTCGCACGATAATATGTTAAAGGATCAACCGGTCAGCGAAAATGAAACGAGAAGGCGAATTAATGCGACAGAAACTGAAATCCGTTCGTTACGACCGAAAATTAATTCACCGACCTTTCGTGAACCAAGTCCCAGTAATTATTGCTTGTTACACAAACAAACTCGTTAAAACTTCTATCTTGTTGATCCATGCAATTTGATCGCGACGAAAGTTTAACTTCTGTTCCCGTTTGTATTTAAATGCTATTGCTGTAAGTTGCTGGGACTATGAGTTGTAAATATAGTAAATAGTGAGGAGTCTCCTGATATAGTTTGAATTAGAACCATCGTATTTTATGAATTGTAAGGTGACCATGTGTATAGACTTACAAATTTCCATATTATAGAAACTGTAAATTCTTGCATTTTTAGATTTTGTGGTAAAAATATTAGAAATGAAGAAATGTAGAAATTTCGGTGTTTCGAGATACTTTTGTATCGAAATTTCTACGTCCCAAAATTTCTACTCCCCAAAGTTTCTACATCCCAAAATTCCTACATCCTAAGTTTTCTACTTCCCAATATTCCTACATCCCAAATTTCCTACTCCCCAAAATTGCTACACCCTAAATTTCTACATCCCAAATTTGGTACTCCCCTAAATCACAATACCCCAAATTTCCTACTCCCGAAAATTTCTACATCCCAAATTTCCTACTCCCAAAATTACTACACCCCAAAATTTCTGCATCCCAAATTTTATACTCCCCAAAATTTCTACATCATAAATTTATTACTCCCCAAATTTCCTACACCCCAAACTTCCTACTCCTCAGAATTCCTACTCCCCAAAATTCCTACGCCCCAAAATTGCCACATCTCAACACTTCTGGATCCAAAAATCTTACATCCCGAACTTGCTAAGTATTGCTCCCAAAATCACTAGATGCCCAAGTGTACCCAAGTAGATGCACCGTATCCCTATGTCACCACATCCCAATCCTCAAATACCCACATTCAGAATCCCCACGTTCCAATGTCTCTATAAATTCAACGAATCGTACTATAATTTGTGATCCAATAAAAAATAAATTTTCCCTTGAAAATTCAATTATGATTCACAAAAAATCAATTTCCTCTTGAAAAATCAATTATGTTTCTGTAATAATCAATTGGTTTCTAAAAAAAATCAATGAACCCTACCATTTGAAATTAATAGAATGAAATGATACGACCGAACGAATCGTAATTAATACACAATAGAAGTAATAGTATAATTGGGCAAAGTATCGTTCGATGAAAATTCGTTCTGTATCGATAGAGGCGATCTCCCCGAGCGAATCGACCATACGATCTTTCCCATTTTCGTTCTTCGTTTTTCTATGTCGCGGTTGCAGCTGTTCCGAGAAGAAGATTTCTACCTCGAAGTGGACCGTGAATAATAGAGTTTCACCGGCGAGCCTGTTTTATGATACAACCTTCAAATATACCAGCTCGTAACCGAATACTCGAGCCACCTTCCACGAGATATTCAGCTTTCTTCGTTCATGAAAGATGCACCGTTGACGCTCAATGCAAATTAATATATCAATTATTAATATATTATTAACCCCTTTTGGCTCATAACATCCAGTCACGCTCGTAATCCACGTTGCAGTTCATATGTGATAAGTTTTAACTCGTATTTGCACAAACACTTAGTTTCGAGTTCGATATTAATCGTAATTTGTATAATCTTTATAAGTTGTATAATTTATGTAATTTGTGTATTTTGTGTATTTTATATAATTTATGGAACTTATATAATGTGCTTAATTTATAATTTATTATTGTATATTATAATTTATATAATTTACAATATAATATTTATATAATTTCCAAAATATAATTTGTATAGTCTAATTGTATAAATCCAAAATATACCTGACATTTTAACATTCTTTATTTATCCTAACGTTGTTGTAATAATTAAGTACCTCTGACCGTAGCAATTGTCGAAATTATTTTATGAAGAAATACAAAACAAACAGCAGATGTTACGAACGACGAATAAGATGATTATAGAACGAAATACAAGTTAAAAATTGATGCAAGTACACGTTTTTCTATATCTTCTTAAAGTATGTTTTTTTGTAGAAATGGAAAACATATCAGATCGTCTTTTATCGAATATTTATGCGTTCAATTAGAATGTCAGCGTTATGGAGAGATTCGATGAAGAGCTACAAAGCATAAAACGGAGGAACGGTGAATAAAATTGAATGAAATACAATTTGACATATCCATTCGTAATACGTGTATCATTGTTGAACAAATGTACTCGCGTTTCGGTCGAAGAACGAGATTGCAAACAAGTTTGCACTCCTCTAATATTTGCATCCGGCAAATACGAAACTCCGCTTTTCCGATAGCCTGACAGATAAGACAGCGGCGCATCCGACGTGCAAATTTCATAAAATATAGCGAAAACATCGAGGAAAAGTATTTCCATAGGGAACAACATCGTTCGTTTCGTGTGCCATAAATTCCTGGATAAAACAACGAAAAACCATCGCATAAGACGACATAAACCCATAATAAAGAGTTTTTGTACAATGCCTATGTTGTTACTGTAAAAATTCCTGTACAATGTCTATATTGTTACTGTAAAAATTCCTGTACAATGTCTATGTTGTTACTGCAAGAATTTCTTTACAATGTCTATATTTTTACTGCAAGAATTTTTCTACAATGACTATGTTATTACTATAAGAATTTGTTTATAATGTCTATATTGTTAATATAAGCATTTTTGTACAATGTCTATATTGTTACTGCAAGAATTCCTTTACAATGTCTGTATTCTTCCTACAAAAATGTTTGTACAATGTCTGAGTTGTTACTATAAGAATTTTTATACAATGTCTATGCTCTTACTGCAAGAATTTTTGTGCAATGTCTATGTTCTTACTGCAAGAATTTTTGTACAATGTCTATATTTTTACTGCAAGAATTTTTATACAATGTCTATGTTCTTACTGCAAAAATTTTTGTACAATGTCTATATTCTTCCTGAAAAAATTTTTGTACAATGTCTGAGTTGTTACTATAAGAATTTTTATACAATGTCTATGCTCTTACTGCAAGAATTTTTGTGCAATGTCTATGTTCTTACTGCAAGAATTTTTGTACAATGTCTATATCTTTACTGCAAGAATTTTTATACAATGTCTATGTTCTTACTGCAAAAATTTTTGTACAATGTCTATATTCTTCCTGCAAAAATTGTTGTACAATGTCTGAGTTGTTACTATAAGAATTTTTAATGTATAATAAAAAACCCATAATACAAATTTCAATGTCCCTACAAAAACACCAGCATAGACAGAAAAATTTCCTTGTCTCATCAAACTTGTTGCAACCAAAAAGCACAAACAATGTAAAAGTGAAACCGTTCTATTCAGAATGCTTGACATTTCATATTAACCCATTAACTGTCAAATTTGTATTTTTATATCACAGCAAGGGTGGTAAATTTATGTCACGTATTTGTACAATTTAGACGACATCGGAGCAGAAAATTATTTTCAACGCTCTAATTTCAGTGTTCAACGAATACAAATTTCTATTGTGAGTGACAAATAGAGAATATATATAAAAATAATGTATATTGAATACCCCACTCGAGGGATAATAATGAGTTTTATCGACCTAATAAATCGTTGCACGAATCAGAAGCAGCAGTATTTATTCTTCTTCCTCGTTTACAATTTCGAATTATGCATTTAACACTAGAACTACCAACCAGTTAAAATGACTGGTTTCGGGTTTCACAATTTATGTCATAAAATTTTGTGCCCGACCTTTTATCAAAATATCTGTCATGCTTTATTGAGCTAATGAATGGTTGTGTATGTTAGATGAGGCTGCAATATTTATTTATTTGTTTTTCTACTTCATTTTCAATTCTAAAGTAAGTATGGATTTAATGTTGATATTTCTAGTGTTGATACCGGTGCTGGTGTTAAAAACGCGATATTTCGAAAACACCGAGACAACCTGTATTTTTCAGGATTGTTTCGTAAAAACAGAATTAGGTTTACCGATCCTGAACTATCGGATACACGGCGTGGAGAACGATTCAAAACGGTACACGATGGAAGTTCGATACACTACCCGAGTCGAAAACACCGCTTGTATCCGCAAGTACACAGTGAAACGTCGAACAACGAACAGCCATAAGCGATGAAAACGAGTTTAAAAGTAGCGGTCGAGCAACTCGAACACCGGTTCGCGTACAACTGAGGACGTAGAGGACGTTTCCGAGGCGAACGGGCCCCTCGGTTTTTCTGGTGGGGATGATCCCCATGTTACAGAAGCCCTCGAACTACACGGTTGGGTCGTTTCTGGCCTCGTCGCTTGCCTCTTGTCTCCGGACGTTGTATCGATGATAATTTGTATCTGGCCGATGCGTAATTATCCGTCGTTATGCGTAGACGAGATTTTTTCACGGTGAAATTTGCTGTTTTGTTTACTCTTCTCTTTATTTTTGTTGCAAAAATATTTTTATATGTTTAGTGGGGGAAAAAGGGTTGATGTAAGGCGTTCAGTAGGCGTTAATTCGAGGATTTAGGGAATTGGATGTGTGAGAGGTTTTGCAAGATTTCAGAATTTGGGTATGTGAGGGTTCGAAGATGTGAAAATTTGGGAGATTTCAAAATTTGGAGATGTTGGAATTTGCAAATGTGAGAATTTGGGGATTTTAGAAGTTGGATATGCGAGAATTCGGATCATGTTAGAATTCGCATATGTTAGAACTTGCATATGTTAAAACTCGCATATGTGAAAACTCGCATATGTGAAAACTCGCATATATGAAAACTCGAATATGTTGGAACTCGTATATGTTGAAACTTGCATATGTGAAAACTCGCAAATGTGAAAACTCGAATGTGTTAGAACTCGAATATGTTACAATTCGCAAATGTGAAAACTCGAATGTGTTAAAACTAGCATATGTGAAAACTCGAATATGTAACAGCTCAAAAATGATAAAACTCGAAGATATTAAAATTTTTAAACACGAGAACGTAGAAATATGAGAATATAACATATCGGGAATTTGATATGTCAAGAATGCAAGAATCTGTGGATTTTCGAGATGGTGGCAACTCTCACCGAGGTGCAGATGTTTCGGTTTAAAATGCCGTAACCGAGGTGAGTATCTGCTGAAAGAGAGGTCGAAAGGAGAAAAAAGAAAAGGGGTAACATCGCAGAAGACCAAACACCTGAGCGGAGACCGGTTCGTGCACGATATCCAACTACCTGACGTCGAACAATACATTATTGTAGGTGAACATACCCGTGTCAACTCGCAGCGATGTACACAGCGCGGAACATTTCACTTGTATATGCGACATTTTGCACAATTAACGTGACGATGATACGTCGGATCGAATGACGCTATTGTCTCGATCGTTTCTCGCCGTTGTCCATTATGTTTTCTCGTATAATACTCGTTGTCGCGATACCCGGCATATGCAATTGCTAGAATTCACATACACACATGTTTCCAAATTGTCACGCCCTGATGTACTCAAGTTTCCAAATTGTAACATGTGCGGGTTCTGAAATCCTACAAACTTTCACATATGAAATTTCTAATAACTCCAAATTCTAATATTCCCCAATTCCAACATCCCCAAATTCCAAAATCCCCAAACTCCACAATCTCAAATTACAGCATCCCCAAATTCCAACACCCCAAATTCCAACATCCCCAAATTCCAACTGCCCCAAATTCCAACATCCCCAAATTCCAAGTTCCCCAAATTCCAACATCCCCAAATTCCAAAATCCTCAAATTCCAACGTCCCCAAATTCCAAAATCCCCAAACTCCACAATCTCAAATTACAGCATCCCCAAATTCCAACACCCCAAATTCCAACATCCCCAAATTCCAACTGCCCCAAATTCCAAGTTCCCCAAATTCCAACATCCCCAAATTCCAAAATCCTCAAATTCCAACGTCCCCAAATTCCAAAATTCCCAAACTCCAACATCCCCAAATTCCAAAATCCCCAAATTCCAACACCCTCAAATTGAAAAATCCCCAAATTCCCACATTTGCAAATTTGGAAATGTCCTAAACTGCTACATATGAAATTTCCAAAATCCCCAAATTCTCACATTCCCAAATTTTCATATCCCTAAATCTCACATCCTTTTTATTAACTCTACTGCATCCTTATCTTTGATGGCTCGTTCTTTCCACGCTTCCGGGATTTGGGGCGATTTTCATTAAATTAAAAACATTGAAACATTTTCAATGTTTACATATACAATAAATGTATCGTGTACACAAATATGCACTTACCACATGCAGAAACTCGTTAATGTCGTCTTATTGTGTCGAGGGAAAAAGTACATACCTGAAACAAACAAACAGAAATAATAGTCAATTGCTTATTTTAAAGTGTACTGCCCTGCGTCGAATTACTTCCTCACAACTCGAATATGTTACAACTCGAAAATGTTCGAACTCGAATATGTTTGAACTGGAATATGTTCGCACTCGAAAATGCTAGAACCGGAATATATTATAACCGGAAAATGTTAGAACCGAAAGAACGATGTCCAGATGGGCTCGTTAATCGGGGGAGGACATGCCGGAGGCCTCATGTTCGCAACGAATGCTACAAAGTTCTCGAAGAGCAGCTGTCGTTTCTAGGCAAAAAGCAGAAGAAGACGATCGTGTCCCGATGATGTCGAGCGTCGAAACTGCTCGAGGACGGTATCGTGTTCGTCGAGGCAATAGAATCGAGGGAACTTCACCGCGTATGAATACCTGACGCTGTTTAACGAGACCTGACACACGTTTCACGCACTCGCGATCCACACCCACACGGTTCCCAACCTAACCAGAGATAACGCGACGCGTATGCGCGAGACATCCTGCGAACGCAGCGAGAATCGCGAGACGATCTCGTTTCACCAACAAATACCCTTACTTTGCCTTTTATTTTGCTTCGTTCGGTTTCTGTTTTGTCTCGCTCGGTGCTCGAATGTCTCTGATATAACAATTTTTGTACCTTGTCTCTGCTGTTACTGTGAGAATTTTTATATATTGTCTATGTTGTTACTGCAAAAATTTGTGTACGATGTCTATATTTTCACTGCAAGAATTTTTGTACAATGTCCATGTTCTTACTACAAGCACTTTTGTACAATGTCTATATATTTACTGCAAGAATTTTTGTACAATGTCTATGTTTTTACTGCAAGAATTTTTGTACAATGTCTATGTTCTTACTATAAGCATTTTTCTACAATGTCTATATTTTTACTGCAAGAATTTTTATACAATGTCTATGTTCTTACTATAAGCATTTTTCTACACTTTCTATATTTTTACTGCAAGAATTTTTGTACAATGTCTATGTTCTTATTACAAGAATTTTTGTACAATGTCTATATTTTTACTGCAAGAATTCTTGTACAATGTCTATGTTGTTACTATAAGCATTTTTGTACAATTTCTATATTTTTACTGCAAGAATTTTTATACAATGTCTATGTTCTTACTATAAGCATTTTTATACAATTTCTATATTTTTACTGCAAGAATTTTTGTGCAATGTCTATGTTCTTATTACAAGAATTTTTGTGCAATATCCTATGTTCTTAATGCAAGAATTTTTGTACAATGTCTATGTTTTTACTGCAAGAATTCTTGTACAATGTCTATGTTGTTACTATAAGCATTTTTGTACAATTTCTATATTTTTTCTGCAAGAATTTTTGTGCAATGTCTATGTTGTTACTGAAAGAATTATTATACAATGTTTATACAGTTACTATAAGAATTTCTGTGCCTTGTCGTGCACTGTAAATCTGGAAAGAAGCAACGCAGGACGCAGAGGCAGCGGGGAAATTTGTTATTTGTGCAGTCGGGAACGACTCGAGTCGAAAAGGTCCAGGTGAACCTACGGACATCACCACCTGCTGCCCTCGGGGCCAACTGCAAGCCCCATACGTGGGTCCCTTGTTCGGGATTCGTGAAAAACTGCTCCGAAACCCTCCTCGTTCCGACGGAACACCTGCGCGCCGAAAATGACTTAACAAATACCACGGAGAAACTTCGTGCCAGGCAAAAACACGCGCGGATATTTTTCGCACGTTCGATGGGACGACGAGATTAGGTTCCGATGAGAAATCGCGCGGAAGGGATATAGTAAAGTCGATGTGTACTTTTGTTCGATATCAGCAAGAGATTCGAGTAATTAAGGGAATGAAGACTTGGGATACGAGTGTTTCGGAATTTTGGATGTCGGGAATGTGGGAGTTTGTGTTTTTTAGAAGCTGGGGGTGTAAGAATTTGGCGGATTCGAGAATCTGGGGGGATTGAGAACTTGGGGAGCTGAGGATTTGGAGAGTTGAGAATTTGGGCAGCTGAAAATTTAGGGAGCTGAAAATTTGAGGGACTGAAAATTTGGGAAGGATGGAAGGTTGGGAAGTTTAGAAGTTGGGGATATGAGCATACGGGGATTTTGGAAGTTGGGCACGTAAAACTTTAGGAGATTTGAATACTTGGACATGTGAGAATTTGGGGTGTGGGAATTAAGAGGTGTGAAAATTTGGGTGTTTTCGGAATTCGAGAATGTGAAAATTTGAGGGTTTTAAGAATTCTAGAATGTGAAAATTTGGGGGTGTGAGAAGTTGGGGATATGAGAATGTGGGGGTGCGAGAATTTGGGGGTATGAGAATTCGAGAATGTGACAATTTTGAGATGTGAGAATTTTGGGATGTGACAATTTTGGAATGTAAGAATTTTGGAATGTGAGAATTTTGGGGACGTGAGAGTTTAAGTATTTTGCAAATCAAGTGTGTG
Source organism: Coelioxys conoideus (assembly GCA_947623535.1). Classification (NCBI taxonomy): domain Eukaryota; kingdom Metazoa; phylum Arthropoda; class Insecta; order Hymenoptera; family Megachilidae; genus Coelioxys; species Coelioxys conoideus. Next base: position 4,507,253 of record OX392450.1, read on the forward strand.
TGAACTTAGAAATGCAAGAATTTGAATATCAGAACTTAAATTTTAAGAACTTGACAATTAAAAAGATCTAGGGATATGAAAAATGGACGTAAAAATTTGCGAAATCGATAATTGAAAAACTGTGAGTTTCCAAGGGAACACAGGTGGATATTTTTCGCTCGCTAAGCGATCTTCCGTTCCGTCGATTGTCAAACGGAATTATATTCCGATAAGAAATCTGAGAGACATAGAGAAAGAGAGGGAGGAGCGATAACGAAGCGCAGGTTTCATTCGATTCTAGGAAAAACTCAAAATAATTGTCGAAAGAAAAATCGGATCCGAGGCGAACGTTTCTAATTGAAAGCTGTTCTGCAGAAACGAACGTTTCTCGGATTTAACGACGAATTTAATTGTTCGCTTGTCAATCAATTTACCTCCGGGGACGGGAACAAAATACGATCCCGGTAAAGAGCCGATCGCAATGGAGATAACGATTGTCTTTTCCAAGATATCGGACTTGGGAATAACTTTCCATTTAGATCGTTTAATTGTCCGCGAACGATTTATCATTTTGCTATTGTATCGTTCAATTGCAACGACTAAGTTCGTTCGTTTATAAAAGATGGGAGTTCCGCTAGAAATTACTGTGGACGATTTGATTTTTAGTCGCCTCGTTGTATTTTATTTCCCTATTATATTTTATTTATTTATTTCATTTATTGTGTTTAGGAAATAAATTAAAAAAAAAACAAAGGGCGTCATAAACAAAATATTTATCAAATAAACTACTCGAATTGTAAAATAATTTGTATTTGAAAAATATGCATAGTGTTCAGTGCTTTTCATGTGACTACCTTTCTCATGTGAGTACCTTCCCCATGTGAGAATTGTTCTAATGCGAGTATCATTCTCATGTGAGTATTTTTCTCATGTAAATATCTTCCTCATTTGAGTATCATTCTCATGTGAGTATCATTCTCATGTGAGTATCATTCTCATGTGAGTATCATTCTCATGTGAGTATCATTCTTATGTGAATATCTTTCTCATGTGAATATCTTTCTCATGTGAGTACCTTCCCCAGGTGATTATTTTTCTCATGTGAATATCTTCCTCATGTGAGTATCATTCTCATGTGAGTATCATTCTCATGTGAGTATCATTCTTATGTGAATATCTTTCTCATGTGAGTACCTTCCCCAGGTGATTATTTTTCTCATGTGAATATCTTCCTCATGTGAGTATCATTCTCATGTGAATATCTGTCTCACGTGAGTACCTTCCTCATGTGAGTATCATTCTCATGTGAATATCTGTCTCACGTGAGTACCTTCCTCATGTGAGTATTTTTCTCATGTGATTATCCTTGAACGACCACACTTTCCATGCGACTAAACTTCTAGAATCACCATCATTCTCGTACAAACTTTTTGTACGACTATCCTGCTCACGATCCTATACTTTTTATAGGACCATCCTTTCCTCGACGATACCCTTTGTTCTACGACACCCGGTAATTTCGAGCAGCTGACGAAATTCGCCATAACATCCGAACGAAAGGAAAACTACGGTTCGGTAGGAAAGGAAAACGTAGGAGAGACTGGGAAATCCATGGGACACGATATTTTCCCTCGATGCATTACACCGGAGTTTGTATTCGGTTAAAGGACACCCTTTGGAGCGTGCTGTACCTCCGGCCAGGACGAATGGAAACGAGGTTAGGGGAGAATGACTAAGTGCGACGAGGGTGGGTCATGCGAGCAGGGAACCCAGGGGGCGAAATCGTGCTTCCCTGAAATTTCCCTAAGACTCGTTTAACCTCCTTGCAGGGCAGCCATCCTACGCCATTATCTGGCGAGAAAAACACCTAAGACAGGAGTATAGCGCGCATCAAATATTTAACAATCGTCCGGAACGTGTCGGAGTATTTTCTCGGGAAAAATTCGCCTGATGTTTCGCGAAAAAGTGGGAATTTAGAAATGAGAGAGTTTGGAGGGGGCTGGAAGTTAGGGATGTGAGTTTGGGGACTTTAGAAATTCCAGATGTGAGGGTTTAGGCATGTGAGAACCTGGGGATGTGAAAATTTGGAGATGTGAGAGTTTAGAAATGTGAAAATTTGGAGATGTTAGTGTTTGGGGACGTGAAAATTTGGAAATGTGAAATTTTGGGAATGTGAAAATTTGGGGATGTGGAAATTTGTGGGTGTGAAAATTTGGGGTTTGAAATTTTGGGAATGTGAAAATTTGGGGGTGTCAAAATTTGAGAATGTGAAAATTGGGGGGCGTGAAAATTTGGGATGCGAGGGTTTGGACATTTGAAAATTTGAATATGTGAAAATTTTGGATGGGAGGGCTTGGACATGTGAGAATTTGGTGTATGTGAAAATTTGGGAATGTGAAAATTTGTGGGTGTGAAAATTTGGGGGATGAAATTTTGGGAATGTGAAAATTTGGGGGTGTCAAAATTTGAGAATGTGAAAATTGGGGGGCGTGAAAATTTGGGATGCGAGGGTTTGGACATTTGAAAATTTTGGATGGGAGGGCTTGGACATGTGAGAATTTGGTGTATGTGAAAATTTGGGAATGTGAAAATTTGTGGGTGTGAAAATTTGGGGGATGAAATTTTGGGAATGTGAAAATTTGGGGGTGTCAAAATTTGAGAATGTGAAAATTGGGGGGCGTGAAAATTTGGGGATGTGAAAATTTGGGGATGTGAAAATTTGGGGATGTGAACATTCGGTAATGTGAAAATTTGGGGATGTGAACATTCGGTAATGTAAAAATTTAAGGTTGCGAGAGTTGAGAAATGCGAAAATCTAGGTATATGAGTTGACAAATGTGAAATAATTGAGGGTTTACGTATTTCAGTAGTTACAAACCTGATAATGATAAAAATTTGAAAATTCCAAGGCAGGAAAACCAACGTTATTTTTTCGTTTCGTTCAGTCGTTATCACGGTCGAATTTCCGGCGACTACTTTTCTGGGCTGACATTCGTTGAAGCACTGTTTTCGAGCCACCCTATATTCGATGGCGAGGGTGGTCGGAAAATCGAGGGGTTGAACAGGGTGACTAACTGCACGAGCACGAGGAGGGTGGCTAAGAGTACTTGCTGCGAATACCGAGTGTCTCCGATACAGGGTGTCCCCGTGAAATATTCCAAACACAAAGTACCACCATTGTCCAAACTCTTTGTTGATTCGTGCTTCAAACGTATTCGCGTTTCACCGACCTCCGCTCTGGCTATAAATCATTCTCGAAACTGGCAAATTTGTGCTCGTATTTATCCAATCATCTTTGGTAAAAGAGCGAAATTTCTATGCAGACAATTTGAATTAATTAACAATTCTATATTTCAAAAGTTTATAGGACTAATACTTGGAAGAGTATGTAGTTAAAGCGATAATAGGGGACGATGTAACAAAATCAATAACCATTTTCATCTAATTTGAACTGCCTAATTAACGTAATCTACTCGTTAATCACTTAATCTACTTAATCGTTTGTGTTACATGAACGCTACTACAGCGACGCATTCGCGATTCGAGTGTGACTTTTTATTATATTTTACATATGTTCGAATGTGTAAATTACGTCTAATTATAATTAGCGTGTTGCAAGATCATTTATACGCGTGACATTTTAATTTTCTTTACTCGTTTTAACGTTGTGGCAGTAAAAAGTAATGTCTGACATCTTCCGAACAAATCGCGATACAAGGGGTTGAAATGAGGTACTCGTATGTGTATTAACTCGTGTGAGTATTAATTAACTCGTGCGAGTGTCAATTAACTCGTGTGAATATAAATTATTTCATACGTGTATCAATTAACTCGTATATCTATCAATTAACACATGTGAGTACTAATTAAATCGCGTGAGCAATAACTAACTCATATGCACAATAATTAACCCGTATATGTATCAATTAAAACATTTGAGTACTAATTAACTCGCGTGAGCATTAACTAACTCATATGTGAAATAATTAACCCGTGTGAGTATTAACTCGTACGTGTATTAATTAACACGTGTGAGTACAAATGATCTCGTGACAGTATTAATTAATTTACAAACATCTATCGAATGGCTAACTGATCAAAACAATGTAATAAAAAATTGACAAGAAGACGAACGCAAAAAATAAACCACGATCCTCTGGATAAATATTAAAACACGAAATTCGATTTTTTACAACGTATGTTGAAGCTCGACGGGACACAACTGCCCTAAAAGGCAGGTAATCGTTCACGATTGAAATTTCCATAATAACAGTGTCACGATCGATCGGACAGTGGCAAGTAAGCAAGTCGAACGCATTTATTTCTGGGTTGCTGGTCGACGTCCAACAATATGCTCGCGGAGCATGATCCATCAGGGACGTATGTATCAACGGTGTTGAATGGAGTCACGTAACACTCAACACGTGACGAACACACGACCCTTTACACCCTTCGTGCTCGTCCCTTTTCGATTCCCTGCCTCGTTTCTCTCTTTGCCTACGAACTTAGCTTCGTTTCCCGCTTCCGGATACCTTTCTGCTATTCTATTACCGTTGTTAAGCCGTTGTTTGCTTAGCCGCTGCCGTACGATCGTTTAATAACTTCGATACCCCCGAGTATACCTACTCGAAATAGAGGCTTGCACCGGCAATTTATTAAATAATTAATCGACATTTCCTTGGGAGCGCGCGTTACGAACGACGTTTGCTTTTGTACCCTTTATTTTTAGACGGTGTCGCCAGTGGGATGTGTTAACATTTTATGACGATCTTTTAATACCAACACGCTCAACGTTCGACTTAATTATGATTTGAAACAAATACCTTTTAGCTGAATCAACGTATGGGACGTATGAACATGGGAGAACGGACAATAACAGCGATTAATAGTAGAAAAGTGATAATCTGTAAAAATTCATGGAACATTTCGGTCAGAAAGTTTTGGAGTTAATCAAAGACAAGAATACCTTCGAGAACAAAGGGTTGAAGTTGTTCAAAGACAAGAATACCTCCGAGCGCAACGGGGTAAAGTTTGATAGTTTGTCTAAGAAGAACAGGAAAATAGTGAAACGGCGGAATAGCGTGAAGATGGAACAGGAAACAATAGAATAATTGTGTGGTATTGTAGAGGGTTGCAGAATAACCTAATCCTGTCACAACAGTAAAGTGAAATAATGAAAAGAAGAATAGTGAAACGATGAAACGATCAAACGGTATTAACAATCAAATGATATAATAACACAGTGAAATAGTAGGAAGACAAATAGCAAAATAGTGAAATAATAGAATACTAAAAAAATACAATACATGCAACAAAACTGCATGCAAGTGGACATTTAAAAAAAAGGGAGAACGTGAGTGCGTTGTAACAAAATAAATCTACTATGCAGGTATTAATCATCGCTCGCGAGGATCCATCGCTCACCGCGCGCATTTGCATTCTTTCCGAACGCAGCCGCGGGAAATTGATTTATTAGGCGGAAAGCGATGATCGACCGTTTCCATTCCCTGCGTTACTTCGCACAAACCGATCTACCGTCGGCAACGCGACACGAGGGACGATCCTATGAGTCACTCGATCACATTCCGTCTCTCCCGACCCCACCGAGACACCACTCACCCAAAAATTCGACTTACGAACCTTCCGTCGAGACTCGTCGATTACCGTCGGTCCAACGAACGATCGCGAGACAAAGACGCGATCGACGTCCCGAATACCGATTCGCGCGACGACGTGGCCAACGATCGTCGACGTCCGCGCTTTCGACGATCGATCGATCGCTCGCTCGTCGGGTTAAATAACGCGACGGCGATACAATGTGCCTGCACGACGGTACGGTAACATAACGCGATACGACGCTGTACGGTGACGCGATTACTGTAGCGGCACGGTAACGCGATGCAGGGCCGCGACGATGCGAACGAATAACAACGAACGAAGGAACTCCGACCGAAACAGAGTCCATTGATCGACCTCCTCGAACGCCGTGTATTCGACTTTTCATATGTCGACCGAAAGAATCGTGCACGAGCGAAGAGTATCGAACGCGAAAGAAACTGCAAAAATTGGCCGAGGTTCGACGAAAAAAATTGTAAGAATATTCAGGAGATTCGGAAAGGAACGCGCTACGAAACAAGAGTAGCGAAGTATACAGGGTGGCCGGAGCGAATGGACAGCTTCGGGAACGGTCGGCAACGTCCGGAGACGTTCGGACAGAGATCGACGATCGAACGATATATCGGATCGTGCAAAAATGCGTGGCAACGCGCGCACGTGGCACGAACAGCGCGATTCGCATTCACAATGTTATAAATTGGACTAACATTTTATTGTTAACATATATATTTAAATACACAGATAGTTAGTATATTGATTGCGCGTTTCTCTCGACCATCTCGTTAACAATATACCTCGCGCTTGTAGAATTATTTACACCGTGTTACGAACAATATAACGCGATTCATACTTTCATTGTTACTACATGTATTTAAATACATAGATTGTTAGTATATTGAATGTGCGTTTCTCTGAATCATGCCGGAAACAATGTGATTCGCGTTTCTGGAATTATTTTGGCTCTCGTACCACATCGATATTCGATAGGAAAACAGTCGAAACGATTTTTCATCGAAGGTGCAACGTGATTAACCCTTTGTGGTCCTTAATTTCTTTTACCTGCAGTGCCTTAATCAATTTACAAAATAGGTGAAGAAGTGGGTTTACAATAAAATGTATTCTAATAATGCAGATTGCATAACAAATGTATTTGTAATTTGTTACAAGTGGCAAAGAAATGAAAACGTCTTGAATCAACCTATTTATCCGAATTATATCTATGATCAAAGAGAAACGCCATGTCGAGCCACACTCGACATAGAACTACAAAGAATTAATATCGTATTTTCGTAGAAGGTGCAACAAGGTTAATACTGAATTTTCGTAAAAAGTGCAACAGGGTTAGCATCGAATTTTCGTCGCAGATCCAAGAAGGTTAACATAGAATGTTCATTAAAAGCGCAACCAACAGTGTTAATATCGAATTTCCATCGAAAATCAATAAGTGTTCGAATGCAGTCGTCGCGCGTTATCGAAACACCCGGTACAGAGGAAGTTACCCCACCGGCAGATATTGATTTAGCATTAGCAAGGAGGAAGAGAGAGCGTGAAAGAGACAGATACAGGGTGCTCCAGTTCACAACAGAGACATTCTAGTCGGTCTCGTTTCCGGCATTCAGCCGATGGATTCTCTCCTTTTTCGAAAACGAATTCGACAAAGCGCGCGGACGATCACAATGGCACGTGTTTGCAGGGTTACTCCCGGCCAAGCGCTCTTCTCTCCCTACCTGTCTTCGTTTTTACCTTAGATTCGTCTGCATTTACTTTGTCCCCGATCCCGATCGTTCCCGTTGTTCGACGTCGCCCCGACGTCGCAGCCGGGATAATTGAAAACGAACGAAACTCGATTCCGTTCGAGAACGAACACCTTCCGAGAAACTCGAGGAACCGCTCGCCTTCGGGATTCCGGTAGGCTGTCGGTGCAGTATAATCTCGGTGATCGTGCGATCGAGGGATGTGTACCATCTGGAAACTTTGGGAAGTCGGGATTTCGAATCCGAGAATTAGGGAAATTAGGATGAAGGAATTATTGCGGATGCGGAGTTCGACGATTTGAGATTCGAGAATTTGACATTTTTGCAATTTTGGGACGCGAGAATTCGGGGATTGATGATTTAGGGTTTGAGAATTCGGAATATTTGAAAATTTGGGACTAGAGAATTCGGGGGTTAATAATTTGGCATTTGAGAATTCGGAATGTGTGAAATTTTCGGGTTGAAAATTTGAGGTTTGAAAATTCGGAATACCTGAAATTATGGGATTTGAGAATTTTGAGGGGTTGAGAATTCGGAATATTTGAAATTTTGGAACTTGAGAATTCGGGGTTTGAGAATTCGGAATACCTGAAATTATGGGACCTGAGCATTTGGGGCATTAAAAATTTGGGGTTTGAGAAATCGAAATATTAGAGCCCTTGAGACATGAATTTGGAATTTGTGAGTCTGAATCGTTTCCTATTTTGAGATTTCAGAAATTGGTTACTCGAGACGGTAAAATATCACAATTTTTTGGTTGAGAATTTACAATCCGAGAATCTACACCAAAGGCCACAATACATATTTAAAATAAATTCCATATAGCTATCAGTGTATCACAAATTAAATTAATGAACATTATCGCAAGCAACCAACAAAAAACATTCGCTATTCATCGCCCGATCACAAATACTTCGACATTCCGTAAATTCCGCTACTCTCCTTAAATTTCATCGCGCTTTTAATTCCACAACACGATATCTCGCGGCGTAAAGATCGATAATCGCATCACATCGTTTTCATCTGCGCGCAAGTTGCACAAGAGCAGATAATGAAAAGAAACTCGTAAGATTAAAAAAGTCTTCTCTCCGGAGAAACGGCTGAGCCGTGTGCATGAAGATTAAATTGAAAACGGTCCCACGTAGGAAAAAAAAGAAAAAGAAGGCGAAAGAATTATTTTTCTTATAATACCCGGAAGCGTCCGAACGCGAGAATGTCGTCGGTTCCGGGACAACGTGTTTCATCCACCGGAATCATTGTGAAATACCACGGTAATCCTTAGAGTAGAAAGGCACGCGAAATTGAAAAGATTCTCTTCAATTTTTCCTTGTCGCGTTCCAACGAAGGAATTCGAGGATTCCTGATCCTCCACGGGATGCACGGTTTCACCTGACGAACCCCGGCACGATTATTCTTGCTGCAGAAAATAGGCATACGTCGACGAGGTGGAAAAAAAAACAACGAATTTCATTCCTATATCGAATCGACCACCCAAACTATTTTCTTCGATATACCGTTCTCTGTGCACGCGGAAAAATTCCAGAGAAATTGCACGATTTTCTACTGTGAAGTGGTTGGAGGAGAATTGATACAGTCATTTTTGTTCATAATTATTATCATCCATTTAGAATTTGGTATTTTTTGAATTTTGTGGATTGAGGGCTCGGGAGTTGAGGATTTCGGGACTGAGAATTTGGGGGTCGAGGATTTGGGGGTCGAGGATTTCGGGATTGAGGATTTGGGGGTTGAGGATTTGGGGATTGAGAATTCGGTATATTTGGAAGTTGGGGGTTTGAAAATTTGGGGTTTTGTGAATTTGGGGTTCTGAGAATTTGGGGTTCTGAGAATTTGGGGTTTTGTGAATTTGGAGTTCTGAGAATTTGGGGTTTGAGAATTCAGTATAATTGGAAATTGGGGACTTGAAAATTTGGGGTTTTGTGAATTTGGGGTTTGAGAATTTGGGGTTTGAAAATTTGGGGTTTTGTGAATTTGAGATTCTGAGAATTTGGGGTTTGAGAATTCAGTATAATTGGAAATTGGGGACTTGAAAATTTGGGGTTTTGTGAATATGGGGTTTGAGAATTTGGGGTTTGAAAATTTGGGGTTTTGTGAATTTGAGATTCTGAGAATTTGGGGTTTGAGAATTCAGTATAATTGGAAATTGGGGGCTTGAAAATTTGGGGTTTGAGAATTTGGGGTTTGAGAATTCAGTATATTTCGAAATTGGGGGCTTGAAAATTTGGGGTTTTGTGAATTTGTGCGTTTGAGAATTTGGAATATCCCGAATTTCGTAAATGAGAATTTGGGGAACTAAGAAATCAGCAAATTTTAATTCTGGTCCTTAAAAGTTTAGACATACGAGATTGTGTAATATTTAGAATTTATCGAAGGTTCCAAAAACTCCAAGATACCCTGCAATGAATTGACTCAACTCGCACGTTGCCAATCATGATCGAACGTAAAATATTTACAGTGCCGATTAGATCTGGGTCAGGTTGAACCCTCGTTCGATACCGCAAAAATCGGTTCCCTGCGGTGACCAGCAATTTCATATTCCCAACCCTGTATCCCTATAAAATCCAACGAGTTTCGTCTCGATCAAAAATCGATCGACGAGGAATCGATTGGCTAGGATACTGCGAATTTTTCAATTCCCGCGGTAAATTGAAAAGGAAAGAAGAGTGGCGAACAGAGAGGAAAAAGATAAAACGAATTTGTCTAGGTTATCGGTCGAATTTCTATCGACACTCGTCGCTGGTACGATCTCGGGACATTTCTGGTTTGCTAGAGGAGAAAAACGTCTATTCTGTCGCTGATAAATCGTCTTCTCACGTTACGTGACTTGTCGGGTAGCAAAAGAACCCTGTCGAGGTAACACGGAATTCTTGTGCTAGTTTCGGGAACGTTTCAACGGGTGTCAAAGCGATTCGTCTTCGGACCCGGCTAATTTTCCAGCCTGTTTCGTTGAAAAACGCGAGAGGATTTGCCGAGGGCTTTCTTCGTCCCTTTGAAGAGTCGCGAATGTTTTAGGGCCACTCGTGTTGACAAACGAGGGAAGAATTAACCCTTGCGGATCATCGCGAGGGAAACTCGTACCTTTCTGTATCGCGCTTTTATACTTCGTCACAAAAGGATGCGTTTCAATTCCTCGGATTTGTTGATTTTTTGCTCGAATGTGCAATTTAAATTAACCCTTTGCCTTATAATATCGTCTCCCACGCGTGACGAACGCAACTGTTGCAATGCGACAAATCTGGCTTATATTTTCACCACGATTCAATTGCGAACTTAATTCTAATTGCAATCCGTAAACCAATGACTGACGTATCCAAAATATGCGTAACATTTGACTAAACTTTGTCTGTCTTAACAGTACAACGATAATTAAATCGCCCTGTCTGACGCGCTTGCCGATAAAATCATAAGTTAAAGGGTTAAGGGGTGTAAATAATAATATCGAGCCACTCGAAACACCCTTTACTTATCTTGAAAGCGATATAATTTTCATTGAAATATTTATATTAATCATAATATAAAGTCTGAGAGAGTTTCAATTCATTCATTTTGTTGATTTTGCACCTGAAAGAATAATTTCAATTAATTAATGTTTAAGTTTGATTCATCGAATTGGTTGATTTTGTGCTCGAGAGTGTAATTTTAATTTATCGAAGTGTTATTCGAATTCATTCAATTTGTTGATATTGAGTTTGAAAATGTAATTTCAATTAATCATAGTGTATATTCCATTCATCAAATTTGTTGATTTCGTATTTGAAAGTATAACTTAAATTAATGAAAGTGTAAATTAAATTCATCGAATTTGTTGAGTTTATGTTCGAAAGAGTAATTTCAATTAATCGAAGTGTGTTTTCAATTCATTCAGTATATTGATTTCGAGTTTGAAAGTGTAACTTCAATTAATAAAAGTGCGATTTGAAATCATCGAAGTGAAATTTCAATGTATGAAAATTTAATTTCACTATAGATAATCTGTGTTACAGAGATTGCGATTGTTCATATTTTAAGAGCACGTCGGGTGATATCGATTTGTAATTTCGTTCTTTCGTAGGTGGGTGATATTTCGATAAGAGAACGTAGGTGACATTTATCGGCGTGGTTGGATCTGTTATTGGATTTCCACTTGGTTGAACCTTTCGCCTGTTTTCTTCTCGTCGGGAACGATTAAACGAGGGTCCCTTAAACGCGCCCTGACGAGTATCTGATACAGAAAATACTTTGGACACCTTCTGAAAATGGGATTATGCAGTTCGAGGGTGCAAATCCCTCTTCGCGAGCTGTCGCCCCGCTAAAGTTTCACGACGTGGATGAATATCTAAGTACTTAAATACTTTAGATATTTAGATGATTAAATATTTAATTATGTAGTTATTATTTCACAAAACATCTAAATGTCTAAACATCTAAATACCTAAGTATCTAAATACATACATATATCTATGGCTAAGTACTCAGTCAAAGTAAATATTCATGTACTCAAAAATGTCCAAGTACCCAAAACTGTCCAAATACTCAAAAATGTCCAAATACCCAAAAACGTCCAACTACCCAAAAATTTCCAAGCACCAAAAAAAATATCTAAGTACCCAAAAAGTATCCAGAAAATTAGAATACCTAAGTATCCGAGAACCTAAGTACCCACGTGCTCGAGTGCCTAAATATACAAATAATAATTGGCACTTTAATTGATTGCTGGATCTTTCACTCCACCTGTATCTAAAGAACACCGAATCGCTCAACAAAAGTTTAATTTTGCAGAAATAACTCAGCAGCCACAAAGTCGATTAAAAGCTCGACCATGCCCATAGGTCGTTACTATATCGACGAGTAATCCGATCAAACTGCCGGAACAACGTATCGAACGCAATTTCGCATCAACGGTTCATCGTAAAAAAATACTTCGCCATTCCTCCTTCCGGTCAGTGGTTCCGCGATATGGATTTCTTGGATTCTGAACTTAATGACTTCCAAAATTTTCAAGATTCCGAATTACTGGAGTTCTAAATTCCAAAATAACCAAAATTCCTACATTCTCAAGTGCCAAAATTTCTAAATCCCCAAGGTTTTTACCTTAAAAATTCCTAAATTTCTACAACCCTGAATTGCAAAACATCCTAAATCCCCAAGCTTCGAAATTCCAAAGCTCCCAAAATCCCCAAACTTCCGAATTTCAAGATACCCAAATTCCCAAAATTCTTGACTGTAAAATTCCTGAATTCCACAACTCAAAAATTCCAAAATGACCGCTATCCAAAGGGGATTAAAAATTTGATTCGTTGCATCAAATATAAATCTATCCCCTCCACCCTCTTCCACCCACTTGGAACCTCGTCAATCCCCGTTTACAAAATTATATGAAAATTGTGGTTTACGCACCAAATACACCTCGAAGTGCATCCTCATCCCTTACAAAATCAAGAAAAAGATAAACTCATACACACCCTAATATTTCGAAAACTGAAATCTCGTGACGTTCAAAAACACCCTCCCCTTATCCCGAAACACCCGAACGCGTAATTGGTTCCCTACCAAACGCGCAGATGAGCATAATGCCCACACGTGGAAGCAACGAAAAAAAGGGGGGTGGTTTTTACGGGACGGAAAAAAGGGGGGGGTGGTGGTCCACGTCGGCGTATCCTACGGGAGGAACGTTTGACGTCGACATGGTAACGAACGCGAGGGTGAAAAAAATCGTCGGCGAAAAAAACCGCGAACGAACGGACAGAGGGGTGGCTCGAGTATCCCTTGGTGCGCGTTTAACCCCCGTGAAAAACGAAAAAAAAAAAAGAGAAATTCCTCGCGATTCCACTTTCAGGGAAACCCGCGAAGGACTCCCGTTGGAGGCGGAGTGGTGGAAGGAATACAAAAGGCAGGGGCATTGTTTACCCTGAGGTGGGGAGGACCCCCCCGGGGGTGAAAAGGAATGGAAAAACAGAATCGCGGAGAATTGAACCCGCGCGATAAAGGAGAGTCCCGTTCGAGTGCCGCGGCCTCGTCTTCTTCCCTATTTTCCTCCATTTTTCCCCCCCGTTTTTCCGCGAATGAATGGCGTGTAAACGAATGAAAATGAGAAGGGCAGACGGTCGAATTGCTATCAGACGGTTTCTCGCTTATACTTGTCCCCTTTTCATGGGCCACTGAGGCGTATCCTCCCGTGGAAGCTCGTTTGCATTTTATACTTGCATTTCGTACGGTTTTTTTTTTTTTTTTTTTTTGAGTGAATTAGCACTAAATGGCACCGGTCGATTTCACGGATTTTTGATTTTATGCTCGTCAATTCTGAACACGCGATTATTCTTATACTGACGTTATGTTGTATTAATGTTTAACTTTGCACTTGAAAACATTTTTACTGTTGGTAATATTTTTATTATTTTTTTTACTATTTTACTATGCAAATAGCAAGTGCAAAACTTTCAATGGGACTTATGGGACTTGAGAATTTCGGGGTTGAAAATTTGGGGTCTGTGAATTCGGGATATTTGAAATTATGGGACTTGAGAATTTGGGGAGAGCTGAAAATTTGGGGAGCTGAGAATTTGGAGAAATCTGTAGCTTCCGACATCGGAGATTCGCGAAATTCCGACGATAGGATTTTGCACATTTCAGAATACGATTTATCACTGTCCAAATGGTCTCACCTGCGGATACCTGAATCCTACGACCATGTGAGCATTTGGCTTTCAAAAGCATCACAGATGTGGACAGGTGGAACAAACCGAGTCCCCCTACAATATCTCTATGCTACCCCACTAGCCTTTTTCCAACGCTGCATAGTAAGTATACTCGAGTAAAACGCAGTCACCCTTTAACTAAGGGTAAGAAAAGAGAAAGAAACCTCTCGGTATTTTAGCTTTCCTTTTTGCAACATCCGTATTTTCGTTTCTACAGCTGGGAATTTGGTAAATTGGGGAGTTCGCAATTTAGGGAGTTACAAATTTAGGGGGTTGGAAATCTGAAAATTAACACAATGTTCTATTTGATTTTAACAAAAATCACCTCGCTATTCATATACCACGTCTTTCGACCATAATTTCAGTCCGCCGTTCATAAACCACGCCCGCAATCAAAGGATCAAACCAGAAAAATTTGCAATAGGTATTGATCACGCAACGACTTCTCCGTTCGCCTAACGCAAAAAAGACTCGGGACGACAAAATCCATCGAAGAACGACGTTGCTTTCGCCGGACCTTCACGCGTGTAACGCGCACACGTAAAAACCCGGCATGGTCCACGTGCACACGCACGTCTCGCCATAAAGCGGCTGCCACGTAAACGTTTTTGTACGTTTGCACGCGTGGCTGTGCCCGGAACGGTACGGGAGGGATGAAGGGACGCAGGGAAGGGTAGTTCGGTTTAGTTCGGGGTCTTGGTACGGTTCAAGTCCCTCCAGCTGCACCACCGCACCATATCCACCGCCACACCATCGCCGCGATCCTACTCCCGCAGGGGCGGAACTCGATAGACTACCAAGAGGATGGGGGGTTGCTGCCTCTGCTCGTGGATCAATACCACAGTGGGTTGCAGGGTGTGCAGGGGATGGTTAGCCGGTGTGGCACGCGCATACGCTGCTAGGGTGCGACGAGGATGGCGAATACCGAGCGTGACGAGAATAGTGAACACTGGGTGCGAGGAGGATAGTGAACATTGGATGGGAAGAAGATAGTGAACACCGAGTGTGAGGAAGACGGTGATCATATATTGCGAGGAGGATGGTGAACACTGAGTTAGAGGAGGATAGTGAACACTGGGTGTGAAGAGGGTAGTCAGCATCGAGTATAAGCAAGACGGTGACCATATATTGCAAGGAGGATGGTGAACACTGGGTGAGAAGAGGATAATGGTCATTGAGAGTGAGGAGGATAGCGAACATCGAGTATAAGCAAGACGGTAATCATAGATTGCGAGGAGGATGGTGAACACTCAGTTAGAGGAGGATAGTGAACACCGAGTGTGAGGAAGACGGTGATCATATATTGCGAGGAGGATGGTGAACACTGGGTGAGAGAAGGACAGTGAACACCAGCTGTGAGGAGGATAGTGAGCATCGAGTATAAGCAAAACGGTGATCATAGAGCGCGAGGAAAATAGTGGAGCACTGGGTATAAACAAGATGGTGAGCACTGAGTGCAACAAGGACGGTGATCATAAGGTGTGAGCAAGAACGACGATCACCGAGTGTGAGCAAGAAAGACGATCATAGTGTGTGAGCAAGAATGGAGATCATTGTGTATGAGCAAGAATGGAGATCACTAGGTATGAGCAAGAAGGAAGATCACTGGGTGTGAGCAAGAATGAAGATCATCGAGTGTGAGGACGATGAAGTTCAGCGGCTGCAAGGAAGACGATGATCATCTGATACAAGGATGAAGATCACCTGGTAAGACAAGAATGTAGATCAACAAGTGTA
The DNA here is from genome assembly GCA_947623535.1 of Coelioxys conoideus. NCBI lineage: Eukaryota > Metazoa > Arthropoda > Insecta > Hymenoptera > Megachilidae > Coelioxys > Coelioxys conoideus. The sequence continues at coordinate 4,523,031 of OX392450.1, forward strand.
ACAAGGATGAAGATCGCCTGGTGCAACAAAGATGAAGATCACCTGGTGCAACAAGGATGAAGATCACCTGGTGCAACAAGGATGAAGATCATCAAGTACATCAAGGATGAACATCACCTGGCGCAACAAGATTGAGTATCCCCGAGTACTACAAGGATGAAGATCACCTGGTGTAACAAGGATGAAGATCACCTGGTGTAACAAGGATGAGGATCTCCTGGTGCAACAAGGATGAAGATCTCCTGGTGCAACAAGGATGAAGATCTCCTGGTGCAACAAGGATGAAGATCATCAAGTACAACAAGGATGAAGATCACCGAGTACAACAAGGATAAAGATTACCTGGTGCAACAAGGATGAAGATCACCGGTTGCGCGACTGATAAAGCGGAAAGGACGAGGAACAAAGATCGAACGAACGGAACTGTTGATTCGATGGGAATACTGTTGGCTTTTGAAGCCGGTTTATTAAGGACCGAGTCAATGAGCGATATCCTTGCGTGCACGACTCGTTGTTCGCGGGCCGTGCCTGGCACCGCCACGTTGCTGTTCGATATCGACCAGCGATTATGCTCGGGTGTGGATGTCTTCTCGACTCCTAGGTCGAACTTCGATTACGTTGGTGAAATTTTCAGTCGACGGAGGTCGTCGATGTGTCTTACATCCGTTGCGATATAAGGACGAGGTGTACTTGCGAAGTACCAGTGGTTCAAGTATGGGAAATATGTTTTGTATATGTTTTTAGTGTGAGAGAATTTTGAATCGGTATGAAATTGTGAATTTCATTGTCGAGGATCGATGAATGCGAAACGGTGTCGAGATTTTAAGAGTATTTTGGCAGCTTGGGAATGTTGGAATTTAGAATTCTGGGAATTTTTCAATTGAGAAACTAAAGAATTTAGTTTTAAAACCTCGGGAATTTAAGGATTTTGCGATTGGGATTCTTCGAACTGAAGGAATTTCGAAATTCAGAATCTTGAGGGCTTAGAAATTTTGGAGTTCAGAAACTTGGGGGGGGTTTAGGAATTTTTTAATTGAGAATCTTGGAAACTTAGGTATGTTTGTATTGAAAACCTTTGGAATTTAGGAATTTTACGATAGAGCACCTTGGAAAGTTAGGAATTTCACAATACAAAACCTTGAGAAGTTAGGAATTTTTCAATTCCGAACCTTCGGAAGTCGGAAGTGCATGAATTTGGTCGATTAAAATTGGTCAGTTTATAAGTTTAATCAATGACATTTCGAACGAGCGATAGTCGTATACACGTGCCTCGTTATTAATACTTGGCTTTTGATGAGTAACTACCGCAAGCTTTTGAAGTTAGTTCGCAACTTTCCCTCCATGCCCCGTATGATTATACGTATGAAGTATGGGGAAAAAAAAGGCACAGAATTTCCGTCATCATCAACTGTTACAGCCACGCACGAGATGATTGAAAAGAACGTTCATGTGTACTTAGAAACATGCCCTTTAGCCGTGCAATGCACCCTTGGCTACATCAATGGACACATTTTCCCTTCTGCGCCGACGTTGTCTTCTTTGTTTAAGATCAAGCTGCTTTTACCACCGCGTACCACGTATTCCCTACACGATTTATGTCTATACTTTCACCACGGAATTTTAAATATGCGCCGAGCGTCACAGAAATTGACTTTTAACCAACAACTGAACCGTTGACTGCAAACTGTAACGCTTGTTAATAACGAATAACGAGTTTAATTAAATCGAAGTTAACTTCAATTTTTATTTAATTTAAATTGGTTAACTTTAATTTAATTTTGGTTTAATACAATTTAAATTAGTTAAATTAATTCAATTTAACTTTAATTAGATAACTTGGATCACGAGTGATTACGTTCGATCGAAAAGGGTTCGATTTGCTCCCACCCCAAAGTATTTCGCATAATCTCGATTACTACCATGGACACGCGAGTAAACTCTTCAAGGCCCATTATGCGATGTGCTTGAAAGCTGAAACGAAGTTAACTTCGAACAATAGCAAGTTCTCTGTTGCAGATGCAACGTCGTGCGCATTGTTCGCGAAACGTTATGGTGTCCAGAGTAGCTACGAGCTTGCAACGTGTTTGTTCGCGCCACAAAATGCCACTTGTGATACGTCAATTTCAAGCTCTAACTTCAATAAAAGTAACTATAAAAGTGTCCCATCAATATCTTCGACACAAAATGAATTAACAAATGTATCGACTAGTGACCAACTTCGAAATGCATAAAATTTGAACTAGCTCTTTTTAATGCCGTCGCGATTTCATGACATAAAAGTGTCATCAAATGGTACTTATGAAACATCAAATTAAAGCTTGAACTTCGATAAAAATAACTGTAATAGTGCCCCATCAATATATTCGACACAGAATGAATTATTATCAAATGTATCAACCAATGATCAATTTCTAGGCACAAAACCAACTCGTATCATTTTATGATATTAACTTCAGCAATGTCTGAGTTGTTACTTGTAGCGACGTTCGACAACGTTACACGAACGTTTGTTCGTGCAACATTTACATCGAACCATGACATTACACGTATCAAACGTAATACAACATAAAGTAGCAAACTACGAACGTAATTTTGCGAATTAATCAATCGCGCACGCAACAACCAGCGTTTAATTATCTCGCCACGTCCATTTTCGCTATGCAAATGAACGCGCGTTGACCCTGCGAAATAGAGCACAATTTGTATGCAAATGCGATTGAAATTTACATCGTTCGCGTCTTGTAAATTTCGTAAACATTTCCGCGAGCACGTACCAGAAATAGTTCGATCATTTCGACGAATAATTTTAATCGACGGAGGAGGGGAGGTCGATATCAATCGAAACGCTGCTCGAAGCTTTTCTATTTCTCCCTTTTACCCTTTTGTGTTCGTCCCTTTCGCCCTGTTGGTACAACCCCTCTGTCGAATCTCTTTTTACCTTTTCACCGCGTCACGCTATTCGACGCGAGCATTATCGTCAACATCCAGCAGAGATTCGGCCACTGATAACGAGTTTTTCTCGTGATACGCAGACGACATTATACTTTTTTGTAACTTTCCCGATAGAATGGCGGTGTTACGCGTTAAGGGTAACTGCCACGAGATTCGACGACGCGCGGAAAACTGCGGAGAGCCGACAGAAATATTTTACGAAACGCTAAAATCGTGTTCGTTATTCGTGTTCTCTAGCACGAGGGAAAGGTTCGATGAACTGTGACTCTTTCGTAGAGTTAAACAATCGTGCTTGTTGTTGACGTTATGGCGACGTGTTTCGATGATGGTTGCGCGATTGGGGATTTAGAGAATCAGGGGTATTGAATTATGAATGCTGGGGGTAACGGATTTGGGGATTTGAGAATGTAAGATTTTTCGAATTTGGGGCTTGGGGATGTAGGATTTTGCGAATGTGGGGATTTGGGGGTGTAGGATTTTGCGAATTTGGGGATTCAAAAATGTAAGATTTTGCAAATTTGGGGTTTGGGGATATAGGATTTTGCGAATGTGAGGATTTGGAGATGTTGGATTTTTGCGAATGTGAGGATTTGGAGATGTTGGATTTTTGCGAATGTGAGGATTTGGAGATGTTGGATTTTTGCGAATGTGAGGATTTGGAGATGTTGAATTTTTGCGAATGTGGGGACTTGGAGATGTTGAATTTTTGCGAATGTGGGGATTTGGAGATGTTGAATTTTTGCGAATGTGGGGATTTGGTAATGTAAAATTTTGCGAATTTAGGATTTTGCAAATGTAGGATTCTGCCGTTTTAGTCATTCGTAGATTCAAGAATTTTGCAAGTTTGAAAGTCTGGGAGTTTCCTAATTCGATATTTGATAACAATTTCGAAAATTACGATTTAAAAATCTTGTGATTTTTCGAAAGCGAATGCTTTGGAGTGCAAAGGGTATTTCCACACCTCGTATTTTAATAATCTTAATAATTTACTCTCGTTATATTTTCGTGTATTTGCAGTGAACCACCAGGCGGTTAATCCCGTTAGACTGATTAACGATGAAGAAAAATTTCTTCGCGAGAAACGCTTTAAAGGTCGCGTTTGTGGAAAGTGGGTTGCATCGAGAGACCCGGTGCGTCGCACAAAAGACACAGGCCTCGATAAATTAATAATCGAATAATTAGTTTGAAACTCGCGATTAATGAGTTAACCCCAACGGATAGGAATTGGGTCGCCGTTGATCCAATTACATTTAATTTCGTTAAAACTTCACGTGAATATTAACGCTTCAGCTACCACGCACCACTCGAGACAACTCTGTAAACCCGTTGACTGCAATCGCTAGGATGAAGTGGTATTTTTCCGTGGAAAAAAAACTCGTTAGGTATGTTGAAAATCTGAGATTCCATACGCGACCCAAGTAAATTTGTTTACGATAATAAATCGGTATCGGGAATTACAGGAGATGCAGGCAGCTTGTTGTAATTGAAATACTGATTTGTACGATTATAATTTCATGACATAAAAGTGTCACAAAATGGAACTTCTGAAACGTCAAATTAAAACTTCAACTTCAATAAAAATAACTGTGCAAGTGCCCCTTAAATATCTTTGACACAGAATGAATGGTTATGAAATATCCTACCAAGTAAAGACCAATTTCGGAATGTATAAAATTTCAACTAGTTCGTGTTAATACCTCAGTGATTTCATGACAGAAAAGTATCATAAAACAGCACTTGTGATATATCAAATTGAAGCTTGAACTTCAATAAAAATAACTATATAAGTGCCCCATTAATATTTTCGACATAAAATGAATGATTATCAAATATATCAAGTGAAGACCAATTTTGAAATTTATAAAATCTCAACAAGGTTCGTGTCGATGTGAATTCATGACATAAAAGTATCACAAAATGACACTTGCGATGCATCAATTTAAAGCTTAAACCTTAACAAAATCGACTGCATAAGCGCCCCGGTAGTGTTCTAACTACAAAACAACTGTACATCAACTGTATCAACCAATGGTCAATTTGAAAGCACGAAAGCTTAACTTTGATTCATATAATTTCATAAACTTATCAAAAAATATCAATTTAAAGATTAACCCTCGATAAAACTGACCACAGAAACGTTCCACCCATATTTCCAATCAAAACTGTCTGCCACTTAATTGAAACAACCGTCCGTCGATTATCGCATATTCAATTTCCAATCGTTCGCAGCGCAAAATGATAATTGACTGATCGATTTCTCTGCAAATCACGATAACGATGCAACATCGAACTCTCGAATCGTATCTCCGACCTTCCGCTGTTATTACAGCCGGATATCCGTTTTGCAATCAAAAGAAAAATGAAAAAAAGACGCATCTACGTGGCAGGCGGAACGAACGAATAAATAAATGAAACTTCGAAAGTTCCATTGCGTTTCGACGGGAAATTACGCGTACGCCGCGCATATGTACGTCATTCGCATACGCGGCTATCACGCATCGCGCGAAACGGACGAACGAGCAAGAAATTAATTACTTTTTTTCTACCCCTGCCCACCGACCACACGGGTTTCTCGTTGGCAACGGCGTCATTTCACAGTCGCCGATCAAAAACCACCGAAACCGTCGATCCATCGATTCTTCGATACCCGATCGAAATTGCACGCGACCCTGTCCCGCACGAAAATTGACCTCGCTCGTCTTTCCCGCCATTAAGTTCACCCCGAGCTATTTTGCCGTTCGAGCATCGATAAACTTTATCCCTTTGACGCGGTTTTCCATTCGCGTTTTCACCGTTTCGACCGGTTCATTACCCCTCTTAGCCATCGATCGCTTGTTCCGACGAATTTGACCCCTTCATTTTCAAAAGCTATGTTGCATCGTCCACTCGATTTTAAGGGTGAACTTGTTCGTAAATATATTTCACGAAATACACTCTCGAAAATCACTAGACGCGTTAAAATTTCATTAGAAATAATGTGGATTTAATAAAACATTTGTTTTCATTTTTAAACGAAAAATATGATAAATTGTAAATCTTAAAGAATAATTCATATATATATAACATACATTTAAATATATACATATGTATTTATTTAAAGAATACTTTATATGCGTGTGTATATCATATTGATATTAATATGAATATACATATATAATAATACAAAAAAATATATTAATAATTCGTCATCAATACCTAATCCAAACTCATCAAATAATAAAAAATTATTACAATGTGTTGATATTATTTTAGGTCTCTTTACTCGTTTATTAAATATTGCATTATTATATCATTTATATATTATAATATGTTATGAATTTTATGAGTTTCATTATGGTTTTCTATTATAAATTATTATGAGTTTCATCATGATTTTTTATTATGAATTATTATAAGTTTATCGCGAGTCTCGTTACCATGAGTTTTATTAAAACACCGAACCGTACACGCGCGTTAATTTTATTCCCCTAAGTACCCGTAAACCAAGAACATCCCCTAAGTGTCGAGTATAGAAAATGTCGGACACGTTCAGGAAGAAAAAAGGACGAGCCGGTGTCAGGATCGATGTCGAAATCGAAAAATTTGTCTCGGGTACAATTTCAATAAGCCGGTTATATCTCGTGAAATTTCCAATAATGTCGCCTCTCGGGGAGATATCGCGAAAATTTATTTTGACGACATGCAGAGGATTCCAGCACGGTTGGCCCGCATTTCGCATCTCGACATCGTACGAACGGGTGAAACCGATATCCCAGCAATTTTCTCGATCGCGACCTCTTCCGCTTCCGCGACCAAAACCGGCATTTCCGCCTCCTCCGCAATTCGTGCACTAATCCGGCATTATACGGAGAGTCCCGCAAATCGATTCAATATTTTCTATATTATCGAGGTCTATTAAACATATACATACAGCTGTATATTATTCAGTATATTCAAATATACGTAGCTGTACATCATCAAGTATATTTAAACATACATAGCTGTATACGATTAAGTATAATTAAATATTTGTAGCTGTATATCATCAAGTCTATTTAAACATATATAGCTATACATCCTTAATTACATTTAAACATGTATATCTGTACATCATCTAGTATATTTGAACAATAGAGCTGCCCCTCCTCAAGTACATTTAATCATATAATCATATACATATATATAATTGTATATTAGTAGTCTGTATAGAAAATATTGTTTTTGATTCAACGTTCGAAGTGTACGAATATCTTAGTCCGCAGCTGTAAATACCACATGGTGGTATTCTGTGCGATGGGAAATAATGATAGTATATTGGTACAAGTATATCGCAGGATGCGGTCCTGGTTAGGATATTCCGTCCTTCTTTTTTTCGGCGGCAAGAATGAAAAGGCCACCTTCAACCGGCTTTCGAGGGTGTAATTAAAGGGACGGTGAATCTAGATAGCGCTTTAGACTCGCGGCAGCATCATGCTTGTTCACCCGTTCAAGGTACTTGTACCGCCTCTCGAGAGGGAGTGTTTTACACCCTTGGGACACACGATCTATCAGCGTTCTTCCTGTCGGCCGTAATCACGGCCCTTAACCCTTCCATTCTTTAAAGATAACGCTTACGTCATACGCGAGACAATGCCATTTTGTACCTAAATTATAGAGGGCGAGAAGGGGTCGGTAATTGGGGATGATAAGGGCGATGAAGGGATTAACGAATGTTTCTATTGAAATTGCGAGATAGGGCGACGTGATTAGTGCAGGAAGCCAATATATCATCTACAGCACACTGATATTTGTTCGTGGATTTTGTAATTGAATGCTTTCTATTTTCGGAGTAGGGATGTTTGGTACTTTGGTACCTTGGTACCTTGGCGATTTGGTAACTAAGTGATTTGGTACCGTGGTGATTTGGTACATTGGGGTATTGGAATTTTGAAACGTTGGGACTTTGAGGTGTTGCATTTTCGCATTATTGAGACTTCTGGGATATTGAAAATTTTAGATATTGAGATTTTTGAGATATTGGGATATTGAGGTGTTGGAACATAGTAATATTGAAATATTTGGGTTATTGTAACTTTGAGATATTGGAACTTTGGAAATGATCTCAACAAACTTCAGAATATGAAAAATCTTGAAAATATGAAGAACCTTGAAAATATGAAAACCCTTGAGAACCCAAAAATCGATAAACAGAAAGATTCGACTATCAAGAACTTCGCAAATTCAGAAATGTGACGATAATATATGTGAAGTGTACATACTTACACGTTTCGATGGAGAAGAAAGGTGAATCGCAACCGAGTGCCATATATCGCGAGCGGCTAAATGCGCGACGCGAACGAACGGACCAACGCCACGTTCTAATTCGTCGTTCGGTACTCGACAATGTAATTAACCGATCGTCGGAATTTAGTGGGACGAGTGGTGGTAACGTTAGCCGAACAACGGGATGCACGGTCCGATGCGCGTGTGATTTACAGGGACGCTTACGCGCGATTAACGACCGCACGAAACAGCAAGAGAGGTTACGTTAACAGCGAAAACAATCGGGAACGATTCTGGAGCTGTTCGTGCGAGGTGAATCTGGAAGCGGTCGAGCGACAAAAAACCGCGAAAACCCCTTTGCTTGAGAGCATCGGGTTCGGCTGACGATGTCTGATCGAGCTAAAAGGGTAGAGGGTTGTTTTAGACTCGATTCGAGGGGTGAAACGAACGGGTTTCGCGTCCACAAGGCTTAAGGTGCGCACCAACCTTTCATCCATTGATTTTGAACTAATCTTCGCACCGTTTAGAAAGGGCGTTTAAAAAAAGGGAGAACGTGAAAGCGCTGTAACAAAATAAATCTACTACGCAGGTATTAATCAACGTTCGCGGGAATCCATCCTTCACCACGTGCATTTGCATTCTCTTTGAATGCAGCCGCGGTAAATTGATTTATTAGGCGGTAAGCGATGATCGACCGTTTCCATTCCCTGCGTTACTTCGCACAAACTGATCTACAGTTTGTAAGCAACGCGTTGTCGGCAACGCGACACGAGGGACGATCCTATGAGTCACTCGATCACTTTCCGTCTCTCCCGACCCCACCGAGGCACCACTCACCCAAAAATTCGACTTACGAACCTTCCGTCGAGACTCGTCGATTACCGTCGGTCCAACGAACGATCGCGAGATAAAGACGCGATCGACGTCCCGAATACCGATTCGCGCGACGACGTGGCCAACGATCGTCGACGTCCGCGCTTTCGACGATCGATCGATCGCTCGCTCGTCGGGTTAAATAACGCGACGACGATACAATGTGCCTGCACGACGGTACGGTAACATAATGCGATACGACGCTGTACGGTGACACGATTACTGTAGCGGCACGGTAACGCGATGCAGGGCCGCGACGATGCGAACGAATAACAACGAACGAAGGAACTCCGACCGAAACAGAGTCCATTGATCGACCTCCCCGAACGCCGTGTATTCGACTTTTCCTATGTCCACCGAAAGAATCGTGCACGAGCGAAGAGTATCGAACGTGAAAGAAACTGCAAAAATTGGCCGAGGTTCGACGAAAAAAATTGTAAGAATATTCAGGAGATTCGGAAAGGAACGCGCTACGAAACAAGAGTAGCGAAGTATACAGGGTGGCCGGAGCGAATGGACAGCTTCGGGAACGGTCGGCAACGTCCGGAGACGTTCGGACAGAGATCGACGATCGAACGATATATCGGATCGTGCAAAAATGCGTGGCAACGCGCGCACGTGGCACGAACAGCGCGATTCGCATTCACAATGTTATAAATTGGACTAACATTTTATTGTTAACATATATATTTAAATACATAGATAGTTAGTATATTGACTGCGCGTTTCTCTCGACCATCTCGTTAACAATATACCTCGCGCTTGTAGAATTATTTACACCGTGTGACGAACAATGTAACGCGATTCATACTTTCATTGTTACTACACGTATTTAAATACATAGATTGTTAGTATATTGAATGTGCGTTTCTCTGAATCATCTCGTAAGCAATGTGGTTCGCGTTTCTGGAATTATTTTGGCCCGGGAACCACATCGATATTCGATAGGAAAGCAGTCGAAACGCCTTAGGGGCCATTTACGGCAACCTATTACGGCAATAAATTTGAAAGTCCACTGAAAGTAGGGATTCGGATGATAAATCCAGCGTATAGCGCAACTTTCCCGATATAGCGATCTCCCGATAAAATGGAAGAAAGTCCGGGGTGAATCCGAATGAACCTCGAAACTGAAAAACCTTCTTCGAATGTATCCTCTTCCAAAAGTATTCTTCGTTGCATCGATTTTTGAACGTTTCCAGTATGCTGCGATTTCGTGACACGAAAATTCACCGAAACAGCCCTTGTTTGATTAACAGTAGATTTACGAGCGATGAATGACCATTTATACTTGACTCAATATTAAGGTATAAAAATAAGTGAATAATGGATAACGCGTGAACCAATTCATGCAATGATTCTTTATTTTGATGAAGGATAAGATAAATTTTGAAGAAAGCTTCTTACGAATTTTTCTCATTAATTAGAAATCTAAGGTCCGCCATTTTTACGGGTTCCGTAAATCTAATGCTAAAACCGAACAAAAATCGTCGCGTAGACGCTCAATTCGTTCGTGACAGGAATTTAAGAAGAGAATTACGAGGAAATAACGGAATCGCGTTAAAACTCTTGCAACCATTCGATATCAATTTCGCGGAAGCTCATTGGTAGTCAATTTAAAAGTCATTCCGCGCGAATGGCGGCGACGAGCTTCAAGTAGAAAAGCTGCGTTCCTCTGGAACAATCGTTAATTGGATAAGCCGGAATTGCCCGAGAGTGCTCTCGATTTGCCGGCTTAGAAACTTTTCCAAGGGTAGTTCGACCATGAAACAACCGGATTTTCACATCGGCAACGGAACAAGAACGCTAAAATCTGCATTTCCCTTCGATGTGAACACGCACGTACAAGTTGAACAATTTGTAGATTCGACAATTTTCGTATCTGTCAATTATATCCAGTGTTTTAGAGTCTATATCTACACTCGCAAACACTCGAGTACTCGCAAACCTAGGTTGCAAAATTCGGACCAGGTTGAAATCCCTAAAAGAGAGTCACTCGCATTCGCAAATTTCCGAAAGCAGTAGCTATCCACAAATCACGCCCCGGAGTCTAAATCTTTGCACTCTGAGGTCCAAAAATGTCGAAAGTACAAAAAATCCGTAAAAATGGACCGACACCGAAGCTTTCGACCCGTGGTTACAATTTTCCTCGCATGAAATCGAACGAACGCGTGGGTGGAACAAATCGTCGCACCCCTCGACGAGGAGATATTTTTCCCCGGTCAGTTTGCAAACACGTAGTTTGCCATCGACCAAGATTAACCATCCAGATCTGACCCGTGGGGTGAGTTTTTCGAAGGATCGCGGCCACGGGAGACGAAAGTGGTCGAAAGTGAATCAATAGAGGTTGATTGGCCCGGCCCCGGGACTTCGTCGCATGATTACACGCTGGGTTCCTGCTAACTACGGGTCACAATGACACCCGTGATTTCCGACTCGAACGAAACCACGGGGTATATTTAACCCCACCCCCTCGTGCAGGGTGGTTGAATAACGCCGCCGATAACGCGTCGGCCTACGGCGTCGTTAAGGAAAACGCTAATTCGTTTTGCGAAAGGAATTCGGTTCAGGTGTATGGACACTTCATTCGATTAGAGTTCGTTTGGTATCATTGAATTTGTGGGGATTCAATCTCGGACGATTTCTTCCGTCGTACGGATTCGCTACGCGTTTATATTCTATTCACCCTGCACGACCGTTTGCTGGTTTATTTCTAGGAAATTTGCATCGCGATTTGAGCGACTGGCCGGTGAATTTGGTGAAAGGATTGGACTTTCTGGGTGCGAAGCTCGATCTTGTCGAGTATCTACATTTTTGGAGGATTTTCGAATTTCTAGATCTGTACATTGTATGTGAATATCCAAATTTATAGATCCCCACATTTGAACGTGTGTGACTACATAAAATTTGTAGATCTCCACGTTTGAACATGTGTGGATTGTATAAGATATATAAAGCTCTTCTTACGAACGTATGTGAATACCCAAATTTGTAGATGTCCGCGTTTGAACATGCGTGGATATATAAAGTGAAGCTCCTCGTTCGAACATATGTGAACATCCAAATTTATATATATATCTCTATGTTCGAACGTGAGTGAATATCGAAATTTGTAAGTCTCTAGGTTCGAACATGTGTGAATATCCAAATTCACTTATCTTCTCATTGTTAAATCCTTCGATTTCCTTAATTCCTACGTCTTCAAGTATTTGCATTTTCCCACATCAGTATGCAGGTGATAGTTTAATTATTTTGGCTCGCGCGAATTTACCAGGTCACTCTCGTCTATCCATTTTGCCCGACATAGAACAAAGCGGCTGCAAGTGATTTCATTATCGTGCGGACTTTAACGGGTTACCACAAAACGAGCGGTCATCTATTACCCTGAAGCACCCAGCAACGAGCAGCGTTTAAGGTCGAGTTTCGACGAACACCGAGTACATACCACCGCAATGAATATATGTATATAATTAGTCCCATAAGCGCGATCATCGCGTTGATATTCTATTGCAACTGTATGGAAACATATAGCTGTATAATTGAATCTTGGGATTTGGGACTTCAGCAGCTGAAGACTTTAATGATTTGGAAATTTAGAAGCATTGACATTTAAAAAATCTATGGATGAAGAAATCTGTAAACTTTGAAGTCTAGATTTCTTTTGGAAATCTAGAAGTCTGTAAATTTAAAAGCCCTCAAGTTTGGAAATTTTAAAAGCCAGCAATCACATTTCCAGAGATTTGGAAATATGAAAATCTATAAATCTATAAATTTATGAATGTAAGGAATGAAGAAATGTAAGAAATATGACAAACCTACAAAATCTATAAATCTACAAATATAAAAGTCTAAAAATCTAAAAATCTAAAAATCTAAAAATCTAAAAATCTAAAAATCTAAAAATCTAAGAATCTAAAAATCTAGAAATCTAGAAATCTAGAAATCTACAAATCTAAAAAACCAAAAATCTAAAAATCTAAAAATATGGAAATATAAAACTCTGAAAATGTAGAGATCCAGAAATCTAAAAATCTAAAAACCTAGAAATCTAAAAATCCACAAATCAAAAAATCTGAAAATCGAAAGAATTTAAGGCTGTACAAATGTGCAGAATTTCGAGGAGAAAATTGGCCACTCGTGTCCCGAAGGAGGGCACTGCGGAGGAGCAGCATAGAACCGTGAAAAATTGTTGCGGAGACAAACAGGCCCCGTGCCGGAAATCTTTCATTGTCGACAATTCAGACAATTCGTCGGTGACATGTCGGATTTGCGACGAGCACCGCTAATTCCTGGTGTTAGCGTACACTTTGGTGACGTAATTGAATTTTCGTATTGTCATGCGTCGCGCAACGCTCGCCTTCCGATCTGGATGACCCAAAAGTTTCTATCGCTCGTTATTTTGCCTCGCGTTTAAACCCAACACCCGACACGAAACTTCGTGACCGACATTCCGCGATAATTACGCTCGTAAGCTTCGACGTTGGACGAAAATGTCGAAACTTCGTTCGAAAACGAACGAAATCGCCGATCGAACGTGTTACCTTCGCTGACGCTCGATTTCATTTTTAATTATGTCATTGTGTCAGCTGTTGATTTTATTTCGTGTTACGTTATATCTTACATTGTCTCACGCTCGATTTTACTTTTGGGTATGTTATTGTCTTACCAGATGATTTTATTTCAAATTAAATTATGGATGAGGCCACTTATACATACAATATGTATACACAATTAACTATTTATACATACAGCATGCCAATTGGCTATTTAAATATACAGTATGTGTACATAATTAACTATTTATACATACAGTATGTATACACAATTCGCTATTTATACATATTCGTTAGTTTAACAAGAATTATTTGGCTGATCCAGAAAATGTAATAGCGCAGGTATGATTTATCGACTAGTTCCAAATACTTGTTTAATTTGTATAATTTGAACAATTGTTTAAGTATAATTGTCCAAGTATAAATGTTCAAGTTTAAATTTTATTTATTGTATGTGGTTATTGATACGTACTGTAAGTATGCACAATTGACTTCATACATATGTATGTATAACATACATATGTCATATACATACATACAGTATGTATAAAAGTTAGCAAGTTTATTTAATTGAGTTAGTCAAGCGAATCGTTTATTATGCCACTATAATAATTGTTTACACGTACTGTGTGTGTAAACAGTCATGTGTGTACACATACTGTATGTGTAAATAGCCAATTGTGTCCACATACTGTACGTATAAATAGGCACATCGTTATTTCTTCATCGAAACGCGTTATCCAAACTCACCTAAATTCAGCAGATTGGAAGAAAGATGATACAAGAACCATCGACACCAAAGTAGAAGAAGCTTGAGCCTAGCTCGTGCGAAAACGATCGCGTAGAACATCGCGACGATGATCGTTTCGCCTTAAAGATCGACCGATCCACGCATAGAGGAACCACCGACTGAAATGGCCCACATATTAAACAGCGACATATCGCCACCCGGTCACCCGGTGCATAATGTGACCCAGTGGGAGAGAGCGCGAGAGAAAAGGAGGAAGAAGAGTTAGTTTAGAACGTGGAACAGGGACGGAGGACGAAAGAACGAGCCCGTATAATACGATTCCCCTACTTGCGAACGAACGAGTGACGCCATTCGTTAAATCGCGACCAAGATCCGGATGCGTCGAGTCCGAAGTGTTTGTGGCTATCGGGGAGAAAAACCGATGTCTCGATTTTTAACCCCTTCCCGTGCCATTTATTTGTCAGATGCGTCAGACAGAACTAACTATTCATAGCTGTAATATTAAAACGAACAAAGGAAATTTATATACTACGAGTATTTTATATTCAGCGATCTTTCACTACACGAATTATAATCGGACCGAAACTTTGAGGAGTATTAAAAATTTGAGTAAAGCTTGTTACATTGGAGCTGTGAGTGCGTCACGAGTCAGACTCGACAAAGTACGGGAAGCGGTCAACCAGTATCCCTGCATCTCGGACATCCCCGAATATTATTGAAATAATATTAACAACATTTACAGAAATAGATCTCTATGTTGAGGGACACTGCATATTAGAAAGAAAGGCCTCTACTATTTCTTTTTAGAAACATACAAGCGACGCCGGTGTTACTGGGCGACAATTTTTTTTTATTTTCTCCGCGGGCATTTCCACAAAGTTCCATATGTTATCAATTCATATATCGGTACAGACGTTCGTACAGCCTAATAATAAAATGTATTTTTAAAAGAGTAATATCCCTAGATCCCAGATACCCCAATTGCCTCTGGAAGATCGATAACCAAGTATCCCTAGAACTCAGATATTCCAAATATCGTTAGGCCGTCATAACTCCTAAATATCCCTAGATCCCCGATATTCCGAATGTCCTGGACCGTCACTAGCCCCAATATCCCTAGATCCCCGATACCCAAATTGCCCCTGGCCGATCGATAACCAAGTATCCCTAGATCCCAGACACCCCAATTGCCCCTAGACAATCGATAACGCAACTATCCCTAGATGCCAGATACCCCAAATGCCTCTATACCATCAATATCCCAAGTATCCCTAGAACTCGGATATTCCATATATCGTAAGATCATCAGAACCCCTAAATATCTCTAGAAGTCGAATATTGCAAATATCTTTGGACCGCGGATGTCTCCAGGTCCCAAATATCCCCATATCCCCACGTGTTTCTATACTGAGCGAAGTCGAAAAGAGGCGAGAGAGACACCGAACGTCGATTATGTACCCTTGGCCGTTTCAAAACGGAGCAAACAGGCAAAACGCAAGATTCGCGGGCAAACAAGAAATCGCATGAGTCATAAACAATGTGGCAATAAACTGCAACCTGATCGATTCTAGGACACCGTCTTCGTTCGAGCTTGAACGAGGCGAGTGCGCGCCGCAGACGGTTTTGCACGAAAATATAAATGAAACCCGTTGACGTACAGCTACGTCGGGATGAACGCTAATGACTGGATAAATTAGTATGCAATAACCGCAAGAAACATACCGCGAACGACCAGTTTAACGCTATCGAAGGCGGTGCACGAAACACAAGAATGCACGGAGAGAACGGTGAACAAACATCGCGTGACTCGTCATTGTATATTCACGTGTTTACATTCGCCTCCGTGCTCGCGCAATTTATACGGGATATTATCCTTCTAATATACCGCGGAGCCACGGAAAGGACCCTCGGGATCCTCCTTTTTATCCTAGCGAAATACGCCTGCTTGTTCCTAGGGACATCTTTGTTCGACAATTGTTTCATGCGCTTTGGAAGATCAACGCGGTTCTACAGAAATTTCGATTACGGGAAACAACACTTTTATTTCCCCGCGAAGCTGATTCGTTATTGGCAAACTGTGATTTTTTGTGATTTAAGACGGTAGGATTTATTTGGTGATTTAAGAGAATCAAGTTTGGGAAGATTGATAAAAGTTGAACTTTGAAAAGATTCATGAACGTTCAATTTTAAAAACACTGGTAAAAGTTGAACTTTGAAAAGATTCATAAATGTTGAACTCTGAAAAGATTGATAAAAGCTCAACATTGAAAAGATTGATAAAAGTTGGACTTTGAAAGGATTGATAAAAGCTGGACTTTCAAAAGATTGATAAAGGTTGAACTTTGAAAAGATTGGTAAAAGCTGAACACTGAAAAGATTGATAACAATTCAACATTGAAAAGATTGATAAAAATTGAACATTGAAATAATTGATGAAATTTAAACTTTGTAAGGATTGATGACAGTGAAATTTTGTAAAAATTGAAGAAAATTAAATTGTGAAAAGCTTCAACTTTTTTCTAGTCCGACTTGAACGAAAACGATTAAAGAAAAGATATCACGAAAGATTATGTTAGCGTTCTAGTAAGATCGTGAGGTATTGAAGGTCACGATTAAAATGATGAATCGTAAACAGTAATTTGTATTATAGATTCGATGCTGGCGGGGATGTTGGTACACAATTACGAGGAAAATGTAAATTTGCAACGCGATATCGCAGGAAGGAATTTTATGCCATATCGAACACGTAATACTAGCCTTGCGGTCTCACCGCGAATGCTGGAGAAAAATCATAGACCCATGATCGATTACTCCTCGTTCGATTTTCACTGGCACAATATCCCAATTATTTCGAACCCTTAACAATCCCCAAATACAACGCATACATTATACAATAATTATAACAATATATAAATTAAATTATATAATAATCATAACGATATGTAAATTAAATTATATAATAATCATAACGATATGTAAATTAAATTATATAATAATTAAAATGATATACAAATTAAATTTATTAATACTTACATGATACAAAAAATATGACATACAGATTTATTATGTGACATAAATTATCGCGATACCCTATTAAATATTGTAAGAGCGAAGTGAACAATTTCTGTGTGCGGAATATAAACAAGCCCGAGAACCGCGTAAAAACATAAACATTAGTTGCACGAAAGAAAGTGACAAAAATTGAAACGAAGAAAAATTGGAAAAAGTTGCAGAAAAAAAATTGAAAAAGAAAATATGATTAAAAATGTGTAAAAAATTGAAACGATATAATCGCAAAATAAATTACTAGTTTAATTAAGAATTATCCATTTAAAACAATTTGAATTTTAACTGTGGTTTCGTTCACGCCAATAAAAAATTACCGGGCATCATAAACACATATTTCCGGTTCGACAAACGTGACCGATACGCTGTTCCGCGAATCAACGATAGTACGATTTAAAACGTTATCGAACACAATAAAAAGTACTTACCTAATCACGGCTCTATCGGACAGTACTGCAGGATGATCACTGCGTATGATCGCTGCAAACGATGATTGATTCACGATCGCGAAACGAGACACTGCGATACACACACTGTTCATCGACCCCGAATCTGCTTCCTTACTTTCTCGTCTGAAACGAAACCATTCATATTCTATTAACGGTGAAAAAGTCTAGTTGATATCAATTGTTGCTTCGTTAATGGGCAAACGAAAGCATTCAGATCTTGTTATCAAAAAATTACTACTTAAATAGATAATTAAATCGTTAGGCAAACAGTTAAATAGTTGGTTAAATTATTAAATTATCAAATACTTAAATAGCTAAATAATTAAATTGTCAAATACATAAATAGTTAAATAATTACATTGTTAAATAGTTCAATAGATAGTTAAATAATTAGATTGTTAAATAGTTAAATGTTTGGTTACATAATTAAACTGTTAGATAGTTGAATATCTAGTTACATAGTTATATTGTGAAATAGTTAAATAGCTAGTTAAATAATTACTTTGTTAAATAGTTAAATACTTAGACAAATAATAAAAAAAATCAAATAGTTAAATGGTTAGTCACATAGTTGAATTGTCAAATAGTAAAATAATTAAATTTTGAAATAGTTAGTTACTTACATAATTAATTAAATAGACACTGAAATAATTAGTTAAATAATCCTTACCGCCAATCGCTAAATTAATTAACTCCTACCGAATAATTAAAATTCGCAGTTCTCATTGAATTAATTTGATGATCAAACAGTGATACGGCACTGAACTCGGTACAGGTTAGTTTTGTCTAGGTACTTGGCTCTTTGACCCTGCTTTGCATCACGTGCTGGACTGAATAGGATCAGGTATCATTTATCCACTCAAACCAGTTGCGATGCGGTAATTCAAGCCTTCTCGAGGGCTAGCATTGTTAACGAACAAGAGATATCGGTGTTACATTAAAGTTAGTATAAATAGTAAACGGGGACTACTCGTGAAACCACCCTGCAGGATAGAAACACCTTTTTGAGGTTAAAAAAAAACCTGATTGTTCGACCCGTTTACCTATTGCGCACTTCGCTGTGAATTACACAGAGTGTTAAGCCTAACTCTGAATCCGATACGCCATCTTGAAATCCTCAAACCAATTGCAATCTCTAACAACTATTTCCTGAGAAAGTCTCAAAGATGCGAAAGATACTCTATTAATATTTTGTGCTAATTTGTATGAATACATTATTCATATTGGTACAATGTTCATATTAGTACATTATTTATATGTATGTATATGTATATGTTTTAGTATAATAGTAAAATGATTGAGAAAAGTACATAACAGTACATAATGGAGAGTAGTACATAACAGTAAAATAGTAGGATAATAGTATGCCAGTACAGTGAAATAGTAGGACAGTGATGTAGCCGTGTTGCGGTACTAACAGAACAGTTGAATAGTATAGTAACGCAACATAGTGTACAGCATATCGAGACAATTGAACAGTAAAATATTTGTATAGTAAACCGACCGTGTGCCTCGCTTTGCATTCGCATAATGACCGTACACGACAAAAAAAAAAGAGAAAAACACGCCACTTTAGTGATTGTATAGAGGGAGGAATGTTCAGCGCAACAAGAACGAACCGTAGGTAACAAAGGTACAAGTTTCAACCGGAATTTAAGCCGTTCAAAGGATTTTTCGTGTTCGTCTTTCCTTTCCTGTTCCTGCGATTCTAAACAAAGAATAGTATGGAACGCGTCGTACTTTTCCTCCCGCGAAGCAAATGATCCATTCGGGGTTCAATTGGAGGACAAAAGACACGTTTACGAACAATACGCATCGTCGAGAAACGAAATGGCTTCGCCCTTTTGATACGCGACTCACTACTAAGTACCTAAATTCACTGTCACTGATATCTTTCTCCGTTGACAATGGGACGCCCTCTTTGCGCGGCTTGAATTACGACGTTGCGAATGAACAGACCGAATAAATGATATCCGATCTTTCCCCTCAACCGAGATCTCCGCTAAAAATATTGCTAATCAAGGAATCGATCAATCTCCACTTTCGTACATCGCGTACTAATTGGACACGAGAATTAAGAGTACGGAAATAATACTCGCATATATATGGTGTGACAATGGGTGAGTGCGTAGCGTCAACGACTACGAATGTAAAGGTCCCGAGATCGAGTCCCCGAACGATCCCGCAAATTTTTCTCGTATTCCTACAATTAGTATTTTCGTGCTTGACAAACTGCATTCTAATCTAACTTCGAAAGGGAATAAACAAATTTCCGCGTGAAAATTTGTGTATCGAGTCAAGTTGCGTGTGCGAAATTTCGAATCTGTTAAACAACGGTTATAGAAGTATGAGGAAATCGAGAGTGTTATAATTTTCGAGGAAATATAATATTCATGGGTAACGGTAGACACACGAGTCCTACTACAGTGGGTTTTAGAACGTTATAAAAATACACGCGATACAAAATCGTGCGTTTTCAGGCCGCGCGTTCTGACCTCTCTAAATATAATCTTCATCGATAAAACGGTATTTTCGGGGTCCGGCTAAATTAATTTCGAGCAACAACGTCTGTTTGAGCGAAAGGGTGAACGTCTTGAAATTTGCACTGGACGATTGTTGTTTGTTATCCGTTTGTACGAATTTCTTGTCCGGAATATGATCGATACATTTATATTCGATACGGGATATATCGGATGTAACATGGGGCACGAAATGACCGGTGTTTCGGAGTCTGGTTGACACGGTGACTATTAATAGAGCGAAGGATAATTCTCGTGGCTCGTATTACGGTTTTATGGGTAAACATTTAGGCTACCGATAGCGTGGGTCATCGGTGAACCACGGAACGAGAGGATCATTACTTGATCCTTAAACAGGATCATTCAATAAGTAATTTTGTCGCGTGAATGTTCGAGAGGAAAGCTGTCGAATCGTGACTCTGAAACGTGGAACGTTTATGGCATACATGAACGACGATGCACGAACGGTCAAGATGAGAACACGGATTCCTGAGAAAGTTCATAGTGATCACGGCTGAAGATATTAAGGTCGAGCGTAAAGCAACGATGTAACTTTCCCTCGAAACCTTATATTCTCATATGGCATGAAAGCCGATCAATAGCCTCAAAATAGAACGAATGAGCACACGCTTCGTGTTGCATCAAGAAAAAAAAGCAGCATTTTCCGAACTTCACGTGCAATCCGATGCTAAGAGACCCACCCTGTTCCTATCGATGGCGAATCGTCACGGTATGAATGAGAAAGCGACGTCGCGGAACCAATTTTGTAAAATTTATGCTTCAAATAATCGAATATCGTGCACTGGATAAAGAAATGCTGCTCATTTGCAAATTTCAACTTGTTACGATACACCGAAGTCGTAAAAAAGATCTATGGCATAAGATTATTCAGATGACAATAAGATTATCTCTATAGTTTGGCTACGCTGCACCTAATCCCCTCCTGTACGATAGAAGTTCCTAAAGTTTAGAATTTTGAAAACTTTAGGATAACGGAATTTTTTAATCTGCTGTATTATGATAAAAATCTCGTAACGTAAATATTTCTACTTGTTTGTGTACATTATTACATGGAAGAATGCATATCGAAGCTTGACAAATTTTACTCTTTATGACTAAAGGCAGACATTTTGTTTGTAGAAAGCGTATTGTTTAGAGAGGGTCAAAGTTTTCACTCAAAGCAAATGATAATTCTAACGATAAACACATTAGTCATCCGATATGAAGAAAAAGGTGCAGCTCAATTTATACAACGAAAATGAATGATTAATTTCGTAAAATAGATCTAATTACTACGAAATAATCAATTTGTAATATTGGCGGGATGATCGACTGTTTGAGTTAATCGAGAGAAAAAATGTAATATCGGCAGAAGATCGAATAAAGTACTGTATATTTATAATATGAACAAAGAAACTGACCTTTCAACTTAAAATCAATAGAATTCTTTAAATACTAATAATCAATTACTAGCGGGAAGAAGTTTCAAAAATTGAGGTGCAAGGTTACGATTCATAATGCGTACTCCAATCGACAAAATTGACTGATATTTCTTCCACAAAATATAAAAGATAAATTCAAAATTCTTACCAATCTCTGTTGTACCAATTTGCACATATAAAACCAACACAATACACAATAAATTTACAAAAAGAAACTGATAAAACTCTCCATCACACTGGCAAGTTTCGACCTGTTGTACTCGGCTAGTCAAAACAATTACTATTTATTTGAAATTAACACATGAACTACACCATAATACAAAATTCCATAAAATATATTACTCAAACAGTTTCATAAAACATTTCTCACTAAATCCACACAAATTTGTACGATTGTTAATCTCTTTTTATTGTATATACAAATTGATATATAAGTTTCTAACAGACATACTTTTGATCTAATGGCACTACGAACACGCGGGCCCGTTCAAATAAGTACAGCGTTCGAAACTTTCCACGATACCGTGTAAAAACAGCGTTTTACAATTAATAAACTAAACATTTACCTTGAAATCGTCTGCGTTCGGTTTCAGGAGTTGTTTCAGCGCACACCTGTTTAAATTTCCGTAACGGTCAATCATCCGAGTTTCTGCGCAACAGGAACGCGTCTAAGCGTGTCGCGATTCAACGATCTCAATCTTCGACACTAACGTCACAGTGATCCTGATTTATTACGAACTACGACACTACCGATCGCGGCGCGAATACGACCGCGATTCAAAAAGCGCCACTTCGACATACTTCGCGTTATACACGTTCACCGACGGATACCGTGTGAAACGGAACAAAAAAAATAAAGGGAACAAACAAGTTAAAGCGATCCGCGGAAAAACACGTATCACGACACTTACGGTCCGGGGTCCTAACAACGACTGACGAAATCGTCGGCAGAGAGCGACACGACAGCCCCCGGCCGGGTTAACGCATGCGCCCTTCGCACCCCGTGCCCAACCCTGTTCACCCGTTGACCACCCTTCTGTTGCAAGCGCAATTTCGACTACCTGTTTCTTAATTTTTTAATATATTTCCAATAAAATATTCTTAATTATTGGCATTAACAAAGATTTTCGTGGCACCAGTATCTCGTCTTTTATCATGATCGAACTGTTTGAATTTGCCCTGATACGTGTTTTGCACGATATTTATGCGTAGTTTTATGATCGATTTAGTTCGTATAACACAATATCGGGAGTGAAACGTAACTTCCATTTCATAAATTATTAAAACACTACGTTATTTTATTAATTAAGCGACATTTCGTTTATACTGTAACTTTCTTCAATTTCCACTCAATTTTGTTGTAATAAAAATTCTTACTCTGTTATTATAAGTAAATATCGACTCAAACGTCATAAGGGTGTAACTACATGAGGAAGCTTTGATATACCCTCGTGCCTCGATGAATAATAGCTTCACTCCTTTAATTTAACCCTGAACTGACATTACATCAATTAAACTAACCCTCACCTCTCCCTACCCCAACTTAACTTGACACCAACTCAATATAACGCACATGTTTTATGATACTATGCAAATAATTTAATAATAGTTTACATTAGATTTTAAACATGTTTTCTGTATTCTACGGTATAAAATATATTAATTTATACTATGATATGACAAAATGAGAATTCATGTCATACGATCTGAAATACCGACTGATTTTCTAAAACTTAATGTTTGTCGACGGTTTTGGTGCGCACCCTGGTGCAACGCTGAATCATGAATATCATTTATTTCCAAACATGCCGACAATATTCAAATAAGGAAGTATTCGACTATATCGACGATGTTTCGATGGATAAGCATTGTAAAACTTTAAATTGCACTTATAAAACAATATTTTTTTAACAATTTTATATTCAAACTAAATGAAATTGATTAGATAAATACAGAAAACTACAGCAATATATTATAATATAATATATTTTAAACACATAAACACAACATTAGTGTAAAACCATTTTATTTTAACAAAGATGCATCTTTCAATTCAAGTACAGGGAATTTTACTCTTCCTTCTATCCATTTTGCCAACGTAAGGAGGCTTTTCTCATGGAAAGAAGGAGCCATAAGTTGCAAAGATAATGGTAAACCTTTCTTAGAAAGTTTAATTGGTACATTAATGGCTGGTATGCCTGCCATATTAGCAGGTTGAGTGCAGTAATCTTGAATTAAACATTGTGTTTGATTGTCCAGTGAAATAAACTCGTTATATTTTGGGGCCTCTGTGAGTGTAGTAGGAGTAAGTATAAAATCAATATTGCTGTTCCATACTGCTTCAAAATCTTCTGAGATTAATCTTCGTATCTTCATTGCTTTGATATAATATTGTTCATAGTTTTCTTCTAATAAGAAGTAATTTCCAACTAAAATGCGCTCCTTAACTACTTTACCAAATCCTTCTGTTCTTGTCTTTCTATATAATTCTTGCAAAGAATCTGATTCACTTGCTCTATAGCCATACTCTATTCCATCATAACGAGCCAGATTACTGGTAACATCACAACGATTCAAAACTGTGTAACACATTATAGAATAACTTGTATGAGGCAATGACACTGGGGTAAGTGATGCTCCAGCTTCTGTCAAAAATTGTGTCACTTCATCCCAACATTTTTGTACTTCAAGACTTATGTTTGTTTGCTTATATTCATTAGGTATTCCAATTCTAAAATTACTTATATCTATAGAATCTGGTAAATCAAATGGTACATATTCTCTTCTTACACAAGTAGAATCCGCTTCATCTGGCCCAGCTATGGTATTTAAAACTACCAAGGCATCATCAACATTTCTTGTAAGGATGGCAGGTACATCCATTGAATTTACAAGAGGAATAAGTCCATAACGTGAAACTAAACCATAAGTAGGTTTTAGACCAATAAGTCCACAATAAGAAGCTGGATTTCGAGTTGAACCTCCAGTATCTGAACCTAATGCAGCATAACAACTTCTAGTAGCAACGGCTACAGCAGAACCACCACTACTTCCGCCTGAAATGCACATAGTGCTTACTAAGTATTTAAAATAATGACCTAATGAATCATACCTGCAATATACCATGAATTTTCACTTGAAGACTCTTTGTAATGCTTCGCAGAATCATTATTATAGGAATAATAACTTTCAAACACATTTGAGTTCCATAAATTCTTAGTTGGTCCATAATATGAATCAATAGTGCCAGAACCCATACCAAATTCATCAAGATTAGTTTTACCAATTAAGACTGCTCCAGCATCTTTCAAGCGTTTATATACAGTTGCATCATAAGTAGGTATAAAATTCGAAAGCACCTTTGATCCACAAGTTGTTAAATGATCCCTGGTGCAATAATTGTCTTTAATCGCGATTGGAATACCATCGATTTTTCCCAACAAACTTTGACTTTTCTGTCGTGAATCTGAACTTCCTGCATGTTTCTTTGCTGTATCATCAGTCACAGTGATATAAGCATTAAGTGGTTTGATAACTGATGTTAATTTAACAGCTGCTTTTGTAATATCAGAAGGACACACATCACCTGCATGTATCTTTTTACTTACTTCCTTTATCGGCAGTGATAGTAATTTGTTCATTTTTATTAATATAACTTACTTAAACTATATGCTTGTAATTTATATACAAAACATAACCTTGGTTCATTTACCGGTAGAAACAATCATGCACTAAATTGTTATTATTAACTTTACAACAAGTTGACTAGTATGTTGTAAGAAAAAGATATTACACTAACAATATGTTATAACTACTCAGGATAATCATTGTTACGTATAATTATGTATCTTCTTCAAAACAAGTTGCATTTACGCACGTGTAATTCGAACCTAACTATTTTGTAAATATTTTCATTGAAATAAACTGCATCTCATATTAATATATATATTGAGTATATTAATACAACGAATATTCAATTAACAATAATTGTTTATTTCATTATTTTAAACAAAAAATTGGGTTTTCAACTACGCAAGCAGAAGATTGAGACCATGTTATTTTGGTGTAGTAGGCGCTCATGTTATTAAGAATACAGAAGAATAAGAGTTAAACTGTCATCGACAATGTATGAGAGAGACAGCAATAACGAATCGCTATTATATTGCCCAAGAATTGGTGACGACATTAGCTCCTGGTACCAGAATAACAGAATGTGGCAAGAGGTATTAGATAAAGACAGAAATACATGCTACAAATTTATAGGTTAGGTTTTCGCCAGATGACGCCACCATATTGACAGCCGGTGAAACAATTTGCAATTATGGAATCGCAGAACCATTGTCGGTCTGAACATAGCATATTTTTCGCTCAGCAGAAGATTGTATGCACTTACTTTGCGCATCTCAGCTAACTTCAACAGGTCCCCACCACTTCAAGGCGTTCCATTACGGTTTTGTGCTTCGTTATATACACGATGAACAAAGAAGAATACGGTACATGGAAAAATCACGTAAAATATAGAGAATAATAAAATAAAGGATCACTGGATATGTACGTTTACCTTTAAGAGAAGCGCAAATGCGCATGCGCTTTGCTCTCGGTAACATAATATGCTCGAACCAATCAGGGCTGACATGCGCAGAACGGAGGTAAGCTGATCAGTATTGACAACTTAATGTGCTCAAATTTGAAATTCTGTTAATCACGGTTGCTCTAGTTCCGGTAGAAGTTATGTAATTCTAACATTTTGAGCTTGTCATCCTGCTTCAATCTATGTTCACAGTATACTTGTTGCTCACACGCGGCGAAGTTGCTTTCAGCGGTTGGTCGAGGAGGGAAGAAAGGAGATAGACGAGTGTTGAAGGGTTCCTGTTACGTTAGCGTGGGACTTCGCGAGCTTTCCGCAAGCTGGTGAGCGCGTTTCGATCAATTAGCATATGCCACTTCCTAGCGGGAATTTTGTTTCACTAATCATATAAAGGTAATTATGTGACAGTATGTACTATTGCTTAACCAAGTGAACTTCTATTGGATTTCGTATGTTGACAGGAAACGATTAGGTCTCGAGCCAAAACTTGACACCTCTTTTTTTTTTATATTAAAGCAAGAGACCGCCTTTCTAACCTAAATTCTAAATTCTGTCAGGGATCGCTACGGTGGGGTAGGGTAAAGAGGACGAGTAGCGCGGATCTCCTTCTCTTTTTGACAGCTAAAAATACGGTTTTTGACGGAGCATTCGCAAGATCGAACACCTTGACTATTTCGGATACGACACAGCGCGCACTCGTATCCAATCATTTATGTAGTTTCTCTCATAAATGCGCGATTTTTCGTTTCTCACTGAATCATAATATATTTTTACGGGTCACAGTTATAATGATATTAATTCAAATTTCCATATCGAGTGGAAACTGGTTAGCTATTTATTGTTGTACACACGCACAATACATTTACCTCATATTTAAATAATCCTAATTATTGTTTGATAAATTCATACATATATGTATTAGCTTAGTTATCAGGATGAATTAACAAAATACGAAAATAAGCTTGTAAGCATCATTAATTTCTCTTTTTTACCTGAGAATTAAATGATCTTAATATGTGTAACAAATATTAATACATACTACATGGTTTGCAGTTCTTGCTTAAAATATACAGTTGTTATATTAAACAAATTTTACTTGTGGCAATTCATTTTGAGCATGCAAATCATATAATGAAGATGAGTAAAGTTTAATTTTAGTATTTGTTATTTTTACTGTTGTAAAAATATACTCATTCTTGAAATTATAATTAATCATCACTTAAGTTTAGATCAATTGCTATTGTTATAGATAATTTTATCTTTTATGTCTAATCTGTGTAATTGATACCTATATTAGACTGAATATGTTGACAAACATTTACTTTGTTTTTATACAAACGTATATTTTTTATAAGTCAAAATAGATTGATATTTTTAGAATGCTTGATAAATGGGAAACAAAATGATTATCATGTTTCCCATGTACTGCCTCAATTGTTTTTGCAGATTATGTATGTTTCACTCTTGACTCTAGAAAATTTATGATTTTATTTTCATAATTTTTTAACATAATATTTAAGTTTTCTTTTTTTATGCTAAATATAAATCCTACAGTATGAGAATCATGAAATATTCATAAAAGAGTAATTTGATTTTCTATTAATAATTTTAATGCAGAATTTTTTGGAATAGTCTTATCATCATTTGTGATGGCATTATTCTGATAAAATTTAAAGTTTATGAATATAAGAGGTAATTTAGTACTATAATTATACAAGTAGATAATAATTCAAGGCCAATGCTAGTTATACTTGGATGGGCTATCATTATCATTATCATTGTTACATAGATACCAGCTTCCTATTTGATGTAATATAATAAACTAAGTACAATTTATGTTTGATTTCACTTGATATGTTATTACATTGGAAATTAATATATAATGCATTAAAATTTTTCTTTTATTTTACAGAGGCTCAACATGTCACACCATTTTGTCACAGTTTGCGTAGTATGTGTTCTATGTGCTGCACATACTCCTTGTTCAGCACATGTTGATTTTTCAACTGCTGGGAATACAGATCATAATTCTATCAAATCTGAAGAGCTACCAGATTCTAATGAGCAATTACAACCATCTTGGTTACTAATGAAGTATAAAGAAACACAGCAGAAAGATGTGAAAAAAATTAATTCAAATAGCCTAGGAGCTTCTAATGATGGTGCTGTTAAATCTTCTGATGTATTAGATAGTACTGACAATTCTTTCCCCTTGTTGGTACCAGTTGCCATAAATGAAGCTCGTGCTAAAACGAAAAATCGAGAAACTGTAAAATCTAATGAAAATATTCAGGATACTTATATTCCAATAACAAAGGAAGATTCCTCATCCTCAAAGACCATAGAGATATTAGAAAGGCTAGGTCAAATTGATATAATTTATAATGGGGACTTGAATTCAATTCAAGGCGTTAAAGATCAAGATTCTCTTAACAGGGTTAGGACAAAAAGAAATGTGGATGTTATAGACGATAAGTATTTCATGAAAAGGATTTTTGAAACTTATGGAGATGGTACAAGTATAACAATGGAAGGTTTTGAAAAGTTATTAAAAAAATTAGGATTATTAAGGTTGTTAACAGATGTATCTAAATTGGAAGAACATAATATCGTTACTAGTCAGCATGAGAATCCATTAGGTAAGTTTATATTAATTTATATAAACAAAAAATTCATTAATACTAATTATATTTTTAAAACATGAAACATCTTAAGAGCATTTTAGTAAAGTGATTGTGTTATATAGTTGATAGCAACCTACCGCTTTTAATTACCAATTACCAGTCTATCAATCATAATAAGTAATGTGGCTACATCTGCTCTACTACAGACAGAGCCTTATAATATTTTAAATTGATTTAATATGGAAATCATGATAATAATAATTTAGCTTAACTTGTTCAATTGACTCATTAAGTTACTTATTGATTTTATTGAACTATTATTAAGATCTTTATTAAAATATATTTGTCCTTTGAATGAAAATTACACTCAATACATTAAATACAATTAGAAAAAAATAATCATAAAAATAATTAGACAAATTACTTCATTGTTATGAATGAATAAAATATGATACTACTCTTGCATGTTATTGCACAAGATATCAGTAATCAAATAGTTATATCTTGAGTAACTATATCCTTGGTACAGATAACTAACATTTTTCTGTTATCAGTTGCTTTATAGTGTAATGTTTTTGCTACTAATGAAAGTATGTCAGAATGCATCTCCTGTGGAACAGTACTTCTTATTTATTAACAAAAAGAAACATTTTTTAAATTTACGAATTTGATATTGCCTTTGCAGTTACCAGATTTATTTAATAGTATACAAATCAAATTTTTTTTTATAGATAAGATACAAAATTCACAAAACAGTGGCCTAACACAGCATGAAAATGAAGTTAGAAAAGAACGGGTAAGACAAATTATAATTTAAATCTCATTTTATCATACAAGAATAAATAATTCTTTTCTGAATATATTAATTATTCCTTACAAGTGATTATCCCGCCATTTCAGTGCTTAAGTAGCAAAGAATTATTAAGTACTGTTGCAAGAGATATACCCTATAATTTCACCACTAATAATAATTCAACATTACCAAGTTGGCTTTTTGAACGCGTGTGTCCAGCTCTTGTTTACCAACTAGCAGGTGAATCAAGTTTAGACAGAAATGGATGTATTCGTGTACCAGAAAATTATAAGCCAATAGTTAATAAATACCTTGGAGAAGACATGACACGTAATATGGTTCAAGGTAT
Source organism: Coelioxys conoideus (assembly GCA_947623535.1). NCBI lineage: Eukaryota > Metazoa > Arthropoda > Insecta > Hymenoptera > Megachilidae > Coelioxys > Coelioxys conoideus. The sequence goes on from OX392450.1 coordinate 4,553,228, forward strand.
AAAATCCCAATATGATGAGAGAATACTTTGTTTGTCTACCTACTGCTCAATTCTAAATATATTATCTTTATTGTTTAGTGTGGGCCTATTCTACATTCAGTATTTTAATAATCAGTCTATGTGGTTTACTTGGTGTAGCTGTTATACCTTGTATGGGTAAAGTTTATTACCATCAGTTGTTGCAATTTTTAGTTGCTCTTGCTGTAGGAACACTGTGTGGTGATGCTCTTATTCACCTTCTACCACATGTAAGATAAAATTGAAAAAAATGCATTTATCCTTCATGAAAAAAGTTATTTATTTATTGTCTTTATATCTTTTTGCCAGGCAATGATGTCTCATGATCACAATCATGAACATAGTCATTATGATGATAATCACGGTGAATCAGATGACAAAGAACAGCACAGTACGAATATGTGGAAAGGGTTAGTTGCAATGATGGGTCTTGCACTATTTTTTTTTACGGAAAAAGCTTTAATGATGTTAGCGGAATGGAGAAAACTTCGACAACGGCGTAACAAAGTAAATATTACCCTATACATAAAAGAAAAAAATTAATGGATATTTCAGTAAATGATAAATTGTTAATTTTAGTTACCTACGCGTGTTAGAGTAATGCGAGAGACTGATGGACCAAACAGCAATGTTGTTGGAGAGAAATTATGCAAACACAAATATTCATCGTATCCATATTGTTATGGCGAAATTAGCACTGATACTCAAGGTACAGTTTGTTTTTAGTTATTTGCAAGTACAACATATTATTTTTTTCTTTATGTTTACTTTTTAAGACTTATTGAAGAAATAATTAATCTATCATAAAAAGGATATTTTTTATTCAGATAATCATCATAATCGCCAACACAACAATCATGAAAGGCCTCCTGTAATCGAAGAGGAAAAACCTTTAACATCAAATTGCAATTCGGTTTCAAAAATTATGACCAATGACGTAGAAAAGAAATTAAACGAAGATTGGAGGCTAGAGGATTCGATCGGAAATACGAAGAAAACTGATGGCGCAGATGTACCATTAAACGAGTCAGAAAGTTACACCGTTATTATACGTGAACATGAAACAAAACACCATGGTCATACCCATTCACATGGTACTGTTTAGTCGTTTAATGTAATTCATTATTTTATTCGTATCGTATTTATTAAACAGTGTAATATTTGATTTTTGTAGGTCATGTTCATTCTGCACCAGAATCGATGTCAAGCGTTGCTTGGATGGTAGTAATGGGTGACGGTTTACACAATTTTACAGATGGCATGGCTATAGGTGCTGCTTTTTCGGCAAATATAGCAGGCGGCTTTTCTACAGCGATAGCTGTATTCTGCCACGAACTACCCCATGAGATAGGTATATTGTGCATGTTATTTTTAAGTAAATGTATAGAATTTGTTGAGAATTCTAATACAATTATTCATACTTTAATAGGAGACTTTGCAGTTTTATTAAAAGCCGGAATGAGTGCTAAACAGGCTGTTTTTTATAATTTATTATCTTCCGTACTTTGTTTGTTCGGTATGATATTTGGTGTATTATTAGGAAGTACACCCGCTGTAAGTAGTTGGATGTTTGCTGCTGCTGCAGGAATGTTTATATATATAGCACTAGTAGACATGGTAAGTGCATCATAGTTACATCTAGTTGTTTCGTATACTCATAGCCACATTTAATTAGTGTACATATTTCATTTAGATTCCAGAATTATCTTCAAGTCACTCTGTCGAACGTAGCTTTCAATGGCAGTGTATTTTACAAGCATTAGGACTATCGTGTGGTCTGGGAATAATGTTGGTTATAGCATTATACGAGCATGATCTTAAGAATATATTCAGTGATTAAGATTAACTTAATAAAGACTGACAACTTTTTCGAACGAGGGTAAGCTCTGCAGTACTTCCTACAGATCTGTTTATGGTCAACATTTGAGTCAATAAAATTTTGACTGTGCATTCTTACCGAAACAATATTGACTTTTACTGTAACATAAGCAACTTTATTTTCCTTCATGTATGTAGAGTAAGATTTCCTGTAGACAACAGCTTAGTCGATTGTTAAAAACTTAAAAAGGTACTACAAACAGATAAATGCTAAATAATTTACGATTTTAAGAGTACGCAGTGCACAATTGAACGGCTAAAATGAATGAATAATTTGAGGAAAGTTAGATAATGCAAATATGACGACAATATTTGAAGTATACTTATTGAAAATCATGTTTGAGATGTTGCATTCTAATACACGATAAAAGCCAAAAGTTGGGCTAACATTTGAGTATTTTGCAACTATTTGGACAAAATCTCATATAAATAGGTAATTGTAGTCAATTTTTAATCGATAGATTTTGATACTTTACTAAAAATAACACATAAGTTTATGAAAATGCCATGCAGTTCTTCGTCTAATTTTTATTATACATGATTGAAAGTTAAATTACAGGAGAATATACAAGAAGATAGAATAAAGTCAATATTAATAAAAACATCTTAAAATATCCATTTAATATTTTATTTAGTGTAAGACTCGTGTATGATTATAAATATAATATGTACATTGAAATTCGTCTTACTCTGTTTTAGTTATTAAATGCCTGGCATTTACATAATATATGTGTTTTCAGGGTTGTTGTATCAGTGCCCAAATTTAATTGTGATATATTTAACAACTGCATCCTTTATTTTGATAGAATACTTTGAATAAATACTGCTTCAAATAAATATTTTTTAATTAACTCAGCATCGTATGTAATTCTGGTATGAATGTATGATCGAAGTTAATCAAATATTGTACATGATTTAAGGTTAAATTAGATGTATATTGGTCGGGTCAAGGACAAAAACGGAAGTAATAGGAAACTATATTTATTAATCATAAATGCATTTTGATAAGTTTGCGAAGATGCTTATTTTTGAATCTTTGGTGCTTGTTTTTTTTTGTTAACTTGTTATAACCATCCTGCATTTGCACAAAGTTTTAAATATTATACTCAATACATAAGTTGCTGTTTCAGTAGTTAATACAAAAATTCAGTTACCAGATAAAATTACTAATAATAAAACCAGATGTTTTAGTTTCGTGGAATTATAAATACGCCTGTTATGCACAAAGTAATTCCATACGATATTAACATATGAAAAGAACTATGGTATATTACCATTTATAATAATTGGATATATGCATACATATACATATAGGTAATTTTTAAATATCTTCATACTGCCACTATAATTACCAATAATTTGATTGGTAATTATTACTTGCAATTGTATGTACATATCTGCACATCAAAAAATAATATGTACATGATTGAAACTTAAACATTTTAGCTGTACTTATACAAAAATTTTGAAAAAGATACTATGACTGTGAAGGGATTAAAACGTCCCTAATGTATTACAAAATTATGTTTTAAATGAAACTTTATCAGCATTATATTATTCTCTTATGTTATTGCATTTATTACAAACATGGCTCTAACGAATAAAAAGATGTGTCGTAAAGAAGATATATTATGCACATTTTTTTATTACTTAAAGAATATACAATCTAAATAACCAAATTACACCGAAACCTCATTTACTTATTGTAAGTTACTTATATTTAAAATGTATTTTGTTTCGGTACTAGTAAACAGTCACACCTTCCTTCGGTAAGAGCAAGACTAGTGAAGAGCGACGTCTTATCACTTGTCTATCCCGCTTGCGCTCTTCAAATGCGAAATACGTCGCAGACCGCTAATGTTTATAAATAATAGACCGAAGCACAAGTGTGATAGGCATGTAGGGACGGAAATTGCCATTCCTCCAGTTCCCCTTACCGAAAAAAGCCGTTATTGTTTGCTAGTATATGTTAACAATTAATGCTATAATTAATAATAATGTATTTTTTTACAGAAAATGTAAAAATTGAAAAAAAGCATTATATTCTTGTAAACTTAAATTTTCTTAAATTACATTTTACGTCAATATTGATGTATTTAACCAAATGATTTGTGTATTTTGTATATATTATAAAGAATTCGGCTTTTTTTCATTTATAGCACGAACAAAAATAGTATATTTGTTTTGATTTAAAAAAAAAAATGTTATTTTTAATGACAAATTTGTTTGATTTGCTTCAATAAAATCATAATGATCGTTTTACGAATACCTATTGTAAAATATATACGCCATATTTAATTCTTTATCTGTAACAAATATCACATCTTTCTTAGGGCAGAAGTATATGTTATTTTAAAGTAAATGAAACTATTTAAGTTTGATAGATTTATTTTATTTTGAAAATTAGTTCATGAAATAAGGTGAAAGTCTCATATTTACAAATGAAAATAATGGCGCTATAATTACACATACCTAAAGCAAGTTCTATTAATATTTTTTGTTGTAGAATGCACATTTTTAAACATAGGTATTTCTCTTCATAGTTTTGAGCACTTAATATAAATATAACGCGATATTGTACATGTATTATTGTGTACAGTCATATAAATAAAGTTAGCGTAATTATACAACATTAAAATTATCATTTTGTTATTGAAAATCACAGACTGATATTTTGTCACATAGATACAAGGTCGTCTCTATCACTCATTTGTGCTGATAAACTAAATGCTGTGTCTGTACTAGCTTCACTGTTCAAACTTTCGTTAAATGCTGGTTTCATGTGTGCAGCATCACTCATCTCCCTCATTAACCCCGCCATATCGTCATCTGGATCGATATCCTGAATCTCACCCACTACATCAATCTCCAGAGATTGATTATCCGGTGCAGATATTTTCTGCATTTCAGGTTTTGATTCTTTAAACTAACGAATATGATAATGAAATTAATATTTTCATAGTGTGATTATTACATGTATATAAAATAAAAAGATTTACAAATTACCTTCATAGATTCTAATTTACATTCGGATGGTAAATTCATATGAAACACGCAATTTGTATCAAAAATTACTGGTACTGGTTCATGACATTCAATGTCAGCCCTTACCGCTCCACATGCTTTAAACAACACTTGATGTTGATCCTGTTAACACGAGATGATTATGTAAATTTACATTCACAGTGATGCTGTAACTTCATTTAAAATAATATATTACTTTTAATATATGTTTACGACAATGTTTTGCAGCAGGTAAAGTTCTTTCTCCACATTTCACTCCACCTTCTGTAAAGATGCATTTTGATATACTTGGTATCTTCTGCGCGGATCCATCGGTTGCCTATAATAAACAAGTTTTTATTTATCTTTCATCTTTGCATTCAATTTTTGGCATAAAACATGTGCTTCAATTACTTGTGCTCGACGTTCTAACGATTTTCTGTACAATATTGCTTCAACGCCACTTCGTCTATGATAGCGATTTAAAGCTTTTAATTTTTCATAAACCTTTTTCTCTTTTACAGTTTCTTTGGGTTGATCATGTATACTACATAGCGTTTCTTTTTCCTTCTTAAGAGCATGTAAATATTTTCGTCTTTTTTCTTTTAAGATATATTGCAGTCTTCTAAATTGATCTATATAAAGGGATTGTAACCTAATTAGTTTTTCCCGTGCAATGTAGATCACTTCTTCAGCGGTAAAGACTCCAGCATGCCTTAAAAAATTAATACTAATGATTCAATAGAAATTAATGTCTTATTTTTTGCATGAAGCAACTACTAAAGACAAGTGGATATACATGAAAATAATTGAGACAATGTTATATTTTAAATTTGCACAAGCCAAAGCAAACTAGCTTTACATTATACAGAAAAAAAATATACTAGAGAATTGTAAATGTTTATATAATCTTATTCTTACTTTAAAGGATCTTCCTGTGCACTGTATAAACTTTCATTGTCACTATCATCAAGATAGCTTCCTCTTAAAGTATCACTTACTACTGTAGGTTCAACATCGCTATCAGAAGAACTTGCATAATCTAAAATATCGCATCCACTTGCATTCACTCTGTATGCATCGACTTCGGCTGAAATTTTAATTTAAACTTAATTTCTATAGTCAAAAAGTCCTTTTTAATCATTTACATGTTACTTAATAAAAACTTACTGAAAGGATCTAATGCTTTGCCTTTCCCTTCTTCGTCTTCAGTATCTTCAGTGCTTGAATCTGTTCTTTTAACATAGTGACTTAAGTTCAGCAAGAGCATTTCAGGTGTTTGTGGCAAAGAATGACGTGCTGTTGACTTTATACGTGCTATTTGAGCTTTTCTAGTATGTTCAGAACAATACCTACAAAAAACAAATATTTACATATTAAATAACGAGTCATATCTAAAAACACAATTCTCATAAATTTATGTTTGATACATACGAAATATCTCTCCTATCAAATTTTGGTGCAGGATTATGACATTTCCTGCCATTAGTATTATATATAAAGCCACATTGTTTATAAGGTGCATTTGGATCTTCAAGAATATGCTTGGAACAATAATTATATCCTTCTAGACAAGGCTGTGTACATTCATATGACGAATACAAACATGTTTGTGTTTGTTTCGGTCTTTTTGCGACAACAGTATTCACAGGCATTGTTTTTGGGATCCGAAACATTACTTATCTATAAAAAGTACACATACAATTAAAGTAAAGATTTGGATACTTCTTACAATAAAACTTAACGATAAAAGTACATCTTATAGTTTGTTATTAACTTTGAAAACGCTTGAAAAAGATTAGAAATCAAATACACCTGATTGCAAATTTGAATTTCGCGCGACAATTTACTTCGGAAGTCAACGTAGCTGCAACAGTTTTATTACTTCAAAATAACTAATGTATTCAACGAAATATGATATTATAAAAATTGTACTAAATATTATATGTATATACGTTTAAGTCTTTCTCCTATTTATTAGGATAAAGCTATTGCATCATGCATATTTGTAACAAGTGGTAGTCGGCCGCCATTTTGTACGTGAGATGTCGAATGAAGTTTTATTGATGTATGTACGGATTTCGAAAGAATGAGGCGGACATGTGGTTAGTTTTTGTGAAAATTTGAATGAAACGAAACAAGCGGGACTTTAAGAAGCCGCGACGCTTAATTTCTTGAAAACTTACTGTGATCTCTTACATTAAATCTTCCGAGAAGGAAAGACAGTGCCAACCGATTTACACTTGTCACCGTCAACGTACTTCTGGAAACTTCAAGAGAAAAAAAAAAGATTATATCGTGAAACGTAAAATATCGGTGATTGTAACAGTAAGTTTGAAGTTGTATGCGAATAAATAATACTTGAAAGGCAGCACTGGGTCCTTCCGTAGGACCAAGATAACGGGACGCTACTACAGAGATAACATTTGCTGCGTGCACATACTACCAGCTCGACGACAGTTTGCGTCACTTCCGGGAGTTTAAAGCGTAAAACTTCTAATTGATAAACTACGTGATTCATACCTATCGTATATAGACTGAAAAAGTTCAGGTAGGTTATGACGTTGGTCGTAAAATATTAAGAAAATTGACTTTTACGTTATACACGCTTGTTTACTGTTAACCGATGCAACGTGCTCACAATATAGAATTGATTCGACAGAACAGTATAAATTTTATTTGTTGTACTGGTTCAGTTACATCTTTTTGTGCAACAAACAAGCAAGTACCTACGATTTTAAAGGTTTCAATTGAGACTGAGTAAATTTTGCGAATATATAAAATTAAGTAACGTTACTTACACGTTAAGTAACTTGTCCCTTATATCTTGTTATGTAAGACGCTACGAAATTTGTATTTTATCGTCGTAATCGAAGTTACTTGAACGTTTACTCTTTGTAACCAACCTCATGGCCTGCCAAAAATTTACGAATCAAGTTTTTTAATGTGGTGTATGATAATACAAGAATGAAAAATACGTACGGAAACTATTTTCGGACGAAAATTGACCAAACTTATATCAAATCGACTAAGTGCATAAAAATACAATAGTAAATAAATCTTCATATTGTGATGCATTATTGAACAGTTGACTTTATTAATTTATTATAATACAAGAAAAGTTTATTTTGTAAAACGTTAAAACAAATAAAACGTCCATAATATAATATTAACGGTATTACGAAGTTTCGTATAAACCTGCAAAGTACGACAATCATATACATATAATGAATATAATGAAAGTACATACTGAAGCCTTCTTAAAGGTGTCTTTAGACCGAGCGATCGAATACTCATCATTTCCCCATTTCGGCAAAATTTATCAAACGAGCATTCTTTCACTGAACGAATGCTATAACGGTAAAAACATTGCTCATTGAATCAGTTCGACTTAGTACGATTCGACATGATTCAATCTAACGCGATTTAATTTTCCTCGTTTCAATTCAATTTTGAATGCTCAGTTTAAACTACACAAACATTTGCTCGTATTCAAATGCTTGGTACGAACGAATGCTCTTGCTCTCACTCGTTCAGTTCAAACGCACCCTAAGAATTTTTAATTTTAAAGCAGTGTCTTGACGTTGGACGCGTATCGAATGATTATAAAAATACATGTTACTTCCGGTATTTGAAATACCGCGTGTGTATAACGTAAATTATAAAATGTGCAAGAGGTAACTGTTCAAGGAAAAGATTGAGTATCGAAGAAGGAATAGCAAGGTCAGAAGGAGGACCTATTTTCAAGAAAATCAACGTATGATCCGTTTCGATGCATAAAATTCTGCAAGTATGAACTTGCAGTTTCCGATTAACGTAGTGACGTGAAGTTTTCAACGTGTCGCTATTGTGCATTGTGTGCCCGCCGCCACCGTCGCGACCGCCGTGAAGTGCGCATCGTTAGTACCGAGTTGTGTGTACATATAAATGGCGGCTGACGAAAAATGGTACTTTACGAAAGAACAGCTTACAAACACGCCGAGCAGAAGATGCGGCATCGACGCGGATAAGGAACTGAGCTACCGGCAGCAGGCAGCGAATTTCATTCAGGATATGGGACAGCGGCTCGCGGTGTATCCTTTTAACGGAATGCGTGTTCAGTTGCGTGTTTCCTAACTTCCCTTTCCCCCTATCCTCGCAATCACTTCATGTTTTTCCTCTTTCAAATCATTTAGAACAATCGTGTACGCTTACGCGGTCGTGTATTTTTTCTAATAGCTCTCAAGTTACTCAAATGCCGAAGTTAACGCGAGATACGTAACATGTTGTAAACATGAATGACGTGCGAAAGAGGAGGTCACGCGTCACGATTACGGTTCTCCATATTGAACTTCATTGTGTTACGTTCAGTACACGGTGAATTTCGGCTCCTTTATGTTATTTAGTGAATCCGCGGTGATTGTAGATCATTTTGGGTAGTCGAAAATGCTCGACGGAATTTTGTTATCCGAAAGGAGGACAGAAAATAGGGTCACGGAAAGGCAGCATTATTTGCTAAACTAAGTTTGACAGTAGTGCCAACCAAAATCATGGTTATTGCTGATATTTCTTATGCAAGTATATAATTTTTTATTTTTAATTTGTTTTCATTGCGTATCTCGAGATTGCATCTATAGTAAAACTAATTTGCTACTAATTGCTTGTCATTGCGTGTTTATGCAAACTATGTTTTTCGTTTGTAAACTAATGCATTGTTTTTATTGTCGCAGAGAATTTTTCCTGCTCAGAATTGATTTCAATTCAAACTTGTTTATAATCAGATTTTATTTGAAAGTTTTTGATCATTGTAATTTATGTATTTTTGTTGAATTAGTTCTTTTAAAATACAACCTACATTTGTATTTTCTATAATGTTTTTATGTTTCAGATACATGTTTGAAAATCATAAATATCTTAATTATCTTTCCAATCGACAGAACTTCGGCATGTTCTTTGTAGTATTTTGAGTTTTAAAGTTACAAGTATAATTTGTAATATAATACATAGATTGCAGTTTCAAAAATGTTGAATTGAATTTCCACTATTGTTACTATATATATGTATAACAGTCTCTTTATATCATTTTATATTTTCCTTTTATGTGATTCACTCTAAAGTTCCAGTTTATATATTTTCCTTTTACTTAGGTAATGAATAATCTAAAGTATAAAATATTCGTGTGATAATATATATATATAAAGCAAGAAGACCTTAAAATACATAAGGAACAAGTGAAAGTCAAGATTAAAGCAAATCAATATTATGTGATTTATTTGATCAAGTTTTTTATATTAATGTAATATACAGATTGAATAAAATTTTTTCAATATAATATATTGTTCCCTCCATTTTCTAATCTTACCATTTAATGTAATTATTAAGTGTTTTAGTTATATTTATTGTTTTTAATATTGGTTCTTTTGTTGTTAATATTCTAGTAGACTTAACAATGTATATTTGTTATACAAAATATGCATGTTCGAAATATCTGTTACATATTAATTATGTAAAATACAAGAACAGTTCAAAAATAAGTGTAGAAATGCTAATCAATATTGCAAACTAAATATAGATTATTATTACTTTGTTATCAATCAATATGAAGGACATTCTATGTAGGAAGTTATTTTGATTCACTATATTATACAATTATTTTACATTTATTCGTATAGGAATGTAACATTTGTTACATTAAAGATGTAAATGTCTTTACTTGAGATACATTTAAATCAGCAAAAACCATGACCATTGACTCTGAATAGCATTAAGGATTATTTACTTTATGATTTATTAAATGCAGTATAATAATGAATAACTCGGTACTGTTTTAGTAGTATTTTCCTTAATTAGTTTATTATAGGTCACAATTATGTATCAACACAGCAATAGTGTATATGCACAGATTCTATGTATTCCACTCGCTGTCACATTTCCACAGGAATGCAATTGCAGCAGCAGCATTATTTTTAGCGGCAAAAGTGGAAGAACAACCACGCAAGTTAGAACATGTTATCAAAATGGCACATATGTGTCTTCACAGGGATCAGCCCCCACCTGACATCCGGTCTGAGGTATAATTAAGAGGAGCAATTGTATTTGTGAAGTTATCAATGGTCACTCATCACTTAAATGAGCTTTTATCTACAGCAATACCTTGAGCAAGCTCAGGATCTGGTATTCAATGAAAACGTCCTACTTCAAACATTGGGGTTTGATGTCGCCATTGATCATCCCCACACACATGTTGTTAGATGTTGTCAACTGGTTAAAGGTATATAAATTATGCTTAAAGACATTCTTACAATTCTCTCTACTATTTTTACTATAACGATATTATAGCCAAATTACCGCATTGAAAAATTATAAATATTAATAAAAGCTAGAATCATGTTGTCTCAGCATTACGTTCTACTGAGGTATTATCACTTTTTTTACAGCGAGCAAGGACTTAGCCCAGACTTCATACTTCATGGCATCTAACAGGTGGCTACACATTATTTCCTAGTATCTCTTACTCTTAGCAGTCTTCTGGTCAAATAGATGCCAGCTGGAGCATATTTCCAAGCTAAGACTGTCAGGCAATAGCCACTGGCGCAACATTCTGACCTGTTCTCCTTTCAGAAAACAAAGTAAACGTGAAAAGAAACATTATAGATATCTTTCATATAAAATACAAATTTCTCTTGGTCCATGATATTGCAAAAATATAAGCTTTGCATAAATTCCATAAACGAGATATAAAGATTTTACGCTGTACATGAAAGTTTACTTTGATTTCGTACGTTTTCTGAATTCTAATGCGAATGTTTAAATGTCAACAGTAACTTTTGGGGAGGAATGTTGCGTTGCAGTCGCGGTAATGTCTGATTCTAAAGAGAACGTATGCCAAAGCGAAACGAAGTTTATTTCGTAAACTAAGTTCACGATGAGGATTGCTTAATTGAAGGTAAATGAAATATTCTTAAGGACTGATCGTTTTCTCTTACATTACGGTATATTGTCCAATTTTTATTTTTATATTTACATACACTTATTTTAAGCTGTAGATGCACAAAACAAATTTAAGAGTGAATGGTATGAATGCGGAAGTAGTGAAATGGTGTATGAATGTTCAAAATCATTTAATGATAAAGAAAAATGTCATACCATTAGACTGTATTTGTAACTAGTATGGTATGGCCGTAATAAGATTATAATCCATTCAAGTATTATTTAATAATTTTAAATGTGGGTGGACTAGAAGTAATAGCGGAAATCGGTCTATTTGATGATAATTGAATAATATTTGAACAGATCATGATCATAACAGCAATTAGCGTAGTTTGAGCCTTAATTTCTCTGTTGTTAAGAGGAAATTTATATTGCATATATCTACATGCTTATTGAGAAGTATGAAAAGTGTAAAAAAATTGATAAGTAAAATAATTGTATTTTCTCGAAACGATACGTTCTCTGAATACATGAAATTTCAATATTTCGTACCTGAAATAATTTTGTTTTGCAATTCCATATTGATGCATATCAATGTGTATAGATACATATGCACAGTATTAACCCAAAATTGAATCTGTCATGGGATTATGTTGGGGCAAACTTCGGTAAATTTGTTACGATACAACAGAGTATTGTAGGGCTTGTGTTCATGATTTTTTTACATAGAAAATCATCGTTCATCCATTTATTTGAGAATATTTATACAGAAATTTTTGTCTAGCTCATCGCGAAAGAGAATCGCATTAACACGTGACAATTTTTTTCAACTGTTTTGGAAACGTACTCTTTGGAATTAAATTCCACTTATGTAAGCTACAATTGGGATTAATGTAGTTAATTTTCAACGAATCGTAAGAAATTCGTCCTGGTTTTATCCCGATGTTACCCATGTTTAATGGAACTAGTACTTTCACTTCCGTAGTACAGTTCTTTTTATGCCCTGGGTTATATTTCGTCAAGGCATCGTCAATCGAAAGGTGTTACCAACTTTGCATCGACTTACAGATCAATTTTTTCTTTCCAGTTTACATTTAACAACGATGTGTCTGCAGTATAAACCAACGGTGGTTGCCTGTTTCTGTATACATCTCGCTTGCAAATGGTCCAATTGGGAGGTAAATACGATTAACGTTATTCCGTGCAAAGTTTTTAAATTCTTCTTAATTCGTATGCATCGTGGTTATTTATAGATACCACAAAGTACGGAAGGGAAGCACTGGTTTTGGTACGTCGACAAGAGCGTGACTTCCGAACTTTTACAAGAGCTTACAGCAGAATTCCTTCATATATTTGATAAATGTCCATCGAGATTGAAAAGAAAAATAATGAGCATCTCTGCGAATCAAAGTCCAAGCATTAATCACCCTAGTTTACCGAATTCACCTTTTGTAAGTACTAACATTTATATATTACTTAAACTAGAGACGTAAGGATATAGAACTGTAAAATGTTAGGAATTTGCATCTCGATATAATGTTTCGTTTTTTGTAGCTATCATCGCCTACTTTGTATAGGTTCGAAAATCTGTAGTAGAAAACGACGCACAATATCTTGTTTTATTTTCTTATAGGATGCAGAACCTCGTAAAGTACAGTCTCCTGCGACAACGGCCGATGGTGGACCCACATTCCATACAAGTCGACCTCATCATACGGAGAAACAAGAAGACAAGAAACAGATAGCTCTTGCGCCTTCAAGGCCACCCGTCGACTATAGGGAATATCGAGAGAAAAAGGAACGCGAACGCATAGAAAGGGAAAAGACGACGGCTCAGACAACTGCTCCCCAGAGTCACTCATCGGATATCAATAAGCATCATTCGCATCATCATAAACCTGTATCTAGTGCAAACGTGCTGAACAAACATCCATTGACTCTAGGACAGAAGGCGCTTCATCACAATCATCACCATAGACCAGATGTCAAAGTCGGACAGTCGGTACCTCAGAGACATTCTAGTAGTACTCAAGCTAGGGAACCAAATCGTGATCCTAATAGGCAGAGGTTACAAAGAGAGTACAATTCGAGCACTGGTACAAGTAGCAGTAATAATAGTAGTAGTACTCTTCATTCACATAGTCATACGATGGCGAAGGATCCGAACTTGGATAATTCGTTGACGGATTCCACGACACACAGAGCAGACGTCGCACCCCTTCAGGATCCAGTGGCCCATGGAAACATGCAGGAGAAACTTAGTAATAATAATCATAGCGTGCACAGAATAAGCGGCATAGAGAATAAGCATCAGAGTCACGATAAACGGATGTACGACGCGAGGCATAAACCCGTAGAACATAGAAAAGATAACGAACAAAAGCCATACAAGTATCCGGACCCAACGAGAGTCGAACGACAGAGGAAGTCCGACACGTTGGAACAGAGATGCGAAGAAGTAAGGAAGCTCATAGAAAAACCATTACCTCCACCCAAACCTACGCTCGACGTACCATACGCTTCGAACACGCAAAAACCACCTCATCACACTAAATACAATCAGTCGGAGAAATTGCAGACAAGCGGCAGTTCGATTTCTACCGACGCGAAACTCACGACCGCCCAAAGTTCGTTCACACAAGAGAAGTCGCCGACCAGCTCCGGTTCAGCCTCGTTGCTCGCTCAGAAATCGTTGACGTCGAAGACGATGGCCAGTCAGCACACCGCCCACGGAGTGTCACAGATTCTGAAGGACACGATCAAGAACGGTAGCTCCCAGTCGTCGAGTTTGTCGTCCCTGAACAATCTCGACGACCCGAAAACCGAAAAGCGACCACGGTACGATGAGCTGGACAAATCCGACATGCAACAAAGCGCACTACAAACTCCACCCAGCAAGCCGAAATCGCTGTTCAGTCCGGAGAAAGTACCAACGCCTCGAGAGTCCCACTCGCAAAGGCCTAAATCCAAACAAAAGACGCCACCCTCGGCCGCAAAAGTTCCTAAACAAGAACGCGTACCAGATACGTCGATAGGTTTTAATTTAGTATCGCCCTTCGCGAGTCCGCCGGGCTTGTCACAACCGGAAACGCCGTCGGTCAAACGATCGGCGAGCGACGTCTCTACAACGTCGCACAAGAGACACCGCGCAGGCAGCACCAGCGACAGCGGGCAACAGGCGAAAGTAAAAATCGAGGACACGTCCAGTTTCGAGGCTGTCAAGATGCTCGGCAGGGTACCAGAACTTATACAACCCATTAGAGACAATCCTTCGGCAAACGGTAGAGCCACTCAGATCGCCAACGACATGAAACCACCCGAGCTCATCAAACCGTTCGACGCCGAACCGATGATATCGCGTTTCGGTCCAGCGTCCGCCCAGCAACAGACCATGCCGAACCAACAAGGTCTGACCAACGGTATGGACGCGAACTTGGCGGTGAAGCAAGAATCGCAGGAGTTCCAAGTTAAAAAGGAACCCTACAAGCCGGACGCGCAAATCAAAATGGAACATCCGCAGGTGAAAAGCGAATATTTATCGCCAATGAAATCCGCTCAAAGTATAAGCGCTCTGCTTCAGGAACCCTTAGCACCGTTACCCTCGTTGCTGCAGAACGTGCACCAGTTTGGTCAAATAACGCCTCAACAGATGCACCAGGAGCAATACCAGCAACAGCAGCTGCAACAGTCACAACTACCGCACCAACAGCAATCCGTGTCTCACTCCATGTTACTACCAGATAATCACGGTTTGGTCCAAAACCCGAGCATGTCTTTACCGATGGTGAACGAGCCGGTGATAGCGTCCACCGTCGACATGAGCGCGTTTTCCGAACCCGTGCAAACAACCACCGAGCCGGTGCTTCCCGTGCCAACGTCCACGACGGTGACGCCCGTCCCGGCAGCGGAGGAGAAACGTTCGGAGCACCGTAAGAGCGAGAAGAAGAAGAAGAAGGAGAAACACAAACACAAAGACAAAGAGAAGACCAAGGAGAAGCACAAACACAAGCATAAAGACAAAGACAAAGAGAAACACCGCGAGAAGGACAAGGAGAAGTCCGAGGAGACCGTGGCTGCCGTGCCCATCAAAATCACCATCCCCAAAGACAAACTGAATCTGAGCACGGAATCGACGGGCAGCACGGTCGCGCCGGCACCGTCGATGGAGAAGAACAAGTCACCGCAAAACACCAGCATCAAAATCATCATCCCCAAGGAACGGTTGAAGGGCAACGACAGCGTGTCCAGTTCTCCGGCTCAGCCTGTCGTTCAGGCACCGTTGAAGATCAAGATCCGCACCGACGGTATCTCGAGGAGTTCGGCCGCTCCGTCGACGACGAGTAGCTCATCCAACGTCGTTCCGGAGTTCTCGAACGAGAGCCGGAAACGCGAGCGTTCCGACCCAAAGGAGAACCAACTGGTGAACGCACCGACAACGAAGAAGCAATCACAGGTGTCGTCGGCGGGCTACGGGCAACATCGACCTGGCGAACGGCAGAACGGCAGACACTATAGCTCGGGCAGCAATAACAAGGTACGTGGAGGCGGTAGAGGCGGCCGCCAGTATATCGGGCGTGGTCCACCACCAGCAGGATCGTCGGGCCATTACAATGGTCCCGGCCAGCGGGACGGCTACTATCAACAAGACACCTACAATAGTAACGGTACCCGTAATCCGCATCATCCTCATCCGCCTCCTACGGCACGTGGCGATCCAGGCTACTCGAGGGCAGCCCACGTGAACCAGTCGCAGACCGACTCTTATTTCTTCGCGAATTATCCGCCGCCCTCGATGTACAACCCCGCCGGATACATGTACGATCCGGTGATGTACTACTCGCAGTACCCGCAACAGTATCAAATGTATCCGACGGGTAACGTGATCATGACGTCCGAGGGCGCGATCGACACGTCTGTGCCGCCACCGTCCTTACCACCGAACTTGCGACCTAATCAGAACATGATGAACGTCGCGTCCGCTCGGCAGGAACCCAAGACACCGCCACCGTTGCCGAGCGGACCACCCCCTAGTTCCTCGCCACCGCCACCTCCTCCGCCACCGGAATAACGTTCGTATAGAAATCCTGTCTTGTAGTGGACTTCAGAGGGTAGTTCTCTTTTTTTCTCCATGAAACGTAGCGGTTAGCACAGCTGCAGCCACTTTCTCCTGCGCGTTTCCGGTACGTGGCGTTCGTCGCGATGTTCGAGGAGAGCCTGTTTTATCCGAGGATTTAGTCGAGTTTACGATCGGCGGGCTGAGGAACCGCCCGCGAGCGGGCAACGACGGGCAAACGTCGAATGATGGTACTCGAACAATTCCGACATTTTTTATCTTGCTGGGTTTTTTTTCAATTCTTGATTCACCGATTTTCGAGATTCCCGAATTCGAATCTTTGGATTTGACTATGTAGAAACGTGGAGATGCATGAATTACCAATTTTGTTAACTATCAAATGTTTTAATCCTTAATTGCCGGATTTTCGAGCTTGCCGAATACGAAAGTTTGGATTCGGCAATGTAGAAATTTTGAGAAATCGTAAACTATAAAATTGTCCATCGTTGCACCGCGTCGTTAATCGTCGACGGTTATCATCGACGTTTCACGAATTCGTCCGCGCGCACTATACTTGTCCTGAACACTATGAATTTTTGTAGGGTATCGCGGAAGATATTCGGACGGTTGTTTTGTGTCGGAAGAGAGGAAGTGGCTGAAGATTCCCGTAGAAACCGATTTGCGATCTTAAAGGAATATACTTTTTCACCCTGTCTCTGTATCCTCCTCTTCTTCTTCCCTTCCAGTTTGTGAATGGTAGAAGTAGCAGCATGACACCGTACGATCTCTATTATTCCTAGTGTTACAATTATTTACCACTTCGGTCTTTTCACCTTTGTACCTGTAGCGCATCTCTCCTTAGAGTAGTTAAAATGAGTGTGAGCCTTCGGTTCGTGAAACAAATTGCAAGGTCCGTCGCGACCATGTTTGAGGATGAAGTAACTGCATCACGAAGACGACCGTGTCGCGAGATGACGCGCGATTTGTAGGATGAAACAGATCGTTTCGTTTAACGAAATACGCCGAAGAACGAACGCACTGCCAGATCGTTGGACGAAAAAGGATAACGATGTTTTGCGCTTACGGTCAAACGTTGAGATAGATTAACGGAACGCTCAAATCATTCGGAAATCGACACTTCTAAAGATATTCCTTTGCTGGCAAAGGGTTTCGACGAAAAATTCGCGGCGTGCAGAGTGTTGCGTTTCGGACACGAAATCGATCACGCGATTTCGTTACGGGTTAAAAATGGCTATAGAAACTTACGTGGTTACTTAAACGATGAAACAAAACTATCTAAAAAAAAAAAAAAAAAAAAAAAAAAATTAACAAAAAAAACAAGAAAGAACATAAAATGTATACGATGAAGCGGCGAGAATGCTCAGAGTATAAATGTAATTATTAATGTGAACTTCGAGGGTGTATTTGTAAAGGTACATATATTACATACACACACGCTCTTTTCGAGACACATTGTATCATTTTGTCGTTGTTTTATACGCGGATATCATTCACGAGATTATCAACGATCGATCATTCGCGATTCGGTTAATCACCGTCTAAAATTGATGGAGCTCGTTTCGACTGCGCTTCATAGCATTTATAGTTTCTTACTCCAGCATCGAAATCGCCATAATCGAGAGCTACATTGCTCTTTCATGTAAATCGGTATTGTGGCATACAAATTGTATACCGAACTCTCGTTATTTTGCCACGTGTCTTTCGAGGACGATCTTTCTATGAGAATTGTCGAACGACGCTTAAGTGGCGATATAACGAGAGTACCGTGTACCGCGAATAATCCGGGCTAACGCAGCGGGTTGACGCTATAATCCGAAATCAAAAATTGCATTATAGGGAATCAAACGTTGTCGCAATAATTCTGCAACGTCGAGTTGCTATTTCGTAAAGTAATCGATAGTTAAATAGTAGAATTCGCTATGATATCTCGTTAGAATATCGACCCGCGGATTCGTTCATTTTTCCACGTGGTTGATTCGCGCGGCCGTCATTGAATATTTTCTTTTTATCGGAAAAAAGAGTATACCTTTTCTTTTTTCATTTTTTACAATTTCGAGTACCTGTATGCGAGAACGTGTGAACAATTCTTTATTTCGCGAACTTTAATATTACGACTGATCGAGTGTTACCCGATAAGAAAGGAACGGAATAATTTTCATTCATGAACGATTCGATGACCGCATCGATCCATCATTTCGGTGAGATTCGCTCGAGAATTAATTATGTGACGATTTTTCTTACATAATCCTGTACGAATGCTTCGAGTTTTCACGATCGAGCCTCTTTAAGTGTACGTAGCTCGTGTGTTTTTTTTTTTTTATATTTATTTCAAGTATATCGTGACGCGAATAGTTTCCTTTCTTTTCTCCAATGTAATTTTTATCACTTTATTCGCGTCATTGACAATATATATATATATATATACATATATACATATACACGTGTATGTACGATAAATTAAAAATAATCATTGCATATAGAATGGATATTATCTCAGGAACGTGTTGAAACAAACAAACAAAAAAAAAGAAAAATAAGCGAGAGAGATAGCGTGATTAATATATTGAAAAAAAAAATATATACTATGAACTATTAAGATTGCGTTTATATTTTACACATGAACACGCCGTTCTGTAAAAAAAAACAAAAAATAATAGCGTGTGTTAAATGTGATTTGCCATTGTGACGGACAAGAATTAATATTCGATCGTGCCGCTAGGCGTCTATTAGCGCGTCGATGTCATTGTTTGTTATTGTTATAGTTATATTGTCACAATTAGTACTATCGTATTTTCAACTTATAGACATTTACATGTGTACTGTGTGATTGCTATGATCGTTGTCTAATTTTTACGACTTCTCTTCGGTGCAAAATTTCTCTCGCCGGTGTTTCCGTTCTTTTTTTCTTCGACGATGATTTATTTACAAAAAAAAAAAAAAAAAAAAAAAAAAAAAAAATGGAAGGGAAAAGGAGACTCGGAAATTTGCAACGAAGAGATCACTTTTCGATGGCATGTTATACTTTTTTGGATTCGGCGCAGACGAGCCATTTTTGTTACTGCGATTTTTCGTTGCTCCAGGAATTTCTTCTGGCGAGCAATTTAATTAATCGTTTATCGATTTAATTTGCCAATTGCGATTGTTCGTAGTAAAAGATAATTAACATTTGTACACTCGTCAGTAGACTAGTTATTAGCCAAAAGTTTGCGTACACGTGTTATGGTAGTTATTACACGTGTTAATACAGTTATTACATATGTTAACCCTTTGCTCTCCAAGGTATTTTTCACTGCTGGCGGATAGTAACTGTAGAACTTTGGTTGAGAAGTTTGATGTATTATTTCAAAGATATTATTTCTTCATTTTTATTTACTTCCATTAACTGTTTCATTATGTTTATACTTTATGTGTGCAGAGCTATAGATTCAGTTAAAAAATATCAATTCCAAATTGCTGTATTAAACGAAATGGTGAGTGTCAGTCACCTCTGGAGTGCGAAGGGTTAATACAGTTATTACATATGTTAATACGGTCATTACACGTGTGAACACGCGTGTTGATACAGTCGTGTTTTGTAGTAAATGTTGTTACGTTGTAACGAATTTTAGTAAAAAAAAAAAAAAAATGTTAGTTAATATAACTAATGCGATTTTCGTTCTCCGAGGTAGGACGAAGACTGTACCTCGTAATGAATCATGTTTCTCCGTTATCTATGAATTGTGATATCGTATGAAATTGCAACGATAAAGGTCGCTCGTCTGCGCCGAATCTTGTTGTTAGAAACGAACGTGGGCCATTCGTCGAATTTTTGTACGGACAAAAGTGTAACGTGACACGAATCGGTCCACAGCACCGGTGGCGGATTTTTACGATGATAGACTCCCGAATTAAAAAAAAAAAAAATTAATGTTTATAAAATTTTATTTAATACGTTCCCAACGAAAAGTGGGCAATTTTAATTTTAACTTTAGTAATTTAGAGATATTGTTAATTCTAACGTTAGAGGGTCGTACGATGAAAACGTTCGTGCAACATTAATCAAAGATAAAATCATGTTAATTTAATGTGTAAACGTGTGTATCGTCAAATTGTTCTTTTCGAAGTACCAAACGTTAGAATCCGTTCCGATAAAAAGTGTCCAAATGTAAAATCCGTCACTGTACACCGAATTATTTGCTCTTACCTACACGGTACGTATTCGTTCGATGATCGATCCGAGCAAAAAAAACATTCAGGAAGAATGTTCCCTCGCATTAAGAACCATGCAATTGAGCCTTTGTACGCAGAAAACAATTAGACGCGTGTTATCGGTCGATTCTTCGTTTTATTCTTCCTGGATCAATTTCTGTACGAAATGGAAAACCGTGGAGCCTCCGTTTTGTCGAATTAAAACGAGCCACCATTCCGTAACGCGAGCTGCGTGTGTGTAGAAAATGTAGGAGACTGTGTGCGGTGTGAAAAAGAGAACAGAAACAGAAAGAAAGAATAAGGAACCTACGACAAAGGAGAGAGAGAGAGAGAGAGGGAGAGAAAGTGAGTGTGAGAGAGAGAAAATAATAAAAGAGAAACGGGATCGGCCTAGTTAAAAGAACAGTGCAATTGTACAAGTCGTACGAAGACAAAATAATTGCTAAGGTAAATTAATGTAGGTTTTGTACTCTCCGACAGTGAGAAATTAAAAGAGAGTTTTATATATATACATACAAAATATTATATATATAAATACATATATATATATATATATATATATATATATATACATGCATACATGATATAGTGATAAACATATTACGAGGCCACGCATGTGAACAGCGATTGAGTGATATGGACAAAAATTAATTATTGTTCGATTATATAAAGGAGGGACACCAGATGTGTAAAAACAATTGCGAACACTGCATCAATACTGTACACAATGTATATCAACCACTTGTCGCGTACGTTATCTGCCTTCTTTATGATAAACACCTGCGTTTAGCCGCTGTATTTATAGCAATCTACTCCAAGTTCCGATAAACTGTGTGGACCAACGTATCCTGGTATCTTTATTGTAATTAACGTCGTTCGTTTCAGGTCTCGTTCATTTTCACTGAGAAATAGAACGCCAGGTGTTTCTGGCGATACAGAAATCACGGAATTGTACATTTGCGTGAACGTCGGAAATTTGTATTAAACACGTTCGCTGCCACGGTGAAAATATATTGTATCATACGTTATTAAGTCAGTAGATCGGTAGACTCTTGTTATATTGTCACGCGTTATAGGACCGTACGATTCGTTGTCGCGCGTTGTATCGCCACGTTTTACGTTGCCACGCGTTATATCGCCACTTTCTACGTTATCATGCTTCGCATTACCACGCTTTCTATTACTACATATTTGTACTACCTAACGGTGTACTACCACGCTTTCTATTACTACATATTTGTACTACCAGCGTTGTACTACAACGCTTTTTATTACCACATATTGTACTACATAGCGTTGTACTACCACGCGTTATATGAGTCGCTGCGTCGAAATTTTCCGTGGTATCGCAATGGTTTAATCGCCACGCGTTATATCGCCACTTTCTACGTTACCGCGCGTTGTAGTACCACTGCATTACAACATATTGTACTCCCACGCTTTTTACTACCTAGCGTTGTATTACCACGCGTTGTATGAATCGCTTCGTCGAAATTTTCCGTGGTATCGCAATGGTTTAATCGCCACGCGTTATATCGCCACTTTCTACGTTACCGCGCGTTGTAGTACCACTGCATTACAACATATTGTACTCCCACGCTGTTTACTACCTAGCGTTGTATTACCACGCGTTGTATGAATCGCTTCGTCGAAATTTTCCGTGGTATCGCAATGGTTTAATCGCCACGCGTTATATCGCCACTTTCTACGTTACCGCGCGTTGTAGTACCACTGCATTACAACATATTGTACTCCCACGCTTTTTACTACCTAGCGTTGTATTACCACGCGTTGTATGAATCGCTTCGTTGAAATTTTCCGTGGTGTCGCACAGGTTAAATCGCCGCGCGTTATATGGGCAATATAGCGACAGTCTACCGTACAAGATTCCGATCTTGCATCGATCAGCAAATTCGAAGGCAGTGAGCGTGTTAATTGAATTATTGAAGATTAATTTAACGAACGAACGAAGGTGTTTAACGATTAAAACGAACGTATGCGGAATCGTACGCGTCAGGTGTTCGATGAAGAAAAGAAATAAGCATCAGCAAATAAACGTTCTGTGGAAACGAAAAGTACCTTAGTGATTATTTTGTCTCTTTTCTTAACACACACCATAAACGCGTGCGTGCATACGCGTATATACATATACACGTATGTGCGTGCGCGTATACATATATTTAGATATATACAATATATATAATATCGCACACCATACTCGCCGCATCTTTTTTGTGTACTAACATTATATATATATTATCACAGCTATCAGTATGTAATACGATTATTATCTCATTGTGTAAAAGTCATCATTCGGTATGCATCATACACATGTTGCGAGACGATTAATTTCCGTGGCTTTATATAAGTGACGGGCAATATCGTGGCATGTGTTATATTAATTGATTTTACTCGCTTGGTGGAGGGTATTGTGAATCGATGTTTATTGTTGTTATCGTTGTTGATTGTCACGAATGTATTGTGTGATATTTGCATGAGCATGCGCGCGTTTACCTTAGCTTCTCTTCTCTTGTAATATGCATGGCGTTTTTTTGCGTTTCATTCGATTTTTCTTTCATATGCAACAGCCTCTTGTTAACGTTCGACCCTTCGAGCCCGACGATTACCATTCGTTAACTTCATTAAATTGCTTATTGTACGGGCGCAATTATAGCAACGAGTATAGTGAAAAATGAACGATCAATTTAACTCGGGACTTGTAGTAATCTTCGGATTCAAAGAAAGACGCAAAAGAATCTTCGGGTTTTGAAGGGTTGCTGTGCCATCGGACTCATTGATACAACGATACGTTGACTGTAATTAGTCAAATTTGCCAAGACAAAATCATTAATTAGACGATAATTAAAATCGAAGTAGTTAATGATAAGGTGGCATTCTTTGAGTTCATGTACGAACGATTTTCTTCTTTTATTCCATTCAGTTTCATTCATTGCCTCGTCTCATTTTGCCGAGATTCATAATACTTTGCCTGTCACAGAAAATCATACGGAAAATGAAGTTTATGTCCGATATAAGCGGTTTATTGTGTTCATTCATGATATTACATAGCTTTTTTTTTTTTTTGGAAAACATGGCAGTCAAGGTGTTAATGGAGTACGCGCTCATTGATAACGATAACTATTGATAGCGTGTTCAAACGTCAACAAGCGCTCATTCATTAATTACTACGATCTTGATCGTAAGAAACACGAATTGCGATCGGATCATTCTTTCAATAAAATTTTTTTACAAAGGAACAACCGGTGCGATCGCGGAATTTAATTATAAATTGCTATCCCGACGAGGACGATTTCGATTCGAGTCGACTCGGACATCAATCACGGAATTTGTCCATTTTTTTTTTTTTTTTTTTTTTTTTTTTTCTTATTTAGGATAGATTTTGAGAAACCGAGTATCACATTTATGCTTATATTTTCAGGAGAAACACTCGTCTAGCCACCACAAAAGTTCCAGCAAATTGTCACAGAGCCAACAGTCTCACACCTCGTAGTATCCGGACGTCGGTAGAAGAGGATATTGGTAAAAAAAGAAAAAAAAAAAAACAAAAAACGAAAAACACACAGAAAAATAGGAAGCGTTGAAGAAGCCCTCCGATGTGACCTGATCGATGCCCACCTCGAAGAAGAGGAATTTTCATCCCGTTTCGTTTCTCCGCTTATGGCACACTGTTGCGAAGACGCGTTGGAATTGTGCGGCTTTCATCGTCGTCCTCGTTTCTCATCCTAGATGATCAAGAGGAAATTTTCTCTCTATACATATACAATCACGACGAGGGAAAGTTCTAGCGATTTTTTGTCGTTCACCGTGCACACACACGTACACACACGGCTTGTATCGAAGATCGGATTCAGGAAGACGCGATGCTTGCTGACCGCCTTTTACGTTGGCCAAAGTTTTAACGTAATTCAACAGGAGCGATTAGAATGCTTTCGAGTAGAACGCGAGTACAGAAAACAGACGGGAATAATGTTCTTACTCAGGTCAAATTAGGTACACGGTTAGTTAAGAAAAGAAAATTTCACTTCGTTCCGGGTCATTGGATTACGTGACTGATTTTCGTTAGATGTACGTTAGGCTGCAACTACTGTAGGCTTCTTCCGGTTATGGGATTAGGTAGACGATTCTATCGATATTTTCTGCTTCTAACGGGGAGAAATGCGAGGAGGGCCCAGGGAGAGCCTGGGGGAAATCCAAAACAATTTCTGAGATTTGCAGACTTCCACGTTACTGTGTTTACAAATTCATGGATCTTTATATTCAGAAATTCTCAAATTCAAGAATCTTTATAAATTCTCATACTACAAATATCTGTATATCTAATTCTCAAGTTCTCAAATTGAAGGTAGAGGGAAAGAGAACCTAAAATAACTGAGGGAAATTAAAAAGAATAGCCTGCATATTAACCTGAATTCCTCCTCGCACCCCCTTAACTGAAGGAAGCCTACGTTGCACATAACGGTACATTAATCTTTATCATACGTTTGTAAGATACGAGACGAATTCTTTTCTCTCACACGGAAACACGTATACTTGAAAGAATACGTTTCATATCGACGTAGTCCTCAGGATCTTCCAAAGTGCTGATTTTATAAAGACGCCATATTAAGTTCTCTAAATTGTCGCCGATCATTTTATAGCGAAACGTTGAAAGTATAATTCGCTTCGCCGTTTAAGCGCGGGGCGAACTTCTTAATTTTTATCTAGAGGGCTACCACGCTGTATTTTCTCCTTTCAATTTCATGTTCCGTTCAACTGCCACGTTCTATTTTTTACGGAAGCCGCGAATTTTGCGGCGACATTAAGTTGATCATCGACTGATTCGTTAGATAGGGACGATCCCAAACAAATCGGGGTATCAGTGAGCCGAATACTAGAATGTACTGTATATTTAGGCGAGTTTTTCTTTACACGTTCGGTGAATTTGAGGTACAGACACTTTGTACGATGTTCTTTATCGACGGAACAATCGAACGCGATCATTGTTTCTTTCTTTTTTATCGTCCTCCGTTTTTAACGAGCGGTTTGCTGTTTACATTCATCATGCATTTAACGAGATTTTGATTTAGGGTAGTCGGTGCATCCGTTTGCAAGAACGTCCATGATCTGAACCACGGTTATTTGAATGAGTTTTGGTTGAAATTGTGAAGAATAAGTGTAAACATAGTGTAGAATAGTAACTGGCCAGCCATTTTTTGTTCTGAAAGCTGTAACGAATAAGGAAAATATGTAAATTAGATATCTTTTCTGTTTTATGTCATTTCTTATTATTACATGAAACATATTGACATATGAAACGTAAAACGTTGCATTTTATGCGCGTGTAATATGTAAATGTCATTCTACGTTCTACGGATCTTTGAAATCGTTTCAATTAAAACTTTGCTGAGCAGTTGTAACCGATATCTTGCACTTCGTTTACGTCAATTAACCTTCGTCTCGTTCAAGGAAACCAGGGATCAAGATCTGTTCTTGTTAGATGCAAAAATTCACGATCCGTTCATTTCAATCGGTGTACATAAATATGAATCTTCGTAATTGTTGACCACAAAAGTAGCGTTACCTAGCTAGTTTGATTGTTCGTGGCTCGATTTCCTCCAGAATTGTCACTAACCAACGAATCGTTCGAAAACAATGCACACCGAAAGAAAAACTTGGTCCATTGTCCAATGATATATTTATTCGTGCCGTTTTTTGTTATGTAAATAGCCGAAGACCGCATAATATAGTACGTAACCGAAACTATATTATCCGCCACTTTAGCATTAAAGGACTATAGGTAAATAATTAATAATATTATCGTCAGACTGTAAATAAAATTATTTTGTATGCCAAAATAAACCAAATGAAAATGACTCGACATTGCACACGTACACGCCCACACGGACACACACACGTACAGACACAACGTTCACGCGACACGTAATGATTTATCTACTCTAGAGAACAAAATGGAAAATACAAAAAACACGATGGTACAAGTTGTCGCGATACAAGGCGGCAACGAAATGACGAGACTACCACGTTATTGTATTTTAAAAATATTGTCTTCTCCGAAGTACCACGAGACTTGCGCCATATATTTAGCGAACGCAAGTTTAAATACTCGATTCTATCCTCCACATAATAGGTATTATTTTTTAAGAGGAAAATACCGCAATCGCGAACGGCCGTGCGTACTGTATCGACAAAAAAAAAAAAAAACAACAAAAATGTTATCACCGATTTTCACGCATGTTTCGTACCGAGCATTCGTTCGTTGTACTGTTCAAAAATGTAAAAGAAGAAACGACGTAAACGTGCTCCCGTTACATAATTATTAACATTAAACATTTAATATCGATAATTCTAAATAACATCAACAATGATTACTGGTAAACGATAAAGAACGCAAACGGGGAAGAAACGTTTTGGTGAACTTTTCGAGGAGAAAAAATGAAATTCACGCAATTAGCCGTTCTCCGTCGTTCTTTTCTGTCTGTGCATATCGTGATTGCGCACCAAGTTCGAAGTGCACGAGGAAATTGTATTTATTGATTAACGATAAGCCGTACGAATTGTAACATTAGATGCGTGAATTTGTCAAATGCCTTTTGCGACGCGTTTGTTCAACGAAGGAAAAGACAAAGAGTGATGACGGTGTGTTTAGCAATAAATGTTTCGAAGCTTTCTCGGCGCGATAAAATACTCGTTAAGCTCGTCGTTCGTCGAACGATATTGCAAGGAATATTTTTTATTCTTATTACGATAGCTGGGTAGATCGACGAGCCTATTTTATCACGCTGACTACATGTATTTTCGTATTGTCCCGTAGCCGAGAGCCGTCGAAACTTCTACTTAGAAGTATTATTATAACATTCGTTAGGTGATTGTAACTTGCGGGACTGTAAATCGGGCGATCTTTTTCGTAATAACTCGCAAACATTTTAATATCGTTCAATTGAAATTTCAATCTCAACTTTGCGAATTTTCAAAGGAGCAAATTTTTAAATTCTCGCTTCCATTTTTTAGAATCGTACATTTTTAAAGTTCCGAATCATCTAAAATTTAGAATCAAAAGATCCCAAATTTTACAGCCCCGCAATTTAACACCCCCCAAATCTCTGAAACGAGATTGCGCCGAACATTTCTTTCGTCAAATAAGTTTCTCCCGTTTCCGTATCCCTTTGGAAACCTCCTGGTTCTCTAGTTTTTTTTTTCCATTGTCCTCTTGGCTGTGTGGTACAAACGACGTTTATTGCTAATTGTTTTCGAATAGTGTGTGTATTTGTAACACGACCGTTGCATTGTTCACTGATTCAGCGACACGGGGAGAAAGTGTAAGAGTGAAATTATTAAAAAAAAAATAATAGAATCGAATGAAACGGCGACACGGAATGTTCGTTGGTCGCCGAGCGTTGTTTCGAAGATCGGAACGGATCGGCTTGAAAAAAAGTTGTTATAGTAATATTTAGGAAAAAAAAGAGAAACGAAAAAATACGCGTTCGGGGCGAGAGAGCCGTTTCCGTTTCCTTCTTCGGTAAACGACGAAGAGATGAAATAAAAATGCGCACGAATTCGATCGAGATGAAAGTTGGGAATGTTTTTTTCCTTTTTTTTTCATCTTCTTTCTCTCTTACAAGGGAAGAATGAGAGCTAAATCGAAGGAATCGTGTCCGCGATGTAAATAAATTTATTCTTAAGGACTTAAACAGAAACGACGATTCGTGGAGAGTGTATACTTATTATTATTATCGTTTGCGAGTCGTGCATTTGTATTTCACGCGCATGCCATCGAGCATGCGTATCGTGGATACACGCTCTATCCCGGAAGTCTTCAATCATGCGAAAGATCTCGCCGAAAATGCTGTTCGTTTACTCGTTGAGTCGCGCGTGAATTTTTAAAACGTGTTCGCTCGAACTACGAAACGACCAATTCTGGCAGTAATTCGGTTCGAAACAACGGCGCTTCACGATGTCGTTTTAAATCGAATACGATTCATTTGTTTAACGAAAGTGGATCTCGTTTTTACGATCGAAAACGCGTCGACGTTTCTTCCAATGACGAGTGCAATTGTTAATTTCGCGAAAGATATTATTGTACTTTCAATGTAGCCGTTTCATTTCTTGGATAAACGAAATTGAATTTTTTTTTAAACTTTCACGATTGACGATTTTTGGGACTCGAGCTGAGCTTGCCTAGTTTCAGGCGGCGTTTAAAAAAAAAAAGTTATCCTCAATAAAGAGAGAAGCAAAAGAATGACTAAAAGAAACATTCACGAGTTACTCGTTTAATTCATCCCTCGACACGGGGTTTCTTACAATTTTGGGAATTTTTAATGATCCGCTTGTTTGGTATAATTTTCTACATTTCCAAAGTTCCGAAATTTCGAAACTTCGTGAATCCGAGTGTGTTACCTCCTCTTTTAAGTTCTACCAGTCTGTTTAAACGTCAGTATGCTTAGCAAGAGTAGTAGTTTATTTAAACTATGGAAATAGAAAGAATCTTTAATAATATTCCGTGCGTATCGCAAATAAAGAATGCCCGAATAATATTTATAAAAAGATCAAGTACTTTCTCGAAATTTAAATTTGCGCATGCGCAATCGCGAAAGTTTATGAACGTAGCTATACTTTTCGCGATTGAGACAAGTAGATGATACATATGATACGAAAAAGCCGACTTGTAGGACACGTTTCAACTACGTAATATTCATTCAGATTAGATAAACGAAAAATTGAACTGTACTTTCAACAAATTTTTGGCAAATCATTTCAGAACTGATAATAACAGTTATAGTCGTTTTACTGTTCTAAAATTGATAGACACTTACGTGGAACAGTCAGGTAAGGT
Organism: Coelioxys conoideus; assembly: GCA_947623535.1. Taxonomy (NCBI): domain Eukaryota; kingdom Metazoa; phylum Arthropoda; class Insecta; order Hymenoptera; family Megachilidae; genus Coelioxys; species Coelioxys conoideus. The sequence continues at coordinate 4,583,149 of OX392450.1, forward strand.
TTTGTTACATCTTGTTGGTAATTACTATTATAATATTTCAAATAGAAAAACATATCTTTCAGAGTATATTTGTTTCTTCGTACTATTTATTTAAATAAACTTTTATGAAACGAAACTGATCTTGATCAGTCACGTATTTGAAGTTTGAGTGAATTGTAGTATAATTTAGACATACGTGTTTCATTGCAGTTGATTTTAGAAATGATTTGCTATAGAAGTTTTCGTCCCATTTTGTCTTGCTTAAGCGAGTGCAATTTTGAACATTTTAAGAGGGACACATTGATAAAAAATGTATACAGAAGTCATCATTACTCGTAAGTAATACATTACTATGCGAATGTAATAATTCTATCATTTGTGTCAATGAGTCAACATTGCAGGTGTAAGGTATTAGTAGTTGGAGGTGGAACTGGAGGTTGCAGTATGGCTGCAAAATTTGCAAACAAATACAAAGATCCCAAAAAAGTTATCATAGTGGAACCAAGCCAGGTAAGCAGTTGTTTATCATTATGATGAAAGTTTTTGCTTCAATAGCACCAATGTTATAGGTACACTATTATCAACCGATGTTTACATTGATTGGTGGTGGTATAAGGTCTTTTAATGATTCAAAAAAACCAATGAAAGAAGTTTTACCAAAAGATGCTACATGGTTACAAGAAAATGTAATGAGCTTTGAACCTGAACAGAATCAAGTAACAATGAGTAATGGAGACACAGTCCAATATGAGATCATGATCGTTGCGCTTGGTTTGCAGTTACATTGGGAAAAAGTGAGGTTGGACAAAATTTTATATATCCGTTACTAATGTATAGATATTAGTTATCTTTTATGCTTATTTTAGATACCAGGTTTAGTAAAGAGTCTTCAAGATGGATTGTCACAAGTTTGTTCTATTTATGGCGCTGACACTGTTCCAAATGTGTACTCAAAGATTTCAAAAGTCAAAGAAGGTACAGCAATATTTACCTTCCCAAACAGTCCAGTGAAATGTCCTGGAGCACCACAAAAAATTATGTATATTGCAGAAGAATTTTTTCAAAAGGTATACCTCTTTTATGTTCAGTCTTATTCTGAATTTTATTTTATGTACTAACAGAAACATTTTATATAGAAAAAAGTACGAGATAGTGTAAAGGTTGTGTACAATACGGCTTTACCAGTAATATTTGGTGTCAAGAAATATGCTGATTCACTTTGGGGCGTTTGTAAACAGAGGGATATTAATGTAAATCTTCAGTCAAATCTAATTGAAATAGATTCAACGAAGAATGAAGCTGTATTTCAAAAACTAGATGGTTCAAATGAAACTTTCGTTGAAAAGGTTTTATTTTCTTACATACACGTGAGGTGCAATGTAGACATTCCTTGGCTAAGTAAGATTAACTGTCGCAAAAGAAACCTATCGTCTTTTGTTTTCGAAAAATTTCTTGAATTTAGAAATTTGAGCTAGAGTTAAACGTCGACGTTGCATCTTAGTATACACATTTATATATTACATGTAAGATTTTAATTTGTAATCATTTCTGTCTAGTTCTCGTTACTTCACGTATGTCCCCCTCAGGGACCACCTGATGTTCTCAAGAGACATCCTTCATTAACAAATGAAGTAGGATTTTTGTCCGTCGATTCTAAAACCTTGAAACATACGAAATACTCAAATATATATGGAATTGGAGATTGCACTAGCACTCCAAATTCAAAAACGATGGCAGCCATAGGTATGATACAATTATATTGCTCTTTTGAAAAGAAAGTTTTATTGAAATATGTTTTCAGCTGCTCAAGGCAAAGTATTATATAAAAATATTTTGGATGACATGGCTGGTAAACCAGTGACTATGGCTTACAATGGTTACTCTTCGTGCCCTTTGGTTACGGGATACAGAAAATGTATTTTGGCTGAATTTGATTACAATTTACAACCACTGGAGACGTTCCCTGTTGATCAAGGTCGAGAGTATTTCTTTACGTTTCTACTCAAAGCGTACGGATTTCCAATATTATATTGGAATTTAATGTTAAAGTAAGTTCATCATAATTGTAATCAACTTACGACTTTGTAAAACGAATGTGCAATATGATATGTATATTTTGCGTTTACAGTGGTCATTGGGATGGACCTGAATTTTTCCGCAAATATTCAAATCTAATAAAGAGGAAAGAAACTTCTGGAGCAGTAAAGAATTGAATTTATTTTTAGTTACATAGTATTATTTAAGTATTATAAGCCATACGTTTACTCCGAATGTACATAAATTTAATATATTAATATTTAAATATTGTTAGATTTGGGTATATTATTTTTTCAAGCATATATACTTATATCATAATTTAATTTAATAAAGGGTATAAGTAATAAGTTAAAATGATTGTATATTCCAAAAGAGGTTACTGTATATGATATTTCTGAAAAGTATTAAGAAGTTTTGCATTATGATATAAATAGCAAATTTGAATTTACAAATTCTAAGATTTTAGTATCGATTTATCGAATTAATTGATTCTCGTAAAGATCTTCACTCGAATCGCGTAGTCCTTTGATCTTGACGCGTCAAGTTTGACGTAAACATGGATGGTCAGCTATTGGTAGGTTTTTTAAATAGCCAGCATACGTTTTTTATTCAGATTTCACAGTAAAGTAAACCTCTTAATAATATATTCTTGATGTAAGTATTGTTTCGTGCAATCGTAATCATGAATCGTGGTGGATCATCGAAACTCGCGCAACATAACCTTTCTCCAATGCATCAAAGCGACCAGGAACGCGATTTTCAACAACGCGTATGATTTCAATTGATTTTAAGTTTGTTTTCCATATTTGTTTCCATTTATTATCACTTTCTCAAACAATAATTGATTGAGTGTTTTCTAACCTATGGAAATCCAATGTAGCATGCGTGATTATTAAAAACTTCGTTTGATTATTATATGGGTGCATATATGGAAAAGAAATTTTAACGAGCTTCGTGTTGATATGAATGATATGTTATTGTAGGAACCAACGTTGTACACAGTTAAGGGTATGGCCATTCTGGATAATGATGGCAACCGGATACTAGCCAAATATTACGACAAAAATATATTTCCAACATCAAAGGAGCAGAAAACATTTGAGAAAAATCTCTTTAATAAAACACACAGAGCAAATGCAGAAATTGTAATGCTGGATGGTTTAACATGCGTTTACAGGAGTAACGTAGATTTATTCTTTTATGTCATGGGGAGCTCCAATGAAAATGAAGTATTTATAGTTTATGGATATTCAATTACACTGATATTAAGTAATATGTTTGTATCTAAAAGAATTATATTTTTGTTTCAGCTTATTCTAATGAGTGTCTTGAATTGTTTATACGATTCAGTAAGTCAAATTTTAAGAAAGAATGTTGAAAAAAGAGCTGTTCTGGATAGCTTGGATATAGTCATGTTAGCAATGGATGAGATCTGTGATGGAGGGTAAATATATAGAGCTAAATGAATTCATACAATAGTAATATAGAAATTTAAAATGGTATAATGTTCCATAGAATTATTCTTGATGCTGATGCTTCAAGCGTTGTCCAGAGAGTAGCATTGAGGACTGATGATATTCCACTTGGAGAGCAGACTGTTGCACAGGTAATGTTCAATATTAGACACAACATGTTTAATTAATTAAATGGCATAGCAATGTTATGTCCATTTATCACATAGAAATCTTTTCGATTTTTTTATTTTGTGTTCATGCATCATTCTACATTCTTCGCACAGTCTGTGATTGTAAGTTTTTATGATTTTAGAAGGCTGAATTAATGATTTCATTAGACTGAATCTATTGAATTAAATTTTATTTTTGTTCTAGGTATTGCAATCTGCAAAGGAACAGCTCAAATGGTCCTTGCTAAAATAAATTTATACATTAAAATTGTATTAAGTACACATGTATGTATAAAATCAAATATTTTAAAATATAAAAATAACAAATTTCATACTCCACTGTGTAAATTTTATGCATTTTCAAATACACGATTTAAATGCTTTAGTGGTATAGTTAGACTTTGTACATATCTGTGCTATTTCAATATTAAATCACTTCATATTTATTTTGGAAAACCAATAAATATATATTTGTTAATAATTTTTAACATTTGCTTGTAAAATTTATAATACCTATACATTGTTGAAGTTCAGTATTATGTTCTACAATCACTGCATTTCTACTCAGTATTTTAAATATCTCCAAATGTACTACAATTGTTTGAACGAATTGTATAATACATAAACTGAAATATATTGTATAAATGTTATTGTAATAATAAATAAAAATTAATTTTTCATTGAACTGCTTTCTTATCATTTATTTCAAGCGCATATACATATACATCTACGCAATAATGATACAAGTCAAGTAGCGTGGTGAACACATGTAAGTGCATGTGGGTAGTGTGGGTGTATATGTACGTGTGTGCCACCTACTCGGCTACCTCCTCGCACATCGTGTGCTCCTGATACTCGATTTTAGTTTTCGTCCAATTTGGACAATGAAAATCCCAAGTATTTTATGTTTTCGTGTTTTGTTTTTTATCGTTTTTTATATTTTTTACGATTCGTTAACTCGATATATTGGGAAATTTTGGATTTACTTTTTCATTGTGAATTATTAAAAATCAAATTACAATGTATGAAATGATTATAATGTTGTATCAAAGAAGCTGAGCGAAATCGATGTTCTTAATTTGTAATTACATATTTATTAAGCGAATTACTGTTACATCTGTACTTGCAAATTTCTGTTTAATTTATACTCTTGCATCATACCAAATAATACTTACAGATTATAAATGGTTTTTAATGTTAAACTTAATTATTTTAATAAATATTTGTTAAACTCTTACTATTATCGTTATTCACTCGTCCACTACAGAATAGGAGCTACCGCCGGTATCAGGATCGCAGAAAAGCGAGGAGGTATCCGGAGTAGTAAGAGGTATCCCGCACAGTCGGCGCGCATGCGCAGAGCGTCACTCCGTGTACTCGAGTGATATACGATGCAAAAAAAATGAATTACTCATTCCCTGCGCACAATTTATGCACTTTTACGATCGAAGAACAATCGGCGAATCACTCGCTACTTTCTCATATCTCATTTGTCCAGATAATTATTGACTGTAATGAGTTATTAATGAATATTGCATGGCAAGACGTCGCATCTTTTTCTAGATACGAGGTGCTTTAGAATCATTAATTTCGGACTTTCTGCTTATAATTTATGCACTTTCACGATCGAAGAACTATCAGTGATCATTAGCGATTTTCTCATACCACGTTTGACCAGATTATTATCGACATTAACTAGTTATTAATGAATATTTCTATGCAATGCGCCGCGTTAAGCGGTACATAAGAGGTGATATAGAATCATTAATTACACGCTTCCTGATTACAAATTACGCACTTTTACGATCGAAGAATGTTTAGGAACAAGTTAGCTGTTTTCTCAGGACGAACTTGTTCACATTTTCATTGGAATGAATTAGTTATTAATGATTCATTGGTATCAGGAGTAGGAGGTATCCTAAACAGCATGGCGTATGCTCAGCGCGCTGGCATAGGACCGCCCACGCACTCCCCATCAGAGCAGCGCATGCGCAACGGTGACTGGGTGGGTGGTACAACACCAGCGCTTTGCGCATGCGCGCCGATTGTGCGGGATACCTCTTACTATTCCGGATACCTCCTCGCTTTTCTGCGATCCTGATACCAGCGATAGCTCTTTGTACCCATCTACTAGCACTGTTATTGTCGGTATTACAGGTTTCTGTAGTACTAATGCTAATGTATTAAAGATCGATTGTCTTCGATTTGAAAGACGATAGAAGGCTTGGGAAAGGGAAAACTAATTTATTTTGTGACGTTTCAAACGTGTTAACGAGACAGAAAAATTAATAAATATAAAACATTTTATATAAAATTAGGTCCATCCAACCTTTCACCGAATATAAGAATAAGAATATTGCAAAAATAAATTATACAAGTTATATTATATTATTTTATAACGATAAAAAAATATGTTGAAACACATATGATGCCCCAAATTAATGGTAGATCGTAGCTCTTAGCTCGATATCGTTTTCTTTCAATTATCTTTGGTAATAATGTCCAGAAAACAATATCGATTACCAGGTCACACCACGAGGAGGTGGCTACGTTAGTGACCCGCCCTAACTCCAAATCCCAACCACCCTCCAATTACAACTACCTCATTTATCGGAAGGATAAATGAGTGCTTACTCTACTTAGCCCGTAGGCTCGCGTAAATATACAAGTTGTTCACTATGAAGTAGCAAACAACTTGTATCTCAGGCACGCAACTTAAAACTAAACGCATCCGTGTTCTAAGTTTGCACCCGTGCCATCTAAAACGGTGTACCAAGCAAAGGGGAGAAGAAAGTTAGAAGAACTTTCGCAAATAAGTAAAAAAAAGAAAGTTGGAAGAACTTTCGCAAATAAATAAAAAAGGAAAGTGGGAAGAACTTTCGCAAAAAAATAAAAAAGGAAAGTTTGAAGAACTTTCGCAAATAAGTAAACAAGGAAAGTTAGAAGAACTTTCGAAAAAGGGAGGGACAGCGTTGTCTATCGAGTGAACCTCGCCCACGCGAATCGAACGGTGATTGCATCGTGACTTACGTGAACCTCGGGCAGAATTGAACCAAAAATACTGATAAGAACCAGTGAGACGTCCGAGGTTTAGCCTAGGGAATACCCTAGACAGTAGATCGAGATGGTACATCAATCAATCTACCCCACTAGACGCCTCCATGGCGCTATACCAGCATTTTCAGCCCAAAACTTGCAGAATTGAACCTCGAATACCGATAAGAACGAGTGACACGTCTGCCGTCAGGAAACCCAATCATTCCTGCCCCCGTTGAAAGGGGGTCTAACAGAAAAACATGGAATACCCTAGCCATCAGGCGATAGATGAGATGATGAGGCATCATTCAGTGCTATCCACGCAAGACGTGTCCCACGCGCTTACCAGCATTTTCGGCCCAAAACTTACCCGGATTCACCGCATTATGCAATCCACGTTCGATCCACGCGAGTCCGGAGCAATCGACGGACAATCACCGTGGATACTACACTCTATCGCGCGAACAAATTCACGACCGGTCGTGAAAATGGGTGCAACTTAGAAACGAAAGCGCTTCCGCACGCACTTAACACTAAAACAATGGGGCCCCGCGCTTTATTTTAATCGCACGCATACTTATACTAAACGCGAATGTACCTCTTGTTCGAAAATTGCACTCGTATTATTTACGATGAAAAAAAGCAAAGGGGGGTTGGGGGCGAGGGAGAGGGGCGGAAGAAAGTTAGAAGAACTTTCGCAAAAGGGTACTATAAGCATTCTCTGTCAAGAGAACCTCGCCCTCCTGGACCAAAAGGTAATTGAAATTACATGAATCGTGCGACAGAATCCAACCAGGAACACTGGCAGTAAAAGGGACATGTTCGCGTTCGGGTTCCCATTTCTCCACAACAAAAAGGTAGAGAGGACACCCTAGTCCCAAGGACGACGGATGTTGCATTCAGGTTCCCGTTTCTCCCCCGCCACCGGGTTAGGGCAGACCAACCAAGGAGAGGATCCCTAGTCCTCAGACAACGTTCGCGATCAGGCTCCCATTGCTCCACAGCCGTAAGGGTAGAGAGGCCGCCTCAGTCGTTATACGACAGCGTTCGCCAGCGCACCATCACGCATTACATATCCCAAGAACTGACCAGTACTCCCAGCCATCATCCGCCACATGATTCCTGCAATATTCAATCACCTATGGCCATTCGGGTCCGGAACAATTGACAGAAAATTGGATGACTCTACTGTTTAACGCGGAAAAAATTCACGACCGGCCGTGAAAATGAGTGCAACTCCGAACAAGAGGCACGGGGACCCACCCGCCCGCCCACGAACTTAAAACTAAGGTACAATGAGGTACGCATCCCACGATGATCCCACGATGATCCCACGTTGATCCCTCGATGATCCCACGATGATCCCTCGATGATCCCTCGATGATCCCTCGATGATGTACTCTTCTATCTTCTTTCTTCGGGTAAAACCTATCCTGCAACATAAAATTGAAATGAATTAAAACCTGAAAATAAAAGATATTAAGAGCGGACTTTCGAGGAGAAAGAAGCCGGATTCACTTGAAGTGAACAACCCATGAGCTCCCATCCACCCGCCCACTAGCTCATTATTAATCAGAAATTATTAAAAACCTGAAAATAGAAAAACATTAAGTGCGAGATTCGAGGAAAAAAAAGCCGGATTCACATGAAGTGAACAACCCATGAGCTCCCATCCACCCACCCACTAGCTCATTATTAATCAATGAAACCTGCAATAAAATAACAATTAGAAACGAGATTGGAGGAGAATGAAGCCGGATTCACATGAAGTGAACAACCCATGAGCTCCCATCCACCCTCCCTCTAGCTCATTATTAATCAATAAAACCTGCAAATAAAATAAAAATTAGGTGCGAGATTCAAGGATAAAAAAGCCGGATTCACATGAAGTGAACAACCCATGAGTTCCCATCCACCCTCCCACTAGCTTAATATTAAATCGAAATTAATTAAGTCCTGAAAATAAAATAAAAATTAAGAGCAGGTTTCCACGAGGAGATAAAACGACAGATACATAAAAGTATCTTTGAAAACCGAAAGTACGAAAATTTCAGAACTCCTAATAAACCCAGATACTCATAGCACAATCTCGGAACACAAAAGAAAATTATGAAAATGTTCGAAAGATCGAGGAAGCTTCGCCAAAGGAAATGAGATCTCGAGTTTTGAAAATGTGGTGGTCTCCTGAGAATCCCACGATGATCCTATAATGACATGAATAATTTCCATACTTACGTTTCACTTGCACAATCACTTATACTTACGCTTTCATACTACAATCATACTCACGCTTTCGTACTACACTCATACTTTAATATATACTTCTCTAGACATTGTTCATGATCCCACGATGATCCCACGACGATCCCACGACGATCCCACGATGATCCCACGATGATCCCACGATGATCCCACGATGTATTTAGCATTCGCATATATTATACGGATACACTTACGCATACTACAATCTATCGCTTATCGCACGATAATACGCTTGTATTATAATCCCATACTCTCGCATTCTCATGCATACTTATAAACGCACTGCTTATTCTAAACGCCGCAAATGTACCACTCGTTCTAACATTGCACTCATGTTATCTAAAACGAAACTCAAAGCAAAGGGAAGAAAGTTAAAAGGAAAGAAAGGTAAAATGGAATAAATATATAAGAAAGAAAGTTAGAAGAACTTTCGCAAAAAGGTAGATCAGTATCTTTTGCCGAGTGGACCTCGCCCTCCTGAACCAAAGGGTGATCGAATCCTGACACACGAGAAACACAAAACAGAATCGGAACGAGAGTAACAGCCAGAACGAACGATACATCAACGAAAGATTCGATGCAAAGAGGATACTTTTGTATAAAGAAGACATATCTACACCTCGCAAGACATATTCTAAGAACTGGCCAGTATTACCTGCCCTAATCGGCCCTATGCCTCGCATCATACAATTCCCTTTGGTCATTTGGGTCCGGAACAACCGACAAAAAATAACTGAATAATACTACGATCTAACGCGTAGAAAAAATCACGTTTTGTCGTGAAAATGAGTGCAAGTTAGAAACGAAAGCGTACTCGCACATTCACTTAATACTAACACTTTGAGGTCTCGCACTCTATATTAAAATCGCACTCACGCTCTAATCATGTACGCACTCATACTTATATCACATACCGCGATGTATCTCCTGTTCTATGATTGCATTTTTGTACAATCGAAAAAGATGTAAATGTAGACAGCGGTACGGAAGAAAGTCAGAAGGACTTTCTTTTGGATTTGTACCAAGTGATAAAAAAAATGACAAATTATTGCCACAGAATAATATGACAAAAATTGAGAAATTGTAGTAAATATGATCGGTGTAATTTAGAACAGGAGACACTTACAATTTACACAAGCTTTCCGTCACAATATCGTGACGGAAAACTTGTGCCCGAGCCCACCCTTCCTCCCACAAGCTCGGGATTGCAATAAAACTAATACTCGCATAAAAGCATAATTAACACAGGAGATTGGGGTATAGGAAACGACAGTTTAATTTATTTCAAATAAAGTACTTAAAAATACATAACGCATTACAAATATTTTTCATTTATAATTTCATTTATTCCTGGATATTTACCAAGACAATTATTTTTAAAAATATCGAGGAATACATGAAATTATAACTACAACGTAAATCGTAGCTCTTAGCTCGATATTGTTTTCTATTCTTCGACTCGCGAAAAATGAAATTTAGAATTACATTCGTATTCGTAAACGAACTATAAATTCAGCAATTTTCATAGATCATAAATTTTGAAGTTTTGATAAATTACACACTTTGAAATTTAGAAAAATTATAAATTTAGAAAACGATATCGATTACCAGGTCACACCACGCGGAGGTGACTACGAAAGTGACCCACCCTATCTCCAAGTCCCATCCACCCTCCAATTGCAACTACCTCATTTATCGGAAGGATAAATGAGTACGTACTCTACTTAAAACTAAACGCTTCCGTGTTCTAAGTTTGCACCCGTGCTATCTAAAACGGTATATCAAGCAAAGGGGCAAAGAAAGTTAGAAGAACTTTCGCAAATAAGTAAAAAAAAAGAAAGTTGGAAGAACTATCGCAAATAAGTAAAAAAAGAAAGTTAGAAGAAATAAATTAGAAAAGAAAGTTGAAAGAACTTTCGAAAAAGGGAGGGACAGCGTTGTCTATCGAGTGAACCTCGCCCACGCGAATCAAACGGTGATTGCATCGTGACTTACGTGAACCTCGAGCAGAATTGAACCAAAAATACTGATAAGAACCAGTGAGACGTCCGAGGTTTAGCCTAGGGGATACCCTAGACAGTAGATCGAGATGGTACATCAATCAATCTACCCCACTAGACGCCTCCATGGCGCTACACCAGCATTTTCAGTCCAAAACTTGCAGAATTGAACCTCGAATACCGATAAGAACGAGTGACACGTCTGCCGTCAGGAAACCCAATCATTCCTGCCCCCGTTGAAAGGGGGTCTAACAGAAAAACATGGAATACCCTAGCCATCAGGCGATAGATGAGATGATGAGGCATCATTCAGTGCTATCCACGCAAGACGTGTCCCACGCGCTTACCAGCATTTTCGGCCCAAAACTTACCCGGATTCACCGCATTATGCAATCCACGTTCGATCCACGCGAGTCCGGAGCAATCGACGGACAATCACCGTGGATACTACACTCTATCGCGCGAACAAATTCACGACCGGTCGTGAAAATGGGTGCAACTTAGAAACGAAAGCGCTTCCGCACGCACTTAACACTAAAACAATGGGGCCCCGCGCTTTATTTTAATCGCACGCATACTTATACTAAACGCGAATGTACCTCTTGTTCGAAAATTGCACTCGTATTATTTACGATGAAAAAAAGCAAAGGGGGGTTGGGGGCGAGGGAGAGGGGCGGAAGAAAGTTAGAAGAACTTTCGCAAAAGGGTACTATAAGCATTCTCTGTCAAGAGAACCTCGCCCTCCTGGACCAAAAGGTAATTGAAATTACATGAATCGTGCGACAGAATCCAACCAGGAACACTGGCAGTAAAAGGGACATGTTCGCGTTCGGGTTCCCATTTCTCCACAACAAAAAGGTAGAGAGGACACCCTAGTCCCAAGGACGACGGATGTTGCATTCAGGTTCCCGTTTCTCCCCCGCCACCGGGTTAGGGCAGACCAACCAAGGAGAGGATCCCTAGTCCTCAGACAACGTTCGCGATCAGGCTCCCATTGCTCCACAGCCGTAAGGGTAGAGAGGCCGCCTCAGTCGTTATACGACAGCGTTCGCCAGCGCACCATCACGCATTACATATCCCAAGAACTGACCAGTACTCCCAGCCATCATCCGCCACATGATTCCTGCAATATTCAATTACCTATGGCCATTCGGGTCCGGAACAATTGACAGAAAATTGGATGACTCTACTGTTTAACGCGGAAAAAATTCACGACCGGTCGTGAAAATGAGTGCAACTCCGAACAAGAGGCACGGGGACCCACCCGCCCGCCCACGAACTTAAAACTAAGGTACAATGAGGTACGCATCCCACGATGATCCCACGATGATCCCTCGATGATCCCTCGATGATCCCTCGATGATGTACTCTTCTATCTTCTTTCTTCGGCTAAAACCTATCCTGCAACATAAAATTGAAATGAATTAAAACCTGAAAATAAAAGATATTAAGAGCGGACTTTCGAGGAGAAAGAAGCCGGATTCACTTGAAGTGAACAACCCATGAGCTCCCATCCACCCTCCCACTAGCTCATTATTAATCAGAAATTATTAAAAACCTGAAAATAGAAAAACATTAAGTGCGAGATTCGAGGAGAAAAAAGCCGGATTCACATGAAGTGAACAACCCATGAGCTCCCATCCGCCATCCCACTAGCTCATCATTAATCAGAAATTATTGAAAACCTGAAAATAGAAAAACATTAAGTGCGAGATTGGTGGAGAAAAAAGCCGGATTCACATGAAGCGAACAACCCATGAGCTACCCATCCACCCTCCCACTAGCTCAATATTACCAGAAAATAAAAAAAATAAAGATGGAATTTCGAGGAGAAGGAAGCCGGATTCACATGAAGTGAACAACCCATGAGCTCCCATCCACCCACCCACTAGCTCATTATTAATCAATGAATCCTGCAAAAAAAGTAAAAATTAGAAATGACATTGGAGGAGAAAGAAACCGAATTCACATGAAGTGAACAACCCATGAGCTCCCATCCACCCACCCACTAGCTCATTATTAATCAATGAATCCTGCAAAAAAAATAAAAATTAGAAACGACATTGGAGGAGAAAGAAACCGGATTCACATGAAGTGAACAATCCATGAGCTCCCATCCACCCACCCTCTAGCTCATTATTAATCAATAAAACCTGCAAATAAGATAAAAATTAGAAACGAGATTGGAGGAGAATGAAGCCAGATTCACATGAAGTGAACAACCCATGAGCTCCCATCCACCCTCCCTCTAGCTCATTATTAATCAATGAATCCTGCAAAAAAAGTAAAAATTAGAAACGACATTGAAGGAGAAAGAAACCGAATTCACATGAAGTGAACAACCCATGAGCTCCCATCCACCCGCCCACTAGCTCATTATTAATCAATGAAACCTGCAAATAAAAGAAAAATTAGAAACGAGATTGGAGAAGAATGAAGCCGGATTCACATGAAGTGAACAACCCATGAGCTCCCATCCACCCACCCACTAGCTCAATATTAACCAGAAATTAATTAAATTCTGAAAATAAAAAACAATTAGTTGCAGGTTTTTCTTAGAAGGTAAAACCACATATACATAAGAGAACCTTAGAAAATCGGAGGTTCGAAAATCTTAGAACTCGAAAGAAGCGAGATTGAGATACGAAAATCTCAGAACTCGAAGAAGGCCACAGTTAGATACTAAAATCTCAAAACCCGAAATAAAACCACTAAGGGGTACGAAAACCTCAGTCGTTGAAATATAATCCGAGATATACGAGAATTAAGGACAGATAACAAAATTTCAGATCTCGATTTAAAATTCCGGAAGGGTTCGAAAGATCGAGACAACTTCCTTGAACGACATAAAATCTCTAAGAGTTTTGAGAATCGTAATTGACAATTATTCTAAGCTCCCTAAAAACATAGTAAAACGAAAATCTGAAATATACAAAATATTATTAAGAAAGTAGGTTGGAGGAGAAGGAGTGAAATTTTTCTTTATTTGATACAATACAATTAAAATAAGAAATGCAATGAAAATTGCGGATTTTGCAAGAGTGAACAATGTAAAAACTTACCAAGAATCAAAATCTGAAAGGTATAAAATATTATTAAGAAAAGAGGTTGAAGGAGAAGGAGTGAAATTTTTCTTTATTCTATGCAAAACAATTTAAATACAAAACGCAATGAAAATTGCGGATTTGGAAAGGGTGAACAATGTAAAAACTTACCAAAAACCAAAATCTGAAACGTCCAAAATATTATTAAGATTGGAAATCGACGGAAGAGGAGCGAAATTTTTCTCTATTCGAAGCGAAACATTCGAGGATAGAAAACGCGATGAAAATTGCGAACTCGCAAGGGAAAAAATAACCTAACAACCTGACAAACAAAATCGCGAAACTGAAAAACGTAGAAAGCTTGAATGGAATAACGATCGAAGCAAAGCGGAACATATCACCGAAATTTGAAACGAAAGTACAATTACCATTCTAAAGGGACTACAGATTTCTTACCATTTATAACATACATGGATTTGGGAAGTAAGAATAATTTACATTTTTTAAAATAATGAGTCGAAAGAAGAATAGAAAATCGCGAAGAGTTCCGGAACTCTCAAAACTTTAATAAAATCGCGACGTGATACAATATTTTTGAAGGTCGTAATAAAATCGCGAAGTGATATAAAAATTTCAAAGTACGTAATAAAATCGCGACGGGATTCTAATATTTTCAAATATCGTAACAAAATCGCGACGTGATACAATATTTTCGAAGGTCGTAATAAAATCACAAAGTGATATAAAAATTGCAAAGTTAGTAGTAAAATCGCGAACTGATGTAATATTTTCGAAGCTGAAAATAAAATCGCGGCAGGTTTCGAGAATCGCAAATCTCGATCAAAATCGCGACATGGTATGAAAATTTCAATGTTCCTAATAAAATCGCGAATCAATGATCCTGTGCTCGTCAAGTTCGAGCAAAACGCGTACAATGATACTATATTTTCAAAGCTGGAAATAAAATCGCGGCATGTTTCGAGAATCGCAAATCTCGATCAAAATCGCGACGTGATTTTACATTTTTAAAGTTCGTAATAAAATCGCGACGTGATTCTACATTTTCAAATATCATAATAAAATCGCGACGTGATTCTATATTCTCAAAATTCGTAATAAAATCGCCACGTGATTCTATATTCTCAAAATTCGTAATAAAATCGCACAGTGATTCTATATCTTCAAATATCATAATAAAATCGCGACGTGATTCTATATCTTCAAAGTTCGTAATAAAATTCGCGACGTGATTCTATATTCTCAAAATTCGTAATAAAATCGCGACGTGACTCTACATTTTCAAAATTCGCAATAAAATCGCGAGTCGACGATCGTGTGCTCGTCAAGTTCGAGCAAAACGCGTTCGACGATACTGTTCGTACCGTTCAAAAAAAACACACACACATAAAATACAGAAAAATAATAGCGAGCATAGTGACAAAATGACTCTCCATCCTAAGATGGACAGCCATTGATAGTTCCCCTCTTCTTTGGCAAATTTTGCCGGGGCTCTTCGGCATATAGCCTCTTCTTTCTTCGGCTGGCAGCCTCACAAAAATTCACTCGCGAAATTTTACGGTAACTCGGACATTCTTTGGCTTTGATATTAATTACATAAATTTTCGATTTCGTCGTCGATCGATCTCGAGAAACGGACAGCGGTCACTTTTATAGAAATAAAAATAAATCGCTATCGATTTCCTTCGATCGTCGACAACGAGATCAAAATTTTACGTAATCACGCAAATTCGTTACTTTAAGAAATGAAAGAAAATTGAAATTCATACGACCAGCGATTCTCAGAATGCGCTGTCCGTAAAAGAATATCCGAGCAGATTATTTATTTAATTTCACTGCACTTCACTTCACTTCACTGTATACTTCATTTTTGCAATCGGGTCTAGCACCACGACTGCGACTTACAAACTAAAAGGCTTGGCCTTACGAACAATCGAGTTCAAGAGAATATTAAATAGAATTAATTCGTATTTAGATTTTCTCTTCTCGATTTTTCGTCTTTTACACTCCAGATACAAGCATCTCACGTGTTTTTTTACGGAGGACTGAGAAACATGAATGCTTGCTCTGGCCCTACCTACTTAAAAACTAACTCAATCACACCAGAAGTATGCTACCTGCCTGCCTGACGCTATATTTAAAAAATTGCAAAGGCCATTCTCACAAAAACACACTCCACGGTTCTCATACAACCACCCGGGTGCAAAAATGCCTACTCCTAGGGAGTACGTCCCGGGACGTCTCCGACACCCGAGTTCAATACTACATTCACACTCTAATGTTTCATACCTTTTTCGCTGAAATCGATCGACAATCGACAGTGAAAATTAACTGAACATTAACATATTTCATTTTCTTATTCTTTCGAATATTTAATGTAATATGTGCATGCCGTAATAATTTTGTAATTACTAAACTTGTACAGTTTTCAAATTCAATCTCGTTAGTTTGATATAATTTTGAAAGGTGTTCTGACTCTACTTGTTTAATTTTGCATTTCAATTTTGTTGATTCTATATGCATCTTTCGATAGCATTTTGCAAATTCGTGATTTTATAATAAATTAATGTAATTTCTAATCGACACAAGGTCCACGACCTAACCACACACACACACGTGTAACTTGTGTCGAGTATAATTCACTGTCAAATTGTCGATCGCCGAAAACATCTTAAAACTAAACCGTATTCACCTGCCCGAACTCATGCGAGTAGCATCTAAGCACGCGTATGAGTTTCGAGCATAAAAATGAACACGGCCAACAATATTTTGACCTACCAGTTTTCTTCATGTGTGCTGAAAATCCTGAGCTAAGAAATATGATTAATAACATGCTAATAAAGCGTTCTCCTCAAAAAATGAACTTTAATATCAATGAATTTAATTACTATGAACTGAATATTTGAAAATGGAAAATGGAGAAACACTTTGCAAAAATATCTAAGTATATCGATTTCATCCTCGACAGAATTCCGATATCAAAGTAAATTCACTAAATAACCAAAAGTATTCATGATAATTAACTTCGATATCGAAATCTGTTCGTCGCGAAACTTTCTTGTACATATGTGTATGTTTAAAAGAAACGTTCGCGCGTAAGGGAAAGATTGAAAGCGAATCTTTAATCGAAACTATCGCGAAATCGGAGGGTAGTCCGACTTCTGTATTTAATTCGATATTCTATTTGTAAATTGAAACGCGATGTACAAGAAAACCCTACCCTGATCTAATATATGAAATACACAAAAATGTAATTTGTACGAATATTGCACGTTCGTACGGACGTGGTCACTATGCTCGCTCAAAATTGTAAAAATTACAACCAGTTCCCGTGTCGTTTCGGACCATTCGTCCTGCGACATGATGGGAACCGGAGGAACCATAAAGCATGCGACTCACCGATCGTTGACTCGCACTACTTGGATCGCCGCGTGTCTGATCGATCGACCGCACTCGAACCGCATCGATGGAGGCTGCTTGGCTGCATCTCGAAGATCGAAACGTCCTTCTGGAAGCAGAACAAATCACAACGCGTTAGCGAACTAATCATCGATTCGAATTTCGATTCATTCTTTTCTAATACGCACAAATTGTAATAAGCATGCAAATTTAACTTTGCAAATACGTAACATGCAAGAACATACTACATCGCATGCAAGAACGTACAGCATCGCATGCAAACTATGCAAAAATAACAATAAAACTTCATGGAACATTTGCACAAACGTATTAAAACGCGTAGGTAACTACACCGAAAACGTTTGAAAAATTACGTTATAACACTCTGGTAAACACTGTACACGAACCAATTAAAGACTCAAGCAAGTAGGTAAGAACATGCGAACCACACCGTGAAACCCGAAAAAAAATTCAAACAGCATGTCAAAATACATAGCCGCACACACCATAAAAACCCACTACACACTCGTGCAAATATGTCAAAACACATTGGTAACGACGTTATAAAACTAACTAAAACTTTCACTAAAATATGCCAAAACGTATAGATAGGCATACCGTAACACCCACTACAAGAATTTTAAAACGCTTTAAATAACTGTACTATAAAACACACTAATGAGTCCGGGTACACATGCACAATCACAATTTAAAATACACTAATGAGTCCAGGTACACATGCACAACATAAATTAAAACACACCAATGAGTCCGGGTACACATGCACAATAACGATTTAAAACACACTAACCAGTCCGGGTACACATGCACAATCACAAGTTAAAACACACTAATGAGTCCGGGTACACATGCACAATCACAATTTAAAACACACTAATGAGTCCAGGTACACATGCACAATCACAATTTAAAACACACTAACGAGTCCGGGTACACATGCACAATCACAATTTAAAACACACTACTGAGTCCGTAGGTATATGGGGAACCACATCGTAAAACACGTCAACACACCCCGGCACATATCCATAAAACGTTGGTAAAACACACTAAACACTTGCACTACGACACTAGATAACACACGCGTTAATACTCGATCGGTTAATTAACACTTTGACTTGTACCTATACAAGCTGTCACGGTCGATCCGAACACCTCTACGGTTCAAACGAAACTGCACGGCTATGACCTCTCAAGATCGGCGGTGATTCGCGATCGGCGATGCCCAATCAATTATCGTCTAATGCACCAATAGCGGAACCCTACTTCGATTCGATTCGATTCGATTCGATTCTGTATGTGCGATAACGACAGTTTTTAATTTACATATTGATACTTGTTTTCTTTTTTTTTTAACTGTTTAGTCGTTCATTTCAAAATCAATATTATAACTATTAAAATTGATCGTTTTTATTAAATCTTATGCGCGCAATGGTTACAGGGTTTTGTTTCGATGTTACATTTTTACAGGATGTCAGGAGATAATGTAAATTATACGTTCCTTCTAATATTATTTTAATTTTTTGAGGAAACGTTCTTTGAACTACCATCGCATGTACTTAAATTTATGTTTCTTTCTCAACTTTCAACCGGTTTTCTGTTGTACTTCTTTTATATGAATTCGTGAACACGTTTCACGTACTTACTAAGGAATAATCGTTAATTACTCGATTAATACGACTGAAGCTCGTACTTTTACGATCAATTATGCAAGAGTAATGCCTGCTGAAGTTTCTAAGGCCACATTTGTTCATATTTGATATGTTATTCAAAAGATATTAACAATAATTGTGGTACCCGTATGTTCAACATTTGCATTAAACAACCACTGAATTTTTATTAATTTCGTCTTCCCTGGACATAACTTGTGACACTTTATGATCGAATCGTAAAGATGAAGTTCCAAACTACTTTCTTTAATGGTTTTTAGTCACATTTGGTTTGTTAGTGATAAATAAATATCGATCGATCTGATCGAAATATCGATGCTCGACGCCGGGTGGTGGATGGGAGAGAATTTCATACTCGTGCATTTTCATTAATTTCTCAGCTTTTAGGCATATTCTATGAACTTTTACGATTGAATCGTAAAGAACAAGGTTCTCCCGACTTTCTCATACCGATTTTATAAACATTTTTGTTCTAATTAGTTTGTAATTAATTATTCTCTTCGGACTAATTTCCCCGTAACCATTGTGCGCAGTACAGTAATTTATGCAACAATTTCAATTAATTTCTCAGAAACAGAAGCTAATTCGTTAACTTTTATAATTTTTGTACAAATACCAATTAATACCATATCAATACCAAGTACCATATTAATTTTGTAGAAATTAACGATGCGAATGACCATTTATTCGTTATCAAAGTTACTACAATTTATTATTATTATCGGTCGCAATTATGTCGGTGTGTTCGGGAAAGAATTCATTACTGGTGCCATCTGTGAGTGAAATTATAAACCCTCATGAGTTTCGAAATTTCATTTATGATCGACATATTATTTATCATCAAAATTATGTTTTCGGCATGAAATTAGCTTTTAAATCGATAAATATACGTAAGAATTAAATAAAGGTTCAGATAATAATTGTAATTGAAGAAATATCGTGTGAAAACTAGATGCTCAGTACATGGTCCCATAAAATTGCTGAAAATAATATGAAGGAGACGCTTTTTATTAACTTTTGCAATTTATTTCGATAATCTAAGGGTTATATTTTATAAGAAAATTGGTTTGATCGGTGAAATTTACCTCAGTCAGCGAATAAATATATATTTTCATTTTGGCGGGAACAGGAGTATCTCGGAGGAGGTGGCATACCTCCTCGCATTTCATGTGCTCCTAATACTCGATTTTAGAATTGGTCCGATTCAGACTCATGTAAACGGTGGAGCCATCTATTAGCGAAACTATGAACCCTCATGAGTTTCAAAATATCATTTATTACCGACATATTATTTTTTATCGAAATTATATTTGTTTGCATGAAATCAGCTTTTATATCGGTAAATATGCATATGAATTATATGAAAGTTTATATATTAAACATAATTTAGAAAATATCCAGCGGAAACTTGCTTGTCGGTACATGATCACGTAAAATTGCTGAAAATAATATGAAGGATATGCTTTTTATTAACTTTTGCGATTTATTTCGATAATATAAGGTTCGTATTTTGTAATAAAACAGTTTTCGTTCATGAAATGCACTTCAGTGAGTGGATAGAATGAAATTAATTTTTGGCGGGAACAGGAGTATCTCGGAGGAGGTGGCATACCTCCTCGCATTTCATGTGCTCCTGATACTCGATTTTAGATTTGGTCCAAACGATGAGAATGCGAACGAAGAGAAGAAGGTGTCGCCATCTATGCTCAAATCGATGAACTATCATCAATTTCAAAATATTAATTACCGACCAATGTTATGAATATCTTTTGCATGAAATTTGCCTTGATATTAATATATAAATATGAATGAAAATTATACTAAAATTTGATTTTAAAATCCAAGTTAAGAAATATATTGCGAAAGTATTTATGTGAAGGGTAAACAATAACGGAATATAATAATTTTTAGAAGTCGTTTATTACCCTTTGAACATAGTAATGTATACATAAAAGTACAGAACAAAATTATTTTTGTTTACAAAATATTTTCTCTATCCATAAATTTTTCTAATACAAATGTAATAGCGCTATTGGTACATATTTAGTCGATCTCCTCGCTCATGCTGTTCTCCTCTTACAAACTGGTGATTTTGGTCAAGAAAAGTGACAACCGAGCCAAAAACGACATCTGTTATATTTCTCACGCAGAAAATTCGAACAAATACAAAAACCTGAAAACTCTATCCTTACTTTTCGATAAATGCGCAACAAACAAGGAACAAAACCAGAATTAATTTAAAAAAAAAATGATACGCAAAACAGAATTGTTTGTTGTTCAAGCACGAAATTTTTGTCTAAAACTCATCGGAACGAGGTCCAGTTTCAACTCTTCCAATGAAAATTGATTGCGATAGTACTTTTTTTTAATCTCAAGGGAAATCTGAGGTCGAATCTGAAGGAAGGGGCGGTTCGGGGTGGATAGATAACGCTAGGTAGGAAACGGAGGACAGTGGTCGCTTATTTGAAGTCAGGTGACAAGCACGTAGACCCGATTCGATTGTGTCCGTTGGTTACTCTTTCATCGGGTTCCTCCGCTCTGGGAATTTTAGATTTGATTACAAAACGTGTCGTAGCACCCTCCTACCGCCTGCATCGTCTGCTCCACCTCCTCTACAATCGTGCTTTTGCCCTTGCAACTAGTGATGGGACTAACATTCCTACCTATCGCTACAAAATTTTAAATAAACACGGATATACAAATATTTGAAAAAACCTTGTCGCAACATCGTTTTAAGCTCGTTACGCAGTTTCGTAATTACAATTTATACGCATTCGGTTGTGACACAGTTCATTTATGTGTAAAGTAACAGAGTCAAGTATAAAATAATTATAAACTAAAAACTTTCTTAGAACGCTTTAAGATCTTACGAACCAGAGGAACGCGATAAAATTTGCACGCCTTGAATTTAGAACGTATGAAGTTTAGAATGTTGAATGATATTTTATGAAAAATATATACGATATCGAAATTGGAAATGAAATGGAACCATCGAATCGGTTCCATCACTACTTTCCAGTTGAGTCCACCACCCCTTTCTGGTTGCACTGATGAAAAACTCTTGTTGCTCGATCGCGACGGAATTATTGGTCGACCGTGCTTATTTATGGCGTTCATTTTCCTGGAGATTGCAAGAGAGGACGGTCCTGGTCTCTCTCGTTCCGGTTCGATTTTTTTGCGGGTACACGTCGATGCGCGATTTATGGTATGTCAGCTGAGAGGTGAATAGGACGTTGATAACGACGACATTTTGACGCGGAGTATCGCCGTGTACCGGTCTCACGATTGAATTAATTCCTCGGCCTTTGAATTTGTTGAACACATTCGCGGAAAGTTCCTTCAATTTCCGGAAACAAAGTTATGACATTTGCAGGGTCCGTTCCATCTGAAATAATATAATAATTTATTAAAGTATACCAGGTATTTGCTCATTTATTGTTAACTGCATTACGCTTACCCGTACCTGGCTGTGAAAATCAATGCCGACATAAATACAAGTCCTTGCATTATATAATATTTACTGCTTCAAATTCGATGCTCGAAATTTCATATTCACTTTTTAACATTTCCATGGTTAATACGTATATTTGATACTCCCAACGGTATTCATCTAAAACAGATTAAAATTAATTGTGTCAATAAATGATGTATCACAAAATTGGTACAAGTCCAAAATCCTGTTTATTTGAACAAGTTAGTTGGTCTTAAAATGTATGCGCAGATATAGTTGGGTGAAAAAAAATAAATTTTGAGAATTCTGATAACACATTGAAGATTATAAGGGTAACACGAAACGATTAATCATGTCTCTGTGTCGCATCGGATGAACACTGCATTATACATGATCACTGCTTTAAACGGGATTAGTATGACATTTGGGAGATTTACTGACATATGCTGCCATCTAATATTCTGCTACACAAGCAGTACGACTGTACGAGATTGAAAAATATTCTTCAAAAGTTATAATTTATATAAGCTTCACGGAAAATAGTGTATAATACGCGTGAAACTCGTAGTTAAAATTAAAATAATAATTAAATAGCATACAATCACAGTCTTAACTAATATTAGATGTTACTCGACTGAGAAATTGATAGATACAAACTGTTCACAAGGGATCAGGTCATTGTAACGTCACATCCACCCTTTACATATGGCAATGATCCTATTTATTATTTTGTGGGGATCTTTCGTACTCGTGAAAAGAGTAATCCATACCTGCTGTCACGCACGGAACAAAGGGACGAAAGAGTTGATCCTTGTTAATGAAATTAATCGACCGTAAAATCGTTTGGCCTGTAATCTGGCCCCCGTAAGACTTGAGACCAAACCCTGTAAAAGTCACAAGTGTTATTATTTTCAAGAACAAATTCCAAAGCGTACATAAGTCAATTACAATATTTTCAAGCAATTTCTAACAATAATACAATATAATCTAAGAGTATAAATCCGTAAACACAGAATTTTTTATAATCTTGTGCGCTTATTGATTTATCCCAACTTTTTGTTAGTTGAGCAAATATAGATATAATAGAAGATTATACTTACTACAATATAATTGAATCGGATGATTGTCGTTATTCATCGTCAAAACAAGACTCGCGTTACAAGAGAGGATCGGTAAAGCATCCGGTCCCTGCAATAAAACGGTAGGGTGTATAAGTCAGAACAAAAGGGATTACGTTGTCGAGTAGGCAAGTGGATCCGTGAAGGGATTACCGGGCAAATATTTATGTAGCCGGTCCCTACGGGACGGTGGATCATCAAATTCCAATGACAAAACGGACACAGCCACCGCTGGTGACAACAGCCCTCCGAAAACAGGGGGTTAAATCCACATATGCTGCGCCATTCGTTTCGGCAATTCTATGCCGACCAGGAATTTCGAATTACCCGGCTATGAGCCATAGGTGACGAGAACGGCATTGCACTGTAAGTGAAACGCAATTAAAATCGATCGAAATCATCGTTTATCTGCGGAATTAATCATTCTACCCGAGCTTCCAACATTTTCTCGTTTCGCAACTGCGAGCGGAGCCTCGAAATGCACGGTGATTTAAACAACGGTCGAGACAATGATTTTCAAATAGCAGTTTTATTTTTTGAAGAATGGTTCGGTTACTGAATTGATTACGCGCGTTATATCGCTACGCATTGTATTGCCACTGGTTAAATCATCATGCATTGAATTACTACTAACTAAATCGCTTTACATTTGTATAAGTTTATAAAAATATAATCCTACTATATTAATATTGTCAATATTTAATATATTCTTAATGTTGTATACATTTATTAAAGATTTGTTTTTATTCGTTAACACCGAAACTACCAAACTTGTTGTTATTTCAAATTACATAATTTATTATTTAATATATTAATTTATTGGTTTTTTATTAAATGTATTGGACCGATATATGTGTCTCTTAATTCCGTTGTCAATTTAAAAATAAACGTGTATCGTACATCGACAGGTTCAGTGTTAACTACATTTGTACGTGAACGCAATTTTCTTTCCAATCCAACGGGGATTATTTTCGCAGTATTAGGAAAAATCGAAGGGTGTCAGGATATAGATTTGATTGTGATGGATGATGATAATTCGTTCGTGTTCATGCGATGCTATAGGATGAAGGCACCGTTCAGCCCACATCATTAGTTGTTGAAAGAGAGGATAAAAGAGTCATCTCGCAGGACCATCAATTTTCCAGACACGTACAGCTGAATCGCTTTTTTTTGCCTTGAAAAAGAGAAATATAATTTCTATAGGTAATCGAAAAATTGCTTGGGCCATTCGTTCAGATTGTCGCATTATATCACGTCGCTAAGCATGAAACCTCATAAATATGCAAACTCAAACTTTGACATTAACTCGATTATCGTTTTATAATACTCTATAATTATTCATTGTATCTTCATTAATTTTAAAATACGCATCTAAACAGAATACAAATGGACTCACATAATATTCCATACACTGGACTTACACATCAAAATAAATGATTTCTGTTTCTAAGGAAGATTAAAAAAACTTTACGTTCTGTCTGTAAAGTTTCATACTTAATGACATGATATTGCATACGTACATAAATCCACGTTCAGATTTTAAAAGGCAAGTTGGTTGTTCGCGATTCGAGGAAAGATTTTTCTTCGAAAATTTCCAGCACGTACAGAGAGTAGCCAGTTATTCCCAGGGAATCTACTGCAAAGTATTCCTCTGATAAACAGGCTGCTACACCTTATGAATGCTTGATGATGGCGTTTCACGAGGCGTCTCATCCTCCACCGATCTCAAGGGCGAATCTAGTGTCCTCGTTTCTCCTATCGCCGCTTTCTTTTTCCATCCTCAGTATCCCTTGAAGACACCCCACAACGTTTCCTCGCGCTTTCATTTCCCTGTTACCTTTTCCATCCCCATCCTTCGGGATCTGCCAGGACCAATCGTCGTCGAGCTTCGAAACGAGGTGTGGTGAGTTGTTCCCCGGCTACGGTCCAAAGCTAAACCGAGAAAAGATAAATCATAATCATTGGAATTAAATTTAATATTGTATTCCCTGTCTTCCGAGTCATTTAACATCCTTTGACAATTACTTTACGGTTCAATGCGTTAATTAAAATAGGCAGACCTCATTACGTCGATTAGGAAATATTCTTTATAGATATTGTTTATCATTTTTTAACGAATGATTAAAAAGCGTTAGCTGAATGATTTTACTATATTTATAATGATGTTACAGTTTATACAAATTTTTATAAAATAATTTTCTTGTCTGACATGATTGATAATGTTATCTTAAATTGTAGAATGACTTAAATCTCTTGTTCTTTTTATCAAAACATTGAATAACTAATCAAAATTTTGGACAACTGAAAAAATGATATTTCTGGTTTCACAAACGGAGAGCAATCATATTCTATACTTCTGTACTTTGTATATACTACATTCTATATTTAAAAATTGTATGTTCTCGAGTATCAAGGGTTGTACAATATCATTTAGCAGCTTATTGAATACAAAGGCAAGAACGCTTGGAAGTTGTTTCGTACAATCAAATATCTATCTGTTGTTTGCAGCCTCACAGGACCACCACCCAGCCTCCTGCCACCGCCAATCGTCGGCGAGCAGAGAAACGAGGGGTGGATCCCCTCTTTCCTCGTGGAAACCCTCCCGAGAAGTATTGACCCGGTATCTCTCTCTCATCCCGCAGATAAGCGAGAAAGGTCAGAGCCATCATGGCCCCCGGCGGCTGTTCTTTTCACCTGACTCTTCTTTCCAGATTTCACACCTTAGGAACGAGACTGGCGAAAAAACACGTTCCTGGCCCTTCCCTAAGACACACCTAAAACACACAAATCTCGTTAACATTTGATTCTCGTACAAAGAAATTTATAATATAACAAAATTACCATACAAAGAAACGTGTAATATAATATAACAAAATTGTCATACAGAGAAACTATGGTATTATGATATAATATAAAATTGTTATACAAAGCTATGTGTAATATAATATAACAAAATTGTCATACAAAGAAACGAATAATAAAATGTATTTTGCGTTCAATATACGGCATCTGGCTTTAAAAGTACAAGTTATAATTAGAAATATGTATATCCCAAAATGTACCTGTACAAAAAATCAGGAAACCTGATTAGGTATTCCTAAAAATTTTAAAAATTATGAAAGTGTAAATTCCAAGCTCAAATTAAGAGTTAATCAATCTGAACTTATCTGTATAAAAATCTGTCTACATTAATTTTACAATTTTTAACTACACTAGGATCAAAGGCTTAGTTCACGTAACTAAGATCTACGTTCAGTAAACAACTATAAATTGTATTAAATTTACAAGTCGCGTTTATTGCGTTAAAAGTTGTAACTAAATTGAACGGAACATGATGCAACGTTTCTGTATAATTTTCTGCATGGAAGCTGTTCCCTCATACATGACATCACTAGATCAGGGGTCGTAACAGCGCGGTGCCCAGCACCTTATTGCTACCTACCACCTAACCACCCCTTCAACCCCCGTGAATCTCTCACCACGACGCCATCGACCCTTAACCAACGATACCCTTGTGTACATACTGTGTGTAGCACCTGTCTATTTACTTCTTCATGTATCCTCACTAACACACCAGCCATGTTGTTTTAACGAGGCTCAACCCCATCTCACCCTCCGCTACCAGTCGAGACAAGAGAGAAAAAATGAAGATCGAGGAGTAAATAGAAAACAGGGGGATGTTGCTCTGGAAAAAAAAGAAAATAGATACAGTGGCCATTCACATTCGATTGTACGAAATAAAACATGTACATACTTACGAAATAAGATAATTTCAAAGATAATCCAGTCGATAATCTCGTGTCTCGTTAATTCCTCCGTTAGTAACGTCCTCTTCGGTAATTTCGCAGTCAATAATTTCTCGTTCCGTTCCAGGGAGAGTACCTGAAACAAATTCCTGGTAAGTTTGTGACCAGAGAACTTTCCACCCTTTAATTTCCAGAGAATATCGCACCCTTTAGACTAGATACCAATTTTCTGTAGCATACGTGTAATATACGAAAGAATTCTATGTACTCCATACGATACAAAAAACTGTATCCCCTGTTTCGTAAAGTCTCATCGAGATCGAAGACGAGCACCTCGGCCTCCCTGCGAGTTGTCTAGCGTTAATCAGTAAAATTAACACCTATACAGATACTTTGATATATCGGAAAGCGACGCGGGTTTAATTTGAAAACCAGTTTCTCCTGGCTCGCTAGACAAACACGTGGCATTCGCGTTGCCTACGGGGATCAATCGTTATAACGTTATTAAGGGAAATCTGGATACAAAATAGAACGAAGTCGAATGTTTGAAAGACACCAGTCGTCGTGTGTGCATGCAGGTCTCTGTATATTCTGGTTTCCGCGAGAAAATGTAGCCACCTAACTCGAGATTAGTGTCAGGGACGCGCTACCCTTTTCCTTCTTCCTCGATCTGTCTCGCAACCAACTTACGATCATTTTTCAACGTATCTCGGAGCCTTTATTAACGCTAAGCAGACAGCCGTGGTAATTTAAACAGCTGGGAGAATGTTTATGGTTGCGTGCCATCAACGCTTTCGGTTATGAACACTGTTAAAGCTCGCTACAGAAAACCATGAACGCAGTTTAGGTGTATTTTAGAACGACACCACGGGGTTGTCGATCGTTTAATCTTTCGGTGACATATTATTTTTAAAACTGAATAGATGCGCGCAACGTTTGTTACTTTTGTATTTAGTTTATATTTGTGTATTGTTATATTTCAAAGTAACAACGTCGAGGGAACATGCGAGGGTGAACAAAATTAATGGAAATTGAAATACTTTCGCGGATAACATTTCATGTTCGTTCCATTGACATTTCGTGCAATATTTTTAATCAGGAATAAATCATTATTTTATTTCTTTTTTCGTTGGAAGAGGCTTGAACGTCTAATGAAAAACTATGAACAAGCTTCATATTATGGACTACCATCGAAGAAATTAAAAACGCGACGAAAAATATAAAATTGGCAGGTCCAAATGAAAATTTTACACGAGTATAATAACGGAGGAATTATTTATGAGTGTTTCTAATATTTGACATTCGCCGTAGAGAACCGTAATAGCAAAGTAAAAAATGGAGTCATTATACAAAAAAGAGTGAACAAAATGAACGAATGAATTTCGTGGAGATTTGCACCCTCGTAGGTACGCGAATGCGTCCCTGGAAGTGGCAAAGCGATATCCTTCCACAAGCCGGCCATGTTACATCCCCCAGGACGGTAAAGCCTTGCCGACTAATAAGTTTCATCCCCCGCGTAGTGAGCACCAATTATGAACTTGCTCCGGCCATAATTAAAAAATATAATTCCACCGCCAGACCTCCTCGATCTTCCGCTTTAACGATCTGTTACCTACATTCCCAAAGATTACAGCAACTTGATTCGCAATTTCTGTTTCTCTATTTTATTCATCGACAATTTTTCGCCTCATTCTGACATAATCACCGAAAATTGTGTGCACGATCATTTAACATAGATGATATTTTCTGCGGTTGTTAGATACGTGGATAGATTTTTTATATCCTTTGTAGATTTTACATATATGAATTTGTAAATGCGATTGCTGTCGCTGTTCAATATAGTATACTTCATTATATTGTACTTATTGTTGAAACGAAATGTGTTAAATATTACTAGGCGTTGCGTTTGTACTAGTTGTATCGCCACGCGCTATATCACCACTCGTTATATAGTTACGCGTTGAATTATTGCTACGCGTTAAAGTACCGTGCGTTGCATTGCCACGCGTTATATTGCCACGCATTTCATTACCACGAGTGGTATCACAACGCGTTGCATTTTCACGTATTATATTGCTACGCGTTGCATTTCCACGCGTTATATTGCCACGCGTTGAATTACTACGCGTTGCATTTCCACGCGTTATATCGCCACGCGTTGAATTACTACGCGTTGCACAGTCACGTGTTGAACCACTACGCGTCGCATTTCCACGCGTTACATTGCCGCGCGCTATATTGTCACGCGTTATATCGCCACGCGTTGAATTACTACACGTTACATAGTCACGTATTAAACCACTACGCGTTAAATCTCCACGCGCCGAAATTCCATGTGCTACATTGCCGCGCACTATATGGCCACGTTGAACCAGTACGCAATTGCATCGCCACGCGTTACATTGCAACACGTTAAACTACTACGCGTTGTATCGCCAAACGTTACATAGCCACGCGTGGTACCGTGATGCGTAGACCTGCCACGCGTTATATCGCCGAGCATTGAGTTACCAGCCCTTAGACGGCAACGCATTTGGTATCCACTTTTTTAAAAGCACGAACTAATACATCGGACACCAATTTGGGGAAATAATGCAAGAAGAGCGGCGGGACGAAATTAGAACGAAATTAGGCGAGCCACTTAAGCTCAATTGGTAGGCACTTTCGAATCGAGACGGTTCTCTTTCAAGGAGCGAATATCCTGCTTCCCTACTTCCTGTTCTTTTTTTGTCGAGTGCGCCGAAAGGAAAAAAATTGTTCCCGACTAACCTACGGGTTATTCGAGTTACCGTTTGCCATCGCGAGATATCCCCGTCCCGTTTATCGCCGGAGACAGATGCATCAGAGTGCATCCGCGAGGCGCATCATGAAAGAAACGACTTCCTAAGCTTACACGGGATTTTACTTATGTGATCTGCATGAATTACGTTTCGGACAGACGAATCATTTGTCAGGCTTTTTCTTACCACCGCTTAATACAGTCTCCAATTATCGACGACGGCTATTTATCAAATACAGAAAATTTCAATTTTAATAGTTCCACGATCGATTGACGCTGCGCATGAAATATACATAAGTGTCAAATGGCACATAAATTGTACATATTAAAAACGTTGAACGTATAAATGATTTATACATAATGTAAATAAATATCAAATAAAGCGTCAATTAAAATGATTTTAGCTTTTTGTATTATATCAGGTCATCCCATAAGTCGCGTCGTTTTTTAACGCTAAGTTTAATTATAAAATAATAATATTTACATTTGTCTTTAATCATTAATGTATTGGGCATCGTTTTCAATGACTTCTTCCCATCAACCGTTCGATTCCATTTTCGAAAAATCCTTGTGGTTTTTAATTAAAAAACTGAGTCGCTGCCAATTTAACATGCTCTGTATGGTCGAAATTTTTACCTGTTAATGAAATTTTGCAATGGTCCAAATAAGTGATAATGACACTTGGTGCAAGGTCTGGTGAGTATGGTGGGTGGGGTACAAATTCCCAATTATATGATAATAATCAATAAATATTTTTGTTTCTTTGTTCATTCTCAATATCTAACTGTAACAGTGATTAATTTTAAGACGAAGAGTTTTTCGCGACAATAACTCGTAGATAACACTATATCTCTTCATGGTGGGCATCATAAGCAGCGATGGAGAGGCGTAAGAGCGGGCGAACGAAGGTATAGCAAAAGGGGGAATTTATTCACGGACATAATACCGAGTTTATAACCGAGTTAGCGAAATCGGCTTCGCGCTCCGCTTATTCCGCAGCCGGAAATAACGACGGGACCAGGACCAGGGTGTAGAGAGAGAGAGAGAGAGAGAGAGCAGGGTGAACGGTGCCTTGATTAAATTAGGGGATGATCGCACGAAATTAGAGACATTAAATTTTGTACCGTTCGCAAGCGCCATTGTTCCGGCGAACTTTTGCTTCCACGCTTCTTTCTGTTGCGGGTATTTGAAATTTTTCTCCGAGCAAATTGGCCATTTCGAGGATTATCGCGTTTTTTGGGTTTGGGGATTTTGATATCCCGCGATTTTTCGGGGTGGGTGTTCGGGAATTCGATTGTTTGGGTGTCTGAGGATTTAGGGATTTAGGAATCCTTGGGGATTTTTGAATTTGGAAAATTGAAAATTTGGAGACTCTGAGAATCTGAAAATTTTTAAATGTGAAAAATAGAAAATCTAAAAATCTAGAAATCTAAAAATCTAGAAATCTAGAAATCTAGAAATCTAAAAATCTAAAAATCTAAAAATCTAAAAATCTAAAAATCTAAAAATCTGAAAATCTGAAAATCTGACAATCGAAAAATCGAAAAACCTCAAAATCTACAAATCTAAAAATTTGATAATTTATCTCCAATAATGTACTCCACGAAAGAGCCCAAAAATGCTACAAATGAAACGTAACGTAGGGAGGAGAATAAAAGAGAAAACGAACAAATAAAATATGTATGTTTGCGATCGAAACGAGTTCCCAGGATGATCGGATAGCATTATCGTGGTAGCAAGCCATCGTGTACGAAAGGCAAACACGCAATAAGCGTCCAAGTACCATTAACGAGTCTATAGAGTGATGTCGTAGGTCTGTTTCGCAGCGAGCAGTCGGTATGTCGTAAAGCTTTCGCAATTTCATCAACCAATCGCAACCTCTTCGCCGGTTTTATTCGTCGACGACTCGACGAGTATCTCGGCCCTCGAGTATCGCATTATCCCTTTCGACCAGACGCGATTTAACCTGCTGCTAGTTTTTACTTCCATGCAATTTATTTTCATAATCGTCGTTGTCCTCTGTGCGAAACTTTCCTGCGTGTTCGTTGCGATATGACATAGTTGCGCGCGTTTACCCTATGACTTTATAATTACTCGGAAAAAATTATAATACATTTTTGGTTCAATCGAGGATATTTTATTAACGATCGCTGAGTTGAAATATAAGAATTGTGAGTGTTGGTGCAACGATTATAGTATAGAAGTATAATGCATCAAAGTCGTACTACTATGAAAGTACAATAAAACAGCATATTTTACCATCAATCCCCTATTGATACTACTAGATACCAAACAATTCGTCGTAAAATAAACAAGTTACTCGTTAAACATCTCGATTTAACACTAAAACTATCAAAGGGGTCAAATGACCCTTTCACAAATTTCCTACTTCGAACAGCAAAATTTGTTAAGATGGTTTTATTGACATCTGTGCTGATTTTTATCGGGACAAGGAATCAATAAGTGCATTACTTTACGATTCATAGTTTGTACATTCATTTTTCAACTTCATTTTTTTAACTTCAAAATAATTATGCACTGTACGTCGGTAATTTTAGTGTTAAACTTGCAACTCCTTGAAACCAATGAGTCCTTAAAAAATCTCACAACCGTACCCCATGGAATAATTTTCCTCTAGAAATGTTCGTCGTCGATTCCCCGTGCCGAGATTGCGTCACAGCTGCCGTTTCCTTCGTATCGACGAAGTTAAAAGGAGCTGTTAAAATGGTAGCAAGGAAGTGATCGAGTTCTCACGAAGGTAGCAAGTGTCTTGTCCTCGAGTAGACACCCGCAGAAGGTGGCATCACGTCGGCGAAGATGAAAGGAATTCGTCTCGTTGCCGGTTTCTCGGCCGCACGCTTACGAGATCTCGTCCGCGACGTACATACTCGTCGGGCGAACGCGCACATGTGCGTGTGTCGCGTCCACGCGAAGGTTGTACGCGTTTAGTGCAGTGACGCTAATTGGAAAACGCCACAAGAGGCTGAAACCGGAGAACACCCGGTAGCGGACAATATTACGCTCGTTTTTTCGATTTATTGAGCTCGAGTATCCGGATGTCCGCCTTCTAACGAATATCTTCTTTTATCGCCGTTATGACGAATACATTCCTCTATCGCCGTTATAAAGAATACCTTCTTTTATTTGGGAACTGGGTGATTTGGGAATTGGTGGATTTGGAAATTCGGGGGTTTGGGAATTGGGGGATTTGGAAATTGGTGTTTTTGGGAATTGGGAGATTTGGTAATCTGGGGATTTGGATATTGGGAGATTTGGGAATTGCAAATTTGGGAACTGGGTGATTTGGGAATTGGTGGATTTGGAAAGTGGGGAATTTGGAAATTGGTGGATTTGGAAAGTGGGGAATTTGGAAATTGGGGGCATGGAATATGGGGGTTTTAGGAATTGGAAGATTTGGTAATCTGGGGATTTTGATATTGGGAGATTTGGGAATTGCAAATTTGGGAACTGGGTGATTTGGGAATTGGGGGATTTGGAAAGTGGGGAATTTGGAAATTGGGGGCTTTGGGAATTGGGGGATTTGGAAATTGGGAGTTTTGGGAATTGGGAGATTTGGTAATCTGGGGATTTGGAAATTGGAGGATTTGGAAATTGGGGGGTTTGGAAAGTGGGGAATTTGGAAATTGGGGGCTTTGGGAATTGGGGGATTTGGAAATTGGGAGTTTTGGGAATTGGGAGATTTGGTAATCTGGGGATTTGGGAATTGGAGGATTTGGAAATTGGGGGGTTTGGGAATTGGGGGATTTGGAAATTGGGGATTTTGAGAATTGGAATATATGGTAATCTGTGGATTTTGGAATTGGGGGATTTGGAAACTGAAGAATGGGATTTGGAAAACTCGCGAATTGGGAATTGAAGAATTGAAGAATGTGGAAATTAAGAAATTTAGGAATTTGCAAATTTGGGAATTTGAGAATTTGAGTTCGATTTTTATACAAAATAAAATAAGGAGAAGAAAGAGTCGCTCTCAAGAAAAGCCCTTCCATCGAGCATGTATCGGTAAAGGGGTAAATAAAAAAAAGCGACCGTCCTAACATTTGGACCGACACTCGTTTATTGGTGTGCGGCTTATCGCGTCGATAAGGAAAAAAATTGACGGAAATACTGGCATATGGATATACTTGAAAAGAGTATAGCGACTTCTTCGTATTCTCTTTCGGTACAGTCTATCGTCGCCTTTTGTGCTGCTCTCTCACGGCTACTCGAAACTCTCGAGTACGATCTTCGAGGGAAAAAGAAAAAAAAAACAGTGAAACGGAACGAAATGTGCCGTTTCGTGCATTCGTGCAGGCGTTAATATTCTCAGGCCCTTATTTCTCGTTATCGCGTGATAATAAATTAATATGATACACATTCTACCGAGTGAAAATCGTCCGTTTATGTTCGATGCGAGCTTCTGTCGAAAACGATCTCGATGTCGGTGTGTCATTGACCGACCGGAAGTGAAGAAAATCGCGTTTCCGTAGTTTCGGCCAGCCGGACAGAGAGATATTCAAGGACTGCTCTCGAAAAGGGCATGCAATATACGCATAAAGCCATTAAAGCTGCCGTCGCATCGTTAAGTAGCCTGGCCAGCAGCACAAAGAGACACTTCCGAAATTTGGGCAATTCCTAATGTCCCTTCCTAGATCCCTGAGGATACCAGGACTGTTATTATGCTCGTTGACCAGCCAGGTTCCCCGTAAAAGGTGCCATCTTCGAGTTACGAGTCAAACATCGACGGTCCGTTCGAGGACGTGTACCATAAAAATACGATGATTATTGGAAAACGAGTTGGACGGTTGTAAATAATGGTCCTGCGGGGCCGCTTTTAAGACGTCTAATAATTATTATGTAGAACCTGCATAATGCAACGTCGATTGCGGTGCTGATGTTACTTGCAAATTACTTTTTGTTGTATTCTATGGAGGTGATGAACTTGCTTAGCGTTTGACGCGATGGGTTAGATATTTACCATTTCCTGTTATTTACGGAAATGTGGATGTTCGAGAGTTTCTGAATCTGGAATTTAGGAATTGGTGGATTTGGAAATTGAGGGGTTTGACAATTGGGGGATTTGGCAATTGGGAGATTTGAGAATTTGGGAATTTGGAAATTAGGGGATTTGGAAATGGGGGAATTTGGAAATTGGGGGATTTGGGAATTGGGGGATTTGGGAATTAGGAGATTTAGGAATTGGGCATTTGGGAATTGGGGGATTTGGGAATTGGGGGATTTGGGAATTGGGGGATTTGGGAATTGGGAGATTTGGGAATTGGGAGATTTGGGAATTAAGAGATTTTGGAATTGAGAGATTTGGGAATTGGACATTTGGGAAATGGGGGATTTGGAAATTGGGGGATTTGGAAATTGGGGGATTTGGGAATTGGGGGAATTGGGGGATTTGGGAATTGGGAGATTTGGGAATTGGGAGATTTGGGAATTAAGAGATTTTGGAATTGAGAGATTTGGGAATTGGACATTTGGGAAATGGGGGATTTGGAAATTGGGGGATTTGGGAATTGGGGGATTTGGGAACTGGAGAATTTGGGACTTGGAGGATTTGGGACTTGGGTGATATGAGAATTGGGTAATGTGGAATTTGAAAAATTCAGGAATTGGGAATTTAAGAATTGAAGAATGTGAAAATTAGGAAATTTAGGAAATTTAGGAATTTGAGAATTTGAGAATTTTTAAAATTGTTACATTTGATAATTTGAGAATTTTTAAAATTGTTACATTTGATAATTTGAGAATTGGAAAATATGCGTATTGTTAGATTTGCTATTTACGAAGCTGTGAAATTACAAAATTCTCAAGTTCAGAAATAAATCAATGTGACAATTTCCCAGAAATCATGCAAATTAAACGACGAAATAAAAATTGAAGTTCAAACGAATCTATCGTCAAATAATGTATAATGTTGCCCAAAGCGACTACGATAGCCTAAAAAATGTTGAAACAGAGGGAGAACCGAATATAAAAAGAGTTTGCCTCCGAATGCACGTCGTTCGAATCTGTTAATTCGAGCGTTTACCGGTGAAAAAGTTGTCCCGCGTCCGATTCGACAGTTACAAACCCATTAGCGTGCTCATAAAGCTGCATTCTGTTGGCCGAATAAAGCCTTTCCGCCGTGTGATACACTAATTTCTGGATATTCTCCGATAATTGGTTTAATTCGAGCGCGGACCGCATAGCCCACCAATAATCTCGAACAACTAACTCTCCCTGCAATATTCCTATATCAGCCATCGTTTTGCGGCTAATTCGGGCACTATCTCTTGCATTATGCTTTCGATTCTCTTTCTCGAATCTACGTTATCCCTTTTTATCAATGAATATAATCTAAAAATTCGTTCGTCGAGGACGTTGTTAATTAAAACGAAGCTCGAAGCTTAATGTAGAGATTAACTCTTTGAGTGTCACACATATATGTATGTGTTGATATTAATTAATATGTAATATTAATGTCCAGTTAACAATATGTACTGTCCAGTTAATAGTATGTAATATCAATTTAACAATATGTAATGTCCAATCAACAATATGTACTGTCCAGTTAACAATATGTAATGTTCAATTAACAATATGGGTTCTGTGATTGATTCTACTTATTGATTGTGTAATTTATACATATGAATTGTATAATTAATCATACGATGTATCTTTACCCTTAGAAATGCATGCTATATATTTTGTTAAAGGAGTCAAGTTTTATTTTCCTGCAACAAATACATTATAAATTTTAATTGTAATTACGATAAACAGAGGTATGTCTAACTGAATGTATCTAGAAAGAAAAAAAGGTACATTTCATCCCCTAAACAACCCCCTAAATTAGAGGCGTAACAAGAAATACCAAAACCCGATACAATTAGCATAACAGGGCGGTTCATTTTACCTTTTGAATGTAAACACGTTTCTCGAATGTCACGAAAATGCTTAATAGTACTTAAGTACAAATAAATATGCATTTTTTATCGTTTCGAGGGTGGATTTAAGGCGACGACGGGAAGTTAAAAGTCGGCCAGTTTATGCAAGTTCGTTGAAAGGTCCGTAGCACGATGTTGACCGATGATCATTATGATGATAATCCTATTAAATACTTAAAGGTCATCCAGACAGCAGAGTGCGCGTAATGCTCCGATCGAACTTTCACGGTGTTTGTAAACCTGAAACAGACTAATCCGATTTGCCGGACAAAGGAAATCACGGGCCCGTTAAAAGTGCTTTACCTAATTTTATTGCCGCTATCGATTTATTATTAGCAATATCCCGTTCGGAGGGGCCACGGTTAGGGCAGGTGAAAATATCGCGGATTAGTTCATCTCGCACGGTAACGTACCGTTAACGATTTTTAGTTGTTCGTGGGTACGATCACTGACCGTTAAATTATGTTTTTGTATCGCCATCCCTGAGCGATGGGGTTCGGAGAGATTTATGACTGATTCGAGGACGAAAGTGCTAGCAAGTTTTCGACTTCTCAAAATCTCTTGATCTCTTACACTCTAAATATTAGCAATTGGTTCGTATCTGGGTTGCATAATTTTCTGATTCGTATATTCCATAGTTCCTACATTTTTGGAACCTAAATTTCAATATTTTCATGTTCAGAAATTTCCAAATTTCCATCTTTTCAAATTTCTATATTTCCAAATTTCCAAATTTTTATACTATATACAAATTTCTATATTTTCAAATCTCCCAATTCCCAAATCCCCAGATTACCAAATCCTCCAATTCCCACATCCCGAATCTTTCAATTCTAAAATTCCCCACATCTGGTATTTCGCAAACTTCCAAATTTCTAAATGCCTAAGTTCTCACATTCCCCAATTCTCAAATTTCCCAATAATTAAACGAACATCAATTTGATCCCCCGTCCACCGAATCGGCCAGCCACATAAAAGATCCTGATCATAAACGCACCCAAGATCGACGTAATCCTGCTCGATTATACCCGAGCAGTTCGGCCATAAAATTTGGCAAAATCAATGAATTTTTTACGTGATAATAGGCGTTCCTTCGCACCGATATTGTTTCGATGCTGTTAGTTCGAGCCACGGTGCGATCAGAATAGATCGGCGGACGAGACGGTTAACATTATTTGCTGGATCATAAAATACGCAAACGAGGTCGTCACATCGTTCGCGTTCCGTGTGGACGTAATTTTCGCGCGGGCGAGTGTGACCGGGGCTTTATAGATTTCGCATAAAGCACAGTTACACCGCGCACGCAACTAAATCAGGTGGTTAATCAAACCGTTTAATCAGCGGCATGATTGCGACCGCATCTGCAGCGGCTCTGTTCGCACCAATTATCTCACTTGGACTCGCGTTAACCTGCGATCACATTCGACCATTCTCCATTATTCGATTTCGACAATTCTTCGTTACTCGATTATTATTTATTCGATGCTCCTCTTTTAATCGTTGTTCAATATTTGACGGTGTAGCGCGTGAAGCAGTTTCCTTTTTTTCCTTCTTCAAGTTTTTTTTATCTTTTTCCATGTGTGGGGTCAATAGAATTGGTACGAAAAGGTGAAACAAATCCTGCTTGTTATGTTGTATTTATTGTTGTGTTGTGTATATTATATTATTTGTGGTGCCGCGAGTTAAATGAAATTATATTTTATTTTGACGTTGATACACGAATGTAGTATGCATTTCTTTGCAAGTGATATTCTTCACATATGATACCTTATATGATATCTTATATATTTCAGCACTCGTTAATTTTTAGTAAAGTGCATTTTAAGTGAATTGTATATTTTTCCCACGTGAGAAATAATGTATGTACTGTTCACATGCATTGTATGTATCATGTACATGTCATGTGTATGTGCATTTATGTTATGCACATGCATGTACATGTCGTATGTACAATGTACAATGTTATAAACACGGATATGTTTGTACTATACACATGCATATGTTGTATTAATAAAATGCATATGTTTGTATTATGTACATTTCATACGTAGAATTTTACAGTACGTACTATAAGTACACATGTATAACGCACGTTTAACTTTCACAATAAAAATGATAAATATTTGAAATTCGTTTGAATGAAAGTTAAAGATTTTTTTTATCGCAAAGGACAGAAGAAGATATATAAGTCCATAAGTTAAAGTACAAAGTAACTATGCACAAGGTACATAAAGGGTGAAAGTACACGCTATTTTTCGTGGCCATATACCCAAAGAAATTGTCAGGCTAACCTTACGGTTCTCTCGTAAGCGGCTTAGAGATTCGAGAAAAAAACAGTTTCGAGCAAAGGGTTGAGCTTTTACGGTATAATGAATTTTTATATCTGTGAAAAAGGTAATGACGTTGTTTGTTGTCGGAGTTCTTGAATTAACCCCTTGAGTACCTTTCGACGAGAGAAAACCGAAATTCGAGTTACAGGTAAACAATTTAGGGGATTAAGCGTTTTACTGTCTCGCGAGGATTCACAAAACTTCGGACGGACATTTTTATAATTTCAAATCCGTAGATTTTAAAACTTCAATCTCCCTAGGTTTAATTGTACCTAATTGTATTACGGTTCAAATAATCAATTACCACGTGTTAAAACAATTTTGTAATGCAAAAATATAAAAAAACATTGAATTATTTCAATAATTCAAATAATTTTTGACTCTCGTTTAAATTAAATTATTGAAAGAAGTGCATAAGAGACAAAGAATTTCTTACTGCATAATTTCCCAGCGAATTGACGATGAATATCGATTTATTACGATTTGTCTGATCAGTTCGATCGAAGGCTGGGACCTAAAACAATTCAGATAATTATCGATTTTCGAACTCACTAAATTATTGAAAGGAAGAGTGCATAACTTACATTGAATATCGCGCTGCACAATTTTCCATTGATTGACACTACATATCGATTTGTTGCAATCTGGGTGAACATATCGATCAAAGTTTGGACTCTGAAACATTTCAAATAAATTTCAATTCTTCTATTTGCTAAATTATCGAAAGTTAGGGTGAACTACTCACATTGAATATTTCACTGCATAATTTTCCATTGATTGGCAATACATATCGATTTGTTGCAATCTGGGTGAACATTTCGATCAAAGGTTGGAACCTGAAACATTTCAAATAATTTCAATCTCTCATATTTAGTAAAATATCCTAAAGAAAATGGTACAAATCAGCAATAAATATCGATCGGTCGCGATGTCGGTGATCTCGTATCGAAGGTTGGACCCCAAAAACAAGGTAACCCACGTTTTCCCCGAAAAAATTGCGTAAAATATACGGGGCGCAATAACTTGGAGTAAACGTAAAATTTCTTTCATCACCTTTTTCCCATCGACATTTCCATGGTTCCGTAACGGGAACGTGCTACATTTTAAATTCGACCAACTAGACCCGAGCCATTCTTTCGCCGCACTCAGAGGACATGCGAACAAAAAAGATGCTCCAGATTTAACAGCCAGTTGTAATTCAACGAAAACTTCAGTTACCGTACCGCCGTAAAATACGTAGAAAAATAATGCTTGTTTTGAGAAGGGGAGGTGTTCCCCGAGGAAAAAGATCGATACCGTTTCGACGGTAGGTAGGTCGTAATAAAAATCGATCAGTTTGCTGGCCCTGAATATGAATTACGATCCCGAACGGCGGTACCGTTGCTCCAGTTTCGGTTTGAGGGCTAAACTGCACAACAGAACATTTTACACCTCATTACACAGTCAGGTATCTCGTCGACGACAATAGAATTCCAGGGCCCCATTTTAATTTTATTTTACACCAGAGGACTGTTATGTGAAATTAGTTCTGATTATATACTTTATTATATAGTGCAACGATTCGATTTACAACGAGGGGTGCACCCCGATTTCTTTAATTATGGATTTACACGTTATCCAGTTTTTGCAAATTTACGGGATATCGTGTTTTCGAATTTTTGGGATATTTTCATTATTGATGTTCGAAACTGTGCAATTGGTGTTATGTCGGATTATTTTACTTGGACCTTGTAATAATTGTCACTACGATCGTTTAAATCGGATTATTTTACTTCGACTTTATGAGAATTGTCACTACGCTCTTTTAAATCGGATTATTTTACTTTAAGTCATTTCGAACATTCGTTGCTACGTTATTATATAAAATACTACCAAATTCCCAAATCCCCCAGTTCGCAAATTTCCAATTCCCAAATTTCCAAATTCCCAATCCCCCAATTTCAAAATCAACCAATTCTCAAATCACCCAATTTCCAAATCCCCAGATTACCAAATCTCCCAGTTTCCAAATTTCCCAATTACCAAATCTCCCAGTTTCCAAATTTCCCAATTTCCAAATCTCCCAATTTTCAAATCCCCCTAATTTCCAAATTCCCCAATTACCAAATCCCCCAATTCCCAAATCTCCCAATTTCCGAATCCCCCAATTTCCAAATCCCCCAATTCCGAAATGTCCCAATTTCCGAATCCCCCAATTTCCAAATCCCCCAATTCCCAAATCTTCCAACCCCAACATTCGCCAAAATCCGAAATCCCCAATTCCGATATTTCCCCGTTCAAAAATTCCCAAAATCTCGTACCTCCCAAATAAAAAAAAAAGGGCCAAAGCAACCGAACGAATTGCACGGAAGCAAATCCGATACAGACAAAAATCGAAGACAGGAAATCGTGGTACAATTCGAGGGAGTAAAATTATCGACAGCGTACTCGCGAAACGTGCGACAGACTGATCAATGGTGCACGAAAACCACGGTGTTTGATGGTCGGATAAGAAATTGAAGGCAGAATTACGACGTTCGTTGTATAGCCACGTCGCGTGAATATTAATCGGGAAAATATCGAGTTCCGTCGACCATAAACGAGCGCATTTTTTTTATCGCGGGGATGTTGCCGGTCGAATTACAAGTCCGAATCAGAGGTGAGGCCGAAGGGTTCGAAACGGCGAAAGATGTCCGTGAAAGATTAACCG
This sequence comes from Coelioxys conoideus, assembly GCA_947623535.1. Taxonomy (NCBI): domain Eukaryota; kingdom Metazoa; phylum Arthropoda; class Insecta; order Hymenoptera; family Megachilidae; genus Coelioxys; species Coelioxys conoideus. Next base: position 4,625,284 of record OX392450.1, read on the forward strand.
AGGGGGTAGAAATTTCGGTGTCATCGTAAACGGCGAATGGTCGACGTTGTGCAAAAATTATTAGCAATCTCTGATCCAATTTCGTGCGCCTCGTTGTTTCGTTAGAAAATTGGCAGTGTGTATACCTGAACCCGCTCGAGTTCCCGGCGACGATTTATTTGCCCTGTGTGTATCGTCACAAACGAGCCGTGGAGAATCATAGAAACGCTAGGTGGGGGGTCGGCTAAATAATAGAAGTTTAATCTAATGACCAGCAAACAATGTCCCGGTATACCTGTACGCAATATTTCGACCTTCCGCGACAATGGCCACAGCCCGGACGTTTATGCTATCACCGTGAGCAATAAGCTATTTACGGGAATCGATGAAACAAAAAGATCGGTGATAGGCAATTCACGTATTGGGGAAATAGGGTTGATTGTCGACGGGGGTTGGTGTTGGGACGCGCCCAGCGACGAACCACTGCGGTACTTTATGACCGTCAATCGAAATTCCGGAGTTTTTCTGTTTTTCAAAGTTTTGCAGTCGGGAACTTCGGGGCGGAAAGTCGACAAATCGAGGAATTGAGTCGTTGAAGAAAAAAAAAGAAGTGAAATTGGAGGTGTGAGGGGTTGGAGATTTAGAGATTGTGGAATTTCGGAGTTGGGGTATTCGGAAAGGTTATGGATTTTGGGATTCAAGGGGAGAGAATTTTTGAGGTTTTATAGTTACAGAACTTAGGAATTTTTTACTTTCAGAATTTGGGAATATAGGAACTTGAGGATATTGTTATTTGAAAATGTAAAAATTTGGGGATGTAGGAATTTAGGAATATAGGAATTTGGGGATATAGACATTTGAGAATATAGAAATTTAGGGATGTAGGAATTTAGGAATATAGGAATTTGGGGATATAGACATTTGGGAAGATAGAAATTTGGGGATGTAGGAATCTGGGACTGTAGGAACTTGGGAATGTAGAAATTTGGGGATATAGGAATTCGGGTATATAGGAATTTGAGGATATTGTAATTTGGGGATGTAGGGATTTAGGAATATAGGAATTTGGGGATATAGACATTTGAGAATATAGAAATTTAGGGATGTAGGAATTTAGGAATATAGGAATTTGGGGATATAGACATTTGGGAAGATAGAAATTTGGGGATGTAGGGATCTGGGACTGTAGGAACTTGGGAATGTAGAAATTTGGGGATATAGGAATTCGGGAATATAGGAATTTGAGGATATTGTAATTTGGGGATGTAGGGATTTGGGAATATAAGAATTTCGGAATGTAAACTTTCGGGAATATAGAAAAGCTGGAATTTGTAAAGCTGGAAATCTAGAAATCGAAAAATGTAGAAATCGAAAAAATCTAAAAATCTGAAAATCTAGAAATCCCCCAAAAAATCAAAGAATTCCAAGAATTGCCAAATCGAAGAGAAAAAAACAACTGAAAAATTCCAGAAATCCTCCGAATTAAATTGAATCACTTTGGCAAATCCTCTTATCCGCCCCACAAATTAAAGATAGTCGTTTCCCCTATTTGTTCCCAAACACGGTCGCACCGCAACGTACATTAAAAACGATAATGACGCTGTCCAGTTACACCCATAAACATGCGGAGATACTAAAAAGTAAGAATCTACGAACGGCGGGGCGTATTTGCATGTCGTTGGCCGATGGGAAGCCGGTGGAAAGCGGAAGAGGATCGGAACGATGCAATTTTTACAATCGTACGGTCGTTTAAAATGGAGCAAAGTTTTTACGAGGACAGTCGCGCTCGAAGAAAACACCGTAACAGTGGTGGAAGCAGAGTTCCTTGCTTTTTATGGCGTTATTGCGTGCCTGGGTCTCTTACCGACAAATTTTCTGTCTTCGGCAATGCCAGCTGCAACGTTAGATACTTTCATACTTTTTTCGAACCGTTCAACTCCCCATCGTTCTTACAATGTCTATAATCTTCCTTACAAATTAATTATTCTACGATTTCTATGTATTTCCTTTGTCTCTGTAATACAATATTGTTATTGCCTTTATGATATATTATACCGACACACAAATCATCTTTGTTTCTCTTTTGATCAGTTTTACAAAGCTGGATTACAAATATTGTTACAGAAAGCTGGATCACAAATATTAATACACAAAGCTGAATCATAAATATTATTACACAAAGTTCGATTACTGATATTGTTACACAAATATGATTACAAACATTATTGCGATAAGATTAATTTATGTTTCCTTCTATTATGATAGCCCCTAGTTTTTTCATATTATCTGTACATATGTATAGATAATAATGTCTGTACATAATCCAAAACATTCCGTAGAAACAGATTCCGGATGACAAGATAGACACTTTGGGGATGCTCGAACAGTGTGGAACGATTTTTGCTAATTTCACCACATTCTCACTGAAAAATGAACAATTTTCGTCGAAAGATATGTATGGTACGTTGCGTTCGTATCTTCGCCGATAATCGTAACGCAAAAAGTTTCTCAGAAACAGATATCCGAAGACCAGGTAGAAATTCTGCGAACGACCGAGCACGGTGGAGCCCGTAGTACACTTTTGTCTAATTAGCAATTCGATCTCGCGCGAAATCGCGAGACGGAAAAAGGTGCAATCCAACCGGGGGTTGCAGTTTCCGCCCGGTTTCCGAATGGCGGCTCGAAGGTTTCCGCCTGCAAAATTGAAGTTCATCAGCGCGCGGAAGTTCACGGAAGACCAATTCCGTCGAATCCGCGCGAGCAAATAACGACAGATAATTTCCGTTAGCTTGCATCCATAAGCCGAGGCTGTCGGTGCATCTCGGAAAAATGCATCCCGTGCGTGGGCGAGCGGCGATGCACGGTAGTGGAACCGGGAGAAAAGTGGGCGGGGCCCGGGCCGTTCTCGGCCAATCGGGCGACGGTGCAGAACGCGTCGACCAATCGGAACCGGTCACGGAACGATGGTCGCTAGCCGGATTGGTAAGCCCGTATAAATTGCTGGTAGCCCGGTTCGACCTTTCAGTCGCGCGCTAACTTTCCTGGTAGTAATACCGCGCCACGAACAAACGCACGAAACTCCTTGTTGTTTTATTTTTTTTTGCCATAAACGAAACCCCGAGGTGAACACGGGTGGTCTTCCTGTCGACGTATCTTTATGGAACATTACGGTGTGAACGAGAGACGATTCGAAGAACGGTGATATCGGTGGTGCTAAAGACGATTATCGAAGTGCTTTTCCGTCTCGAACGCGTTCAGTTTGCCAGAGAGCTGAGCCAGTGAACAACATGCAGGGCTATCAGAGGAATTTCGAGGATCAACAGAGGGATCAGAGGGAGGAGGAGACGATCGTCGTTGATCTGGTACCACCGCAGTATCAACTCAGCCCTCCGCACAGTCCGCCGCCCGGAAACATGCCGAAAACGCCGGAAAAGGGTAAATATTTCCACCTTTATTCGCGCGATGCTGTTCGACACTTTCCCTTCACGAATTTTGCGATACTTTGCACGGTATTATGGCCGAAACGAAAGTCGACAGAAATATTGTTATTTCCTTTCCATTCGTGTTTCGATATTTTAACTTCGTCACAAATATTTTTCACAGAAAGTTTTATTTTAATCTTGTTAGTTTTGTTTGAGTTGCTAATGTCATTTTAATCTTCTTAATTTTACCTTAATTTGGATAGTTTTATTTCAATCTTGTTAGTATCATTTCAAGTTTTCTTTTAACTTGTTAGTTACAAAAAAAGAAAGAGTTTATTAATACTTAGAATGCAAGGGCACCCGAAATGCAACTTGTACTTTCATTAAAAGTTCAAAGTTGAAATGAAATTCGGAATTTCTATATTTTCGAGTAAAAATAATACTCATCCCGTAAAGCGTCGGAAATAAAGCGTCTTTTAAACCTCTACTAGCATTTCTCGAAATCTCCTATTGTTTCGATAAATAATTAAAATACGATTATGGATCCTAAACGAATCGATACCCCGATCAATTAAACATCCTGAAATCGAACGAAAATTGACCGCAGCATATTTAGTTACCGGACGAAAATTGACAAAAAAAAAATCGTACCAGACACAATTTCCGGAGCGTTAAACGAAGCCGAGCGTTACCAAAACGTTAACGATACGAACGGTTAATCCAATTGATTGTTGAATGTTGTTAAGGCGATTGGTGTTAAGGAATATACTCGGGGTTAGGTTTCAGACAAGCGTTAGCCTATTCAGCACAGAATAGAATCGGCCATGAAAATAAATAAGAGCGAAGAAAATCGGCCAATCCCTTCGTGCAAAAGCATCCTCGCGGTTTATTGCGGTAATTATTTTATGGCTGCTCCCTGATTCCTGAAGGCTCGTTTCGAAACTGTTTTATTGCCTCGGGTCTTTGGAAATTGCTCGTTTGTACTCGCTGAAATTTCGATTGGTACCCCTTGCTTTTGTGTTCCTCTTTCAAAAAGACACTAACGGTTCTTTAAGTGCACCCCGTCCGCGATTACAATACGTATAATTTTTTCTCCCCGTTTTGCCTTTCAATCGTTCAAATTCGAAATCATTGTATTACAACGCCACGGTTTTGATCAACGGGTGAATCCGTTTTTACCTTTCACGAAACAACGAACACGCGATAATTACATGTGCACAATATGTCTAGCGAGTTAATGAGTATAATAAACAATAATGAATTCCATTATAATGCCGGAGCAACAATGGATAATAATGTATTCCATTGTAATGAGAAGAGATTATAAATTCTATTGTAACAACAGAACAGATTATGTATAATCCGTCTGTTGTTATCTTGCACTTTCAATGGGATATTTAGTTACCTTCGGTGTGTTTAATGGAATATGAAACACCATAACACGGTATATGTAAAATTCTATAACGTTGAATTAAATGCTGAAATACTCCGGAAAATTGCTTTCGAATGACAACCATAATTGAAGTGTGCGAAAATAATGCTAAAAGAGTTAGTAATATTTAACAGGTAATACGTTTACGAATATAATCTGCTACCATAAAAAATGCGTTTACCGAGCCTATTTGCAATACAAGATTAATTAAAAAATAAGTAATTGTACATTTCAAGCGGGACATAAAATAGGATAATAAAAATCGAATTAGAGTAGTATGAGCCCCCTTCGTGCAATGAACTTACGAATTATTTAAAGTGACTCACCCTGTACATACGCAGATAATTAAAATATCGTTAAAGGGGTGGAATCTTCAGATCTGTGATTTCGCCCCATTCATCCATGTGACTCAGACAAATAAATTATTCATAGGTAACGGTTTTATTAATTATACCGTGACATCGAACATCAGACAATCGATCTTGATAAAGAAAATGAAAGGAATTCATCGTCTTTGAATTAGAAGAAATTCTTTATCTATGAATTAGAAGAAATTCACCATTTAGTATCTCATGAAAAGTCTCGATCGATTTTGTTACGCAAATAAGTTAGAAACAATTGGTTATTAAAAGAAGAGGTTTATATAATAATTTCTAATTTGAATAATAAAAGTACACGAATTTTATCCAGTTAATTATATAAAATCAGTGAATAGTATCGAGTCAATTAAATCGAACGATGAACGAAACATGTTAGATAGGTTTGATCGGTCAGATAAATCGAACGGGAGATGTTTGTCGGCAAACGAAAGAGAATAATCGTGAAAAAGAGGTGGTCGTGTTCGAAAGAGACCAGGTGAAATCCACGGACCCTCGCAGATCTTTTCAGCATCCCTCCGTCCTTTCTCGTCTGGTTGACACGATTCTAAATGCGATCACCCGCTGCTTCCGGTGGTGACAGTGTGTAACCGCGTCGCGAAAACAACGACCGACCATCTTTTCACGAAGAACCATTTACCGAGACAAATCGACGGTGCCTACAAAAGTTGGCCCGCGGCGAACGTTCCGAACACCTAGAAACACCTTTCCACGAATTTATCGGACACTTTCCATCTATTCGAATTTTTAGATTTTAGATTTTTTGAGCGTTCGCGGATTTAGGGATTTCGGTTTTTGAGAATTCCGGGATTTCGGTTTTTGAGGATTTAAGGATTTGGAAATTTCAGTTTTTGGGGATTTGGACATTTTGGTGTTTGAGAATTCGGAGAGGTTGGGATTTCGATTTTGATAATTTGGGGATTTGGGAATTTCGGTTTTTGAGAATTCGGAGATTTGGGGATTTCGGTTCTTGATAACTTCGGGATATAGTAATTTTGGTGTACGAGAATTTAGCAATATAGGAATTTAGATTTTTGAGAATTCGGGAGTTTAGGAATTAGGGGATTTCGGTTTTTGAGAACTTCGGGATATAGTAATTTTTATAGGGTATAGTAATATAGTGTGGTATATGGATACAGTTATTTTTTATAGTAACTTGAGGATTTGGGGACTTCGAAATTTTGATTGTTGAGAATCTAGATACTGCGAAACTCGTAAACTTCTAAATCCCGAATATCGAAACTTCCGAATTCTAAAATCCGTGAATCTGCAAGTACCGCCTTCAAAATATCCGCAACAGCACAAATATATTACACAAATACAGAAACTAATTAGCACCGATACGTTTGATTGCAGAAACATCTCCGACGCATCAACAACAACAGCAACAGCAGCCACTGTCCTCGATGGACCCGAATATCAGGAGATACCGAACTGCGTTCACAAGAGAGCAATTGTCGCGTTTGGAGAAAGAATTTCATCGCGAGAATTACGTGAGCAGACCAAGACGATGCGAATTGGCCGCGCAATTGCACCTACCCGAATCCACAATCAAGGTTCGTTGAAAGTCATTAAATTATTGATCGATCAATTAGAAAATCATTTTATCCTGCCCACGTTACCACCGCCGAACATTTATCGAGGATATGCAAACGCGTAGCAATAAAGTTCCGTAAACAGTGAGCTCATCTCTCGTCCTGCGAGTAGAAAAATGTTCTATTAACACCTGGGTGTGTTTAATTAATGTTGGTAATCGGCATTCACGAAGAACACCGCGGAAACCTTGAACGTTTCGTTGCTCGTTACGCAATTAATTCGCGTTGAAAAAACTCCGTTCGCTTGTTCAATGGATAAACAGATTTGTTAATTATTTAGTTGCATTTTATTGCGTTATATCGCCACTCGTTACATTGCTATGCGTTGAATTACCACGTTTTATATCGTCAGTTAGTTCGCTACGCGTTGTACCGGTAAGTCGAAGATTATGACGCGTCGTAGTATCACTCTTTGAATTAGCTTCGAGTTATATCGCCGCGTGTAGAGTGACCGCGCGTTATATTGCAACGCATTGAATTGTTCTTGCGTTATATCGCTGCTCGTTGAATTACCACGCGTTACATCGCAACGCATTGAATTAACATCCCGATATATTGCCACGCGTTGAATTTCCATCGCGTTATATCGCCGCGGGTACAATTACCACACGTTAGGTGCCCACATGTGGAATTATTGCGCGGTATATTACCACGCGTTATATTGCAACACGTCGAATCGCCCTTAAGTTATATCGCCGCGCAAAGAACTACCTCGCATTATATCGTTACGCTTAGAATTACCATACGTAAATTTACTGCGCGTTATATCGCCACACATTGAATTACGACACGTTGCACAGTTATTTCACCGATTTAAAAATTTGAGAATTCAAAAATTTGAGAACTTAAGAATCAAAGATACCTAACCTAACACAGTAAAAATATAAAAATGAGAAGCCGTATGAATTAAGCGTTTTCATAGCCTATACAAATTCAAACGTTGGTTCTCATACGAACCGCCATGTTTGATTGTCGATTATAGCTCGAAGAGGACTCGCCAGAATCGGTTGCCAACACTTTTCCATCCTCTTCTTCGTCTTCTACTTCTGCTACCTTTTTTTTCTCTCTCCGTGTGTCTGTTTCAACGGAGCAAACAGTCAATCACGAAGGGCAAACAAAATTCTTCTTGCTCTTTAGTTCTCTGCGATCCCCTTGATCCTTTTTCCGTGACTTCTTAATTTCTTTCGACCACGACCGGTCGATCCGGTTGCGAGGTGTTAAGCACTTTAATTAGCGATTTTCCCGGTTTACCTTTTGACTTTAATGGATCCCTTAATTTCTCATCTCGCACCGCTTCGACCGCACACAATAGCTATAAAAATGTCTACCGATGGAAATCATCGAGGTGTTAAATGGTAGAAACGTTAGGCTACCTTCGAAACTTTATACGCTTAATTCCGAGCCTTTTAACCCTTTTCAACGCCATCGATACACGTGTGGATCTTAAAAAAACTTTTAACATCCATTTATACGTATATACATTTATTGTTTATTACAGTTAATGTTTACGTAGATGGAATTATTTCGAGCAATTTATTAAATGATTATCTTATTATCATTCCTCATGAACGATTTATTTATCGATGCACCAATAATCAATAAATATTCCAATCACCAAATTACCAGTTTCGAGTTTACAAACGCGATGTATCAAATTTTCGAATCACCGATGAAATTGCAAAACTGCTAAAACTTTTTGGTTGAAAAGCTTCATCAATTTGTTCGAAACTATAATATTATCTCTCTATTATTGCCTCTATTAGCCGCTTCATTACGTTTATATATCGCGTGTGTAACATCATTGACATAGTTAAAGTTAACCTATTTCAAATCGATGTATCAAACGTAGTGGTGGGCGTGAGTCAGCGTTCATGGGCAAAGGGTTAAAATCCAAAGTTACATAAACTTTCATTGTTACCTAACCTGGAATTCCTTTAATTTGCAGGTGTGGTTCCAAAACCGTCGCATGAAGGACAAGCGTCAACGCATGGCGATGGCATGGCCGTACGCGATGTACACGGACCCCACGTTGGCAGCCACCCTGTTGGCCGCCGCGACCGCCACCCTGCCGCCGCCACCGTACCACGGTGGCCCAGGACTGCCCCCGTCGCACCTGGCCCCGAGTTACCCGGCGGCGGCTGCAGCCGCTTATTACGCGGCCAGATACACCCCGTACCCCGCTGCGGTTCCAACGACCAGCGCATCATCCCTTCATCGGCCACATCCGCGCACCGCCGCCGCTTACCCGGCGCACCCTCACCTCTTGCAACATCACCCTTCGCTGCCGCCCCTGCACTTGTCCGGCCTGGGCGTTCCTACTGTCGGCAACACCGCCTTCCAGGTGAACAACCCACCCACGAGCGCAGCCGCCACCTACAGGCCGACCTTGTTGCCCGAATTGAGCCCCGTGCACTCCGACACATCCAGCGACTGCGACTGCGTCGGTACCCAGCCCCACCACCCTCACCACATCCATAACGGGCAACAGATGCACGAGAAAACCAGCCCGTCGCCCCCGACGCAACTGAAATTGCCCACCGGGCTCAATCTCGTCGGTATGCCCGCGAACATGCAGACAATCGGCGCGTTCGACACGAAGAACGCGTACAACGGCATCGTCTCGACGCCCACTGTCCAGACCAAGATCGAGCAACCTAAGCTCTTCCAACCGTACAAGAACGACATCTCCGAGAGGGCGTAAGATAGACGATCGATCGATCTTCACGGTGATTTGTTCTTACGGTGTACATATCGACGTATGTATGTCGTGTCACGCCAACCATTGGGTCTATGATGACCCGGGGGAGCGTTTATGGTCCCGGGTTCGGTGTACGGATATGCCCGGGGTATGCTGAACGTGTACTATAGCGCGAGGATCGAGTTCGGAGAGACAGGCAACTCGGTGGAGCTGAGTCAACGATGAACGACATCTAAAAAACGCGTGATTCGAATGTGGACGATGAGGAAGAGTATGTGGATGGGTTTCGGAGGTAAGCTCGTAGAACCGGTGGAACTGTGTCGACGAGTGGCAGAGTGCACGACCTACGAAGATTCGAATTTGAATTGTGGAGATGCGGAGATCAATATAACGAACGCGTGGATCGAATTCGGAGTCGAATTCGGAAGAGACCCAGTGAAGATGAGCGAAGAACGTGTCTGCGAACCTAATCTGCGGAACTTCAAATTTGGATTCTGGAAAGACGGAACTGAATCGGCTATGTACTGAACCATGGCTAGGGGATTAAATTTGAAGTCGAGTTTTAAATTGTAAACATGGTGAAACCGAGTCAGTGACCCAAGTAAAATATAATGGGCCTAGAATGATGGGGTTGCATTGGCAAGTTTATGCTCGTAGCGTAAGCAGTGGAAATTCGAAACAATAGGTAAATTTGAACGTTGGAATTGTAAAATTCCGATCTTATTAATTTTACCAATTTTTCGAATCCATATCCCATTTGGGTGACCCTAATGTACAGAAGATGTGTTACGGCGTTGGGTCCCTGAACGGTGAAGCTGGGTCTGTGTGACCCTGGAACAACGAAGCGTATACCGCGTCGACTAAAATTTGACTGGCAACTTTAGAACCCTCGAAAAGTAAAATATTTTTTGCTGCTTTCGGAAGTGAAAACCCTATCCACCCAACTTTGGCAAAAATTGATTCAAACGTCCTAAAAGAAAAAATTCCAGAAATGTTAAAAAAAATTGCAGTAATATCCCAAGATAAAAAAATTCGAAACACGAAATGTGTCCGCAGCTACTATTTTTCCCAAAATGACTTTTCGAGGGTTGTATCTTCCGGTTGCGTTAAAAGTGTAAATACCATGTATTGAAAATCGATTAGAGGATATCGATCGGTGACTGTAAGAGCCGGGAAATTGTACAAATTGACCCTTGTATTATAGCGAAGTAACGATTGTCCATTTCCGACAAAGATAATCGATCGATACTGCCAATCGGGCTGAAGTATACGTTTCGTGGTGTAAATAAAAAGTCGACTGATTGTATAAAACTTGTACCTGTTAATAAGAATAACGTATCGCTGTGCGACCATTGTATAGAGTGTATAAAGAGAGTTCTAAGCGTTCGGGTGTGATTAGAATGTTAGCTGATAGCAATGTACAGTACGTAGGTTTAAGTAATTTATTATGATCATTAACTTTCGAGTTTGTAGAGCGATACAGAGGAGTGTATCAGGACGAAAAGTTTCGCGTGAAACTTTTGGACACGTGCGACTTTATGAACAACGTAGTAGAGAATGTCTCCGTTAGATCGTCGGTATTTATGCTTGGGCACTTAGGTGTTTATTTAAAAAGATATAAATAACAGAGGAGAGAATAAATATTATACGTGATCTACGGATTTGGTAAATAGTCGTTAATATCATTAAATTCAATTTAATCGAAATTTTTGTCTTCTCATTCGATCATCCTGTCCCATCCATCTTCATTGATCTTTTTATTCTGGGAAATTGAAACCGGTGTACGTTCAACGAGTTGGCGGCTGGATTAATGGCTTGTGGTATACGAGAATTTTAGAGTATCAATTTTATTTCGAAAATTAAATAGATTTTTTGAAGTTTCGAAGATCGGGGATCTGGGTATTTGAAGATTTGGAAATTTGGTGATTTGGAGTTTTCGTGATAGAGACATTTTTGATTCTGGAGAATTTGGGAATTTATCGATTTGGGAATTGAGATTTTAAATTTGAGAAATTTGGCAATTTATGAATTTGAAAATTTGGGAATATAGGACTTTGGAAACTTAGAAATTTGGGAATTTCAAACATAAGAATTTAGTAATTTATTAATTTGAAAAATGGCGAATTTCGAAATTTGACACTGTCAATGTGAAAATTTACATATACAACTATTAAATCACTGTATCAACTCCAGCGTGTACTCAAAGTGAACAATAATAAAATAAAAAAAAATAATCCTACAATGGCAGTAATGACTAAAGCGTTAATTAAAACGCGAAACAGAAATTAATAAGTGTTCAATGGCTTGTAAAAGTAAGCACATAAATCGTCGTAAATAACGCGTGGCGTTCGTTATCTCGTAGCAGAAAGTATAGCGAGCTTATTATCCTGACGCAGGGATGCTGTTGATAGTCTATCACAGGAACAATACTGCAAATAGATTGTTAGGAAGGATTCGTCTAAACGACGTCTAATGGCTCGTCAGATAAGATAATGCAATTCGACGATCGGCCGTGATTCGTGGAAAAATGGCGAGCGTCTAAATAGGGGGATGACGATCGGTCGAGGTCGTGTATCCACGCGCAATTTCGAGGGTCGTGCTTGTATCTGGGGGGATGATTCCACCATCGAACGTATAAATTGGATATTAATATTTGATGAACTGGCTCGTAGACTGGCGCGAGGAGAAAATGATCGGGCCGGTGATAGGGGTTGATTTGTGTTCGACAACCCTTATTTTCCGTCTATTCCTTTGACACGGGGTAGGCTCCGACGATATTCGTTGCGGTGTATTTCGAAATTTCGGGATTCGAGGTTCTAGGGAAATCGATTTTACGTTTGGGAAATAGTGGAATTCGAGTTTCGAGAAGTGGGGATTTGGAAGTTTGAGAATTGGGGAATTCGAGAAGTTTGGAGCTTTCGGTAATTTGGGGATTTCGGAATTTGAGAAATTTGGGAATTTGAGAGTTTCGGAATTTGAGAATTTGGGAATTTGAGAGTTTCGGAATTTGAGAATTTGGGGATTTGAGGAATTTTGGAATTTGGGAATTTCGGAATTCGAGAAATTTGGGAATTTGCGAATTTGGGAATTTGCGAGTTTCGGAATTTGAGAATTTGGGGATTTGAGGAATTTGGGAATTTGGGAATTTCGGAATTTGAGAAATTTGGGAATTTGAGAATTTGGGAATTTGAGAGTTTCGGAATTTGAGAATTTGAGGATTTGAGGAATTTGGGAATTTGGGAATTTCGGAATTTGAGAAATTTGGGAATTTGAGAATTTGGGGATTTGAGGAATTTTGGAATTTGGGAATTTCGGAATTCGAGAAATTTGGGAATTTGCGAATTTGGGAATTTGCGAGTTTCGGAATTTGAGAATTTGGGGCTTTGAGGAATTTGGGAATTTGGGAATTTGAAAAATTTGGGAATTTTTGAATTTGGGAAGTGGGAACTGTGGAGAATTTGGTATTTAGGGAAATTGTAGTTTGGGACATCTGAGATTTAAGGAATATCTAGGGGATCTAAAGATCGAAAATTCGAATAATTAGAAAAACAGAAAAACACGCAATTTTTCCGATTCAAATATTAATAAACTATTAATATTAATATAACAAGCGATAAACATCCAACAACAAAACTTCGGCAGTTGTATTCATTACATCCAATAAAAATGATCCCACTAAATTGTAGGCTGGAGGTAAAAAAAGAAGACTAAAGAAGACATCGAAGCGAGAAAAATTCAATGCGTTAATAGTTACCTCCGTGACTACTTGACCGTCGAGAAAAAAAAAGGCTAAACGGTTTACAACGATAGGTTTTCGGGGATAGATAATATAACGCTTAAACATTTTATAATTTCTCGACGAACCTTCCTACCTCGACTCTGCTGATTGGTTTTTCCGAAAAATTTTTTCGATGATTTTTTTACGGGCCACCAACAAAACGACTCGTTTTATATTTATGACGGTAGATCAGCGTGGCGATTTTTTTTCGCTGCTCTGCAGACTCTGGAGATTTTATGATTTTATGAGTGGCAGGTATCCAGTCTGGTTCATCGCAGTTCCTAGTAAAATATTCAATTTTTTGTTGTTGCAATCTCTTCTGTTACAAATCTCAGTTTTGTTCGTTCTGAATTGAATTTGCCAAAATCCAAATTTCTATGTACTGCAATAATTAGATCCCCAAATTCCTACATTCCCAAATTTCACAAAATACGAATTTCCCGAGTCTCCCGATCTCTGTATCTTCAAATTCCTAAACACCCAAATTTCCCAAAATCCAAATTTCTTAAGTCCCCCAATCTCCCAATTTCCAAAGATTCTCAAATCCCCGACATCCCCAAATTCCCAAATACCTAAATTCCCAAATTTCTCAAAAATCCGAGTTTCTTATGTCCCCAAATCTCGATATCCCCAAATTCCAAAATTTCCCAATATCCAAAGATTCTTAATTCTCCGAATCCCCAAATTTCTCTAAATCCGAAATTCTTAAGTCCCCCAATCTCCATATTCCCAAATTTCCCAAAATCCAAAGATTCGCCAAATCGCTCAGTTCCTAAATTTCCAAATTTCCTAAAATAACAATCACCAACGCGATTACCACTCAACAATTTATGCAATTCTCGAATACCGAGTTAGTCCAAGTGTTTACATCGAGTATAATGAAATAATCGAGTAAACAGTCGTGGTGTTCGTCTGAATTCGGCAAAGTTCGTCGGTAAGCTCATGCGTCTCGTCATGGTCGAATCACAGTCGGGGGTGCAAACATCCCCCTCTTTGTGAGGGACACCACGGGACGTCCCGTGGGGTGCTACGCCTCCACGCTTTCACGACTAACAGGGAGCTCTTTTCAACAGTTTTGACTTTTCAATTAGCCACAGGTTCGCCTTCACCCAAATATTGTGCCTAATGCTTCATCGTCACGCAGCCCTAAACGTATTTTCCAAATATTTCCGCCCCTGCCTTGCAAATATTAACGTTCCACAGTCTCGCCGTACCGATTCGATTACCCTCTTTCAGCGACGCCATAAACGTGTGTACACCTTTTTCGGAACATAATTAATTTCTACTCCTTTCGTCGAACAAAATAAATATGCACTCTTTTGTTCGACCAATGAAAACATACACTCTTTTGTTGCAACGAAATAAATATGTACTCTTTTGTTCGAACAAGATAAATATACATATACTATTTTCTTTCGATAAAATAAATATATGTATACTTCTTTGTTAGAACAAAATAAATACATGTATACTTTATTGTTAGAACAAAGTAAATATACATATACATGTATGAACATATGTACTATATACATAAGTACACTCCTGTACAAATATATATATACTTCTTAGAACAAACAGAATATGTACATGCTTATTAAAACAAAATAAATAAATATCCCCTTGTTAAAAATAAATAAGTACACAATTTTTGAAAGTTTATCGAAAGTATAAAATTTGTTCAGAAGTAAAATCCACAAAGATCTGTACATTTTCATAAATCAAGCACGAAACTATGAAAATTCGCAACCGAGGCAGTGTTGATTGTATTCAAAAAATGTGTCTACCAAATGTTTATAGGAGAGATTGTTTAGAATTATGTGTTTCGACGAACGAACCCGGGTTTATTCGAGTGCTTTTTAGTCGGGACGCGTGAAATTCGCGATTCGATTCGCAGTTTTTGGGAGCACGGACACGTAACTGGCTAGTTGTAGGCCGCGGGGGGTCTATGGAGACATGACCAAAAGCTGTCGACATTTCTTTACGTAGACGAGACAAACTCGATCACGGTTTAACCTCGTCTAGGAAACACCGGTTTCCTTTCGCTTCGCCGGAACAAAAAGGATCCTGTCGTCGAGCGTTTCCTGCGGTTGCAACGAGACCCATCCAACCCACTTACGACGCCAGATAACGAAAAAATTTGTAACAGGATGCTTCCTCCTTTTCTGCTTCGCCATTTTCTTCGGAAATGCGAGTTTCACGGAGAGAGACGCTTAAGTACTCGCTTATCTAGCCGAAGAGAATTACGAGAGAACTGATTTTTCTAGGTCCGATTATTCTGGGGAAATCGGGGTGCACCGGTAATTTAGAATCGTGACAATTTTTCGGGTATTTGAATAGTTAGATTCCTGGAAATTTTGGGAGGCTGGAATTCGAAAATATTTCGAGATTTAGGTACTTCAAGATCTTTGATTCGAAAGGAATTTGAGAGTCTGAGAATTGTTGAATTCGGGTATTTAGGAATTGATGTATTTGTGAATTTAGGTATTTGTGAAATTAGGTATTTGTAAATTTAGGTATTTGCAAATTTAGGTACTTGCAGATTTAGGAATTTAGGTATTTGAAACGTGGGATTTCGAAAATTTAAGAATTTGGAAGTTCAGGAGCTCGGAAACGCAAGTATTTGGAAATGTTAGAATTCCGTAATTGAAAAACTTGGAAATTCAAAAATTTACCAAAAAATTACAAAAATGGAAGATCGAGAAACACGATTTAGAAACCGTAAACTTCAAGAACCTAGATTCATAAACGTATTTATAAATTTCTTCCAATCGTATCAGCCATTCAAAATCTTGGTTTTTCGAGCGCCATCTTTCCGAGTACAAACAAAGATCGACATGTGCCATTATCAATCGAAGAAAACACCAAAATCATTGACCGGAGGTCGCTAATCCCCCGTAGAAGTCTGTTAGGCAACAACAGCCATCGGGTACGTTATATAGCCGGTTACGGTCATAAATGGTACAAACCGAAAGATTCGGTGGAACCGTCAGTTTTTTTTTTTGCGGGAAAAAACGGGGCCCTTTACGACGTCCACGAAACGTCCAGTTAGCGTTCGTTCGTTCAAAGTTAACCCTTTCTGTCCCATCGACAGTTTTTTGCTCTGATCGCCGCAACTGCGTTCGGAAGCTTCTTTACTGCACTTTTGCGGAGGGCACAGTTTTTGCCCCAGTTTTTGTACCGTTTTTTTTCTCTCCACCTCGCTAACAGACACGCTAAGAGACACAGTTTTTTGACCCAGAAAAAAAAGTACCGCTGTGGGTCGCCGAAAAATCTAGTCACCCCTTTCAACAGATTCTTCTGGCACGGTGGCTAGCGAAGTTAGCAAAGTATCTGCTCAATTTTTAAGGGTTTCACGGACAAAAAATGTTACTCCCTACGAAAACAACGTGCTTTTTGCAGCTACGTCGACGGAGTAAATATTGTAACTAGCGATGATGGTGCTGACGGAAAAAGGTTTCGCGTTTCCTGAAAAAAAGTAACGAGTTCCAAAAAATATGGTTACAATTACTTTGTGTTATTTCCTGGAACTTCCTTATATTCTTCATTGTCTAACATTCAATGTCTTCGGTGTATGACACGGTTTATTAATTTGATAGACAATCACAAAGATCTTATTGAATTACAGAAATCATTAACGCCAGTACTTATGTACATGTACTTATGTTGTGCATAAATAAATCGGATGCTAGTCGTAAAACTACCCTAACCCCTTAACCTATGATTTTTTATGCATTTTGGGAATTTTAGAGATTTTGGACTTAGGGAACCCCAAGTGTTTGGGATATAGTAATTTGGAAATCTATGAAATTTGGGAATGTTCGAATGGGGGAACTGGAGAATTTGGGATCTAGGAAATTTTGGGGTTCTAAGAAATTTGGAATTTTGGAATTAGGGAATTGGGGAATTTGGGAACTGGAGAATTTGAGGTCTAGGAAATTTTTGGATTTAGGAATTTGGGGTGTTAAGAAATTTGGAATTTTGGAATTAGGGAATTGGGGAATTTGGGAACTGGAGAATTTGAGGTCTAGGAAATTTTTGGATTTAGGAATTTGGGGTGTTAAGAAATTTGGAATTTTGGAATTAGGGAATTGGGGAATTTGGGATCTTGGGAATTTCGGGGTTTTTGTAATTTGGGAACTGGAGAATTTGGGGTCTATGAAATTTTAGGATTTAGGAATTTGGGGTGTTGACAAATTTAGGATTTTGGAATTAGGGAATTGGGGAATTTGGGATTTAGGAATTTTGGGTCTAAGAAGTAGCGGTCTAAGAAATTCGAGGTCTAATGAATTTGGTAACTTGAGAATTTAAGAATTTTGGGAATCCAGATATCAAAGAGCCTGGAAAGTTTAGTTTCAAACCTTGATCCCTTTGAATCGAACCTGACGTTTAAATCTATCACCTATAGGGACATCTTAAAAATGAAATCACGTGTTTCGATACTCATCGAACCGCGTAACTTACGTCTTCGAACATTTTGCACGAGGATAAACGAAATCATAATCGATCGACGGTGAATCTGGCCGATTCATCGAATCAATTTAATGCAGGCGATCCCAGATTCTGATCTTTCATAGGATAATATTTCCCTCATAAACATGGAGCATGGCGAATCACGGTCGTGGCGGGTGCCAATAAATAACTTTGCCCTATTAGTTTCGAACTGACTATCGATACGAACCGTGACAGATCCTTTCGAGTTTCTCGCTCCCGATACGACCACGATGTCTCGATGCATCGTTGTCCCTTTTGTCGATCGATTATCGACGCCGATACGCCGCGACTGTGGGAATTAATTCGAGAAACTGTAATCGAAGTCCACGGCCTAATCTGTGGGAACCTACAGGCCAGTGTTTAACTCGAATCAAATTACAAATCGAACACTCTGTTTCCATATTTCCAAATGTACATTCAAATTCGGATTCAAATTACCGAATTGTCTGAAATTCTCATATTCGGAAATTTTCGATTCTCAAATTCTTGAGATACCATTTTATTTAAAATCTCATTTATTTAAACCCACACGTCCCAAATTCGAAAACATTGAAATCCTCAAAATTTCATGTTCGTGAATTTCCAAATTCCTATATTGCAATTGAGTCCTCTACCTAATCCCTAAATTATAATCGAACCTTTCCACAAATTTCCAAATTTATATTGAAAATCTTTTAAAATCCCTAAATTGTAATCGACTCCTCAAAGTTTCTAAATTATAATCGAGCCCTACTTCAAATTTCCAAATTACAATCGAAATTCTCCCCAAAATCCCTAAATTATAATCGAACCCTCTCCCAAATTTCCAAATTTGATACGAATCTTCCCCAATGTTCCCAAATTATAATCGAACCCTCCCCCTGAATTCCTAAATTTTTCTCGAATTCTACCGCAAATTCGTAAATTTCTCTCGAATCTTCCCGAGATTACAAACTGTAATCGAACAATCCCACCAAATTTCAATCGAAATTCTCCATCGACATACCACGTACCGGTTAATCTCCACAAACGAGGACCGTACCCATTCCGGAAACCGCGTTACACCCCTTTCGTAAAACGAAAGAGGCGCAAACAATTTCCGTCGGACAAAACGGAACGCCATAAAACGATGAAATTGTACCAAAACTCGGGAAACGACTTCCCGAAATCGGAGAAAAACGTCCACGGAAGCACACGGTTACGCTAGCTCGCATAAAGGGGGGAAGAAACAGCGATCTCTCTCTCTCTCTCTCTCATGTTGGTTGTTTCTCGTTTACCTCCAGCACGGTCAATATTACGGTGTCACTGGTCTTCGGCAAATCGGCGAGCCCCGAGGTAGAAGACGAGCCACGGAAAAGGCTGGATAGATAATAAACCAAAATAAAACCATCCGAAGATTTACTGCTGCCGAGTCTTTTCGTCACCCCTGTGTGCCCGTCCGCACCGACCTTTCTTGCTTCGCTGCGAAACGCAGTAATTTCTACCAAAACTTACCCTCCGGTGGCCATTGTCGTATGGTTAGCAATTCTCCGGGAACGCCGCGTTTTTCCAACATTTCCACGAACAAAAGCAACCTTGCGCCGTAATTTACGGTCGTCGATAGTTAATGAACAAACCGGTTCACTACCGCTCGTAGACGTCTTCGCTCATTGACTATGAAATCGATTAAATTCCCGACCCAATATCGATCGTCCTGCGCAATGTACTTACTATATGCATTCATACAAATTTAAGACGTACACATGAAATATATGTATAAATTGTATAAATTAGGATATCAAGAAGAAGGCATTTTGCGTATGTCAAAGAAAATGTTTGTGTAAGATGATCGTATGTATGATATCATGTGGAAGTTAAAATCATGGAACGACAGGTGAATTAAAATTAAAATTAAAGAAGCATACGTAGAGTAAAATTAAAATTGAACAATAACATGTGGAGTAAAATTAAAATTGAAGAACGACATGTTGATTAACATTAAAATTAAAATTACTGAACGACATGGAAATTAAAATCAAAATTATAATTGGAAAACGATAACACGGATTAAAAGAAAAATTAAAATAAAAGAATAACATATTTATTAGAATTAAAAATTAAAATTAAAAAATGACATATGGATTAAAATTAAAATGAAAGTTGTAAAACTACATGGGGATGAAAATCGAAAAAAAAAAAGAATTGTAGAACCACACGAGAATAAGAATTAAAATTGCAGAACGAAAAATATTGTTGAATATTTACGTGTGTATGTATGTGCATATAGGATCGCAAATGTTACGAGCGAGATGTAAAATGTAAAGGTCAACGAGCGACCCGAACGATGGCGCAAAATCGGAAAAGGTACGGCTTGGTTGCAGTATCTGTAAACGACGAGAGCATAAATGCATAAACGCATAAACCCCTCGTGGAGGCAGGATTTCTGGAAAAAATTTACAACCCCGATTGTGTACAGAGGCCACAACTTCTGCAGCTTCGCGTAGAGGAGCCACATTTTCCCTTAGCTTTCCGGCGCGACTTTAAAATCCGCAAACACGCAAGGACGAATCAGGGTCTACCACCCTGGCCAATGCGGTACACCAAATTTTTCGACGTTTGCACAATTTTTCGGTGTTTTATTGCCGAACTCTTGTTCCTCGTATATCACTCCTGCGCGATGGAATATACAAAGTTATCTATGTATATTCTCTAGTTTCGGAGGATTTTCTATCAACGAGGTTCTATATTTTGTGATTTCTTAATTCATCGATACCAAAAATTATTCCATTCTTGAATTCCCGAATTAACCCTTTGTACTATGATTTATTTGACGAATGCGTTCGATATAATGGATAATTTATTGTAACAATTTTGAGATGTCTAAAGTAAGTTAGAGTGACGAGACTGTTTTGGATTTAATGATATTAAATTGTGCAAATTACAATTAGATTGAAATTGAATATTCGACTGTATTAAAAATTTAAACGAGGTTTATTGTAGTTGTATTGGAAGTACATCATGAGGGTAGTTTGTCATTATAGCATGAGGGGGTAAATTCTAAGATGGTCAATTTCTGAATGCACAAATTCATTAAGTCCAGAATAATAAAGGTTCTGAATTCCTCAATTTCTAAGATTCTACATTCAAAAATTAATAAATTTCTAATGTTCTGCATTGCAAAATTCGTAAATCCCAAAATGACCAATTTCTAAATGTCCAAATTCTTACAGGCCCAAATTCTCAAGATTCTGAATTCCAAAATCCCTATATATTCAAGGTGTAAAATATAAAAATCCCCAAATATCAAAAATTCTGAATACCCAAACTTCTAAATATCCAAAATTATGAATTCCGAAATTCCTAAATTCTCAAGATCTTGAATTCCAAAATTCATAAGTTTCGAATACTTTGAATTCCAAAATTCCTAAATTTCCAATGATCCCAAAAATTCCTAAATTCTAAAACACCCGTATTCCCTCATCCTTTCTCCTAAAAAAAAAAATAAATTCCAAGTACCAAAAGAAAACTTTGCTTCCGACTCCAAACTCCATAAACCTCAGTTTCTGCCAGACGACGATCATATTAAATCGCGATACACCGTAATGATCGATAAAAACTATCTAACAATCCGACAAACGAGCTTCCACTATCATTAAACTCGACTCGTTCATTCCATAACGAAGCAAAAATGTCTGCAGGAAAGCAGAAAGAGAAAAGAAATCGAATAGAAACGGGGATCCGAAAGCGTATCCAGAGATATCTGGCGGAAATCCTGGAAAGCGAGGGAAGTCAACGGGACGGTTCCAGGGCGATAATTTATTTGGCCTAGCCAGGATTTACGAGGTCCGATATTGGATAATGAATCAGGTCTCCCTTGATGGAATTAACTCACCTATAGCCGGCTACGTCGCTGTCTCTTCTCTAACCTTTATTAGCTTCCGCAGGGAACGCGTGGAAACCCTTTGCCTCGTTTTACGATCGACCTATGTCCTGATGAGATCTGCGGCTTTATGTAACTTTACCTCTTTATATCTCGCCGGGACGAACTTTTATATTTCACCGTACGCGATAATTCCTGTTGCTCGATTAATACTTCCGTGTAGTGATATTACTGAAACTGTTTGGATGTACAGTAGCTTATTTCGGATAGTTCTTTCATTCCATCTGACAAAGTACGGTCGAGTATTCAGTATTTTAAGTATTAATATTATTCGGTATTTTAGTAGTTTGAGATTCTAAATGGTGCCATTATGAATGGTTTAGAAATTTCAAATATTTCGATGGTGTAAAGATTCAAAATTAAGGATGTTCTATGATCACGATGTTTCATAGCTCAACGATCGACGAAGTTCCAAAATACTGGGATCGAGAAGTTGCACAATTTAAAGACTCGAATAATTACGAGGTTCCAAACTGTAAGTTAAATATTCAGGAATACTAAGATTTAAAAATTGCAAAATTCGACGAGTGAAAAATTTCAATATTCAGAGACTCAAAAATACCAAAATTGACAGCCCTAAAAATTCCAAAATTCGAAGATCAAAATGTCCTAAACATCGACAATTAAAAAGTTCCAAAATTCAAAAGCCTAAACATTCCAAAAATCGACGGCCTAACAATTAAAAAATTCAGGAACTCACAAATACCTAATAATTCCATAACCCAAAAATGAAAAAGTCCCAAACATCGACGACCAAAAAATCCTAAAATTCGTCCTCCCAAAAATTCAAAAATTCGAAGGCCTAAAAATCCCACAAATGCCAAAGTTCAAAGACCCAATAGTCCCAAACTTCGAAGCCCAAAATGTCCCAAGCATCGACGACTAAAAAATCCAAAAATCCCCAAAACTCAAAAACTCACGAACGCCGAAATTCTAAGACCTAGAAATTCCAAGCTTCGAAGACCAAAAAATCCAAAAATTCGTCGGTCGAAAATTTCGAAAATTCGCTAGGAACCACCCTCGCAAGCTCCCATAATGTCGGCCGCTTATTAGGCGAGGAAATGAGGAAAGGAGCGCGAGTTTCGGTAGATGGAGGAATTAGTTCCAGCCGTTATAAATAACTGGAAACCGTCAGGCCGTAGTATTGGTCGCGTCCAAGTAACTAAGTATAAGTGCCACGGTGCATATAACCGTAACAGTGCACCGCTTCACGAGGAAGTCGAAGAGGAAACGAGGCGAGCCCTAATAGAAGGTTTATTATTTTATGAGGCTACCTTGTGCTTTGTGCCGGGCTTCTGTAAATCATCGAAAAGTTGGACGCACGGTAGCTCCCACGCAAACCAACCCTCCACTTTCTGTCTTCCCTTCTCGCATCGCCTTTTCTTGCGCCTCTACTACCATACTCTTTCGCTTTTCCTAACCTAACCTTGAAGAAATTGCCGACAACGAGCATCGATATGGACCCTCGACGAATTCCGGTTGCATGAAATATCCGATCATTCTCAATTTCAACGTGTCCTTGTACTGTTCACGAACACTATCTGGTTGGAAAGTGATTTTTATTTCAGGATTGCTTATGAAAAAATTCGATCGATTCTACGCAGTAGTTTGTGGTATTCTATCAATATGGAAAGTAGAAATTTTCGGAATATTTTACTTTCTTCAAACGCTATTCAAACGAGTAAAATGTATCCGACTAAAATCGTCTCTCATTTTCATAAAAAAAATGAAATTACCTTTCGAACAGCCTAACGTGTGTAGCGATTCACGGTAAAACTACCAAAGGGGTTACATGACCATTTTACAAATTTCCTATTTTAAATGACAAAATTTGTTCGGGTGATTTTCTTGAAATCTACGATGATTCTCTTGATGATAAAGAATTAATATGTGTTCCACTTGAAAAGTTCGATGAATTTATTTGAAATTGTTATATTTTATTTTGTTATTTTTTGTAAACTATTATCTTTGGAATCTATGATTTTTACAATGTTGAAACTATGTTGTGCGAAATTTCTTTGCTCTAAACGTACACATAAGTCAGTTATATGGTGGCAATTTATTCGCGGAGGTGTTATTATTATTTCTATTATACGTTGTTATGACTCTGCTGTAATTAAGAATCAAATGGGTGCAATTGTGCAGGCAAGAAAGAGTTAAATATCGGTAGAGAGACCTGGGTTCGTATTATTATTTAGCGTTAAACATGTCGAGATATTATTGGAGTACCCGGTTCACGATCATTTACGATGATTCGTGAAATAATAGTTGAAAGTTTTAGAAGAAAAGTTATATGGTTAGGTACCGGGTCGACCTACTATTAAAACCGTCGAATAAACCTCTGCTGTCCTTTCATGATTGTTCATGAAATTCAAAGAGTTACAAATCGCATTCAAATCGGTAAAGTGTCCATGGTTCAACAACTAATAACCCTTATGAATTGCTAACGGTGATGTTGTATTAATGAACTGTTTCGTTTATTGCAATTACCCTGTGCGGGCGTGTTCGGGTTCTGTTAGAGAACTGTTTGGGAATTCGACATCGTAGAATATTGCGAACGTGGATTTCAGGAGTTAAGGGAATTTTTAGGCTTTGGAAGTGTAGGATTTTCGAAATTTGGTATTTGGGAGTTTGGAAATTTGGTGTTATGGGGGTTTGGAAGTTCTAAAGTTCGATGTTTCGATTTTGGGATTCGGGGAGTTGGAATTTTTGGGGTTCTGGAGATTTGGGAGCTTGAAGTTTCGATTTTGGGACTCGGCGATTTAGAATTTTGAGATATTGAGACCTTGGGGTTTTGGTCATTTTTATTTTAGGACTCGGGGGGTTGGATATTGGAGATGTCGAAATTTGGGATTGTGGAAATTTGGAAGTTAGGACTTGGGGGTTTAGAACTTTGGTACTTTGAGTCATTGACATTTTGATCATTTCGATTTTAGGACCCGGAAGTTGGAATTTTAGGAGTTTGGTACTTTGGAGATTATAATTTGATGTTTAGGACTTGGGAGGGTTGACAATTTGGAATTCTGAAACTTTGAACATTTTGAAATTTTAATTTTAGGTCTTGGAACTTTGGAATTTGCGAAGCTGGAACTTTGAGATCCTGACCATTTAGAATTCAGAACCGGTGGTTTGGAATTTTAAGACTCTGAAGCCTAAGAATCTGAGACACTTCAATTTTGGAACCTCATAATTTGGAACTTCGAGACTCGAAGACTTTGAAATTTTGCAAACTCTCGAGATTCCAAACTTCTACGCTCCTATACATCACACAGCTAAAGTTCTGCAGCTCACAAAATTCCAATATGCCACCTTTCCAGAATTTCTGAATGCACAAGTTCCCATATAGTCCAGAATTCCGAATGCTCTAAATTGCTATATTACAAGATTTCTAAATATCCAAGGTTCTGATGACCAATAATCTCAACACCCAGAATTTAAAAATCTCAAAATCAATACATCCCAAACATCGAAACTCGGCAATCCCGAACAGATACGTCCCAAAATCCCACTAATACTCGAAATTCGTGCAATATCTACGATCCTGCAACGTTTCTCGATTTCTAGCTCAATCTGAAAAAAGCAACGGCCGATTTTTGCACGTTTCGCGACAGAAGCTTGATACGTCCAATAAAAATTCGGAAGCCCCGTAAGTAGCAAGCAGTGCAGCACAAAAGGGCAACGTGAAAGGGTCGTAAATGTTTCTTGAAGTCTCCAACGACGTATTTATGTCCCAATAAAACTTTCTTCTTCCGGCTTTCGGTCAAGGTCGTTGTCACGAAGGCACGACGACGATTTTCACGAGGAAAAAGAGAAAGAAGGGTGGATGCTGGTGATCCAAAGTGGCGCGTGCCTGCTCCGCGGGACGCCTGTTAAATATTTTGGAAATATTGACCGAGTCCCCTAGATCGTGCGCACGAAAACAAGATTTATGTTCGCTCTCGACACACCAACCCAGTTTCACCATTCGACTTTTCAAGGATCGTGACGCTGCCGTGATTCCAAGGACGAACCCTGCGCGAACTATTCTTTCAGCAAGCTGCCGAAAGAAACGTTGCTTCGATCTGAAAGACTTTCGTCCCGTGAAATTGACCGGTTACGAACGAAATCGTTGAATATCCACCTTGGTCTTCTTATCTCGAACGAACTTAGGGGACATTTTGGACATTTATGCGTTTGCGTTGAAATTGATTGAATTTCTATCATATTACTCGTTAGGGAGCTTCATTTGTCTTCGAACTTGTATTACATTGTTGATTATTTTCCTTACAAAATGCTGAAATTCGTTGGAATTCAATGAAAATGTACGAATAAATTCTAGATTCAATCACTGTTCGTTGTAATTGACTATCCACCATTTTGTATTAAGAACGGGCAACGAGTGACTTATATAATCAATTTCCTCGGTGCTTAAGCATTGCATTGATATAACATAACTGTTGTTTTGTTACAATTTTATGTCATGAAATTCTGTTAGACTTTACACCTATCGAAAATGGTCGATGTTGAACGAAACTAGTAATCGGTCAGTTTGTAGTAGGAAAAGTAATCGAACCTTTACATAGTCATATTTTTCAAAGTTCAAGCTTTAAATCGACGTTACATAAGTAGTAGTTCATAAAACTTTTATGTCATGAAATACGAATTATATAAATTATAACCAATCGAGACTTGGTGTAATTCGAACTAGAACATTGTGTGTTACGATCGAATACCAATCATTTTGCATTAGCGATAGTAACGAAACCTTTACGCAGTTATTTTCCTTAGACTTGAAGCTTGAAATTGATGTAGCATAACTGATATTTTGTAAAACTTTTATGTGATGAAATTGCATTAGACGGGAACACAACGTTGATACCTGCATTGTAACAAGCAAAGCTGGCGGGCTCGAACAGACGTATTGAATCGTCCAATTAGTAATGTCATTTTCACACATAATCCGAATACATTATTCCCCGGATAATCTCCGAAAAGTGGGAGGATATCCGTTGACAAAACAGTGTCAAGAAGAGGCACAACAATCGCCGTAGGAGTCGGCGAGTAATCTGGGAGATCGGGAAGAGGCCGAAGACGATTCCCAGGAGAGCTTTCACCGGGACGAGTGTCACGCCATCAAAGATTTCCCCGTTTCGGGATTAGCTAAGGCCACCTCCTGGGCGAGAACACTCGCTATTCTGTGTAAGGACAGCACGTCAAAATATTGTGTCAAGGACACCTGAACCATTGTCGAACGGAAGTTAAGTACTGCCCTTCGCTCCCGACACGTGCTGAACGCCATTTTCTACCACTAACTTATTCCACTATTCCTTCAAAGAATTACACAAAATACACGAACGGTTGTTCAACTGCAAAAACATTCTGATAGGAATTAATAAATAATCGATGAACCATCGAAACATTCTGATAAAAGTCAATAAATATTTGATGAACTACAGAAACATTCTAATAGAATTCAATACATAATTGACAAACTACAGGAACATTATGATAGGAGACAGTAAATAATTGATAAACTACAAAAACATTATGCTGAAAATCAATAAATAGTTTATGAACTATAAAATTATAGCAAACACGTACTGATAAAAAGCAATAAATAATTGATACACTACAAATCATTCTGATGAAACTCAATAAATAATTGATAAACTATAGAAACATTATGATAAAAATCAATAAATAATTGATACACTACAAATCATTCTGATGAAACACAATAAATAATTGATAACTATAGAAACATTATGATAAGAGTCAAGAAAAAATGGATAAACCACAACAATATGATGAAAGTTGAAATACAAAATCCTTACAATAGAAGTTGATACATATATAACAATCTATAAAGGGGTTACAACAAAATTAAACAAAAAATTATTAAACTATAAATACTTCGTAGAAAGTATAGACAAGAAATTGGTAAACAATAAAAATGTAACGGTGATAGAAGAAAAAACAGGGAGATGGAAATACGAGCAACAGGATCGAGGTTCATAACGGCGGGTACTTAAGTAACTCGGTTGCAAGATTATTTTTCGCGTTGGTGGAAACGACACGAGACGAAGCAGTTTCGAGTTATCATGCACTACGGTCTACAGAAACGAGAAAGTACATAGAACACGATAAATCTGCTGTCTACTGTCCACCCGTCTGCTCGTGATTCACGATTTCCTGCAGGATCGGCTTTATCCGCGCACGATCACCGTGTCTTCGTTTATTTCGAATTCTACGCTGCTCCAGATCCACGGAAAGTCGCTGAATTGCAAAAGAAATTAGCTACCTTCTAAAGATAGAATTCAATTAAAATTATCGTTCAACTTTCGGAGCTTGTTAGCTTACGTAACATCGTTATAACTTTTTAGAGCTTGCTCCTGTATTCAAATTCAAATCGATCACTTATTATCTACCTCACCGTTCATTAATCATTTTACAAATAGAATGCTCAAGAAAATTGGAAAATTAAAATGTTTCTGTAATGTGTCAATCATTTATTGATTTTCATCAGAATGTTTCTGTAGTGTATCAATTATAAATTCTAATAATTCATAATTGCAATAGTACTTACATTTTTCCCTTTCAATTATGAAAATTATTATAAAGCTTTTATCAAAGTGTACTTGAACCTTCACCAAGATAAATCATTGTATAAGCCAAATTACGTATTATCAATTCTTTATTTATTTTTATATAAAACTTATTTATATAAAATTGTTGTATTAAATCAACTGTGAATAGCCAAGTGTGAATAGCTCCTCGAGTGCAATTATCATATATGTATTAACATATAAAGCGTTAATGACACATATGTTAATAACAAACATGTACTTATGTGTACAACACATATGTATGTGTATGACACATATGTAGGTGTTAATAACACATATGTATGTATATGGTACATATGTAGATGTTAATAACACATATGTAGGTGTTAATAACACATATGCAGATGTTAATAGCATATATGTTAGGTACTCACGAGATTGAAACAAGAGCAAATAAAGTAAAAAAGAGCGAAGATAACGTGAAATAAAGGTTTGAGAGGTTGATAGAAGAAAGAACTAGGTTCAGGGAGGTTTTCCTACGGCACTGCGAGTTCCTTATCGTTCAGGGGATCCCCCAGTAGGGGATGAAACGAAAGTCCGTTCGTTCGCGAGCACATAATAGCCAAGATGGCGGCACGCACTGTTATCACTCGTTCAGAGGGAGTATGGCAACCCAATTGGATTGGGTGGCAGCCAATACGGCGGCTCTCGTCAGCGATATCATCGCCCTCCGGCCTTTCCATTTTCTGAAAGAGCAACCCCTGGAAGAAGCTCTCGCAATCGATCTACCACGTCGATGCACGAATCTGTCCGATACGCGAATGTTCTTTCGATTCGCTACCCTATTCTTCGACATTTTCAATTAATAATCTTTGTTTTGCAACAGTCGCTTTATAGATGATGCGACATAACTGCTTCAAAATAATGAACTCGGTTTCGGAGAAATATTATAGTTGAGTCATGGACTTGGAATTTTAGAACTTGGGAGATGAAACTTGGAACATGGAATTTTGGAACTTGAAATTTTTGAGTTTGGGTGTTGGAATTTTGAAACTTGGGAGTAGGAATTCCCGAACTTGGAATTTTGGAGTTTGAAATTTTGAAACTTGGGAATTCAATTTCGGAACTTAAGAGTTTCGAACCTTTTAATGTTTAAGATTCTGATACCTCAGGAACTATCTCAAACTACAAAGACCCGAGCTTCAAAGTCCCGAAACCTCGAAATTCCAAAGCTTGAAAGATTTCAAGTTTCGAAATCCCGAAGTTCAAAGATTGTTTCAAACCTCAAAAATCTCAACATTCTAAGATTTCAGGCACTGAAATCCCAAAATTCTAAAGCCCCAAAATCTGAAAATTTCCAAATTCTAAAGCCCCAAAATCTGAAAATCCCAAAATTCTAAAGTCCAGAACCTCAAAGTCCCAAAATCCTAAAGTCTGAAAATTTTCAAAACCCTGAACACGCTGTATTCCACCTCGCACTGAAAATCTCAAGCCCCGATTTGTTAGATCACAGTTTTGGCGCGGCGGCCATAATATAATTCCGTAAGAAGATTCATAGGGAATCAAAAGAAGTCGTACGTATTTCCAGCAACGTGAAAAACTGGCTGGTTGTTATTTATGGCAAGGCACGATAATAGTAGGGATGATGGGATCCCCGTTCCTGGATCGAGAACACCGAAGTAACCATGGCGACTGTACTGTGGCCATATTGGTCCTCTGCCAACTATCGATAATAGGAAAGATAAGACTCAACCCCTAGGATATTTTATCGTTCCCAAAATGGCGACCATGAGTCTCTCCGATGTATCGGGGAGCCCCAGTTTGCCTGAACATTCGAATTTTTGCACCCTCGCGACGATATCGGTCAACGATCGAATTCCGAATCTTTTCCATTGATGTAGGCAGCTGTGATATGTCTTTCTGTCGCAACACCATGCCGAAGAAGTTTAACGAAACGGTTTATTGAACACTCAGTTCATGGAGGTACAATAAATTGAAGACAACAGAATGGCTAATATCGCGACAATCTCAGTTTCGATCGAACAAAAATTTTGTATGTGTAGTTAGAAGTTCGAGAATTTTGCAAATTTGACATTTGGAATGTCTCAGAAATTGGGGATTTATTGGGATTTGGAATATTTGGGAATCGAGTATATTGAAATTTGAATATTTGGAGGGTTGAGAATTCGGGATTTTGAGAATTGGGGGGTTTGAAATTTTGGGTTTTGAGAATTTGGAGGTTTGCGAGTTTGGGGATATGAAAATTTGGGGTGTTGAAAATTTGGAGTATTGAGAATTTGAAAATTTCACTATTTGTTGCCCAGAGAATTTGGAAACTTTATTATTTTAACATCTGAGTAATTATGACTGAGGACTTTTGGAAGATTTAAATTTTTGAAATCTACAAGTATAAAATCGAGACATAGAAATTCTTCTAATTCCATATTAACCCTAAAATTTCACCCTCTGGGAATATACTCCTTTCCAAAGAATTTCGCAAGCAAAAATTTCGAGTCCTCGTAAACAAATATTAAATATTGTATTGTAACAACGAGAAATGGGTAAAGTAGACGATCTCAGGTAGAATAACAAAAGCTGGTTTCGTCGAAGAACTCCTTCTTTCTTGAAGCAGTTCCGTTGAAAAGTTCGTGTACGACTGGCAAGCGGTCGCCATTACGTGAAATAAATGCGAGTTAATTAAAGGGCGGAAGCAATTACTTGCGAATAAATCGTGGCCGTTAATCCGTTATAGCGTAGACAAGTTAAACTTCTCTCTCGCACTGTCTGGTTCCTCTGTGGTGGCAACCCCTCTCGCAGCTTTAAATGCGAGGATAGGGATTTGCGAGAACGACGTCGACGTCGGGGCGCGTTCGCATAATTGGCTTTGAGCATCGCCACCTGCGCCCCGACGCCGCAGCCTTAGCTGCTTCTATGTTCAAGATACGAATACATACGTGTCGAGATACATTATACGCGTCTATGTGATCGCTGTGCGAGTGTGAAACGTGTCTATCAAACGAAAGGCACGGGCGCAGGATGCAAAGGAACGAAATAAATATTTGGAGCAAGATGACGGACTTTCTTCGACTCGAATGCCTTCAAAAATCTCCGCTTTTATCGATTTAACAACTCCATTCGATTCCTATTCCTTTGCATCTGTCTCGTGTGCAACAACGCTCCCCGTACAATGTTTTACATTATTTGCTGCAGATTTTTAACTTTACAATTTACTATACTTTATGTACATTTTTTATTTTTACTGCTCTTCGTCATAAACGTTTGTCAGCCTTTGAACCTCAGCTTTCTGTTCAAATTCAGACACTGTTTGGTTATTTTTCATGCATTTTGCAGTACTTGCAATAATAAGTTTGTTAATTTTACAATGCATTACTCTGATACTTCTACTTTATATACAATTTAAAAGATCTCATGTTATATACAATTTGGAAGATCTCATTTTATATACAATTTGAGAGATGTTCTGTTATATACAAATTGAAAGATCTCACGTTATCACTGATGATAATTTCATGAATGTTGAAACAGTTGTATGTTCGATGAGATATAAAATTTCACAGTGAATCATACATTTGCAACGAGGAAGATGGAAAATACAATTGATAGCGTGTGACACGTTTGATAGAGAAAATGTGTTTCTATTGGCCTAGTCAGCCGTTTGAAAGAGCTGTTTCGGTTAACTCGAATTCAGGGTGCGTGTCTAACACGTTGGTACCCCGTAGACAATGGGAAGCTAGGGTCCTGCCAACATTGAGACGTTCGTACCGTAATTTACGAGCCCCTGTTTGCCGACAAAGATTGCGGGTGGCTCTTGCAAAGCCGAGGAGGCTGCTGGAAATTGTACCGTGCTGGGAAATCGACTTTCGTCACGGTCACCGTTTCAACACCATCGTACTGTGCATTATTGCCGATCATACTTCCATGAGCAGTAGAAAGTTTCGACTCGCAGAAATATCGATGTCACAGCTGCGTTATCGTTACATTAATTAGTATACTCAAATACGGCTCTATTTGCATTTATATCTATCTCTAGTTGCATTTACATCTATCTCTGTTTGTATTTATAACATAAGATCTTTCAAATTGTATATAACATAACATCTCTCAAATCTTATATAACATGAGATCTTTTAAAGTGTAATCTCTGCACTTATATCCGTGCTATGGATAACATAAAGAACATGTATAATTAAACGGAGAAACATTGTCTACGAAATCTGCGACGGTAGACACTTGTTATATTGCCGACGGATAAAAGATTCGCATTTACATCTAACTCTGTTTGTATTTATATGTATGTCTGTTTGCACTTATATGTATGTTATCGATAATAGAAAGAATGTATACAATTAAACGAAGAAACGTTGTCTAAAAAAATCAGCTACGGTAGGTCCTTGCTATATTGCCATCTGGTTGTATCGACGGATCTCATGTTGTACTGTTCTGTTTGAAGTCCGATGAAGATATTCATGCTCCGCTTAATTACTCTTTACCTGAAAACTAAGAATCGGTAGAATGTTGGTATCCAATAAGGCGGATTAGAAAGAGAAATGTTCGATTCAACATTAACGAAGATGTTCCGAGGTGAAAGTTATGATAAATACTAATCGTCGATGAGACGAGCATGATTTATACCGGACTTCTTACCTGAAGGAAGAATAACGTCAGGTAATAGAACGTTCAGTAGCCGATTGGAAAGTCGATTTTTGGGAAAAGGAAGTACGACCTTGACGACAAAGATGCAGGTACAAGAAGATGATGCACACTGAGGCCCCTGTTCAAAGTAGAAACGACGTTTCTCATTCACCGTCATAAAACCGCATCGCAACGCATTTGACGGTAGTACCCTGGACCTCTTTTTTATTTCGCTCGTCCTGCAGAAGCGTCGCGAATTTGGCCATAAAATACGGAGTTGCTTCTTCGATCGCGATCGGTATCCAGGAAAAAACTTTGAACATAATGTTCTTACAACATTATTAACGTGAACGGAGTCAGACGATAAATAATGGGCTCGTTCTTAGATGGTAATGGAAATGAATAGGCGACAATTTGAAATTCTATCGGATGAAATCGGTTCTCTGAGCTCGTGCAGCCTGTGCAGTCCAGGTGGCTTGAAAGGGCAATTAAACGTATAAACGGTGGAAATTAGCCGCAAGAATTGGTTTTGAGTCTTGGCAGAGGTATGCCCTGAATAGATCCGCGGGCATCAGGGCCATTTAACACGATGACACCCCATTTACCACCCCCGCAAAGAGACCACTGGATAGCAGTAAACCCCTAAAGCCCATATGTCAGCACGTGCCGCTGACCATAGGTGCTCTGTATCGTTGAATGCCTGTCCTGTTAAACGGGTCGATGGTCAGATTTTCCCTTATTTCTCGCAAATACATATCATGGTATTAACACGTTCTGATTTTCAATTACATTGTTACTGTACATTATTATCATACGACAAATCAATATCTGTATCTTCGTGAACGCATTCGCTCCTCTTTGAACCAATCCGTTCAAAATATTAAAATTATTTACTTAAAATCATTTAACAGCTTCGAATAATAAAATTATTTACTTAAAATTATTTGACAGTTTCAAATATTAACTTACTTTTACTCAAATATTAACTTCAAATATTACTTACCATACAAAAAAAATGTTATCGTTAATAATAAATAATTATTCGATACAATGTGTGGCACTAAAACACGTGGTAACTTAACACATTACAATGCATAACTTTATAATGATAATTTAAAGTACTGTTTTCGCAAAATTATGGCGGACTTGCCAAACATCGTATCAAATGTTGCAGATCGTTTCTAACTCTAAGAGTTATTAAAGACCAATCATACCAAATATACTGAGAAATATAATAAAACCACCAACTCGTTTTAACGCAAGGTCGTGTTTCATGCATATGAACTTTTTCAACGTTTTACGGCATGTACGCTTATGTATTTCGTATGTATTTTCGCGCGCGAACAAGATAAAAGCTGGATTGCTCGAAATCAGTGAATTGACGAATTCTTTCTTATTCCGTCCTAATTCGAGGAAACGACCATCGTAAAACGAATCAGAGGGGTATCATACCTCGGAATTCCTTCTCCCGATTACCCTCTGGACGCTCGTTTTTGCTCCACCCTCTTCTTGGATACGGGAATGAAAGAAGAAAAATCTCCGGAAATCGTATCCTATGGAAAACTGCCCTCCTCCTGGGCAGATACACGATTACTTTTTAGTCTTTCGCTTTTTATTGAGTTATCGAAACTGTACTCGCGGGACAGATTTTATTACGAGAGCTTTTGAAAATTTTTCTGGAACGTTCGCGAAGTCCCGCATTATGATATTGAAAGATATTTAACTCCATTGATAACTCGAAAGATAACGATCAATTGTATCTATATATCTTTGTTTCGCGATAAGAATAGAAACTAATTAAATATTAATAATGTAAATACCTTAATTTACGAGAACACGCTGATTTATAATCACCACGCATCGTCAACTGTTTTCCCTCCTTTAATATCTGCTTGCCATCTGTGGTTCAATTTTAGCAATAGGCGGCGTTTTGAAAATCTACATTTTAACAAATATATTTTTATTGATGTAGCATAAGCTTTAGTTTCTCAAAGAAAAAATGTGTACTGTATTTTCAATTATATATTTTAATATATTATGAAAATAATACCTTATTTTTCTAATTTACTATGTTTCGCGCCATTATTGCTCGACTAACAATTAAAAATGGCGTAATACACCTAACATACTATTGTAAACTAATATTATTCAAATACCAATTTTTTCTATTTTATAAAATGAGTTGCATTAACTATATACATAAACAATAGCTGATTTCTTTAAATTTCTTAAGTTGAAATATATTTTTGCATTTGAGATATACTTACAATATCTTTTCCAAAATTTAATTGTTTGATATGT
Source organism: Coelioxys conoideus (assembly GCA_947623535.1). Classification (NCBI taxonomy): domain Eukaryota; kingdom Metazoa; phylum Arthropoda; class Insecta; order Hymenoptera; family Megachilidae; genus Coelioxys; species Coelioxys conoideus. The sequence continues at coordinate 4,660,453 of OX392450.1, forward strand.
CAGCACGCAACTTTCAATCATCTAAATGCAAGAGCCATCTATCGATTCATTTGAAAGTTACATCAAACTGCGATAAATCGATCATATCATACATATAAAAGTTTTAAACGGTAATATAATCTGGCACATATTTTGTATACTACTGTTATTTATGAAAGCAAATAATCTTACACCAGACTTTAATTATAATAAAATATTAATTGTAATCTAGCTTATATTACCTCTTATCAATACATTTTTTTTTAGGATTTGTGGGCTTCATAATATAACTACACATTTAATGATTCTTTTCCTTAATACATGACTAACGTTTATATTATGGTTGTTAAGTACATTTATTCGCGTTGTTCAATTGAAAGTAATTAAAAGTTCAAACATAGAATATATTTACCTTTTGTTTTCACATGAAGACGAAAATTCGAATGATATCCACAGTATCTAACATATTCTTATTACGTTTCGAGGTGCATTCGAGTTTTCATTCGATTATCGACTATTCGCGCCCTCTCCAGTCAGGAAACTGTACTTCCGGTTCTGCCTCTTTTAGTGGTAAACGAATTGGCAAGATGGTGAGTTTCATTTGCTACGTTTTAAAATCTATATTTTTAACATAAATCCTATATAAGATACACCAAATTTTTAATGAAAGTTATATAATAATTACTGAAATATCTAGTTATCAAAATATTTTTAGGCTTTTTTAAAGAAATGGTACTATTTATCACGTGTTGTATTTTGTACAATGCAATTTTTCATATTCAAAAATTATAATATATTTGTTTTATTACTACACATTTTATGATTTAAAAATTGTTTTTCAAAGGATCCATGTTTAAGCAATTCAATAATATCTATCCATTCTATTGGAAAATTAATTTGCATGTTAACCTCAATGTCTATGTGCCTTTGCTAAGTAATGACGTTTAACATTTCTGTTCTAGTCGCTCGTAATTCCAGAGAAGTTCCAGCACATTCTTCGTGTCATGGGCACGAATATTGATGGTAACAGAAAAGTAATGTTTGCTATGACAGCAATTAAGGGTGTTGGTCGCCGTTATGCCAACATTGTTTTGAAAAAAGCTGACATTGATTTAGACAAACGGGCTGGAGAATGTTCAGAAGAAGAAGTAAGGACTAGCAATTTTATTAATTACATTTCTTTCGATTTTCTAATATTCTACAATGATGTAAATTTCATTTGTTCCAAGGTTGAAAAAATAGTTACTATAATGTCCAATCCTAGGCAATATAAAATTCCTGATTGGTTCTTGAATAGACAAAAGGATATTGTTGATGGTAAATATTCACAGGTATGTATGATCACCAGATTTTCATATAAATAAATTAAATGCTAATATAAATGTCTATATATAGCATGACTTCACGACTGATCTTATAAAATTAAAGTATAAGATTAGTTGGTAGTTCGTGCAAAAGAAACTGCACAGTAGTTTGCTAGTTAGCATGAACAAGTTAAATAGCATACTAAAACTTAAAATGTTGATGTGCAACATGTTTGCAATAATTATTTATATCATTTTATATCCAAGTTTGAGATTATTGATCAAGAATTATATGTTCCTTTTGTAGCTCACTAGCTCCTACTTGGATTCTAAGCTTCGTGAAGATCTGGAACGTATGAAGAAAATCCGTGCCCATAGGGGTTTGCGTCATTACTGGGGTCTTCGTGTACGCGGTCAACATACAAAGACCACCGGCCGTCGTGGTCGCACAGTGGGTGTATCGAAAAAGAAGTAATTTTATATTTTTTTGATTATCAATAAAATTATAAAACAACATCTCTTAATGATTTTGTGTTTACATGAAGCAGTATTTATTTCAAACAACAAATAATTTTATTTGTATAATAGACAATATTAGTATATAACATTACTTTAATATTTAAAGAACACGATTGTTCGGTTGCAACAGTATAGTTACAGAAACATTTTCTAGCCGAATTTGATCATTTGTATCTTCAAGAATTGACTGCTTGTTTATTGATATGCAATTTATGAGCTTATAGTTGGTTTTATACAAGGCCAGAGAAATTACTTGATATATCTACATGAATAAGACAGTTTCAATTAAATTCAAAGATAAAGCAAACTTCAAAATACAGTGGAATGTGCATGTAGACTAGTAATAATGAAATTCTCATCCACAAATAATAAGTGTTTCTAAGTATGCTTTGGGTACTTTTCCTTGTTGATTTCCTCTTGTACCCATAACGTAGTCTTCATCATCAGGTATTTGCATTACAGTGATTACCTAAAAGATAGTTGAATTTGATGAAATTTAAACCGAGATTAATAAAAATTTCAAAATGCAATTCGTTGTGACTTAAACAGTGAATTTAAAATCAACAAGCCAAAGAAGCTGAAAGTATTGATAAGGTTGGAAACAAATAAAAAATACACTTAACGAAATGAAATGACGATTTATTTAATACATGCAAGATTTGAATAAATATACATATATATATATATATATATATATATTTGTTTATATGCATACTGGATGTATAGGCATAACAATTTCTGATATTTAAACAAAAATACAAACAAACTAGAACAAATGCAAATATCAAACATTAAGAATAAATTTAACAAAGATAAGAAAACTAATATACATACATATATAAAACTTAAAAAAACTAAGATACAGGTATCATGCACAATTCTTAAAAATGTATTGCCAAACCTATAAAAATGCAGATTTTAACATACAGGGCACTTAAACTATTTTACTGGAGTATCTTACATAATTCTAACATACATTTACTTTACAATATCCTGCAATTCGAGTGATACGAAGGTATAAGAATTTATTTACATTACTTTTATTGTTAACATTCTACTTCTATTGTATCATTCTATTTTATATATTATGAAAAATTCTGTAGACTACAGATATGTTTCAAAATTCACTTTTAAGTTATGCAAGAATAGTAAACTCTTACTTAAGATTGTATTAATAGTAATAGTGGATTACAAAATGTATTACATTCCACTGAATCTGATAGCTGTCAAATATACAAACTACATATTTAGATGTGCTCTCGTAAAAGTTTCTAAAAAGATTCATCAACTGACAGCATTCACTAGTCGTAAAAATTCCTTGCAGAACTAATTAAACAATTTGAAGGTGAATCTGTGAGATAAAAGTATTAAATCTTTTCTAATCAAGAAAGCTATAAATCAACATTACTTTTAATGATACATGTCATTTGTATGGCCATAATATTAACATGCTTCCTCGTATCTAAATCACAAACTTCGTTACCTCATCTTGCATGACACTTAATTCGCTAGAATCCCTCGCATCATAATCGTACAATACCCTTGCACGTTCTTGACCATTTGATGCCGTTGATACGTTGGATGTTGGTGGAGTTGTCGGATGATAAGGACCCCCAGATAGGCTGGGTAGGATAAATTACAATCTGGTTGAGTATGATAAACATGCTATTGAAAGTGAGTCAATTTTGGCTTATACAAAAATTACGTGAAAATATTTTTCTGCTGTTTCATTGTTCTTGTCAAATACCAAAAAGTTGGTAATATGAAATATTATAACTGCATACATCGAGATATTTTAAGAATTTTTATTTAAAAAATTTTTGAAGAGTACATGTGACTTTTTATTGATTGTATTACCAATATAATGTATATTTTGTATAGTAAACATGCTGAACGAAAACAAATATTAATTGTAAGTAATTGGAAATTATAGTAACACACACATAGAGGCATAAGCGATTAGACAAGTAGGAAAAGAATTGGTTACTTATAAAACAAATTAAGGAAAGGTAAGAGTAACATATAATAGTTATGGGAAATAACACTTCTTAAAAAGTTATTTACTCCTCCTTGAAAATTGATCAAGTGTAATGAAAGTATAATTATAATTAAAAAAAAATGGAACTGCAGTTGTTTTAACAAATATAATAATCGTAATTAAGCATTTCAAAATTTAATTTATTATTTGATTTCTGACAATACAAGTTCAACAATGACAACATAAACTAAAAATATTCAACATACCTCTAAAATCGTTGTATTAGTTAACAAAAAGTATTTACTAAGAAGAGATTCTGTGCCCTAAATTGCCTTAGTTTTTACTTGTACCTTAAATACGAGAATTAGTTATTGCCTATATTGAATATAAGTATTGATTTTTACGGCTAAACTTTTGAAGTATCGGTCTCAGTATTAGTATCAAAGGTGGCAGTAACATAGGTAGCACCAGCAAGTGGTGCAAATGTAGGGGAATTTTGGGATTGGGAGAGTGAAGGTGTTAACTCGATCACATCTTCGCTGTTGACTCTCAGCAAAGGACTCGGTTGACGCGCCCTGCAATCCCAATCATGCAAGCAAAGATAGAGAATAGAAAGAGTACATGAAAGGAAGAAATTAATATACTAAGCATAGATTGATACTAAGAACCAAAGTAAAAAAAGATACCATTCCTACAATGAAGCATATATATTTACAACAAAACACAGTGATTGTTGAAAAGAAAAATAATCACTAAGTCACATCTATAGAAATAAGCAAAATTTCAGGTAATAATATTCATAAATATCTACAGAACATGATGATCTCTGCGAATGAGTAATGGTTCTATAAGCTTTTCCTAAATACTTTTATATGTCATACATGACAATATTCAATAACTGTTAAACATTACTCACTCGGATCACCAGAGAGTGGGATAGCTGTATAAGGATGGTGCAGGATAATTAATAAGTAGTTTGAAAGGAAGGAACTTGCAAAATAAATTTTTCGTCTTACCCGGCGAGTTCACGTTGTAAATCTTGCATTGTTGCGTGGCACTGAGCATAGTGACGGGCTTGTGCCTCAACGAATTCATGCAAACAACGCAAATGTCCAGCCTGAGAACTTGAAACTCCTTCTAGCAACAATTTCACAATTTCTGCTTGACGATCGAACTCCGACTGTGCTACTCTCAGCTCCCTCTCTGCCTGAGTAGAGCAATAAACAGTTTTATTCTATGTCTCTAATTAAAATGTATTATTTAAATTTCTTTCTATAATTTATTAAACATAGTAAGTGTTTAAAAGAAACATCTATAGCTTCTTCACACATATAACAAAAGCAGAAAGAGTATATGTTTCATATGAAATGAAGAATAAAGTGCTGCAACAGGACAAATCTAAACAACTTAAAGTTATAACAACTCATATGATCTGCTACAATATCTTTAAGAAAACTAGTTAACTTTTGATACATCAAAGGCATCAATTCCATTAATACCTGATCTAGTAATACTTCAGGAGATACACCAGACTCCTGCGAAATGCAGCAATGTACAGGACAAAACACACAATAAACAAACAGAGTAAAGGATTAAATGAAATGTAAAATAATAGAACTTACACTCTGCTGACCAAGCATACTTCTTGCCTTCCGTGCTCTATTCTTACAGGCATCTAAATCCAATCTAAAATAACAAAGTGTTAAATTAACGTTCAATATTTAGATACAACTATATGTATAAAGTACATACCGTTTATTTTCTAATATAGACATCTCTTTGGTAACAGTTTTCATTTCACCTTCTAAAAACTTCCTTAAGGGTTGTATATAACAATTAGCTGCAGCTTCAATAAAACTCCTTTCAATCTGTCCTAATTTTTGTTGACACTGGCCAACTTTTATCAATGCACTACCTAAAGTATAAAATATAAATTATGAGAATCAATGTACTATATTATCCAAAATTAACATTTATACAAACCATAAGCAATTCCTGGACCAAAGTCATTTCCAGCTTCTATCATATCCATACCCACATATTCTAAATTGCTTAGTCTGTTAGGTTTCTTCTTATCTATCTTTTCAAAAAAGAAGTCCTCAATTCTATTGCCTACAATAAGATATTTCATGTAAATTTAAAATTGATCATATCAGATTAAAACATATACAATTTTATATAACCTGGGTTTGGAGTAAGCACTGACTCCATATTCCTAAGAATTTTTTCAGTCCATGTTTTTGTTGCATTTGCTCTTTCTGAAAGATACTCCAAATGTGCATCTAATTCAGTTTTCTCTGATGTTCCCAATGTCTCTTCTGTCAACTGAAATAGCAAAATGTTGAAGTAAAATATGTTATATTAACATAGTTGTTTAGCCAATACAAAACATAATACAATAAGGTATATTATTTATTTTGAATTTCATGTTTTTAAATATGTATTCAATATAGAGAGGACCATTATAAGACATCATAATATTGAAGAAGACAACAGCCTTAGTCATTGCAACTTATTTGGTATGTTCTGAGTCATTGAATGATTAATTATTTAGCTCACAGATACTCTCTATCTGTATTCTTTTATTGTTTAAAAATAACAAACCAGAAAGATGGCTAATTCCATTCAGATAATACCATAGACAAGAAAGTTAATAAATAGCACAGTATAGAACGTGAATAATTATTGAAATTTACTATATTTTACTAACCTCGATCACCAATTAAACTCAGAATATAAGGGAGAGTTACGAATAAAATTGTGACAATCGTGTACATTAAATAAAATCGATTAGAAGACATGTCATTATATAAACGCTGGAAGAAAAATCAAATGTCAAGTTGGGATTATTTCATTTAACATTTGTCTTCGTTGTAAAAGATATAAAATGTCAGAAATGACAGTGTTCAGAGTCACAAGTAACTTAATAGAAATGTTTTCATGACAACGAAAATGTGTTCAATCATCATGGCAATCATTTTTTACCTGTACAACCCTGCTAAGCGCTGCACCAGCATCTTTCACTAATTTTTTAACGTTGAAATCCATTTTACGTCTGTTTCGTTACGAATCCTCTATGATCACCCCTGTTACTCTTTATTTTCTATCGATCATTAATTCTGAGTGCTTCCGTGAAGAGGCGCTTCGCGACATTTTGCGCATATAAGGTTTGAAAATTGATTTCATATAAAATGCAGCGATCGAAGCAAAATATAACAGATTTTACAGTATATGAAATCAAATTATGAACAATTCATACTAGATAATAAAATAAGATTTTATAAATGGTATGTATATCATATAAAAGGAAAATGAGAATTGATTTACAACTTGAATAAAATGCACAAGATTTAAATGTGATCAATTTTAGAAATATTAATCCCCTTAAGTCTTTTTAACACCTTCGACGTAATGATTGGAGTAAATAAAAGGAAAAAGAGACGTGAAATCTCTACTTTCTGATTCTATAAAAATGCAAATATTTGTATATTTTATGTAACGTGGAAAGATATGGATATGCGCTCATTGCAACTTTATGGTCAGGAAGGAACAGTTGTATGAAATTTGAAATCGTTGTTTATTAATGTTTCATTATATTTGAAGATTCACTCATGCATAGTTTAATTGGTAAAAATTTAAAACGGTGAGTCGAATGTAGTAGATTATAACAATATACATGTCATGTCATATTTCATTAGATTTAATTTTAATAAAGGTACGTTAACCTATTTGTACGTAGATTTAACGTAAAGGATGTAGTACATGTGACAATGACCGTTACAACGAATGAAATATAAAAAATTTAAATATAACTCGATAAAACATTGTTCCATAATAATACTACTGTTTAATGACACGTATAATTTCACTTGTGCACGTGTCGTAATTTTTTTTTATATGCCTTTTGAAGATAGTGATTTGATGTTTTGTCAATGAAATTATACGATTTAACATGTAGTTCTTACTTTTGCATACATTTTGATAAATCATGAAATCCCTTTAAATTGAATTTTAGGTTTCATACAAAGAAGCTGTTAATAAATGATCAAGGAGAGTCAAGACTGCCTTATTTGCCTGCAATAACAAATCTTACACAAATTAGTATGTTAGCGGAAGAAAAAGATTTAGAAATGGAAACAGTACAGCCTCAATTTCATATATTATCTTGGTTGTACAAAAGTGCACCTTGTTTTCCTGTCAGTGGTTCAAAGGTAACAATTTAAAATTTAATTTAAGGAAGCTCAATGTATTTCTTTCATTGATTGTACTGTTTTCAGATTAAAATAATTCATGAACCAAGTGTATTCTATTCTACTCTTGTAGAAAAATGTAAAAATGCAACAAAGAGAATAACATTTGCATCATTGTATTTAGGCACAGGAAAATTAGAATCTAACTTGGTAAGAATCATCAGTAATTATCAAAGTAACTAAGAACTTGATAATATCGATAGTGTAATTAATAATATGTTTGCTTTAGGTGAAAGCTATTGATCAGGCTTTAAACATAAATAATGGTAACATTGAAGTTAAAATTTTATTAGATTTTATGAGAGGATCTAGAGGTACATTAAATTCACGTAAAATGTTGGAGCCATTACTTAATGGAAAACATGGTCATTCTTGCCAAATTTTTCTTTATCATACTCCTAAACTTCGTGGATTTCTAAAAATGATTATACCAGATCGTTTCAATGAATTAGTAGGATTACAACACATGAAACTGTATATGATAGATAACGATATAATAATTAGCGGGTAATCTTTAATGCTACACGAAATTATTTCAATGTGTAAGCGTTGTATGCAAAAATTTAAAGTTCGATTTAATATTTTAGTGCTAATCTTAGCAATGATTACTTTACAAACCGGCAAGACCGTTATTTTTTAATTGAAGATTGTAAAGAGCTTTGCGATTTTTATAATGAACTAGTTGAAAGAGTAGGGAACTTCAGTTTTGTACTTCAACCAGATGGAACTACAGTATTAAATTCTGCCATAAATATCCATCCTCTCAAAACTCCTACTAAATTCATTCAACATGCTGCGGATAGCATGAGAACTCTCTTTCAAAGGGAACTAGAAGATCGTTCTGATTTAGAAAAACTAGGTAATGTATAAATGTACATATAGTGAACATCTTAAAAAACATTCCATAATTTGAATTATTTTTATAGAAAGAGATTTCGATACCGACACGTGGATCTTTCCTCTTATACAAATGGGTCAATTAAATATTTATCATGACAGTCAGATAACACTGAAAATGCTGCAAACTACGCCTCCAGGTGCAACATTGAAACTGGCAACTGGTTACTTTAATTTAACTTCCGAATACATTAACGCGTTACTTAAACACTGTCAAGGAACGTGTCACCTCTTGACTGCACATCCAAGTACCAATGGTTTCTTTTGTATGTTATTTCTATAAAAATATATAGTTAAGTAAAATCAATTTGATAATTAATGCAACGCAAAATAAAAATGGTATACAGTGGCAGAGGGTGTGGCCGGTGGTATTCCAGCAGCGTATACGAAAATTGAAAAATCATTTATGGACTACTGTAACAAACTAGAACAGCAAAATAGAGTGACTTTATGGGAATTCGTTAAACCAGGCTGGACGTACCATGCAAAAGGATTATGGTATTCGTTACCAGGACAAGAAAAGCCTTGTCTTACTCTTATTGGATCCCCTAATTTTGGTAATATATGTACATTTAAGGGTAAACACTTGTAAGATAAAATTATACAAGAAAAATTAATTTCAGGTTACAGATCAGTTAGAAGAGATTTAGAAACTCAAATTGCAGTTGTGACAAAGAATAAACAGTTACAAGAGAAATTACAAAAGGAACATGAACGTTTATTTTCATGCGCGAAGCGGGTGACGAACCAGACATTTCTTGAACGTGACAGAATACCGCCTGCGTGGGTATCTGCTGCCGTTGTTCTGTTTAAGTATTACTTTTGAACACCTGTCATTTGTATAAAATATCTTCTACGTGCGATTTTATTTATAATCTATACCTAAATGTAATTAATTTATATTAATTGTTTCTGGAAAACAATTATTGAATGAAATAAAAAAAGAAGGTAACCGATCAAATTAATCGATTTGTACTTTCATTGTTTATCGTTTACAATACGCTTAAAATTAGTAAAAAAATATAAATAAGATATCTTAGTGTCCCTGACCGTTTAATAAATATTTTAAAGTTAATAACACAAAATTATGGGTTTGTTGAATAAAATAATACATTGCATGTGTTTATACTGATAATGATTATTTGTTGATTGACATACTATCCTGTATGGAACGTGATAAAACTTTATGGTACTATGGTTACGACGTTTTATACGCAACGTCGAAAAAATGGAAGAAATTCCAATTAAAGTGCTCAAATGGTATAAGAGAAACTGTTCATAACCACTTAGAATAATCATTTCAGTTCACTAGTAAGAGCCACGATTAACGTGACTATTACGAGATAATTACTTTGACAACACTTTTCACAAATGACTGGATCGGTTTTGCACTAGAGATTTCCAAAAATGGCAGACAGGAAAACTTCTCCCACAAAATTTTATTTGTCGTCAATAACAAATGTTTCTTCTTTGACGAAAAATTCTATTACTTCTTCTTCTACATTCTTCGCATCGGAATCTAGTTCGTCGGTATCGATACCTGAAAAGATGACACGAATGTCGTCAATTATAGACATTGACCTCTCAAAATGTAAAAGAACATTCCTACTTTTTTAACACGTACCATTGCGTAATTCTAAACGACGTTTCTTTTGATTATTCCATTCTTCAACACGTTTTGATCGGTATTCCTCAAATGCTTTCATTGCAGTACAACGTTTCTCAATTAGTTCCTGTAAAATAATTTTTTTTTTAATTAAATAGTTTTACACGGGATATATATTAATTCAATATCACTCAAATACCTTTGACGCGCGTGTTAATCGCATACGATCTTTGCTTTCGAATTGGGCGGAATATTTCTTCAAATTCTTCTTAATTTCTTTGATTTGTTCTGCTGTTAACAATGTTGGTGGTCGTGGTCGCCAAAGCAATTGATTAAATTGATTAAGGTTAACTCTTTTTAAGATGCGACCTTGAAACGTCCATATCCAATATCCATTATCAACACTAGTTTTCCAACTAGAAACGGCAGTTACTACGTACCTGCAATATATGTGGCAATAAAATATTTATATAATTTTCTAAAATTGTTTAAACAAGAACAAACAAATATATATATATATATATATACCGTCCGGTAGGATCCCATTCTACGTCTGAAGTTTGATAATGATCCGTTGAATTCATGATGATAAAATCATTAGTATCAATAAACTCTAAAGCTCCTGCCATAGTTGTTAAACCAGCAAGGACAATAAACTGTCCAGAAGGTGACCAGAATAGGTGATTACAGGCCTTCTTCTCTAGTTTTTCTATCAAATAAAATAAGCATTGAAGTATATAATGCTGATATAGAGTTATTTAGGATGTCATAGAGTCACTTACTTAAAAGTGCAGGTTGATGACCATATCGTACTTCATAAAAACTAACATTAACACTTGGAATGTCTCCATGAATAATAGCAAATTTACTACCAACAGGTTCCCAGGCGAATGCGTGAATCGGCTCCTTAATTTCTACGCTATCAACTGGAATTTGTTTCTCTCGCATGTGGAAGATTTCGAAGTTATAAGACATTCCCTGTTAATAAAAATAAATGTTATTTCCACGAGGTATCTGTAGACCTTTTTGTTGTGCTTAAGGATTAGTCCAACATGTACCGTATATTTTTGTTCCGTCTTTTCCTTACGTTTGGCGAAACGATCAACCTTCACGCAAAGATAATCTCCTGACTTCTGCCAATAAATTTTGCAGTCAGCTACATTGAACAAGTTTTTGTTACGTGTTTCATTTCGGCTGAAATCATGTATTATTATCAATTAAGAACTGATAATTAGTAAATGAAATGTTGATGATAAATAAAACAGATAGACTGATTACTTTGGAATCTCAAGAAGGGTAACTCTGGCTGGGACATCCTTATCTTCTGGTACCCAATATGCAAGAATGTTATCAGTGGGAGACCAACTAAAATCTCTGATCCCCGGAATTTTTATGCTCTTTTTGTCCAATAAACCAAATGACTGCAACATTTATAAAAAGTGTAATTTTTTAAGATTTCACTAATTCTGCAATGTTTTATACTACATTGGAAGGAAAGAACGTACGGGTGTTTCATAAACACTCAGAATATCTTCTCCCATACGAGCAAGATATTTATCATCGTGCGACCAACGGAAAATAGGCCACACCGAAGAACCGTCTGCATAGAATGAACGTTTTTCTTGACCAGTAAGAATATCCCAAATTACCAAACGTTTTTGATCAGAACCAAGATCAGTTCTAGGAGTGTATGTTACTAAATACCGCTCACAAGGTGAAAAGTCAATACACTCAACACCTTTCTGACTGAATCTAGCTTGCTGTACAAACTGTGGGCCACCCCATAATGCAACACCCAATTTATGAAAAGTTGCCAAATATGTACCTAATGGAGACCACTTGACGTATGTCTCTGTCCAACGCTGAAAAAAGGAAGGTATCATTAGTTACAAAGGAATATTACAATATCACACATTAAAATCTAATAACTTACAGCACGTTCTTCGAGCAATGATGGTTCAGGAGCAGAATTTTGCCAAACTTGAACAGTGACAGAAGGGCCATTACCACACAGTACACAATATTGATCATAAGCATCTGGTTCTAAAAGATAATAGTGTAAATCCGCAGCAGCTTTAAATTCTTGTGGTTTTGGAGGCTCCCATTCATCTGGGATTTCTTCAAACTTTTTGAAGTCAGTGAACAAATTTACTTTGAATGTGTGTTGTTTGTCAATTTTGTAATTATTTACAGATTGAGCAGCTGCTAAAGCATTAACTGGGTTGTTGTATTCTAAAAATATGTACCTACAAGAAAATAAATCGGATGTAATTTCAGTACAGCATAAAACAAAATTATACGTACCCCTTGGTATATCCATTTTCATTTTTAGGATAATATTGGTTTACAATTGTACCAAATTTTCCTAAAACTTTGCTAATCACGGATTGAAGTTTCTCTAATCTTTCAGGTTCAACTTGGGGCACTCCGTCAATAACAATTACTGATTCTACGCCATCTGTCTCTGATGGTTTCTGTTTGAGGATGTCACCAAGAAGTTCTACAGATAAAAATCATGCAATTATCCGTAACATATTTCAATACGAAAAAGATATTTTAAGGTTAAGTTCGCATGCCACATTTGCGACTATACCCAGCCATGCTTTCAATCGCCGTTCCTCGGCTTCTGTCGAGTTGTCATTTACGAAAAATCGAGTTTACCTTCATCGGTGATATCATCCACAAATCCCTCAGGATCACTAAAATTCGGTTCTTCATCGTCGGTTAGTACATCGTCGTTATTTTTAACATTATCGTCGTTTTGAGGGGTTTTATCCGCTAACGTTTTCTTCGCCATCTTGGAAACCTCTAAATGCACGAGGTATGGAATGAAAATGGCTGAGAGTTGCCTTTCTGCATTTGATGCAATCTTTAAAAGACGGAAGTGATCAAATTTATATGAAATACTTGCACTTTTTATAATATGTAAAATTAACAATTACATTATATACCGATTATAAATTTATATAACCACTTTTTCTTAAAAATTTGTATATAAACTTCTATGTACTTTAATTAGAAAATGTCTAATATACAGTAATGACCGCGTGCTGCTCGGTATATGAATAATCAAATATATATTATAAGAGAACAATGTTATTTTCATGTACAATTATATTTTGAAACTTAGAAAAGCAGTAATAAACTCATTCAAAAGTATTAATTAACCTTAGGAAACAAATCACGATCAAGATTTCTTCGTTGTAAGTTTAAACAGCATGTAAGGTGTCTATCCTGATTCGTGTATACTCCTGTACAATTGAAATAAATTAAGATACGAAAATCATTATACTCGTTTTTTAATTGTATCATATAGAATGCCCTCTAAAAATAAATTATTCTGTGTATGATTTTCCTTTTTACCTTAAAATATTTTATTTAAACAAGATCTAATATTTTATTGTAATCAAATAATAAAATACGCATACAATTTGTATAGCACATTCTTAGACAAATTATAGATAATAGGGCAAAGATTCATAACAGTGAAGCAATCGCAGAATTCAAATTTCATCGCTAAGACTTCCTACCGGCATACCTCCTTGTATATTCTGTACTCCTGATACCTCTACTCCAAATCTAGCGATTTGTATTCGTCAGCTACCAAAGTGAATTGTGGCGACATTTACCGGCAATTTTCCGAACTATAACCTGGACTTCAGAGTATACAATTAAATAATTAATGTACAATAAAAAGTTTACCAAATTTTCACAAAGATCAACCTCCAATATTAATAAATAATTGCTTTTCACGTCGCGCCACTACAGAGTTAAAATTAGTTACTAATAATTTCACATAAATTAAATCCGAATCACACGTTGTGTGTGTCGCCATTTTGGAGTAGGCGTGTCTATCCCCAACGAGTTCACTTCTGCATATAGTCACGATTTTAAAATGGGCGTTCCTATAACTTCTCCTTTCCCGCCAATTTTGTTCCAATCGAATACCTTCTACTACTTTCTGCGATCCTGCTACCAGGAGTTTGTTTGGGACCAATTCGTGGCGGCTTACTATCTCTATCCTTGTTCCCCTCGTGTCAGTGCTTATGCTTCTCAACTATTCTGCATTCCTAATAACAGTAGCGCCTAATACACCAGGCTAACACGTGTCACTTGCTGTGATCTAACCTAAAAATTTGTAATCGAAGTAATTTCATTTATATTAATGATGTATAATATATTAATAGTTGCACATTTATTTTATCATAAATATTTAAAAAATAAACAATGAAAAATGCTCAAAGATAGTGAAGATGTTAGGAACTGTGAATAATTAAACACTATGTAACATGAACTTCGTGCATATTTTATTACTTTTATATATGTATGAATATATATTTATAATCTTGTTAGTGAATAAATACATTCATTTTCGTGTCTACGTTCATCAGTTATTTTCTTCTCTTATCTAATTACATTAACACTAAAAATATTGTGTGCACTCGAAAACGTAAAATTCTTCTGTTTGATTATCATAAGTGTAAAAATTGATGAATTAAATACGCAGGGTAAATTTCAAAAAGGAATGACATTTATTGAATAGGTCGCTAAATAAAATGACAAAACACCGTTTTTGAACAGTCAATGCATACTTTTATTAAAGTATTATATAAAAAAGCTGCTTAATCTTCTTCTTCTTCTGGAGCAGCTCCACCACTTCCCTTGCGCAAGTTCTTCCTCTTTACGCGGCCAGGTCTGCCACCACCGAACGGTGATTTCAGCGAGAAGTCAATGTGCTTCTGCGAGTCCAATCGCACGATGAAAGATGGAATGTTCACAACTTGCTTGCGAACTCTGAAACAATTTTACATTTTTCATGTTTTATGTGTACATTTCTGAATATTATTTAATCTGCACTACAGTGCATTGCAGTATGAAGCTACTTAATACACAAAACATGTACCAATTGGTTCTTATACATTCAGTATCCACTATCTGCTAACACAAGAACAGACGTTAAGTGCTATGATTATAACACTTAAGTGGCCTGCCTGAAATAAAACAGCTTTCAAATTAAGTTCTACATTATTGTAGATTCTTAAGCACCATATAGTTCTCCATCCAATATTTTAAGTCACATTGCTTTTTTCATTTTGAGTAGACAATCTGAAAAATTGTTTGGATACCTTCAGTAACTAAACACTGTTAATACATTTACAACATTAAAGTATAAATTTGTTTCCTGTTTTGAAACCAAGTAAGTATTATTCCTTACTTGGTGATTAACCAGGACTTTAATATAGCCTTAAAGATTGGAAACGATCTGTGAATAGTCAGTCATTTCTTGCCCAGTTTTTAAGGCATATAGTATACTATATTTGATTAAAATGTACCGTATATGCCGTTGACGAATGAGTACTCGAGCATGATGAATAGATTTGGCAAGTCCCAGTTTGAATACTTGAGTTTGAAGTCGCCTTTCCAAGAAATCTTCAATTTTCAAACCAAGGACATAATCAAGTTTCATACGGCTCTCATCTAATACACCGATTCTTACCAAACGACGCAAAAGTGCATTTCCTGCAAAATAAATTTTTTTGAGTTAAATGAAGAAGATAAAAATATTTGGACAAAAATTTAGTTTATACTTGGCTTCATCAGAATCAATCAATAAATGTGTCGTCAAAATATTCAGACAAGAGGTGTCAGAAAATAATATATGTATCATCATGTGTTAATGAGCAGAAGTACACAATTTAATAGTAAGATCTTCAATTTTACCTTCAAACAGACGTTTAGGATCTTTTTCTTCCAAAGTAAGAAGTTCACGAGCGGCTTTTCGGATATTTGCCAAAGTGTATTTTACTCTCCATACTTCACGCTTGTTACGAAGACCATATTCACCGATAATTCGCAACTCTTGATCTAAACGAGCCTTTTCATAAGGTCGTCTAGGAGTGACGTATGTTTTTGAGAAAACTGACGGTATTCTCCCGTTCACCATTTTGTACGGTCGTACCTAGTTTAGGTAAAGTTACTTTTTTAAGTAAGGTGTATGCATATTTCTAAATGTGTATGACTAATACTGTTTAAATTAATTTTTGAAATTTATTATACTTATGGTCAACAATCTCTCGTAACAAGAATAATTTTGAAAATTATGAGTTTGCATGCAATTTCGAACACGTGGTGAGTGAAACGTATCACATATTTAAAGGAATATGAATAATTACGAGAAATTGCAATAATTTATTACTATAATTAAAAGCACAACAACTGTTTTAATATTGTACCACATTATAAGAACAATAAATTAAATATGAAATGATTTTTGAATAGATAAATCTTACCTGCTACTCCAACGGTACCGACCACTCCGAGCTACAATAGAGAAATGGCCGAGTTTGCTTCACGAACCTAACATGTCGGGAGCGAATAGAGCGCTAAAACAGGAAATCCGGTTTTGACTGCAGTAACTCATTTTTTGAACCGGGAAAATACAATTCTGTAATTTAGATTTCCTAAATTTACATGAACCAAGAAACTTATAAAACCGGTATTTCTTCGCGACCCGCTCATTTATTTTTTGTTCAATGTTTCGATATTTTAAAATACTCCAGTTTCAATATTCTAAAATTACAATGTCCAAAAGATCCGAAATTCTAAAGTTCAAAAATTTCAAAATTCTGCAGTTCCAAAAAATCTTATCACGTAATATCTCGTTTTAAGAAGTCATTATTTTTGGATAAACGTTCTATATAAAAATGTCTTGCAAACTTTATAAATAAATTTCACAACTTATTTATCATCATCTGCCTTTATTTTTTTCGTTGTGAAATGCCCGATTGATTTGGAGCAGACAAAACAATACTTACGTCATTGACTGTACGCAATTACACATTTATTCATTATTGATGCAATATTAGAGGCACATTTGTTTTGGAACAATGGATTTGAAAAACACAATTTCTTATCTAGCGAGATAAGTAGAATTGTTTCAGTCTCGTGACGCTTTTCTACATTTTGATATTATTCTTTATGTTCGAGAATCTAAATGCGTTTTTAACGTGCAATAATTATGTGTATAATTTTATTTATGACAAAACTATATGTATATTATTAAATATAAATAAGTAATATAGGTAAAAAAAGAAAGAATGTGCATACTTGATATGATGAAGTATTAGTTTCAGTTTCAAATTTTTTAATTCTAACCTAATACAAAACTTTTCAAATTATCAAATTTGTACTGTATATAAACTTCCACGTATATAATTATACAAAAATACTACAACCTTTTGTAATTACGAATATTTTTCTATTTATTAAATATATAAATGTAAAATACTTCTGGAAAAAGTTTTGCAATTTAAAATAATATTTGTATTAGCACTTAAATTTTGTAACAGATTCTATTTTATAGAATATTGTTAACAGAATTTATATTACAATAAAAGCATTGTATAACAAAAGCATTGTTTGTACTTTTTACATTCTGAGATTAAACACATAATCGTGTAAGTCACGTTTTACTTTAAGTCACGTTTAAATCACGTTTCAGTTTGATACTTTTGATCTTTTTGCTTTAGTATGTTTTGATATGCAGGGTTATTCTATTGACCCCGAAAGTGGTAACACGAAGATAAAAGAAGATGTAAGTAACTGTCACGATATGAATGTTCTCAGTACTTCAGTAACACCGAAGGAAGCATTAATTACAGTTTTTCTTGAGTTTTACATTTGATTAAAACATAATATAACTTTTTACAACGTTAAGTAAATTTGTTTTACAAACTTCCCACAAATTTTATGTTATTATGGAAGCTTTAGGAACTGTAAGTATCCCAATTTTCTTATTTTATTATATATACTTATTGTCTTATTTATATAGTGTACCTTTTTAGTAACATTAAGGATAATGGTATGAAAATTTATGGAGGGTAGATATGTCCATATTTTTAACTATTGCTGTACTTAACAAATTTTATTTAATATATTTATTTATACTATTAGTTATTTTTCAATAAAATTACTTATAACATGTTTTTATGATTATATGCTGAAACGGTTAATTGATATTTTAAATGTACATATATAAAACTTGATAAATCTTACCAAATAAAACAAACATAATATTAATATATTTGAATAAAAAATACCTCTAAATATAAAAGAGGTGTACTGGATGATTTATGTGGAGCAGAATCCACCTTTTAGTATCTCATGCGTTCTTTTGCATTATGAGTTTGCGAGTTTGATGTCCCAAATTTACAAGTATTAGCTGAAAAAGAAAATAAAAAATTATCTATTCTACGACTATTACAATAATTGGACTATTATAAAATTAAACACTTTATAATTCCAAATAGAATTGAAGGTGATCTGTAGTAAAATTTCATACAATTTTAATACCATATACTTTAGAATGAAAGTTTTATATTCTGATGTTACATATCTATGACAACAAATTACTAAATATATATCATTGTGGTATTAATGATGCCTTGTTTAACTATATTAGACATTCAGTGTAACCAAATTTTATTTACAAAATATAATAACTAGTTATGTACATATTTTGTACAATTAGGATATAGTAAAAAAGAAAGAAAAACTTAATAACACCTTTGAAACGAATGGTTATTCATAAAAATACATTGTGAAGATAACAATGATATTGACATCATAAGAAAAACTTATAACTCACGTGACTAAACTCGTGCAAGATAATATGCAATGACATATATATCTTATATATTACAACAGCAATTATTGATACATTGCTATCTGTATGTTTCATTTAATGGTAGCTTCCACATATTTTATCACTTTCAATTAAATGAATGTGGATACATTCATATAGTGTTTAAAATATTTAATAATTAGATGTAATTTACTTATATTCAAATGCATTTTAAAAAAAAACATTTTTATTTTATTTCTGTTGTTAGTATCCTATTTTGAAGTCGTTTCTCGCGGGCTCACTGTCCGGTACCTTTTCAACTATTTTATTTCAACCATTGGATCTTATAAAAACAAGACTTCAAAGTAGAGTAAACCTTCACCTGGAGTAAGTTGAGAATAACATTTTGTTTTAATTATTTTAAATAAAAGTATGTTTCCACTTATACTTTTATTATCTATTTTTCAATTAGTGCTTCAAAAAGTGGTACTTTGGGAACAATAATTCATATAGTTCAACAAGAAAATGTGTTCGGACTCTGGAGGGGTATGACACCGGTACGAGTATGATAATTACAAAATTTAAATAAATCAAGAAGGAATATAGATTGAAAGTTCTTTTTTTCAGTCTATCACTAGGGTTGTTCCTAGTGTTGGATTATATTTTTCATCGTTACATTGGTTAAAACACACATTGCATCTAAAAGATCCACTCACACCGACAGAAGCTATGTTACTAGGCATTACGGCAAGATCTATGTCTGGAGCTCTGTTAATTCCGATAACGGTAGTGAAAACGCGTTTCGAAGTATGTATAACAATTGTAAATATGTTTACATCTTTTTTATCGTGTAAAATGTTATATCATACAAAAAAGATGCATAGCAAACGAAACAAGATGTAAAAATATTGATATTGATAAATCTAGAATATTCTACTTAATATAAATTCTATGAAAATACATGATTCAGTTTAATTTTCATTTTACAGAGCGAGGTTTATAAATATAACAGCATAAGGGAAGCACTGAAATTAATTTATAAGCAGGAAGGAGTAAGAGGTCTTTCACGTGGATTGGTACCGACATTATTAAGAGACGCACCTTTTAGTGGTCTTTATCTTATGTTTTACACTGAACTAAAAAGTTTTGTTATAGAAACAGGTAATTTTAATAAAACAAAAGGTAAAATCTTCTATCTGACATTCAATATTTTTAATGTACAATAATACTTTCAGATTCTCCTTGCAATAAATCCTTAGCGACAGTTCATTTTAGTTGTGGCATATTAGCAGGAATATTTGCTTCTATCGTAACACAACCTGCAGATGTGATTAAAACGAAAATGCAACTGTACCCGAGCGAATTTAAAGGTGTTTGCAAGTCAGTTTTTAGGATATATGAGAAATATGGTATATTAGGGTACTTCAAAGGCATTGTTCCAAGAATGTTGAGAAGGACATTAGTGACTGCAATGGCTTGGACTGTATACGAAGAGGTAGCAAATATTTCAAACCTTTTAATGTTTTATTATTTAGACAATTTTAAAATAAATCACACTAATTGATTAAATAATATATTATTTTTAGGTTACAAAAACTATTGGACTTAAATAAAATTGTTGCTATTAAATTGTTTCAACGTTTTCGCGTCTGTCGACATGACGTAAGAGAATTAAATACGCACGATCGAATCAAAATCATTCAATCAATACAAATATTTACACTTGATGTATAGTATTTTAGTTTGTACAAAGATAATTTGATTATTAGCAGATAATTGTATTATAGCAAATATTACTACTATTTACAGTATTCAGATAGAATATCCTATCGCTCAATAATGTATTATTAATACATATACATATATATACATGTATACTTATGTAATAAATTTTATAATCTGTTAAAGATTGTACAGTGTCTGATGATCTGGTTAATTTGTTTGCAATCCTGACTACTTCAGAAATGTTTGTGTTTTTTTAAAATAACCTGATACCTTCATTGCAGTATGGTTTTATTAATTTCATTTAACAATTTTATAAGTATTACAATGCAAATTGTAGATAATTTACCTTATCCTTTTTTATATGTAGAAAATCCAAAGTAACATTTGCATCAAATACGAATGAATTGCTAATAAACCGTTTGAATTGTTTTATGATTTTGTGACATAATATTAATAACAATAATTTATATTAAATTTTAAAGATTTTGTTTTCTTTCTAAATAAATTCGAGATGACGCAATGCAGTAAAAATGAATTCAAACGCAAGTGAATAAAATTCATGATTTTTTGGACTTTTTAGATTATGCAAAATCTTTACCTTAATATTATATTAAGCAGTGTGCAAGTGAGTCCGTGTAGCGGTTACACCCCCATGGCATATCTTCTGTCTGAAAATAGACAATATAACTTTCAGAAATTACGATTTCGGTGAAATTTTTCTCATATTAATATCTGTCGTTATCAAATAGCAGGATAACATATTTGTACATTATTTGTTAACTGGACCTAATATATATGTATGTATATATATAATATTTAAAAAAAAAATATCATACTTCTGTCGGCTACATGTGTGAAAAAGCAGATTATATCATTGGAATTGATCATCCTTGTTTGTAACATTGGAAATAAAAAAGAATTCATTCGTAAATTTTAAATTGAAACAAAATTAATTCGTATAATAAAATATATTCAATTTTACATGTGTATTTTATACAACAGATCTATTTATTTTTGTTAACATACAAGTATTTATGAGCAATTTATCTTATAATTAAATACAATATAAAAAAGTCAAATGAAAGTAACACGTTGAAGGTAAGATAATTTACAAACCTTTTAAGGATAAAATTTCTTTTATCCCAATGTAACAATTCAAGACGATACTCTTTCTTTAAAGCTATCATTTTTATACTGTTCGTTTGAAATCTAGATGATTACAGAAGCAGATTACTCAAGGTATAAACAATTTCGCGACAAACATGAGTCACACAAATGTAGTACGCGTATAAAGTATGAGTCTTCTATCAAGCCGAAATGAAGGACGTGACAAAAAGAATAAGATAAGATATGATTAAAGGGAATCTCCTGGGACCACCATAATACACAGCCCACGTGACCTGTCGGCAACCTTCAAATGATTTATTATGATACTTCTAATGATTGATAATACGATTTTTCGATAAGAAAACACGATTGAGCTTCGCCAAGTCCTGTCTTTCAGAACTAAAAATATCGGAGAAAAAATGCATGCAAAGGGAAGAAGAATATGCAGCATTATATGTTTTTCTGAACTTTTATAAGTAAAGTTCTAAAGATAACGATTATTATGACACGATCGTATATCTGTATACAATTCCGAGCAGTTTACACATGGTCTATAAATTATAGCCAGACGGCTGTTAAATAAAAATATTTTACATTTCTGGGTCACGCACATAAATGCATTATCACAAATTAATCTATTAAGATTATTCCTTTGCTCCTATGATAGAAATATTCCCTGACTAACTAGTAAAAACCATTTACTCAACTTTTAAACTGAACACGTTCCAATAAATTACAATCAGGGAATAAGGAAAGTAAGAGCGGGAGTATGTTATCGTAACTTTAAAGCACTCGAATATCGCTCCAAAATAAATATCACCGTATTGAAAATGTCTAACTTTTCCTAATAAAAGGACATGTTTGGTATTATCATTCCGATATAAATACCTCAGAAATGCGTAGTAGAAGCTAGGATTGTATAGTCACAGTCACACAGGGCACTGTTGTAGCAGGTCTACGGAAGTAGGCACTGTTTCCTCCACTAAACCACTAATTTCTTTTCGACAAAAAAAAAGCTATGCAGTCGTTGAAATCATATATGTAATTGATTTACCCTATGAAGACATTATACCGATCAAAGCAAGCATAGGTATACCTTCTCCTATCTTGCTCTGTAGACAATATCTATAATACTACATGATAAAAATACCTTTCGTATGGGAACAATTTTACTAATCCTTGCTCGACATTACCTCGATGCACCTTTTTTTCGGTAATATGTTACATAGAGCAAGCTCGTCACTTTGAAAATTAAACGCTGTACAGTCAGGTCCGTATGAAATTTAGTAAGAGTGTTTCTCCGATTAATAGGCAGGACCAGAGACTGGCTCGCTGTGACTATGCCATTCTTCAAAATTACAGATAATTATCATGTATACATTATGTGCATCTAATGAAACTCACCTGGTAAAGAACCTGTATAGTAATTGAGACGAATATGGTATATTGTTTAGTGCATACCTGGCTTAGTTCTCACTCACTAACCAATCAAGAGTAGTTACTTGTGACTTCGACTTCTAGATCGATGGCGGCGACGATTATGGTGACTCGAGCTTCGATGATCACGACTTCCTAAAACGTATAATGATCGGTATTAAATGGAAACTTGATGGAAATATAAATATATCTACCTTTATCGCGAGCATGACGTCGATGATCATCATCTCGATGTCTGTCATGTTTATCTCTTGACCTGCTCCTACTTCTATGTCCAGAATTTCTATACATAATAAATACTATAAAACCATCATATTAAATTAGCAAATTTGTCAGAAACGTTTAAATAATTACCTATGGCTGCTTGAATCGTGTCTACCTTTATCGTCATCGCGTCTACGACGTTTATCCCTTTCTCGATCTCTGTCTCTATCGTCTCTTCTTCGCCTATCAATATCTTCGTTAGCACGTGCTCTTTGCTTCCTATCTTCTTCTCTTCTTTGTTCCTTTTCATCTCTAGCTTTTTCACGTTTACTCTGCAATAATATTATAATATTATTTGTAATTTAAGATAACATAAACATTCGATACACTAAGGATATAAATTACCATAATTTCCTGAAGAGCACTCTTTAATCTGGCATATCCAACATGTTGTTTCCCCATTAGATGATCATCAATACGTTGTTGAGCATCACCAACAATAAGAAATGCACCACATACATCACATACTTCCATTTGTTTTTCTTGTGCAGCAGCCAATTCAGCAGTCTGAACACAAGTATTCTAATTATTTCTATAGTTCTAGTTAAAAAATGTTGAATAATATGTTTTCTTATATATACCTGATTATAGTGACTATTATCATTAGATTTTCTTAATGTTTCTCTTTCTTCTTTCAACTGATCACATAATCTCATTAAACCCTGTGCCTGTTCTACATTGCCTTGTATACCACTTTGTTCTGCTTCTTCTACTAACTTGTTAATTTTTTCGGTTAATAGTGCAATTTGTTCTTCATTTCTCTGAGTTTGTGCTGGTGTTAAGGTAGGCTAAACAAATAATATCAAGTATTACACATACTATATTGATAGTGATAAAATAAAAATCAAAACATTTAACACTCTTACCGCTTCTGTTCTTCCAATAAGAGCTAACCGCTGTTTACCCTTGATTATCTTTCTTTCAACTTCGTTCAACATGCTTTGACAGAACCTAATAAATTCATCCTCATACTGTTGTTTACGATATGAATATGGTGCTTTTTCAAATAACTCTCTGGCCTCATCATCATGTACCCGAGAACATGCACCCAAATCAGCTCTTGTGTTAACAAACAAGTCATGAGGGCAAAATTTTACTAAATACAATTTGCAAAACTGAAATATAAGAAGGCAAATATAATATAAATAATGACAAAATTCGTCTTGATAAAAATTCGAATTCATAATCAAAATATTACCTCAGGATCTTCCCAATTAAGTTCTTTGGGTTTCTCATTGGGAAGAACGTTTCTGTTTCTTCCCATAAGCTCGTCGAGAAGAGCAGCAGCGGCAGCAGCAGCCATATTTCGAAATTCTTGATTGAATGTCGTTTATTGGCGATACACGAAAGCGCATCAACGACTTTTGTATGAACACTATGGAAGCTAAATTTGTTCGTGCTTTAAATAAAAAGTACAGCGGACAACACTACGGTACAAATTCAATCCGGGAAAAAGACAAATTCACATGGACATTAACAAGAAAACGGAGAGACGATACTTAGTTATAACCCTGAAGTTTTTTACTTCAGAAGGCGGTAGTGTAGCAAACAATATGGCGATACATTGCATCACAAAGCGTATGATTGAACAAGAGAAAATCTATACCCCATTCAACAAGAGAACGTACACAATTTACCCAACGCGACTAACTTCAGGAAATTGCTATCACTTTATGTTTCACCGCCGACCCTATAATTTGGTAGATAAAATTTATGAAATACAGAAAAGGGCATAGACAAGACATGATAACATTTGAAAATTTAGAACTTTGAGGATTTGAAGTTTTTGAAGCTTTGGAAGTTTGAGAAATTAGGGATATGGGATAAAAATTTTGGAAAATTATATCATTGAGTACTTACACGATTCATTAAAGATGTAACAAAACTAGACATTCCTTTGTTTTCTAGGGTATATCCCTTGACTCCAGGGTGAGCCTTGGTTGGTAGAAGAAAGCAGCAATATCGACAGTCCAAACTGTTTTACCTGCTTATCTTTTAACAAATGTATCATGCATCTACCTTATCCCTAGAGCAGAGCGAAGGGAGATATACTGTATGTATGTACATACTTTATTAAGGGTGACGTCTGATGACAAAAAAACTCAGGACTGAGTTTAATATAACATCATAAATTTTAGTACAAGTACCAAGTAGATAATAAACATATTTCATGACGTTATTAAATGTTTGAAACAATTGTGTTTTTGCGAAATAACAAATATGTATTGCTACAAACGTTCAGTGCTAAATCAATGTGTATTAATATTTGAAGCAAACAATCACGACTTAAAAGATAGTCGATACTTACACAATTGTTAACCAAGAAATTGATATACAAGAACTATAAACGTAAAAAAATAATAATAAAACAAATTCTGTTGAGCATTAATAAATGAATATTTCAAAGCAATTGGATAATAAGATGGATGTATTTGCAAAATTAAGAAATACTGTTAGTAATACGATTTCTAACACTGTACAAAATACTGCTTATGGTTTATCACAGCTATCAAATGTTCTCCCGGGAAACCCAGTTACCAGGGAGTTTGAAATAAATGCACATATTGCGAGTGCAGGACCAGCACTGCTTTGGAAAGTTTATAGTGGTTATAAAAAATCTACAAAACAGGAAGCAGCAATTTTTGTATTCGAGAAACGTGTCCTTGACAAATTTTCAAAAAATGACAAGGAATTAATCTTGGAAACTCTAAAAAGAGGTGTTGCACAATTAACAAAATTGCGTCATCCACAAATTTTAACGGTGCAACATCCTTTGGAAGAATCAAGAGACAGTTTAGCATTTGCAACTGAACCAGTCTTAGCTAGTTTAGCTAATGTTCTAGGGAACCATGATAATTTACCTCAGCCATTACCAAATAATTTAAAAGATTATAAATTACATGATGTAGAAATTAAATATGGACTTTTACAACTGGGCGAGGGCCTGGCATTTTTACATGGAGATGTTAAACTATTGCACAGAAACTTATGTCCAGAATCTATTGTTGTTAATAGTCAAGGAGCATGGAAAATTTTTGGATTTGACTTTTGTGCTTTGAATCAAAGTGTGGAAGGCAAACAATCACAGTGGTCGTATATGGAATATGATATGTCAGTTTCATTTGTGGCCCAACCTAACTTAAATTATCAAGCACCAGAGTGCATTTTAGCAAGTAGTGTTGGCACAGCAAGTGATATTTTTTCTTTAGGAATGGTGGCATACATTTTACATTCTCCAATGAATGTACCTCTTTATGACTCTAAAAATGATTTATTGAAATGTAAACAATTCTTGGAGCGTTTCACAAATTCAACTATTGCTTCTAAGCTTCTACCAGTTCCAGACAATCTTAGAGATACAGTTAAACTAATGTTGAATCATAATCCTGAATTAAGGCCAGATGCTCATCAATTTGTAAAAATAGAATATTTTATGGATATAGGTGTTAAAACATTAAACTATTTAGATAAAATTTTTCAGTGGGACAATTTACAAAAATCACAGTTTTATAAAGGATTACCGCAACTTTTGAAGCAATTACCACACAGAGTTGTATTGCACAGAGTTCTTCCAGCTTTATATAAAGAGTTAATTAATCCTCCAATGATTCCTTTTGTTTTACCAAGTATAATATATGCAATGGACACAAGCACTATTGAAGAATTTAGAGAATATATTTTACCAAATATTAAGCATATTTTGACACTGAATGAACCACCACAAATTAGTCTTGTTTTAATGCAGCACATTGATTTATTATTAAAATTATGTACTGCAGAAGTAATAAAGACAGATATAGTTCCAATGTTGCTACATGCGTTAGAATCTGAATGGGAACAATTGCAAGAATTATGTTTATCAGCTCTACCTAATATTACAACATTGATTGAAGGACCAGTAATCAAAAATGCAATTTTGCCTCGAATGAAAAGAATTTGTTTGTCAGAGAAAGGATCCAGTAATAAAAGTCTTGGAGTTAGAGTTAACTGTTTACTATGCCTCGCAAAAATGTTACCTAATTTTGATCGATGGCTTGTCATCGATCAAGTGTTGCCTTTTTTACAAGAAATTCCACAGACTAGTGAACCTGCAGTTCTTATGGCCATTATAGGTATTATATTAACATATTATTATAATAAAAAAGCAATAAATTAAATTATGGATGATATATGTTAACTTGTATTCTTTTTAGGTATTTATAGAATGCTACTAAATCATAGTAAAGTGGGAATAAGTAAAGAAATAATAGCAACAAAAGTTCTACCGTTTTTATTACCTCTGTGTATTGAACAAAAATTTAGTTTAGCACAATATGAAGTTCTTTCAAACCTGGTAATGGAAATGATCAATCGGGTAACATCAGAGCATAAGGAAGCTTTGAAACAATTGGATGCAATGCGATGTGAAACTCAACAATTTAATTTAGAGCTTACAGAAACAGGCAATGCTTATCAAAAAATTGCTTCACCTACTGATAACATAAACACAATTCCAACAATTCCTCCTCCAAGTACAAGTGCAAATGTAAACTTAAAATCGATACAAATTGAAAACGGATTGACAATGGAAGATAAACTCCGGTTAGTATTATAGATTGTCGTTTAGATTTCATTACTCCAGGATTTACAAAATATGATATAATTAAAATATGGTTTAACGATTAAAATAATTATATGTATAGTGTAATCTTTTCAATTTTTCAAATTTTAGATTAATTCAACAACAAGAAGTACATCAAAGATTGCAGTCACAGGCACCTTTAATACCAACAAGTATTCAACCTAAAAAACCTGTAGTGAAAGATTTAACTGATACTTTGCTGAAATCAAATCTGGATCAGTTAAATTTATCAATATCAAATGCAAGACCTACTTATTATTGGAAACCTCCAAGTTCTAGTCAACAACAGATGAATCCACAAGGGCAAAATTTATATTTAAATAACAAAGCGAATGCTTGTACTAATAACGTAATGATTCCGCAAAATAGTATTAATTTTTCAATGAATCAAGAAAACTTTACAACTAATCAGTTAGAATTTCAGTCAAATTTAAGTTCTAATTCAACTCAAAAAATAGAAAAGTTATCTTCTTCCGATGTTATGGACTTGCTAAGTTAATGATTGTTTATAATACAATTTTCAGAATGATAAGTATTAAGTTATTTACGAATAATTAAATTTATTATAACAATTCAATTTCTTTATTGTATTTCTATTGTTCCATTTTTGTTACATAATAAATAAAATTTTAATAGATATTCACATGGTGAAAATAATATAATTGAAAAAGTAGTAGTATTAGAAATATTCTATTTCTTAAATACAAAAAATGAAATATAAATAATATATTATGTAAAGGGTGAAAGGTATATAAAAAAATTAATCCTTTTCCTTATATTAAAGTTCAAATTATTGCAAATTAATATACTACATGCTTATAAAATTATCTTTTGTAAGTAACCTACAATATAAAATTTCTCTGTAAAAATATCTGTACATAGTTTTCTTTTTTCATTCTATTTTTCAATATATATTTGTTTAAAACAATACATGTTCTCCTCTTATGTTAGAGTGTATCATATCAAATTAATAATGAATTTATTTCATTAAATGTGAAATTGTAAATTGATGTAATAGTTTTATACCATCAAATTGTGTTAAACTGTTTATCATGAAACCAATAATTTGATCTGGTACAGTCTGTTACAAATGTTCTGCATAACGTTTAAGATCTTCAATTATTTAGGTATATACCAATTATCAATCATAAAGTAATTTATTGTATAGCCTCACCTATGAATGGACATATCAGTGTTTTCATTTGAATTGTCAGTTATGCAAACTAAAAAAGAGTTTATTAAGCAGACAGTGTAAAAGAAATTAAAAGTATATGTAAAATAAAAAAGGCAACATTTTTTACTCGTCTTATCGTTTATACTATTGCTGCAAGAAAAGTTTTTATATATGTCTTGTACAAGTACAAAGTACTGTTTTGTACTATTTTCTTTCGGCAACTTTTTAAATTTTCGGTGGATTCTTCATTTCACCTCTTTGTTGCTATATTCAAGTTCAATGTCAAACAGTTTTTACACCGCGTCATATACGTTGATTAATTTCTACGGCGTTGGTAACCTCATCCTTTCCAGAAACGATGCTGTACATCTGTTGAACTACGAAATATTCTTTCATCATACTCGAAGAAACGTGAATAAATGTTTATAGAGAAAGAGATGTCTAAATATTTAAACATGTTTTACAGTGTTGAGCACCGGTTATACTATGCTTTTATCGACAGATTATATCAGGCTATACGCAATTCGAATAATGAGCGTTAACAGTAAATGAAGTATAGTCTTTCGAATTAATTAAAACTGACATGCGCAGTATGAACAAAGCTTGTTTGAATCTTATCTGTAATCATAGCATCGTGTTTAGATACTTCAAAGTAAACAAAGGGTAAGGAACGTTCTTAAAATTTTTGGATTTAAAATAACGAGAATATGATTTTAGTCAAACAATGAATTAACGAATTGTACAAAAAGGGACATGTTTTTATTTCTATTTATTTATGCAATATAAAAAGATTTTCGTTCGTCTTGTACTTTGAAAATATTTGTTATAATACAATATATTTTCGCCATTAAATTTAAAGTTATTTAAAATATCCTACATTAAATTACATTTTTATATATTACAGATATAAACATACATGATATATCAGGGAAGCAAAATAAATATATCAGAACATAATGTCTTCGCTAAAATCAAATGGATGCCTTTTTTTGGCTTCATCTCTTTGTGATGGTTTAGAAGACAATAATATAAAGTAAGAAATTAATTTATTTATCAAGCATTTTATTATACTTGATGTTTTGTATTAAAATTTTAACTAATTTATAACAGACAAGTGACAACGCTACTTCTAAATACAGAAGCAAATCCTAACACATTAATTCCTATGCATGGTGTAACGCCATTTCACTTAGTGATAGGTAATGATTCTGAAACATTTGCAGAAGAAGTAACTAAATTATTTTTACGTCATGGAGGAAATCCAAATGTTAAGTATGTTAAAAACTTAAAATGTTAAGTTTTTCATGTAATTATAAAAACAGTGCAAACGTTTGTACAAGTTTAAATATCACTCAATTTTGCAGATCAGTAGATGGATTAACCCCAGTCCATGTTGCAGCAGCATGGGGTAGAGTCACTGTATTGGAGCTACTTTTAGCAAATGGTGGAGATCCCCTTTGTCTAGATGATGAAGGGCGTACTCCATTTCATTATGCATTTGATGGAAAATATTATAAAGCAATTGTAGTACTCGGAAAATATTGTGATAGTACTACTAAGAAGGAAAAGTCAACAAATTATAAAGTGACTTTTGGTAAGTTAAAAACGATATATCAAAAATATGTATCAGAATTTATATACGTATCTATATATTTTATAGACAAACTTGTCATAAACAATGGAAGTGTAATAGCTGAATATGCTGCAGTACAAGTTCCTGACGTACTAAAAGAAAGTGAATCGAATAAAAACAAAGTTCAAAAACGTAATGAAAAGAAGTCTACTGAAACTCCAAGGAAATATTTCTGTGATTTAGATGATAACAGCTTAATTAGTGATGATCAATTTGCAGTAGATGCAGCAGAATTTCGAATGTCTGAAGAAAGGAATAAAGAAAAAATGTTAGTCAATGAAATTATTAATCAACTTTCAAATTCTTTGAAGTCTAACTTTCACCAACAGGAGGTTAGAAATGAATATTCACTAACTTCAGAAAGAAACGATTGTGATACAAGTCCACTGTCTACACTAAGCACAGATAATAGCATAATGTATAATGCGAGGAATCACTTTTTATTGAAAAATAGAAGAAGACGATCCATTACTCCTAA
Source organism: Coelioxys conoideus (assembly GCA_947623535.1). Taxonomy (NCBI): domain Eukaryota; kingdom Metazoa; phylum Arthropoda; class Insecta; order Hymenoptera; family Megachilidae; genus Coelioxys; species Coelioxys conoideus. Next base: position 4,692,048 of record OX392450.1, read on the forward strand.
ATATCGACGAAAAAATTTTAAACAAAACAATAATACCAAGGTTCCATTAATACCTGCATATAATGTAAATGATTACATTATAAGTAAGTCACCAAATCTTCTAATAGATGAGTCATTTGAGAAAAGGCAAGAATATTTATCGCCGAAAATATCACAAAAAGAATTAAAATTTAAAACTTTCACACCATGTGCTGCAAGAAGTCAACCTTTTCAATCCGAGTTTGATACTGAGAAAGCAGTAGCAAGATCAACTCCAAGAAGAAGGAAACAATTTTATAGGCAATATTCATCATGCAGGAAATTAAAAAAATCTATTGGACTTACATCGTCAGAAAACACAAGCCCTGATTCAGCAAGCCCTGATTCTTTATCACCACATCATTTTTATTCTAAAAAACCAAATTATAAGCTGAATAAAAATCTGGCAATAAAATTGCACGAGACTAAATATGATGACGATGTATCACTAAACTTTAATTCTAATGAAAATAAAGAAAATGAAAAATATGAAGTCAATGAGGTTTTAATAGAAGGACTTAATAACAATTTTAACAATTTAAAAAGGGATAAAGTCAATTTTATCGAAAGAAATGAGGAAAACTTGAGAGGAAATGTAATTACACCAACAAATTTTCCGATTGCAGAAATGGAATTAAAAGTTAATGATGTATTACGTTCTTTTAAAGAAAATTCGAGTACGTTTTCTTCTAGGTAAATTTTTTGTACTTACCTAATTATTAAGTACATATACTTAATATATAAGCCGATATAAAACAGTTATTTGCGTTGTTTATAGTATTAATATTGATATATTTAAGTGTGAGATTTATTACATAGGAAAATATCTTAATCTTTTATCAATATTGCAATTACTAATCTTATTACATACTGTAAAGAAAAAAAGTATTGATAACGGTAGAATAAGATATCACTAACACATATCTATTGAATATACTTTACACCTGAAAGGTTAACACTAATAACTATACGAATTTTTCAGTTTCAAATCGCAGTCATATATCAGTGTACAAGAGGAATATAAGCACGAAGATCTAGATGAAGGCATGGCTTTTACAGAACGTAGAATTTATACAATTCCGCCATGGTAAGATACCGAACGTAATTATGATTTTTTAAAGAGATTATATACAACCTTGATTATTTGTTACAGCGATATGGCAGGACGTTCTTCTACTGACAATTTCTGTAAGATTATTTTAGATTACGTAATTTTAACATATACATTTTGAAATTAGATTTAAATAATTTTTCAGGGCCTCCATCATTGAACTTATCTATGGATGAATCTTTAACAAATAAAGCACTTCGAGATAAGTTAGTTAGTTTGGGTGATAATCCAGGACCTGTTACTGGTACTACAAGACAGTTATATTTAAGACGTCTTATAAAATTAAAGAACAAAGCATGTAATTCATCACCGTCTATATCTAATCGTCGTGGAGTTATTCAAAACATTGCAAGAGATAAGGAACATTTTTCAGTTAATACATTACTGTCCCAATTTAATGACTGCAGAATTTCTTCTGAAATAGATTATTCCGAATATACTGAGGTATCAGAAACGAATTGTAGAAATGGGGAACATTACTCGAAAAGATACAATTCTCCATCACTTCAACGTAATCGTTTTAGAGGTTCTTTTGACACTGATCATTATGAATATGACATAGATCCATTTTTGAAATATGGAAATTGGGTACATGATTTGAAAAGATATAAAATCATTGAAAAGGAGATTTTTGAAGAGTACTCTGTTGCAAGTCCTTCTAGAAAATGGAGAGGAGGAATGAATAAAGATAGTTTTACTTATTTACTCCTCGATCCCCGCATAACTAACGATCTACCTTCACATGCAGACAGTATGGCAAAGTCCATTGTTTGGTCTAAATTTCTCTCTGCTGTCTTTTATATAGGCAAAGGCAAACGTGATAGACCGTATTCTCATCTTAAAGATGCTTTTAATGCATGGGTTTCACGTAATGATTCTGATAATGCGAAAATTCAACATATTTTAGACATTTGGAATGAAAACTATGGAGTTGTTTGTCTCCATGTTTTTCAAAATTGCCATTCAGAAGAAGCTTTGACTCGAGAAGCTGCTATGATCGATGCTGTAGGAACAAAGAAATTAAAGAATTGTAATAGTGGATCTTATTATGGAATAGCAGGAACATGGAATAGAAAAGAAAAACGTAATTTTGGAAGGTATTTATTGTATCAAGCAATGCAAATTTTTTTATTTGAAGGAGAGAGACAATTGTTTCCTGAAAATTTATGAATTTAACTTTTTTCTTATAGAAAACCAAAGTTTATATAAATATATGACTAATATACATATAGGCTGTTTCTTACTTTTTCTGACAAATTGCAAAATTGTTTTATAATCCATAAGCTAAAGTAAGAAACAAAACGTTACGTGAAACTTTGCTGTAGATGCTTAATTATGAAATTGTTGGTATGTACATATTTCAGGTTATGTTGAATAGTTACTTACAATTTTGTGATAAGTATTCAGCAGTTTGTCGAGAAAAATAGGAAATACTCTGTATACATGTATATACATAATATATGTTATTTTGTAAATTATAATGTTTAAATAAGTGCAATACTATGAAAATAAATGGGTAAAGAGAAAAAGATTGTAATAATTTATAAAAATTAATCCTGCTTAATTTCATTTTTATTTAATATTTATTAGGTTTATTCACAACACAAATTACATTTACAAATATGGTCTTTCTGGCTTTATCTTAATCGGATTCCTGTCCTTTTTAGGATACCACCTATGTTTTGTAGTATATGTTAGTTTAGATAGTTCTTCAACAACTTCATTTGATTTTTTTTGTTTAAAAACTTCATTAATTTCTTTTTCACCAATAGCCAAAATAGAATTCGATGAAACTTGTTTCTCTTCTGGTAATGGTAATGAATATTCATAAGGAAACTTTGGTTCTGGATGCCAACAGACAATCATATCTCTGCTTAATGGCACAACAATTTCTGATGGTAATTTAATGGAACTCATATATCGTTTACAAGATAAGTTCAATGTACGTGTGACATGTAATGTTGAATACATCTGTTTAAAAGTCAAAAAAAGACAATGGTTATTGTCATATCTATAAAATAATATTTCAAATTTGTAACAATATTTAAATAATACCGTTCTAATATATTTGTTTAATATAATTATTACACAAATAATTAGAATTCTAATTAATCACAGTATAATTTACAACTTAATAGCTAAACAACTAAAATTCATACTACAATAAAGATTCAAGGTACACAAATATGATCGAAAATACCTTTGGTTTGATAAAACAATAATTATTATTGGTACAAAAGTAAATCCGTCCAAATTATTTACAGAACACTGTACTTATCGGACGAGTTTTTATTCATTCTGCGCATGCCACCTCTGATTGGTTATGTGCTTTCGTAACCAGGGGCAACGAGCTTGCGCTTCTACGACATTGTTGACACTAAGCATGTACATACATCCAGTATAAAAAAATCTAAAATCTTTACATTATCATTGCCTTTACTCTCCATTGATATATTTTTGTTTATCGTGTATAGTATAATCGATGCAGTGAAAAGTGTGTAATAGTAGGAAGCCTGATAAAATCAGCGGTGCTGATTTTGATCTCTAGTTAAAATAAATGGAATTGTAATCCATTTTTCTTAACGTGTCTGTAGCGCCACCTGTAATGAGATCTGTAAAAATTGAACTATATTTCAAGCGTCAATAAATTAGTACATGTTGTAAAATGTTCTTATATTTTAATGTATAGATGTTAAACGGTATCTAAAATTGTTAACTAATGCATTTGTTTCTAATCTTGTGGATAAAAAGTAGTATTTGAAAATAGGTACGTAATTTATAATCGTTTTGGTAGAAAGTATTTATGTTATTAAACGTTTCATAAATATTGTTATTTAAGAAATTTGTGGACGTATTGAGAATATAATTAGTATTAAAAAATGACATACGAATTTATTTACATAACATCATTGCAATGTATTTAAAGTATTTAATAACAAATCTATCGTTACTAGGTTATATTTGACTTTGTATTAGATAAAACTTAACCCTTAACCGGTAAGATAAAGATCTCATTTAAATTCTATATTATGCAATGAACTTTTTTAATCTGCGTGCATCCTATAATGACTACATACAGTGTACAGTATAATGAGCAATTACTAACTTGTGGTTCTAAGATGAATGATCATTTAATTGTCATGATATACAATTACATAGAACTTCTCAGTTTCCATTTTATCAGTCAAGGGTCAAGTATAATATAATGTTTGCATGTACCAATTTATACTATATTCGCATTCTGGTGACAAAGTATATTGCTTCAAGTAAAAATTTACTTTAATCCAAAAGAAATTACTATAGTCAATGTTACATTGTTTCATATAAAATTATCTGTGAAATTTAATCTTTCAAGATCAGAATTTTTCTTAGTTTTAAATAGTTTAATATAAATTATTTATTAAAGATTTATGCATTAAATTTGGCTTAACAAGATTTGCAGATAATGCTAAGAATTTTGTTACAAATTTCAAACCAAAAATTCAACCATGAACTCTGAACTGAAACCAGAACTCTGAATATATTTCTTAAGATACATTATGCCTGTTTAGTTGCTCGTAATAGATTTTTTTAAGAATAAAGATATCTATAAGTATAAAATAAATATTTATTATTTCAGGAATTCGTATTAAGTTAATACATTAAATAGGAAAATATAATTATATCAAGATGATCTTAACATTTTTCTACTTGATAGCAACATCAATTCAATCCAGAAGAATCTTATTTTTAAAAACACATTTGTACAAATTGTTTCAAGGAAGTAAAACTAATTATCCATCAATTATGTTTTATAATAAAACATCATTAAATGCTTGCAAAGGTAATGTATAATATTATCATATGATGTAATATAGTTTAATGCAATATAATACAATTATAATGTAGTACAATGTAAAATATTTTTCTTTATCTTTGATGTCTTAATATTAGAATCTTCAGTTAGATTATGCTTTCTTAAATTTTCATAATTATTTATATGTCTATGTAGTATGAACACATCTACATATTATGCATCATAAACACTACACAGATAATTTAGTAAGGAGTTATTATGCAAGATCACAAGGTAGTTAAGTATTTATAGAATACTTAATTATTTTTAAAAATACATTGTAATACATTTAATTTTTTATGTTGCATTAACTAGTTGAAGAAGTTATAGTAATAAGTATACAAAATATATAATTATTGTTCAATTTCATTTCAATGGTTTGGAATAATACAGAGTTAGATTATTAGATTATTGTATATGGACCATAAGTTGTTTTCTTTCTTTTTTTGTGTCTATGTGTTATGATAGCAGCTCTCTGAATAATTTTGATCATTGACACAAAAAGAGATTATACTTATCTTATTCCTTCTTTTTTACCTAAATAATATAAATTTATCTTAAAGCAAATACCCTGAATTACATAATGAAATAACAAAAAGAAAAATGTGTATGCTTGGTAGTAAGTAATATAATGCAACAATAATGGTTTTAAAAATATAATGTGACTTTAATTTGTTTTATTTTATATTTTTTTGTTAAAATATGACATAAAGATAAAAGTCGAATGATCTGCCATTTCCTCACAAATTAATCTTGATACAATTAAATAATATTCAAAAAAAGGAATTAATTTTAATATCTTAATTTTTGTTTTTCTAACAAATTTTTTGTACTGGTTCTTATTTACTTATTTATTTTATAATTATTATATTATTGGATTGAGATTATGGAAGGCACTAATGAAGTTTTTTGAAGTAGTTCATATAATTACACACATATACATTTAGTAAGTAATGATTAATATGTTATTTCCTATATTATGTGTATATTTGATAATTACAAATTTTTACTACTTATGTGTTTAGAATATTAAACATGTAAGTAGTAAAGTTTTGTAATTATTACAAGATTAAGATATAAATTATATTTTTATATGTATTGTTTTGCCTTTCTATTTGATTGATTAACATTATTTTATCTTTGTAAGTATTATCTAGTATCTTTTGTATGTAAAATTGCATATATTGATTTTATTATAGGTGATAATTATTTAGTTGTTTACTTTTTATATTGATATTTATTTAATAATATTAATTTAACATTATATTTATGTACATATGTATATACAAATATATGAAATAAAATTCATATACAATTATTATTTGCCTTGTTATTGGTGTCATGTAATCATATAATCATGTTTGTATCATATTTATAGATAATATTTAATATATAATTCTATAAAACTTGTGTTTATGAAAAATGTTAGTCACCAGTTAAGTTTATTCGTAAAATAATAACTGATTGAAAGTAGCTGATAGAATGTCATTGTTGGCTCACATCCTTGACATATATGTATATGTTATATATACATATATTGTTCTTATTTTATATTTAGTGTCATAGAATATTTATTATTTATATTTTAAATACATTATGAACACAATAATTAATGTAAGTACTTATATTGCATTGCAAATTTATGCTAAAAGATTATTGTTAATAAAGTCTTTTATTTATTTTGTATTTTGCTTTTTGATTTATTACAGAATTGATAATATAAATTACTTTTTAAAATGCTTAATTTTATTTTAAAGTCTTAATAATATTATGTATGAACATAGGAAAAATATGAACGTACGTAATGAAATTTTCTGTATTATTTCAAGAATCAAAATCACGTGTAGATGACTTTGAGAATGATGAATTTATGACATCTGCTTTATGTGAAAATAAAAATGATGCTAGACTTGACGAATTATTGTGGTATTGTGGTGATACAAGACTGTGCACTATATATCCTCAAGTATGCATAAGACATAATAACATATGAAATATATTTTAAATAAAACATAATCAATTACTTACTTAATTAATTGCTATTTCACCAGCAAAGAGTTGACATCTCAAGTTGGTTAACGTATCAGTATGGAAAAACATACTTTCCTTTATATACAAATAATCACTGCGGAACTTTATTCCAGTCAGAATACAAACTTTATATTCTTATTGAAGCTGATCTTGAGAGTTATAAACCTCTAGCAGCAACTAAAGCCACAAAGGTATTATTTCAACTTACTATAACTACTATATTTCTATTTTGCAAAAATTACTAGCTGACATCAATTACCATTACTACAATACATAAATATTTTTAATTAGTAATATTTAGTACAATTATATGTTGCATAATGATTGCTTAAGCATATTATATATTCTAGGTTGAGGATTATGGTATAATTATTACATGGACCGCCGATAAAAATATTGATTTAATCATAGAATCTGATTTAGATATGGTAGCAAAATTTTTTATTGCAGCAATGGAAGGTCAATGTTACATTAATAATGGCTTATTATTGAAACGTATAGAAAGTACGTGCGTAGAAACATCGAGTTTACTTACCAAAATATTGATATTAAAACAATGGTGTATTCTTTCAGCTGTCTTGATATCAGGAAAACCTTGTCTTTACAATAACGATTTATTGAATTCATCTCCAACTAAAAGTAAGAATTTTTAATAACCAGTTAATGTTATTAAATATGCATATTTTTATTAAAATTGTTGTTTTACATTAAATTAGAGGAATGCTTTATTTAGGCAGAGGATATGATATTTTCAAAAATATTTTTTTTTCAATAAAGTAAGTTACATTATATTGCTTAGAGTGTTGATTTATAGATGGTTGGTAATTAATTTTTTTTTATCTTCTTGATAATGTGACTTTTTTAAATATGAATGTACTAAAAAATTGCATGGTACTAAAAATTGATTAATATTTTGATTTACTAATGGAAAATCGTTGTAATGTACATTTCTTCGTTTTTGTATGTCGTCATTGTAAACAGTTTACTTTTTTACAAACTATTATTAGATGCCCCTAATGCAGTAGAAGAATATGATGTATATGGTCATTATTAAACTTATATATGCATATGTAATATTTTATAAAGGCTGCTCATATACTAATTTATTTGTAATAAGGCACTTGCAATATTAATAAGCGACAGTTAAAAAATATTAAATATCTCACGTGAATTGTTTTAATAAGAATTTATAGATAAAGCAGAATGGGAATTACACATAGAAAAATTAAGATTATTAAGCAACACTGCCAAGGTAGCTACAGAACAATGTAAACCACTCGAAGTCAAAGAATTTCCGGCGGTAATAGTGTATCCGGAAAATACAGAGATCATCACAGAAACGCATCTTCAGCGACAAGCATTTTCAAGTGAAAGTCTGGGTAAATTAGTAAAATTATTCATCAACATCGCGGTACATTCATTATTTTATTGAGAATAAATTTCCAGAATTTGTTGTACACTAATTAATTTTTTATATTAGAAAGTACAATCAGAAGTCAAGCTTCAACACCAATTTCAATAAAAGCATTTGAACAAGAGAATGAACTGGTATCAAGTACTATACAAGATACTACTGATGATTTTACTGAATTTCAAGGTGTATCACGATCTGGTAGCAAGTCACTTGATATGTTGGATAACTTGGAAGAAATATCACAAATTAAACAATTTAAACAAGTCTCTTGTACTGATATCAAAGATGTGAGTGAATCTAAACCAAAAACATTTTATGATGCTAAGGATAGTAATGTAGCATTATCTATGGCTAGCTCCAAGTGAGTATAGTATTAGTAAACAATTGACTATTATAAATCCATAAGCAACTAAAAATATCTAATGAATTACTTTATTCCATTCTGCGTTTTTAATATTATGACTTACCCCATTTTTTAGAAGTACAATGGCAGAAATAACATCACAATTAGTAAACAAGAATGTGAAACCACCAAATGTTCTAATATATGCTGATAGTGTTCTTGCATGTAACAATGTAAGGGATGTATTACAAGAATCTCTTGGAACAGAGAAGTATGTTTATTTTTCTTTATTATGTTTATAGTTAGTATAAGTTGTTAACAAGTTTAATTAACGTAAAGATCGAATATTTTACATGATACTTTGTATTTTTTGTATGTCTAATGTTTCTTTGTTACAAACAGATATACGATTTACACGTTAACTTCGGAAGAAGTGCGCAAGGATGCGTGGATAGAAAATGCAGTCTTAGTTGTTGTATGTGGGAATGTTGGGAATGAAATTGGGAATCAAATCGTTGAATATATTTTCCGCGGTGGTAAACTTCTCGCTCTCTGTTCTGATATTATTCACATATTACTTCCATCGTTTAAAACGGCAGAAGTACGTGAAAATGAACTCGTTCATTTTTCTTATGGAAAATGGAAGCATGTGCGCATGATGCATCATATCTTCTGTTATCAAGCATCTCCTGTTAGGACGAGGTTTTCTCAAGATCACGAGGACGTAAAGTAAGATACTTACGTATTATGATATAGTTAACACTAGCTGTTTAAAAATTTAATTGAAATAATTTTGCTCCACTTCAGTGGACATTATTATAGTTGCAGTTGCATATATCAATTTATAAATATTGTGATCATTTGAGAGGTTTCACGAGTTCATTTTCAGAGTGTCCAGTGTATCTCCTCCATCTTCAGCAAATGTGAAAGATAAGAAAGGAAATTCTCACTCTTTTGACGTGAAAGTACTGGGAACAGAAGAAACATGGCATACACCAAGCATTTTATTGGCAATACTTTCTGGAAGTGGTGGCAAAGTTGTCTTTTCTCAGATACATCTGGAAGTGGATCCACTGCAATATGAACTTGAAGAAAGCAAATTTAGTGCTCTAAAAGAAAGTAATGCTATTAGATTGGAAATATTCAAAGATTTATTAAGTACACATCTTGGAATAGAACTTTGTGGTACATCACAAGTGTCTGTTACTTACACACCAGCTTTCTTTTTAGGACGTCACGAGGTGAGGGATTTGTAAATTGTGTTAAATATAGATCAATCAAACAATTTCATTCAATAAATTATCTATTTGTGTGATTAAGTATAAAGAAATAACAACATGATTTCATTAACTGTATTCTGCAATGTAGAGAATTTATTTACATATTTATCAAATGTATTATAAGACTGAAGATTAAAATGTAGCAAAGAATATTCCTCGTATAATAGATTACTGCCTTTATTTGACTCATTCTTAATTGGCACGTTTCGTTTATGTTTTACAGTTAAAATTAGAAATGTTAGAAAAATTAAAGGATATCATGCAGTCAGATGATACTTTAAAAATATCAGAATTGGAGATTCAGTTTTGTCGAAGCAGTGTGGTTCCTCGTTCAGCATCAATTTCGTATCTTCCCATTATGTTACATCAATGTCCAAATAATTTCTCAACTGTAGAATATTTTGAGGTAATCTTTTTGTCCAAAAATACGTATTAATTATCGACATTCTGTTATATTTTTTATAATACAGTTTTAGCTTTTCTGTTGCAGAATTTAACAACGAAAGAGTTAGGTCGTTTAGTAATATATGCAGATGTAATGACATCATCCATGGATGTGGTAAATGGTCGTCCGTTTCAACATGGTTTAGCTATTATTGTTCGTCAGCAAACTCAGGGGAGAGGTATGTTTGTATACTTTAGTTCATAATTTATTTAATTTATATACCAAGTTTTTGTATTAAAACTTGCATATATCATTTTTAAGGAAGAGGAAAAAACATGTGGTTGAGTCCAAAAGGATGTGCATGCTTTACTTTGCAACTTCACGTACCTGCTAATACAATACTTGGAACACGTATTTCAATTTTGCAACATTTGGTTTCTGTTGCGATCGTATCTGCGATTAAATCTTTACCTGGATACGAGGTTTGTTTTCATAATAACAAATACAATATTAGAGTATATTAAGTCGTGTTTCTTAAAGTTTAGAAAAAAGATCAAGCAGAGGTAATGATTACTAATGAACATGGGAGATGTTAAATATAATTTTTTTTTAAAGTTGGACTTAATACACTTTGACTGTGAGATACAGATATGTAAATTAACAATCATATTTGAATGTTTAATAATAGGAGATTGATCTGAGAGTAAAATGGCCTAATGACATTTATATTGGTAATAGTATTAAAATTGGAGGTATGATTGTAAACTCAAATGCAGCATCAAATCTTATTGTCTGTAATGTTGGTAAGTATGAAAATATATTTCAAGTTTCACACACCTTAAAATATTTTGCAATAGCATATATTAATCAAATAAAAATATACATATAGTCTATTAATTGTAAACTTTTGGAATTTCGCTCTAATTGAGATGAAAGTTTAGTATATTTATCTAATATTGTATTTTTTACTTAGTTACATATGTTACAACTAAATTCATTTTTAGGTGTTGGCATCAATTTATCTAATCAAATTCCTACATGTTGTATTAATGATATAGTTAACGCATTTAATGAAAAGTACCATAAAAAACTGAAAACCATATCATACGAACTATATTATGCCATTGTATTTAATGCAATTGAAAAATGGTTCAACATTGTACAAAATGGTGATATAGATCTCTTTTTGGATGCTTATTATACATACTGGATACACACGTAAGTCTTTTAAATTGGTTATATACATGTAAGTTATTTATAGTAACTAAAACTTTTACTTAATGTCAATAATTTAGTTTCTCATGTATGTATTTATTTTAATTTGTGCTTTACACAGCGATTTCGCTGTTTAAAGATTTTGAAACTCTTTAGACAATTATAAGACTCTTAACATCCAGAAAGAGATACTTTATACAAAAATTTAATATTTCTAATTGCAGCGATGCGAATGTAACAGTAATATCAACTTCGGGCGCATCACAAAACGTTAAAATATTAGGTATAGACGAGTTTGGATATTTACGTGTACGAGACGAAGATGGTATTATATTTACCGTACATCCTGATGGTAACAGTTTTGATTATCTGAGAGGGCTTATAGCCCCTAAATAATTGGAATCTCTTAGAATTATATACAACCTTGTTAAATATATTTCAGTAATTAATTGTATATTGTTGTTCTTTTTTATTTTTATACGTCGTATGCATGTACGTTAAATTGTTATAAACTGAAATGTAATAGAACAGTAGATTGTTCAATTTGCTATTCTAGTTTATTATTTATTGATCGTCGCCTATTTATGAAACTATACTTGTTCGAATTGACATGTTTTTACATGTTTTGATGTAATATTTTATTCGGAAGAGAAACGATAACGCACTTTGTTAAGCAATAAAGAATGGCAAAAGTACAGTTTGCGTAATTATTTATTAACGTTGAAACTGTGATATTTATTTTACAAAAGTTAAGGTTACAATGAACTCAAATGATTGGAACCAGGTTATAAAACTGTATTTTAAAAACAATAAACTTTATAATCCGTACTTCATTATTCTATACATTGCTGTATCATTTTTACACATATTCGATCTAAACATACAAACATGTAACAAATTGTAGTTATTATTATATACCCGAACTTTTCTTAAAAATTGCACAACGCTTTAATATATTATGTTAACCATATACATGTGCGAGTGTTAGAATAGTCAGGGGCATAATTACAATTTTTGTGTTTGACCAATCTAAACAGGGAGTCCAAGGGAATTTGGAGATCGAATTCACGAAACTTGAGAGTTAAGACGTTTGGACGTTTGACAATTAAGAAATTTAAGCTTTTGGTAATTAGAAAACTTGCATAGCTAAGGATTTGGAAAATAGACAATTTGGAAACTTAGGAATCTATAAATTTGAGCGTTTAGAAATTTGTATATTTCAGAATTTGGACATTTCAAATTTTTTAAACAGACAGAGACGCACTATCTGTTCTGTGCCAGTTTCTAGATACTAGTAATAACGCCCCTAAGACTGTTTAAAACATAAAAAAATAACAAAGTGATCGCCTCCAGTTTCATAAAAAAATGATCTATCATAATCCTCACACTTTCATTAATTCGCCACAGAAGCTATTTGGATGTATTTCAATTTGAATCATCTAATTGCTATAACAATTTTAACAAATTCCAAAGCACACCAAGAGTCGGATAAATTTCTTATCTATTGATAAATCTTATTATTAAATGACATTCGAGATAATTCTTCATTCTCGCAGCCTATCGAATCGCGCGGCCTTTAAGTGTTATAATTCTCGCTTATTTTACGAATATTAGTATTTATTCAAATTGAATAAATACTTGTTCTAAATAACAAAACATTTGCGCCGAGCTTATATTTTTCGTTGTCTACCCTTTTGTGATGATCGATTTTTGACTTACAATTAGTTTATGCATACATTAGGTCACGAACGCTTTTACCAGATTTTTAGAGCCACTATTTATAAACTAACTCCAGGACCGCATATTTCTGCCAAGGGTCTTTGATGCAATAAATATTTGGGATCCTTTATTCCTTAAAAGTGAAAAACATAAGAGTGGTGAAGAAAATAAAAGATACAAACAAATAAACATCACCATATTTAAATACATGATTTCTTCTGATTCTAGTCTTTTTTTTATCCCTTTTATATTTTGCTTTTTTAGACTCCTTTTGTAGCCAGCCCTGAATGGCTCCATGATTCTAGAATTTACGTAATTTAGACACGTTTAAGATATGACGAATATAACTGATAAATTCTACTAAAATTTATTTCGTTACCTTTTGCGAAATCTCTTTCAACTTTTCGTCGATTTTTGTTTTCTCAACTTCGCGAGAAATTTAAAACACGCCATATAGTATATATGTATAACAGACAAAATTAACAGGAATAAATTTCTACAATATCTACGTAATAACACATTATTTACAAATAAATAAACATCTATGTATATAATTAATACCAATGATACAATAGTCTTAATATAAATGACTAAATGAGCGCATATAGTTTCTCTTATGCCAGATTTACGGATCCAACCTTCTTAACGTTTAATTTAATATGTAACACTAAAATTTACACCGTTGTAGAAAAAAAAAGGTAATAAAAAATATTGTTCTCAAATGCGTGTTGAAATCTCCTGCCTTGAACCAGCGTTTAACCTTAAACTTTATCGAATATAAACTAAATAATAATAATTCTGTTAAGAATTAGAGTAAAGAAAAAAATTTGATACAATAATAGAATAAGTTTTAGAATTTTATATTAAGCTTGGTTACTTTGTTATGAAAATTCGTCTTCGTATAAATTTGAATTTTCACGCCATTCAATATTCGTCTGTTTCTAAATAGACGAATTTTTTCTTTCTTCCGGTTAGCATAAGAGACACAATATAACTTTCACTATTTAACAGACGTTTTACAATAGCCAGATCGATTTCTTTTTCGCGTAATCTCTTAACATTTGCACGCATTTTGTCAAAAAATGTACATTCATGCATACACACTCTTGCGCGCGCACCTATATCTAACTTTGTTTTTTAAATCACTATTTGATTCTTTGAGTCGGCAGTTATATGTCTTTGTAAGAGTTTACGCATATTCTCTGCGTTGGACACGTTACATCCATTATTATTTTATTTTACCTTATAACACGTAGATTTGAACTTCGATAAATATACCGTAACGACTAAAGTGTACGTACCCGTAAAATATGTGAAATCAATTCTTCTGTAACATTTCAGCGTAAGAATAGTGATTAAAAATGAATTCTAACTCTTTGAACATTTTGCATGACAAAGAACCACGTTCTTCCTTACGCAGTTTAATTTTTAGGACAGACGTCATTTTTTAGGAAGATGCAACATTTAGCGATTATTTGTTTTTTTTTAGAAACATACTTGTAATATGTGTTCATAAAAATACCGTCGTATAGTAGTTTTATAAAGTCCATTCTATTTATATTAAAATGTTTCAAACTCGTACGTTGCAACAAACGAAATACAGGAATGTTAGTAGAGTCGTGGTATTTCAATCTTCCACTTCCTAACGTCGAATGATATTAAAATTTTTTTCCATTTTCAAATAAAAGTTTCTTAACCACGTAACGCCATTATCGAATAACGTTCTCGAATAATTGACAAGTTCATTAAGTAACAATTTCGATTCCACCTTTTTCAGTTATACATATTATCTTACTAGTTAATTGTACATAAAATAAAGTGGATAATTCATTGATACGTTTCCATTAGAAAATAATAGTAGTAACAAAAGGTAATCATACTTGTGGTAAAATTACAGACTAGAATGTATTTTTTGATTTTAAGTTCCTTTATCGAGTTTTGATTTGTACCGGCAATTTTGTCGCTCATTGTATGCATGACGGGTAATAAAGCAGGCATGGGCAGCAAGTAGTAATTGTAAGCAACTAGAAATTTGGAAATACGGGATTTCAGAAAATTGTAAAATTGGAAATTTGCAAATTTATAAATATAACATTGATAATTTGATAATTTGAGTATTGCTTAAGTTTCAAATATTGCTAACGTTAAAGTAGCTATTAAAAAAATTAAAAAATATTTTTGCACGTAAAGTGAGCATATATATTTCTAATGCGCATGCGCCGTAGATACTGTGAGTATGCGCTCTAAATATCTATATTTGAAAAAACGTTCCTTTGTTCTTCTTCAATTACTCCTCATGCGTGTACTCCGTGGATATCATAAACATGCGCAGTACGTATCGAAGAAACTTTTTATTCATTCCTCTTAAATAAATATTTTTGGCACTTTAAAAAGTTTAAACTAACTGTTAATTTAATACATATATTACACTTACTACAATGCGTGAAAGAAACAAGAAGTTTTATTAAGATCGAAAATCCAACGATGACTTTAATTGATACCAAAGTCTACTACTTGCTGTTTATGTCTGTAATTAGGCTCTTTGGATTTTCAAATGCACCGGGCAAGTTAAAAGTCTTAGTTTAGAAATGTCTATGACATTAGTTAGAAAATGTAAATAGGCGCCAAAGTACGTTCTATATGAGGAAAAAGTGGTAGTATGTATTTGATTTTGTGGTTATTCGCGCAGTTCAACTTCTTAATATTTTTTTATGTCAAAATAGTTTCGTTGCCCTCGCAACGTGAACAACGAAATATCGAATCGTTAAAAAATATTTGTTTTCGAAGTCACATTCACGACTGAAATATCTACAATTTACATACTTCTTCCAAAATTTAACGATCGATTGATGTGATTATTTTCGAAAGAGAATACTTGGAATATACAACAGTAAATGTTGACGGTCAAATACTCAGAATTCACAAGAATATTTTACAAATAAATTTGTATAAATTCTGTAATACTACCATGATATCAAAATTTTAATAGAAAGATTGCTTTGGCAAGTTCAAGTAATATTATGTACGTATCATATAACATAAGCGTAAACGTTTCAAAATGAGATTTTTCCTAATTAATCTAGGTATATGATATAATGGATTAAGGGTCTAACAGAGTGATGAATTAAGTTTAAAGAGTACTTTTCAGTGATAAAATCTGCTACATTGATCTAAAAACTTGTTAACAAAAATACCAAAATTAAGATTACGAGGTAGCTAAAATAAGATTAAAATTGATTATGAAAAATTTTCACACAAATAGGTCTGAATTTTGCCGCCAACTCTGGAACCCTACTGCCCTCTTTCTTTAATCAGTTCATCTATTTTCACCTTTTTATCGGTTCAAATCAATATGGCGACAACCAGTCGAAAACGGAACCAAGTAGTTTCTATCACCCCCTAGAAAATCACTATTTACAGCGAGATCATCACTCCGTTTGACCGTTAATAAATAAGAAGAGATGCGAGGTTAAAATAGCATCTGTGCACTGCTGTTGACAAAGTACGAAGTGAATTTTGTACGTGAGTATACGCACATCTTTAATATCTATCGTTGCAATTTACGATGAGAAATCGGAGAAAGTCGGTGAATCGCTGTAGACTTGGAAAGTTTGATCTTCATTGGTAAATCTGTTGACTTCCGTTATGTGAGACATCACTTTGTCAGAGATGTAACTGATGGTTTCCACTCGATTCTTGCGCGTTGGATCGCTCGACTCGAAACATTAATAAAAATGTAAATTACATATTTCTACTCTTGATATATATTTATAAGAACTTCATAAGTACCGCTCATAATTTTTAACTATCATTCAACTTATTATCTATTGGTCTACAATATAAAAGACAACCGTGTCTCAGGCGCAAATGTAACTGCATTAAAACGATCACCTTGCTCGCGAAATTTAAACACAAGATAAATTGAAATATACATTTATATTAATAATTGGTGGCGCATCTGTCATTGCCATATTATTCGACATAAAAGAACACTGCGATTGTAATTTGTTTCATTCTAAAACAACTGTTATTTTTGTCTGCTACGACCCATCTTGTGTTTACATTTTTACTGGCAAGGAGAACGTTTGAAGATAGCCGCACTTGTACTTGAGGCACTGTTATTACATCGACAGCTGCGACTTTGGGATCCGAATTTACGTCGATGACTTTGCGTCGATCATTCTCTTAATAACAGCCTGAAAATGGATTCATCTATTTCGGATACTGGATGAAATATAAATCACCTGATCGGAATCGCTGGAAATTGATTTGCGACTGCGGTTTCGGCAGTTCTCGGTGAATATCGAAGGACTGGAAATGTCTCTCGATTCTGACACTTCTTGGACAGTGGAAAGCTTGCGATCGTCTTCATCGTCGTCATACACCTCCACCGCGGTCTCACGAATTCTCGCCTGACACTCTAGACAGGGAGGGAGGTGTATGAGAGGGACCTAGCTTACCGAGGTCTCCTCGACAGATGGGCTCGCCAGTGCTTGTGTCTCACCGTTGGAATGTTTCACTTCATCCTGACCTGAACGTGATGCCGGCGGGCTGCTCCGCGAACACGATGTCATGCTCTGCATTGTTTGGCTACGACCGCAAGAAAATCGCATACTGTACGTTGCGCGATTACCGGTTTGCAGTGGTCCAGTCTAAAACGGTGCAGCAAATATTACATCCGAAACAGCTTCTATAATATATCAAATTGGCCAAAAAGTTATGTCGTTTTTATCAAATGATAACATTTATTCAATGTATGTTTCAATATTTACTTTTTCTTCAACAGATGCACACAGTATCTCGACAGCTTTATTGAAGTAAATATGATACATAGAATATGTCCACAAACTGTATCTAACCAGGTACCACACTAGTCGACATGTTCAACAGATAGCAAATATTTTTATGAATGATTCATATTTTAGAAGAGCATGTTGTTGATGGTTTTTTGATGAATAATAAGTATCTGTATACATTTAAAAAATAATTACTATGTTATATAATAAGATATTTGTTTGCATATGTGTAAGATTTGTAATCAAAGAACTCCTTAAATGTCGACAAAACTTTTTGCTCAAGCCAATAAATACCATTGACAAATATGTACAAAGTTACAATATACTATAAAAATATCTCAAATTGTTATAGACTTTCTTCCAAATTTAGATAACAGTTCTGTAGGTATTCTAGTTGAAATGATCGATATTATTCTTAAATTCCTCCTTTTATAAAGATCTCATTCTTGTGTTTACATTTAGTAAAGTGTTACTCACATTGGCATGCCCAGGTCGAACATTCTTGTATGGTTGAAAAAGTACCAAATATACCTTTGGTGTGAATAGACAGCCGAGAGCTACCGAAGCGGAGATGTTGATGCACATGCACATGCTCGCTATTTGTACCTGAAAATCGATCTATATTTGTGGTTTGTTTCAGGACTAATAATGAAACAATCTAAAAGCTATATCTCATGGTTTACTTTAATCTTAATACAAATATTTATCTGAGTAACAAATACTGAAGATTATAACAAAAGTACTATTGTCTGAATAACTCTACTGTAGAGTAATTTGAAAACATAACAATTTTTTAAGCTTATAAGTACCGACCTTGTAGTCATTGTTTGAGCCAAAGTAGATGGGCACGAACGCTAACCATACGATGCAAGTCGAGTACATCGTAAAACCGATGTATTTAGCTTCGTTGAAATTTTCTGGTATCTTACGTGTTTTGAACGCGTACAGAGTACACATAAGTATGAGGAACATGTTATATACAAGGGACATCATTAGAGAGAACGTGGAAACGCGGCATGTAAGCACCGCCGACAAAGGATATGGGTGAATTTCTGTGGTACCCGGTGGTTTAATGATCAGCCAAACTATAGCACCAACTAACTGCACTGCAGTGATCCCTATAAAAACGGGAACTGCATAATAGTACATCGTGGTTCAGGGTTTATGGCAAATACTTGTAACAACAACGTGCAGTTATTCACGTTAATATTTAGACACAGTACTATTCATGCCGATGCGATGTGAAACTGTAATAGTCTGTAGTTTAACATGTATTACATATCCAAACGTCATAGTTGAAAAGAAATTGTTTATTGTATATTTTCAATGTATAATAAGTGACTTATGTTGTTGAAAAATAAGTAATGTGATATATGAATCATTGCATCTTGCATTCAATAACAAATACAAGTACTGCAAATTATAACTGCGAAGTATAACAGTGTCTGAATATTAATGTAACTGTACATATAAACTTTAGAGACACAATATACGACGTTTACATTTATGGAATGTTTCGTATTATTTTAAAGTTGCTTAGTAATTTTAATGATGCAAAAACGATGTTAGGTCCATATCTTGCTTAGAGGCAAAGAGTACAAGGATTGTTAATACTCTTTGGTTCTGCAATTGTGAATTGTATAGATCATGAAAGGCTATGAAGATACGGAGGTTGGCGTATTATTCCATAATTCAACCTATTAAAGCGATAAAAGGTGCCTTTGAAAATTGTAAACTCACCAATAGCAATTACGACTTGACTTTTTGGCGACGTGTAAGATGGTCTTTTGATACTTTTTGTTCCTTGATTGAATATGCGCGACATCCGGTTCGTTTTAGTCAATATCGCACTGTAACAGGTGCTCAAACACAAGCCTAAGCCGATCCTCAAATAAGTGCAGTTCCACGTTGTTGGCCTGCTCAATATCACGAAGCTCATGCCGTAACACGATAGAATTCCAACTAATAACACGTAACACAGCTCGCGCCCCGACGCCATGATTACTGGAGTTCGATTGAAACTGAAACACGATCAATCCAGTTAATAAATGACACATCTTGAAGTTATTAAATAATAAATCTTAAGTAACACATGTTGCGAGAGTTAATTGTTCTACATTGTTTCAAAACCGTCACTTGTAAACAAACGCACCGGATGAACACCGCCGTCGTAAACAAGGTACTCAGTATTCCAATGGATGCGAATATCAATGGTACCAGCGCCCATGGACTGGACCATGGAATCACTTCAGCCGTCAGTTTGATGCAGCTCGTCATTGTTTCATCCGGAGCATATCCTGAACTGCATCTGGGACAAGTGTCATTGAACACGTATGCGTCTTCTGGGCACGCTATACAACTCCAACAACATGGCTCCTGCAAGTGTCGTCGTGGATGTAGAATCATACGTAAAATCATTAGAAAATCCAACTTCCATAAGGAAAATATAGCGACCAAGTGAAAGAGGCCTTTACCTTAATGTTCAGGGATTTCATAGAATTTCATTAGGGGACTACGGTGTTTGGGAATCCAGGGATTCGGCGAAATTATCTTTGGGATACTTGCCTGAAAACTGCGAACATGTCCCAAGGGGCAATTATCGCTGCATAAACTTCGAGGAATGTGCATTTCTCCGGTACCCCCGGCCCATTTTGTCATATTGATATCGAGCGATAATCTGAGAGAAAATAATCACGAGATCGCTTTCAGTATCTAATACGTATTAATCTTATTTATGTTAAAATACCGAATGCTTACTCCTCTTTCCATGTACCGATAAGAACATAATCGAAACTTCCATCTTCGTTCCTTTGATACTGATAGATGTTGTAAAATCCATAGGCATCGCCGTCCGATTTAAATTTAATTTCGGTGCCCTGACGTCCTGAACATTATTTAAATAAAATGTGCATCAACATCAAACAAAATAAATTATATTTAACAATCTTTATCCGCTTTATACGAATGCTAGAATCAGAGATAAAATCCGTTGCTTACCGATAAAACTGACGTTACGTATATGACGAAGAAGTTGTTGTCCATCAGGTGCTGGACGAAGCTTTTCGCATAAATAATGCGGTGTTCCGACATCGTCCATGCATTCTTCTTCAATTAAATGATGAACACCATGTGCCATTGCATAAACAGCATCAACTGAAGTCGATCAAACGTTCTAATTTAATATTCATGTTTTTAACTGCTGGAGGTAATATATTCCACAACTTGCAATTTTACATCAAAAACTAAAGACGCCTATTCTACTCGTAGTTTTACGGTTTCATCAAATTTTACGTTTCTCGAAATACAATACAATTTTAAAAGCGGAAGAGTAGATAATGGCGGTCACGTGAGTAATTAATGTAATAAAAACAGAGTATGCTATTTGTATCTTAACCCGCGGTTAATTGAGTCGTGGTAATTAATTAAGTAAGTTAGTAATGTTATGCAACAGAACATTTTTTGAAATATAAGCAATAATAATTGCATAAGTTAGACATTTCGTTTAGTAATAGCAGTAGTGACCATAATTGTTCCATTTTCTCGTAGTATTTTAAAATTGTAGAACATGAACGTCGCTTACCTACAAACGGTACTAATCCTTCTTGTTCGTAATCAATTAATTCCTCAGTCCCGGTGCATTGCTTCATACCTGTCGATAAATTTGCGGCGAAACTGCATTTATGGTGTTGCGACCAAAATTCACGGAACCATAGATTTCGACAATTCACCGTTTTATCAGATAGCTGTTTGTGTGATACATTACTCTCGGTTTGCCCTTGGCATTCATCGTCCATACGTGGACGAAGATTTAAATAATAATTATCGAAACCTGCGCATAAAAAATTATTTCGATCTGATCTACATCGTTCAAATTTTTATTTGAGGTTTTTTTTCGACTTTGTAAAAGTATCTGTATACAGTTGAAGTACAGTAGCAATTTAATTAGATTAAAAATTTGATTAAATAAATTGCGAGTGCACGTTACCGACCTTGAAGAGATATTCTGTATGGCAAAATCGTGATTGCTCCTTCGGCTGCGAATTCTTGATCTTTTACCGGATATACTTTCGCACCCCAAGAATCGCTGCCTATCCACATGAAATGATCTGTACGGTTAGCTTTAACTGTTGCTTGAAGAAGTCTTCTGAAAACGTAAACATAACAGTACGTTTTGTATTTGAACTCGTGAGCTTAGCCAGAGGGCAACTATTATAACTGTACTTAACCCTCTTACAGGGGAAAAAGTAGTTTTCACCTCCATCTTAGAAAAGAGAAGCTGTGTTTTACCTTTTTGCGAACGAAAAAGCAGTTAAACTACGATGCGATGCAAAGGTTAAATTACGATATACATATATTTACGATATGTTTGTTCAATATTTATTGACAGCACATTTATTACAGTTTCGCGATATTGTTCGACAAAGTTTAATGAAAAAAGGAAAAAAGTGAGATATCTCGGTCTCAATCGGACCACCTTGTCAATATTTGAGTATTGACAATATATCAATATTTCCTCTCACACGATCAATAATACTGACAGTATATATTGATTGTCTGGGGTCTCCTATTCTCATGTCAGACATGAGTGATACGGCCGTCAAAATGTTACAGTTATTGAATTTGTTGATGTTACGAGAACAATTTCTGTTACTTCTACGGGTGAGATTAGGGGAACAATTTTTAATTCTACGCTCACAGATACCAGACACCATATGTATATTCGCAGAAAATTGTTAAACGACAAAAAAATAAAAGTGGAACTGAAATAAGCGTATTAGGGTGGCTCAGTATAATCCTCTGAAAATTTGAGCTCAAAGATTGAAATTTAAGAGGATGAAGCAATGAAAGCGAATGAAATTCGTATAATATTTTACATTCGCTAATTTTGCTTCAGGAAATAAATTTTACTTATATACCGTATCTTGAACTATTATAATACTATTAAGTATTATATTTTAAACACTTTTGTCTCTATTGCACGTATGCGCACAAGCTGTTGCTACTGCACGCATGCGTACAATAGTCTTTACTATAGCTTTCGCCATATTGAATTTCCGGTTTCACTAGTGACTCTCTTACAAATTGAAATAATATGATTATGCGACACTGATCTGATGTCTGAACGAGCTTTCATGAGTTGACACGAATCTTTTCATATCAAGTAAGTTATTATAAATCTCCCTACACGTAACTTTAGATATAAATGCAACAAAATTATTACCTGACTATAAATACGATAAAAATAAGGATGTAAAGAACCTTAACTCGATAATATAATAATAAAAGTAACAACTTGGACAAAATAAAAACAAGAATATAGTACAATGTAAAAAATTAAGTATAAATAAAATAATAATTACAAAAAGTTTAGGTTAAGTATTATAATTTAATGAAAAATTGAGAATTGCTGCTTCATGATATATGTATATGCATAGTGGGGTGTAATATATCTTACAGATCCGATAGTATCGAATCAATCCTTGACACTTTCGGTAAAAGGAGCCGGATAACATTGGACCGGTCTACGAAGTTTGAAGGACTGATTAATGGTTTTCTTGAACAGGTTATATAAAAAGGACTCAGAGGAGGGAGATCAATTATTACCTTATGTTATCTTCATCGACGAATAGAACAACGCCGCGAGCATTGTGTTTCGAGCTGAGCCGATCCACGATTCTTTTAAAATCCTCCGATTTTGAGTTTCTTAAAATTTTCTCGCTGACTGCGATGCAAATACCGTATTCCATCGATAATGCCGTAAAACTTGCAATGCCCTAGAAAACAGTCAGACAGAAACAATAACACCAATCGACATATATTCAAAAACTTAAACTTGTCACATTATTCATTTCCCAGTTTCTGAAAACTTTAGCTTTTCAACTGCATAAGTTTGCAAATTGCCAAATTGTCACATCTTCACATTACTAAATTTCTAAATTTACAAACTTTGAAATTCTGAAATTTTTTAATTTTCTAATATTCTGAATTTTCAACTTTTCAAAGTTTGATATTTAATAATTCTCAAATTCTAAATATTAAAACAGTCTGCCTTATTTTTAAGTTTAAAAAAGAGTTCCCATATTTTTAGGTTTAAAAATGGTTAATCTCCACATCCCTAAATTTTCAGCTTTCTAAATTATCAGATTTCTGACTCTAAAAATAGCGTTGGTCAATGAATTAA
Source organism: Coelioxys conoideus (assembly GCA_947623535.1). Lineage (NCBI taxonomy): Eukaryota > Metazoa > Arthropoda > Insecta > Hymenoptera > Megachilidae > Coelioxys > Coelioxys conoideus. Next base: position 4,716,376 of record OX392450.1, read on the forward strand.
CTGGCCTTGCACTGTGTCGTTAAAATCCATTATCCCAGATTTTTAAAAGAGGACGATAATGAAGGGAACGCTAGAATAACCTATGAAAAATGAAATTTTTTGTTCGCACGAGGATCGTATAAATTTAATTACCTTTTCTCCGTAATCACCCTCTACCGCTACAGTGGATACATACTTCCAGCCCAGTTGATGAATGATTTCCACCATGGCCTGAGCTTGAAAATTATCTGGCGGTACCACTCTACTGAAATATTCGAAGCGACTTTTATCCGATAGTTCTGTGCTCGTCGACGCATAGCTTATTTGCGGTATCTGAAAATTGCATTAAGAACGAAAATATTTCTATAACATTTTGAGAGCCAAATTGCAAAATCGGGCCGAGTGACGAGCCGCGTAATTATGCGAAAAATACTTTGAAAAAGAAAGCGCGAGAAAATATCGCTTTTTCGCTTAAAAATCGTGCACCGGTGAAATTTTTTGCTGTCCTTATCTGTTCGCACAGGAGAGACGATAAATCGAAGCTTTTCTGTTTCGCCACCAGATGCCCCTAATACTGTCACTTAAAATACATAAAACTTTCCCCAACAAAAGAAAACATAAAATATCGTATAAATTGTTTATTGTATGATATAAATTTGACAGCGTTCCATTTAAAAACGCCATCCTCATTTATCGAGAATTAATGCAAGTATTAAAAGTTGATATATGTCTTCGCGTTGAGAGTAAAATATATTCAAAATTTTTCCTCGACCATTATTTTGATTCCTTTACCATTTAACGTTTTTTCTAAAACTAAACGGTCAAAGTAAAAAGACAATATATCTATCATGTAGGTTGTCGGGACATTCTCGCAAATTAGTTAATTTGTATTTCGCGCCTATATGTACCGATCTGATTTTACTTTTACGCCCTCTGCGACGTTCACGTGTATCCTTGTCCTCCGGTTTCTTATTCCTCGATGAAATTATTACGCGACGTCACGCAGTAACATGATTGCGCGAAGTGTGTGTACTTAGTTTTAAAATAAAATCTTTTTCATCGCGTATAACCGCGATTGTATTTCATTAGACTCCCCGTGAACATCGATGATACTTATGAATAATTCAGTGTCGATATTGAAGGTATCCCAATCCTTTTGTCATACGCCGTATAATAACTGTGTGTAAAGAATGCATTGAAATAGAAGGCATTGAAGAAACCAGGTTAGAATAAAATTATATTCTCTTCTGCATATGTTTACACTCTCTGTAATGTTTCACGTATCGAATCGTGTTTCATATTAATGACATGCATCGTGCAAAATCATATGTAAAAGGTTGGTACACTTCTTTGAACCGCCACAGCTTTCAATCGGAAGTTCTTTTTAAAGATACGAGTATTTTATACGGCATTTGAGGATATATGTATGTACCAGATATGACTATGCATGTATGTATATGCAGCGAAGATATATTTATTTCACTGTGTAATATGTCACGTATAAATGTATGTAAATTTCACGGAATTCTCATTCTAAAACTAATAAATAATGAAATAATTTTACCACCACTTTGGTTATTGGAACGTCCTTATTGTGACATTAACCCCGTTCAAAGTGACTTACCGACACAATGTTTTAATTTAATATCGTTTAAGGAATAAAAACTTTCGTTACATCGTACTTTTTTAGAGTAGAAAAATGTGAAGTACTAACCTTGAATAGTCTCAAAATATTTGCAACCATAATGGAGACCACACTGAAGGAAGCTCCTATAACACCAGTCACAGGTTTGTGAGGCACATATATCGGTGGTTTCTCGTTTTCACATTTGTATTCTGTTATATCCTGTGAATTCATGAAAAAATCATGCGTGCACGTTATTCTTTATTTATAAAGCTTACTGAACTTCACTGTTCTAAGCTTCTTTGCACAGAGTGCATACTTACAGAGTACACCATTCACTCGTATTAATGTGCCGAATATAAAGATCGCTTTCATTTTAAAACCAGGGTTCAGTTAATTTTTAAAATTCCTGAATCTTCACATTTTCAAATTTCAAAGTTTTTAAACTTTACAATTTTCAAATTACTTAACTCTTAAATTTTCAGATTTCCAAATTTCAAATTCCTCTATTTCCGCATCTTGCAATTTCTAGATTTCCAATTTCCAAACTAAATCTCAGACATTCCAAATTCTCAAATTTCTATAGTTCTCTATATTCATTTCAAAATGCATCAGTTGCAAAGTCTCGTATATCCGCTTCCATAATTTTTATCGTGCTGCGACCGAATGCTAACATGGATAACGTTATCCGCAATTATAATAGCCGGATCCCGGTGTATATTTAAAAAATGTAATTATTTACGGCGCTACGAACAAAGTGAAATGTTACCGCCGAACGCGTTAACCTAGTTCGACGAAAGGGTACATACCCGTTTTCCTCCCGTAGTATTGCCGTCAATAAAGTATACCCTCCATAACGTAGTTCGGTAACTTTCTGAGACATTACCCGACTGTTGTTGACGTTGAAAGTACATACATACGTACATACCGTGCTGTACAAAAACACTTTTATTCAATGATTAAGTACAACGTGCTTATGTTGAGTGCACTCTCGTCAATTCTCTATGCATTTACCGGTAAAAAAATCCTTACGGCTTTTATTAAGTGGCTTGTCAACTGAGGAAAAATTGTGATGATACTGGGAGGTATTGTATATACATGCTTTGGAATATCTTATGAATATAATTTTCGTGGATATGAATGACTTGCAACGTTTTACGGTAACCTAAGGGGATGATTACTCAATTTGAGAAGTTAGAAATTTTTGTGTCCCGTTATTTGAAATTTGGTACTTTCAGAATTTTGAAATTTCGAAAATTGAAATTTGAAACTTGAAACTTTGGAAATTTGAAAATTTAGAAATTTAGGAACATGAGAATTTAAAAATTTAGAAATTTGGGAACTTGCAAAGTTACAGATTTTCGAGCTCAAATTTACAAATATCCAAATTTTTCACTTTCTAAATTTCCATGTTATAGACTTCTGGTAAAGTGCGGTTAATAAAAAATAGAGCAGAAAGAAAATAGTATATTTACCTGATTCATATAAGATCTTACGAACTCCATGCTTTGATCAAGGGCATAAGTGTCGCTGCTGCAGGAATCCAAAATAAGTGCACCCAAAGTGGTGTTTGGTAACAAATCGTTGTCCGAATTGATCTCATCGATGGCATATAACATGGCCTCTAAACGTTGCATTCCTTTTTCTTCTTTCACAGCACCACATGGCGATTGACCGATCGAACCTGACACCTATGCATAAAAAGATGACTATCTATGAATAAAATACATGTATTATATGCTTACGAGATATTATGATAATCGTATTTGCATGTAGTACTGCAAAAATTTAATATTCACCAGCGTGGAAAATGGTTACCAAACGCAATTTTTGTTTAAATGCTAATTTCGCTCGAAAAATAAATATCAAAGTGTTTATCTTGTTATTTAGATAAATGTTCAATTTTATAAATTTTTCCACAAAAAGTTTACAATTAATAGTGTACCAACATTAAAACTTCAGACATAAAAATATGTAGATAAAAAAATAATAAATGAAAGAAACTTTTTTCTCTGAACATTGATCAGCGCATTCGTACTGTTTTAAACGCATCACACGTTCTTTTTCTCCTTTAAACACAGCAACTTTTACCGTTATCGAGTTTTCGTATTTTACGCTATAACAAAGCTATTCCGGTGTTTTGTTTCAAATATTTCTTGCTGTACAATTCTAAAACAGTTTCTCCGTATCTGAAAAAGTAGATTCATGGAAACAGAGACGTCGCTAGAGATGGCATAACCTGGACCAAAATTCTTAATAGAAAGTACGTTTTGTATGCAATTATAATGTAGTTTATGGTTTAATAAAGGTTCCGAAAAATCTTTCTCCCGTTTGTCATTCTTCTTCGGAGTCTATTGAATTTCAAAAATAGGATAAGGAGATTGCATCGGTTACAAAAAAAAAGGTTCCACAGTTATTAGAAATCGTGGCATATAGAAATGTCAAAGAAAAAACGTTATCGAATCAAGATGAAAAGCCGCTCAGTGACCAGAGAGAAGTAATCGATTCAATGTCCGCGGACGAAATGACAAATTACGCTCGGAGCTGGATCAATATCAGACACCGGTGAACCTTAACCGTTTTATAGTGAAGTTTGATCCCTCAAAGGGAAGGATGTATTAATTTTTCAATTTATAACTCCGTCATCATTACTCGCTGTCAAACGATCATTGTACACTGTCACGCTCGAGCGAATATTTTACTCCTATCTTATATTGGAAAAAATATATCACAAGGAAACGTCAATTTCTTCGCAGAGTCAAATATTGAGACGGTTAAGAAATTAATCTCGAGATCCTCGTTTCGAAGATTCATCGTGTTGTAACATTTCGGTACGTTGAAAATGATTAAACAGTGTAACAAAACAGAGGGTACAATATATTAAGATACTGGACCAAACTAGCGAAGCGCCACTAGTTGACGATTCCGTAGTACTAATGCGCGACGGTTTACGAATACCAATAGATCATGACATTAGTCTGACAGTTGCATATCTCAGTAGATGAAAAAGAATAAACGATAGCGTCACGTTAGTAAAAAGTCGCGAAAACGTTAAACTACATAATTTCTGTGAATGTGATAAAGCGCGAGTCCAGCTGATTGTCTTCATTTTCCTCCTTTAAGAATAAGGTACAGATTCTTAGACTGCTTCGATGTTAAGACGAGTGCTACCAATTCATTTATCTCCGGAGAAAAATATTGCCGGAGGGGTAGCATCTTATAAAGCCACGAGGAAATGCAACGAACAGGTAAGTAGGTACCTTCTTTTAGCTTCGGTTATGTACCTTCCTTTTCTTTACTAAATTAGAAAAAGTTCGTGATACAGTGAAATCCTTTATTCGAATATTGGAGGGCCAAATTATTATATTCAAGAAATTGCTTGTTAAAAACATGCGACAGACACGACTTTAATTAGTTCAACAATATTGTTGATACTTGCAACGATGATCTACAGCAATAAGAAACCTGCGAGTAACGTGTTAACGCATAATCTCGTTTTTGAAATAAAAAGTGAATGTATGCGAGGTTATGTTAAGTCTTTCATGTTTCTGTATTGTCAAATTAAAAATTGGTAGATTTGGATTTATAAATTTAAATATCTAAAAATTGAAAAAGTTTATGATTTGATAATATCGAATGTCAAACACGGTGAAAAGTTCACGATGACGGTGATTGAAATAGGTACGCGGTACTTGAAATGATATAAGAAATATCTCGTTTATTTTTATAGAATTTCTTACGTATACATATAGAAAATGACACCATATTCGTTTTTACCAAAAATATTACTGTTATTTTTTGAAATACGGGGAAATGTCGTCCATAAAAGATGGATGATATCGAGACGAGACACGATATACCGGTAATAACGTTTCTATAATCGAAGACATATCGAAAATTTCGTTACGGGTTATTTAACGTTATCTGAAACACCGTTGTTTGAAATAATATCATCGTTTATTTTGATAATTCTATTCATCGAATTATTCATGTGTTTATCTTTTTGATCAGGTTTCAAATGGCTAATTAAATTTGTATAAATCACTGATATCTAAAATTAAACATTCAATGCGTTCCCGGATTTGCTTTAAGCAATAATTAAATTGTAGATTGTAAGCTAAATCTTTTTCAGTAAATTAACATTCAATCGTTAATTGTAACTTCTATCAATTAAAAATTTAATTTTCATTTAAAATTTGTTTTTTAATTGAACTTGATACAATGAAAGGGTTTAAGGGAAGTGTTATCGCGAGATAGATATCTCCAAGATGATTGAATAAGGAGAATATGTTAATATCAAAAATGGGTCATCAGCAGGATTAAAAAGAGGAAAGCGCGAAATCGTGGCGGACATAATTACAGGGATGATAATATTCTATAAAAATTCCAATTTAATTGATAATTAAAAATCAGTGCATATTTAAGGAATTAAATTTTATTCACTATTCGAGGATGTTGTAATTACCATAATACTTAATTACAAATCGAATCGTAATTACGAGTTCGAAGAAATTGAATTCAGAATTAAAATTAATCTCTGCTTCTATGAGATCCAATAAGTCACCCATTAGAAGCTATAGAACTAAAAATGAAATTTTTATGCTAATTAAAAGAAGTACCAATTAACGACAGAATGTTACTCGTTCAATTAGAAATAACTTTCGATGTTTAATTTGTCGAGATTCAGTTGAAAATGAAATTCTCATTTTAATATTCAATTAGTAGCTGTAAGTTCATTAGTGAACAATTAAAGCAAAAATGGTCATTTTTTAATTCTTTTAATTTGTGAAGTTTGTCTGGGTGTCTTTTATCTGTATAATTTTATAGTCTTATACTTATAATCTTATACTATTATATTTTAGAAGTTTGTAGAATATTCAATGAAAATTTACCTGCTCGTGCATAGGGAAAATTCCACCGAGGATTATGTCACCGCCAATGCGAATTAATTTCGAGCCATCTTCGTCGCGTCCCTTTCGATTGTGACACTCGCTTACGACCAGAGAATAGGAGATCCATGTTAAAATCTTCCCTATGGTCATCTTGTTCATTGAGCTCGCAATTGCTTTCCACTACCTGCAACAAAATTAAAAATAACATTTAAGATTTACATTGTAAACGATTAAACAATACCTTATATTTATTATGGGGTTATCTCATATTCGTCTCTGTCATTTTGCTGCCTGCGTTTGTAGCAAAAATGGCGGTGTCGTAATTCCCTGACGGTTAATTACCTCCCTTTCATTATTTTTATGTTAACGAAAAATTTCGTGTTACATGGTTAAATATGTTTTACTTTTTAATTTTTGCCGGTAACGAGGACAACCATGTGTTGCTATTTTTGTTTAAATATAAATTATATTTTTCCTATTTTATTATAATATTTTTGCATTTTAGTTCTTACGGAGTTTTTGTTATTCTTGTAGTTTAATTAGTACGAAGTTTTTATTACTTTTGTACTTCAGTTCGTATGAAGTTGTTATTTTTGGAATTTATTTCAGGTGATATTTTTGTTAATTTTGTTTCAACTCGTATTCATTTTTTGTTAGGTTTGTTATAATTTATACTTTTGTTTCAATTCATACAAAGTTTCCCGTTATTTTTCTTCTAGTTACAACGAATTTTCAACAGTTATTTCCGCATTCTAAAATGCGCGGACTTGCAAATTTCCAAATTTAAAACGATTCGCACTCTTAAATTCATATATTTTCGCGTGTCTGTCAGTTCCGACGCGCGGCCTGGGTTTAATTACGTTTTAAAATTTTAACGTTGGACGCACAATTTACATTCGTACGTAAAAACCAACGGGAAGAGAACGTAAACTTCAGAAACCGTGACATTTACCCGCATGACGTTTCAGCTAAATGTTTGATGTTACCTTCGTAAAGAGAGCGAAGTTTGTACAAACACGAAACGAGAATAGAGTTTCACCCCCGATATTCATTTCACGACCACCATTTGCCAGCGAATGTTTTCTACCGGAAAAGGAAATGGAAATTCGTAGTCGCACCCTATCGAAAGATGGTTTCGGGTCGCTAAGCGATTCCCTGGTGCGACTGAAACCTAAAACGAGGTATTATATCTGACGCTTGAATCTCAAACGTATCGAGTAACGTATACTGATTTCGTTTCTAAACGAGATTCAATCATGCAATATATAGAGAGGTTCTCCTTAAATGTTCCAACTAAATCGCTCGTAAATTTAGTTACATGCAAAAATAATTTTAACGGAAGGCATTATATTAACGAGAGTCTATAACGTACTAGTATGGAGTATTATAACAATTAGTTTATTATTTAAACAATTTAATTATTTAAATTAAATTAACTATTTTACTTGACTATTTTATTATTTTATATTTTACTTGACTATTACATTGTTTTATTATTTAAACTAATATTAATTTTTCTTATTGAAATACGAAGATCGATTCAAGCTTTTCATTGTAATGGGGCGAAATTTAATGACGCGATAAACGATGAGTTAAAACGTATTAGGGTATATCAAAAGTGTTATAATTAATGAGATATTACGGTTTAACGAGTTCGGTACCGACTGCGTCCTAAGACACAGCGTGATAAATTAATCGACGACTGCGGCTTTAATAAATTCATCTTTCGGCCGCGTGACACGTTAAACGCAGTTACTGGAAGTTGAATATTTTCGGGTAAGCTTCGACATTTTTATCAATCGAAATCTTGAACACGTTCGACCGTAAATGGCCCCGAGATAAAAAGAGTTAATCGGCCGTTTGAACTGGCAGCAGAGTGGGCAGAAGAAGATCAGATTGGAACTAAAGGGTGAGCAGTAGATAAGAGCGAACGCTTTTATCGTCAAACTACGTCCAAAGTGAAGACGAACGTATATGTATATCTATGTACGTGTTCTGACAGACGACGAAGATCGACGTTTCAATTCATACCATACGTTTCATTCTGACTCGATTTTCAACTCAACATCGCTTCCGCAGAGGGTGTACGTACAATCCCCGACAAAATTAGAAAATATGCAGGGATATAATAGAAAATTGTATCCCGTTGAATGTTTTCTTTTTCGGAGTTTATTTTTTTTACTGTCTAATATCGTGGTGGGAAAATTTGTCATAATCGTGGGTATTTTGACTATAGTCAACTTATTTGTTACAGTTAATTGTTATTACTATTTGTATTAAAATTTTTAGTGATTTATATGTTCAATTATATGTGTTTCTTGTTACGTACATATTAGTTTGGCCTCATGAAAGGTTTCTCTATTGGAGAATATTATTTAGTACTTATCACTAGTGTTTTAATATTGCCATCGTTCGTTAGACAACCTAAAAAATAATAATCTTAAATTATAACCTAAATTTAGAACATAAACTTACAAATTTATAAATTGCAAAGGTGAAAGTTTGAGGATGTAGAAATTTAGATAATTTCGAAGTTGAAGATTTAGAAATTTACTCATCCTAGTAGCAAAGAATTTAGAAATTTAGTAATTTGGGAAGTCTGCAGTTTGAAAATATTAAAATTTCAAAATATGATAATTTATAAAAATCCAATTTGCACATTTTGAAATATGATAATTTAGAAACGTGCGTACTTATGCATTTGCAGTTTGGGAATGCAGAAAATTTGGAAATTCGTGGATACGAATAATTGCGAATGTAAGAAATCCGAAAATATGAAAATTCGAAAGTTTGAAACTCGAAAATCGGAAAATTTGGAAATTCAAAAATGAAAAAATTGTTACGTTTGAATCTGAGAGATTGAAAAATTGTCGAACGCGAATACTTGCAAATGACTAAATTCAAAAATTACAAAATTGTTAAACTTGAAAAGTGAAAAATTTACAAATGAAAAAATTGTTAAACACGAAGGCTTGAAAGATAATTAAATTTGAAAAAGCGAAAATTTTGAATGAAAAGTTTGTTAAGCGTGAGAGATCGAAAACTGGAAAACTCGTGCAACACGTTCGTGAAAAGGTTGAGAATCACCGCTTTGTCTGATATTCGATCCACCTCTTCTACTTACCATAAACCGCGTGCCTCTTCAAGCATCGACATGTTTCACTAAGTGTATTGCAGCTCCGTCGTTTTCGCGAATTTAACTCCAAAACTTCGCGAGAACATTTAATACAATTACCAGATTCGTATAAGAATAAAAAATCGACCTTTTCAACTTATTACAAGAGAGTCCACCCTTAATACGAAACAGCCATGCGTAGTTCGGCCCACGATAATATAGATTTTTAAATCTAATGCGTCAGTTGGCTACTTCGAATTATTTCGTTTTTTCATCTTTCCTCTCTCTGATCCTTTTTTCCCATCGTTTAACCGAAATGAATTCGCAACTTCCGTCGATCCTCAATTTTCCACTTATTAGCTTTTAGTCGATGTTCCAATCGTGATTTCAATCACGTCGAAATCGACGAAACGCTGTCGAAAATTCGATTTTCGATCACCAACGTCGGAAACTTTATTCGCAATCATTAACGCTACATGTAAGGACGTTTAACGATCACTTGTATCTACATTGAAAATGAACTATAAAAATAATTAACTCCTTTTGTCTGCAGCTCCTTAATTAATTTACAAAATAGATCAAGAAATTTTTATTTATTAGTATTTAATTATAAATATATATTTTTTTTTAATTTATTATTATTTAATTGTTATTATTAAACCAACCTATTTATCTAAATTCTTTATACGAACCAAGAAAAATGCGACGTCGAGCCACACTCGACACATGTGTTTATACATACATGTACTGTGAACATGTACTTTGACGTAAGCTTTTCAATAATTTTCGTAATTGAAAATAAGAAATAAATACGTCATTAGGTTCCGTAAAATTAGTATTAAAACCAGTGAAATGACGTATAACATACTAATAGATCATACGACAATAGTGCAGTCTTACCAATATTTCATAGTCGTATCATAATTATCTCTCGCATAACTACCATTACTTTTCATATAAGTTATTCGTGTACCTGGTTACGAAGTACGATCGTTGGATCACCTTTTGATGTTGAAAGCATCTGACATCGCAACTCGAAGTTTCAGAGTGTCTCTGTTTGCCTCCAAATATATAACAAGGTAGAATGCTCGAAACGTAGGTAAAAGAGGTACGAAACAAGAACCGGGACCATTCCAGAATTATTATTCGATCTTAACTTCAAAATCAATTCCTTTACGCTTTATTGGAAGACACTCCGCTTTATACTATCAGCGATACGAAAAAAGCGTCCGAGCTTCCGGCAAAGTTCGGTTAACTACTAACAAGGTATCTCCTTTAAATCTCTTTGATCCCGCAGCTCGTAGTTCTGCGTGCAAACCGGTAGCTCGATTCGAACGATACATCAGTCGTTATGTTTCCATTTTACGTTCCACGTTCATTGTTCTTTGTACAGTTTCATAGAACGACGGGATTGAAATTTCGTGGGGATACGAAACACAGCCGGCCTTTCGGAACTTTTCTGCCCCGCTCGATACAACTTGATTCGCGTCCCCTAATTTCCTATTTCTAAACTTCCAAATAAGATGTCAAATTCTTGCGCTTCCCGAAATTGCGGATTTCTAAATTTTCATGTTTTAATTTTTGTAAGTTTCCACACTTCCGAATTTCTAAATTTTCTCAATTTCCAGATCTCTGCATCTCTTAATTTTCACGTTCTCGACGTCCCTCAAAATTTTTGGATCTTCACGTATCCAAATTTCTACATGCTCAAATTTTCAAGTTCTCAGATTCCCAAATTTTCAAATTTACATATTTCCTAATGTTAAATTCCAAAATCCTCGTATCTCAGATTTACATATTCCTTATTTCACGAATTCCAAAATCTTAAAATTTTCACATTCATGAACTACAAAATGCCTACATTCGCTGATTTAAAAGTCCCTAAATTCACGAGTTCAAGAAGTCTCTATTATCAAATTCAAATTCAAAAATTCCAGAATCCCTAGAGTCCCAAATTCACGAATTCAAAAATTCCAGAATCCCTAGAGCCCCCAAATTCATGAATTTAAAAATTCTTAGATTCTAAAATTCACATTCATGAATTCGAAAATCCTTAAATTCTCAAAATTTAGAAACTCGGAAAACCGATTCCAAAATCGAACTTCCACTTTTTCGGAGTCTCAGATCATCTTTGCAAGCTCCTAAAGTCTCATAATCGAAAGCTGTGAAATGAATTGGCATCGTTTGTCATAGCGAGCTTTCAAGAGTGATTCCGCAGAGTACAACCTGCATGTTTTAAAGATACTTTGTATTTAATTTCACTTCGTTTATTTAACCGCGGTCCGGCTACCGGAGATTTATAACGTTTGAACTCGCATGGCACGCAGCCAACGAGGGAACTTTTACCGTATCATCGTCGTATTACCAGGACATCTTTGAAAGCTGACTTTTGCAAATATATCGCTTGATGGAAAGTCGCGGGTCATTGCCATGTTATCTTAGCCCGTCCGATTTTTGCATATTTGATACGTCTTCATCGCCCGTCACTGATTCATATAACACCACGTAATTTCGATCTATCGAAACGTAGACAACGAGACGTCTGGTCACTTATCGACATTTCGTTCTATCTTCGTTTTGGGTACACTAACGGTGTACCCAAGTAGCCACATTCTGATTTTGTCGATGGTTCGCCACGACGTTCGAAAATATATATATATTTACCCTTTTTATCGACAATTTCCGTATTGAAAGAGCGAAAACAGCTCTCAAAGTTGAGCCCGCAAACACATCGATTGCCACGGCAAATATTGATAGCAGAGAAAAAATTGATATCCATCGCTGAAGTACTTTTGAACGATAAATTCGTCTATGTAAACGAGGCCCGAAAAAGTCATCTCCAAATACATTTTTCTACGAATTCTATGAAATTCTTGATTTGAGGTCATCGGTGTCAATTCCGAATTAATTCGCTGGTACAGTTCACGTTTAATTAGTAAAGAAATGGTGTTTCGTTTTATATTTATGTTCAAATGCCGGATTTAATTACGCACTCGTTTGCGCAAGTGTAGTTCTAATACGATTTATGTATGCGCGTACTGGGTCTGCGCAGATCCAACATTAATAGTGATCGAATCAGTAACTGCGCAGACCCGTGCATGTAAACCAAAGGATCGACGATTATGCTACTAATCTTTTGTTTAACTTAAACTACCATTTGCATAAAAATAGCAGTACTTCATTATATACATATAAATTGGAAACAGTAACGGTATTATCCATAACAATAAGCTAAATAATTAAAGATGAAACAGATCTTATAATTTTAACTGACAGTCCATATGTTCGACAAAATAATATGGCATCTTTAACAACTCGCTCGTTTGCAATTAATCGAATCAACCCGGTCCGTACACTTTCATATTCGAATAAAAATGATGACCCGTATAAAATTTCAATCGAATGATTGATTTTATGAAAGTAACGAGCATCATACGCGGTCGAACAAATTAAAATTAAACGTAATTATTATTATGTACACTCGATGAAACGGAACAATACTCTCATTTACGGGTCCCCGACGTCAACAACAGGTTTTACCAGCTACGTTATTTATGAACTGACAATAATACCTGATTGATTATTACTTCTACCACTACTTTAATCAGGTCATGCATTCAATTGCACGAAACGAACTCGTGCTATGATTTAAAATTCATACCGCTGCCTTATCGCCATTGACACAACTGGGTGGAGCCTACGGTGAACCTGGGTTTCCTCTCACTTTGGCGACATAATGCGTGGCGATATATCGCGCGTAAATATTGTGTGAGGCAATACATCGTGTTGACAATCTGACACGTAGCAATTTAACGCGTAACTGTATAAGACGTAGTGGTACAACGCGTGGCAATATAACGCGAGGTAATATCACATGCGGCAATATAACGCGAGGTACAACAGTATGTGGCAATATGACACGGGGTAAATAACATTCTGCGATATAACGCGAGATTCTATAATGTGCGGTAATATAACGCGAGGTTTTATAACATGCGGCGATATAACGCGAGGTATATCAGGACGTGACAATATGACACGAGGTAAATAACATTCTGCGATATAACGCGAGGTTCTATAACATGCGACAATATAACGCGAGGTACTATAAAATGTGGCGATATAACGCGAAGCAGTATAATTCGTCACTATACAACGCGCGATTGTACAATGCGTAGCAATATAATGCGTGACATTCATAAAGTATGATAATATAATACGTGTCTACACATCGTGTGGCAATATAACGCGGTAGTAGATAACGGTAATTAACGTTCTAATTATGACATCGTCTACTGAACTACTAGCAACCATATCAAGTAGCTACTTAGACGTTACGTATAAAAAGATTCACAGTTTCTTTTCTCGCAGGGTGAGAGAATCATAGTTATATATGTACCAGTTGGTACAGCTTGCATAATCCAAGAATTTATCACCAGTTAATTACCTGCCGGAACAGGAACTCCGCAAGCGACTATAGTTCCGGGTTTAACATCTGTTGGAAACCACTAAATTATTCGTAACTTTCCGATGTAAAAACGCGCGAGTTACTATCCTATACACACTTGGGGACATTTAAACACCGAGACACCAAGAAGCTCTTAATGACAAACCGAGTGCGAAGAGTAATTTCGATAGGGATTTACCGCGATACTCACCGTCGTTGTCACCGTCGTATCACAGAAACTTAGACACATTCAATTATATCGCATTCAGTGTCGCGCAAACGGAGTATTTATCTCGAGCACATCGTTCAAGAGACCTCCTCTTCCGTTTGGTGCTTAAATCGTTAGATTGGCATGTTTTAGTAAGATTAGATTATTAAATTTTGGTAAGATTTAAACTTAGAATTCATCGAACATCTATTAAAGTTTTATTTTCTGTGGTACGCGATATTCCAACATATTTTTCGTCTACGAAGTAATTACAATGTTTTTTATAAAGAAAATAAAATTTTGAATAAAGAGTTGTATTAAATTCATACTCGAATTTTTATTCCCTTAATTCTGCTCCTCTAACAAGATTAATCCGTGAGCTGCGTCGCATACCGCACGTTGAGATCCGTTGTTGCGGAAAACGAACAAGCACAAACGGATGCTCTCGAAAACAGGACATCGCGAATACTTGCAATATTTAACCGAACTTCGGAATTTTACGTGAACTATGCTCGACAAAGTTTACCAGCATTTTAGGATACAATAATCGCGTATCGGATTCATAGTAAAATTAACATCGACTTTGTAATCGAGCAGCCTGGTGACCCAATGCGTTATTCGATCATTTGTTACATTCACACGCGATCCTCGTATAGTTATTATAAACTGTTGCGTGTCGTTGTTAATGCAGAGAAATCGTTCGATTTGGAAGAACAATTGCAATTGTAACGTTCGGTGAAATGGATAACATAAATTCATCGCGTGGGATGCTGCGTTATTTCAACGAGAACGTTGCTCGATCGTTCGATGACGAATAACGTAGTAAAACGTTGATGCGGAAATATCGGTACGTTGATCCGAGTAAATTTATCCTCAAGGTCACGCGGTATCTATCTAATGGAAACAACTGTTCCTACTTATTCGTGGGTCCACGTGGAACTGATGAAGATGATGATAGTACGCGTTAAAATAGCGACACCGACAGAAATTCCATTTTTAACCGAATGTGTCAGGAAACGAAATTATATGTTTTCATTGCTCGTTCATGAAATCAACGAATCGTACTTTGTCATTGAAAAATATATGTATGTAAAAATAATTTGTTCAAGACGAGTGAAAGCTACGTTTGATTAAAGTTGAATAAAGAAGAAAGCTTTAAAATTAATTTTTCTAGTCATGCACAGAGACATGCATAAAAAGTCACTAGGTATTTTAGAAGTGATTTAATTCAAAATGAAAGAAAATTGAGATAAAAAGAATTTATTAAAAAAATGGACGGTCAGCTTTCGTTTTTCTTTTGTACTAATACAGAGGACAAAGCTAGATAATGCTACAATAGAATATCGAAAGAATCAAGAGTGGCAGTATTGATAAAAATTTGATTACATTTTTCGATATTACCGAAAGCTTTTAAAGGTACAAAATCGCGATATCTTTTAGGGAAAATAACTGCGGTCATAACTTTTCGCTGCGTATGTTCAAAAGTTACCTACGTCGTTGCGGAACTTTCATACGGATTTCAAATTATGTTCGATCAACGTTACCGGAACGTTGCACGAACGTTACTGCGTTCGATAATCGAACTTTAATGTACATAATAGTACGTTTGAAATTTAACGTCGTCATTATAATTTTACGTTAGAACCAGATTACCAGACACTTTTTTCCTGGAAGGAAGAGCAACCTTCATTGAAACGCCTTATGGACATTAAATTTATAATAATCTTTCTGAGGCAAGATGAGAGAGAGATTATACAGAAATGATGTCGATCATTTTTCGTTGATTGCAGAGATCTAATCTATATCCCTACAACAGATACTTAAGGATATATGTAGAGGTTTGAAGGTATAGGGGAATAGATGGATCTAGATATCTAGGAATACAAAGATATGGAGACCTAGGTATTTAGGGAGCTGGAGATCTGAGGACAAGTATTGGGTATACAAATTTGGGGATGTGGATATTCACTGTTCTAGTGATATAGCAATGCAGAGATCTAAGAATGTACAGATCGAGAGACGTAGATATTTATGGAGATGGGGATCTAGAGATATAGAGATCTGGGAAAATAGAGATCCAAAAATGTAGTGATCTGGAATATGGTGATTTGGGGATATAGAAATCTGGAGATATAAAAATCTGAGGACGTAGAAATCTGACAATGTAGGGATTTGAGAAATATAGGGACGTGGAGATATAGCAACCTAAGGAATATGAGAATGTGGAGATGTAGGAATCCGAGGAATATGAAAATGTGGAGATGTTGGAACCTGAGGAATACACAATTGTGGAGATATAGGAACCTGAGGAATATAGGAACTACGAATCTGTGCACCTAGTATCTAGTGATTTAACTATTTGACATTCAGCAGTACAGAAACCACAAATCTCCATATACGACATACGCGCATATTCCACACACGCGCTTTTATGATACAGACCGATCGCATTAGGATAACTCCACTTTATTCGGCTAATTTTAAGCAGACCATATATTCAACGGCTTTGTTTCAGCGACAACATACAGCTGTTGCAATCTCGGTCCTCTTTTTCGTTTCGTCCGGTAATTTAATTCGGCGAAACAATGTATCTTTGCTTTGAATCAACAACGGTTTAGCATCAAAGTTTAAACCGCAGTCGAGGTAGACAGTCGCGAGTACATAGAGCTGATTGCATTTCTCGTCGCAGAATTCAAACGCATACGTTTAAATGCGCTATACTAATACGATAGTTGCTTTTGTCGTTTGCAATTATACTTTAAACAATACGTCCGAACACTTGAGCCGCGTGTCGTGCGATAACGCTGCGCTTACAATTATTATTCCTATTTTATTACTCGTGGGATCCAGTATCGATAAACGAACGTTGTTGCTCGCACGGAATTCGAGCAATTTGCAATTAAGGTTAAGTGCCGATGCTTGCGTAGAACGGTTTTTCACTGGCAACTTGAAAAAGATACTCGAACGACTTTGGTAGAAATTGTGGGTAATAAATAACAGGTATACAGTTTTATATAGTTACAGAAATTTCACCGTTTTTTGATAAAGAAGAAATAAAAAATTACAGTCTTTGGTCTTTTGTAAAAGAGAAATATTTAATTGCGCTTTAATAAACAGTATAGCGACTTTTTGTTTAATTTGCTCCTGCCGTTTGAAATATCGGAAGATAATTCACTATATTCGCTAGGGACTTTCGGACATATTTGATTAATAGTGCCAATTATATTTCATTGAAGTTGGGTTTCATTTTAGATCCCTAACTTATATCAAATAATTGATACGAAAAATATTTCACGTTCACTTATTGTATAACGTTCATGTGCTTCATGTGCTGTGCCTCAATATCATACAAAAATTAAAAAATTAAAAAATTATGCACTCTTTTTTGACTCAGAATTATTTCATCTGTTATATTTATCAACGTTCTGATTTCCGAATTATTATCGTGTATACATACATGTGTATATGTATACATATATGTATGTACGTATGTGTGTTTGTACATATGTATGCATGTACGTATGCATGTATGTATGGATATGTATCGTAGATATTACAACTTGTTTTAGTTACATCTAAAAAAAACGAGATACTTTCACACCTTGGTCCTCAATTATGCAATAGTTGTTACGATTACTTAACTTCGTGTATCTTGGAATGTAACACTCGATAAAAGAACGGGGAATGTTTGGTTCTTCGAACGTGCAAAGGGATGCGAACTATATTTAAAGCCTTTGATGCTCGTTCCTTTACGATAAGCGGGGATCGGAACTTCCTTTTTCGTCGTTTTGTATCCCTATGCTATCTCCACACAATCACGATGTAATCGGCAGAATTCAATTTCACGATTTATCCGTAATTTTTGCGGAGAAAGCTGCAACTTTTACATTGTTTGTCGAGCAATAACAAAATTTTCAATTTGCATCGCGAACACGATACGTGTTCGTACATTTATACGGTGGGTTAATCGATACCGTTGTCGAAATCGAAATTGTGCTTAATCGTAACCGAATTATCCCGTGAAATATAATTATTAACTATTTCGATTATACGATCGAGATGATTATGTTTTAATAGCAACAATTTGTGGATATTAACAGTTAAGCAATAATTGTACTTAATCCTGTAATTTGTTAGTAGGATTTCTCATTTAATTATATTACAATGAGATTTGTTCTTGAGTTTGTAGTAGAATTAGGAGGTAGAAAGTAATTTAATCTAAATTACAAATTGAGAGGAAATGTTGTGAGAAGCAAAATGGGTGAGACAATCCACGTAAACGTTTTAGGGGGAAAAAATACAGCGAACGTCGGCGAAAGTGCGTTTAATGTGAATAAAGTTCATTACATTCGCTCTAACCTGAGTAATTTTCAAAATGTTTTAATTGTCACTCATCCCGCATGGTATTTTCATTTAGAAATAGAAATACTTTTTCGAACTGTTACACATAAGGTAAATGTTAATATTTGTATTATTAATTGTCAGATTTTCAAATCCCCGTGTTGCTAAGTCTCAAAATCACAAAATTTCATTGTTAAGGATTCACGACGCATATTTCATTGAAAACGCTTTATTACATTCCGCTGGAGGACACCATTTTGGATGCGACTCGAAGCGAAATAAAAGTACCTCGATATAAAAAAGTACCTTGTCTCGATTTCATCACAGTTTTCGTAGTACTTAGTCATTTGCAAAAAAGTTTGTTACGGACGCAAATAAATGGTGGTCGCAAAAAAAACGAATCGGAACAATGTGGAAAAAGCGGTAAAACTTTTTACGCGACGTCATTTATTTTTTGGCAAGTCAGGGAAGTAACGTGAAACTGTGCGTTGTCACGAAGATGAAGTGCGCCTTTCTTATTAACAAATGCGCTGTTCCCGGGGTAAAGTGACTAAATTAATTTTTCCAAGTTTGTTCAAATTTTAATGCATAATGCTTTTAGATGCGTCCTGGTTAAAATTTTCGTTGAAATCGTTCTGACACATTTCTTTTTAATAAAATAAACCACAATTGGTAACTGATTAAATTAACAAATATCGCTTGATAATTGAATCGATAATAAATATCAATTGATATCTGTGAAAAAGAGGAATTTGCTAATTACGAAATTTTACAAACTTGTTTATGCAAACGTTGTAAAACTTTTGGATTTGACAATTTAGAAGTCTTTGGACTTTTACCGGATTTAAAAATTCTTTCTTTATCTTTGGCTACAGCAGCACGTTTTTTTTTCGCACAAGTTCGAAGCGACATTTGTATTCACGCAACTTCTCATCTTTAATTACGTGGACTTCCAGAACGTGACACGCCCTCCAACAGTTGGTTGCCTTTCTTATATCGTTGGAACCATTTATATTCTATCCCTTTTTCTGGCAGAACCTACCTCGCACACATTATAAATGAATCTTACTGCATCTTTTATCGCATCCCCAATTTTAAAATTGCAAGAAGCATGAAATACGATCTTTCACATCTTCGTTCGCCATCTCCAATCTTGAATAAATCATTCAAACCAATTCCACTATTTCTAATTAGTGTATTTAAAATTATCTAATTTCAAAGTTTGGGAAATGCAGGTTACGATATTTGAGAATTTGGAATTTTTTAAATTGACAATTTGATAATCTCGTAATAGGGGAATTTTGTAATTTGGAAAATGTAGGATTATGGAAATTTGAAGATTTAAAAATCTAAATATTTGATGATTTAGAAATTTGGAAATCTAAATATTTGATAATTTAGAAACTCTAAAAATGTAAATATTTGGAAATTGACTAAAAGCGAAAAATTCGTAATTTTCGTGGACACAGCGATACAGCAATTTCAATTATCCATATATCCAAATTAAATGCTCGTCCATTTAGATAGACGTCCATCGCTGTTCATTATATGTTTTCATTAGTACACTGTCCTTTAAATATTGCTTTCCGATATGCGGACCTCTATCATTTTATTCCAATTGAAATACCGTAGAATACATTCCGTGACGCTGTATGTATCTGTCGTTCTATGATTAAAAGTATATTCCATTAAGTTGTTTATTCCAGCACGACGTTAAATTAAAACACCGTACAATATCATGCTACTGCATTCGTTTCGTTCCTTCGCAAACAGTGCATATTCGTTACAATCATGCAATTAATACGTAACTTGCAAAATGAAAACAAAAATGTATCGTGTTTACGTGTACGCAAAAGGAGAAATTACGGTCAAGTTTCGACATAAGCGAAAAAAGTATCCTCATGAGTGTGGGGAGGATCCGTCAAGATTCCAGAAAGTTCGTTCGGTGGGAATCGTAACATGATCCGAGTTTCAGTGTATCCGTGAGACACCAATGCAAATATACAACTTTTTTATTCTCGATTTTTTTTATTACCGAACCTTTACCGAAAGATTTGTGACATTTTTCTTATTAAAACGAGATTAAACACGATATAATTTGGACTGTATTTACTGGTTTTATTGGCGATATTATGTTTCGAGTGGAGAGAAGGATGAGTGAAAAAGAGAGACGTTGCGATCGTGGTAAACGGCAAAGGTCAAAAGCCTGCATTATTTTGTTTAAAATGCGAAGCCATCGCTGACTTTTTTATTCTCAGCTAACACGACATAATTCTGAACATATTTGTTCGTATTTCCAAGCGTTTTAATTATATCGAACATTTCACTTTAATAAATTATTACAAGTAAACATGTCCCTGATTGTGTCGTATTCGGTTTTATTTTAATCAGTAATATGTCACGAATACGACTCGTGAAAAATTTCATAAACAAGTTTTCTTCTTGCATTGTGACTCCCATTATGTTATAGTTCGTTTACATTCGGCCAATGTCAATGAGAGCACGCGGTATAAGAGAAATTTTAAACCCGAGAGATTCGCTTATATCGAGACCGTACCGTATTCGAAGTACAATAACGAGAAAAGAAAATATTCCACGATGGACGTTTCCGCAAAACACGGACATATTTAAATTCTCCGGCGAAAGAGTCGTTTAAACGACAGGATATTCTCGTTTCCATTCTAAACACTACGCACAATGTAAAACACTCCGGTGGAATCCCACTTTCGTCGATGTTGCATTAAATGGAAAATAGTCAAGTGAAACGTTCGATTCAATGATAGAACAATCGAAGCAGCCCTTTCTCGCGTTTATTCGAAAATCGTTTTGGTCAAGTAATCATTCGATGTTTTCGAGTTTACTTCTTTTCATTCGCACGTTCAACACGCTGTTTTTTGTACACCTCTGTGTCAGTGATTCGCAACGCTTTTATATGTATATGCACTCAAAATATGAACATAAAAATTGCGGTAGTTGGAGTTTTTGAAATATGTGTATACGGATATTTGGGAATGCGAGTATTTGGAAATTTAGAAATTTGAAAACTTAACAATTTGGAAACGTAAGGGTTTAGTAATCCAACAATTAAGCAGTTTAGGAACTTAGGAATTTAGGAAGTCATTTTAGGAAATTTTTTAAGAATTTAAGAAATTGATAATTTGGAAACTCGAAAATTTGGAAATTTGTAAATTCAACCAGTTAGAAACTTTGATGTACATCAATTTGCAAATCTAAGAATAAAAAAAATTAAGATTTCAAGAATTATAAAATTTATAAAATAAAAAGTTCTAGTATCTTTAATGTGATTTATGTGTGGTTTCTTGTAGCTAGGCAGGGAATAACAGTCCAACGGTATTTTTGGCCGCATTTTCTTTGTGTCCGGTAGCAAACGAATTACTTCCTATAACACGAAGATGTGTTCGCCACGGAAGGAAAAACAGCAAAGACAAATAGGTATGCTAGGGGTTGTTCCGTTATGGCTCCGTAGAGTGGGTAAATAGCAATGCTAGGTGGAAGATAGAGGCGGATCTAAGATCTTTTTTGAAGATGTGCAGTAAACGGGTGCAGTGACGAATGAAATTTGGAATTTTTATGAAAAAGTAGTCTGTTCACTTTTGAAACCAAACGATTCAGATCTTTTTGTAGGACAAATGATTTGATTTTGAATTGTTGAATGTTTAATTAATTTCTTTATTAAGTTAATCACGGTCTGACTATGACAAAAGGTTTGTCAGAACATGATTTGTGAATTTGCAGGATCTTATTAAACGCTGAGGAAAACGCACAGGATAGTTTCTTTGTGCGATTAAAGTTTGCCAATTTCACGCTATATAGATTCTTTGGCCACAAAAAAAATAAACTATGGAAAGTTTCCGAACTTGCGAGTTCGAAGATTTAAAAACTTATAAAACGCGGAAACCACGTAGAAGCACGTGCTTTGGTATTTGATTAATTGTTTAAGTGAAAAGTGAAAAGCAAACAGAACATTGATAAATTTTTAACGCTTTAATTATACATACATTAAAATATATAATATTATGGATTTAATTTCAACTATGTGTTTAAATTAGTTATTGTTGAATATTGTTTAATATTGAATGAAAGCAATATTTATTAATTTTTATATTCGACGCAGGTTTTAATTGTGACGTTTATTTTAAAGGTTTATGTTTTAATTAAATTAGTACCATCAACGGAGATTAAAATAAATATGTGCAAAGCTTAATTGAAAAGCTGGAGAATTAATTTTTTGAACTTTTCTTGAAGAAGAACAAACATAAACAAGACATCCCCAGTTAAAAACTTCTTAATTATGAATTTAAGATGCTATCATTCATTTTACAATAGCTTCTTAGTTTTTAGTGTTTAAAATTAAAATTATGTAAAGAATGATCGTTTCAATGGTATCTAAGAAAGAAGTTTTTCAACGCAATTGTGTCAGTGGTTTAATAAATAAAAATTATTTATGGGTAAACGTTAAAATAGTTTGAATAAGATGTACGTTTATGAATTAATTTTTTTGTTAAAAATATAATTCATTTCTTTTTGTAGCAAGAATACTATACAGGGATGTAATTTTTCATTCTTGACAACGAGACAAATGTAGCGCTTACAGTTTATTATATATTGCCACCATTTATATTGCCGGTTGACTGGGTTTTCTTTACGTAGCATTCAGCGTATGCCGGCAGTGAACACTATTATCGTAACTTATGAAAACTCGTGATTGTAAAATCTTAAATTTAAAAATGTAAAAAATCGCAATTTTTCACGATCATAAACTCGCACGTTTAGTACTTTTCCAATTTCAATATTCAAACAGTAAGAAAGTTATAAATTTTCGAATTTTTAAGTTCCAAATTTTCGTTTTCATTTCCCACCCTTTTTGTAACGAAACTGATCCTTCGAACAAAGCTTCAGTTACCCGCATACTTTTTATCAACAACTTCAACACAAGCGAGTGTTAAAATTTATGCGAAATTCTCCATTCCATCTGCAAAGACACTCGGTTCGGATCAGTGAAAGATAATTGAATTTTACAGGGACGGGGACAATGACCTCAAACTTTGCTGTCCCCTTTGCACACACTGAATGGAAGAACGAAAATGGCATTAATATCTCAGTTTAATTATCACGATCACCAAATACCAGTCCATTTCCAAGCATTCGAACCATGATAAAACTCCAAAGAAAAAAAAAAACATACAAAACCGTAACAACTTATTTGTTCTTTGTCTCAAGAACTCGCTGTCAAACCTTATCAAAAATATACCTTAAAGCTATCAAGCAGTTATAAACACCGGTATAATTCTTTTGAACAAAATTGCATCACAGAAAAAAATCATAATAATCTACGAATATCATCATCGATTAATTGTACAATATCGGACATCGTTTAGTTTGCATTCGGATAATACTATTCGAAGGTATAGCGACGTTGACAAAGCATGTACAAAAAACAGCTAAGAGCACGAGTTTCCGGTGTTCGCGTTCCTCCATATTCGAGTCATCAGGATTACGAACGTTGTATTTACTATTTGTCATCGTTCGGAAACGATCCGTTGCGAGGAGCAGCAAGCATGATCACAGCCACTACAGGCGAAAATTAACGAAAGAAATTGGGCAGCCACTATGGAAATTACGAGGGTTTCTTTGGACGTGAACGTACGCAGCTTGTCCAGGATACCCCACGTCGTTGCTGACGTTGACGGCGTGTTCTCTCTCTCTCTCGGCCGTGATCGTTTTCAGAAAAGGGGTATGGAGAAAAGAGGAGAACCTGCCCTCTTTTTTTCTCTATTTCCCACACCCCTTTCCTCTCCCTTTCGCGCGCACACCGTTCTTTCGTTGCTCCGTGGCTCGTTCTTTGTCACTGATACGCGAGAAGCAACATAGCGAGGACGTCATCGACGGAAGGGCCACGAACCAGACGGAAACGACCCAAGCGATCGGGCACGTCCACACCGGCTGCTAACACGGGCCAGACTGAACTCGCTACCGTTGCCGATCGGGCTCTTATACTCGGATACTGTGGTGCGCATGCGCCGATCGAGCTACCAGCCACCTAGGGTTGGGCCGATGCTGCGTTTCGAAAAAGAGGTGTTGATCCTCTCCTCTCGACCGATCGACTTTTCATCGAGAGACGAGCCACCGAAAACATCACTCGATAACTTTTCTCAACCGCTATTCTTCCCGGTCTTTTACGTACAACGTTAATGTTTTGGCGGCCGAACGATCAAAGAAGCAATTAAGATCATTTCTCTCGTAGCGAATCTGTTAAAAATATGTCTACTTTCGGATGAAATAAGTTCCAGGAAGAAAAAGTTTTGAATCGATACAGGTCGAAAAATGTTCACATACCTCGGTAATGAAATATTCGCGACATGTCCTAATCATTGGTCATTGCTGATTCGATTAAATATCGGTTTAATCGTTTTCATTTTATTTCCATATTACTAACTTAATCATTAAAAAATATTTCCCTGCAGCTATTTATTTTGAACGTATTCTCATTTTATTTTCGTTGCGCTGATTCGAATATTAAAAAATATGTGCACCTTTGAAGGCGTTTAGTGTCGCGTAAACATCCTTTTGTCCGCGTTTGCTTGTTAGCCGACGTTCCGAAGAATTTATGTGACTTTGCCATGTAAGAAAAATGATTAAAGGTATATTACAAAATTTTAGATTATAGTGATACATATTACGACGAGTTTCAGAGTGAGCAGAACTGTGTTACCCTTGGTATTCAAGCGCAATCGTTAAAAGTACCCTTCATGTATTTATTATTGTATCGTTGTTATTCATAGATTTACCACATGAATAATATGTAACACGTATTGATTAATATGAACAATATGTAATACGTATTTATTAATGTCAACAATATGTAATATGTATTCATTAATATGAATTATTTAGGACATCAGAATTATTTAAAATTGTGTCGTCAATGCAGTTATGTTTCCCAGTGCAGTTATTTACGTAGTGACTGTATTATGATAGTTATTTATCACTTTGTCACGGTAATTATTAATTACTTTATTATACGTTCGTTATAATATTTATCCGTTCATTTATCTGCGGATAGTAAGCAATAATTTTTCATGTCACGATTCGTGTAGGATGAAAGATGCTTGGTTGTAAAGATAAAGCAGGAAAACTGGGGCTGGTAATTACCAGCTGAAGAAAAAAGTAATTGAGTGCGGGGAAGTAGTATTTCTGGTAATCAATCACTCCGCCACATTCTATTTTATATATGTATTTTGATTCGATGGAAATATTTCTTGAACTAACGAATCGTAAAAAATATAAAAAACCATAAAAAACAAAACTCGAAAACCTACAAACTTGGTTGTTAATAATTCAACGTGAAAGAGCAAATAAAAAATTTCCTAATTTCTCGTGTTATGAATCGTAAAAAAATATAAAAAACGATAAAAAACAAAACACGAAAAGATAAAAAACTTGATTTTTGAAAATTCACAGTGTAAAAGTAAATCCAAAATTGTATCCAATGTAAATATGTATACATATACATATATTGTATATGTGTGTGTTTTTGTATCCACTTTATAAGATATTTCGAAACAATGTGGAGTAGGAAAGACTCGGGAAATAGGAAACGACCGTCGTAAATCTTTTTATTGTAATCTACGTCGGTTTCTGTAAGAATCAAATTAAGAATAAGTGATTCGTAGGGGAAAAACATAACGTATTTGCAATATTACTTTATTTGACACGAATAAAAAATTACAGCTAAGAATAGGATACATATTTCATGTATCATACATGATAAAGATTTATAATTTTATAGGAAAACTGAACTTCTATATTTCAAGCTTGTTATAATGAACAACAGAAGGTATATATTCTACTAGTGCTACTGTTTCATCCATTTTCACTTTATCCCGCATTTCTTATTTAGTGCATGCATAATTAAAAAAAAAAAAATGAAAGGTCCGTGACGCTGCACCGCCGAAATTACTTATCAGTAGGAAATATTTAATTATTTTTTAGCCACATACGAAAGAAAAACTTAAAGAACTCCAGCTTGTACGTTAATGGCTTACCGCTGCTGGTAAATTGGACGGCGAACGAGGTAACTGAACTCATAATTAGTTTTGACCGCGAATCAACCACCCATCAGTGACCTTGCTTCAATTTCGAGATTCATTATTTTTTGCACGTTTTTACACGCGATTGCATTCCAAACTTTTATGGATCACTATCGAAAATGGCCCTTCGCGACATCAACAACCACAAAATACCAAAACCGAAGTTCAAGAATTGAAAATTCAATACTATGCTGAATGAAAAATTTTCAGATACGGTAACTTGATAGTAACTTGAAAATATTGTACCATCGAGATATAAAAATATTTGTTGTTATGTTCAGTAAAAGTTTTTGCTTCGATAAAGTAATTTTCCCACCCGATATATATGCATAATATTATCTTAAAACACGGAACATTTCACCGTCGAACGTATACCTCGTTAGCTCGTATTCATTAAAGTGTTTCGACAATAATTGATACATCAATTATCGCGGCAGAGATAGTTATGTCTACGAAAACAGTTTAATCTAACAGTTCGGATCACCGTACCTATAACTGGAGGTATAATTTCGCAGTGCTCGGAATTTCCTTTCCTCCATTCTTAACTCGTTAATTATTTGACTAAATGAAATTTTTAACACCAGTCACCGGTGACCTTTATGGCAGACGACGCGTTAAATGTACATCTATATGGAGGAGCTTTTAACCTACTTATGCCATTTTATTCTACGAAGAAATCGTTAAAACATCCTTTAATAAAGATACATACGTACAAAATCATCAACCGAGGAATATTGTGTATGCCTTGGACGTCGGCAATAATTAAAGAAGATTAAACGATGGGGGAAACTTCGATCGTTTGAAATCCTAATATTTAGAAATGTAGGTGGAATAATTGTATAATACCTATATGAACTTTTTACTTGTTAAAATAACTGATTTACACTTCTTTTGATGAACCTTCTTTGGGGAATTTGGAAAATTTAACTTCAAGTTCACGAACCTGAAAATTTTTATATTTAACATTTTCCAAAATTCTAACTGTCTTTATTGAGAAATTTAGGAATTTAAGGTTTCATATATGGGGATAGGAAGTTACAAATTTGCAAACATATAAATATAAAACTTTAAAAGTACAAATTTACAAATGCACAAATTTTAAAATTACAAATTCACAAACATAAAAATATAGAACTTTTATATTACAAATGTATAAATATAAAAATATAGTTGTTAAAAGTACAAATATACAAATATA
Source organism: Coelioxys conoideus (assembly GCA_947623535.1). Taxonomy (NCBI): domain Eukaryota; kingdom Metazoa; phylum Arthropoda; class Insecta; order Hymenoptera; family Megachilidae; genus Coelioxys; species Coelioxys conoideus. Next base: position 4,744,291 of record OX392450.1, read on the forward strand.
AAAATGTACAACTTTAAAATTATAAATTTGTAAATGTACAAAACTAGAACGTACAAATTTGCAAATATTCAAATTGTTAAATACAGAAATGTAAAACCCTCGAATTTACAGGATTACCACGAGGTAATTACTATGGCGCCTATCTTTTTATGCAACCGCAGCAAGCTGCAATTAGGCAGGTTAACAGCTGCTTATCACGGCATTTCAGGAATCAAGGTTATCGGTTGCCCGAGGGATAATGGTGACAAACTGTTCCAGAGTCACGTAGATGGTAACAAAAATAGTTGCATTCGCCTCATTGTGAAGCGTCTTTCGTAGACAATTTATTTTAATAAGGTTCCTACGTAATTCGGCTGAAAAGTAATTAAAACACTAAACAGAACTCGTTTGACCTTGTTCGATGTTTCAACCATTATGTTGTAACGAATTTGCGTGCGATGAAAATCTTTAAAAGAAAAATGATTAAACGATTGATTAATGAAGAAATTTACGTAGCGGACTACATATGGACAACATTCATGAGATATTGATTGTAAACAGCTGTATATAACCAATTACGCTAACTCAATTTAGATGGGAAATCATTCGAACACGAAAACGATTGTAGTCCAGAAACGGGGTCAGCCAGAACAAACATTTACGCGAACTCCCTTTCTATTGTTTCCGATGTATTTAATTTCATTCTGAAGTTGCGTTCTCGGTATATTTTTAGTTTTTAAGCATTTCGCCAATGAAATAGTATTTGTATCATTTATGTTAGCACGTTGTCGAGAAATTTGTCCATTTGAAATGATACTATGTTTTCGAAGATATAGTTCAGTTACAGCAACAATTTCCTTGAAAGTATCGCAGGTTTATCGGAAATTACTAGTCAAAACTCGAAATTCATGAGTTTTACTTTTGCTTGCATTAAAAATTTTAATTTTTGCTTAAATGAGCTTCAATTCGATGGGTTTTAATGTAACGCCTTTCATTTCATTGCATTTAAATATGGCAGCTTTTAAATTTAGCGCTTTCCGGATTAACGCGTTTGTACTTGGCGCCATTCGCATCGGCGCGTATAAATTTCGCGCGTATTACATTGATGAGTTTCGTTTCAGCACGACACAATTCAATACAATGTAGTTTTATAGGAGTAGTTCTGTTGTAGAACTAATAGATAACGAAGTATTCGCGAAACAATGTTCCTTCTGATCTTCTATACAATTTTTATCTCCAATCGGATGTAGGGACGTTCAACTCGTTGTTCAAAATAATGATTCAGTTCACTAAAAATTATTCCATACATTGAGCATGTATTTATGAATTTTTACTCATTTGTGTTTTAGTTTATTGTACTTTGCGAAGCATTTTATATGTTTTATAACATAAATGTCAGATGACGCTGCAGTGCTACGAAATTGCGGCTGTTACCACACGTGTGGACTACAAGCTCTATCTACAGTTAATAATCGGATTTTATGTTGACGGCAATGTTCGATAGAATGTGAGACGCTGACCGCGAAATGTGAAATGTATTTATTTTCACTGAACACTAAGCACCGTGAAAATCCTATTTTACGCGTGTTACAGTATTTATGATAACAATGAGCTGGGAAATTAGTTGTGCCGATATGTGTCGTGCGTGCATGAAAGTTGACGGCGTTCTTCTTCCTATGTACGATGACGACACGATTAGTCAGAAAAATTTGCCCGATAAACTTGCCGAACTTGCATCTATACAAGTTAGTAAATACATCGTTTACGTATATTTCTAATTCTCCATAAAATCCATCAATTTTTATATTACGGTTAACTGTAAATCGTTTTTACAATTTTGATACATAACCTCAATATCGTTGTCAAACTTCCGCTTATCTGATATATCGGTATCTTGCAAGTTAGACAAACTCCTAAAGATAATATTTAGATAAAACAAAATTAGTATCATAGTTGAAAGGAAAATTTTGTACTTCGAATGATTTTAAGTTTTAAATTGACAATTAGATGTATTGATTGTAACTTGTATTCTATAATTAATCATATAATATTGTACCAGTCTACAAACTGTCATAGGAGAAACTGATCAAAGCAATATTATTTTTAATTTACAATATCATAGATAACAAAATTTGCTCTAATTTTAATATGACACAGTTTATAACTTTATTATATATTTTAATTGACTAAAACTTGTTTATCTTTTACAGATCGATAGATTTGATGGTTTACCCAATATGCTTTGTGCAAAATGTGCTTATCGAACTGATGCATTTTACGACTTTAAGCTGCAGGTTCAAGCTACTGAAAGAAAGCTCCGTAAGATGTTTGAAACACAAATTCGATATGCTATAAAGGTAAGTAATGCCTGTTTTCATTATTATTTTTACCTTTAACATCTTCCAATTTTTATGCTTCTAATTTTATATAATCTTTTCTAAATTCAAATTATGATGTTGTGCATTTTATTTGACTAGTTTGGATGTATACAAAAAATTTTCACTGCGCTAAGTCATAAGTTTTCATTGTATCTATAGCATAAAATTGGACAGATGGGCAGACAGGGCACCCTGATTCACATTGTGCCACAAAAAGAAGTTCTATTATGTTTTCAAATTTAAATCAAAATAAATGTCATGTACATCACAATGTGTATAGTATTTGGAAGAGTTAAATGTAGTTTGGAAGCATCAATATTGTTTTATACAGGTTTCATATTGTCTTTCAGGAGGAATCAATAAACAATTATCAGGAACAAGAATGCACTGAACAGTCCAACGAATCACTGGTGAAACTATTAGAAGATAAACACAAGAAAGAGAAGGTAGATCCTTCAAACGAGTTTTTGTCTGATGATATAAATGCAGTTGTGAAAGAAGAACAAGCATTAGAACTGGATGTGTCCCAGTTGGTAGAAGAAGATGCAGTATTCAATAAAACCGAGTTATCTGAACTGAGAGGCATCATAATTTCAAAACTGTCTGGTACAGAAGTCCAAGATCAGGATAGGCGATTAAACAGCGAAATACCTGAAGAGATTTCGAAGATCCTAGAGTCCCAGCAATTAGATTACACCATAATGTACATACCAGAAGATGAGGTATCTCTGGAACACATAGACGCCGATAACGTGCTCTCCTGCGACGCCGTTATGAAGTTAGAGAACACTAAAAAAGTGATCGAGTGTAACGGTGACGGTCTGCACGACCCGAACAACGAAGAGTACCTCATAACCGTGTGCGACGACAAGTTCGAAGAGAATACCGTGGAGAGCAGGCTGGCAAGCCCCGACCTGGAGTCTACATGGAAATCTACGATTCCAGAAGAAAGGGTGAACGGTAAAAGTCCACGAAAGGTTTCTCCGGAGTCGAGCGAGCAACATGCTGAAGAGAGCGACGGGTCTGACTCGGATTACTTCGTTGATCCGAAGGACAATATTCTGGGTAGCATAAACGACACGATCACTCGGATAAAGGAGATCAAACTCGAGGACGACACTATACAGTATCAATGCACCTTGTGTTTACAGAACTACGATAAACTAACAGGTGTTTTATTGCACACCATAGATAACCACGTGCCCAGCAGCGGCCCGTTCTTCTGCGTGGTGTGCGAAAAAGACTGCGAAAGCCACAGAGAGCTGCGAGCGCACGTGAAGACGCATACCGGTCAATTACCCTACTCATGCTTCATGTGCAGCAAGGCGTACACTATGAAGAGGTACTTGAAGCGTCACATGGTGTGCCACACAGACTTTCCCAGGCACCGTTGTCCGAAGTGCGGGTCCAGGTTCAAAGTGAAGTCGGAGCTAGAGTCTCACATTGCGACGCACATACGCGGAGCACCTTACGCGTGCAGTCAATGTCCCCGGTTGTTCAATCACAAGGGCAACTACAAGCGTCACCTGATCACCCACTTGGACCCGCAAGGGCTACACCTACCCAAGTATCCGTGCAAGGTTTGCGGTAAAAGGTTCCTCAACAACCGAACCCTGGAGACGCACATGCGCGTCCACACCGGCGAAAAACCCTTCAAGTGCGACGTGTGCGGCAGGTCCTTCTCGCAGCAAGGCAACCTGTTGAACCATGTGAGGATTCACTCGAATCCCAGGAGCTACACGTGCGAGGTATGCGGAAAGCGATTTAACCAGAGGGCGACCCTCAGGGATCACAGTTTGTTGCATACTGGAGAGAAGCCGTACGTCTGTAACGTTTGTGGCATAGCGTTCACGTTTAGCGCCGCGTTGAGGCGACACATGTGGACTCATACTGGCGGCAAACCGTTCGCTTGCGAAACATGCAGCGCCAGATTCGTCGGCAAATACGATTTGAGGAGGCACATGAGGATACACACCGATAGACCCAGGGCGAAACGAAGGAAAACTGGGATCAAGTCAAACGATACGCAGCAGGAGGCTAAAGACGAAAGTATTTCGGTTTCCGAACATCCGGATACGGAGACTATACTCATCGAACAGGTCCTTCTTAGTCAGGATGTTACTCAAGTTGTACAGCAGCAGGAGTCCGAGAAAGAGAACGTCGATGCGCTTTTTAATCTAATACAGTACGGTTAAACGTCGTGTAAGCTGTTTTCTTTGTACATCTTTTTGGAAAATAGGATATACAGTTTATCGTGTACTTATGGTCGAACTGTTCTTCCTCTTTTATAATTTTATTCTCGCTTGTCACGTCCCTTATATTTAATTCTTTTCTTTAATGAAAATATTACAACGACATATTTTTAAACAACATTGTATATTTTTATCGAGTACATGTGCGTGCGTGTAAGCTGTGGCAAGTACGTAAATTTAAAGGGGCTGTTCTAGTCTAGATTCTTTGCATTTTTTGGAAAATTGCAAATAAATTTACTTGAATTTGTAGTATTAATGAAGACATAATATTAAACATCTGTATATGTAGATAGTTAAAGATGACAGTTCGAAATCCCAGTCATAATTTTTTTATCATTGTTATGATAAAATATATTTTTCTTTGCCTGTGCAATTTTTATTTTTCTTATGTTTCCGATTTCGTGCAGTTTTCTCATGTAAATACAGCGATGGCTCACTTATATGACCCTCCATTTGTCTCGAGGTTTTACGTATAAAAAATATTTGCTTGTATGATGTAAGCAGATTTTCTTATAAATTATTGACTTTTGAAATATATTTCATGTGTAATTAAAGAATTACTGTTTAAGTACAAAATATATTTAAAGTCGGAACTTGTATTGTTTGGTTGAATCAATTTTTTTCAAACAGTAAAGTTATTGCAAAGAATCAAGATTTAAGTATTCAGAATACAAAATTCCGTAAGAAATGGTTATATCCTATAGCATGTTATATACCGGTTGCCTGTTGAACAATGTAATTATTTCTATTAAACGTTAGTATTAAAATCAAGAAATCCTCTGGCTGAACAAAAGTATATAGAATTCTATTAAAAAAAGATATAGATAAACAGGTCCCCTCCATGCATAATGACGAGCATTATTGCCTAATTTACAACAGAGATTTTTGAGATCGATAAATAACAATTTTGTAATTTTACATTTAACCCGTTACTGCCGGAAAACGGTACAACTAGCGACATCTAGCGGCGAACGACGAAACTAGGAAAATAGAAATTGCGATTTTCTTCGAAATTAGGAACTTTTACGCTTTTCCGGACTGAGCAAAATATTGTACGATCACAGTGTAACACGAGGAATGTCATTGTAACGCAATAAAATCATTACAAACAGAAATTGAAAATTATTAAATTTCATGGACCTAAAAATCCTTAGCCATCTAACGGTGAAAGGTGGAAACTAATGGAACTAAATTTCACGAACATGTCTGAATACATTAGTTTCCCCTTTTTAAAGCATATTATCGTCCCCCAAATGGAAAACAACCAATATTCAATATATTAGATTGATGTCGGTAATGTAGAGTAGTACCGCTAGCACGATTTACCGACGGAGTTTCGAACCGCCATGTTCCGCGGTAGGGGTACCAGGAGCTACTTTGGTATCAGGATCGCAGAAAGGCGAGGAGGTATCCGGAGCAGTAGGAGGTATCCCGCGCAAAAGCCGCGGCACCGGCGCGCATGCGCGGTAGCGTCGCGTCACACCGTATATACGGTATTATGGTTACAGAAGAAATATTAATTACTCATTATTTAGATATAATTTATGCACTTTTATGGTTGAAGAATATTCAGTGATTCATTATCCGCCTTCCCATATCACATTTACTCAGATTTTTATCGACAGTAATTAGATATTAAGTAATATTCGGCTATAACTCGGCACGACACGCCGTACGCATGCGATACTTTCAACAATTAATTACACGTTTTAGGAATATAATTTATGCACTTTTGCGACTGGAGAATGATCAGTGATTCATTAGCTACCTTCCTATATCACATTTCTTCAGATTTTCATTAGTATTAGTTAGTTATTAGTGAACAATGGAGAGGAGGTATGCAGAGCAGGAGGTGTCCCGTGCAACGAACGATGCGCATGCGCAGTATTGTATTATACGATTATATGGGTACAGAAAAAATATTAATTACGCGTTTTCTAAGCATAATTTGTGAACTTTTATGATCGAAGAATGATCAGTGATTCATTAGCTGCCTTCCCATATCACATTTACTCAGATTTTTATTGACAGTAATTTGTTATTAATGAATTACGCGCTGCAAGACGGCGCCGTACTCGTACACACAAGGTAGTTGAAGCAATTAATTACACATTTTTTGAATATAATTTATGCACTTTTACGACTGGAGAATGGTCAGTGATTCATTAGCAATTTTCTCATATCACATTTGTTGAAATTTCAGTTGGAATTGATTAATTATTAATAACCCACTGCAAGAGCAACAACGGTACAATTAGTTGGAGTAGCGAATAAATGGCCGCCCACGATCGGTTTTCGGTCAGCGGCATGCCGCAATGTGGGTACCAGGAGCTTCGCTGGTATCAGGATACCAGAAAAGCGAAGAGGTATCCGGAGTAGTAAGAGGTATTCCGCGCAAACGGCGCGCATGCGCTGTAGAGTTGCAGGGGGGTCGTCCTAACAGGGCGTTGTGCGTGCGCAGAGGAGTACAAGGGGTCGGGCCACGCCTCCGCCACAGTGTCGCGCATGCGCAGACAAACTGGTGTTTGCCATCTCTTCGGCACATGGCATGTTGGTAAAGAATAATTAATTGCTCGTTTTCTGAATACAATTTGTGAACTATTATGAGTTAGGAATCATCACAAGATCACTAGCTACTTTCTAGTACCATTTTTGATCATAATTTTATTGTAGGTAATTAGTTATTAATATTCTAAAGCATTGCGTATTTACTGTCTGACGCGCCGACCTGCATCCGAATATTACTTAATAACTAATTACTTTCAATAAAAATCTGAGCAAATGTGGTATGAAAGAGCAGCTAATGGATCACTGAACATTCTTCAGCCATAAAAGTGCACAAATTATGTCGAGAAAAAGAGTAATTAATATTTTTTCTGTGTCGATATTACCGTGTGTACGATGTGACGCGGCAGTACTGCGCATGCGCGTCGGTCACGCAGGATACCTCTTGCTCCGCATACGTCCTTACCTTTTTAAATTAATAACTAATTAATGGCAATGGAAATGTGAACAAATGTGATATGAGAAAGCAGCTAATGAATCACTGATCATTCTCCAGTCGTAAAAGTGCATAAATTATATTCACAAAACGTGTAATTAATTGTTGAAAGTATCGCATGCGTACGGCGTGTCGTGCCGAGTTATAGCCGAATATTACTTAATAACTAATTACTGTCGATAAAAATCTGAGCAAATGTGATATGGGAAGGTGGATAATGAAGCACTGAATATTCTTCAACCATAAAAGTGCATAAATTATATCTAGATAATGAGTAATTAATATTTCTTCTGTAACCATAATACCGTATATACGGTGTGACGCGACGCTACCGCGCATGCGCGCCGGTGCCACGGCTTTTGCGCGGGATACCTCCTACTGCTCCGGATACCTCTTCGCTTTTCTGCGATCCTGATACCAAAGTAGCTCCTGGTACCCCTACCGCGGAATGTCGCGGTCCGAAACTCAGTCGGTAAATTACGCCAGCAGTACTATTCTCAACATTACCGACATCAATCTAATATATTGAATATTGGTTGTTTTCGATTTGAGGGATGATAACATGCTTTAAAAAGGGGAAACTAATTCATTTCAGGTTGTTTTATAGATGTTAGCAGTTTAGAAAAATTAGTAAATGCCAAATATTTTTTCAATATTTTGTTGCATTAGTTCCCATCTGTGACCGCTAGATGGACAGGCTTTTTGACGTCCATAAAATGAAGTATTTTATTTTTGTTATGCTTTCAGTGAAATATCTATTGAAATTATGATATATTACTTAAATTTTCAGTTCAGGGACGCACGGAAAATATGTTTGGATTGTATAGAAAAATATACTCATATAGTATATTGGTATTATTTATTTAGAATGATTTTTATACAAAGTAAAGCACGTATCTATTTCGCATAACTTATTCAATAAAATGCACAGTATTTACATTTTACATAAGATACGTTTCCATCTTTTCCGCAATCGTTCGTAACTATTCCCTTTTTCAATTTAGCAACGAATAATTACTAAATACTTAGCGATATTTATAACACATAGATGTTATACTTATCTAAACATCACACTGGAAATTCGTTTACGATTAGTAATTACATCTTTCTCATAACTACCAGCATATTTTGTACATTATAATAATATTTACATCTTTCCTTTTCATCGATAATATGTATAGAATATCAAAAACATACAAAATTGAAAATATAATTTTATTGTATTATTGTTTCAAAAAGCTCCGGATATGTAGTCACCCAGAAAAAAGACGCGTAAAAAACGTGTGCGCAACTTTTTCCGAACCCTATTACAAATATATGCCTGAAACCACTTTGCAAAATGACTCGTGTTATTAATCCTTTTCATGTCTATTATTTTTTCGTACTACATGGCAATGAATAACATAAAACACCGCTATTACAGTCGTCACAATTATAACGTCGTATTATGGTCTATATAAATCTGGCCTGAAAATTGTACTATAGCGTACAGTTGTGCGTTCAAACTAGGGATTTCCTATTTGATTCTAATATTCTGTTCAGTGACTTCGTTTAAATTGTCTGAGACATTTTTTTTTCTTTCTTGTACCAACTATTTAATTATTCTTCTTCTTTTCATTTAATGGTTGAAACAGAGGTATTTCTATCTTATTTATGTTAAACATACAATGTAGTTTTCCTACATGGCACTTCTGTTTATAGCCTGTAATGCGAATTTTCGTTTGCCTATCATTTTTAGATTTTCAAATAAACAAATTTGCAAATCATGAAATTTTCGAATCAACAAATTTTTATACTGAAAAATTTAGAAATTGTAATGATTAGTTTTTCAAATTTTTCATTTTTCAATTACACAATATTTTCCACTTCTGCAAATCTATCTACTGCCATATAACGAAACTCTACTGTATGTAAATGTTTAAATCTGACACATTTCAATTATATGCGTTATAGCAGAAACGATTGTACTAAATGCTACCATTTATTGTTATATTGAGCGTATCTTGAGGTTCTGACGGAATGTAATAAGTTGTGCTATCTTTATATATTATTTGTATCAAAATAAGATTCTTTAAGAAAGTTCGCTTCGAATATAAACCTACTGTTGTTTGTATTAGTGGCTTAATCATATTTTGTATGAGAAGAATTGACTTTTTCAGACTTTATAAAAATGTTGCAGTATTTTGCATTTGGAACTTTCATATTTTGTAATATTTGTGTGTTTTGATGCTGTAGCTATCGACACAATATCAGGTTCTCTGCTATTTAGAAAATTGTATAAAGAGTTTGGATTTCTGTATCCATGGAATGTTACGATTCGATGAAAAAACTGCAGCGTGTAAAAAGCTATAAATTTACAAATATCCAAAAGTACACTTTGAATTTCGCTTCAAATATAAATGTGCTTTATCTTTACTTATCGTTATTTAAACTACATATTTCGTTCTTCGTTCTCTCCTTTTTCTTAGAAACTCTCAAACAAACGATCAACAGATATCAATTAAATTTGAAAATGATAAATATTTCAAACGCATATAACAATCAACAATAATTAAATGGAAACAATTTCCATATATAATCACTTAAAGGTATTATTAATGGAAAACAATGCAAAAATAGTCCTACAAATTTTTTTAAATACACATTTCTACATTTGTTTTCTGCGAGTATGTTTATCAGCATTGTACAATAGAAAGAAAAAAACGGACTAAACAAGTAACAGAATTTCGGTTGAAGTCAGTTACCATTCATTCAAAATGTCACTTCAAATTTATGGTGTTTTGGTTGCGGATGAATTTATAGCACCGTAGAAGTGACTCAAGTGTCAGTAACACTAGTATTAAATTCAAAAAAGATTGTATAAATTTTTACAATTGTCATATCTACAATTCTCCTATCTTATGTTCATCTCATCGTCACTGTTCTCAGTAGTGCGGTACAAAATACCTCCTCCACCGTTTTCCAATTTAACAAAAACTCAACTACGTAACTTTTTCAAATTATCATGAGATTCCAATAATAAATAACAACGTTGTTTAATCAATAAAAAGAGCAAATTAAACTTATGTTCTAGATTCATTCCACGTACATCTCGTTCATATTCATTTTCCTTTGCAACTTGCGTTAAAAATCACAAGCACTTTTATTAAAAAATGCATTATACAGCTTTTTAGGAAATCCCCTTAAAAGTATAAGGTAGATAATCGAACCTGATAAATAATATTGAACGATTGTGCAAATCACGTTTGAACAAAAGAATCAATTCAATATGTTGTATTAAGTTAAACGTGCTACAAACTTTCATTTCTTATGTAACTGCTCAAAACCGATAAAGTATTTTACATTAAGATTGCTATAGTTAAAGAAAAACAAATCAATTAATGTCTTGCGTTAGGTTAGATACACTAACTCATACTTTTGGGACCACTCAAAAGCTGTGTACTATCAAAAATGTTTGTGCGTGAAAGTGCCACATGACAATGTTAGCAGATAATGAGAAATGCGTTCGTAGTTTTCTTATCGAAGAGCTATTGAACTTTCTTTGAAAAGCACATTGAATTTGAAGATTTATAATTCTAGTTCTTCGGCAGTGCGAGAAAGTCTGTGATTATCGATGCGTCTGCGTTGACTACGTCTAACTGCATCTGCTCTTCGATATGGTTCTGACCTTAGCCCAAGAAGAATGTCTTCAAGTGCACCGTTGTAAACCTCATCCTGTTGCAAGAGTTTCTTCTCCTGAACCAGTCTTGTTTTATTTTTCAACTCGTTTATCACAGCATCCTGCAGAAAAATATAAAACACTTGTCACTTATCTGATTTTTCAACAGTATATTAATCTATAAATTTTCAAGTTAAGATATCAAAAAATGTTAAAATTTATAGATTTTCAAAATACACACTTCAGAAATTTGTATATCAATAATACTAAACAAAATTATAGCTTCTGAAATAAAAACACCCAATTAATATACGCATATACCTGATCAGTACTAATTTTTTACTTATAGATAAGTTTAATGTTACCTATAATTAATACAAAGTAAACCTATATAGTTTAATATTCCATTTAATTGCTATTCTGTTAATTTATATGCATCTAATCAATGAAACTTTTGGCAGTAGCATAGGAAAGTGATGATAAAGGACTTCTCTCAGGCAACATCAATGCAAGCTCTAGAACATGCCGATGCATTTTTTAATTTTTTGTTAATGATATGAATCGAGTAAATATAGTTTTGTATCACCAAATTAAGAAAACAGTTCTTTGAAAACATATACAAAAATTTTAATTATGTATTTCTATGAACAGGAATTTGTCAAGAAATTTGAAGAACAACCGAGTACAGTAAAGAGAAAAATTATTCAGGCTCATGTTCTTGACATGTATCAAGATAAATATAATTAAAGTTCACACCAAGAATCTGCATATTTTTCGATATTTTTTTATCCTTCACGAAGTATGATTGTTGTTGATTACGACATTCGATGAAATGAAAGTACGACAGCGATTACTTTAAAATAAAACGTGAGAAAGAACCGTTTTCGTATGTTTAGAGTGTATCCAATATATGGCTCAAAAATAAAGCTGAACTAACATGTGTGTTGTCTAAATGCAGTGTATGCGGGAATGCACTTGCCAAAAATATGTCATTAGAAGGAAGTGAGTGAGGACAGACTTACATGTTGTGAATTGTTTCTACATTGTTACGTTCTGAGCTCCAGTTCATTAAGATGCCGATGTAACAGACTCTTGTTCGTGTTACAGCAAAATTTCGGCGACTTTAAATCCAAATAAATATGTAACAAATAAGAAAAACAGACGTACGTGAGACACCTTAATAAGACATGTCTGTTCGTGAAAACGGAAAACAAAGTATGCTAAAAGAGGACACTTCTCAAATACTTTAAATCATAATTATTTGATAATCCCCGCAAAATATATCATGCTATTTCACAACATGCAGCGAAACAAAGGCTTTGAAAATTAATTTTTATACGAAATCCTTCTCTTCGTTCACTATTAGTATCGACATCGTATTAAAAAATCATGATAACAAAGTTAAGTGACAGAAGGCACGAATAATTTAGTGACAATAAATGTTTTATACCGATTGTTTGGTATGAATTATTTAAAAATTTAGAAACGCTGTAAGTTACAAGATATGCAAGCTTTTAATAAAATAATCATGCAAAATCATAAACATAAATAATTGTAAAAGCCATATATGTACTTTGACATTACACATGTATATACAGATGCTAAGAAGAAATTAAAGAATAAATCTGTTCAATGATTTCTTTAATAAATTATTTATAATTAAATACAAAAACGGTTATACGATATTCCCTGATTGACTCAAATATCATATTAAATATTACACTTAAATTAATTTGGAATTGTGATGAGACACTGATTCATGGTCATATCCATTTGTGTTTAAAACACTTAAAACCGAACGAAACATAATTTGTAATACTTTAACAAAGGGAACATAAAATTTGAAGCATTGATGTTGAAAGAAAGAAAGAAAGGCAGAAAGGATAGAAAAATATGATCACTGATAAATACATATAATAACTTAAAATTCTATTTAAAACTTTGAAGAATTCTGAAAGCATAGCAAGAATAAATAATATAATGCGTGTTACCATAAATTATAAAATAATATTTAAACATTCAATCTGTGTTTAAAATGCACCTCTTAGCAATTATGACTACAGTGTCTGTAGTAGATGCCGAGTTTTAGATTAAAGATTTAAATGCAATAAAATAACTGGAAGCTTAATAAGCATCAAACAAAAAGAAATATCAAGATGCATTCGCAGAATTTTTAATCCATATTGCAATAATGAATGTAGAAATAAATTGTTTTCAGGAAAAAAAGCGGTAGTGCACAAATTTTTAGGGGTCTCGTTAACAATACAAGGTTGGTAGTATGCTTAACTTAAAGTAAAACATTGAATTGATTCGCTTTCATTTAAAACAATGTATTCAGAATAAACTATCCTGTAGCTTTGAGAGCACAGTCAAAGGAATCTTTACACACTATGTACATTTAAAAGATTAATCATTCAAGGTTTTGTATCAGGTCAAGTATGCTACAACCTTATATTTTTAAAAAAATCCCATAAAACTTATACGATACCACAGAAGCTTCTTAAATGCATAAGCGTGCAATATATGATCGTGATAAGTAAGATAAATATAATTCGTTTCTCCCAAAATAAGCGTAATAGTAAATAACTTAATATAGTATACCTGCTGCTTCTTCTGATTTAATTTATTTCGTTTAATCACGTCTTCTGAAGCGTTCAAAGCTTCCGCGGCAGCAGCTTCTAATCTACGTCGCTGTTCGTTTTCTTGATCCGCAGCCTGAAAAAGTATCTTATATTATTAACAAACTTATTCGTTCTCTCTATTTGTTTATATGATTAAACATTTCTTAAGTTGTAATAGCGCGTACACGGGTGAGTGCAGTCAGGACATCAGTCATGAGGAGATAAAAATTATTCTACAGTAGATTTCATCATATTTAAAATGGACTTTAAAATTTATCTACTACACTCACGGGTGAATGTACAGTAATTTACCTTAAATGCCCTTGCGAATCTAACGAGAAGAGAGAAGAACGTGTTAGCATCGGCTTGTCTGGGACTTTCTCCAAAAAATTCAACGCATTCTCGGAATGCATCGCCAGCAGCCCGGGCATCAGATTTTAGCCGGCGTAACTTTTCTTCGGAGTTATTCAAGAAATCTCGCAGTACCGTGTTATGTTTCTCTTTGCCCCGAAGTTCGAATTCTTTCCTTACGAGATCCATACCCTTTTCTAGCTCGTGAACGTCCGTAGTGATATTTTCTAAAGAGACTGTAATTAACAAGAAAAAATAAATAATAGTATCATATAAAAGTGAAAAATATAAGTAAACACAATTGCTAATATATTTTAGTTTGATATGTACTGTAAAAGTTGACGGTACCTGTTGCTGCTTTGTCGATATACATAAGCTCCGATTCGAAGTTGATCAATTCCGGAAACTTGACACGTATCGTTGCCACAATGTAGTGTAAAAGGCACATTCTTTTATCGGTTGACTTCGTATCAAGCAACGTGTCTAAACTCTGGAGTTTGAATCCATAAGCAGGGCCCCGTTTACTGCTGTTCAAGTAATTTCCGAAGGCAAGAATAATCTCCAATACTGCCCTAAGCTTTTTGGAGCTTTTAACCGTGCTCGACGCAGATATTACAGCGTGTATTTGTGGAGTGATCAAGTGGAGATTATCGAAAAAGTTTCCGATATAGTTCATGATGGACAATTTGGTCGATATCCGCTCTACTTTACCGAGCTGCATCAAAAACTTGTCCTCTTCTGTTAGAAGATTTACATTTTTCTTTTCGATGATGTACTCTCGGTATGCTTTAATCTGTAACAAATACAACATACGGTCATCTTTATTCAAATATATTTTCGCCGCATAACCTGCCTTTTACATGAAGCCTAACTTATTCAGATCCTTATCTAACTATACCAAACAGAAAATTAAATACCTCTTGATCTGTAGGCACCATACGCTGCAGCAACTCGACATTTTCCAACGAAAGTATCTTCAAATCAAGTGCGTTTACGGCCATAATAACTTTTTCTACTGGCATTTCCATTTTTCTCCGCGATATAGCTGGAAGTACCAACAAAATGAAATATACAGATGTACATATAATTGGTAAACGATAAATAATGACTGAATATCCTGGTACCAATATTTCTTAATCTGGTATGCTCCAGAAGAGACACGTTTTCTGGTTTCTTGAATCTTTTGCTAGGGAAACTTTGAAGACCGTCGATTTCGTTGGTGCCGTTAGCAACGTGTCCGCCCATTCCGATCTTAAATCGTTCCTCAAAATCGGAGAAGTCTATGTAATTGTGCAGTCGGTCGTCATCCAGCTCGTTGAATATTGTCCCTCGTACTTGATTAGGCTTCAACGCGATCCAATTCAATGTAGGAAGTTTGTACTTCGTTTGCACCTATAATTAAAAACAAGTTGTTAATTAACTTGTTTCAAATATTTAGTTAATTGTTCGTGAGTGGGTTTAAAAATTCCTACATTCCCAAATTTCTAGATCACCAAATCTCTAAATTTCTCAAAAGTCCCAAAAATTTCGATTCTGTGTCGAGAGATAGATTTTATCTTAGGAAAGAAAACTTTTTGAAATTTTCCCTAGAGAAAATCTTGTGTGTACCTTTCGTTTAATAGTCATTGCGCCATCTGGTGCTTGCATCATGCCAGCAGGTGGCGGAGGTATAGGCGCAGGCGGTGGTAATTTTTGATCTCCTGGTGAAAGGGGCGCCATTGGAGGTAGAGGTGGACATGGTGGCGGAGGTGGTGGTGGTGGCGCAGGGGCGGGTGGAGGTGGTTGTGCCGATGTCGGTGATGGAGTCGAATTGAGCGTTGAAGAGGTAACGTTCTCCGAACTGCTAAGTGGGCTGGTTGCTGAGCCATTTCGAACATTGGCTGTTAAACATCATTAAACAATTATTATATTTGAAATAGTTGTGTAACATATAAAAATAGAAGTTTCGAAAATATACCTGTAGAACCTTTGGTGAGAGTTCCAGTAAGGGTCTCCAGCTCGATAATTTTATTCTCTAGAACGCTTTGTCGTCGTGCAGAGTCCTGTTTCTGCCTCTTCAGGGCCGTAAGCTCCTCTTCGGCAAATCGACGAGCTTCCACGGCATCCGCGTATTCAACTTTCAATGCGCCAAGTTCGGTTTCCAGTTCGGCTAATTTGGCCAACGATTCCCTTTCTAATTCCCCCATTCTATCGTGTGCCTAATTTGTTAATACGCGACAAATGAGTATAAAATTGACTACAAATGAATTATAGTATTCGTCTTATATTACTCTGTAACACATGTATACCGCTCTTGGAGCGAAAGTACCAATCTCACTTTTATTTTAAACTTACGTGGCCAAGTTCATCTTCTAATTCAGCTACTTTTTCTAACGCGGCAGTCTTTGTTTCGCTGTCTTCCATCAAGGCAGCTACATCGAATACGTTATCGAGATACGCAGATATTTGCACCTAGAGAAACAATCGATGTTAAGTCGAAAGAATATGATGCCCAAAGAGTATGAAATATAATATGACTGATGCTACGTTCGCGATTGAAAAAGATCGTATGATCTCGAAATACACACCAATGACATCTCGTGTCTGTAATAAAGTCGGAAGACCTTCTTCGTTACTTATTGTAATATGTATATGTATGTATATGTACAATTGGGAAAGAATGTAATATGCTCTATGACTAAAATATAAGATTTTTGCCTTGCATTGACGTAGATGACTGAGCTTCTTATAGTAAACGAAATATCGACTATTTTTATGATATCACAGTTGACATAAAACAAATAAATTTATGAACATTGAAACAAATAAATCAATTAATCGAAATCGATCGAATTGGCCTGGTAAGAACAAAAAACATGTGACGATTTATGTATGTTTGTATCTACAATTATAAGCAATTTTGTATTATAGAGAGATTGCTTGAAAGATAAGGTGGCTAGTTCTCTAAATGGAACCACTTTCATTTAACTATATTTCAGCATACTTCAAGATGAATTTTATATACATACACATTCCTCTAATACAATAAATGAATTTACAAGTTAAGTTTTCGTTGCATTAACGAAGACAAACAACAGATGTAGAAACGTGAATTGTTTTCTTGTAAACATAATTACGACGTTTGTACGTTGTTTGCATCGGGCGTGGATCATATGTATAGTAGACATAAGCGACAATTCGCTAACCTGCAGGTCTTCACTCTCCGTATGCCTAAGTCTCTCGAGATACTTGTCCAAACCCAGCTTGGTAAACTCGTACTGCAGGTGCACCCTAAAGTTCATGTCCTCCACCGAGTGAACAACAATGTTCACGAACTGCATACAAGCGACCATGAACTCTATGTGAAAGCTATCGTATTCAGTGAAGTACTCCATCAGCGTCGTGAATCTTCGCCTTTCCGAGCAGACTTCTTTGAAGTTATCGAACGCGGACAGAATGATCTCGTGTCCACCCTTCACCAGACAGATAGCAGCCAGCAGTTCCAGCACTAGTGCTTTCGTTCTGCAACGAGAAAAAGAGAACGTTTTACCATCGATATTTTTTTTTACAGAAACAGAAATTACTGTTCGCGACGAGGTAACAGGCGAATGTTTACCTTAAACTTTTGTGCATCAAACTTAGAGCGATGCAGTTAATCGCTTCCCGATGTTGTATGACCATGTTGAAGCCGTACTGTAAGATAGTCGACGGATTAAAATAATTTTAAAAGAAATTATGCAAATACAACGATTAACACTAGGACTACCAACCAGTCAAAATGACTGGTTTCGGGTTTGTTATTTTATGTCATAAAATTTTGTAGCCTATCTTTTGTCAATATATCTGCCATGTTTTATTGAGCTAATGAATGGTTGTGTATGTTAGGTGACGCTGCAATATTCATTTATTTATTTTTCTACTTCATTTTCAATTCTAAAGTATGGATTTAATTACGGTATGTCTAGTGTTAAGAATCTTTACAAATTCGTTGGTCGGAGAATCGTAACCGGAATAAAAATGATCTCATTAAAAATAAATATAAATTAAATTTAAACTATACATTTTAATGTTAGCGCTTATTTTTCCAAACTTTTGTCAGCAATTTATATAAACGTAAATATTCTCGTTAATTTTTTTCTTGAAAAACGAGAGTCCTGCAAGAACTCCGTTCGTAAGGAGGTCGAAAAATGTAAATTTCTTAATATCCCTCTTTCAACTGTGGTACGAACAACTAATATGGTCCTCTCGCTTCGTCGCTGGCAGTCCTTGTACCAGTTCTCCCGTACACGTAAATATTCTACCTTGTTATTCATGATGGCACGCATGCACAATATGCAAACGTGAATGTCATCCTTCGCTTCGCCCATGTTGAGTCGCGCCACGTGCCGAGATCTCCTTTTAACACCAGGACTATCCTTGAACTCGTGTATCGGCGGCCTCAGGCAGCCATTATTTAAGGGTGAGGTGTCACCGGAACCAGCTACAAAACAATTACCATTATTACAGACTGTCCCGGACAATAACTCTATAGTCGTAAAACAGGGTGGCTCGAAAAACACTTTATTCACCTCGCTCTAAAAAGTTATACGGTGTAAAAGATACGAAACTGGAGGTCAAAGCAAAAGCTCGATGACTATATTAGACCCCTTTATACGACGTAGATAAGTACGTTCCGTGTCGTACGAGTCACTTAGATTATATTAGAACGTGATAGATGGAGAGTAGAGATTGTTTTACCGGTTTGTAATTTTTCCTCGGAATTGGCGTGCGATTCTAGAAGACGTTGTTCGTGTCTCATCATTTGTAACCTGAAGCTGAGGTAGTCTATGAGGGCATCCAGGCCTTGATTTTCTTCGTCCAGAAACTCTCTTACCCACCTGCAATGTTTATTTTACAACGTGAAAGAATACTTGGGAACTACACTGTACACCGTGATAGAGAGTATGAGGATTCATGTGGCAGATAATGTTTGATAATTTAATCTTTTTAAGTAGGTGCATTCGGACTATCGATGATTTTATCGATTTCTTAATTTGAATATTTTCCAATCACGCGTTTCTGGATTTTTAGATTTGTTGGTTTGTAAATTCTTTCATTTCTAAAATACCAGTTTTTGAATTCCTTGATTGTCAAATTTTTGGAGTAACAAATTTCGAAGAAAAACTTCCCTTACACTTCCATAATTTCCCTGATAAAACCAAACGTGCTCCCGAGTATAGCGATATAATATATTTTACAATTATCTGCTTATTAATAACTTTGTAATATCTATATTAAAATAACTTACTCGATATGATTTGTGCGCAACGAGATCTCCAGATCTCGCAGGACTTGCGTCGATGTTGATTCCCCGACCATTTTTCTCTTCTGGAAGAACGTGAAAAAACGATACGTCTGTATAATCATTAGTATCCGTCGTTCCAAGTAACTTGAGTGAAAAACGAACAGAAAATAAACGAACTTTTTGCGGCCCGGGAACCAAACGTATCGCTTTGAGCGTATTTTTTGTAAATTCAGCTGGTAGAAGAATTTTACTGCAGAGAACGACGATTTTTCGATTTTCTTTCTTTCTATTGAATCCTATCTTTCATTCTCACTATTTTTACACTAAACGTTTGAAAAATCGAAATTAGCTGTTGAGTCGATGACTAAAGTACAAAAGTACAAATTAATGAAATTGAAGGGGAACTTAATTGTGGAGCTAAATGTTTAATTTTATATACACAGCGTTACGAATGCATGAAAATATTTGCATATATGCAAATATAGCAGCAGTCTTGGAAGAATGAAAATCATGGTAAGGTCAATTTATGAGCAGGAATGCATAACGTTACTTCCTCTACCAGCTGAAACAATTAGAAAATCACTTTATAAAATCTACGTTCGTTAGAAACTTTATTTCTTGTTTATCGTGTCGAATGTACACCTTGTTATAGATAATCATCGTAACCACAATTTATTGTAACTACGTGCTGATTATGGAATATATGTTTATATGCACGGTAACTTAATCGAAGTGGAAGATCAACGTTACCATGCTATTTCGGTATACTTATCAGTGATCCAAGAGATTTCTATGATATTCTAAGTTATAAATAAATTAAGATTTTATAAAGTGGAATTATTACATTATTATTACATAGAATTTCTATCTTTGCAAGATATAGTTCTAATAATCTTCATGATATCTTCATGACATAGTTCTAATAATTCCGATTACTCAGTATATTCGATAAATTTTTCTACTAATTTTGTAGCGTGTTTAAATAATTGATTTTCTAATTGCGCAATGAAGAGCGTAGATTCGAGTACGCTGTTCTATGTTCCAATTCGCGTAATGAAATAAAAGAGACGAAAACACGAACACATAAGGAACACAAATAAATAAAAGTAAATGCAACATACTCGATGGCTTCGTGATGCTTTTGGGTCCAGATAGGTGCGTAATTTTGCTAAATAATGCGACGGTGGATCTTTCGCTTGTACCCTTTCCTGGAAACAATAACGTCGAATAAATTATGACGGTGTTAATTCATATTATTAAATACCTAATTTTTTAAATTCATAAAGTCCTAGTTGTTTTTTAATTTTTTAATTCCTAACCCTCACAATTATTAAGTTCCTAACTTTTTAAGCCATTAAATTTTCCATTCTTTCAATTATTGAATTCCTAATTATTTTAATTATCAAATCTCTAATTCTACAAATTATTAAATTTCCAAATTCTCAAATTATTAAATTTCTAAATTCTCAAATTTTTAAATTCTCAAATTATTAAATTCCTAATTGCTAACATTATTTAATTCCAAATTTTTTAAATTATTAAACTCCCAATTTTTATATCACTAAATTCCTAATTCTGAAAACTATTAAATTCCTAGCTTCTCAAACTGAAAAATTCCCGATTTCAAAATATTTCAATTACTTCACAGATATTACATATAAGTAACACTAGACGAAGTCTAATATAATATTTTTATCTGGACTCGTATTGCTTTCGCAATAAACGTCTCAAGACCGTATACTAAAGTTAGATAAAATAGCGGATAAAATTATTCGATCCTCGGAAAGGACGAGTGGCGGCTTCAGAATTTCAGATACAAACGAACGGCTTTGTAATCGGGGTGTGTGTGCAATTCCACGCTCGGTGGCTTTAATGGGCGAGGCTCCGGTAGCTTCCTACACTCGCATAACGTAGAACAATATCCCACGGTTTCCTAAATGCGTGTCTGGCCGCGTGAATGCGTGGCTGTGCCACTAATTTGGCTAATTTCACGCATGTGGGCTCATTCTTCGGATACACTTTCATCTCGCGCGAGCACGGCTCTCAAAGGATCATCGTTACCCGTCCCGCAATTCTGCCGAGGAACGCGAAACGGTAAATTTCTTTCAAAGCTCCTCTCTTTTTCTTGTAATTACCGTAAATGTTGGTTCAACATCGCGAGATTTATCTTCATCATTTTATTTACACTGTTGCTGGGCCCGATTCGTGCGGCACGTTCCCACGACAGATTCTTTCTATTTTTCTCGTAAATATGCATCGGTGTCACTGGTTCGCTTCTACATTTATTTTCCACGCTCGAATTGCTCTCCTTTTTTATGCAAATCAATCTTCTCTTTAACCCGTTGCATTTGAGAGGCGACACGCGTTCGTCGTTTGATTTAATGCAACAATTTTAAATAAATAACTTCTAACTAAATTAACTATGTTAATAATAACTTTAACTATGTGTGAACCTAGTGGAACAAACAATATTGTGGAGTAATAATAAAATAATAATGACTTCAAGAAAAATCGAAAATTCGAAAATTATTATCCTTCTACAAATTGCCTTACAAATAAAAGTGATCGGATAAACCGATCGGATGTGATCGGTCGGTAAGTACTCATAAAGCTCATCTATGAACATATGTGGCCACGCACGCTCCCTAACTGTACCTGTATGGTCACGTATCTGGACGTCTCGTTGTACATATTTATAAACGTCGATCGACGGAAAAATTTCGAGTTCGCTACCGTGTCTTAAACCACGTGTGTACGATCCCTGCACCGATGAAAGAGGGATGCTGTACACTTTTTTTGCGGCCCGCTTTCTTGTATCGTATAATAGCACGGCTTGCGTTACATCCGTGTCGTGTTACCCACATGCCTTACAGGCCTATTCAAAAATCGCCACGGACCATCGATGACGACTCGAACAGACAACCCTATCGCCGCGAGAATATCCTATTTCATCGACAGATTCTGTGCAACAACGTCTTCGATACTATGTCGCATCCGAAACAATCCGTGAACACGTTGGATCCGATGATTCGAATTATATCGAGTCGAATAGCGTCAAACCGAACCGCAGCTTATTACGTGCACACCGGCTCGGATAAGTTGATCCTCAATGAATTGATCTATCGAATCATGCTGTCCTGATATTAACTCCCACAGTTTGTCTTCGAGTTGATTTCATATTTAATTTTATATAATTATGTAAATAGTAAAAGCGTTTTAGATTTATTAAATAATAGAAGATTTAAGTTAATCTTGGTTCATATTAATATTGTTTAAATATTGAAATTAAGGATTGTATATTTCCGTTGGACACTGGCGCATAAATTTTTTGGAACGCCGACGAAAAGCAAAAAAATGTTTATGCAGCAATAAATGCCTTTAAAACAGGCACTTCGGTACAAGCTGCCAATGAAGAGTTTCATACGATGAAATTAATTCGAGGAGAAAAGTCCTATTGTAATTGTACAAACGAATTTATTATAAATAAAATATTTTTATCCCACAAAATATTACTGTAAATTACAAATCTGTCCACCAACGACATCTCGTTAAAATAATAAGAATCTACAAATAAAAGATTTCACTCATAAAACTTCATCAATCAATATAACGTTAATCCACTTTCTTCCGCTTCAGCCAAACTGAGCTGAACGTTCGTTAGAAAACTTTATTCCGGAAGAAGAAGTCTTAATTGCTGAAGCGGTCATTATTATTTATTTCTCTTCCGTACGATCTGAGACTAATTATCGAGGTAAGAACGAGTTTCAGCCGAAACTCGTTGTTGCGCCAAAAGAATAGTTTAATAACCCCGATAAATTCCGGTTGTTGAGTCATTTATTGTTCATGCATCTTGTTCCCGTCGATCCAGACGACTCGTCAAATCCATTTAATACTTTTCTACCATTCTTTCTAGCAAAGCTTGCAACGAGAAAAGGGAGCGATTTCCACTCGAGACGAGTTCCACCCTAACTGCTTGGCTCTTCTCGGTTTAACGAGGCAA
The DNA here is from genome assembly GCA_947623535.1 of Coelioxys conoideus. Lineage (NCBI taxonomy): Eukaryota > Metazoa > Arthropoda > Insecta > Hymenoptera > Megachilidae > Coelioxys > Coelioxys conoideus. The sequence continues at coordinate 4,767,794 of OX392450.1, forward strand.
GTGGTCCACCTAAACCGCAAAAACCTTGGCTGAACTCTTTACAGGGACCCTTTTGTAGCTTTTTCTTCCGCTATTCCGGAACAGAGAACTGACTTAATGCATGCGTTAAACCATTCCGCTACAGAAGCTTTCTAAAAGATTCCATCTCGCGTTTAATAATATTATTCAAAGCACTTTCCTCCGACATTTTGATGCGAGTTAACTTAAACGTTACATAAGCTTGTCTTTCGGGTTTGAACTTTCTCTTATATCGTGCAGTTCAGACAATGACCGAAGTTTCGCAAAAACCGCACACAAGTAACATATAATATGTGTACATATAACCCGAGCGAACCTTTTATATTCGAAGAACCTACAGTTCTGACATTGACCGAAGATTCCCGAACATAGAGAAGCAACGAGCGATGGAAACGTCCGAACGTAATTGAACAGTGACATATCTATGACATCATTCTAATGCAAGAATAAAACTTCTCTTTCTGATTCTTTTGTTATAAAACTTTGACCAACATATTCGTGCAACTTTCCTGATAAAAATGAGACCAAACACGACGTTATTCCGAACATATTTACCTGTAATTTTAAGCGTTTTGTTTATACCGTAAAGTTTGCATTCGAGTGGATCTTCGGATCTGAATTTCCGCTCGCATCGTGTATTTCCGACATTGAACGAAGTTTGCCGAACGCGAGAGACAGCAAGCGACGTAGACGTCCGAACGTTCAAACGTAAACAAACGGTAACATATCGACGAAACAATCCTAATGCAAAAATAAAACTTTTTTATTTCTGATTTCCGTGTCTGGCTTGTTTTTCTCGCCTTTCATAATCCATATCCTTGACTGCTCTGAGGAGGTGTCTTTCTCCACGACACTTTCGTTCGCCCTCGATTAAACTCGAGATTAAAGCTATTTAAGCATAACCTCGCAGTCGCGTGTGCTCCATTACGGCCGAAACTATAATAATCTTTCGTATTCACTTTCAAAGAGACTCACGAACATTCTTCGCGCGAATTTATAGAAGTTGTGTTAGATTTAAGAATCTGTATCGAACAGTCCGTATGAAAGATTTGTATCAAATTTTAAGGTGATTATTTTCAGAACATGACAAAGGAATAGTAGCCTGATCCGAATGTTAATGTAGATAACCGTGCGTGAAATTTTTCGTGCTGTCATTCATAAACGTTTCTCGCGAAATTGATAGCAGTCTGTCATTGTAACGAATTATAAGACTGACGTAATCGGCCTTTAACGTGACGAACTTATTCTTAATCGGCGCGTTCCGAGATCTTTGCCCGCTTCGTATCCGTTCAATTCCTCGCTGACCAATGAATGCGGGTACACGACCCGTGCTTTATAAATCGTCCCACGATCCTTCGTCGACTTCTTTCTTTTAATCGATCATTTGTTCGAACGGTACAATATCTTTCGCCCAAAAAGAAGAACGACACGCCGAAGGCCGACTGAGAGGATTTTAGCACGTGTGAAAAGTCGAGAAACTTTGAAATTTGTCTATTAAGAAAATTTGCAATTTACTAGGAAATTTCAATGTATGGAATCCGAGAATTTAGAAATTCGAAGACTCGTTTTGAATATTTGAAAACATGGGAATTTCAAAATTTGCATTAGAAAAACTGTTTTAAATGTATGTAATAATAGATGTACTCACTTGGTCGCAAATAATGTCCCACTTTTTCTCGTTGTCGTACTGCTTCAAAAGTTTTGCCTTGTCCGGAGGTAAATCCATTGAAGCCTGAAAAGATCAAAGTTGCATTTTAATGTCTATTACTATTCAACATAGTACAATTTCATTTTCTCTCTCTTGTATCCTCTTTTTCCAAAAAAGAGCTTACACAGTAGGTAGTAAAAATTTTGAAAAGTCAAAACTTTGGATATTTAATATTTTTGAAAAATGTAGAATTTGGAAATTTGTGATTTTTAAAAGTGCCAAATTTGTATATTTGTGATTTTCTGTCAAATTGAATAATAAAATATTTGAAAAAAATGACAATCAGACAATTATTAAATATTTCGTTAGTAATTAACAAAATTGAATTTGAGGAATAAACATGCCGGAATTAAACAATTAATCAATTCCCCTTTAAGATACGCCGCTAATTAGTCGAATATGCAAACGCTGAGATCTCATGTATCCCTCGTTGTTTGAACTGTTCTCGTTAGGGTAATGAATGTCATCGACAAAGGTCGTGGAAAAAGAATCCAGGGAGGGTTGCTGACTTTATCGAGTGGCCTTCATTTTCATCGTATGATCAAAAGTTTTCACGATAATTATATTAACAATGATCACTAACTTAACTTTCTAATATTCAATTTATTTAAGTATCCCATTTTCAAGCGTTCAAGTTCAATCGTTATAAATAAAAAATATAAAATCGAAAAAATATAAAGGTCATAAGTTAAACAAATTTTGAAATTTAGATACTGATAAATATTAACGATAATATTCTCAGTTATGACTTGGTATATGTAGCCGTCGTGAACGACAAGCATAGTCGACGAATAATTATCAAACAGCGGATGCGGAAGCTACGAACGTATGACATCACTATTCGCGATACACAAACATATTTGCACGTACGAAAAGTCCCACATTCGCACCGCTAAACTATAGTAACATATTTATTCATAAAAATAATAAATAATAAGTTACAGAATTTCCAAATTCCTCATTCCGAAATTCTCAAATTGCCAAATTTCCAAATTACTAAATTCCCAAATTACAAATTTCAAAATCCAAAATCTAAAAATTTCCGAATTCCCAAATTCCCAGATCCCGAAATTCCAAAATTTCCAAACTCCCAAATCCCCAAATTCAAAAATTCCTAAATTTCCCACACAATCGCCACGAAATTCCATAAATATTGTTTTTGATGAGACACAAAAAATAGCTGTCTAAAAATGAGCTCGTTCGTACACGTTTCACGTGACCCGATCACGATCGACCCGAATCAGGAAAGGAAATGACTTTCTCACGATCGAAAAATGACTGGGTTAACGGGTTAAATCAATTCCTATCGATCTTTCGCAGATAACGATACAACTCGTCTACGTAATCTCGGCCCGGCAACGATGACTTTTTCTTTACGGTTCTCTGCCCGCCGCAAGAAGAAAATGCACGATGCCGCGCGATAACGAGAATGAATTATAATTTCCAGCGATGCAACATAAGTTGTATGAAAACCGCCTTCGTCTAGCAACGGCTGTTTATTCGCCGGATAAGGAAAAGCTAGTAATTTTCCGGAGGTAAGCCGATGTTTGTTCGGTTACGGTTTCTGATCATTTGGAACAGCTTGCGTTTCGACTAAGTTTGTTGAACCTGTGTGAATGCTACTTTGCCAATTACACATCCTTTTGTTTTATTGAAATATCGCAGAACGTGTTCACTAGAGAGTAAATCTGGTTTTTCTAGAGAGAATGTGTATCTCGAGTGAGCAGAACATATTGCTATTCCTTTTTTAAGGATTTTTAGAAATGATTAAGGATTTGAAGATCTGAACATGTGTCAAGAATTTGAATTTGGATGGGCTTTTATTAATGGGAATACATCAAAGAAAAAGTATACGGTAAAGATATCGAAAGTGAGGAGCAATCGCTGCGAACGATTAATTACGCGTTTAACCTTTTAGGTACGGCTGAATTTTGCGCAGACCGTTTCTCTGTACGCCAGAGTGCGACGAGCGATCGAGTCAGTAGAGCGAGCCACTATAGTGGCGCGACGTGCCTGAGAGGTTAAGCGAAAAGTCGAAACGCGGTAGCGAGGGTATACGCTTCGGTGAATCGGGCGTGCACGGCTGCGCGTTCGACAACGGGGATGATTTCAACAATTTTGCAACCGAAGAAGTGAAATTCTTTCGCAAGCATCGCGTACTGCGTGGACACCGCTTGCGAGCACAATACGTGTTTACTTTGCTCGACAGAACACAACATTGGCATAACAACGACAGAACATAGTGGGTCTTCGAACTTGATTTTCTCGAAAACTAAGCAGGGGAATCAACAAATTTTATTTCATGTTTTCTTTTCCTTTTTCTAAGGAATCACGCGGTGTTCGCTTTCGCATGTTATTCGGTCGTATACGCCACCCTTATTTATCGAGGTCAGTGTAGGCTTTAGGATATCGCCACGGGAGATAAAAACTCTGCCACGAGCACAAATTCTTGAACATCGCCGCAATAGAACGAAACAAACCAGTGTTACCAGATTCCTCCCGCATTGGTCGAGTTAAAAGCTCCTCCCCGTAGTGACAACCCCCTTAATTCTCGACGAAGTGCACTTAAAAGAAGCAAACGGCTCGTTCGAGCCAATATTTTCGGTATCCGAAAGTCAAGTGATCGATAATACCGAGTGACGTGTCGAGGACTATCTCCTACGAAAATTGTCAATATTGTCGATGTCTTCTCCGTCTTTACCCGAGCAAACAAGCCATTTATCATTCCGCGTATCAAAAGCAAAGGACGTAAAGCGACATGGCGATGAAAAGCACAATTAAACTAAACCCGTGATATATCATTCGACATCGCATGAATAAAAGATAATCTGTGCCGAGACGCGATATATAATCTCCACCGACGAGGTGATAAATGACTGAAATTAAAAAAATCAAGTTTCGCGCGTAAATTCTTCGAAGCTGTGAATTTATAACAAAATAAAACTGATTTCGTATCGATACAGATTTATGCGTACCCTCTTCTATGCAGCCCCTAAAATTAGCCCCGGGGGCTGCCATAAAGTTTAATCCGTCCACGCATAACACCGTGGCGAAAGAATTCAAATTCGCCACCATTCAATTTCGCTAATTTCTTTTCCTGTGGTTCTTTAACGCGGCAATTTAATCGGACAAGGTTGGCACATCCGTTTCGTTTAAAATCGTGTTATTACCTGGTTGCGGACGTCCAGGGGGGGAAGAGGCCCCCGTAAGAAGCCTCGTAAAATCACGCTCGGATTCCTAACATAATAAACGACGAATCCTTGGGTTACATTTGCCCCGTATTGCATTACGGCCCAAGGAACCGGACCGGCTCTGAACACCGATGATTGCGAAACGATCCGTTTGTCATGGTTCGATGCGCGACCGCGGGCTACACGAGATCCAAAGACGATCTCGCGGACTGATTGAAATGCAAGATCTTAAGCCCGGCCAGTGTCAAGTATCCGTGTTACAAGTTTTTCGCCGCGGAAAATTTGTTCGACGTCTCCTCGACAGCCATTTTAGTTGCGCGCCGCGCCACGAGCGTTTCGCGTACTTTATGGGGTTAGGTGGGTTTCAGACGCTTAAAAGAAGCATATTTTTACTCATTTTTTTTTTAATATATCAAATGAAATATTTCTTGCAAACAATTTAGCAAATCAAAGATACATATGTAACAAGTACTTTGTGAAATTTTTATTTAAAAATTTTGAAAATCGAGCTATTGAGACCTCATTTCCGTTGACCTCTCAAAGAAAAATGCTCTCGGCGTGAATACGATAACTCATGACTGGTTCATCAGAAATTAAAAAACTAAATATTTCAAACTGATGTTTAAAACATGTGCATTTAATATGGATGACATAGGTATTGAAAAGAAATTTTCATCTTTTTAGCATTGCACGATACCCGACGCCCTTTCTAATCTCCATTTCCGGTGACCCTTGGCCTAAAAACACGAGTATCATTATTCCGAGGCAGCGTTGCGTGTAATGCTAGGAACTGCGTCTGGTTCTGTGTTTTATATTCTGGTAATCGTTAAATAATTATGCTCCCGCAAGCTGTGGTGACTTTTTGCAAATTAGAAAAAGTATGTTCTTTTACATTGCCGTTAAAACAACACAAATTAAATGAAAGAATGTTTTATTACTTAGAGGGATGTTCAAACAGAGCTTTTAAAAGATCGGGGATTTAAAGACTTTAACGTTCACGTATTGGGGTGTTTGGTGATTTACGAGTCTCTAAATCTAATCTTGATTTTATGTATTTTAGTTGCTTAAATAAGATACTGCTCAAATATTTATCCACCGAAGTTAAAACATTTATTTAGCAAAATCGAAGAGAGTAAAAATATTTTGTCGTATACATACAGCCATATGAATATACACACGCGCATGCGCATTGTGTCTATTTAGTTCAATCAGCTGATTAAAACTTTTATTCAATCTGTAATTAACATGAGCTGATACAAGAAATGTCTCGATGGTTACGTAACGATGATAGGAGGAAAGATAACAAGATACTGATTACGCATTAAAACGCGTGATAGATGTTGCACTTAACAGCCGTAGTAATTAAAGGTCAATACCGTACTACTTACACGAGTTATCTTAACACTATGTTTCCTTATCGGAATCGTAATTAATTCCTGCATTTGAAATTCAATTTATGGGATCGGTGAAAGAAGTTTACCATATATTCTCACTAGACTCAATTTATTTAAATTGTCGTTATATTAATCGGAGAAGGAATAACAAATATAATTATGCTATTTGATACAGAGAACTTCCGGGTGACTATCGGTAGATACGTATAAATAGAAAAAAAAACAATTTAAGTTCGTGAGGATGGTATCGTAATAAGACCACAGACTCTATCGGTTTAATATCCCATAAAAGCTTCATAGATATGGCGCCAGTGCGGTCGACAACGGAAAAAGGAATTCCCGAGACGATCAATCGTAGAAAGCTATTCTCCTCGGAAGGTTCATGCAGTTAGGCTGACTGTTAGTCCCCGATATTTTTCTGGCCAGTTCTTTACACAACAATCAATGCCGGAAGTTAGGGTCGAGTCTCTTGTGTGACTAACGTACTCTAACGTTCTTAACAATTTTATGTACGTGAATTATCGAACATGTGAAAATTTACCACTGCAAACACGATCGAAAATAATGTCTAGTGGATTATTCCGATTTTCAAGAAAAGATATAGTAATGTATGTGAAGTTCAATCATAAATTAAATTGCAATCATCAATTTCAATGAGTTACAATTAAGAATGAAGACTGATTAATGAAATTTAATTAAAACACTTTAATCTTTGATTGGAAGAAATTTAATTGAAAATTGAACCTTTTAAATTAAGTTTGATTGACGCTACTTTTAATTATCATTCATTAAAATTAACTTTAATTAAACAAAATAAACATTAACTTTAATTAGCGATGATTAAGACGCACTTCAATTATCGTTAATCATTGACTTTAATGAACGTTAATTATCAATAAATTTAATTAACGATAGTTAATGTGAAATTCACTCGGCGTTAATTATCATTAAGTTTAATTAATGACTGAAAGTTAGTCGTTAATTAGATGAATCCTTAATTAAAATTAATCGACAGTATTTAATCGAACAAGTGAGAATTGAAAATTAAGATTTAAATTTCAATGCGAAAATCATGCATTTGGTAATTGCTATCTAATCTTCATTGAGAGGTATTTAATTAGCGACTGTGATTTAACTCTCAAACCGAGATTAATCAATTCTTAATCAAAGACTACTTCACTCTTAGAAAATGGTTCCTAATTATTGTAGAATTATTATATAATTATTATAGAAATTTTGAAAGCTACACACGGATATGTTCACATCTTACGAATGATTGCCCGGAAATATTGTTTCGGTATCTCGTATCTCACATTATTATCCGGTGCACGCCCATGCCCCGAGATCTTCGCCGGGCAGTTAATTTGCCCATCATAAGGATTACACCATAACAGAGCGAGTACGATTACAAAGTAAAAAGCAGGTTCAACGAACCTAATCAAATCGAATATAACGTGCACGGCCTTACAGTTGTCTTTGCCCCACCATTATTTCCTCCTATAAATAGATATTGCACGTAAAGGGGAAGGAAAATAAAAGGGGGGTATAGTACGTCCACTCGATATATAGATTTTTTGAGGAAAAGTTCGCTTCCTGTGCGAAACAGCTTCGGGGTATCGAATGGAGGTTGCTTTCTATTCGCTTCATGAAATTTACACGAAAAAATGAAGCATAAAGTGGATTCTCGGTAGATTATTTCTGGGACCTGACTCACGATTAAGGAAATGTCACTTCCGTACATTCCGGATGCACGTTTCCAACGAGAATAGAATGTTCTTTTCGTCCTTCAAATAATGATCCTTCCGAACGTAACGCGACATTTACGTTCGAAGGATTGGAGAGATTGTAATCTTCAAGAAAGTTCAAACTATCGAATTTTCTATCATAATTTCATAAGGCCATAAATAAACTGCATCCGGCACCTAACGGCGAACAACGTATCCTCTTTGTTTGTAAATTAGGGAAGAGATGATTCGGCATACGATTTCACCAATTTGCGTCGTCGAAATTACAGAGAAAGATAAAAAGAAGCCGGTAGATTCGTTGTTGCTTCTCATATTTTCGCGGCCCACTTTTCCACTTGAAGGCGTTAATTAACGAACGTGATCAGCGAAGAAACGAAACTTGAATTACCGCCTGTACGTCGCGAATAATTTAATGAACTCGTATAATTCAATCTTACTACACATTACACACATCGGTGAGCATAAGCGAAATCCTTCCAAACACTTTCAAGATTCATTCATAAAAATTTCACTAAGCGCAAATTTCATGAAAATGAAATAACAACAGCTGATATGACAGAGATTACATATAAGAGGTGTCAGAAGTTTACCGCCAATTCCTGCTAACATATTCCATGCGAAAAGGTTAGAAAAAATTGTTATATTAACAGAAGATTTTACATCGGTCTATAGAAAGATTCGTTATCTCGATGAAGGTTAACACGCATTTTGTTATAAACTTTTTAATAATTTTCGTAATCAAAAACAAGAAATGTAAAATCCGTCATTTTGACGGGTTCCGTAAATCTAGTGTTAACATAAAACGCTATTTACGACGAAATATACAATTCAGGAAAGCAGTAACGACAATTAATCGACGAAGAAGCTCGCGGATGCGTAGATGAGAAATTTTGATGTCACGTGATTGGTCCTGCGCGTGCAAGCGTCGCGAAAAGACTGACCATAGATAAACAAAATATTGCGCCTAGCAACGGTTTCTATGGAGGCACGGTTTCGAGATTATTCGACTTCGAGAACGCGTCGATCGACAAAGATGTCGCGAACGTTTCCTTGCACGTGACCCTCTGCAATATTTCGACGAGAGCCATCATGATTTTATTAACACTAGACATACCGTAATTAAATCCATACTTTAGAATTGAAAATGAAGTAGAAGAATAAATGAATGAATATTGCAGCGTCACCTAACATATACAACCATTCATTAGTAAATAAAACATGACAGACATTTTGACAAATAGTCGGCCATAAAATTCTATGACATAAAATGTCAAACCCGAAACCAGTCATTTTGACTGGTTGGTAGTTCTAGTGTTAAAGAGTTATAGCGACAGTATAAAATGTCTTAGGACCGCTTTATTTGCCACATACAGTGTGTCCTAGTTTTCTACCTTTACCACGATGTTCCATGAATAAAAATCATAAAAAAAATGTTATATAAACACGGGCTGTTAAACTCGACCCATTTGCATGAAACATCTTGTATATTGCATGGAAAGGAGACAGAGAGGATAGAAAGATACGAACGCCTACGTAAAGCGGCTCTCACCAAATAAGATTCGATTGTGCATCGGAACGACCATCGCGGCAACTACGAACATATCGTAAACAAAGAGAGCCCTTTACGGCTCGCATTAACGTACGGTCATTCGATTCGTTATCCTTGTCCCTTCGCTTTATACGTCCAAACGTTTCCTCGTTTTAACATTCAACCTTCCTGACCTCGCTTCTTAAAATCGATATTTTCGATAAATCCATATCGTGAATGCTTCTCGTTGTATCCGTCTGGCTACCGCTAGTCAAACAATTTATTGTCATAAGGCTACAGAATTTCAATCATTTATGTAATCAAGCTTCGGCGTGATCTAAATTTACAAACGATCAAATTACTGATTTCCACAATTTCCAAATTTTCAAATTCCTAAATTTACCATCTCTGATATTCTTAAATTCCAAAATTTTTAATTACAACTTCCGAATTCTCGAATTCCCAATTTTCAAAATCGCCAAATTTTCTCAATTCATTTTAATTATAGTTTCGTTACAAACATCTTCCATATACTTCTCACTGTATTTATCTAACATGTGTTTACCTACACGTATTTACCTAAATTCGTTGTTGGAGTCAAATTAATGCAACCGTTAAAATAAATCTATCGTACGAGATATATGAGGCTACGTAATATTTTCAATTTTCATTATGTTATTATGACAAAGCAGTAAATAATTTGACACGGTGCAACAGTTAGTTGAACCTGTATTTTTACACACGTCCGAGCTAAAGGTGCGGCTAACTGTTGTTGCGTTACACCTGATGCTCGATAACGAAGCATGGTGCATCGTTGTAATAGCTTCCTCGTAAATCATGTTACCGCGGCTTAACGTAATAAACATTGGATTTACCTGTTGGTTATAATGCAATCGAGAGTTTCCGTCTCGAAACGGTGGAAATAGAGTATGTGTCCCAATTACGAGGAGTTTTAAGACAGTTTGCACGATGGCCGCCATATTGAAGCGACCAAAGATTTTATTACGTAGAATTTTTAGTTTTAGCGAAGTTTGCCAAATATGTCCACAATATTATGTCATGTTCGTGACAAAATTTAATTTTAAGGCAGCAAATAATTTTGACTGCGTATATTTGTGAAGAAACGATACGCGAAAAATGCTTGTCAAAGTCAAGATTTAATGGCTGGTGTCAGCGTGTCCCGTTTCCGGTCACGCCCTTCGTTTAGGATCATAATTCAAGTCAAACTATCACGTGCTCTTTTTGAGCTAACGACATATACATTTTCTTTCCTGCACTATATTCGATCGGGAACGGGTAATGAACGTTTCGGGATTCACCAAAAATTAGAAACAAATTTGAATGATTTACAAACTTAGTAAATTCCCAGTTCCTACACTTTTAAATATCGAAATTCTGTAATTTTCATATTTCTTAAATTTTCGAAGTTGTAACATTACAAATTCTTCGATTTTCAAATTTCTAAATCTTAAAACTCACAAAATCGAAAATTTTTCAAATTTCTCAAATATTTCAAATTCCCCAATTTCTCAAGTTTTCAGTTTCTCAATCTCCTTCGTTCTGATATAAATTCACAAACTGATACTCGGAAACGTTGGAATTATCAAACTTTGAATATCGGATGTTGCTCGAAGCGCATTTGTTCAGATGGGTCACTAACTTATCGCTGCGTACTAAGAAGTACATACGGAAATATAATTTTTATCCGAATAGTGTCTAGGAAATCTGCTAATGGCGATAGATAGCTATGTTCCCAGAAAAATGACTAATTTGAAAAATACCTATATATTCATCGGCTTATATTTTCTTATAATACGTCGATAACGATTATGATTCACAAGATCTCGTACTATAATGCGCAACAGTATCTTATCTCGTTGTTAGCGATTATTATTACCAAGAAACTGATATTTTTTTATACATACATTAAATGACATCGTAAGACTTTAATACATACATACATACATAAATATATGCATATTACACAATACCGTTAAGTAAATCACACACTGATTTCATTATGAAATCAGTATACGTGTGTTTTGAATAAAAAGTTACAATTAATACTTATACAAGGTTGCAGTCCAAAATAATTTTGCAGTAAATATAGAAATTAAATGATAAAGTTGCAGTAACTAATTTCGCTCGTAACATGAAATTTTTTGTACCAGTATTGTATAATAATAGTTGATGCACTTACGTATTTTTAGAATAATAGAAAGAGATTGTTATTTTTATTGTTGCTCGAGATAGTCCCAGTTATTTCGACGATACAGATTCGTCGAGTGGTTCAGCTACGAGACAGCGAAGTGAAAGGGAAATTAGGTATTACAACGAACAAATTGCGGCAATAACTTTTTTACCCGTGTTTTTTCATCGTTCCCTCAATCAGAATCGTGATACATATGTTTCTCAAATCGCAGCCTAATGCATTCGGATAACGCTGATGTTGCGTATTCTATCGTGGGTAAAACGTGGAATAAGGACGAGTAGACGAAAAGAAACAGTCCGACATTTTTCTTATCTTTCGAGAGGTTAAGCATGTAACTTTCAAAATTTCTGAAATTTCCGACTAGGTAATACAAAAAGTTTAACTCGGTAAAACAAAAAAAAATATTTTTATTAAATTAATTGCAATATGAAGATTATACTTTTTTACCTCCAAATAAATCATACGTAAAACGAACAGTCAATGCAAAATGTTTAATAACATATATTAACCTTAAGAATATGATATTCACGTGGCAGTATAGTTTAATTGATATATGACCGCGCAAACTGGCTTAGAGAGTCTCTGTAATTAGGGCACGCACCCTACGAATTATACAGTAGACCATTTCATTATAATTAGCCTGCCGTTTTAATAAATACATGGTCGAATAACACGTAAACGCGGATTCCACGTAATTCCTTATGGAGTAATAACAAAAAATATATCATAAAGTTTGTTGATTCCCGGCTTAGTTTTCGAGAAAATCAAGTTCGAAGACCCGCTACGTTCTGTCGCTGTTATGCCAATGTTATCTTCTGTCGAGCAAAGTAAACGCGTATTGTGCTCGCAAGCGGTGCCTGCGCATCGCGCGATGCTCGCGGCGCGAAAGAAAAACATGAACAAAATTTTCAATGGAAAGAATTTCACTTCTTCGGTTGCGAAATTGCTGAAATCATCCCTGTTGTCGAAGGCGTAGCCGTGCACGCCCAATTCATCGCTAACGCGTTTCGACTTTTCGCTTAACCTCTTAGGCACGTCGCGCCACTATAGTGGCTCGCTCTACTGACTCGATCGCTCGTCGCACTCTGCCGTACAGAGAAACGGTCCGCGCAAAATTCAGCCGTACCTAAGAGGTTAAACGCGTAATTAATCGTTCGCAGCGATTGCTCCTCACTTTCAATATCTTTACCGTATACTTTTTCTTCGATGTATTTCCATTAATAAAAGTGCATGGTTGTGAAACCCCTTGAGATCGTTCTTCCACGTCCTATTCAATAATCGTAATTATCGTTTTAAAATGTTACAGTTCGGTGCAAGGGAGCACGATGCGCATGCGCGTCGCTCTACACGAAGTAACCTACCAAAATTTTGATGCTCAGAAATTTACGAATTTAAGAATTTCGAAATTGCAAATTATCAAGCTCTGATACGTAGAAATGTAGAAACTGGTGAACTTAAAGTTTGCAAATACAGATATTGTCTGAAGTTTAAACTTGTAAATACAATTCATCGTGATTCTCTGGAATATATGGGAGAGAAGTTGTGCTTCCAAATGAGGCTCAACTTCTAGAAATTCAAGATTCTAGAACTCTATTCGAGATCCTGCCGCATTCTTGAAGGGCTGTCCGGACACGGACATAGGTTTACCAGCTCATAGAAGAGATACGTGTACCTGGTTGCTTGATAGCAATGCCACGATTCTCTCCAAGGATTTCCCTTCAACCTGAGAATCTTCTCAACGTTCTTCTCGCGATCGAAGAGCAAACGCTGACTGACCGACGCCCACTCTTTCTCTTTCTCTTTCTCCTTTTCTTGGTTCATCGTTCCTTACTATTATTCTCCTTTTTCTACCTCTCTCACGATCAGTGACAATACGTCTGGAACGCTGCCAAACGAAATGGTCAACTGTTCAGATTGAGGGATTTTCATGCTTCTCGAGATGTTAGGCCAAAGAGTAGGCATAACAAGAGGCGACACGCTGACAAAGAAACTGCTTTTAGAGAGAGACGGAATAACGCAACCAATTTAAATGGCCATGCCAAATGCAACGGGCTGGGGACACAATTTCTACGTGGTATCCTAAAAGCGAATCAACATAGTGTGCAAGTATGGCGTTAGGCGAACAACGCTCTAAAACTGCACATTCGTCTGTCATTTATTTGTAATATATTTATAAGAAATACTTTGTTATTTATTTGTAACCAATATTTTGTCATTTGCATGGCACACATTCGTCGATATCTTTAAATACTTAATCGCCTATTGTACCTACTCCTTAATTGTGCCTCATTGGTTTCTACCTCTTTTTATTTAATTTTTCTTTTGATGATAATATTTAATTTATTTTTTTTTTTTTTAATCATAATTTATAGATTAGAATTAAATTTTAAAATTTATAATTTAGCACTTTTAGTCATAACATATTATTTCTCATTCATTCGCCCTTAATTACAATTTATAATTTTTTTGTGATACATAATTTTTAATTCTTTTCTTCTTAAATGTAATGTATGATTTGAAATTTCACTTTTAACTTGATTATTCTTATACACGAATTCAGCATACACGGATGCAAGCTTAGCAAAGAATCGACTGCAGAACGTAAGAAATGGAAAAAAGGAAGAACATGTCAGTGTTGATAATGCGACCCTCTGGAGTTAAACGATACTGTCCAAGGGCGGAGTTCTGTCTGAAAATATCCACAGGAAAAGATAAAACCGGGGTTTCTATATATAGAGGGGGTCTTGGAGCAGTGTTTCTCATATTGGTGTATCTTTGGCGATAAATTAGGGGCGTTCTTAATTAACTCGTTTAAAGATGCCAACATAGAAAATTTGTTATCGTATTTACTTTCCTGTTCCGCGTGATACGTCAGAGTGTGTTCGCGTAATATTTATATGGGCCGTTCCGGAAGAAATTGGCAGATAGTTAAAAAGATTCCAGTGCGGGCCGTTTTGAGTAAAAAGTCAGACCGTTAATAAGTTTAACGCTGTGGGATTTGTTGATTTCAAATTTGCAAACTTTGTGACTTAAAAATTTGAGGCATTACGACTTTTCAATTTATAAATACAAATTTTTAACACAAAACCTATCAAAAGGGGTCAAATGACCTTTCTACAAATTTCCTACTTCAAATGACAAAATTTTTTAAGCTGATCTTCTTGACATTTATGCTGATTGTCATAAAGATAAAGAATCTACAAGTGTATTTATTTATGTTTCGTCGTTTGTTCATTTATTTTACAACTTCATTTTTAACATCAAAATAATTGTGCATTAATCGTCGGTAATTTCAGTGTTAATGAACATTCTTGTAGTCAAAATTGAAAATTCGGATTTTAAAATTTATAAGTTCGAGCTGTACATTTCATGTTTCACGTTCACAATTTTTTAGCTAGAATTTACAATTTAGATCTTGCAATTTAATATTTGTAATTGAAAAATTTGTTGATCGCGAAAGCAACAAAACTCGAGACCCAAGAAATTCGGTGGCAAATTATCGCGCAATTGAAAACTCGACCCAACAAGATCCCCCGAAGTAACAATAAACCAAGATAGGAATCCGTTCCGAGCGAATAAATCGCGAGAGCCGGTAAACAGTCGCGCACGAAGCGCGAGGGAAATCTAGGGGAAAAAGCGTTTCGACGATTACGTAACCGCATGTCGGAAGATACGAGAGCGACGCAGAAATGCTTTCACTATCGACAGACTGGAAAACGCTTTGGTTGTCGGTAGAGGTGTATTTTTAACGCGGGTCGCAGCCAGACAGCTTTGTGCAATTTGTGCGTACAGCTGAATTAAACCGGCTGGCTGCGAACCGTGCAGCCGTTTCGCTTATACCACGTACAATCACCAGCGGATCTGCCATCCCTAGGGAAAATCTGCCTACCGTGCAAAGTCATTTCATTCGATGACCTTTCCTCATTTCGACGACGTTCCATCACTTCGTTAGGGGACACGTACCTATACGTCACTAGGGACTTGCTGATTTAGGCATTTCGATACCTAGGGATTTAAGTGCTCAGTAATATGGGAACATAAGAATTATATGGTATAGAGTTAATAAGAACCTGGGGTTTTAGACGTTTAGGAATTTACAAATGTAGAATTCTGAAGATATAGCGATAAGGGGATCTAGGGATTTAGTGGTTTATGCATTTTGGAGTGTAGAGATTTATCTATTTCGATGTCCTTTTT
Source organism: Coelioxys conoideus (assembly GCA_947623535.1). Taxonomy (NCBI): domain Eukaryota; kingdom Metazoa; phylum Arthropoda; class Insecta; order Hymenoptera; family Megachilidae; genus Coelioxys; species Coelioxys conoideus. Next base: position 4,783,787 of record OX392450.1, read on the forward strand.
CCAGATTGGTAGACCAATGACTGGTAGTTCACGGTCAAGTGAGAGCGTTTAGGCGCCACTAACAGCTACATGTGTACATGCGTTGATATGCATACGCGTGTGTAGTACGTACGTGTTTTGTTGCGAAGGTGGAGAGACCTCTATTTATGCTGCAAAAATAGCTGTATTCGCACGTGCACGCCATTTGGCCATGGGCCATTTCGTGTCATGCACCGGGCTACTTTTCTTTGTGCTCTTTCATCAGGATGTTCAATAATCATTTCTAATCCTCTTGCACTATAATGATATTTGAAAATTTGGTAAGGGTGAGCACTTAAGAATTTTTTGGATTTGATAAATTAAAAATTAGGCAAATGGAAATCTCGAACCTGAGAAATCTAAACATTCAAAAAAAAAAAAAAAACGTGAAAGATGGAAAACGCAGATTGAAAAGTTAAGAATTCCGGCTCAGCGATCTAGATCCACCAATCTCATCTCGTTAAGAATGTCGACGATCCGAGCGTCGCACCGCGTTAAACACGTAACGCAAGAAAATCGTACAGTTATTCGTGAGCGCACGTATGTGTCCATATGTACCCCGGTATGAAACTCGATCCTAAAAGATGCTGGAACACCTACGCAACGTGTACCAAGAAAAGTTCAAAGAGCAATTGTTCTTCGTCAAGGTTGCAAATGCGGAGCCCTTCTAGCAACGATCGTCTTCCTGCGATTACGATGCACATCTGCTGCCCTGCTGTGTTCTTTATAACAGTTCATATGCGCGTGCAATAACACCTACACGCATATGGACCAATCCGCGTCCGCACGTTCTCGATGGGCAATTTTTCCGCGGTAAATATGCCGAGAATCATCGGTCAGCCGTTCGTTGAGAATCTGTAGTCGCGAAAGACTATTTCCATGATGAAACGAGTCGTTAGTTTAACCTCTTGCCGGGCGATTTATTTGTCAGGTGCGTCAGGCGTAACTAACTATTCGCGGCTACGAAATTAAAACGAATAAAGAAAGTTGAAACGTTACGTATGTTCTAGATTCGCCGATCGTCGACTACGCAAACAAAAAAATCGTGTAAGATCTACCGAATTTGTATTCTAACTGGTTGACGCCATTGTATTTTTAAAAATAAGTATAATCAAACTGACCATCTTCGCGGTAAAATAAAATATAGTGACGGAGGAATCGAAATTCTGTCCATTAAAACAGAGGATCATAAATACTACGATATTTTTAATGATAAGATACATGCTCTTTATTGCACGAATATCGAGGAACAATCGTTATTAGATGATACAGGATTATAATACTTAAGTATTTGCTTATGGAAAGTATGCATGTTGAGTAGGCTTGCAGACTTTTCACATCCGTCTGTTCAATTGTTTCGCCATTAGATCTTATGATTCATCGTTCGCGATTATGGCGATGATGCCATTCGTTAGCCGGACAATTTCATAAATAAATCAGGAGTGGTTGAGAAGAATAAATTCTGGCGAAACTTGGTAAAATTTTTCTAGAACATGTACTGTATTTTCATTATATTAGCGAATTACGTACAATTACATCTGCAGATGTAGATATTCCAAACTTTTGGGAATCCATTTATTTATTTTTCTACTTCATTTTCAATTCTAAAGTAAGTACATATGCATGTAATGATAGTATTTCTAGTGTTAAAACCCTACATTTATTTCCGACTAAAGAAAAATCTTCAAAATCTCTAAATTTTTAAACACGTGAATGTTTAAATTTCCGAGTTTAAAATAGCGAGAATAATAAAAATGATTCCATACCGTTCTCCCATCGCTACACTTTCCGTGTATCCCAGTGGTTGCGAACCCTTCAGCGAGCACTTAATCGTCCCATTATCGGTTTAAAAGCTGCACGTATCTAACAGTTGAACTAGAACACCCTGTATATAGGTTTATTGAAGCGTGACGTGGGTGAGGATGTTGGCTGGGTATATTGCCGCAACTACAACAGGGAATCCTAGGCGTGTCACTAACCGGTGCTCGCTGCGTCGCCACGCAATCCCACTGCCACAGTTATTCCAGCTTTTTTTTTATCTTCCAGGGAGTCTCGTGTTCCTCCATTATAAAGGAGACAATACAGCACCAAACGATCGCGAGCGAAATACCAAGAAAAAGGTCGACTCGATCGGGTCCGGCAACACAGTCCGTGTAAAAAATTCGTGATCTCTATAATATTCGCTACGGTTCTTTTATTTCCGTCGGGAACGAATGCAATAAATCAACCTGTTCTCGAGTACGCATTATCATTCGAAATCGATTGGTCTGATTTTCACTGCTCATGGACCAAATCGTAAGCAGTGTTCCGTGCTAAGGGTTGGTTCCCCGGTAACGAGCCCGGCTCCACGCAGTCTGTGCACCCTTGTTTCACCCTCGTCTGGTGTTTCGTACACGCGTTTCCATGTGTCCCCTCGCATATCCATCGTCGGTCGTCGCCATCAGGGGCCATAACCTCCCCTAACCTTCGATCCTCCTTGAAGTTCAGCGATCCCGATGCTGAAAACTACGGACGGCTTCGAACCGAATTTTTTCATTCTCCGTACTCGAATTTCAAGTTTTTTTTTTTTAAATAACATTTCCCTAAACTCTCGAAATAAGCGGTGATTGTACCTTGTTTATGTAAATACAATAACGATCTTGTTTGTTAACGGTAATCGAGCTTCGTAAGGCAACAGATTCATGGTATTTTCGTTTGTTTCATTTTCGCAAGATTCGTTTATGGAGGTTAGAAAGCGAAATGTCTCGTGGGAAGAAACTTTCTGAAAGAAACCGGCATGATCGACGAAGGTTTCGGGTATATTGCGAAACTAATAGTTCCAAAAGTGCCATTGCCTTTTATGTCGATAAAAGACGTAATCGCGGTGAGAAAAATCATTCAGGTCGCTCTACAGAAGTATCTCCTCGAGATAAGCACAAAATTCTACGGTTAGTTTCTATATCGTCTATGCCACCCGTTCAACTGCGAGATGATTGTAAATTAGATATTGCAAAAGCCATCTGTAGAATTATTGTTGGAGTTTCGAAATTAACTCCACGGCTCTCCCATTTAATTTAACAATTTATTAACACTGTACGTCTTTCACTGTTCGCTTTCCAAATCCGTTCTATTCGGCACGTGCCAACCGTCACTGATCGGGAACCGGCTCGCGCGCCGTAAATTACCGAAGATTGCCGAATCGTTCCGATTGGCTCGGCGACGTCCTGCCGGAGACATTCGGTTGTCTCTTTTTTAATGTTCCTTTTTTTTGACACGATTGAAAAACGAAGTTAAATCACAATTCTAATCAATAAAATAGCGAATGATTTTTATTCGTTCATTTTCGTACATTTTTTTATCTGGGTTTCAAGAGTTTCGAATAACGAAATGAGCGCAAAGTTTCGAATTCTCGAAACGTTGAAACCTCGATGCTGATCGAAAGTTTCGAATTTCGAGAAACCCATCCATAGGGGAAACGTTCGAAATCCACCCTGTTATCGTTTATGATACGTTCCCGAAGCTTTGAATATCCTCGAACGAGTTTCTCCTTCGTTTCATAGCCGCGGTGGCGCATTTACTGCAGAAAAAAAGTATCCCATGATTTTTATTCGTTTATTCCATGGGGAGTTTTATAATTCGTGATCAAACATCGATTTAACGCGGTTTTTACGCGTTCTCGGTTATTACGCAGTCGAGACTCCAATGTAAAGTATTTTTATTGTTGTAAATTGTTCGTGCGATGGAACTTTTTAATTTGCAGTCGATGTGGTGAACATTCTGTTACGTAGAAAATGTAATATAGAAATTGTATTTGTGTAACAATATAACATGCATGTTATAAAAGGAACTCAACTTCAACTAGAAAGTTATAAAGTCACTGTCTGCCAACAGTAAAAATACGTTGGAGTGCAAAGGGTTAATCCAAGCAGCTGGATCCATAGATGTTGACGAGCCTGCGGATTAAAATAAGCGCAAGTTCACGGATCCGTTAGTTGGTCGTCTTTTGTAACGAGCCGCAATGACTCAGTCGAGTGCTTCTACAGAGATCATTTAACGCGCTTTGAGCCTCTAATTACGCTGTCTAACAAATTTTAATTTTCTTCTGTTTATTTTTTTTTTTGACGATCCTCGTAGTCTCTTATACCCATGTATTGTGCAAACATGAAAACTGTACTTATCGTACACGTATAACTCACCAAAAAATATCAAATTTACTGTTTTTACATTTAAGAGTTATTGTCCATTAAATTTTTTAATTCGACGCTACGAGTTTTAGAAATTTGTAAATTTCAAATGTAGACCTTTGTGAACCTGAAATTGAAGAGTTTGTGAATTCGAGACTATCAAACTGATTCAATTCACATTTGTTAATTGGAAATATAAAAAATTGCAAATTTGAAAATTCTTCTCCAATAAATTTCTAAATTTCATCACTCGATAAATCTAGTTATTTGATAATTAAATTTTAGAATTCAATTTTATCTTCGTCCAACCAAAACCAGATTACCCATAGATCCACCATCTTGGATTCTGACATTATATGTAAATATGTGACCCGTTTGAAACAGGCTCGTTATTTTCATTTGCATACCCACTGCATTTGATAGGTTTGCGATGACAAATCACTAACGGATTCTACAAAACAATAGCATCGAAAGCTCGTTTTATTTGCACAGCGACAAATCCCGCTTGTGAACTCGCTGAAGTTTTCTCTTTATGTACGAGATGCGATAAAATTCTGAGTGTCGTTCGAAACGATAGACTCGGCCGGGGTTATTACACGATCGTGTTGTTAAATGGCTCCGAGGGGCATCGAAAGTCTCTCGTGAAGCTGAATGAGAGAGCATCGGCTAAAATTAAGTGATAACGTCACGTGCACTCGTGCCGACTGCACAGTGACATCATCTTTCGCGAACTCACGCACGATTACACTTTTTACTTTCCGTTTATTTTCTGCCACGCCCCGTCTCACTCTCGATTTCCAAATTTTTGGATTTTTTACTTTGCGATATGAAATCCTAATAGTTTATAATATGAAATTTCAAGATTTGAAAACTTGCCATTTTGGAATTTATAATCTTGAAAATGGGAAATTTGTAATTTGTTATCTTGAAAATGGGAAATTTGTAATTTGTAATTTTGAAAATGGGAAATCTGGAATTTGTAAACTTGAAAATGGAAAATTTAGAATTTGTAATCTTGAAAAATGGGAAATTTGGAATTTGAACATTTGAAATAAGAAGTTGTGGACAGTGAAAATTTGAAGTCTGAAAATTTAAAATTAAAGCCTGTAGACTACTAATATATTTGGGTGCAGCGTCTATTTTTACAAAGTTGATCATCCCCCGTATCGATGTTCGAAAACTTATAGCCTAGTCTATCGGATACGATCCCGATACTAATCGGATTATTAACGCATGAATATCGCTGGTTTTCGCAGAGAGAAGACGTATTAGAAACTATTGGGATACGTTTAGGCAACGTACCGCAGCAGATGGCTATGACCTTCAAAACATCCATTATCCTGCCTAACTTTGATCGTGTATCGTTTTACACGCTTTATAACATGGGTATTGCAATTTCCATCTCGTCACGTAGTTATGCCAGAAGAAATACGCGAACGTGTATTTCTCATCAAACATGCGCCTTACCGGAAGATTTTTGTTTCTTTATTACGATCAGTATACCCTCTGTCTGCCAACACTATCGCGGCTAAAGTTTACTTAATTATGTTCCGTGCTCACCTAACCGGAGCCGCGACTTGGGTTTCGCGTTAGCTAACGCACGCTCGTGTGCAACATAGGCTTTCTACGGTTATGGACACGTATGTAATCTTGACCATTCTTAACCCTTTGCGTTCGAAAGGTGACTCACTCACCGTTCGATGTAATAATACAATTTCGAACAAATATCTTTTAGCCGAATATGAGACAAAGCGAAGGAGGCAATAATAACTTATACACAGTAATTGAGAAATGATAATCATTAACAGGTTTGGTTTAGGTTTTCAAGTAGAAGTTTTCAAAGTTGTTTGTTAACACATGCACAGGATTAAATTTATATGTTTTTATCATTCCAAAATTTTCATATCCCTATATCCTAAGATCCCTATACCCCAAGATCTCTACAACCCAAATATCCCTATATCCCAAATCCCTAAATCTCAATATTCCAAGATCCCCATATTCCAAATCCCTATATGACATAATCCTCAGTTTAAAAATTCACCAGGTGTGTCACTCTTACCCCGATTGTCATACTTATTACAGAGAAAGCAGATTTGCTCCTGACTGTACATACAAGCGAACGTCGCATTATTTACCCTAATATTTATTGTTGTTCGCTGTCCGATCGCTATCGCTCGCTTTAATATATCCGCTGGGAACTTTCTCCGTTCTTTCTGTGCTCGAAAGAATTTTATCTGATACGAGGAATCGGATATCGGTCCATGTCAGGTGTCGTTCCGCGTGAAGCTGCGAACATGCAGAGGAAGTGGTCCAAATGCGGCCGGCCATATTTTATTTCGGACATATTTACGACGCTGTTGAAGATTTTTTTCCGATGCGGTATTATTAGAAATGCCATTGTATTATTGTGTACTTAATTGTCGATCATATCGTACGTAATCGATATATGTAGAGTTTCAGATACTGTTAGAAAGTTATGGAGTCGAATTGAATTACATGGAGTTACGTCAAGTTGAATTGAATCGAGTTTAATTGAATTCCATCGAATTTCATCAAGTCGAATTGAATGATATCGAATTCCATCGAGTCGAATTGAATCAAATAGAATTGTAACAAGTAAAATTAAATTCAATCGAACTGCATCAAATAGTTTCAACAAACGATTCACTCGAATCTTATCAAGTTAAAAAAAAAACTATATCCGCTCTTGCATTCTATTTTGACGCGCGCACAATAATCAAAACGTGCAAACTATCTGACCCTTTAGCACCCAAGTTTATCCGCAATGCAGATAAATATTTCAGATATCCCAGAGAACCACTGACAAGAGTTCGTTCGGGTTTAGATATTAATGACTAATATTGTATACAAGCACACGCGTATACTTACATACATACATAGATATGAGCGGCTACGGGTGAATCGAAGCCGGTCAACTTATTACTTACGTTACACCGCAAACATAGTAAACATAAATACGACCGTACCTTTATGTCAATGTTACACGCATGAAAGTGCAAGGTACTCGTCGTATACACCGGTGTACACGTATCCGAATCCGTTGTTAACCAGTTTTCCATCGCGTATTCCTAAGACGCCGATCCTTAACGTTTACAAGCTTTCGCTACAAATTTCTATCGTACATCACGAACCGCGAACTAAATGGACGGTTCACAAGTCACGTGATTTATGGCCGATCAGCGCGATTCGATTATTATCCTATTACTCCCGGCGCTCACGCGTTGCAGCGTAAATGGATCCCTGCTCTAAAGTTCCTTCAAAAGACAGCTTTGTAATCGTCGTTTGTATGCGCATCGATACACACGCTTCCCTGAAATATCGTGCACACCGGCGCATTTTAACGAACAGAGACAATACTGTCTTACGAAAATAAACGCCTTTTATAAATCACCGGGTGCATCCTGTCTCGGATGCCGCGTTTCATAATGGCATAATTAATCGAAAACGGTAGATTATTAAGTGGAACGTGAGTCACGGTAAAACTACACGTTTTAGCTACTGCTATCGTCAAATAGCGATAAATACCCTCGGAACGGTAACGATACCTCGATAGGTCGATAGTATTGTTTAGCGTAACGCGTAATTTTATTAGTCGAGTATAATCAATCCTGTTTGAAGTTGGATTAGATATTTCAAGTTTATACAGATTAAATTTAAATTTGAACGATAAAATCTAACTTAACATGATCCGACATAATCATCTAACGTAATCTACTTGAAATATGATAAACAAGAAGTACCTAATTAAAATTAAATAAGACGCGACTTGATGGATTTCTATGATAAAGTTTAATTTAATTTATCTTGATTTGCAATTTTATTATTCGAACTTAATTAAATTTCGTTTCAAGATGGCTTTGATAAAATTTCATCCAATGGGATATAATTATCATAATTAATAAAAAAAAATTAAATTTAACTTAATCAAACATAACTAACTTTTAAGCTGAACTAAGAGTAAATTATAGTAACAAATTATACACAGACACAAATTTATCACGGCTTGACAATACTATCCATGTATCGTTAAATATAGAAATAAACGAGAATAAATAAATTCCAACGAAAAAATATTGGGATAGGTAATGCTAGATTAGATTTCGAGCGACAATAAATAAATCTGTGCGATAAAATTACACATTACAGTCCACTTCAATCACTCCCATGAATTTCAATGATATCCCAACACTATCGATGTATCGTTAACAAGATATCGATGATGTATCAACAGTAACGATAGCAACAACTCTATTGTACGATCTCAACTCTGGCACTACGGATATTTGTAGGGCAATTATTTTTCGATGAGAAAACGGAACAACGAGAAACACGAATTAATGTATCCCGTTGTTTTTCATCTCGACAAATGCATCGCAATGTTAAAATAAGAAACGTAAGCCGCATCAATTTGACGTGTTCGGTAAAGCCAGTGGTTTTCGAGCAGCGTAGTGACAGTACGTGGTACGGTGCGACAACGTGTGCATAGAGGAAAGTTTCGCTGGAAACAAACCTTTTTCACACACATGCCGGATGCGTGCATTAGGGGCCAGAGGAATCCGAAGAAGCAGAAGAGGAGCAAAAAGTGTGTATTACTCACCAGCACTTTGGTGAAGCGCCTCTCGAGTTCCACGGCATCGGGCATCGGTTGCCTTGGCGCGCCACGGACGCTGCCTGTCCGTGCGTGCGGTCCACCCAAACTTCCCATGCCGAGGCTGGGTTGACAGGATTGATGAGGCGCGCCGCCCTTGACACCACCGATGAACACCTCGCGCACACCGCCATCGCTCTCGCCGGCACGGCTTTGCACGATCCCCATTATTTCGCTGGTCGCTAACAATGTAATCCTGCGCTGTTTTTACGTGACGAAAATCGTGACGCACGGCGGCGGTGGCGGCTAGCACTGTCACACCACGAGAAACGTCAACAACCACGGTCGCTCGAGTTCATCCTCGACCGAGTATCAATTCACTTTCTTTTATTACGACGAACGTCGATAAAATGACGACTCGAACCGGACCGCGCCGGGCCGTGCAACAGGTACCAAGCCGTCCATTGCGGGTACAAACTCGACGAACGTGCGCGAACAAAAGCACGATGTAAACTCGCCTACCCACGCTACACGAAGCACTAGCTACGTCTGTGATGCTCGATCCTGTCCGAAGCATCACTGTCCATTGCGCACGCGTTCCTGCACAACTGTGGTGGCGCGCTCTGCACCGGCGCGGTGACTTTGAAATGCGTTTGTTTACCTCAATGTTGGTAATCGTGCGAGTATCGATGAGACGAACCTAGAAAAATAGAAACGTAGGGATGTAGCATAATCGTTGAATTATAGTATCAATTTTTGTATGCAATTACATTTTAATTTATACTGAATGGCATCGAGATAATTATGGTTGTTTAGATTGCAGAAACCTTAAATTTGACAATCAGAAAGTTATGGGGCAGAAAATTAATAATTTAACATTTTTGAACTCTGCAAAATGAAAATTTGAAATTTCTAAAATTCTCAAATCTGAAAGTTTATAAATTCCGAGTTTCTAGCCCAAATATTTCAAATTGTTGACGTTTATAAATTCTGGATTTGTTCATTCATGAATTGCTAAATATTCAAATTTGAAATTTTAATAGATAACCCGTTTACCTAATGCTAATGATAGTGCCGTACAAAAGAGCCAATCGAAAGTGGTCATCGATTGGCTTCCTCTTCTAGGGGATATGCACTATCCCTATATTTTTGTGATAATTTCATTGTAGATAGAACCACAATATTGTAAAATATTATGAACCTTTCTTCACTTGGATTGTAAAATAATTTGCATTAAAATCAGTTGCATTAATTATTATTTTGTGTATTATTCTTATATAGAACTCTTACTCACGATAAGAGAAATAATAACAAAATATATTTTATCTTACATAAAAACTTTGTTAACAAAATTTCTTGCAGTATTTAGGAACATATAAACTTGTATAAAATTATAAAATCACATAACCAGGAACGTGTATGAAGCAATATTGAATAAGAAAAAAATAACTAAAAAACAATAGCTTATATTTTCCAATCATATATTAGTAACAATTATAAAATAACAATTAAATATTGACACAAACAAAATTCATATAACGAGTGTATAATAAACAATTTATAATCCATATATCGATAACTATCGACAAGTCGATATACAGAGGACGCTATTATTTCGAGATATCGATCGACGCCTAAACCTAACCTTTAAAATAGATAGTATGGCGTCGTTTTAGTGTATTGGTTTATAAAAAGTATTTGTAAATATTTGTAGATTCTATGAAACAACGCAAGTGTAAATCACAATTCCAAAATGAAAAAGTCACCATTAAGTATGCCAAGTAGCAGCAGGCAGAACCAAAATTGTCATTGGAAAGTAGACGATCGTAAAAATTGGAAAGGTTATAATCATGTTACAAGTGATAGGCATCTGTATATGTCGACAAACGAGGGCAAACAATATTCTGGGAATGATTTTATTCCTTTGAATATTGGTACACCAGTGTCAGAACAAAATAGGCCCACTGGTAATTGGCGGGGTACTAGAAGTCGTAATCATCGTAATTCAGGTAGTGGTGGATTTAACCATTACAGGAACAATTATCATTCAACCCCAAAAACAAACTTCAATAATGTGTACTCTCCTTACAAGCACTCTGGTAAACAATTTTATGGTCAGAAAAAGGTAATTTTATATAATCTTTCAACTATTGGTTTCTAACTATTGCTGCGGTATAACATTTAGCTATGCAAAACATGTTTTTCTGTTATATTTAGGGTTATCAGAAGGATGCACATAAACAGGTTGATATATCTAATTATGTAGATATGACATCGTTTTTGGAAGATCCTTGGGCAGAATTAATGAAAAAATTAAATGACTCCAAAGAAGTAAACAAAGAAATATCGCCTATGCTTGAACAGTTGCCTTCCTCGGATTCAATTTGTATAGATCCAAAACTAAGTTCAGAAAGTCAATCTGTAATTGATAATGATGATTCACGGTTTAACTTGAAATCCAAAAATGAATCTTCCATCGACGTAGCATTGGGGTTGGATGATACGGATGTTAGCACCATGTGCAAAACAAAAAGCTCAATAGATTTAACACTCAAGAATGTAAGGGTCAGCCAAGAATTAAAAAATGAAAGCAATTGCAGTAATAATGGTAGTGTTTGTGAAGATCTTGAAGAAAGAGATGTTAATCTTTCTTGTGATTCTACAACAAATGTGATTCAAGATCTTGTATAACAGTAAAACAGAACAAAGTGTGCTTTTGAGGAAAGTAATTAACTTTTAATACAGTGCGTTGTACTTTATACATTGTAAATATGAACAATTGTACATAGGCATAGCAAAACCTGTGAAACAGTTGTTTTAGATTTTTTGGAGTAATACTCCTCTACTGTATGAAGTCACAGAGTAATCAAAGTTGTAGTGATGCAATTTTTGTTTTTAAAAATTAATTTTATTATAGAAGCATATCTATTATATATGCAGAATATAGAGTATTGAAACTTCTTTCAAATTATATTTTCACAAGAAGGCTGTGAAAAGATAAGCATAGTTAACACGAAAGAAAATATATACGTGCAATTCTCTAATATGTACTAAAACAAGTACATATGTCAGAATACAAGGGAACAGTAAACACCAATTTTTCACCGATAGTATAAGTGGTTAGAAACCATTGAAGATCCTTGTAAAGTGTCTAAGATCTACCTACATTTAGTTACAGTTTAACTATTCAATGCCATTGTATAAATTAAATTTATACATTTCATCTATGTTTTGTCTATCCAAGTTATTAACGATTCTGCAAGTTCTGATTTATGTTTTTTAAGATCATTGAATATCATTTATTTTAGTCTGATAATAATAGTCCATGTATTCTTATTCTCGTAACAATGTAAAAATGTTACAAAACGTTAATAGTATATATCTATATTAAAGTAACTTAAACATAGACTTAAATAATTATTAATTACGTGCAAACGCCCGAAATTTTAATTTCAAATTTGCCTGTTTATGCAATGATATATTTCTGTGGTAATTAATTAATCGCTTTCAATAAAAATTGGTTTGAATAATGGGTTACAAAATATTTTATTTACATTTTAAATAATAAATTGATTTTTTCGATTAAAGTAGTAAAGTAGTAAAATTTAAATAATCGTTGTCTTAGAAGTAATACAGTGGAAGGTGTTTACTTTCGATCTTTACACATTTTTATAGCATGTTTTAACGAGCAATTCATTGGGAGGGACAAAAGTGTCCTATGTGTTCGATTAACATGCTACCTTGATGTACAAATGACGATCTGGTACAAAAATATGCATAATTTCATGAAAAATGATGTTTACTTCGACGATACGATTTTACATAATCGTATAAACCATGTCATTGATGTTTTAAGTAATAATTGTATGAATAATCTGTACAAAAAGAAATTATGTGTAAATATATGTAAATTTAAGATAATAATCATTTTAATACTCTGCAATTATTAGTCAGTTTTTTCTACATTTTCAACTTTACGCTACTTTTCTTTTCAAAATATAAGTTTAGATTTGTTCTTGTTTATTTGTCAAGTTTCGCCGTGCAATTATGTTTGCTAATTGCAAGTATAATATATTATTTATTAGCAAATCGTTTAACGAAAGAAAAGTGCGATAACAAAAGAAACAGTTCGATAATTAAACCAATCAAATAGCCTTAGATCTCTGACCTTGTGCTTTTAAAGGTAACGACATCATACCACACTATGGCAAGTTAGAGAACATAAGTACGTGAATAATAGATCGTCAGTCGAAGTAATCAATATGACCTATGTATTCTGTCGTATTTAAAGTTTTGTTTCGCTCTCGAAACTTCTTTTCGTTTTCTATCATCTCTAGAGACTGTCTTTGTACGTATTTTTTTATATTTAACAATTTTTTGAAGCAACGAAAATTGTCTGTACCACTCTCAGGTTTATGAGATTCCTTTCTTATCATAGTCTTTTTTTTATAAATCGATCTCTAATAGTATGTTGGCTGTTAAAAAATAAGTTTTATTATTGAAACGTTTTTGATTTTATGAAAAATCAGGTTTTACAAAATTCGACAAGTACTAATTTTTAGATGTAAAATAACTGTATCTAATTTCGAATAAATGTCTTAATTTCCAATTTTCTAGACAGACAAATTTCTTAATATTCAATTTTAAAAATTTCCTAGTTCCCATATCCCTTTCCCAAATTCTCTAATTCTCCAATTTTTATATTTTTGAACTTCCAATTCGAGAAGTTATTAATTTTACAATATTAAAAATTAAAAATTCTGTGCAATAAAATGACAAAGTAAATATCATTTCGAATGTTTTTTTTTTTGTGCATGTTTACTTCGACGCAAAATGTTGTTTTAGTCGATTATAGTGCATGTTCAATGGTATAACCTTACATAACTCAAATGCGTCCTCTGTCAGTCATTTTTAATGTTTATTATCTTTAACTTAACTACGGTTTGCGATACTTTATCAAGTCATTACAGTGTCACCATTATTATGTCATCGTTAGTCATCATTATTTACAGACTCGTTATAATGGATAAGAACAGAATAATTGCTTCTTTAAATAGCGTACTTAAATATTAATAATAGTACTTACAAGGTTCACGTCCCGAAAGTGATATACGAAGGGAATAAAGAACATCTATCGAGATGGGTATCTATAAATTTATATTCTCTTCATTTTTTTTAGTTTTAATCGTCACAAATGAAATTGGTACAGTATGCGTGACATAGTTAATCGGAATAAAAGAGTAGTTTCGCTCACCTATCTATTAATAAGAAGATTAGTCGGTTAGAAATATGTAAAGTTAAATAGGTTCATTCTATTTCTCGCATTTACATATATTTCATTGTTCTTTATTATCCATTCTATATTTTACCTTTCTCCACGCGTGACGCGTTCTTGTCGCAAGCGTTCCAGTTTCATCATTCGATTTTTCGTTAATTGATCGTACAGGAAAGTAAATTTAACTGGATGGTTATTTTAGCACGACAAACATCATTCTGTTCGGTTTTCACGTGATATGTTTGTAAACAAGAACTCTTGAACGTTACGGGGAACATTAAAGCTCGAGACATCTAGAATTTGGTCAAAATAAATCACAGATGACATTTATTTTATCTTATTTTTATACTACTAATTAACCCTTTCAATGTCCTCGTTGTTACCGTTTCAAGAAAATTTTTCTGATCCGTTCGATATCGCACGATAATATAAACTTAGCTTGCACGATATAATACAAACTGTTTACATCTATTGTACGGTGTTTATACAAAATAAATCTGTGTAATAGTTTTTCATCGCGAGGATTTGCTTAGATTACATTGGAACTTTTATATTTCGACGAAAATGCCCAAATATGATCGAATCGATAAAATATTGCGAGTATGTATATTTAATTGACTACGAAACTACATATTGTATCAGGTTGTTGCTTACCTAATGGTCGATTTCGAAACGTAAATTGTCTCGTATTCACGAGTTCATAACGTAAAATTATTGTAACAATTTGAAGCTTATGATGAAAATGTCTGTGCGAAGTTTTCATCGATGTTCTTAATTATATAATTACAGTAAAGCAATATGTAATATACGATATAAGCGAATCTGTGTATGACTTCAACGAATCTTTTAGATTCGAACTACCGCTTCTATCGTAAAGTTCCGACATTAACCGAAGATTCCGAACGTAAAGAAAATAGTCGAAAGTGAAAATGTTTTATATCTGTATCGGGATCATTTTTTTTCGCTTATATCGTCTACATCATTTTCGCTTATGACGTGGCTTTAATGACGTACAAAACAATTCGTTGTCCGTTGTGTGCAAACAATGTACGCTTGAAATCAATTTTATTAGTAAAAATATGTAGATACATAATTCCGAAAGGTTCCAGAAAGATGTAACTAGTTTCTAGATGAAGATTCAATTGAGTATCAGTTTAAAGAAAGTTAACTTATTTAGTAAAAAATAGCTGAAAGTTTGACGAGTAAATAAGACATTTCAAGTGCAACAACCTCTTAAGAATAATTGTCACATTAATTAAATTATATTTTTATACATATTTATCGAACGTATGAAAGGGCAAAATTTGTTTTTCGTTTCTTTAATTATATAAGCTTATATGTAATTCTCCTTGATCCAACGAGAAGGATAGAACTTTTCTTATTACACGGTTTCATTGAAAATTGTTGTTGCGTCACAGGTCAATTATTTTTTTCTTTGTTTATGGGTGCGTTCACAGTAAGCGAGAAAATGTTCAGTCTATCCTTGTGTTGGTGTAAAATTAAATGTAAACAACCATTGCTATCGCAAACATTCGATTGTAATTAATAAAAGGAAATAAAAAAAAGTACTACATTTTATAAACGAAATCTTTTTTTCATGAATCATACATTTGTATTTTACTTTTAATTATTAATGAACAAAATGTGATGTTTGTGTTTCCTTTGTTGGAAAACAATTTGACGCTGCTTTATTTGCTTCTAGGTGTAAATATTCTAATTAAAATTTTTTTCCGTGTTCTTAAAAATCGAACATAAAATTTTTAACGACGAAACTGTCATACTGTAAATTTCTTATATATAAAATTATAACTTAACTTTATTCTGAACTAAGTTGTTGTTACGGATAATGCAGAATTATATTTTCAATGCTCAGAAATAAATGAAGAAACCTTCATTCGTGTTCTTGCTCTACATTCTAATTACTTTTTTTTATAAAATTCAACCACAAACGAAAAAGCAAGGAACAAATAATACCACAACAATTTACATATCCAAGCATTCGTTCGCTTAACTTAAACGCACCGCAACAGACGATATACATATATGACATATACAATTACATGCGATTATATAAATTGACCTGTAAGAAATTCGCTTCGTTTTTTACTCGAAAAGTTCGTTCAATAATTTTACCGAATTTCTGTGAAACGTTTCTGTCTCGTGACGAAATTGTGAATGAAACCTGGTTCGCCCCTTTACCACCAAAGATCACCAAATAATGGATGGAGAGGTTGCGTAACCAGGCGCGAGTGTCGTTTCGTCGATCAAATGATCGTTTGATGCAGTATTAACTGATTTGCATTAGATCAACATGATCAAAATTCTAATCTACGTACATGTATATATACAGAGTTTCGCTATGGCCGCTGTAACGCATCGACTGCCATGTGGCCCATGTGTGAACGACGAGCTAACGTTCGCAGACATCACCGTCCATTTTATGGGAAACTATGTTACACAACCTATTATAAATGACGTTAACGAATAATTAAACGTCGATAACAGAAACGACTAAATTACATGGAAATAACGTAACGGAGTTCTTTTAACGTATCTACCAGAGAGTTTAGGTGGCCATCACAAACTTTAAGGTGTTTATCACAGAGTTTAATTAAGGTGTCCATCACAAACTTTAAGGTGTCACCACAAACTTTAAGGTGTCTGTTACAAAGTTTAAGGTGTCCATCACAGACTTTAAGGTGCCCACCACAAAGTTTAAAGTGTCTACCACAAAGTTTAACCCTTACCACTCCTCAGTTTCTTTAACCTACAACACCTTAAGTAATTTACAAAACAGATCAAGAAATGGGTATGCAGCAAAATTCATTGGAATTTTGATAACCTATGAAAATATATACATTCAAATCAATCTATTTATCCGAATTATTATATATAGTTTATTTTTTTTTTTCTAAAAAGGCAACGAAACTGAACTAAAATTGTATAATCAGCAGGCGCCCTCGAAAATCGATTTAAAATTGATTCGTATTTATTTTCTAAAATATAATTGCCGAAGAAGAGACAAGTTTAACATGGCAGTCAAAGCGTTAGAACATATATACGTATCTCTTCTACCATTTTTGTTCTTGAAAAAGTTATTTAATTTCGGATTCCTTAAGACTGACCCTCCTCCTTTAAGAGAATATCGACTCTTCTTTACAATATTTGGTCTCTTTATTTAAAGCTATGGTTGCTGCAGATCGGAGGTAATTTAATTTCGCTTCGCTCGTTACAGGTCTCATGCTGCGATATACTTTCGAACACGTGTGTATACGCGTTGATTATTATTTACAAAAGATGGATGCTCGTTACTGGTCTTTAGCCGCACAGTTTACACTGTGCGTTTCGTTGTACAAAATTTTCAATATCTTATGCACCACCGTAGCAGGTCAATAACTAATGATTATTGACTTATTCATTGATTAATAAATTAATGATTATTCGCAGTGATAAATAACAATATTGACTAATTAAAAATGTTGATAATTTATTGTTACAAATAATATGAAACGAACAATACAAAAGAAGGGGAAATTATTTGATTCTTGTGCTTAATATAGAAAAAGCTGATACTAATGAGTGTTTTGTTATAATTAAATTATAACAAAAGGTAGACAATTTAATTTTCTAAAAAATTTCGAACGAAAACGTACGATTTCTAGCTGGTTTTCGTTGCTCTTACGGATTAACGCGAATATCGGAATAACTGATACAGAATTTATCCCAGAGGGCACCATTAGAGCACGTACTAAATCAAAATGGCACAGTATTGAAGTTTTATATCAACGATAACAGTAACAGTCAAGTTTTATAATGTACAAAATACAACTTTATATTTATCATAATTTACCTAAAATAGTAATCCACAATATATTTAAAAAAAAGTCTAAAAATTTAGTGGTTATGCAACTTGCAACTTCGGTTAAAGAAAATTATACTTCCAATGTAAATTTCGTGCTATGAACTTCGTTGAAAAATGGTGTCAACCTAATTTTAACTACCATAAGAATCTAACTATAGGATCCCTATGAACGTATGCCAATGATGCCATAAGCGATAGAAAACTGCAATCGAAGTCCTCGTTGCATCAATTTTTTGATCATTTTCACATATTAAACGAACTTCAGCATGAGCCCCGCATTACTGTCAATATCAATTGTATCATAATCGATATTCAAGCATTATTTCGCAAAAATTGTAATACTTCTGTACATCTCAGAATAAAAATAACGTGTCTTATTAGCCCATCGATTAAAATTTTCACTACGACGTATTTACGATTACAATAGTTATTTTATAGATACATCGTACGTTCATATGTATACATAGTACATGTACAATAAGTCTTCGTTGACTACGATGTCGCCATTTTAATTTATTTTTTTTTTTTCAATTTTTATCACTTAGCTCTTTGTTCGATGGTCTTGAAACTGTTTTGTTTCATTTTTCGACGATAAAACGTGGTCGTAATAGCTTTTAATTCCCTGTCCTGTTATTTCAGCCAGTTATTAAATAAGTTAGAAATTAGGAGCAATATGGGAAAGTTTCGCAATTTTGTGGCGCGAGGTCCCCGAAGTCGATTCGTGTAAGTAAGTATATCACCTTAGACCTTCGAGGTTATACGACTATTACGTCATAATCAAAGAGTAGGCATAACAAGAGGCGATGCTTTGAAAGAAACTAATTTTAGAAAACGCAGTTAACTGATACATTCCATTCAATTTCAAGTTTAATAAATGAATTTTAAATTTAACGAGTTTAGCATTCTCATAAATTTGATCTATGAAGAAAGTTCGCAAAGAAAGTCATAAGCAGGAAATTGATGGGGTAGTGACTCGTTTTGAGTACTTTATCAATGTCCAATATCCATGGTAGGAAGTTACAGAAGTTATAAAATATTGATTATAAAACGTATAAGTTATCACTATATTCAGTGATAAAGATACAAAAGAAAAGAAAAATAAATAAAAAAGTAAATAAATAAAAGTAAATGAACAAAAATAAATAAGAAAGTAAATAAATAAAAATAAAAAAATAAATGAATCTCGAGATGGACGTTTATTTCTCTAAATTATAATAAGTGTTATTATAGTTGTAACTAGGAGTGAGAGTGGTAGGCTTACCTAGGGAAAACGATGTCACAGGTGAAGGAGATGTAGGAAATTTTATAACTGCCAGACCCCCACTCGGGGACCAATCTAGTTACACCAACGAGTGTTATAGACAACAGACTATAGAACATTAAAGATTAAAGGCAGTTAGGCTGAAACCGTACGATACCTCACTATGTATGTACAACATAGGTTATATACGTAAGTTACGCTCGTGTAAGAACAATGAGCGAACAAGGAGAATGTACGAGAATGATCGCATAAGTGCTTAAGCGTACATTATTAAAAGCCCAAAGGTGCAACGGACCAACTCTGAATCGACTTTGGGGACCTCTTGCGGCGAAATAGGAGCAACACCGTCGATCGTCTCTCTCTCGCAGCTGAGACGAGAACCGCAACAATTTCGACGCAAAATTTTCCACCTACAACAGTATTTCCTCGCACTTTTCTCTTCAAAATATTCCACGTACAATTACGCGACACTACACGGAGTCCGATTGCCCAACTCTACCCTTAAAATTTCATTAAAAACGAAAATATATTTTTACATTTTGAGAGGCAAATTGCGAAGTCGGTTTCCGTGACGAGCCGCGCAATTGCGCGAAAAATACTTTGGCAAAAGAGCGCAGGAAAAAATTGCTTGACCGTTGCAAAAATCGAAATTGTTGCTGTCCTCTTTTCTCGTGAGAGAGACGAGTAACCGGAGCTTCTCGATTTCGTCACCAGGTGTCCCTAGTTCGGTATACTAGACCTATAATTTGCTGTCGTAACAATAACGTGCCGTTTACATATAGATACGTATGACGTGAAGAGTTATCCACTTTAGGTCCGATTAAAATACGTGCGACAGAATTCCTGATCGGATACTGCACATGCTTTGGTAAGATGCTTCATTAAGCATCGTGATGTTTTAATAGTCTGCTTTGAGACTGAAACTAACGTAATCGAAAGTGGATAACAAGGTTCATCCCTCGGTTGCTATGTCTGCGTTACTAGGCGATTAGAGCATATGAAAATGTTAAATATGTAGGGGAAAGTGGGGAAACGATATGCGATAGATGATCCTCCAAATTTCGCTCGATAATTTAAGAACATAATTTGCAACAACTCATTTATTAATTAGCAACCAAATGTTAACATTTTCGGATTTATATTAAGTTTTTGATTAAGAATACACCATTCTCCGATTCTCCTCTACATATGTATATTCCTTATTTAAAAATATGTATATAAATATAATTCTTGAAATTATTAAATAAATATATATCATTTTTATTAAATATTATGATTTTATTGTGTCCAATAAAAAATTTGATAAGGGAAGGTAAAATTTAATTTGAAACATAAATTGTATATAATAATATATCTCCCTTTATATATTTTGTTTTCATATTGACTGTTTGGTAGTTCTCGTATTAATACTTTTATTTAATACGTGACTGCTTTTTATCGTTCGATTCCTGGTGTAGCTTGCAATTAAAATAAATATTCAAGGCGTTATCGGCAGTCCGTACAGTTGTAAAATTTTATCAACCGAGAAACTGCTACTTATTTAAGTAGATAAAAGGTGACAGACTGATCAGAAAAAATGAAGCAGCTACGATAAAATAAATCGATTCTATGAACACGGTGGTACCGCTACCTCGCTTCTTCATTTGCCGCATTTTAAAAGCGATAATAAAGTTAGATAAAATGTGATATAGGAAAGAAGCGAAGCCACCACAGAATGACTAAAAAATTTCTATGACATTAATTAAAATTGCTGGGCCTATATAGAAATCAACGAAATTCTCTTTACCGAGCATTAACAATTATTTGGTCCCAAAAATTTGAAAGTATCGATAATAGATATTTTTATAGAAAAAAAGGAAATCGTGTAAATATCACGTACTTCTAATAAAGTTGTAAATTGGTAGGATAATTTGAAAGAATTTAAAAAAAAAATTTTGCAGGTTGTTACCTGTGTTGTGGTACAATTAAAAAAAGGGTAAATCTATAGGAAAATATAAATTACTAAACTTTTAGATTTTAGTACGACAATGGATATACGTAGTTAAGTGATAAAACTTAACAAAAGGGCATTAAGAAATCAAATCTGAGAGCATTCGACTAAATTCAAAAAACCTGCAATATTCGCAATCGAAAATGAAGAAATCCTATCTAGTTATTCGTGCAGAAAGTTCGGCGTCGGAATGAAGAAATCGTGGCCCCCTTTTATTTACCGTATCGATTGGTCCAGAAACGTGTTTGATAAAGTACTCGAATCAGGTTTTACTATTAAACTAGTTGACAAGCTCTTGATTGTTCGATGTTCGAGATAGTACGGGCAAGTAAGTACTCGAATCTGTCGCACATATTTCATAATCTATTGTTCCCACGTAATAATGGAGTCTGATAACCGATAATGATCGTGCAAACTACGAACTCTTCTTTTTCGCGATATTTTTACTGTAGGGTCGTCACAAATACCGATCATTATAAAAAATTCGAACGTCAATGTAAATCCTTTTCACTCGAGAGATGAAATGAATTCGGGCGCGCAAGGGAAGTTTCTGGACGAACAAAATCAAAGCCTGAATGACCTCGGTTTCATGTTACAAAACACGAGGCACGAACAACGTCTTTTAGAATCGCACGATTCCGAGAAAAAATAAGAAATTCGGTAACAATCTAGCAAAGTATAACCGTACTCGTGTCAGACTTACAATAAATTGCATAAATCATTCATCATCATCTCAATTCGTTAGCATAACGTTAATTCTATGTAACAAATATTTTGTCATTTCCCTGCAACGTTTTGTTTGTTTGAACATTCGTCTATTTTACTCCTAATAAATAATTCGTCGTAATTATTAATTCCGCCTTGTAATATATCATATTACAAGTAATATTACTAAATAATTTGTAATAGTCATTTCTGTAATATATATTGTTCAAATATATTTTGTGAGCGATCGTTTTAATATTCATCTCTTTTTCAACTGCTCGATGCTGCAAAATTGATGTGAATCCTCCGAAAGCCGATACAATAATGTCTTAAAATCGAATCTCTCGGATATGAATTTTCGCTTAGATCGAATGGTTCCGAGATTGACCGAAGTTTGCCGAGCGCGGAAAAGGACAGAGAGCGACGGAAACGTCCGAACGGGAACAAGTAGTAACATATCTGTGCGATGATCCTAATGCAAGAATAAAACCTTTTTGATCCGAAAAAAAGTCATAAATATATTGGAAAAAGTTATGTGAAAAGGGTACTGAATTTAAAAAAGTTAGAAACTGTTAGCACTGTAAAGAATACAGAAGGTTTTCGACCTTTACCGACAGGCACAATCGCAGCGACCCTTTCTTTTTCACTCGCTATGCATCTCCGCGTACGAAATTTATCAATTCTCCGCACACTTTATTACTATCGATTAAACCAGTAAATACGGTCCAGCTTACATCGTGTTTGGTCTCGTTTTAATAAGGAAATTACCAAAAGTCTATCGGTAAATGTTTCGTAACGAAGAAGCGAGAAATAAAAAAGTTGTACGTTTGCATTGACATTGTCGGGATAAACACACTCGTATCATGTTACACTTTTCGACAAACGAATTACCGAGTATCTCGGGGAGTCTTCTTATTGGTGGTAGGAAAAATATTCCCGGTCATATCGAGACTACTGTATCAGTAATACACAGAAAATATACGACAAATAGATTTCGAATTATTAGCGACCGATATGAAAATAAATTAATTTGGTTGCTCATCTATGCAACCAATTTAAGAGAACAGTTTACGGAACGTCATCGATACCTCTTGTTGTACCTACTCTTCATGTAGACTGTATCGTCAGGATCGTGAGATAATTGCATCAGGAGCATCTCCATGCAAAGGACATCGTCGATCGAAAAGCATAATCGACCATCGTAACTGTTCGCGTTTAAAATTTGCTTCGAGCTTACAAATATCTTTGGACCCACAAACTCGACGGTTCTCACCCAGGGTCAATCCGTGCGACCGTTGCGTTGAAAACGATCGTAAAGATCGGCGATAAAATTGTAAAGTTTCTCGGGGATCATCCGTAACGATCCGTGTTCGAGCGACAGAGAGTTTCGCTTGGAGCTTACCGATCCTTGAGGAGGACACACAAACTGAACAGGTCCTGTGGCGTCGCACGAAACGCGGGATCACACGAGGAGTTCCTTGAGGAAGTCCTCGACAAGCAAGTCCTACAAATACTCGTCCACGCGATCGTTCTCGTCCGGCGGGCTGGGTTCGCTGACGCTGAGGATAGGCAAACCGAAATGCTGCACCTCGATGCTCGATTCGGGACCCCGTTTCGCATAATCGCAGCTCTTCGAGTGGCGCTCGATCCCGCCGCGACGGTGATGATGGTGATAATGGCTTTGACGTGCGTCGGAATCGTAAGATCGCCGGTAACACCTGCGAATGTCAGTGGTACTTACACCGCGAACGGTTTCCGATCGGATTTTCTGTTCGTCGCTCACGAGATGGCGTCCGGGAAAAACGGAGGTTCGGTTGGTCCAGCGGATCGGATGAAGCGGTTGGGGATGTTGTATGTAATTTGGGAGCTTGCGTTCGGCGACTTGGGGATTTGGGGATTTGGGGATTTGAGAATTTGACGATTTCGAGATTTGGAGTGTTCCTAAATTCCTATATCCCTACATTTCAAACTTCCTAAATTACAAAATTCCTGCATCCATCAAAATTTGCAAATTCGCAAATATACAAATCTGATACTTTACGAATTTCGAACCAGTGAAATTTAAAGAACAAACAATGTTTAACAGTCGAGAAATTATGTGAAGTTAAGGATTCTTCACTGTCGGGCTAGAAAATTTAAATTTCCCGCGCTGCAGACAATTTTCAAGGAACCTATATTTTCCGGGCGACCTCGCTATCCAAATCTCTGAAACTTGACTTCGCTCTGACAAAATTTTCATCTTTGTCACCGCCAGCATAAATTTCCCTACATTTCCAACGCGGCTACAATTAATTTGCAATAAATTGACTTCGGTGCAGAGGAAGTCCCGCTTGTACTCCTTTCAACAACGCGATCCAGGTCACCGCGAATGTGTCTACAGACAGAAAGAAGGCGGTTTCTCGATTTTCACCGCCGTAATTTCGGCTATGTAAGTGGACCTATGTAACAGTTATGTGCTGGCACATTCTCGAAAGGTGGGTTGGCGTGCGACCAGGTTTCGAGGGTAGCTTTTAAAAGGGAACGGTATTTGCAGGATGAAGCGTCGTACTCGTAAACTGTACTCGTATATATTCATCGACGGCGTGCGAGTGAGAAACGGATCGTTTGAAGATAAAAATATCGTCGGCTTCTTGTGAATTTATAGGTGAATGCATTTTGCAAACGAGGCGCGACAGATCGTTTCGTGCTGTGCCGGATTTAGGAACAACCACGCAGAAACTGTGAGATACAGATTTTTACGGAATTTTGTTGGTTGTGCTTCTTTTGGATTAAATTAGGAGTTATAGGAATTAGTACTAATAAGAATAATTATAGCACTAATAGAATGAATTATTACGAATAGCAATAATTGTAGTACTAATAGAATAAATTAGTACTAGTAGGAATAATTATAGTATTAGTACAATTAATTCGCACTGACAGGAATAATTATAGTGCTACTGAGATTACTTAGCGCTATGAGGACTAAAATCAAGTTTTCAAAATTCCAAACAGAAACTTAACCCGCCACCGACGATAATCAATAACACAAAACAATAAATTCAGAACGCAAGCGGTTCGAGTAACCCTTTGGGACACGGTGGGATTTAAAATATCCCTGTTTGATGCATGGTGGTCATTTTTTAGACCCACCTTAAAATAACTATCATTCAAGAACCCACACGCGGGACCATCTGAGTCCCACCCTATAACAAATGGAACTGAATTATTATTTTTTTATGTTCTCATATTATGTGACTCCTTTGTCAATAAAAATAATTTGAAATTTCATACAATATGGGTCTACTCTAATTTTTGTAATCTCCAGGATTTTATTTTCTGTCCCAAAGAGTTAAAATGACCATATAATTTCTTTTAACCCCTTGCCATACTTTCTCAAATGGCTTCAACCGCTATAAATTTTTCTCGAATTTTTAACTCTTTGCACTCGAAGGTATTTTTACTGATAGCAACTCTGAAACTTTTTAGTTGAGAAGCTCAAATTCTCTCAAAGTTATTATCTCTCTATTATTAATTCCCACCGCTAACTGTTTTAATTAAAGAATATCTATTAAATTTAAATAAAGAATATCTATTAAATTTAATTAAAGAATATCTATTACAAATTGCTGTATTAAACAAAATGGTGAGTGTGACTCACCTTTCGAGTGCAAAGGGTTAATTCGCTTCAATTTGGTGTTCGAGATCGATTAAAATTTACGCACTGGAGGATCGTCGAATACAAAATTGTCGAATATTAAAAATTACTCGTATACTCGATACGTAGTCCGATTGACCTACTCGAGTTTCCTATACTCGATCCGTACGCCAGTAAAACACGAAGTAACTGTAAAATACGAAATTACAAGTATTTCGCAGAGCATTTAAATTCTGCAGCTAGTGCGCTTAATGCAGAAGGCACGTCATTCGGACTACGTATTCGAGGTATGTGGAGCAATGCACGAAAGAGATTCCTTACCGCTCATCCATGGAAGCAGGTTGTCGTACAGGACATCGAACATACTCGTGACTTCCGCCGGCTCGCCATCCACCGAAACGTCGGCCAACGAACGACGACGAGGACGTTATCGGGGAATCCCTGTAACATTTATAACGATTCCCTCTACTAATTTCGCTTTTCATAGATTTATAATATGTTTGTACAAGATAGAAAATTTCAGGGAAAAATAAACAATTACTGATGCACTTATACATGACGTGATATTTCAAGAAATCAAGAAGAAAGAAAATATATAAATATATATAAAATATAAATATATATGAAATATAAATATATAAATATATATGAAATATAAATACATCAATATATAAACATTGGAGTATTACGTCAGGCAGCCTGTATGGTAGTATACGATTTTTTTGTAATGTTCATAATATCGCGTTAAGGATTAAGTGATACAATTATTTTGAAGTTAAAAACGAAGTTGAAAATCAAACGAACTTTTTCTCTTTATTAACTTTTTCCTCGATGAGAGTCAACGCTAACTGCAAGAAAACTGTATCAACAAATTTGATCATGAAACGTGAATTCTGTGAAATAAGAAATTGGTAAAACAGTAATTTGATAGTTTCGGTGTTAATACCAAGAACAATGCAAACGTTCGACCCGAAATAAACACTTCGTGCAGCTCCCCATTTACTTCCGCCCTGAGGAACTACATAAAAATAAGTCTCGAACGTGGTGGTACATGGACGACCTTTTTATTTGTACGCGTTGGGGCATCTCCACTTTATTTCGTGTCCCAAGAGGGTCGTCAACCTCGCCAGCTCGTCAAACTTCCACGAGGGTGGTGCACGACATTCGCAACACCGATTTCGTTCAAACTTCTCGCGAATGACGTCAAACGTGTACGTAACCGTAACAAAAAAAAAAATACTTTTTCCGGGTAATAATACCGCACAGATAAAAACCTGATTTCCCAGGAATTTTATTATTTTTATTACGTTCACGGGGCCCACGAGGATCGACCATAAAAAAGGAATTTCGGTGTCCGGATCCGGATACGAAGACAATTCGAAGATGTTCGGAAAAAGAATAACCGAACGCTCGAAAATATTATCCGTTTATCCCTTCGTGGTCGTATGTCTCAGCCACCGCAGCAAAAAACCATATTGATCTTATATATCGTAAATAATGTTTCCTGAGGGATGGTCGAGGGTAGGACAGTTCATATATAATGCAACGAATCAACCTTGAACAATAAATATTGTGTATTGAATTCTACCGGAGGAGGAAGAAATTTATGGGACACCTTAACATTTGCCAACAGCGAAAACGATTTCGAGGACAGAAGGTTAAAGGACGCGAGAGGATGAAAAATATGAAAGATAAATTATCGGCGAAATTAAAAAATTCAAGACTTCATTTTTTTTTTTTTCTTAAAACAAAAAACGCTAACGAATTACAATTATTTTGTTAGGTGAATTCAATTAACTTGCGGAGAAAATTTGAATCAACTGCCAAAAAATTGCAATAAAAAATATATGATTCCATGTAACAAAAAGAAAACATTAATGACCTTGATATCGCCTTTACACGTCCACGTACCAAAAAAAAAATACCATTAGAATGTGCCCCTCTCCAAACCATTCAATATCATCTGAAACATTGTTTGCTATGAGTAATAATAATGACGTAAATCTAGATGGCAAAATGTGGTGAACAACCCTATATATCTGCATTCGTCAGTAAATCGTAGAAAATTAATTAATATAAAATTAATTCGAATAGGCAATAAATGCGTTTGCAGTGAAGAAAGAGACGAATCTCGTGAGTTGTTGTGTGGAAGTATTTGGGTTTGAAGTACTAATCCAACCAATCTTGTAAAGTGAAAATATTTCTCCATTCGCCAATAAATCGTAGAAAATGAGTGAATATAAAATTAATTCGAATAGAAAATAAATGCGTTTGCGGAGGAAAGAGACGACCCCCTTGCGTTGTAGCGGGAAAGTAAGTGCTTGGATTACGGTTTAATTAAATTCCCGCGAAAGAAGATGCCGGACGGTAACACGAAACAAGCGGGAGAACAGTGGAAATAAATTCCTTTGGTTGTGTGTTCCTTTATCAGGAATTAGCGAGATTTATGTTTCGCGTACGTACAGAAGAAGAGGTAATGGATTACAGCGGTCGATGGTAATGAAAAAGTTAATCGAATGAAGCGAAGAAGCGACGTCTGAAAAATTGAAACATCATGAAACGTACTCGCATCACGCAAAGAAGCTAATCAACTAAACGTCGGTTCGGTATACGAGGCAATCGTTTTTAACCCTTTGTTGCGCGACCTCTTCGATTTAAAACGCGGAGAGGGTTCTTAGACTCTTACAAGTAGCGCGGATAACGCGGGAACGAGTATTTGGTTTTTGCTGGATAGTTTATTCGAGGATGAATTATGTCGCGTTGAAAATTTATTGTAGTTTGAGAAGGTACTAGTCGTACCACGCTATTAAATTTTTACGTATCAATATATGTACAGCATTCAATTTTTGTATTCTAAAATTCTATTTCTACATTTTTATATTTCAAAATTTCTATGTTCCAAAATTATATTTTTAGATTTTTATATTCCCAAGATTTCTATACTTCAGAATTTTTGTCTTTGGAAATTTCTATATTTCCAATTTTTATTTTTAAATTTCTCTATTCCCAAAAATTTCTATATAATAAAAATTTCTGTATTTGGAAATTTCTATATTCCAAAATGTTCACATCTCTAAATTTCTATATTTCATGATATCTGTATCCTTGAATCGGTGTGTCCCCAAATTCAATTTTCAAATTTTATGGGAATTACCTCAGAGAGAGTTGTTGGCAATTAGGATCGAGCAGGGAGACTTCCGGATTATCCTTCGATCCGCTCTCGAGGCTACTCTGCCTTTTCGACTCTAAGTCCTCGTATTTCTCCTCCTGAGTCGGTTTTAAAAAGGATTCTTTATCACCGTCGATGCCCTCCTCCTTCGAGTTTCGTTGATCTTTGGTGGATGCCAGCGGCAAGTTATCTGCACTGCGAACCTTCCGACACAGTTTCGACGTGGAACCGTGCCGCCGTAAAAATTCCTGAAAAACGAATCGAAATCTCGTTACGTCGAGGGATTTGTAACGACCCTTTCCGTGACAGCGCTTTCTTGCCGTTATAGAAACTCTTTTACGGACGAATCGCACGATATAACGATAGCCGGTTCTCAACTTTTCGTACGTGCGGCATTTTTCGAGTTTGTGAACTTTCGGACGCTGAAATCCCCAAGTTTCGGGTACGGAACATATGGATTTTCATTTTTCGATTATTGAAGCTTCAAACTTTGCAATTTTTCAGATTGCGATTTTCAATTTTCAATTCTCGATTTTTTTATTTTACAAGTTTGCAGTTTTTGAATTTTACCATTGTCGATTCTTCAATTCGTCAGGTTTCGATTCTCCAATTCTCCGGGTTTCAATTTTTCGATTCTCCGGATTTCAATTTTTCAATTCTTCAGGTTTCAATTTTTCAATTTTCCGGGTTTCAATTTTTTATTTTGCAATTTTGTACATTTCACCATTGCACTTTCCATTTTACAATTCTTCCATTTTCAATTTTTGAAATTTCAATTCGGAATTTAACAAATTTACAAAATTGTAAATGGAAGAGTTGTAAAATTAAGAGTACAAAAGTGAAAATCACGAAATTTCAAAGTTGGAAGTTGAAGGGTGGAAAAATTGTAAAATTGAAAATGGCAGACTTGCAAATTTCGAAACGGCGAATTGAAATTTCCAAAATTGGAAAAAAGAAAAGCAAAATTGCAAAAGTGAAAATTGAAGGATGGAAAAATTGTACAATTGAAAGCCGAAGGATGAAAAAGTTGCAAAATCGAAAGTCGAAAGATGGAAAAATTGCCCAATCGAAAGTGGAACGATGAAAAAATTGCAAAATTGACAGTTGAAGGGTGAAAAAATTGCACAATTAAGTGATAGGATGAAAAAATTGCAAAATTGAAAGTCGAAGGATGAAAAAAGTGCAAAATCGAAAGTGGAACGATGGAAAAATTGCAAAATCGAAAGTGGAAGGATGAAAAAATTGCACAATTAAAAGTGATAGGATGAAAAAATTGCAAAATTGAAAGTCGAAGGATGAAAAAAGTGCAAAATTGAAAGTTGAAGGATGGCAAAATTGCAAAATTGAAAGTGGAAGGATGAAAAAATTGCACAATTGAATGTCTAAGGATGAAAAAAATTGGAAAATTAAAGGTCCAAAGACGACAAAATTTCCTAACAGAAAATCGAAAGATGGTATAATTATGTATTAATTTTCCGCATTGATAAAATCAGTGTTTTTATAGCGTGAAAAGGCGGCGCCAGGAACGCTTGTTCGCGATTAATCGGCGTAAATCTAGCGATCGAAAGCGAGCTCGTTAAAAAAAATGCGATAACACCGTGATCGTCGAGCGTGGTCCACGTTATCAGGAAAACGAATTTAATGACTTCCTTACGAGCAAACCGCGACGTTATTGATCAACTTGCAAGCTACACTTCACCTTCGACCGCCTTGAACTTTAACGTTCGACGTGTCTATTTTGTTCGTTCTCTTTCGTGTTCGTTACTTATTTAAATATCGGCTGTGCCGCTAGTTAGCGCTTCCCAAATTTTACAACTACCATGCGCATCAATGTTGCGCTACTGATTCTACATCGATTTTACATCATTAACAATTGCAAATGTAATTAATGACTTTTATTTGTATCTTATTGATTTTGCATCTTTTAGTTTGAGAATATGGAAAATGGAATATCTATTATAGAGACAAAGTTGTACATGCAATACATATAGAGAAAAAGTAAAAACAAAAAAATTTGTGTTTGTTATTTATTATTTATCTGCTGGTCACTAACTTTGATGAGGGAACGAGAGAAATATGGTACAACACTGTACATGTATACTGCAACACCGAGTATGTTTTGCTATAATATAATATACATATGTACAGGTACATGAGAGTGTAAATGAATAATATATTCTATAGTATGCTACTGTAATATACTGTACTATAATAATACTATAATATATTATATACTAAACGCACTAATATTGTATACAATAGTACATTATAATACCATCTTTTACACAACAGTACATTATAACATGCAATACAGTGTACTGTATATTGTATATACATAATTGTATATAAATAATTTTTTTGAAATTATTATTAAAGTTCAATTTAAGAATACTTCATATTTTGTTACAATTAATGATTACTAAGTGATGAATAAAAATCACCAAATTTTCGATGGTAGTATGTATTATTGCTCTTTCTAAAACGAAATCCGATGGAAACGTAATTTACGTAAAAGTTTCCCCCTTTTCCCTACGTAATAACAACCTGAGAAAGAACTAATTAGCCCCAATGATATAGTACTTGATTAAATTGAGAGATACCTTATTAGACGCGCACCAATCAGTCTGTTAAAGTTATATTAAACTCGATGAACACATCGATACTAAGATATATTCCAACATCGGCAAATATTAATTAATTAATTAATATTAACTTCTTGCCATATTTTCACGTATTCAACACGTGACACAAATTTTTCATATTCCTCGACATTCAGGTTAAATTATAATTCGCGTAACCAAGGGTCACCGAATACGAATGTACTCGGGACATTTTCATTTTCTCCGTTCGTTTTGATATTACAGCCACGAGTAGTTTTTACGGGCCCGACAAATAAATCATAGGTGAAGGGGTTGAAAGGTTGACAGTAGCGCGTAGGTGTATGTGCACACAGGGGAGTTGGGGGATAAAAAAAACGTACGAGTCGATGAAAGAATTATAGTGCTCTTCCGAAAACTCCCGTTTCCCCGTTATATCATTGATACGTTTCCAGCGGTTTTTGTTTTCGTTCGATTACGCACCTGGGATAGGAAACCGGCTACGTCGATGGCACTGTTCACACGGGGCCTCGATGTCCTGGGCCACCCTAAACCTCCGCTGTCCAAGGAGTCCACGTGATGGCTCGACCAGTGCAGATGCTGGAAATTCCACACCATAGAATTAAATCTTCCGGTTCGCGTATCGATCGAGCCGCCAAATATTGCTTTCTCGACGTGGCTTCCTGACGAGCGCGATATTTTTTTTTTCGTAAACGAGACAGCAACCGGAAGAACAATTATATTCGCCGAAAATAAAATTCGCCTGACGTCGCGAAAATATTAAAAAAAATATTATTCTTATTTTTTGTTTATTTTTTAAATATTTTTTCATTGCTTTTCTCATTTTACAAATGTATTTTCATCGTTTTTCTCTTATAATGAATTTAATTGCGTTCCTCTTCTCAAAGATATATTTTCATTGTTTTTGTTTTTATTACAAATAAATTTATCCGCTTTCATTTTCTTACTTATCCGTTTTTATTCGATACCTGAAATAATTGTTCGGAAAGTTGGCAAATTTTTTGACATCCATTAAATCTGATTGTTCATACAGAAAGTAATCTGAATGACAATAGACTATTATGTGCACTGTACTATAATAATATACTAATATGCACATTTTTACTAATAATTCACAAATTTAACTTTGAGCAAATAAATTTTTTCTCTATCTCTTCCGTGATGAATATTTTTGGCTCGTGCAAAATATTGTTCAATGTTCGGTTATATTTATTAACAAATGTCTGAAAGCTTACAATCTATAATACACCATTTTTTCAGAATTTTACAGAAAATTAATGAAAAGCTATATTATAAATGTACGTGTATGCAATTAATCAATAAGGAGAAATTGATAAACGATTTTATTTTCAGCGAATGTTTTTCGAAATACAAGGCAACAAAACATCTGTCTCGTTTTCGCCACTGCATGTTGCGAAGGTTTATGCGTCTCCATAAAACTCGACGACCGATGTGCATGTTCGATTAGAATTTTTACATCCTCGATTGCGTGTTGAATATTTTGTGAACTTACAAAATAATTCCGTGACTGTACACAGCGATACTTACACAAGAATAATTGTACATTTTATATGTCATTCAGTGAATAATACACCTGGATGAAAAGTACTCTTTCCATGAAAGTTCGATACTTGTATGGAATTGAAAATGTTATAAAAATTGCAATTATTATTTCACAAAAACGAGTGGACGTTTCTTAGTTCGAATTACTTTAATTGATACTTTTTGTTTGAATATACGGATTCGTTTTTATTCTATTCAGTGCATACACAACAAGCTTCTCCGCAGCTTGCAATATTTTCCAATCTCTAAAAGCGACGAATCATTCTTTTTTTCAACGCGAACAGTTAAAAAAACAGCTCTTTCATCCAAGTAATCACTTGATAACAGAAGCAGAAGCTCGTTCACCCAATAGTATAACCGATTGTTTCAGCGTCTAAAAAATGGATAAGCGTTTCAGGTGAGCCAAGCATTTATCCTGGTGATATACCGAGACGGTGAACTGTGACGTGGAAGCATCGGTGTTCGTGTGTGCGTTAACTTTCAACATCAAAATGTGTCGATAAACTGAACGCGAGTTACTCTCCGGTGCACGACAGTTTCCATATTTTGCAAACTGTGCTGTACTTGTGCTCTATATCTATAAATTTTATGGAGTACCATAACCTGAAGCTTGTATATCGATTTCGAGCGGATGAATCGTTTCTGTCGGCTAAGGAACATGTTAACGCTAAGAAAAGAGGTACTTTATATCCTTAGAAATTAGTAGAAATCATATTTCATTCTAATTGTAACGATAAAAATAAATGATAACTTCTTGAAAATAACCTAACCAATATGTAAAGTTATAATCAATATATAATGCATATATGCAATATAGTACATATAATATAAAATACATGTATGTAAAATAATACACATAATATAGTACACAATGCACATATAATATGTGTATAGACTATACAACACAAAAATGGTACAATACAGCAAATCAATAAGGTTCATATTTCTTCCATCTGACAACTTGTCAGACATAGCCATTAGGAGAAATCAACGTGACCTACCACTTAGTGTCAAAAAGTTTCCATAAAATTCATTACAGTTTATAGATAAACACTTACTACCATTTTGTTTCAATTTTAACCCAAAATTGAAAATCCCACAAAAATATTGACTGCACACCCTGTATAAATCGGTGGATAAATGAGCGGTTCGCTTAAAGCACACTGTATACGATTAATCCAGTTGCAAATGTTGAAGAAAAAATAGATGGGATCCGACGTGCGTTGTAGCTATTATGTAAAATAGGTCGACTAATCAATCTACATGTTTTTCCATCGTTCCGTAGATTGGTCCTTTGCAGTGGTCTACATAATGAGATTTAATTAGTCTTTAGTGACCGGCGGGAGAACGCTCAATCGAATTTAGCACGTCTATATCCTGGCGCTAACGTACGGGTTTCCTGTCCGTAGCAGATTCGTGATCCCGTTCAGATTTGGGTCAGGAAGCTATTACTCCGGGAACTTCGAGACAAGATATATTTAGCGAAGACATAGCTTTCCGGAAGCAATATTCTTGCCATAAATGTCGGATTACGAGTCACGCGTGATTCGATGGGTCCCCCGATTACGACCTTCCTGCCTCCTCGACGACTTCTAATCGAACAATATCGCGAATAATTTCTTCGTAGCGGACACTCGAATACGCGTCCTAAATCACTATCTTTGTTCTCTATTTTCTACAGCGTTAGTTTATTCAATTTCAAAAATCGACTTCTGAAAGTACTTCAAGATACATGTGTCGAGTGTTTAAAAATTATACATCCCGTATGAGGCACTAGTAAAATTGTATAATTTATACATTCATTTCGAATGGTGCTTATTATTTTTATTCATAGAACATGCTGGTAAAGTTTTACGTAGACAACTAGGGCATATATGTAGCATGGAAGAACGCTCGCGATATCTCTGTTGATCAACGTGATCGAAGTCAAATATTCTCGAAACCGTGCGTCCATGGAAACCGTTGCTAGGGGCAATATTTTGTTTATTTTCCGGTCAGTCTCCTCCCGACGCTCGTACACGAAGCACCTCGCACGCGACGTCAAACTTTCTCGTCTTCGCGTTACGCGAACTTTTTCGTCGATCAACTGTCATTATTTCTATCCTCAACGTATATCTTTGTAAACAGTACACCTAATTCTCTTTTTATACGAATTTTTTGGGAACGTATCTATCGTGTAAAAAGAGAATTAAAGACTAAACGAAATCGCTTACAACTTGTTACTTACCCATACGCAAAACCCTGTGTTAATATAATATCGTTTCTTTTATTTTTGTGTATGGAACAGTATCGATGATAAAACAACTGGAACGTTTTGTATGTATAGAATGCTAAAAGTGGCCGTGAATCGTGAAAAGCGAAAAATATTCGTGTAACGCCACTAGGAATAAGCGTTTTGAAAAGTGCTAGTCGTAATATTCGAGAGCAGTTTGTTGATGCACGTAGCACTCGAAAGTGATTCAAGCATTGATGCAAACTGCAAATTGTTTCGAGTACCGACGGTTTCCACTTTTGTACAAGTTTACGTATTTTATTTTCTTTCTTCGTTTTATTCAACACACTCGTACACGATTCACGCACTTGCCGATCGATTTTATTTATTTTCTGACGTTTCTGTATGAATGTATTGCACTACAGTAATAGTCGATGCTTCGAATTTTGCAGTAATCCATGAACTTAATCTACGTTACTTTTTATCCACATATGAAATTAACAGTTACATTAATTTTTTATGCAGATAAAATATGCGTGTTCTATCAATTGTTAATATATATGTATATCATTATTTTCATTTCAAAATTATGTGTGCATTATACGCCGGCAGGTTTAGTGTTAAAACTGTGACGAAGGTAGCATCGAACAGCAATTTAGCGTTATTAGCACTAACATGCAATGCAAAGCATTTGGTCAAAAGCATTCTTACATTATGGTACTACGTATAACACTTCAAAAGCTGATCGAAGCTACAAACCACAACTTTCAGATTAGACTTCATATTCTAGCATATCTACGACTTTATTTTTATTTTTTTCTTTATCGGAGATTTTAAACGAAAAGAAATAAATTATTAAAATTAATCGTGAATCAGCACGATCAAGGATTACTGTTGATTCTCAACATATTTCACAATCAATCGATCAAGAAGTGTACGAGAATGTTTATGTACATAAACGATCGATAGCATTCGAATCGGTGGCTGTTGCCCGGTATATGCATTATGTCATTATCACACTGTCGACTTACGTTCAAATCGGCGAAAAAGACTCTATTTTAACTATTATCTTCAAACAGTATCTCTATTGCCAAGTGGACTCTGTCGGAGCTGGAGGGAAATTACACAAAGGAACAAATACCGTCAGACGTGGACAGAATACAAGAAAACCTAAACATATTGTTCGGCAAAGAAAAGTTAATAAATCTATGATGCATAATTATTCGATAAATTCAACTAAATAATAAAATAACTCACGTTCAAGCACCATAGTTTATGACGAACATATTTTATTACTGAAGTCAAAAAACCAATATGGCGACAGTAAAACTAACCGCGCTGCGCATGCGTTCACCAATCTGCGCAGACCTAGCAAATTGGTCTACTGCGCAAACCTATTTAAACAGGTACACAATTAACTCACTTATTTCTAAATTACATGAATTTACATTTTATAACTGAATACCTAAATAAATCTAGTTGTCAAATGAGGTATCAGCAATTTCATCCAGTATCTTAAAACAATATCCGTCACATATATAAATAAAATAAGATAGACATTTTGACAAAAACACGATCAACAAATTTTACAATATAAAACGCGGAACCTGGAAGAATGCGTTAACTCATCTTTGCCGATAAACGATTATAAACGATACAATACGTATTTTCTACACCGTGTGTATAGTTAGAAGCACGTCGTGATAGAATTGAAGAAAGACACGATAGAGAACAGGATAAAAGTCAGATCACAACAAGTGAAGCAGCTTGTTAATACGTACAAAGTAAAGAAGAAGAAAGATGTAGTTGAAATAGAAGAAGAAGAAGAAGAAGAAGAAGAGGGAGGAGAAGAAGAAGAAGAAGAAGAAGAAAATAGAGATCGTAGACAAGTACCGATGGTCACGCGATGTCGGCCCTGTGCAGAAGAGCGAATTGGCAGC
Source organism: Coelioxys conoideus (assembly GCA_947623535.1). Lineage (NCBI taxonomy): Eukaryota > Metazoa > Arthropoda > Insecta > Hymenoptera > Megachilidae > Coelioxys > Coelioxys conoideus. Next base: position 4,820,812 of record OX392450.1, read on the forward strand.
CACAGTCCCGGGGCTCTCGGGCTCTTCTTGGATACTGAAAGCACTGCTCCAACACGCAACAGCCCCCGCCCCCACCACACTGCATCACCATATCCGACAATGTGGTCATTACCTTGGTGATTTTTTGCAACGTGGACCGTCGATTAATTTTAGAGTCAATCAGTTGTTTGAGGCGAGGATGGAGCAGGTTAGGAGAAGACAGAAAGAAATCGATTTCATTAGAGTTCGTCGTCTGCAGATTGAATTTAATCAATCTACTTAGTACGTCACTCGAATCCGTCTTACCTAATCCGCTCACCTTTCTAGTTATATTCAGGAATTAGTTATACGGTAAAGTCTCGGTATGCGCGAATCTCTCGGGGTCTTAACACTCGCTTGTATCGGGTAATTCTTTCATTGACCAATCAATCGGCAATTAATTCTCGCGAGGCGTAAATAGCAAAAAGATAGACGGGATAAATTTATGTAGGTCGTATCTCGAAGTTGAAGGGAATCGAAGCTGGAAGGCGTATACTAGCGACTAGAATTTCAGCGAAAATATATCTCCCGGTTCAATACCCGATCCGAGACGATATATCTTTTTGACGTATAGCTTGACCGGGAAAAAGTGGTTTTCGGTGTTTCCTCGATTACATGTATCGCCCAATTAAATTCTATTTCATACACCACATTTACATTTGAATTATTAAAAGAACGCATCAGAAGAAAAATGAAATTTGTGTACGTGATGATGATATGAGTCTTGTAACGTTACAAAGTTAAATAACATTGAAAATTGTTTATGTTATAAATAAGATTACAATGAAAATACTGGTATACACGCATAGAGAAAATTACTGAGAATGTTGCTGCTGTCAAATACATTGAAATCGTTAACATCACGTTACAAGATTCACCCCGTGTTCGCAAAATTTGCAATCCAGTTACCAGAAATTTAAACACCGACCGAATCGACACTCGAATGGCTGTCGAATTGGAATTTAAATTTACACGGTGAACCAATTTAAACCGAAATATCGATACAACTCAAAGTGAAATTGTAGGACAATTGAAATTGGAATGGTGTCACGATATAAACCGAAATGGCGATACAATCGAAACGACAACGCAATTTAAATAGAAATGGCAATTTAATAGCCTACGCAAAAAAATGTGTATCTATTGCTGATTGGTAATTAGCCTTAGATCAACTTTAAAAATGTATTGAAAGAACCTGCGAAAGCAAGCTTGGTCGAAGATAAACCGGGGCACTACTGTAAACGCGATCTGTTTGCATTTAGCGAATGAGAGAAAAATATAGAGAAGATAAAGGATCTAGTAAACCGACAGAACAAACTATAAAACCACTTTAAAGATGTCGATTCGACAAAGTCGTAAAAATCGAACGGATTCTTGTCTCTTTAGGAATGCTTCACGGTAGAAATACAAGTACAGCAACAATTTCGACGATGTGCCATTTTGAAACGAAGAAGCGATATTTTCCCGCGCACTTTTTCCAAAGTATTCTACGCGTAATTACACGGCACTTCACGGAGATAGACTTTGCAATTTGCCTCTAAAAATGTTATAAAAATATATTTTCGTTTTTAATTAAATGTTGAGAGTCGAATTGCGAAATCTGGCTACGTATCCAACCGTGTAATTATGCGAAGAACACTTTGGAAAAGAAATCGCGGTAAAATATTGCTTTCTCGCTTCAAAATGGCGCGTCGGCAAAATCGTTGCTGTCTACGCGACAGAGACAAGAATCGACGAAGCATATAAATTTCATCGACGGACGTTCGTAGGTCGATGTACTAGGCCCTTTAGAAGTAGCGAAGAGTGTAGTGTAATAATGCGTTACCTGAGAGCAGGTGTGTTGAGTAGGGTGTTGCGTGTAAGCAGCGTTCGCCGCTGCGCATACCCCAGTGCCCGGAACCTTCAACTGTTCTTTGTAATCAGGTTGATATGGCAGCAACATGCGAATCTTTCCCCAACGGTTGAAGAACAACGCTATCGCGCCAATCCAGAAGATCAACACCATCGCCACGATGCCCACTTCTACGGCGCGAACCTGTAATTCGCGTGTTCGTTCCTTTAGCCGGCGAAGAAAACTGTATATAAGAATTCGCGCGGAGAGCGGCTGGCCCCGGAGTTTGGAAGGGGCTATGGCCCTGATTGGTTACAATAAAAAAAATGGACGCCGGGACTCCCGCGCAATTTCGAAGAGCGAGGACTATTGCCTCGAGCGGTCGCACACACCGATTAGGCAAAAAACAATCGTCGAATCTTCGAGAGTAAAGAGCAATGCGAATTGCGCGATGAAGATGTTATTGTTATTTTTATTCTTTCTTTATACGAAACGCCGATATGTCACGCTGGAAGCGTTCGATGCGGGGATTCTCAAACTTCCGATTCCACTGTTTATTCTGTAATGCGCTTCCACGCTTTTAAAAGCTTGTGTGGCATAATAATTAAGTTCTATCTAAAGTGCTCCAAACAAGAAATTTCGAATGAAACTAACAACAATGAATGAAAGTACGAAGAGTATTATTATCTCTTCGAAATAAGGAAGTTTCTGATGCATTTCAGTGCGTCAGCATTTCGCTAACAGTGGTACGTCCCGACTCATTTAGACAATTGTTGGCGGCTCTTTAGAAACTTCATTTTTCTGCGCTTTTGAAAGAAAATAACTATACAAAGTTTTATTCGGGCTAGTCGGAGGAGAATGGTGCCTCGAATCACTTTCTACGCGAAAAACTTTTGCTAACTTTAATGGGTGTCTCGTATCGATATTATACAAATATCTAACAGCTATGTTCATAAACACGGTTCCCTTTCTTCAGTAAACAGAGCTACCCCCGTGTTCTTCGAACACAAAGATCCAAACACAAATTGTGATTTTCTAGCTTATAAATTTCGCAATTCGCAAATTGAAAATTTCGGAAATATGAATTTTTGTGATTTAGAAAATTATAAATTCGTACAATTTTCAAGTTACATTTTACACTCGAGTGTGCTAATTTATATGCTACTGCGATTATGCCGATTATCAAGCTTCAACCGCAAAATCGTATTTACGTGACGGAACGTATCCTGATGCACATGTTCCAACAAAATCCAACAGACAAATAACTATTCAAGTCACGTAATGTTCCATTTAACGTTTTACATGAATTATTAACAGCGTCATCAATATTGCTTCGTAAATACACACGGAAACGTCTATACGTGGTTTCACATCACGTGAAACAATAGATTGCAACAGAACATGTACTCAATTTTATATGTCAATAAAGCCGCTCATACACTTCAGTTCAAATAGTTCGGTTACATAGTATTAAAACTGTATTAACACTACAACTACTACACTAGTCAAAATGACTGATTTTATGATTTCATTTTCAAATTCTTACTTCATGTTACATTGTTTACTTATATCATGTTACATTGTTACTTATATCAATACCAGTCATTTTTACCGGTGTTTCTCAAAAAATGGAAAAGTATCCTATCATTTTCTTACCGAACGTGAAATCGTTCATTAGATATTTAAATAGGTTTATCGATGCTTTGTTACGACATATGATCGCACGCAACTTCTCATCGACGCCAGAACATAAACATGGCCGCGATGCAACCACCGATTACAGATATAACAAAAGACTGGACATGCGAGACCACGCGAATCTATGGCGCGGGAATGAGCGCCATCTGTATTAGTTTAGTATAAAATTATGAAACAATTCGCACTGCAGCATTTTAACACACAGATGATACTACCAAAGACTGCCAACCATGAGTAGAAGATCGTGTATAACAAGTACTTTTAGTATTTTCTAATGTCCTGCAGGAAAATAAAACTTCTTTTATATAACGATATTTTACAAGTTAAAAATCTCTACCACCTCTGGTATCGAGAATAATGAATTGTACGAACATGAAGTCCAATTAGAAAAAAATAAAATTGAACTTTATAATGATAATGAGGTTATCGACAAAGTAAATGTTCAGGAGTACTTGTTTAGTTGCAATTCGCTATGATCAGTGTATGGACTATTCTAAGCTAATATAATGTATTGATATGATATAATTATGAACTTACTTGTAGATAGAGTTGTGGCTGTTGCGAAGAAGGCGGTGGAGGTGGAAGAGGGCCGTCAGTTATCGCTGCATCCTGTTGAGGGGATGTTCTTGGCGGTTCTGAAACACATTCAAACGAAACTCGGCTACGTACATGCTACAAAATTAGCCCTCAATTTGATTAAAGCTTTCGTATCGCACAGTAACGACATCCTGCTTCGATCACATTGATAGATCGACGTCGTAGAAGATATCTCCCGTTAATAGGAAGGTCAAACAAGTTGTAAGAAGTTTGAAACTTACCTAGCGTACGGAAGACGATCGGTCGACTTCGAAACTTTTTGCCGGCTCTGACGGCGGTGACGACAAGTTGGTATTGCGTGTCAGCCCTAAGGCCGCTCAGTGTAACCGCTTCGCTATTTCCTGCGACCACCGCCACCACCCTGTAACTAACCATCTTGTCGTTATGTTTTGGTTTTTATACTAACCGAATGTACAACATCATACAGGGTGTTTCGAAAACGGTCACATGGTGTTTCACAAGCGGTCAAATAGTAATTCCACAAATAAAAATAGGTGGAAAGAAGGGAATATACATATATCCGTCCGGTATATTTGTCAGGAAGTTTGTTTACATTAAAATAACGCAGATGAAAACTTAACGATTCTCTGGTGAATTCGGAAACTTTTTATCGATGTTGCCACCTGGTATCAAATACAAAAATTTTAAAAGACATCCTATCACGATTAAAAAATTGTGCAAACAACTGGGAGATTCTTGGGACGCTATATTACTCCAAGTGTTATATCGTACAACTGTCGAAACTTCTAGAAGTAACAATTACGTAAAATTCTAGCACGTGCGTATCAGAAACTAGAAAGTTCGTGACCAAATGTGTAGCCTACTGTCGAAACGCTAGCTGTGATGAACTAATTGCTATTCAAATTTTACTATTTTGTGACCTCTCAACATTTCAGACCTCAAAGTAGAAAATCTATGTACCTGTCATTGTATTCCCTGTGCCGCAATAGGAGGAGAAAGCATCAATTAATATCAAGTCTTTCTTATTAGTCGACACTGATAGACTCTGATACCAATTGATAAATCGACTTAAACGTTCAATTTTGATCGTTTATTTCTCGGCGTAATCAACTCCTCGCTATTCGTTGTGAGAGCCGGAAAATTTGGATGCACGCTACTCGTAAATATAACGCGGCAAATTTTTCGAGGATTTATCAAGATTATGGCGCATCAGAAGAAACTAACGCGTTTGGAATACTTAACGGATACGTGTATCATGATGTTGTGCAGAGAGATATTTTCTAAAAGCAGTATTTTGCAAGAGTACATTAATTCGGTATATTAACGTAATTTGTAAACACGAGAATGATTCCTCTGCAATTCCGAGGAATAATATTATTTCCAATAAGTAATAAATAATTTCAGTAATAAACACTGTCAAAGATATATTTTTGTTTTAATATACTTTCCATTTCTCTAAAACGGCATTTACATTGAACAACCTTTGAGCAAACAGATTGATAAAAAATCATTTAAATCAGCAAGGTAGACAAAATGTCTTAAAAATGGTATATTCGTTCGGTCAAGAATTTATGCAAAAAATGTTTTGAGGAATTTGCAAAAAAATTTGAAATTTTAAAAAAAAATCTAGCAGAGATTTTTCAGTAGATGTAAAAGTTATTTTGTTCTCTTTATATTCCCTTTGTGACAAGTAGCCGTCACAATAGATTTATGTTAAACAGGAGCTTCTCAGTTTCGCCACCAGATGTCCCCAAAGTCGTACAAATAAATCGTGCATCGCGCGTCCCGATGTAAGTGCCGCTTTACTAACAGTAAAGTAACGTTGATACACCAAAAGACGCGTGCATGTGATTTTTCCTAGATTCATCCCGCGCGCGTAGAAAGCGAGAAAGCACGAACGAAATACCGAAATCGGGAAACGCACCTGGCATCTGTCGGCTTGTACGTGACGTCGTACTTCTCGACTTGCTCGACCTGACTGGTGCTCCAGGAAACGCGGACCGACGTCGGATTTAGGAACATCACCGTGATATTTTCTGGAACACCTGGAATACCTGTCACCGAGCCTGCGAAAAGAAAATTTACGATCGCGAACGGAGAAACGATCAATCTGATGACTGGTCAAATAAACATGGCCTTTCCGCTTTTTCGTAGTTAGATTAAGGAATATGTACGGGTTGATTTGTCAAGATAAACTTTGCGAGTTTAATGAATGTTAGTGATTCGCAATTTTTTTATAGAATTAATTTGGAGAATTCCGAGCCCAGAAATGTAAAAAGTCAAAGATTAGAAACCCGAATTTGAGCATTTAGAAATTAGTAATTGAGAAATATCGACTGTAATGTTACCAACATCTGTACTTACATCATATAAAACTAAATTATATAATAAGGAAATTTAATAAATATTGATAATGAATTTAATAAGAATACTTTGATTTAATAATAACGAACGACACCGTATAGAAGTATAGAAAGTTGAAGCTCACCGACAAAACTAGCTCCTTGCAGGAATAGTATAGTGGCCCAAAGGACCATGCCGCCAAAATGGCGGACCAGGTATGGACCGCGTATTCTTCCACACACGTGCTTGTTTCCACTTCCGTTTTCTCTGTGAGCTGTACGTTTCTCCACTTCGTATATAACTCTTTGACGATTCGTACTCGCACCTTCCTGAAGGTTGGGGCTCATCTAGCCTCCTCTACCGTGCAGCATTCTTCTTCGCTCATTACGCCATAACCACTGAAGAAATTTAAAAATACCTTCGGATTTTCAACGTTTTGTATCTCATTCTACAATTCTCAAATTCCGAATTCTACGGTTATAAAATTGTGAACTCTAAAATACCAAAATTCTTAAATTTTAAAGTTCTGAAACCTGAAATTTCAGTCTTGATAGTTTACAATTTCGATATTCTAGAATTTTAATTTCAACTAGAATTTCATTTCAAAATTCCAAAACTCTGAAGTTAAAAAAATGTACGCTTTCAAAAAAAGAGGACTTGAAGATTGATTTCAGCTTGGGACACTCTATGTGTACATATACAACATACGTACTTATGTACAAATTGTATTTACATACCGTTACAGCAGGATGATCCTTCAGGATCTCCGCGTAACACATTTTACTTGCATCTCGCTAGGGTCACAAACGAACGTATTCATCGCAATTCGTGGTCTGTAACAGAATTTATGTAATATTTATTTTATTATATTGCGTTACTGCAAACTTAATATTATATAACATTCATAAAACAAACTTCGACATATATTATAAATAGTTGCATGAACGCTTTACATGTATCATGAAGTAAAGAATAAGATACTTTCACATTTTTATTTTTTTTGTTCGTCTTAATATTACGGCTAAGAGTAGTTGGTTTCAACCGATCTACACGACAAATAAACCATGAGACGAGGGGTTAAAAAAATCACCTAAAGAAATTGTATGAAGCGGTAAAGTGTCGCTTTCGACCCGAAAGTTAAAAGGTCACGAAAATAACGTAAATAAAGCAGATGCCAGTGGCTGAGTGCGTCGCGGACTACAAATGTGAGAACCCGGGTTCGATTCCCGGAACGGGGTCCAGCAGTTTTTTTCCGTATTCCTACACAAACGAATATAAGAAGAGAAAAACAATCACATTTCTGACTCGTTAAAAAAGCTGCGTAAAACTCCCGTAGGGATTGCGAGTGTTTCCCTCGGCAAAAACTACAAGGGCCCCGGTTCGTTTTAACCAGTTAATGTGGAAAATTTAATGTAAAAAATAAACTTGTTAAAATTCTTGAAATCAACTAATGACAAGGTTAATAATTTGTCGATGTTAATAGCTTCGATACGAAATTTGGGCTGACGTGTATATACGACGAACGTACTTAACACTACGCCTACCGTTAACGTATAATACATCTTTATTCTGAAATTAAAAATATAGTTGAAAAATGAATGAATGAACGATGAAACACGAATTAATGTACACATTAATCTTAATGAAAAGCAACACGAATTTTAAAAAAGCGACCTTGACATACTTTCTAACCTAAAATTACAAACTCGTTAAATTTTGACCGCTTTGGTAAGTTTAGTGTTAAGTTGTTGACGCCTGGCGTTTTTGCACCGTCGGGCCCTAATGTCGTGGTGAATGTCACACCATTGCCATGTGTGTTCTGTTCCGAGTTTTAGCGCAGTTCAAATTTGAATTTCCGAACACGAACGGAACGTGTGTGTAAGTGGCAAGAGTGTAAGTGTGTGTTAGTTTCACGCGTTCGTTCGAAAACGTCGGCTCCGTTCGGCCGGTGTTGATCCGTGATAGAATCCTCGGTAATCGCAACTGTCCAAGCTCGTAATATTCCTGGGTTCCGCGTACGTACAAAGACGGAAACCGTATTTGTCGGGATTGGGCTAACAGCCTCGCGTTTGCGTCGGCACAAAGCAGTGCGCGCGTTAGTGCGCCTGCCACGTAATCCAGAAAGGTCAGCGCCCACCTACGCCACCCCTCTATTAACGATTTGTATCGTATTCACACGCAAATTGCCATTGATATGTGAGCCGAGAACCGACCGATTGTTATCGTTCCCTAGGTAATAACCGGCCTTTTCGGAACTAGCCGCTGTTTCCTCCTGATATCGGCTCGCTCCGGCACCTTGCTCCGCTTCTCTTATCGCTGATCGGCCGGCGACTACGGAAAAGTCTTATCGCTACAAGTCTTGTATCGTTAAAGCTACCACGATGAAAGAAATACTAAATTGATGTCCGATTAAATGTGATCGTTTCGGACGCTTTCGTTAGGGGAGTGATCTAAATGTGCTCTGTCACATTAAGACGTATTATCTACGTATGAATTATAAATTTAACACATATTGTCTTACGTATGAATTACAAATTTCAGACATATTAGCTACATATTATCTACAATTTAATAGTTACTGTCTACGTATGGACTATCGCGTTAACACATATTGTTCACATATGAATTATCATGTTAGCACATATTGTCTACATATGAATTATCAATTTAATGAAGATGGTCAACATAGGCACTATCGCTTTGAGAGTTATAGTCAACATGTGTACTAGCTTTCGAAGTAAATAGTTTTTTAAACAAATATGTTTACAACGTGCACATATGTACGTACACATACGAGTTACGCTGCAGGGCAATTCGAGAAAGGCGATTTTGCGATACTTTGCAATATTCTTGGTACAAAAGTGGAAGTTTCAGGTTTACCGTAGTTTCGCGTTGTCTGTATTATGCAGCTGCTTTTTTACGTTATAGTTAGCTTCTTTTATGCTTCTTTTCGAACTTCCTTCAAAGTTTTCGAGTATCTTTAGCAACGTCCGTTAACGAGGGCTGTGTGTCTTTCCTGCGACGAGTTTTCATCCGGATTTACGAATTTTAACAATTTCTGTCTCGGTCCAAAAGCTGAATTACTTCGACCATAAAAATTGCAAACAACAATATTCGTGCTAGAATATTAGCGAGTTAGAAATTCGTAAACTGGGAAATTACGGGAATAAAAAAATTATTCGGTTAGGAAGGAGATCGAGTTGAATTACAGAAAAAGAGTCAAACTGAATTTGAAGTATCCAAGATTGCGTTCCAAGCGTTCAACAGAACTATGTTAAACTTGAAATATATATTTAACCTTGCGAAGATACGCCAAAGATACGCTAAGTGACACGAACGAAACTCTTAAGTCATCAAGGCTCGATTACCAGTTACTTTGTTCACCTGTGTAGGTACACGCTCGGTTACAAGAACGAAAGCTGTTGCAGACTCTCTGCAATGCGGTAAATTCCGCTTCGTCCGCATACAGAAATTTGATAACATCTTGACAAACCCAATGCGAAATTTTATTAAAACATTCGACGAATAGAATCGAGCCTTAAATATTTATAAAATAAATTCTCAAATATCAAATTCGATTTATCGTTGTTTGCAAACCGAAGGCTATTACGTGTTAACTGTTTTATTTATAAAAACGACTCGCTAAATTATTTTCGGACAATGTGGGAAACAGTGATATTCATTTTACGTTTAATTTTCCTGCACTACATATAACTTGAAATTTTTCATTGTCGAATTTCCACATTCAATTTGCGAATTTGCAGAATTCTCAAGATTCATAAGGGAAAATTGTGATTCGTAAAAATATTGTAGATGTCCGTTCAATTGGCAACGCAAAAAGAAGTAAAAATTGTATCAATGTGTTGGTGCCCTTGCGCGTTTGAAATTTGCAAAGTTGGTGACACTGCGGGAAAAACGATATGTCTGCGCGTGTTATTGCGCGGACTTTTGTCTCTCGCGCGTGTCAAGAACGAAAGAAAAGAACAAGAGTCGGTCATGACTGAACAACAAGAATGAAGGAATAAAAAGAACTCCCGTGCTACTTGTTTGTGAAGTGATCGAGAACAGTCAGTGAATTTCGGTTCTTAATGAACATATAGCAACTACTGCATCTTCGTGTATTCATATAACACGTGCATACTATGTTTCCATCGAACCTGATTGCACGTTTATCTTACGGTTTCAATTATTCCGACAATTCTGTCACGTATTGCCTCTAAATCATCGTGTTTTGATGGAATTCGTGGAACATATGCCCGAAAGAGTGATGAAGTGCTAAACAATCGATCGAACGATCTGCAAACCGTATTCTGGGCATATTAATGGCGCTATAATCTTTAATGTCATCTTCGTTTTAGTATTTTCGAAAATATTCCTTCTACGAAATTCTCCGTTTAACTAGTTTCGTAAATCTATTGTAGATACCAAGCAATGAAATAATAATTTTTTCATCGAAGCTGATACAAGTTAACTTTATATACATTTTCTATTCGTAAAAATAATGTTACATCAACGTAGGTTTTCAAATACTTGATTTGAATTTTTTTAGCCTAAACTTTGAGAGACTTTCTTTTACACCATATAATCAAAGCCGATTAAATTGTTTTACAGATTGAATTATTTTCACTGAACGATTGGTTTCTCTTTAGTAAATTTCTGTACTAGTTATATACGATTCATTATACAGGTTTCAAAGGATTAAAATTTCAACTCGTTCTCCATCACGAATAAGCGCGAAACTACGGAACTGTTTGCTCAGCAAATAGCTGAATGTCATGAAACAACGCTAGTGAAAACATTATGTCGGAGAAATGACGCACGATATCATGCACCGCAGTTGTTCTGACTGTAGAAAACTTTATCACAAGTTCGTAATTAACCTTTGTTATGCGGACAAATTGACGGGGTGCATAAATTAAAACGATCACCTGTATGATAATTTTGACAAACTTACTTAAATTTAAGTAATATCGTGAAATGAAGGGACAAAGCTCTTCAGTTCTTAATTTTGATACTGTATCTATTAACATTGCGTTGTGTGTTTATGTTATCTTAGAATTATTATAATTAGAAAAGAAATATACATTTTTACATTATTTTACTGTTACTTCTGAAACCTTCCGAATAACTACTCGATCGGAAAAAATAGCGTACTGGTCGCGATCGACACGTGCACTATCGATACATCGAAAAAACGTTAAGCGATCATCGCGTGACCCCAACTTAAATTTAAATCCAACTTAATATTATTAAGATATATTATATTATATTTGTATTTATTTCCCATAAAATAAAGTATTTTTCGATAAAACTTTTCGTTCGATATTGAGCGTACCCCCGCGTCGGCCATATTTGTTTTCTGTAGCAGCGCCACTCTAACCTCGGCGATACTTTTCTTTTCCAATATATTATAGCTTTAGCGTCCCACCGTTTCGCATTACGCGAAAAAACGGTCAAAAGAAAAATCGTCAATACTTTGATTATACTCGTAATTTACTTAAATTGATAGTGCGGGCGCGGCAGAAAATTGCAAAAGTAGCAAGAAGTCGAAGAAAGCGGCAAATGTACGACGTCCGTATTTCATTGTTTCATGGCGCACAATCGCGAAGCATCGAGATTCGAGGATTAGGCGGTAAAGTTATTCGTACTTGCTATACTCGGTGATTCCCTCTGCACGCTGCGAGTTTTTTTAACTCTTTCGGTTACCAGCTGAACTCTACCAGAATATCTTGGATGAGCTTCTCCCCTGAGCCAGTTTTCCGACGTCTACATCAACGCTAGAATTACCAACCAGTCGAAATCGCTGGTTTCAGGTTTCACGTTTTATATTACAAAATTTGGTCGCAGTATTTTCGTCGAATTTCTGCCGTACTTTGTTGTAATACAATCACAGTTATATACGTTACTTGATGCTTCAGTATTTACTTTTTTTATCCTTCCTCTTTATTTTCAACTTGACAGTGTCAATATCGTACAATTCAAAAGTTTAACGCTGATAGTTCTATTATTTAAAAAAAAAAAACGTGAAAGTAAGCGTATAGACATAAAATTTGTAACCGTATTTGGTGAAAAAATGAGAAAACATTTTGTCTAAATAGAAAGGGAGCGAGTTTTAGGAAAATGTTGGAAACTAATTGTTGATTAAAAGAAGGTTCAAGATCATTGATCCAGATACTCGAACGAAGCTTCCGAAAGCAATTTCTTCGAATCGGATGATTTGCATTCGATTTCGACCTTGACTGAACCTTAGGGAACTAGTTTTTCGATCGCTGTCAAAGCGGCAAGACTTCAGAAAAGCATAACAAGAAGTCCCAAAGGGACACCGCACACGACAAGCAGCTTGGGTAAATCGTTGGATGAAATGTGTGTTTTGCAACCGATGGTAATTTCAAACGAAAGTCACGTACTTTTTAGTACCTTGGTATTTTATGTTCAAAGTAAACACAGAATATTCTGGAAATTCTCAATTTTGGAAATACGAAAATTCGAAGACCGTCGAGTGAAAAGAAGCCTGCACGCGATTTTACTTTTTTTCCACGCTTCTTTTTCGGAAGAAAGCGAAAGTCAACTGTTTGCGGGTTGATAAGGTTTCGTTGTCATTGGCCGAGCATCGAACCGAAAAGGACCAAAAAGCTTAAGAAACGGAAATGTCCGAGGAATCTTTATTTGTCTACGTAGGAGATGATTTCCGGTAGAAAGTGAAGCTAAACATCTTTCTGAGTAACCGGAAAAGACAATGGTATTAGCTGAAAATAGCTCCGAGTTTCTTCGGAAGGTTTCCTTCCATTTGTTTGCTCTGTATTTAGTGAATGGTTTCCTTCTATATTTTTTAGAGAAGAAAAAGCTTCGATATTGTGGCGATACAAATATTTGTATTAATAACCGCAAATGCCACGTGACGATGTGCTCGAACAACTTCGATTGTACACAGCAATTTGTGCAAATTACGTGAACATGAAAATCCAGCTTCGGTACATTAACAAGTGCAAAGTAGTTGTATGAAAACGCGCCGACCGCCATAGAATGTTGTCTCCAAGGAGATGGCACGTGTAACCACTTATACCAGGTACAACTACGATCGCCTCGTTTCGTCATCGTGTTTGAAGATCGCTTCTCAAGTAGCGGTTATTGAACAGACAGGTATGTACAAGTACATATGTTCATCTCTCGGTGTACAACACTTAACAACATGACCGGTTTAACGCGTTCACTGATATGATGAACATGTCTGGAGGATGGACCGAAGGTATCTAGGGAAAATGGACTGGGTTTGTCGGGTTTGAAATTTGGCAATTCCGTAACTTGGAAAGTCGGTAATTTGGTAATTTGAGAAATGGGATAATTGATAATTTGAAAATTTGATATTTTGTATTTGAGATATTGAGAACCATATTGAACTTGGCAACATATTTCAAAATCATTGAAATGGACGAAACGAATGCTGTCAAAAATTCGATTTTATAGATACGCCATTTGCACCAAAAACGGATACGATATTTATAATAGACACGTCAATTACCAACGAAATTATGTATAGCGTGTGCTAAACGCTTCAGGGGTAAACGATAAAGTATAACCTCGAATTATACGTCTTCATTACGACCAAACAGTTAATAGTCGTTGGCTATAATTATCTCGTCTATCCAGTGATTGGTATTGACAACGTGTATTCGGAGTTTCAGCTTGAGTGAACTTGCTTACATAATGGTCAAGCTTACTTCAATGTAATGCGAATAAACTGTTCGAATTATAACGTTCACGTGATGTAAATTTTGATAAGAAAATACAGCACATAAAAACCGCGTCATAAATGGACATGTGGTCACTTTGCATATACATATATATATATATTCAAAAATAAATCAAAGGAAATAAAAATACAATTTTTTCATGTTCAATTCCTGAACAGACTGAAACGTCCTCGGAATACTTGGAAATAAATTTTTACGGTAATTAAGATGACAACTTCAATAATAGAATACTATGTGAACAATATACTATCAAGTTAACAATAAAAGAAAAACACCACACATGTTACTAACACTCCAGCTAATTTTTAGCGTGCATTACAAAGTACATGAAGCAGGATTAAGGATTAATTTCATAACAATACCAAACACAAGGTTCTATTCATAAACAATTATTGTACACACCAGCTCTGCTCTAATTCGAACACAATTCCGAATCTCTCTACGATCAAATAAATCCCGTATTTAATGCTACCACAGAAACACAAATAGATCTAAACAAGAAAAGATAAAATCCGAACACGGTATTGCATTTCCTCGCGACCATTAACTTGAATATAGGCACTTTCACCGACACACGAATAAAGATAAATATAAATATTGCAATGTCAACGTAGAATTTGTGTTTGTCAATACACGGTAGAACGTCGAATAATTAAATACAGACACTTTCACCGATACCCGAATAAAAATAATTATAAAATTGGGAATAGAGACGTAGATACTTGTTTTGTTTTGAAAGACAGAACCGTTGGTAGATTTACGTGGACGCTGAGGCGCAGCAACATTTACTGGCATCTGCGTGTCGAGTGCCCTTCTGCGCGTACTTTTTTTTTTTTCGTTCGGCAGCGAAGAAAGTGCTATTTCTGCTGGCGGGGAAAACCACTTCCCCGGGAGATATGCAAGGGAATGGTAATGGAAGCTGAAAGAAGTCGCACGAGAGCTGACGTTACAAGAAATTGCGTGCTTGTGTAGCTAAGCTTCCTCCGGAAATAGGAGAAATAACTGGATGCCGAGATTACGGGAGAATTTTCGCCGTGCGGAATTTCCTTTCGAATCGAGCTACTTATTCGCTTCGAATAATATTGCTTTAAACGTTTTCCTGATTCGCCGGATGTCATACACCCGGTGACAAAACTATAAAACACTAAAAGAAATCTCCTTGTTTAAGAAGTGTAGCAAATATAACCGACGCAAACTTGTTGTCACGGCTATCTGTCACAGGAGGGCCATAAGCAGAAGAAAATAAGTTACTTTATACATCGACTGAAAAATCTCGGGAGAATAGAGAATCATGCGGAATGACCTTGGCGAACTTTTCTTGCGGAAAAATTGCATGGATATTCTTCGAAGCACCCTCGGAACTCTTTCTATGCAAGAGGCAATATGAAGGTCCAGTTTATTGTCTGAACGTGGGAACAAAGTAACCTTGTGTGCAATATATGTTCCTCTTGGGGATACTGTTATTTTATTCCTTCAATGCACGTCTTCATCCTTTATATCCGTTCGAAGTAAGAAACACTGAAGTAATTTGTAAAATTCGGACACGCCCGCATACTGAATTTTGATTTCAGAGTGCACTTGTTCCTGGAATATTTTTGATGCCTGAAGTTGCTAGAGTAGATGTAGATACAGTGACAGTTAACGCATAGTGGCAAAAGTTAGATTAAATCGAGCTGTGTAGAATAACTCAGTATGTCGTAATATAAAATATTGTTAAATTCTTTTAATAAAGTGTTCGAAACCCTATGTTAATACATCTTATTTTCACGTGCAAAATATGGTAATAAATTTTGACGTTACAACCCTGCGCATGAAGCGAATTCGCGTAAAAAAAGTTGAAAGGATATTTTTTAGCAAAATATATGCCGGAGAAGATATTTTATTCGAGGTAAAAATAATAAAATGAAGATACCGATATTTCGCGCTGATGATAGTCCTTCGGAAAGGGTTTCCTAAAGAAGAAATACGGATTCGAACGTTATACGAAGGAAAAACGCGTGCAATCGAGTGTTATGTGAATTTCGCCTAAGGGGGAAAGGATTTTTATAGATCGCATAAATTCACGACACGATCGCTCCTCTCGAAGTTTCTCTCCACTGTGCAAACCTGATCTCGTCCCTCGAGTATACACCTGCGTCGGTGTCGATCTAATGTAAAGCAAAGCTTTTTGTAGCACATTTACGAGTGTCAACTAATCTTTTGTCGGCGTATTTTGTCTACCCGTCACACGTCGCACATAAAACCCGATATTACGTATGCGCCTCTCGGTATTACAAGATAAAGATCTTTTAAAGCTTCTGGCTAATCCTTTGCTATTACGTTTTTGTTAGGTTGGATTATTCGCTTCGCAACAACGTCGGATACATACACTCGAAATTATTCAATTCGACACATCATTAATAACAGGTAATGGTGACTTCGAAATGAACTTCACAACTTTTTCCTTTAATTTAACAATTTATTAGCCAGTTACACCGCGCGTCTTTACTGTTCGCTTTCTGACTGTGTTCTAATCGTCGCGCGTCAACCGTCGCGGACCGGCAACCAACCGTAAATTATCGAAGATTGCCGAATCGTTCCGATTGACACGTTCGATCGCAGACACGCAGTTATTTCTTTTTAAATGTTCTTTTTAGTAATTACACAGTACATAGGTTACAAAATTGATCAATCTTCATTCCATTTGCGTATATTAGGACTTAAAGCGATTGAAGTTCCCCGCATCGTTTAATCGCCGATAAATATTGCCGACGCTGCGACACACATGCAATTCCTGTGATTCGCAAAGTAGCGTCATGTCGGAATGTGTTTAAAAGAGAATTTTAAATAGCCCGCGATGGTAATTCCGAGAGAAAATGTTCAAGGAATTCTTTTCCTTTTTTTGAGGAAACTCGTTTCGGGAAATAATCTTATACACTTGCTTGTAAATATTCCGTTAATTTCTTAGGTAACGATGTACACTGTACGGTATGGATATTTTATTTCGCTTAGTTATTTTGTTATTTTATTTAATTAATCACATAAGGTTCAACGTATATTCGGTAATTAATTAAATAAGATTCAACGGTCAATTCGTATTGAACTGTTGACGTTATAAATAATTTAAGAATACTGATATCATATCGATGTTATTTCAAATTCAATAAACAGTTTCTTTAAGATAGTATGATATTCGGAGCACACCTGCTTCCTTTGAAATCATATAATACTTTGATATATAGCTATGATCCCATTGACCTTTCATAAAGATCAGAAGTCAGAAATGGATTCACGTTCATATATTTTAAGAAAAAGTTCTCTTAGGGATAAAATCAGGCTACCGATACCGAATAATAAATACGAATATGTCTCCTTTCTGTTCGATCCTTATTCTGATCCCGTATTCAACTTTTTATATATAAAAAATTGTCCACTTTACAGATTTTAAAAAGTAACAAAAAAATATCTGATTTATAAATTTCCTGAAATAGAAATTTCTCATTTAAAAAATATCTAATTTACAAATTTAAAAAAAAAAAAAATTCTTGAATATAAAAATGTTTAATTTATATATTCCGGAGGATTAAAAATGTGCAAATTTAGAAATGGCATAGAGCTCATTAAATAATTAAATAAATATTTGGAGGAGCATATTAAAGAAACGAATAATATGTTCTAAAGAGATTTTCTTCTAAAACTCCACGATTCGAATATTAACCCGAACATTTCCTTTCGCAGTGATTTCATCTAAATCTCGATATTTCAAGCAATCTCTCGTTCGTCCCAGTTCCCTTTGAGATGCGCGGCGAATCAAGAGGATCCTAATAAAAAATATGGATAATATCGATAAAAGATGTGTGATCAATGGACAGACAATCGTTGAGGAGAACAGCCATATCCTTCATAAAACATGGTCGTTTGTCGTGTTGTCCTTGGGCTTGACAAATACACATATATTTTCCTAGAAACTCTTTCGACACGTTAAAGCAACATAACTTTTCAACCCCACGGGGAAATAATGATAGTACAGCGCAATATGAAAATAAGTAATCGATAGTGTGCTGGATACACGTTATTCGACATGCTGTTCTTAGTTTGTTACTTTCCTTTGTTTAAGGATTAATGTTCCTACATGTAAGTACACGTATCTGCCTATCTAATATTCATTGTACGACCAGATTTTCGATATTCGAATGTCGTTGTACAATATTTCTGACGATATAAATAATCGATATAGCGTTGAACGTATACAATTTTTTCTTCGACACAAAATCGTTTTGCAAATAGATATCGTTCTTACAAAAGAAATATTGGTTGTAAATTTATGCTGCAACGTGTCTGAAATTGAAAATTTGAAAACTGAAAAATTCCTGTGTTCCACGACCTAAAACTTGACAATTTTGAAAAGGAAAAATGTTCAAAATCCACGAATTAAAAAATTGATAAAAGTTCCCGAGTTCGAATCAATTGTACGTAACTTTCGCGATAATTGATTCTCCCAAAAGCAATCTTCCCTGTAGTCCAAAGTGTTTCGCATAAAATTTGAAAAATGCTCTCGGATCTCGTTGTCATGGAGGAAAAATTTCATTGGCTCATTGAACCGTTAATCAATAAATTTACATAACCACGCATCCACTTGATTAATAGGATATTACGAAAGCGGCAATTTAGTCGAAAAATTAGTCGTCACGATCGGAATTTCTGATTCGCTTTCATGTTATGCGCCAGATGTGTTGTGCGCGAGACGTTTACGTTGGTGTACGTAACAATATTAGCATAATTGACCGTAACCTTGCCGGTCGTGCAAGCATCTCTGTTTAAACTGGTTTCAACGCTAGCCAATGTGGATTCAATTAATCACGGTAGGGCCAAATGAAGAACGACGTACGGTCTATGGGACGATGATGCATATACGATACGAGTGCAACATTTATTACAATTAAAAATAAACGTCCTCCGTGTAAGTATACGCAGTGCCCCTTCGAGCTATTCGGATTCAGGGCTTTTGGAATATTGGCTGATTACAAATTGGAAACTAAAGGGTTTCGGAACTTCCGGTGATTAAAATTTAGAGACCCAGGTGATTTAAAGTTTTCGGTGATTAAAACTTGTGGATTCAGGGATTCTGGAACTTCCGGTTCTAAATATTTCGAGATTCGGAGATTTTTGAAGTTCCGATCACGAGAATTTGGCAATTCAGAGATTCTGCAACTCTCGGGTCTTAAAATTTTGAAATTTAGGAATTTTCAAACTTTATGAATTGGGTACTTAGAAATTTGGTATCTTATGAATTTTTTGTGTTCGAACTTTTGGATATTGAAATTTAAGGATTTTGGAATATATCATTAAATATTTTGGAGTATTAGAATTTTTGTATCTTAAAATCATTGATGTAAAAAATGTTCAAGTTTTGGAATTTTAGAATTTATCAGTTTACCATCGATTGCCGCTGCTAAAAAAAATTAATTAAATGTTTTCATTTATCGCTACTAAAAACGTTAAAAATATTATCAGTTTACCGCCAATAGTCACTACAAAAAAAAAAAAAAAAATAAAAAAAAATGCCAGTTATCCACCAGTACCACCTCGTAAAAAATGAACCGATCGTCACCGAATACCGTCACCGGTATTAAAAAAAATGAAAAGAAAGTAACCAGATTTTCATTAGTCACCGTTGCTAACAAAGCGAAGAAGGTTGGCAGTATCGTAAGAGGGTGGAAGCGAATAAATTGGGAAGCGCGTTCCCGTGACACGGATTGACATTCATTCGGTTGGTCGATAATATCGATTCACGTAAGGAAAACGAGCCCGAGCATTCTAGTCACCTGTGACATACTGTCCACTTTAAAACGTATGTACATATGTAAGTACTGGAAGCGTACACGACCTTGTGTAGCTCTACGCGATTACGTTGGATAACATGTGCCACGCGACAACTAGGCCGACACCATGTCGGATTAGCATTAAAATTTACTCGCAAGGAGAAATTACGAGCTGAACAAGCTCTTTTTCAATGAAACTTGACGCCGAGTGTCCTATAAAACTTGTAATCGTACAGTTTGATCGTAATCGAGTTTTAACACTTTGACTGCCACGTCAGTCAAATCCGGACGATGCGTAAATTCAGAAACGGAAATATTGACCTTAATATGATTGAAATATACAATATGATATTGCTAGAAAATATTCGTTCGAGACTTGTTGGATATTGTGATTTATGCCGATTGATTATGTTGCTCTTATGGTATAAGTATGGCCTTACTCGAAGGATCCGGCAAAATGGAGACTATTGCTAACTGCGACGACTTGTTGCTAGTACGAATGCTTATTTTTCTGAGAAATAAGCCTCAGCGTAGGTACACAATTTGTAATGATAAGGGCGAAGGTGACAGTTCTTGACTATCGCCTAAATTGTGGAAGCAGAGATCTGAGTGACATATGTGATGTGAATTTGGGGATTTGAGAATTTGGAGATTTGGGGATTTGGGGATTTGGAAATTTGAGAATTTGGGGATTTGGGAATTTGGGAATTTGGTAATGTGAAAATCTGCATATTTAAGAATGGTATTACAATTTCAAGAAATTCAAAAATTTATAAATTTGAAAATGTGGAAATTAAGGATTTGAAAATTTGGGAATATGCAAATCCAAAAATTTAAATATTTGACAGTTCACAACCTCAGAAAGAAAATGTAAAAATCACAAATATCATTATCTCCCCAGACCCCTAGATCGTAAAACGCACCACTTACGCAAATCACAAATGTTTGTGATAATGCTTATAAAAAAACACATGATCAAATTCCAATAAAAGATATTTTACAAGTACGTTATTTTACGTGCTGAAACGCTAAGCCTTTGAATGGTTAATCGATCGGGAACGTATTGGAAGCAATCGATGCGAATTAACCCGTATGTACCAAAATAATGATCGCAAAACAAATGGGTGGTGCGTTATTAACCTTAATACGCGCTACGATTTCGTTTCACCGACGAACTGCAATTTTACATCTCACCGAGCCTTTTATATTACCACGGTCAGAAGCTCTGCCTTTCTGTAACCCGGAAAAATGATACATATATATTCATTATGTATGTATACATATAGACATATGTATATGTATGTGTGTATGTAAGTACACAGAATGACAATTGTGTGCGGCGATTTTAAGGGAACAGTGCTGCTCGTTTCTACCACTTCAAAGGCTCTCGTGCACAAGCAAGCTTTTGAACAGTCCCTCTTTGAACAGAGTGCAAGGTTTCATATGTACCAAGCACATGTGTGCTAAATGCACTCACAATGAAAATCTGTTTCTATCTTAATTTAATAACGGGATTTTCATGATTCGTGGATACATTTTTAATTATATTATAAATTCGTTTCATTTTCAAGTCTACTCTCGCGAATAAAGAATCATTTATTGTACATTGGAAATGTACGAAGAATTTCTTTCCGACTATAACACTTCAGCATATTTTAAACAAGCTATTAAAATTTCCACGCATGCGCGTAGTACATACAGCGCATGCGTATGATCATCTCCCTTTTAATCTACAAAGAATGGTTCATCTTTCGATAAAGTAAGAAACATCTATATTAATTAAAAAACATCTAGAAATAAGAATTTCTGAATTTTTTAATTTTCTAATTGTTACCTATTAATTAGAGCTGAAAGCGTAGATAAATGTTGATAAATTTCAGATATAGAGTTACTGCTTTAAATCCCGGGCAAGCAGTAACCGTCGTATGTACATAAGTAGTTTGTAGTTGTCACGCGTTGAAGTATTTTCCTGTGTTTACAATTTCATTATCTATCAAGATGTAAATTAAGTTCATTCGCACTGTTTCGCGAAACGGCACTGTGTGTCGCTTTTGTATGTTTGAGTTAGCGACAATATCTGTTTACTATCTTATACGATATTGCCATAAGCAATAAACCCGCTATCACGAGAGTAAACTCAGGTACGATTTTGCATAACGAAGAAAAGGTCCACATAACCTTAAAATTGCTATGCTTGCTAAACAGCGCAATTTGAACGTTCATTATGTTTAATGCAAACTACTGACACGTAATAAACATGTTTATAATAGCAATTTATAGCGTGTGAATGTTTATGCATTCATGATTTATAATGTACATAAATCTTTTAATCGGCGGAATAAATCATTTAATCTTGCGGATCTCACGGATTACATGATTTATTAACATTATGCAAATCTGTATACATATACCATAAATGTATAAATTTCTGAAGTAAAGTAATTATTGCAGAGTGAATTAATAAAAGAATTTTAGTGCCCATAAAATTTAAAAGCTTTACGTTTTTAAAATTTCATTTTTGTTATCTTTTGTGACATGGTTTGTAAAAAATGGCCCGCAAAAAATTGTAAAAAAATACTGCACATTTTAGCATTTCAATAAAAGATCCTCTAGGTGTTTTTTACCGCGTTATACATACCCGCTTTCGCTGGTTGCAAATGTTGATTTATTTGTCAGATACAAATAAAAAATGGGGTATGTACGTACAGATTTATACAACTAATTTTCGAAAATTAAAAAGTGGAAATAAAAAAAAAGCTCATATTTTAAAACCGAAATATAAGATAAGATAAATATAAAATACAAATAAATTAATTTCAGTGGATATCAGTGAAAGTATCATCACAATAATTGATAACTTCTATAAGAAAAAAAATTTGATAATATTGAATATTGATTTAATAATAGCGAAGAAATGTTTCAGGCATTATTGAATTTTTTGCAAATATTTTCCCTAAATCGCAGATATTTTCAAGAAGTCAGTAATTGAAGCAATGATTGCTCGATCACGATAGAACAGTTAATGAACTGGAATCCATTTTGTTTCTTTGCTTCCCTGTTATCCTGTCAGAATAAGTTTTGGTGCAAAAAAAGAGCTTTTTCCGTCGTGCGTAGCTGACGGAAATTGATGAGCTTCGACGAGGGGTGAACCGTAAATGAGGGTCCTTTGTTTTACTTCGAAATTGTGCAAACAATAAACAACGCAGACAGGGTTGGTTCATAGAACTTTGACACTCGCACAAATTTCTAAATCAACAAATATAAAAATTGAAAATTTTTTAATAGAGAATTTAACAAACGAATCACCGCTGCCCCGTAGAGCACTATTATTTCTCACGAGCATAGCTGCCCACCAATTATATAACCACGCATTTTATCGCCATGAAGCGTATCTCTGCAATCTTACACTTTCCACCGAACTATTATGCGCGTATAGCAATTATTTCGCGCACCCAAGAGTGCAAAAACGAACAGGAAAACGTGCAATTACGGTAATTCTTGTTTATTCACAAGTTTTATCGAGTATGCTAACGAAGTAAGTGTATATCGCGTACGCTTACCAGGTTAGTGTCAATATCTTTTTAATCTAGGGGAATGTTTATAGTAAGAAAATATCGTTTGCATCATAAAGCACGCTAAAGGACGTTGTGTGTGTAGTCACGCAGAAATTTGCTATTTCTGTAACAAATTTATGCTGATGCACTGAATAAATTAGCGTTCGTTTTGCTGTACTTTTCCCGTTTGAACTTTGTGAATATGTACTACGAAATAACGAGCTACTTCAAAGATCATTTTTTACTACTATTTTAATATTGTCTCAGAAGATAGAATTAAAAATTGTTCTTTGTAATAATATCCCCTAATAATTTTATTCTTAAAATAATATTATTTTTCTCTCCTTGACCTCTTGCATTATTTGGTACTTTATGAAGTATAACTAAACTTACAGTATAAATTCAACGAAATACTAAAAGATAAATGGTTTTTGATCTTAGTAGTATATTCAAAAATAATTACTGTAAATTACAAAAAGTAGCGATAGGTGAATCAAGGTTTCACGAAATTAATGGTTTTTATCAACTTTTATCTGTTCTATAGAAATTTCATCTTTTTTTACATACATATGTAGCACCCGAAATCCTAGCGTGTCCATCAGCATTATCGCGTTTTTATCCGCAGTGCGAATCAAACATATGCGTAGCCATATGGCATTTCACTAAGAACAATCGATTTCACCATTCGTTAATTGACTTTTATACATTCAAATATGAATAAACTATAACGAGAGGCCATCAATAGAAAAAAATTTCGTTTATGCGTCAAACTACGTCCCTTGAGTTATAAAACATTGAGGAACAATGTTGTCTCGCAGTATTATGTGCGAGAAGAAAAACTCACCTTCGACGAGTCGAAATCCGTACAGGCAGCTTTTCTCGCGTAGAAAGCTTCTTACGAAGAACAGAATGGGGACAAAAGTGAGAACTTGTTTTGGAACACTGTCACGTTTTTGTACCGAATTGTTCTTTCAATCACTTCTTCTATTCACTGCGAACTACTACTCCTTCATCACGAAGCTCCCGATTATTAGGATCGAAGATGGCGGACCATTGTTTTCGCGAAATCGCAACTGCTGGAAATCCGTAAAATGTTTGTAATTTGTTCTGATTGACTGATATTTCAACACTCATTTCACATGCGTTTGATCTTTGTCTCAGATTCGTTATCGTAGTTAATCACTGACTGCAATTTTTGTATATTTCACAGAATTTAGATCGTTTTGACGAGCAGGTGTTTGTAGCGGTTGAACGTTACGCGAACTAACTTTCAAGATTGACGCGTAAACAAAAGAGAATAAAAGACGCGCGCTCTTGCGACCGATTCAAATAACACATAAATTGTCTTCGCAAAATATTTGAAAGGATAATATAATATTTCTTGAGATTCATTCGTCAAGTCAAATGAAAGTAATGCGATTGTAAAATTATTCTATTTGTTTATTTTAAATACATTTTCATCACTAAAGAATATTAAATCAATTCAAATTTATACCTAACCTAACCTAAGTAGCTCCTAAATGGAACACATAAATCTTATCGTTTAATAATTCAATAACAACAAAATATTAAAAGAAATAATCAATATCATCGAGGCCCCTTAATTCTGGCAGCCCTAAATTTTACTGAAGTTTTCCGTTGAGTTATATATCAAGCATTCACGATCAAAGGCTCATTAATTCGTTTTCAGTCAATAATCGCTGACATCAAAAAGTCTATTAATAGGCTTCCAATCAGTAAGATGATAAGCATTCCACTAATTTGACAAGTATAACCCAAAAATTATAACAGTTTAAAAAAAGTCTAAATTATAGAATGGAAATCTTACAGAAAATGAGAATTTCACAGACGATGAAATTATATTATTTACCATGTAACACATAATGGGAAAAAATATAAAAATGTGAATACAAAAATTCTCAAATCTGTAAATCTAATCTTTTAAAATGAAATACTCGAGAAACATTTTTTAAAATGAACGGAAACATGCCTTGTATACTTTTGTAATTCCATTTACATTCCCACTGCAATCGAATTCCTACTAAAAAAAATACTGCAAGATATATCATGACATTTACAAATGTTTCCATTACACGTAACTTGCATGTAATGTGAGGCACTCTACAAAATTATTTTCACATACTTATTCTAGTCATGAACAAAGTGCTATTTAAATACTTCAGCCGCCTATTTATACCTACAGACGGTTAAAAATAAAACGAAGATACAGAATGAACAAATGAAAAATTACCTATTTTACTTTAGATCACAAGCGATAGTACATGTATCGATTGACGGACAACCTGGACAAAGATTAATATCGTCGAAATGAATGTTGCTGAAATGTTCAATCGGGCATACCGAATTTTGGATGAACACGTTATCGTGCCGCGTTTTAACTAGTTTTATCTTTCGCGCGTTTTAACGAGTATACATGTTCAGTCACTCGCATTAATATTCGGACATTCATATACGTGGTAATATATCTGCTTAACATAAACATTTATATACATAAAGTACCATACTTCTTAAAATAATTGTTTTAAATTGCTCGGATGTTAATTGATGGGAGTACTGTTTTAATTGTTTAAATTTGAAATATAGCCCCAGTTAGAGTTTTTATTTGAAAAAGGTAATAGAATATTTTTTTAAATAAAGCGAAGTGCACACATTTGCATTGCGCATGCGCTTAGTCCATACAGCGCATGCGCATCATCAATACATCGTTCATTTTTTAAGAATGCTGCTAACATACTCTTCTTCGTTACTAATAACTGTGCTATTTTTCGGTAAGTTTTACCTTTCTCTGTCTGATAAATTGCAAACTGTCTCTTATTAAAACTGGTTTTCTTTTCTTTCCCGGTGCGTGATAAATTTAGTTATGTTCGCTTAGAAATACAACCTTGTGAAGTAGATATATAGCCCAGACGCTTGCATTCAAAACAAACCTACAGAGCGGTTCAAATGTTTTCAAAATATTGCTAGCTTGTAGAGAGTGTACCAGTGTTAGAATATTCATGAGGTGCGAAAATAGGACCACAGTTTAAAATGACATGCTCAACTAAGTATTATAGCAAGAGGACGGTGATGACGTATATTTAATCTACAATAAATAGTTAACCTTTCTATAAAACAAGTAAGTTGATATCTCAATTGACTATTCTTATGTGAAATCACAAACACACGGATATGACTGCATCCGATTATTAATATGCGTAACTGTAGTTACGGTTATTGGAAATATAGAATATTATCAGTAAACCGGAATACATTTAAGGCGTACCGTAAAAAAGCGGTGGTATTAAAACATGGACGGTGCTTGTATTTACTATACCGTGATGAATTATTTATGGTGCAAGATAAATTGTTCATGGAAATGGAAGTGAAGCTTGTTTTAATTAATATTCGAACAAACGAGAAACTCGAGTTTGATGAATTCTTTGTCAAACATTATTTAAAGATTTTGCTTTCAATTTAAATTTGGTTTAAATTTAAATAAACTTATATATTTCGAAATAGGTTATGTTTAAAAATTTGTTGTATTATTTTTATTAGTTATACTGTGATAAAGTAATTTCGTTGTATAATTATAATGATATCAAT